>CM061043.1:61728054-63071229 GCA_030762985.1 Adelphocoris suturalis
GTATGAGCGAATTTTCTTAAATAATATGTTAAATTGATTGAAATTTGAGCGATTTCAGTAGATTTCATGAGGGTGAGCGTAAATTTACGAGGAGTTCCAGATTAGAACTTAGGCTATATTAGAATCATCTAAGCTTACTCCATCATCGAGAACTCGGCTTTTCCTAACGACGTCACCCGGGTAAATAACTTCATAATTCGGGAAAAACTGGACATACATCAAACTTTTCACGTCAAATATGGATAGGGTGGGTTCACGCGTGAAGAACTTCCGATAACAAAGTCAACGATACCAAAACGCTTTTGGTTCGTTGAGCCGAGCATTTTTTTATTCGTAAAGACTGATCCTCAAAAGTTGATAAACAAAACGCCTTATTTAACTTATTAAACTGTAAAGACTGATCCTCAAAAGTTGATAAACAAAACGCCTTATTAACTTCCGAGAATAGTTTTAACGTAACTTAGGTTATATCAAGTGGTTACATTTAGGGGACGCTTGGTTGATAAATAAATTAGGTACCTACATATTAAAACATGATTGCTGAAATTTGAATTGAGCCCTTTTTTAGGATTGCTGGGTAATATTTAATAATTCTAAACTTTTTATTTTTCTGGGAGTATTAAAAATAATTTATATATTTTGTCAAACATATAATATTGATGGTGGGTATGCAATTGGACGTGCAAGAGAAGTGAGCGGGTACCGATTCTTCTAAAGGTATGTAGCTATAAATAACTGACTTTGTCCATATTCATTAGTTACTCATTCATTCCTAATCGCCCTCCTCCACCGCTCTCGGTACGGTAGTGTATAGTTTCATTTTGAAGAATCACTCCAATCAGCAGAGTGAACTCTGAAGCTGATTTGGTTTCTATTCAACTAGAGATGCTGAAATTTAGAACGGGATCTCTTTGGGTGCGGTATAGATAATACCAGCTTGAAGAATCACCCTAATCAGCAGAGTGAACTCAAAATAATTTGGTTCCATCAAAGTTGAGATGCTAAAAATGGGAACTTTGGTTCTTTGAGTCTTTGGGTTAGGTAGCGTATAAATATTACAATTTAAGAAACGATTCTAATCAGCTCATTGCGCTTTCTACCCTATTTTGTTCCAATTCAGCTTTTCCGATGTAACGGAAGTTTTTAACGGGGTCTCTCTGTGTATGGTAGAGCAAATTAAAACTTTCGATAATACTTAATCAGGTAGGTAAAGTTGAAACTTGATTGCTGAAATTTAGTAGAAGCCTTTTGAAACTGCTGAGTAATATATATAATATTTATTCCAAACTGTTTATTTTTCTGGAAGTGTTGAAGTATTGAATTGAAGTGTTTTTTGAGACATATAATAATGATGGTGGGTAATCAATAGGAAGTGCAAGAGAAGCAAGCGGGGTATTTCTATACCTATAGAAATAACATTGTTCCTATTCAACTGAAGATGCTAAAGTTCGAACGCCACTCCGCTTTCGGTGCGGTAGAGTATAATTTCAACTTTAAGAATCACTCTAGTCAGCAGAGTGAACTCTGAAGCTAATTGGTTCTAATCGAGCTTGAGATGCTGAAAATTGGACCGGGACGTCATTGGTGTGGTAGAGTACAAATATTACAACATGAGAAACCGTTCTAATCAGCTGAGTGAGCTCTTCAGCTCATTTTGTTCCTGTTCAGGTTCCAGATGTACTATACTGAATTTTTGAACGGGGTCGCCCAGGGTACGGAAGAGTATAATTACAACTTGATATATCTAATACTCTAATCAGGTACAAGTTGAAACTTGATTGCTGACCTTTGAATTGAAGCCTTTTTGGGACTGCTGGGTCAAAATTACAAGGTTCGGAGCTACGTTACTTACCATAAATCGCCCAAATAAAATCAAATGTTTGTTTGTTAGAGCATCATGGCCGAATGGCTGCACCGATTTTCATTAGGGTAGGCGCAAATTGACGAGCGAGTCCCGGAACCGAACTTAGGCTATATTTCGACGTGGTCAGCCTAGTGAGCTCCAACAGCTACTATGCTGTAATTTGGCCGGTACCTCCGCAGATCTGAGCCAAGGGCTGGGATCAGATAAGTGGCTTCTAAAGCTACTCTCTAATGTATTAATTTTGCTACTTCCTATACTGTTAAGTGTCATATACCCTACGTAGTTTAAAAAAAAAAAAAAAGTCTGAATATGGTTATTTCAGAACAGTCTAAGCACCGTGCACCGTACGGGAAACGGCAAGTACTAAATAAAATTCAGTGATTCAAAAAAATTTTAGTTTTTTTGCAGTTTCTATAATTTTTTTAGAAATTATAAATGAAATTCAAGTTCGTTTTTCAGCATAAGTTAATGCAAAAAAATTTCTAATATTTTAGTTAATCGTTGATAATTTTTTTTTGACTGAAACTCTGCTAAAATTTATAAATTAAACGAGTCGTGGCTGTTTTTAGCCATTTTAATAAATTTTTTAGAAAAGTTTTTGAAATTTGACCAATTTAATGTGGTGTGAAATTGTTGGCCAACGAATACATCCTTTCGTTTGGAAAGCTTGATTCTTTAGAGCAAGAACGGTACTATTATCTCAATCCTAAGAGAATTTATCGTCTAGAATGTCAAACGCACGCACGCATGCACACACAAACTGCTTACAAAAATTCGTCGAAACTGCAAAACAACTAAAAATGCAAACTCCATTGTTAATCACAGATTTTTTTAGATTTTATTTATTGCGAGTATTTATGCCATAAAATTGGTTTTTAACAATCTCTTCGTACTCAAGTTGCTCATTTTTCGATTCAATTCAACCAAATATTATATAACAAATCGAAAGGTGATAATTTAAGAGAATTGCTCATACGATCATGCTGCATGACTGGAACTATCTTATTTTCAAGTTCATTTTCTGGTATTACCTATTTTTGGTTCATATCTTCATATCCTTCATTTTATTCGTTAACAAACAGAACCCAACAACAACTAAGCTGTTTACCTCTTACTGAGTCATCAGTGATTCAGTTACTTACCAAACAGGCCTTATTCATCAGATATCTGCGGAAAAATATTTTGATAGGAACTAGTATAATAGTCCGCGCATATGAAAAAATATATTTACTCAAGTAGAAACTACTGCACACAACAGTATCTTCGGACGTTCCACGGTTTCTTAGGGTAAGTTGCCATTAATTTTCTGAATCATTTCTTAGCTCGTAACTCGCGTAGTGAATTGTTACTCTCAATTAAATTCGAAGGATTCGAAGTATTCAATCGGAAACTTTTTCTTTTCATTGGTGGAAGATTGAGCGATTGAACAAGATTCACAATTCGCGCGGCAGCTACTAACCGTGATATTGATAATATGTTACAATAATCTGTGATAAAAAATTAATAAACAAACCGTTTATTGTCCCTTCAGGATACAGCATAAATTATTTGTTTACATATTACCCCGCAGCAACTTGAAGACCCATCTTAATATCTTTAAAGAAAGAAAATAATCGAGATCAGAACTACGCTCGGAAACATTAGTGATGCAGTGCTGTAGCGACGAGTTGGTATTAATTTTTATTATTTTTAGTCACAATATTAAATAATAATTATGATACTTATTATTATTATGCGGTAATGATGTATACAAAACTATGATGTTTACAAACTACAATTATTTATTGATATTATTCTCAAGTTTTGGCTACTACTTACATACATGGGTGGATACGCAAATTTTAGTTCAATGTAATTCATTTATGAATTCATAAAGAAATTGAATGGCTTTTCGTTGTTGAGTTTGATCTCCACTTAGGTCATCAAGGCTTGCGGCTATAGTGGCCACAGCCATTAAGTCAACCCCAAGGTACCGCCAGACCCCCCCATGGATCGGGCGGAGTCTGTCTCAAGACAAAAGCAATCTGGTTCACCACCTTCTCTTCATGCTGGCAGCCTGACGGGACCAAGGAGACCGGCCCACACTTAGAGGGGTTGACAACAAAACCACACTAGCTGCTCATCAAAGGCATTGAGGGCGATATGCAAGCCCTCACGGGTTTTAGCGAGGAGGATGATATCAATGGCAAAAGCCAATGCACCTACTCACACCCTAGGGGCCAGATCAAACCCTATTTCAGCTGGCAGGTTACCAAAGACTGTATCCACGACCAGATTGAAGTAGCGCTAGAGGATCCCCTGGCGTACCCCACGCCAATTGACCACATCACCAGACGCCTCACCTCCTGCCATGAGGGCCATCAAGCCTATGGTACTGACAGAAAACACTCAATTAAACGCATGGGAAAACGTGCTGGCCACCAAACGTAAATATTGCGTACCTTATTACACACAGCCTCAGCCCCCTCTGCTGCCATTCACCGCAAATCCTCAGAAGCATACCTGGGCACCTCTACATAAATTGCTACGTTGGCCTGTAAAGGATGCTTTTGCCAGACATGGGCACTGAGGCCACGCTTGGAACTGAAGGTCATCTCACAGTGGGCCACTGGTGGGCATCACCTGGGGTAGTGGAAGAGGATGAAGGGTAGGATGAAGATGATGTAGGTGAGGGGGATTATGACCGACGACCCTGCCTGGCCTCGAGCACCTCCCCTAGGACCCTGCGTGCCAAAGCGCCGGTGTGGGTTAAGGTGGCACATTTTCATCTGTATTCATCATAACGGGAGAGACGTGATTAGAAGGGTCCCCCCCCCCCTCCCAAAACACCAGTGGGCCATTCTGCCACCCTCCAGTTAACTGGCGCACGATGGGGACGTATGACCATGACTTGGGTAGGGATATGAGGGAGCTCCGAAGAGAAAAACCACCCCCAGTTGCCCTACTCCAGCAACCCTAATACACACACGAGCGTGCGCGCACCCAAAAATACACACACAACGCACGAACTTACACGCACACGCGCGTGCGCACACCACACACACACACACACACACACACACACACATACCAATGGTTTTTTCACGGATTTGGTTATGAAATGGTCTGAAAAGGATTTGTATGCTCTAATTTTTTGTCTCATGCTTGGGTTGCCCCCACCCTCCTGGATCAATTCCAAAGGGGGTGAGGGTGGTCCCTCTTGTTAACAAACCCTTGACTATAAGACATAAGTTAAGAACGACGTCCTAAAAAGCCGTTCATACGAGAAAAAAACATGTTCCATAAGAATGTTTCTTGGACAGCGTTTCCGAACACTTTTAATTAGTCAAATTTCAAAATAAATGCAATAAAATCAAATTTCAATAACTGATGAAAATTTTAAAATTTATATTTTTCAGCAGAATAGCACAAGTTTTATTTAATTTCACGTTTATTAACTATCAACTAGAACATTTAAAAATGTATGCACAAAATTATGTTGGAAAATGTACTTAATATTTGAAAACGCATCCATCGATTTAGCTGAGAATCATGGGAGGGTTATGCCTTTTTTGCGTGGGAAAATATGTAATAGCTACCTTAAAATATGTTGAAATTCGGGAATCGTTTCATAATACCCACTCCGAAACGGGGGGGATGATGTACATCATGTTATTTTCTAAAATTTACAAGGCATATACCTTAATTTTATTGAAAATCACGAAACAGTAGAATATCGTGCAAGTTCTTCATTGTGTATTTCTGTTCATTTGAGGATTTTTTTTCTCCAGGTGTCCATCGTTTGTGAAAATCTTGTTGCTGATCTATTAACACGAGAATAGAAGGATATTCAACTTTAATATTTTGGAGTATCTGTCCACAACGTAGTTTCTTCTAGAAGTTGAAAAAAGAGAAATGGCATCAATCTTCACAGTTCAAAACTATAGTGACCATGGAAACTATAGTGACAATGTAACGGATGTTGATAATGACGAAATATCATCCCAAACTTGGCTGATAGTTTATAATGTGGCTGCAGTGCTGGGGCTGGTGGGAATACTGGGAAACATAGTGTCGTTGGTAATTTGGACGAGGCCGAGTATGAAGTCCTCGTCTTCAGTCTATCTTGTAGGAATTGCGGCCGGTGATCTAGTCATTGACTCGTCGTACATCTTCTTCGCCTTCCTCATGACATGGCACTATTGCTCACCTAACACCTATAGCAGACATCTCATCTTTCAAGCTCACCTTGCCTGGGGTGATTCTGTAATTTCTGTAGCTCAGAACGCCTCAACATATTTGACTCTGGCAATCTTGTTCGAGCGTTACGTTGCGGTGTGTCGTCCATTCGAATTTCGACTCATCTGCACGCACAGCAGGGCACGCAAGTACACTTTGGCCATCATCATCGTTGCCATACTCTATAACCTTCCATCATTCCTCAAAATGAAGGTAGTAGAAGGTAAGGATGACAATGGAGAAACCTACTATGATGCTGTACCTACTGATCTTAACGAATCCCCGCTGCTGAAGACGATCTACAAACTGCAAGACGCTTGGCTGCATGTGTTCCTCATTGACCTTCTCCCACTGTTGTGCATCTCCGTATTGAACGTTCTTATTTATCTCGAGGTAAAAGCTCATTTGAGTACATTAGATAAATTTAATCTTCTTAACTTCTTTTGAATTCAGTAACTTCCCTCTCACATTGGAATAGTATAGGTACCTGCCCATCAGCTGGTCTTGTTATTTGACGCTATGCTGCAGAACACTGCCGCCGATCGCCACCCGCAAAAGTTTTTTTGTCATTCTTGTCGTTCCTTATGAGTGAATGTCCGGAAAATTTTAAAATAAAACCCCTTCCAACCAAGATTATTGAAGTTGTATTATGTAATTGGCTAAACTATGTAAATTGGCTAAACTACCTATGTAATTGGCTAAACTCAGTAAGGTAAAAAGTTGCTATTTAGTCTTGAAATTGAAAGTTGAGTCAACGTAGAAATCATTTTGACATAGATACGAGTATGTCTTACCGCTGGGGGTTAGCCAAATTTTCCTTCACGCTATACATGTAACGGAAAACAAACTCATGTAAGCAAACTTCACGTACAACGGGTGCGTTGCAAGACAATGTAACTCCGTTAGTTTTCAAATTAACCATTATTATTATCGTTTCGGTGTCAAATTACCTCTTCAGATCGCGCTACTGAATTCCCCCTTCTCATACTATTTGACATGGATATGTCTCAACACTGGGGATCACCCAAATTACCGTCACGCTATACATGTAACGGCCTCAGAGATGTGTAGAGAGGGAATTTGGCAACGTGAGATTACGAGTCAGATAAAACAAGAGCATTTAAACAATTGGTGAACGATTTTTGTGCAACGAAAAATGTCGAAGATGAAGTTAAATGCATTTTTCCAAGGCATTTCACGTACAACGAATCGTTGCTGAGGAGTTGTAACTTGATCATTTCCACCCCACAACAACCCTTCACCACTTGCTAGGAGATTTGATCCTCAATGCGTATCGGCAACATATCGATGGAGTTATCACCAATCATTCTCCCTACAGGGGCAACTGCACGCTCAATGCCAAGAATACCCCTCATGGCTCGGCACCCACATGAAAGTTATTGTTGATCCCAATGTGGTGGCTTGGTGTAGCGATACACGTAGGCTTTATTAGGGGATCATCAGGATATGAGTCCCTAATCGCCTCGATGGTACATAGTGAATTGCTACAGATCACATAATTCCGGATACCTATAAATGAAACTGAAACAATCATTACTGTTACATAAAAAGATAGCAAGATCTCAATTTTTGAATGTTTCAGCCATTAGGTTCAACCCTTTAGTGTCGGTCGCACGCGATGCCGATGTTCCTGGCACATCTCCGGCCAGTGAATGATTTTTAGCTAGATTTTTTAAAGTTTGGTTCAATACTTTTTGAGAAAAGCTTCGGACTGCGTACGGCGGACGGTGTACGGCTGACGGACAGATATATATATTTTTTCTTTTTCTATTTTTGGATTCTACTCATCTTGAAACGTAAACCAACGAAATTTGATGGGGGAGGGGGGAAGGGTTTAAAATTTTTGTTTTTTTGGTCGATTACAAAGGTTCAATATTGAAAATAATAAACCAAAACAACAATTGACTGATGCTACACCCCAGTGTGTGTGTGTGTGTGTGTGTGTGTGGGGGGGGGGTAAACATTCAAATTGTACTTTTTTGTAATAAATTCAGCTGATACAGAACACTAGGCCTATTTGTAGAAAATGTGGCTTAAAGGTTTGAATGCCCGTAAATGAAGCTCTTAGCTTTATAACTCCAATAAAGTTGTTGGGTAATTAGAAGTTATGAGCAGCCCCAGAATTACCTAAATCAGTTCATCTCCCAATGATCAATTTCTTTTCTTTTTTTTTTTTTTTTTTTTGCAGATGAAGAAATCTGAGAAGTTGAAAATGACGCTGTCGACAAGCCAAAGGGAAGAAAACACGATGACGAGGATGGTGGTGTACGTCGTGTTAGAGTTTTTAGTCTGCTCGTGGTTTGGCACGTTTTATGCTATCTCAGTAATTCTGGATATCCCTGAGGAACAGATTGGGGTTGATTGGGGTGCAATACTGATGCTGAAAGATTTTACACTCTTATTAAACTCATCTTCGAATGTATTGATGTACGCCGTATTTGGAAGCAGCTTCCGAAAAACTTTGTTGACCACGTTTAGCTGCTGGTTGAGATGTTGTCTTCTGAAGCTCCCAACCACAACCGCAGACCAAGAGTTGGGCTTGAGGATACCGTCAGCACCGAAAAGTGCAAGCGATGTTTAGTTCCATCCAAAGACTGCCACAGTAGCGGAAACGTCATTTGAAATTGCTATTATCAATGTTGTCTTTCTTTCGGACTCAATGATGTAAATAAACTATTGTATTCTACTCTAGTAGGTACTCAATTCAAAATTTTCATGCAATACTACCTGATGAGCTCCTTTTTTTTTCTTTTGACATGACAACCAACGCGTTTCTAGGGAAATGTAACTCCTGTAGTTGTCTTCGTACAAGAATTGTCCTCCATTCGTTGGAAACCTCTTGACTTACCTAACCGTATTATGTCAACCACTGCGCAGAGCGTGGACAGCAATTAGAGGTATGAGCGTGGTTGTGTGGATAATTTATTACGTACAAGTGATCTCTCTCAATTAATTTTGCAAACAGGATCGCACCCACTATTGGGACAATCCGGTTTGAATTGACATATTCATGATCTAATGCTTTTCTCAGTAAGGGGAAGTTTACAATTCTATAGAACTGCTGAGTAAAAATGATTTTAAATTTAATTCCATATTTTGCCAATTTTTTCGTGACACGATGTTTATGGATAGAGATCGCAAAAACAACTGAGCAAGGAACCCCTGACTAAGACATTAGTGATTCTGAGGTCAGCTTTATTGTATTAAGAGCTTATTCATCAAATGTCTGCTACCTAATATTATGATAAGAACTTGTAGATAGTTCTCGTATATAAAATAATATACTCAATTTACCACTCACTAGTTTTGCAGTTTCTTTGGACGTTTCAATGTTTCCAAGGATTTGCGATTTTCTGAAGCATTTCTTAGCTCGTAACTTTCTTGGTGATTTATCATTTTCAATTAAATTCACAGGATTCTTACCAGTCTGCCGCCATTAGCATACGCATCCTTCAGCCATAGGCCCCCGCAAACAATCTTGATTGTTTTGATATTTGAGTGATTTGAGCGCAACGAAATGGTTGACAAACTATCAATTTCATGTCAAAACAATTTCATGTCAAAACATATTGGTAACGCATGCATTAAGTCCCTATGAATGGATTGTATATAATTTCAGTGAAAATCACGACTTCAGTAAATTTGAAATCTCCGAGGTTGTATACAAAGACAATAATCTGGATCGATTAAATAATGAAACCTGTCACGGAATTCAGATGAATACAGTAAAGAGATCATGATTCATCGCTTCTAAACCCTCCATTCAGCCCCTTCCATAATGAAATTTGAAACTCCCGACATGTTTTCCAAAACTAGACCGTATTCATAATTCAGGATGGCCCCCAACTGGAAAAGTCAGGGAAATGTCAGGATTTTGCAAAAACCACCAAATGTCAGGGAATTTTTGTAATGAAAACTTTGTGTAATAATTCGCAGCGTTCTTAGGTATATTCTAACTCCTAAACAACTGAACTTCAACAGTCTGCTTTATCATACTACATATTATTTCATAGATGAGTTATCCAAATGTCAAAAATAATTATCAAGAGTGGTGGTTAAACTGTTCAATGAGTAACGCGCAGATACATTGTGACATCAATATGTCTTTGGATCTCGGTTACCACAACACTTAGTAGTAAACCATGCATGGGAAAAATCAACTGAGTATTGAACTAGGGTGCATACCAAGCAGAGTAGTGGACTGATCCAATAACTAGTTTGCATACTTTGTAACTCGTAGTTTGTATACTTAACCTTGGACTTTGTGAATATTAGAGATCTGGGAGTGATCGTAATCGAATCAGCGCTGAAAAATACTCCGACTGTGACTCCCCACATGCCTTATTGTCAAAAAACTGATTTTTTAGAATTTTTCGCGACACTGCAAATCGCAAATTTGAATTTGGCGATCGCGCTGGCCAACGAACTCGACCTGTCTTTTGCCTAAAAGGAACGCATTTTTTATGCCGTATTTTAAGAGAGTTTCTGGGAATACACTACATATATAAATATATATATACGACGGTAAAATGTATGATTGTATTCTTTGATGTACGAAATAGATAGGTAGGGGTCCCCGCCCCCTTCCTCATAATTTTAAAATTTTGAAGCCATCTAAATAGCTCAATTTTTCTTTGAAAATTCGTAAAAATGACTAAAAACGGTATTTGATTTTGATATTTTTGTCAGGAGAATCTGAAGTTCGGTCAGGAAAAAGTCAGGGAAATTTCAAATTTCCATTTGGGGGCCACCCTGTAATTGAACAGAAAAATAATGACAAAATCTGACGAGAATAGCTAACGCATCAAGATTTATTACAATTACCCCCTCCATTCACCCCCTTCCATAATGAAATTCGAAACTCCTAATATACATTCCAAAATAAAACCGTATTCATAGTTTAAAAAATCACGAAAATTATTTTCATTATTTTACGAACTGTGATATCTGATCTGTGATATATTTATATATATCTAGTCATCGTTTTATTTCACTTTGCTGATTGTATATAGTAGCATGTATATAGTTATTAGCCTATTTTACATCGTCTTATATTTACCATTTTATTTCTGGGTTTTTTTTAATCCTCTTGAGGGGCCAAACAGTGGTCATCACTGTACCCATCATTTTTCCCCCTCCGATATGCCAGTGGAGTCCATGATGGCGCTCCTTTTTAGTCAGAGATGACAGCATGGCTCCCCTTAGAATCGTGCCACTTGCAGTGTCCCTTTAGACACCCTGTTCAATGCCGCTAATGATCCTTCTGGTTGAGGTACGGCTTAAACCTTAAAAAAAACAGGCATACATACAACATACAACTATGCTGCTGGTTGCACACTGGAACCTGTACGCAGTATCAGAGTTCATCCAAATCTCAGACTAACCAATTGCTTCGTAGGCGAAACATTGACAGAACTATTCTCCGTAGGGGTAGAAATGAAGGAAGAGGACAACGTTCAGATTAATATTGTCCGGAACTTAGTGCACATGAGAAGGAGGTGATGGAAATGGAATAGTTACAACTTCAAAGAGCAGAGGCCTGCTACATCCAGAGGATATCCTGAAAGCTGAAAAGCTCAGGAATTATCCTAAGATGCAGCAGCTGCAAGGATCGAGAGGGGGGAGTACTATCCATATATATCACACTGAAGTACGGTATCATATGCGATTGATATATCTGAAGTACAGTTTTTAATATAAATGCGTTTCAAAGGAGAAGGCAAACCTTCATAACCGCAGGTCTTCAGAACGGAGTAGGTATTCAATCCCAATAATGTATTCCATCCCTGCGTTGGGACAATCATGGAAGGGGAATAAATAAACTTCTTTTACTCCTACATTACAATTTTGGAATCGGTGCAATGATGGAGGGAGGTACCAACGTAACGCGAAGAGGCATACCTTTCCCATTTATATTTAAATCGATTCGATTATATTTGCATCCCCCGTCGTGCATTGAATTCAACAGAAGTAAACTTATCGAAAATGCTTAAAGGATACCGCTTGTATGCCTACTGTTGTACGGGGTTCAGTTACTGTTTTAGCTGCTCAGTGAAATAAGTACTAATGGAAACATTCGTAACAGTTTATTGTAACAAAACTTATATCTCATGTCGATAATGTTTCTTTTCTTCGTATTTGAAAATGATGGACTCTGATTAAGACTAGGAATTACACTCTGATTTCTCAGATGAAAAAATCATGGTCTTTCCCGCTTGGGTAAGATTGGTAGTGGAGTAAGCCCAGTACGGATTGGTAGTGGATGATGTGGATTTCCAAACACGATTTCATTTAATGGAAGGTATATTATTTGTTTTGTTTTAGAAAATTAAAAATTTACCTAATTATAGGCAGGAAGACAAAGGTTATAGTGTTGAGGGTTTGAATAAGGTAGGTTCTACGTGCCTACCATCCCAATGTGTTGCCGTTCTGTGAAGGTACAAGGAGATAGGTACCTACGCGCTTTACACCTTCCCAACGCCTCGAATGACAATGAGGAAGCTTTGTAGTAAAGCTAAAACAACATTTTCTGGAACTACTGAAAAGTTTGGGAATTATTAAAGGGAGGGGGGGGGGGTACATGAAGGTTGTAAGAAAATGAAGCATCTACAATATGTTTAATACAATTGTTGAGAAAGTAAAGTGAATCATTTCATTGAACGTCATCAGTTCGTTTTAAGTCTAAGAGCTGGTATGCCTTTCCTCATTTGTAAAAAAAAGAAAACGGATCACAAAAGATAGGATTCACTATTGATAAAATGATGCAGAAGAAAGAGGTTATGGAAGAAAAATGCGCCTGAAAGCTGAGGCCTAGCAACTGCTATGGAAACAACTAAATACTGCGCAGTGTTCCAACCTAATTTAGTGGGAATATTTTGCTGTTGTTGCAACCCCTGTATTTCCCGTGATAATTCTGATTAGTTAGTCAGCTGACATATCAAGATTGATAAACGGTATCTGAAAGTGCACCAAATTTTGACCTCTGAATAATTGTAATCAGTTGGGTCCACCGCAGCTGGCGGTCAACTATGAGACCGAGGAAACCATGCAGTGGTGCGATCCCAAATTCTGCAGTTTACGGCTTGGCGAGAAAGTCCCTGCTGCATAAGCTGGAACCTATATTAAACAAGGGTCTTCGTTTGGCCACTAGGCCGTACTACCCCGACGGCCTCCCTTCAGGTTCTTGGGCATAGTCAGCCACTCAAAATTCGGCGAAATCTGCTAGCACTTCGTTATGCAGAACGATTGCGCTATTTCCCATACGCCAATGTGAAATACTTGTAATGACCTTAATTTCCACAGTTTCCACAGATTTTTTCCAGTTTTTTTTTCCAGTTTTTCCAGTTTCCAGTTTTTCCACAGTTTTTGATGAAATTGTCCGCGAATGCGCGGCTTAGGTTTTAGATGTTCCCGTAACTATTTCATTGTTTTCAACTCATCAGTTCATTCTGAGTATCATTTTTTCGTTTCTTAATTACCAATTATGACATTTCACGCTACTTCTTGATTTACTTATGATGGAATTTTTCAAGATCAATTTAAACTTTTCAATAATCTATAGATACATGATCAGTAAACGAGAAAGCTATGTGCCACACCCAACTTGGCAGATTTTTATTTTTTTATTTTTAAGTATAGATATTCATTTCTTTTTTCTTGGTCGACCACAAAGGCTTGTTATTGACAACAATTCACAAAAATGGTAGAAATTATGGATTCAGTGACTTCTGAAATTTAGGAAAGTGCATCTACCAAAGGAGGTTACCTCGAAGGTTTTTGATGGGCAGTGGAGGATAGAACGGACGGCAGAACAATAGAAACTGAGGGAAAAGCTCATGTAGATAAAAGAGAAAGTGAACGGGGGAGGAAAGGTGAAGAGCTCTGTCAATAAAAGGGATAGTAATTAGGTTCATCACAAGGTAAATAAAATGTCCACCCTCATGATGCTCAGAAAGTCCCCTTCTTGTACGAGAGGGCGAATAGAGGAGTTTTCCTTGTATGGGACGAGCAAGGATTTTGAAAGGGGTGCTCTTGAAGGATCGAAATTAGGGGGCTTGCGGTCTATTTGAGCCACGGGGAGTGGAGAGGGAGAGTTTCGGTCCACTTGCCCGTGTTTTGTGAGACGATGCAAGTTCTTCCTGGTATTTCCCCCCAAAAAAAACTTCTCTTCTGACTAAACAAAGCCATCATCTCATTTACCTGCGAGTATAGTACCTATATGAGTAGGCGAGCGGTATACGTATATGAGACAGTCATTCGGGAATGCTCATGTTGTGTGATTTATCCATTGGGTGTCGCAGGCTGTATGAGAAGCTTCTAGAATTCAAGCTTCTCAGAATTACTTCCCCTTTCCCACTCTTCCCTGTCTTATGTTCAATCCCAAAAGTGTTTTCAATACCTACCTAGAACCTTCTATTACTATGAAGGAACTCTTGCTAACAAAAGACATGTTTCCAAATTCCAATAATACCCCATGCCCCTAACTACGCATTCAATATTCTAGTGTTTCTTTTAAATAAGTTCAGCACAATTTATTTTTGTGTTCCCAAAAGTCTAGGGGGGGGGGGGGGGGGCACGGCCCCTTCCTGCCCCACCCTGTCTACGCCCTTGGGAAGGACCATATCAAATATATCAATCAATGAAATTGTATTGCATACATTTTAAAAGATACATTACAGTTCATATTGCAATTAGCAATGAAACGTCGGAATATAAACATAAACAGAACAGTAAATCAAAAGGGTTATTGCTGCTTATAGTTCTGTAGTAAGTCGTTCAGTCTGTCCCTTTATATTGAGGGGTCAGTGAAGGGCAAATGGGGAGAGGTAGTGATGAGGGGGGGAGGAAGAAGGTGTTGGAAGTTACTAAATCTGTCTGTGGGCGAGTTATTACTATCATCTTAGATTCAACTACTATCCTATCTTAGGTTCATATTATAAACTAGGATTATCTATCTATTATCTAACATTATCTAATTAAAATAAAAACTTTTTTTAATGTTAGAATTAGAACTGCTAGAATTAGACGCAAGTTCGTCTTAGTATTTTCCCCGGAAAACTTCTCTTCCGACAAAACAAAGCCATTATCCCATGTACCTGCGTGTATAGAACTCATATGGGCAGACGAGCGGCTTGTAAGTATATCATATGACATATACATTCGGGAATGTCCAGCATTTAGTGTGATTTAGCCGTAGGGAGCCTATCAAATACATCAATTAATGAAATTATATTATTTAAATCGTTAAAGATTGTTATTTAAATCCGTATTGGTGTTAGTAATATTACGAGTGAACATAAACATAAATAGAACATTAAATCTAATGGGTTATTTCCGATAATAGTAAGTTCTGTAGTAAGTCAGTCTGTCTGTTGCTTTATTAAGAGGGGTCAGTGGAGGGTTAACTAAAAGGATTGATTTAGTATATTTTTTATTTCTGAGTTGCGAACTTGCGAGCATTCACACCTCAAACTCTACTCTTCTGATCTATTTGTCTAACTTGCCGTTAGGTAACTGATTGTAAAACTCACAAATAATTCTATAGTATTCAAGAGTTGCAACTCGCTCAGTGCTGCGGCGAGACAATCCTGTTCCGGTATTTGAATTTTTGCGTACAAGGATGCATAAGCGTATAGTACCTAACTAAGAAGGTGGACCTGCCAAGCTATTGTACTAATGCTCCTTCATTATTGCTACCTTGGTCACTATGTACGTGGGTTTGTACCTGACGAAGATTTTAATCACGATCCGTTTTACAACAACCACTGTTGTACAACCAATGGTAAGTGTAACTACCTTAGTTTTCATCGCAGGAAATACTTACCTACGCCACTTTTTGGAATGCTCTCATTTTATCACAACAGGTCATCGTCCCTGAGCCGCTGTAGTGTCTAGGAAAGCTGATTTATTCCGCTGAGTTATAAACTAATATTGCTAAGTAACCGAAATGAACTAATAATGCGAGAAGAAGGAGCTACATGGTAAGTAGGGGGAATGAAGTAGTAGCTATCTGTAAGCGGGAGGTACTGGACGATGCATAGACCTGTGAT
The DNA here is from genome assembly GCA_030762985.1 of Adelphocoris suturalis. Classification (NCBI taxonomy): domain Eukaryota; kingdom Metazoa; phylum Arthropoda; class Insecta; order Hemiptera; family Miridae; genus Adelphocoris; species Adelphocoris suturalis. Next base: position 61,744,207 of record CM061043.1, read on the forward strand.
CAGCTGATTAGCTCCTAAAGGTAATTTCTATGGTATTTAATCTCTGAAACTGAAATCTGAAACAGGGCCTCTGAGACAGCTAGAGTAGAATTTCAACTTGTGGAAACACTGCTGATTGAGCTCGTAAGCTAATTTCTATGCCATTTTATCTATGAAGCTGAAATTTGAAACAGAGCCTCTATGAGACAGGAAGAATACAATTTCACAGTGCGGAACCACTCTAATAGGTATGCCAAGGTTTCTTTCTTATCCATCTTGGATCTACTTGACATTCACAAATCACTTCATTTTTGTCCAAAGGGAGGTATGTTGAATGCACCTACTTGAAAAATTCAAAATTATCAAAAGTGACAGATCTGGTAAATGTCTAAATGAGGATATACCTAAATATATTTCACCGCTGATGGGTCCATTTCTATAAAGCTTGGAATTATCCCTTCACACAATTGAAACCATATTTAGTTATTTTTCCCCCCTTTCACTTCATCTAATTAATTTCACTTCATCTTTCAATTCATCTAATCCCCCGTCACTTTGTTCGCACTTAATTGGTTGTACCTCCTGCCCCCCTTTCCTTTCTCTTGACCAATGGGTTTCAATCTCCCTTAACCTGTGACTTTAAAAGCTGTGCCTTTTCCAATGTGTCTTCAGTTATTGTTTGTTACCTACTGATGATGGTCTAACCGTCGAAATCGATTCAACATTGTAATTATTTTTCGAAAAAATAGACAACGTTTTTCACTAACTTCCGTTTTGACATTCACAAATTTTGTCACCATGCGACTGTCATATCGCCAGCAAAACGAAGAAGACGGCTGTGCAGAATATGTAGAGAAGCTTTAGGTCCGTACAAGAAGTAAAAATAAATGTTGACCTCCAAAAATAAAAATTCAACTTGATTTTTGATATTGAAAATATCTTAGTCGACGGGTCAACCCGAAATTTTGTTACGCAACCTCTAAACAAGTTAGGTGTTGTTTTCTTTTGATTTTCACGTACAACCAAGCCGTTGCTGGGGAAATGAAACTTCTTTAGTTTTCACCGGACAAAAATCGTTCTCCACTCGTTGGAAAGGTCTCAATTTATCACGCATTTCTTTCGTACTTGTTCTTCTATTCATGTCGTAGTTTTATATTTATTTATGTTCTAATGGAATGGATATAGTAATCAATGCCGCTTGTTTTGTTGTCACTTGGTTGAGAAGTTAATCTTGGTTATAATAATTGTAGAGGCCCACCATAACAGAAAATTACCTACCTGTGAATTCATATTCGTTGAAGAATTGGGCATCGTCAAGACTGGCTTAGGTATAGCAAATTCAGTAATTGTGTGTCAATAATTATTTAATGTTTTCTAATTGTTATTTTATTTAAAACAATAAAAAACATTGAAATTACTAAGACATTTTCAATGCTCATAGCTCTTCTCTCATAAGAGAGAAAGTACAAGCGGCCTGACGCGTTTTTTGTGTTTTAGAGCTTGAAGATCAATTCTGGTTCCGTATCTGTCTGTCTGCTCAATAAGGGTTTCGGTGAAAATGGTAATGTCATTAAAAGAGTATCTTGCGCAGATGATAAGATTCAGACGGAATGATAGTCCGATCTAGACCCTCTGTCGTAACAAGGAAGGGAGCAGTTGGCAAATTAGTGAGGATGTGGCCTATTGATTACTATTGAAGAAGAGCGAAACGCAGTCAGGGAGGGTCTGGCCGAATAATGCTGAAGTGTGACTCCGGAGGGGAAGAGTGTTTTTCAGACTGGGATGAAGCGGATGGAGGAGAAAATAAATTCGAGGGCATTTCCTCTGGAAGGGAAGACGTTCCTCCAATCTAGGATAGATTTGTTGTGGTCCCTCGCCCTCCCCCCATTTTCCAGTGTCAGTCAATTTTCGATAGGGGAGAACCTGACCTCCGTCACCCTGTTCTGTCGAATCGTCATCAGGAAAGCATAAGAAATCGGCTTTTTCGTTTGGTTTCATTCCGAATACAGAGGGGGAGGCTTAGAGCACTGGAAAATGAATGTTGTTGTATTCATTCCTTACGGAATTTTGAATCTCTTGGTGATTTTCTAAAGGTAATGAAATATGCGAGCCATTTTAGTCTGGCCGACCCACTCAATTCATATTTAAACTAAAGGTGGCAAATCTCGCTAATTTGCCCCTGCAGGGGTGTGGGATGAGATGAAAAACTTCAATCCTTTCGTTCCTCTGTGAGGGATCGTCAATTTATTTATTAATGGACCGGTTTCAGTAAATTACCACGGAACCTCTTTAGCAACGTTCTAAATCTATAAAGCTCTGAGCCTCTAGGCTCAAAACAAATGTAGGCATAAACATCAACAACAACAATGAGGTGAAAACATATATAGGCTAACCAAAATCGGAAGAAGTGATAAATCGGTCCATTAATAAATAAATGGACGATCCCTCATAGGGGAAAGTTTTTTATCTCATCCCACACCCCTGCAGGAACAAATTCGCAGGATTTGCCACTTTCAGTTTATAATTAGTCTTTTAATCTCCTTAGTTATAGTAATATCATACTAACTCACTCAATTCATCATGATGCCATCAAAGCTGACCGTTATAGATGGAGTCTCTCTCGTCTTGTTTTAGGATTGTGCATGCGCTGTACTACTTTGTCCTTCAAAATTTGAACGAACCCATGACGTTGAATCTTGAGAAAAGCGTGTTTTTAGAAAAATACTCATTTCCATATGCATTATGAATTTATGAGGGACCGGCTAGGCAATTATTCGCTCAATATCTAAAAATACCATAAAAATTGACTTATAATTGTCTAATGAAGTGAGTCTCAACTTTGACTCCGCCTGCATATGTTTTTGTGTGTGTGTGTCGATTCCGCGCTACACACTCAGTAGTTTTGCAATAATAGACTTGAAACTAGGTAGGGAGGCCCCTTAGATACTCGAAATATTTTGGATAGTTTTTGTTACCGATTCGACAAGATGTGGCGCCATTAGAGAGTTTTTGGTGACCACAAACGTAAATCACACTAACGTACCAAAGACTACGTATCCTTGAAGGAACGTCAGCAACGTGGTACGTTACAGTGGCTAATTTAACGTCACCCGTTTGGGGATATAAAGGCACACGTTACCTGTTCTGAAACTGAAAGCAAGAAATTTATGCATGCAAGGCTGAACAAATTTTTATTCTAAGAAGTCAAAATTTCCACCAGTTTTTGGACGTCCCTCTGAAGCTAGGTCTTAAAGGCTTCGTTAACAAGAGGGAGGCCTGTTGGAAGTGATCCAGGGGGTTGGGGGAACCAAGCATGAGAGAAAAAAACAGCATAGGGCACTATAGTGGTTTCAATGTTGACACCCGTGCAATTTGAATACACATTGATAGAACATATTGAAGTTCATTTAGTTTTTAGTTTAGTTTAGCAATAGCCAAAAAAATCGACTGGGTGGATATGTGGCAGAGTTTGGCGATGGAACACGCGGGGACTGATATCAATTGGGCAGATCCCATTAGTATTGAATCCCTAGTCCCAACAATTTTGGAAGGGGTAAGCAATGGGTTTAAAAGAGAAATCCAGTTGGGAATCGAGAGGGCGGAATACCACTTATTATACAAGGAATTGGATCATTCAGTGTATTACATGGATCATCACTTGAATGATAAAATAATTATTTTGAAATGTAGAGCCGAACTTTATAATCTAAACTCACAGCCGTGGGTCGTGAACCGTATCCTTTTGTGCTCCATGAGCAATTTAAGAGAAAATGAGGATACCGAACATTTTATAGGTAGATGCCCAATCCTCAGGCCATACCGTCTTAAGTATTTTGTGGAACCAACACTTTCAAGAAATGCGGTGAAACAGATACTTAATGGGAGAAATTGGCGTGCGTTAATCATTTATGTGAAGGAAGGATGGGCTTACCGGCGTTTTCTGGTACGAGAGTTTAATTATAATTAGTCATCTGACATAACCTAGGGATTTAAATATTGTTATCTTCTTAATTAATTTAATAATTTATTATTGTCAGTGTTTATGATTGTAATCAAGTGTTATGATTGTTGCTAATTTATTACTACCCTGTTAAAATATTGTTCTCTTTGTGATGCAGATTGTTTATTGTTTTTGTATAAGAATTACTTACTCTGTTCCATCTATCCTCATAATATTAATATTTGTTGTTCCCCCATTATTGGCTATCATATTCATTTTTTTTATCATTGCGGCGTACTTCGGCAGACGGCGTAAAGGCCGACGTCTCTCCATGTGATTCTCCAAATGTAAATTGATTCAATGTTATAAATTGCATGTATAAATAAAAAAATAAAAAAAATAAATTTTAGTTCATTTCAAATGTTCTTCTTTGGGACACATTTAAACAAAACAGTGACACTTCTGTATATACAATGACGTGTTTAAATGCTGACGCGTATGCGTTCTACTGTCTGCGTTGGTACCGAAACCCTGGAAGCTGTAAAGCGAAAGGGGAAGCTTCTTGGAAGAGAATCGCATAGGGCACTATAGTGGTTTCAAAGTTGACACCCGTGCAATTTAAATACACATTGATAGAACATATTGAAGTTCATTTCAAATGTTCTTCTTTGGGACACATTTAAACAAAACAGTGACACTTCTGTATATACACAGACGTGTAAATGCTGACGCGAATGCGTTCTACTGTCTGCGTACCGAAACCCTGGAAGCTGTAAAACGAAAGGGGAAGCTTCATGGAAGAGAATCGTTTGACGCGAAGAGGGAGCGCGAATTATTGTGATTCCCCAAGAGTCTGAAGGAAAGTGACAGATCCCGGAGTGGAGGGTGTGTTGGTGGTGGTGGTGGAAGGGAGGGTGTCATTCATTGAGAAGGAAAAGCCGTGACGCGGTGGAGGAAGAAAACCCAAGGTGCAGGGCGTAAAGATCTTCCTTCTCGCAAACCAACCAACCTGGCTTTCCTGTGAAGCAACGAAGAAAATCAATAAAGGTGCACAACCATAAAGACATAAAACCTTTGGGGCCACAATTTCATTAAGAAGGCCTCCTCATCACTTTACCCGGCGGCTCTATCTCGCTCTCCCTTTTCCCCACCCGCCTTTTCGGCCTCTTTCCCCAGAACTTTATTAATACTTATATTCTGGTCAGGGAATGTTGGCGAAGTCTTTATTTGTATTTCATGACTAGTGCTAATATTCTGGATTGCGAATTTTTCAATGAAATTACAGTTAACACAATGAATTCAATACCTCAAAAAAGTTTTAGAAATGGGAATTTCCAAGAATTTTCATCAAGAAAATCATTTTTAGCGAATTTTTACAGGAAAAATGAGCTATTTAGATGACTTCGAAATTTATAAAGTGGGAGTTCGATTCATACATCAAGAACACAAGCCTTAATTTTAACGTCGACTGAATATATATATATATATATATATATATATATATATATATATATATATATATATATATATATATATATATATATATATATGGTGTATTTCCAGGCGACAACTCCCTTTAAAATATGGGTTAAAAAATTCGTTCCAACGCAGAAAAATTTGTCTTGGCAAAAGACAGATCAAGTTCGTTGGCCAGCCCGATCGCTCCAAAATTTCAGGCTCAATTTAAAAATTCAAAGGCCCGAAAATTGTAAAAAATCGGTTTTTTACAAAAGAGGATGTGGGGTGTCACAGTCTAAGTATTTTTTAGCGCTGAGACGAATGCGACTACTCCCAAATCTCTAAGGTTCATAAATAAGTGAGAAAAATCTATTTTTAGGTGAAAAATCCCCATAGTAATTGACTTAAGTTTCAAGTTCGGCTGCGTGTTCTAAAATTTTCTTTGCAATCTCAAAACACGGGTGTCTCCTCAGTTTTATTCAGGGCATGGTAGGCCTCAATGATCAGAATTTAAGTTATCCATAATTTTTCTTTGAAAATTCGCTCCAATTGTCATGCCGCATGACTTCGTACTTTTTTGTGGAGGGGGAAGGGGCGTATTAAACCAGCTCCTAAAGTTTTAAATTTTTCTTATAAATGATTAATCAATTCATTCCTCGACCCCTTCTCGATAAATTATTAAGACCGCATATTGCTCAGACGGCAAATGCAAAAGAAATTTTTGACTTTGGAGGTAACAGTCTTTCGTCTCCAAAATTTATTACGGATCAAGATTCGTCTGGCTTTCGCTTCTTCATGCAAGCAATCGAAAACAATTTCACCCTTCGAAATCAAAACTTCTAGTTGCCTTTTGCGTTTTAGAGATTGTTGGTCAACTGCCGTGCCGTGTCTGTATGCCAATTCCTAGTCTCGCCCAAAACGATACTAAGTTTTCGTCTAATTTTGATTTGCAAGTACCAAAGAAATTGCAGAAAAACGATTAACAAATTTGAACATTAAATTGACAGACTTGAAAGACAAAAGTGCATTTGCTAAACATTTATTTTCTGAGGGGCATACTTACATGGGGAACTTTGAATTGATTCAGAGGGTAAATTGTGGAAGGGGCACAAAAATGGATAACTGGGAGAACCTACATATTTACCTATCAAAGAAGAAAGACAATAACCTAAATAATAGGTTCTCAGAAAGAAATGTCCGCTTTAAAGGGCAATGGGAGAGAAACCTGGAACCTTGGATAATTGTCTGATTCTACTCAGCCTTTTTTTTTTTTTTTTTTTTCTTCTCTTTTTTTATTTTTTTTTCAATCATATATTCTTCTCTTCACAATTCTTTAATTTGTTTTTACTCATATTATTGTATCACTACAGCAATTTTGTAACTAACCAGTAACTTAGATTCATTAATTTCAGCTATCAACATTAGTGAGAAACATATTTGTTCAAGGTTGGTACTACTGCCGATGCAAGGCTATGTCTATGGAGGTTTCCAGTTAATAGCTTTTCTCCTGTGTTTAGTTTTGTTGTGTTTGCCTGAAGATGGCTAAAATTTAGCTGAAAAGCTTTGTGTTTTTGCTTAATGCAATAAATATGTGATAATCTAAAGGTGTTTCATTACAATTACCTAAATTATGGAGGATTATCACAAGAAGTCTTCAACAACTCTTTTGAGATGATGAATTAAGTAATTTCAGCAAAAAAGTTGTCTCACTTGAGGCACATAACCTAACGTTAGCGAACTGTCCTTCTCATGACGGCAAAGTAAAGTTTCAGGCGAATCCCCCAGATAAGAACTCGAATAAGGCGGCGTTAGCCAGGAGGTAGCGATCAGTTCCGAAGATAGTCGGCTCCAAGACTGTGAAGATCCGAGAGCTTTGGGGTGTGATGCCCCTTCCAATCTCGCTCTGATCCTGCACGTTGATTGTGCATTCAACGGAGGGTTGGAACGGTGGGGTGTGAGCAGGAATTACCTTCGTTACTGCGCACACAATCTAACTATTCCTTCGGCTCGAGTAATTCTCTGCTTTCCATCCTGCTACGTGGATTGTCTGGACTTGCGTGGAACTTTCGTCGGGTGAAAGCAATCATGTAAGTTCCATGTCAGACCAAAAGTACGATTAAGAAATACGATCCTCAAAATATCGTAGAAGAAGGTTTTACAGACATTCATGTTGAAAATAAGCAATTATCGTATCCTAAGTCCACTGATGTGTCATTCAACATCGTACTACATATTTGTCTATTGGGTGAATATTGCCAAAATCAATTAATACTTATGGTGATTAGTTGCAACAGTAGTAAAATGGACCTAGGTATCAATAATTTATTTACAAGCATGCTGGATTTGTGAAGATTGCACAGAGTTTATAACGAAATCTTCTTAAATTTAACTAAATCAATTAATAAGCTTAATCATGTTAAGGCTATGTTATGATTACCGTGTGCGTGGAGTTCACCTCTACACATATGTATATCAAGATACTTTTTTTTTTCTTTTTTTTTTTCGCATCATAGGTACTTAAAAATAGAAGGAAATTAGCCATAGGGCTCTCTCAGCTGATCGGGGTGGCTCCCTATCTCGTCCTTTTTACATCAATCCCAAAAAGACTCCAATTTATTCAAATGTCAGTATCGTTCGTGGAATGGGAAACAAATTTGACAAAGGGCACTGTTATCTGATGTTAGAGGTCCACAACATAAGTCATTCTTACCCAGCAGTCCAACAGAGGCTCCTGAGTGAGGAGGTAAGTCACTTTAGGTATGTTGGTGGATGTGGATTGCTGGACAGCTGTTGCAAGAGGACGTTGCGATGATTCGTCATAGATTCATGTAGTTGGAGATAGGTGGATTTCAGAACCTCTTTCACTTTCGGGATGAGTAGGTAATTATGGAGGTTACTGTTTCCCATGTAGCATGAGACTCCTGTTATGACTCTGAGCACTCTGTTCTGGAAGGTTTGAAACCGTTTGACCTGAGAATCAGATGCTGCCTCCCACATTTGACATGCACATAACCAAATGGGGCGTATTACTGTTAAATAAATAAGCCTTTTCAATTTTAAGGGCATAATGGTGAATTTGTGTTCATTAAGTTTATGTCTGGCTCTTTGCAGGATGTCCGTTATATGGATATTCCAAGTCAACCTGGAGTCTAGGTGCAAGCCAAGATATCGGCTAACTTGCTTATGCGGGATAGGAACTTAATCCATGGTGATCGTGGGAAGGGATAAGGGTTGGGTTATCTAATAAGTACAGTAAAGTGCTAACAATTTAAAAATTGAGCTTGAAAACCCCCTAAAAAATGCAGAGAGATCAGCTATTATTCGGTAGAATTTTTATCTTAAACCTTTCTACCTGGCTGGGACATATACGTCCCAAGCAGTTCCAACCTGGTGGAACAAATCTTGTCCCAGAAACGGATTACTTATTGCTTCGATTTTTCATTCATTGGCTTTCATGTCTGTTTTTCGTACACAATTTTTTACTTCCCCATGGCCCCGACAGGGACACTAAAAGGGACCGTTATGGGCGTTATGTGATTGGCCTGAAACAAGTTTTTCTACTCCCCCCCCCCCCCCCCACTACAATGGAATCTGAACCCAGTTATCTGTGAATATGTCTTTAGGTACTGATCATGAAAAAGTATGTATGTGTGCCCGTCAGTCTGTGTCATGATGTGTCTGCCTATCTTCAACTGATGTTTTCGAATTTTTGTATTGAAATGTGAGATCCTTTCGCAACATCCCTTTTTTCCTCTTCTTTTTCAACAATTTGCCTTACAACTTCAAATATTTGGACCAAAGTTACATGGTTTATTCTTTTCGTTGATAAATTCAATATCCAATAACCTATGAAAAAAATGTATACAGATAGGAAACAGATAGGAAACAATTAAAAATCGCGAAATTATCAAAGTTGGGGAATATGTATGACACCTTTTTTTTTTTTTTTTAACACAGAATGTGTTTTAGCCATGAACTAACTAGCGAAAAAGCTAACGAAATTTCGTAACGAAATCTGCGACGACAACATGGATACCTATGATACGGAACTAAGGATCGTGTAACCTGGTGTAACCTATGCGATATTTTGTTATGACGCGGTGATTATATAAGATTCTGATTTAGTGGGAAGAAAGTAGCGAAATTCTGATTTAGTGGGAGGAAGTTAACCAATGACACCGTTGATTATCGATAATTTACTAATCTTATAAGTTAACCAATGAAGTTAACCAATCTTCAACCGAAGATTGAATACGGGTTTATGTGAAACGCGTGAGCTAAAACACATTCTGTGTTTCAATAATTTCGTCCGAAGTATGTAAATAGAGGTAACCGGGGCTAATAAATTAAAGACGTTTTTTTTTCCAAGATGCTTCTTCAGGGAGTTGCTCAAATTTCAGATTTATAAGAACAAATTTAAAATGGTAAAATCTCTAACACAATTTCCTTCAAGTTGTTGATGCGAAAAAAAAATTAAAATATACTTTTTATAAAAATCAATTATGATTGCTTGTTCATTTTGAGTTCTTTTATAATTAACATGTTTAATGTTTTAGGGTTGGGGGTCGTTCTGTGAATTCCGACACGCAAATCTGCAACGTTTTTTTGACATTTTCATGTCTTTGCTTTGGTACATAAACTAAAAAAACGTCACGGAAAATAATTGCTCACGAAAATTGCTCACGAAAATTGTCCCAAGTGGCCACAACGATGATTATGACCATCAGAAATGACGTTTTCACCTAATGATCCCACGATTCTGAGATTTGGTATGTGGGCCCTTGAGGGACTTCTGAACACAACTGACCGATCTCAGATCAGCTGAGTGGCTCTAGAATCCAGTTTTTTCCCTAATGATCCCACGATTCTGAGATTTGGTATGTGGGCCCTTGAGGGACTTCTGAACACAACTGACCGATCCCAGATCAGCTGAGTGGCTCTAGAATCCAGTTTTTTCCCTAATGATCCCACGATTCTGAGATTTGGTATGTAGCCCCTTGAGGGACTTCTGAACGCAACTGACCGATCACAGATCAGCTGAGTGGCTCTAGAATCCAGTTTTTTCCCTAATGATCCCACGATTCTGAGATTTGGTATGTAGCCCCTTGAGGGACTTCTGAACACAACTGACCGATTACAGATCAGCTGAGTGGCTATAGAATCCAGTTTTTTCCCTAATGATAAGAAAATAATAAGAAAACACACATGAAAATGTCCCAATGTGTTGCAGACTCGTATGCAAGCATTTATTTAAGTTCTGATGATTTCCGCTTACAACCGAGTCGTTGCTAGGAAAATGGTACTTCGTCGTTTTTCATCCCACAAAATTCGTTGACCATTCGTTCGAAAGCTCTCGATTTATCCAACCATATTATGTTAACTACTGCGAAGTGCGTGGCCAACAAGCTGAGTTATGAGCATGGTTATTTGAATAATTGTGTACACTCAGGTGATCATTCTCAATAATTGATATTGTGAACATGATTGCAACCGCTTGTTAATTTCTGATGATTTCATTGAGTTGGTGTTTCGATGATTTGATTCATAGCAGGTGATCCGAATATTGCGAGAACGGTTTGATTTGTGAAGCGGTGGTTAAATCATTTTAATAGGTAATTTCTATAATTTACACTCTAGGAAGCTGTAATTTTGTATGTAGCCTCTTCAGGACATTTACTTGACGATGCCCAGGGTCCGGATCAGATGAGTGGCTCTTGAAGCTATTTTTTATGCTTTACACTCTAGGAAGCTGTAATTTCGTATGTAGCCTCTTTAGAACATTTAATTGACGATGCCCAGGGTCCGGATCAGATGAGTGGCTCTTAGAGCTAATTTCTATGCTTTACACTCTAGGAAGCTGTAATTTCGTATGTAGCCTCTTTAGGACATTTACTTGACGATGCCCAGGGTCCGGATCAGCTGAGTGGCTCTTAGAGCTTGCATACGAGTCTGCAACTAAAGACATAAAATGTCCCAATGTGTTGCAGACTCGTATGCAAGCGTACTTTGGTATGAGTCCCATCGGAAATATCTAATGGTAAAATAAAAATGTATATAAATATAATAAATTGTTTTGGTTAATTAGAATCTTTTCTTTTTTCTTGACCTTAAAAAACTATATCTAATTTCTCCCTTGCGAGGGAAAAACATTAAACATGATTTAATGTTTTTCCCTCTCAAGGGAGAAATTATGAAATCGTTGTAGAATTTTTTATGTAAGTAGGTAACAATGTTTATCCATATGTTCTACCAAGTTCTCTGGTGGCAGTAATCATAAATTTATAGTCCATTTCAATCCAGAATAAATTTGGCTCAAATTTTGAATGTCTTCGAAATTCAACTGAATTTGAATTTTTTTATCCTAACCATTTCTAAAAGACACTCAAACTTTTACAATAGTTTACTCTTAATTGATTGACTACTTAATATTTGAAAAAGCGTTAAAAAATGCCTCTAGAATTCTTTTCAGAATGCCTCAAAACGGATTTTAATTAAGACAATTATTTTCGAAAATTTTGGGAGCCATCGCAATAGCTTCATTTTCTACAAAAACCGCAACAAAAAAACGAAATTAAGGACAGAGGCAATTTTTAAATTTTTCTGGTTATTATTACTCCAAAGGCATGTGATTGCTCGAAGAAGCATCGATTGCTCCAAAATATTCAAATATTTTGTAGGTAACGCTTTAGATACCCAACCCAATCCAATGTAAACATTTCACTAGTAAAATCCTTTTTTCCCTATACTACAGTCATTTTAGAGGATGAATCGTAATCGAAGAAACTTGATCTTCATGGGGTGCGCGCCTCTGGAAAAATAAGAAAAAAATCTCCCAACGATTTCACGAAAAAGGGTGTCAAATGGAAACACTGCAGGGGGAAAATCCTATTTCCATGTAACCAAATCAGAAGCGACGCCAGGAGGGAGAGGCCAACAGGGGTGAAGACTGCCAACTTAATTTCAACACTGTATTCTGTCGTTTCCTGCTAATGGATCAAATCGCTCAAACGTCCCCCTGAACCCATATGTCTTCCCTATTCGGCCGATTGCAGTCGATTATTCAGTTCTTAATGTTCTCAGACTAAAATGGCGTGTGAGGTAAATGTACTCGCATACCCTCTCTGCTCTTTCTGCAGCAACCTATTAACCGTGAGGGAGATTACATGGCACTAAGTATGAAATATGAAAGCACTCCCTGGTAATAATTATCTTAACAGGGGTAATAAACCCACTCAGGACCTCCCTTGTGTTACTCAGAACGTGTTCCGTTAATGATCGGAACATTACATCCGTGTTGGCGCCTCCAATGGTTTCAGCTGTGATGATGATATAGTTGATTTACCTTTATGGGCATAGGCAAACGCATCGTTTTGTGAAAATCAATTTAAAATTTCTCACTTGATGGTAAAAACGATAGATCATGGATTTGTCTAGGTAAATGAAGGTTAATACTAGAAATGAACGCAGGAAGATGTAGGCAGAAAAAGAAAACAAAAGTTCCAGTCATGCAGCAAGATCATATTTTAAGCGAATTTTCATGAATTATCGTATTGCACAATGTGAAGTTGTTTTTAAAATTGAGCTTATTGAGTGCAAAGAAATTGTAACTATTAATTTAATGACAAAAACTTATTCTAAATAATAATCTGCTATTCAAAAAGAAATTTTGAATTTTTAGGTTTTTTGTGCAGTTTTAAATATAATTTCGTAGCACATTGTAATGGAAATTTTTCTGCATAATTTTAGGAATACATTTTTTAATGTTTTATTTTATAGTTAATGAGCTTTATTTCAGCAATATTCTGCTAACAAATATAGTAAATTTAACGGTTTTCCTCCTGTTTTAGTCATTTTTAGTGATTGTTTCAGCACATTTTTTGAAATTCGGACAATTTAATGTGCTTTCATTTGGAAAACTTGCTTTTTTGGCACAAGAACGGAATTTTTATCTCAATCCTAAGGAGAGTAATCGTCTGGAATCACACACACACACACCCGAAAGTTATAGGATTCAATCCGAGAGGAAGCAATTTTTTTTTTACATTTTTTTTTTCGGGGGTTAATATGCATATTTATTCACTTACGCCTGTACCGAGGTAGGTTTGGCCTGTAGTTTCGGGGTCAGTCAACTTTATTTCGGTCCGGACCACCAAACTATACACATCATCCTGGCCTATTCGCACAACTAATCTGAATTTCTACCAAAGGATTGACTACCTACTTCATGTTATGTACTTTTGAGATGCGAGCTTGCGAGCATTCAGACCACTAAACTATTCACATCATTTTAAAAGGTGCGATCTGACGTGTGTAATTAACTACTTGCGCAGTTCGACCCTGCCCACCACCTATAGACGTCCCTAATCATCTTTTCCAATGGCTAAACAAATTCAAAAGGACTTGAATAAAGTACTCATTACAAAAAGTTATGAGAATACGCTAGTGATGAGAGATAAGGGTGACCAGCGCTCCAGCGGAGATTGACAGTTGCCCCTGTTGACGTTCGAGTTCGCTTAGCAAAACTGTAATGTAAAATCAGAAATCAGAAACTCGTAAACGAGTTCCACTATTTGCTTTATAAGCAGATACCATGTTACATGGTTATGTCTTTGATTGGGGATTTCATAACGGTTGTCCTCGGGAGTTGTAAACAAATTCTTTTACTTTGGACTGTAGGCGACGAAACGTAGGATAAAGAATTTATCCTAATAATACTTTGGAATTTAAATAAAGAATTTATCCTAATTTAATTGGACACCATTTTTGGACGCGCGGAATGACGTCAAGCACGTTTTTGACGCGCGGGTTCACGCTCGCGGTGGAGCCACGTAGGACACTGCCTTATAGTTTGCAAACGAAAATTGTATATAGTCCAATCAACTTAGTTTAGAAATGTAGCCAGGTACGTAAGGAGGGGATTTTGGTAGCTTGAGATGTGAACATTTATCACATAAATCAAGCGCTTTCCACCGAGTGGCGATTTCTGTGCGATGAAAACTGCAGAAGTTCCATTCTCCTAGCAACGGCTGGGTTGTACGTGAAAATCATTTGTTTGGAAAATCGTGACATCAACTTTTGCGTGACGAAAATTTTTGTTAGAACCCTCACAGCTAAGACATATTCATGTCAAAAGAAAATCACAATAAAGTTATCAATTTAAAAAGAAAAGAACTCTAATATTCTGAACTGTCTTCGATATCACTGATCAATTTAACACAGTCTACTGCCAGACGTTCCTCGTACAGAATTGATTCGGTTGTCAGCTAATAATAAATTTAGGATTGGCCGTATCGAACCAGCCGTACTGCAGCCACGTCTTTGCCACGTGCTGTTATTGCAGCTTATGACGACGTTAGCTGGGAGAAGGTCGGACAGGGGTTGGGGCTATCATCAAAATTTTTCGTCCAGCCCTCGGTTAGATGGGCGCACCAATCGACGCAAGATTTACGCCGATCCCACTCAACCGAGAACCCCCCCAGCTCATCAGCCGCAGTTGACATTTACCGACTTCCCACCATTCCCTTCTCCTCAGATTTGTTCCAGGAGATCTAATCAACCCCAGAGTCAAACAGTAAAAGGTCCCTCGTACCTAACCAACGCTTCCCTAATGCAATTCTCAAGTATCGCTGAGGAGATCCCATCCAAAACTTATATTTTTCTCCTTCTTTATGAAAATCAAATTTTCCTCTTGCTTCTTACATTTCAAAGTTTCCGAATAACTATTTTTTTCCGTCCCTGTCTGTCTATGGTCAATACTGTACAATTATGGTTCAAATTTGATGTTGTTTTCAGAGACTGCGTAAATTGCTAGTGATGGCGAAGAGAGAAAGAGGCTCCGAACTAACATGGGCCGCCACTATGAACGCCAGGGGGCTAAGGACCTAAGGAACATGTGGTTGACATGACTTTCACTTTGTTGGTACCAGTGTTGGGCATAATCTTATCGTCGGATATGAATACGATTGTAATCGCGATAATTATTCGTTGATTCTGAATCAACTGCGATTATATTCGTATTCGTGTAATCGTATTCATCTGTCGGCGATTACTCGAATACAACCCATAAAAATGCGTCACGGTCATCAATTTCAATAGGCCGTCCCTCCTATAATATGCGAAGCCTTGCTAATATTACCTAGCTTCAAAGGGACGTCGTTAAAGCGAATTCAACGTTGGAGCCCAGCCTATTTGTCTCAAATCTATTTCAATAGGACTGGGGGTAGGGGTTGGTACTTTGTGTTTCTTCTTTTCGCTCTACAATCCGTTCCCCGCACCATCAATACTGGTAAAAAATGGGAGCTATATTATTATTAAATAAATTATAATAATAAAGAAACACACAAACAAAACAAAAACGCTGCAAATAATTACTCAATGGTTTATTATTTCTGTGTTAGATAGCCCTTCTACCAGTGTTGCCAGATGCCTCGGCGGGAAAATCCCATAATCACTACAATATCCCTACATCCTAAAATCTCTCTCTAACCCCCCTATACTTTTGTATTTTCGCAGGGTTAATAGGGTTACCATCTCAAGCATAGACACTCGAATAGAGAATATAACTACTTTAACGAAAATATAAGTCTAAGTATATAAGCATATAAGTAACTCCTGAGATGGAGATGACAATTTTTAATAGGTGATAATACATATTATAATGTGCGCAGAAGTTTACTTCCTCTCGTGTCCCATACTGCACAGAAAATAGGTGGACTGGGAATTAAAATAAGGTACTAAACTATAATTTTAAAATAAAACCTAATGAAATGGATGTATATAAAGTAGTATACAGTAAACTCTGAATCAATTATTGATTGTACCTATCACCAAATTACCAAAGATAGGTCGTTTAGTTCAAACAAGAGGTGGCATTAGAACATTGCCGTTGGTGGTGACCTCCAGCACCATGACGGAATGTTCATGAACCTAGAAGGTTAATGGAGAAATAGGCCGGGCATTGCTTCCACCCCTTCCCTCGTCTAGCAGGATGTTCCGGGTAGTTCTGAAGTTGAGAGTAACCACGGAAAACACGTATTTTCATTATTCACTATTCTAACTATTTGGTTAGGGTGATTGATCAAGAGGTAGGCTAAAAATCCCAACGTTGTGAGGAATCTCAGTGAAAAAATCCCGCCTCAAAATCCGACTTGAGAAATCCCTACGCCGTGGGATAAATCACGCTATCTGGCAACAGCGCCTTCTACGCATACCATTGGTCTATAATAACTAAACCCCGAATGTGATATATGATCAGAACATGGCGCATCGCCCCTCACAAAAAGGTTTACACCTTTACAGTTATAAGAGCCCGCAATTTTACGCATCACTGTAAAAGTAAAAGCAAAGACAGGAACGCCGGCCACCGGTGTAGGAGAAGGCGCGCGGGTTGCTTATGTCAACAAAAACCTAGAAAACGCTGCAATTTATTACATAACGGTTCATTATTTCAGTGTTGGATAGCCATTCTACGCAGATGATCTGAAGGCTTCTATAACTATAACTATATTTTAAACGAAGTCAGATTTATTAGGTATCTGAAGAAATCTGCGAGGAGTGTAATTAAATTAAGTAGCACACCTACATTTTCCTAGTATTTAACACAAGTTGACCCACCAACTGAAAATTAATTATATAAAATATATCAACTACCTAAGCTTCAGAAGTCCACCTACAGGCGAAAAGCAAAGACAGGAACGCCGCCCACCGGTGTAAGAGATGGCGG
Source organism: Adelphocoris suturalis (assembly GCA_030762985.1). Taxonomy (NCBI): domain Eukaryota; kingdom Metazoa; phylum Arthropoda; class Insecta; order Hemiptera; family Miridae; genus Adelphocoris; species Adelphocoris suturalis. Next base: position 61,761,306 of record CM061043.1, read on the forward strand.
GCGGAAAAGATTCCCACTTGCCTATCTTAGCACAAACCTAGAAAAACCCCGTTTTGGCCCATTTTTGGCTCATAGCATTGATGAGTGTGAAGCGATCGGGATGGCTAGATTTTAAGACTAACTAGACCCCAAGTGGAATCCATGTGCGAAAGAACGGATTTTTTTCATTAAGTTAAAGGCATATTATGTATAACCCGGAAGATGTAAGGCGGTGGCGGATGGGCATTGCAGTTTTGGAATCTACGCAGTTTGAAACGTAAAGTTTGAGAGAAAATCTTTTTTCCCCTATACGATTACAAAGGCGTACTATTGGACATAATAAACCAAAAACCGACAAAAAACAACAGCGTGGGTCCGTCATGACTGCCCTCGTCTTGAGCTTCTCATATTTGGCGCATCATTGGATGTGCTGCTGATGTGCCAGCCTGAGATTCGTGTATCACCTATTTCTAATTTAGATTATTACCAACTTTAATGTTACTTACTTACTATTCTACGAACTAATAGACTGAATATACCAAACAACTACCACTTTTAAAGTACAGGGAGTCTTGAAGCTGTCTTGACCTAACGATTGCATTCCCACCTCGCCTGTGGTGGAAAATAGAAGCATACAGCCAATGAACCCTTTATGCCAATCAGCCTCGGTCTCCCCTATCCCCACAGTTTCGACGAAAAACGAACAACTAATTGGTAACTGAAAAAGCTAATATAATTACTACCAACCTGAGAAATCAATCTGGGGTTCACCCATTCCACCCTCCTCGGTCTTGGGCTCATGGGTTTCGAGTATATCGCGAACGAATCATCGTCTGAGGGATCTTGTTCGGATCGGGATTCAGGCCACCGATCTCTGATGTGTTTATGCCTGAAACAAAACAAACAAGACTTACATTAAATTCTACCAACCAAAACAGCAATTGGTTACAACAGCGTTTCAATTATCTGACAGAAAATTCTGATTATCGAGATGTGAATAGAACAACATGATAGGTATAGAATTTTTTGGTATTTTCAGAGTCTGGATTTTCCAGTTCTACCCTTAGGATTCCGGTTTTCATGTATGCTTAAAAACTGTTTAAAATGTTTAGGAGGTTCCAAAAATGTGCATAAAAAGTCTCAGTCATGATCGTACGAGCGAATATTTTCAGATTATCGTATTACATTGTTACTTTGTTTGGAAATTTGAGTACTTTGAGTGCAAAGACATCGCTAACCACCATGTCAAAAAAGCTCGTTCTAAATCATATTCTTCGATTAAATTTTTAATCGATTTTTTAGCAAACATGAATGTTTCTTAATGTATTAGCTCATCGTTGATAAACTTCTTCCGATAAAAATTCTGCTCAAGATATAAATTTAACGATTTTTAGACGTTTATAGTCATGTTTGACGCTTGATATTTTGGCGCGAGAAAATTTTTTAACATCTCAATGCTAAGGAAAATTATCGTCTGGAAATGATACTGTCACACATTTATATTCATATGAAAAAGTGTTTAACTCTAGTATTCGTTTCAGAATGTCTCAAAACGGATTTCAATGAAGAATTTTTCGAAATTTTTGATTTTAAAATTGTTTGTAGCCATTGCAACAGCTTCATTTTTTACGAAAATTCGCTAAAACGCAACACCAACCAATAAATAGGTCGAAAAATCGTGTGAAGCATGATAATATCCAAGATTCGATCCCACAGCCATTGTAACAATTATTCATTCACACAGACTTAAAATGTTCTGCGCTCCATCACCTCCATCATACTTGGGTACTCATTATTCATCGCATCACACTGCATTGCACGTACCATCCTTTGTCAACGCACCAACTGCGTGGTTTTATTCCATTATCATCCCTTACAACGTTTCTATTTTAATTTTACAACAACTATTCGTATATTTTCTATTATTATACCATTTTCATATCATCACCTACCTTTTTATACTTACCTATTATGAACAACAATTTGTACACTAGTATTACCCCGAAAAACACTTGCAATTGGACATAAAAATTAATAACAAATTTATGAGTTTTCTCAGCCTATTTCTTTTTGGAAACTATACAGGATGAACTTTGTTAAGTTCTTATTCGACTATGTAGTATTACATTGTGGTAATACATATCGAAGTTAATTGAACACTTCTTTAACCCTCTGATCCACGACCTTAGTTTGATCACTTGACACAGGACCGGGTCTGACAGACCACTTGACTCATTTTCGGTAGAAATTACAGTTTTTCCATTAAGATTCAAACTCAAAAAAGTACAGAGGATGAATAATGACCATTTTGTGATGTCATAATATTTAATTATCTAGATGTGATTTTTTTCAGGTCCACACTTATTCATGTTTTAAAATTTTACTCATTCACATTAGAAATATTTTACTGATGTTTAGCAAAGTTTCACAAACAGGCTATATTTGTACACTATCTTTACTTACTTCACTGAATGAAAATAACTGAATGATTTATCAACAAATATTGTAAGTGAGATAATAATAGTGGTCACAGAACAAAGAAAAAAACTGAATGAGGAATAAGAGAGCTGACAACGACATCGGCATGAGGGAGGGCATGATCAGACAGATCCAAACTTACTTTTTTTTTTTTTTTTTAAGGTCTAAGCCACACCTCAACCAGAAGGGTCATTAGCGGCAATGAACATGGTGTCCAAAGGGACACTGGAAGTGGCTTGATTCTAAGGGGCGCCATGCAGCCATCCTTGACCAAAAAGGAGCGCCATCATGGACTCCACCGGCAACTCAGAGGGGGAAAAAAGGGACACAGTGATGACCACTGTTCAGCCCCCAAAGTGGTTGAAAAAATAAATAAATAAAGTAATACAACTAAGACTAGATGAGAAATAGGCAGGGATCGGACCTTGTCTGGTCCAGATAATACATCAACCCACTGAGGTGGCTGATGCTGGACTCGGAGGTTCACAAGGGGCTCTGCAGTCCTCCAGAAAGTGGCGGATGAACAGATAATTTATATTATATAATTTTAATTGTATTAGAATAACAATGAAAGAATGTTCAACCCATTCAAGCGCATAATAATTTATATTGGCTGAATCTTCAGTTCCCTACAGAGTAATGATTCTTCAAAAGAACTCTGGACTGATTAAATATTAAATTTAGAAAGAACGAGAAGCGAGGGAACCTCTTTACATAGGACACTTTTCAAGAAGAAATACTCAAACGGTTCTATTTAATAATAAATTGACTCATAAATTCAGTAAGCATGAAGAAAAAGGGTTGGATGAAGAGGGGGCGCGAATTCTCTTTTTTCGGGAGTCTGAAGTCACTGACGATTAATTAGCAGTTGGTAATATTAAATCTTTAATTACGAAATATGGAAGGAGTAAAGGGAGGATGTTGGTCAATGGCGTGGTTCAATTAATGGGGCTCATTTTTAATGAATTAGGTAGGTACGGGGAATATTTTGATGTAAATCAATTTAAATAGGTACCATACGATTTGGTTGTTTCTTCACTCAATTAGACTGGAAACATCTGTAATCATGCTAAAAACAAAACCAATGATTAGATCAAAATTTCTATTCTCTCTCCCTCTTAGTTTATTATTTTCAATAATGAACCTTTGTAATCGACAAAAAAAAAACCCCTGAAATTTTTTTATTTTTTTTGGTTTACATTTTTAAGATGAGTAGAACCCGAAAATCAAATTGAAAAAAAATCCGTCCGTCCGCCGTCTGTGGCTTTTTTTGGAAAATTCAAGACCAAACTATATGAAACTTGTTATAAAAATGACATTTGGGGTCTAGATAGTCCTAAGCTCAGCATCAATTTTTATCAACTCTAAAGGGTCATATTAAAGGGCTAAACATTAAAAAAATCGAGATCTCGAAAATTTTCTAAGTAAAAGTTATTATTTTATGCTTGTCTATGATAAATTTAATCCCAAAGAATCGAATAAAACCACCCGCAACACTGTACATTGAATAGTTCGCTTTCTCTAAGGGCTTGAACATCGAAAAAAAACCTTCGAATTTCTAAGCGCGAGAAGACAGAGAAACTACGCGATGCTAGCGGATCTATAAATTAGACGATCAAGCTTTAAATTCCATTAAATTTTGCTAGATTGTAATACTGGAAGATATGAAAATTGCCTAGCAAATATCATCTGATATAATGCCAATATTTTAATTATCAGGTGATATAGTTCCAATGGAATTTATTATAACGGTGCGAAAGCACGAGAGGCGTTCTCGGACGATCAAGTGATGTCCCCCTCCCCGGCCGCTACTTGGAACCGTTCCCCACTGTAACGAACCTTGAGCCCCCTCATTGGTGCAATTGGGCCTAAGTCCGCACTCATAGAGAGAGAGAGAGAGAGAGAGAGAAGGGTTTGACAGTACTATAAAAGATACAACTAGTACTAATGGCATATGTGCTATGATCCGAGAAGATGGTTTTCCGGTTCTCGGATCCTCATCTATTGCCAACCACAGCGATTCAACAACGTGAGCATGGACGCCTGGCGCCGAAGCGACGGACGCGCAGCGCATTCTCTTGGATCTGGCGGGAACTGTCACACCACTGTGAGTACTTTAATTCCGTTCAACGCGGAGCAGCTCATGTTGTCACATTATGTCTCTAAACTGTTACGTTATTGTGGGAAGGGGGGGGGGGGGGGGATACACAAACATCGATTATCATTTATCAATATCGTTGAGATCTATTAATATTATTGAGTATGTACAATAATTGACAACAAAAACAACCAATACATACCTACATACCTAGATAATGAAGCGCCCAAAGAGCGTTTTTGGGGGGCCTGATACTAAGTTTTAAGAAAATAAAAGTCAGGAAAAATCCAAAATTTTGTATACTTCCTAAAGGGGGTTTGGGCACGTACGTGAAAAATTTGTTTTCCTTTTTTGCAGAGTGGCAGCTCATTTTAAAGATTTTTTTAGTGTTGAACACAATGGTGAACCCAAAATTGCGATATCTTCGCTCTCAGAAAAACTAGATTTTTTTCTAAAGAGAGGTACTTTTAGAGTCAATTAGGTATCTACGATCCTTCATGATTCATCAGTTCCCATACGGAATAAAATGTTTTAATTCTGGCTTCACCATCGTGTTCAGCCCTAAAAAACCTTTGAAATGCGTTTTCACTGGGCGAAAAATGGAAAACAAGTAGCTGATCCCAATACCCCCCTTGGATAATCCAAAGACTTTTGAATTTCTTTTCAGATTATATAAATTGGATTTATTTTCTGATTATTTGCTTAAAATTTAGTAGGGTATAGGTACCTACTTTAGTATTGCCTTCTAATTCGAAACGAGATTTTTCCACTTCAAACCATCGTTTTCTAATTTTAAAATACGGTTCAGAATCGCTAGACTCCCCTCTACTTCATCATCGGCATTTTAAACATCTTAAAAACTATTTACATTAATCAGTTGAGCTTTTAAAAAGTTGAGGGGCGGCACTAAAGTGTTTGCCTACTCAAAAACTTTATTCCTGCTCTCTACTAACTAGTTGGAGGTAACACCAGAAACTATAACATATTTATGTTTGACTGACGATGACAAAGATACACACTTTTGGGTGCGATACGAACATAATCACTCCAGTATGACAGTTATGGACTCGTCGCCGTAAAGCGATTCGTCGGGTAATTACTATTGGACTAGACTATGTTCGATCTCAGGAGAGTCTGGGGAATTTGTACCCCCCTAGTTCCAACAGCAGGTTTTGATCTATTCGTCCAATTCATTATATTTTACCAAAAGGATTGATTTAGAGTATTTTTATTTAATGTTTGAGCTGTAAGCTTGCGAACAACCTGGCCACTAAACTATAGGCATCATTCAGAGAAATTTGTTCAACTAATCTGATATTTCACTAAAAGGATTGATTTAGAATCTTTTAGTTCGTCTGTATAAGTGGATTAAGGTTAGTGAGTAGGGTAACCTTCGTAACTCTCCTGGTGATATGCAGTAGAGTTTCTCTCTCAGATATGGATAACTCACGATCTTGTCGAGAAAATAATTACTTGATGATCTAAAGCGACTTGTTCCTTGAAACGCATGGCACAAAGGCTGAAGTCTTTTCCTTATACTTGAGGAACCTTATGAGCTAGTAGTTAAGTGCGTCAAATTTTATATTTTGACCACCTCTTGAACATATTTTCATTTCCATAAAACGTCGTATCGAACGAGGCAATTGGATTAGTCGGCGATACTCTAAAGCTGTTCCTCCGATTCAGAAAAGGGATTTTTTATTTAAATTGGGAAGTTGGGGAGGGCTTAAGTGGTGACATCGGCGTGATGGAGGTGGAGGAGATTACGGGCTACGTTCGCCGCCTTGGGGTGGAAAATAATGCACTATAATCCCCTTTTCCTTACTGTTCTTCCTTAATCCATCGTTCGACGCCATATTTCTACCGGTTTCTTTGCATCTAAGTGCTTTCTTCAGAGGGTCCCAAGACCGATTCTTTTCAAGTTTCACAAACTTGAGTGCCCAAACTTTGAAATAAGGGTGGTACGCTGGGATCCTGAAGGCGTTTCTATGGTTTTTTTTAGGTAGTGTGAAAAAGCATGTTGTGGGGTAGTTGATGTGAACGCTCAATGAATCGCGACTGAAAGGTTATCCATGTCCTGAGACCTCAGCGCCCTCAGTAATTTTCCCCTGCTATGGGGAAAAAAGTTAATTGACTCAACCCCCTATTTTCTCAAATAGTCGTTAACAGCGGGGTCGTCACACAAAAGAAGGTTGAAGTCATTGGGAAACTGTTTCGATAAAAATATAGGTAAACAATACTTCCTTTACTCCAGAAACTCAACGCTGTGGCGATTTCGCTCCGAAACACAATTTAGCATGGAGCATGCTATAGCCACAGCCTGACTATAGCAGGTCTGAGGAAAGGTCTTCATGACAAATTTCGAAATTTCGATTTTAAAAATTTCGGAGCTATAGCAATAGCTATTTTCTAAGAATATTCACTAAAAGGATCTTACGGGTGAAAGACACACCCCAGTCGTGAAAGAAACTAGGGAGGGTGTGGTGAGAGGGGAAGAGGATGTTAAATGACACGTCACGACTCGAAGATCGTCTGAGAATATCAAGGGCGATTGATGAATATTTTTCACTGTGGGAATTTATGTGGTGTTGTGAAACTCATAACATGCAAATCAGGATATTCAGGCGCGAAAGGAGGAGGGAACTGGGCGCCGGACCACTTTTTAGGATGTGTTTTGAATATTTCATTCTTTATGCGGAGGGTGGGGGGCAAAAGTGCTGCTAACATCGTCATAACCGCATCCAGGTGGCAGCAGATATATTTCGAGATGAGTTGGAGAGAAATATAAGAATATAAAATGTTTGTATTTTTTTTCTCATCAACTGTATGAAATATTGATTTATTAATAAATTTCGGGAAATATTTTTGGTACAAATTGAGGACCATTCATTAATACTGCTCAGGGAAAATCATTAATAAATTCAGCAGCCGTTGCACAACCCTTTGCGTCATTAAATCCACAAAAATTACTGCTGCTAATGAAATATTTCATTAACACACAAAACCAAATATCTACCTACGCTAACTAGTCCATTCATATTTGTAAATAGTTTATAACATAATTACTTAATTCCTTGTCCAGTGTATTCCATTATTGATTATCAGATCCGAGTGCTTTCACCATTCGGCCTTACGAGGGTTCTACAAATCACAGCAGGAGTGATATGGGAAGTTCTTGAGTTACAACCAGTAGGTATTAGTTCTTAAGGGCCCGTTGCACCTGGGCTGTTGCGATTTGGTAGATTATATCCTTTGTTTCCAATCTGACTGAAAAATTGCTAAGGGATTGTGTTTTTCATGAGTCAATAATTTTACCAGTAGGGATGAAGCCAAATTTTCAAATTTCATAAAAATTTGAATACAACTTTTTTCGGGATGGAGGGGGGGGGTTAGAGGGAAACAACTTCATCCCAACACTCAAAGATTAATTCTAGAGTTATTCCCGAAATTTGATCATGACAGGTGGAACGGCGTGCATAATAACTCTCCTACTAAAACTGAAATTTCTAAGTGGTATTATCTACTCGTAGGCATCTTTACTCTATTAATTTCGGGTACGAAGAGCCAAAATCTCGAAACAACAAGTTTTGCTGCAGTTTCAGATAAACTAGATTCTATAAACTGCTGGAACTGGGAAAAAATAAATGAATACTTATATAATTTCTTAATGATAATTAATGTTGAAACTAAAGAGATGGGTAGAAAACTCAATTGAAACGACCTCGGAGATGAAACTAAAAGCTTCGCCCACGCTCTTCAACCTACTTACGCCTTGAGAGGGTAATAATATTTTGGTTGAAGCGTCTCACACGGCTAAGTAGATTCTCACTTCCAAGATTACAAGATCTAGTTAGCAATCACAAAAGCCGCCATGAAACCAAGTAACCCCCGAGATTTGAGTGGATTGTGGAACTGTGTCCGATGTGTACGTACTGCTTCCGACCTTCTACTCATCACCAGGAAAACGATCAGCATTTTATCGTCCAGAACCATAGTGTACGGCAGTTTTTAGGTAATGTTTTATGCGCCAACTAGCAACATATATTTTTCGAATAAACACGTGGTCTTGTTTGGGTTTATTTATTTATTCATTTTATTTTTATTTACTCTTTTCATTCAGCTAGGAAGTAAAGTGGCGGAAAGACTCCTAATTCGAGGAGAGCTCCTAATTTTAATCCAGCCTACTCAACTCATACACGCTGGACGAATTCAGTCACTAGGAACCAGGTGCCTGCAAACTGATCTCACCACACTGAACAAACTGTTGACCAATCAGCATGATTTCCCATTGCTGATGGCTAGGGTTAATTTCAGGGTGCCCGCAAGAGCCAATAGAAATCATGATCCTTTTGCCCCTGAGTACCACCGTACAAATCACGGGTACAATCCTCCCGAGCAATGCGCGCTTTGGGGTTCGTGAAAAGGAATACGAGGGAGTTCACCCACGTCCCTGCTATAACCGCTCTTTGCAATTCTCTGGTTGTCCCTCTAATGGAGTACTCTTCTGTGATCTGGAGCCCATTCTATAATTGCCATATTGACCAGCTATCTATATTGCCATCGCCGCTTCCTCCGTTACGTGGCATTTATGCTTCATATACCATTTGACTCTATAAAATATGAGGCTATTAATGAGCACTGCGGCACTCCCTCGAGTCAGAAGACAGCTAGCCAATATTTCATTTTTATACAACATCCTGAATGGTCGCGTCGATTTTCCCCAACTTCTGGAAATGGTGAATTAGTTGGTACCCCGTTCCGCCTCACGATCCAACAGCTTATTTTGGACACCTTTCTCACCGACAAACTACATGAACTACCGCCTCCTGTCTAGACTCCCACGTACAGCCAACCTTCTTCTAAATGAATATCCGGATGTCGACCTTTTCAGCACCTCACTAGCCTCACTTCGCTCGAAAGTGAAAAACTTGTGTGGAACCACCCTTAACTTTGGACAATAGGCTTTCTTTTTTTTCATCTATTTTCAATTCTATTTTATGGGTAGTATACTTAATTTTTTGTTTTGTTCGCCGCGGTAATTTACGCTATGTATTTTGAATCTATACATTTGCTATATATTTTTCTCCTCATGTATTGGGCTTGCCCGTATTATTGAAATAAAAAAATAAATACAATAAATCACTAAGCAGGCTTCAGAGATCAGCTAATGAGATTGCACGGATGTCCATTAGGGCCCCCTAGCAGTGATTAAACGCAAGTTAAAACTTACATGAAAAGAACTGCGATGACATACGTGTGGCGAACTTCAAATGGCAAACTAGTTCTGTCTTTTGAGACTGTCTTAATTTTATTATAAACTAGCTGAAACTGCAGACATTGTCCCGCCCAAATATTAACAACATTTTATTATCCTGACCGACTCTCAAGACCCTACAACTACTGTAGGTACTAATAACTTTTTAAATTAAAATGTATTATTTAATTGAAGCGAAGAAAATTTTGAAAATAAATAATAAAGTTGTTCGTATAAAGGGTAAATACGGGTATGTGAGGGATTACAATTTTCATTCATAATGGTGCAATTCATTTTGTAAACTATACCTCCTAAACCTAGGAAGAAACCTCAGTTTCTTCCAATTCTCTTTTAACAGAAGCTATTATGTGACTTATAGGAGGCGTATTTGAGTTAGTTTTATGTTGATGTATTGTTCAACCTTTCGGAGACGTTGAAAAATACGTCGTTCGCTGTAAGTGATGGTTTATGAAAAGAGGCCATCATTTCATTTGGTTTTCTATGTCCCTAAGAGGCTCCCTATCAAATTTCAAATTCCTAAGTGAATAGGAGAGGATTTAACTAAGTCAGCGGTTCTGGTTGGAACCCGTCATTGCATTCATCTGTTAATGTTCCAGAGAGACTCCATGGTCGGAGACATCAGAATGGCTTCCGTGCACCAGGCAATGAGCATGCGTGCAAAATACTTGCTGAAGAAAGAAAAGCTCTAGCCAAATGGAGGGAGGCACAACACTCGGCTGATGATTTTTCGAGCAATTCGAAACACAGGATTAGATAGATCTTGGGTATGTTTCAAATGTTTAGTAAGTATAAGACTATTCAACAATAAGAAGAAAATCGTTCCAAACATTATGGGTATATTTGAATCCTCGCAAAAGGAAAGTTATTGTTCATTTCTTCATTGGCAAAGATACATTTCCGCCAAAGGGTGGGGAGAGGGAGTGGAGCTAAAGCAAAAGAGGAAGTCAACAACATTAAACGAAACCTTAGAAAAAAAAAGGAAGTGGAGGATAAATAGGCTGAGGAACCTGGTGGGGGGCAGACAATCCCCAACTAATGGCCGGAGGATCGCTAAGCCAGGTCTTAACCGTTGCATCCGTCCTTCTCCCCCACCTCTGCCAACCGCTATATTTCTTTTTTGTGTGACTATTCAGCATTTTCCCCCCGCCATTCGGTGTTTTCAGATCATCCACTATATCTATCCAGGTATCCGTCTTTCCTCATTTATTGCACCCTTACGCCAGTGATTGGGAGTAGCGAGGGGGTCCTTATCCTTTCAAGAAGCCTTTTTTTCAGCTTCCTTTCCCTATACTTAGCAATTATCGAGATTGCACTTTGCTTTCACAAATTGACATCTTTCATCCACTGTATTGTAAACAAAGTCACCCTTGTATGTAATATTTACGAATATACACATGTACTTATATAGATAAATAATCCTCTTTTAGCGTGAAATAAAGTCGAGCAATTACGTATAATATTAAGATACTTTGCGGCGTATGCCAACCAGATGGCCATGTCAATTCTTACAACCAGGTTTGAATGAACGTCTACATCTAGTCCTCACCAACTGCTAAGTAGGTGATACTCTTGACTGACGATGGGAGAATTTCTATCAAACGCTACACCTGCGTTCCTGCTGCAGGCCGGTGAAACACTTTACCTCTTGGCATTTGGCTGGACGCTTCACGAGTAGCACTACGCACTGGGTTTGGGAATTTTCTGGTGATTCTCATCATCTATTGCAGACAGTAGCTTTATCTAATTGTAATGTATCTTTACTCTGCCCGCGCATTCGTGGCATCTAGCCCACGTCAAAATCCCCCTCCCCCCATGGATCGTCAACGCCAGGAGCTTGACCGACCAGCTAAGGCCTAATGCATTTTTCAACCCCAAATTATAACCCTCTTCAACGAATTAAATCCAGTCAGTTAAGTACGCAGAATAGCTAATGTGCATATGTAGGTGGGCCCTTTATGTACCTATCAAGTAACTTGGACAATTACCCAACATATGACTCACTATCGCTGGTTTCAATTATTAATGAAATTGATAGGTGATAATATATTCTTCGAAGGACCATTAGTATACCAGAGAGATATTATGGTGGTGCAATAAACTGTACCAATTACTCCAATGAATAAATAATATTATTGAAAGACAAATAAAATTTGTATAATGGAAAACAAAATGCAGTGGCCACTGAACCTGTAGATGTCATTGACAATAAGTAGTATAAATGATATGGTTGATTGGGCTGCAAATAGTTCATATACCTAATTAATTGTTGATAGTAGTAGGTGAAGAAGTAGGTAGATATGAAGGCCCTTGAGAGTCCAAGAGGTAGATAGGTGGAGAAGAAGGGGTTGATAACCTGGTTCTAAATTTCAATACAATTATGGTGAGTGCGACCACCAAAACTGTAATTATGATGATTTCTCCCTTATTGTCAGAGGAGATATGGTAAGATATGGTAAGATCTTACCGGTTTCAATCCAGTTAGGATCCAGGTAACCCAAGTCTGGGGGTTGTTTCCTCAAACAATCCGCACCTTTCCAGCGAGTATTTGGTAACTGCACCGACGTCTGCGCGTCGTGAACGAAGCAGAACAAAAGGACTTGCGGATGGGTCAGAGCTGGCCGGCATTTACAGTAACTTTGAAAAAGGGAGGATAAAAATGTTGAGATAGGTCAGTGGCGACATGGTGGGAGGAAGTAGTAGTGAAGATGGCGATCCGCGAGAACAAAGGGATAGTAAGTAGCAACACGTGGAAAAGTTTTTTCCTACAAATAACAGTGAACTAAATTTTAATAAATAAATAAACATCTAACATAGATCAATAACAACATGAACACGAGAAAATTACATAAAGTCCCATTTGAATAGGGAATTTCAACGCAAGTGACCTATAACAATCCATATCATGGAATAATTAGGTTGGCCTCACTGATATTATCAATTGGGAGTCAGCTGAGAAAATGATCTCTACCTGTTATCGGCAGAAATTATATAGATCGAGATATTGATTTATTGATGGAATGATGGAAATTACTGTAAAGCTATTGCAATTAAAGTGAAAACTAAGAAAAGTGGATGCGGAACGGAATATGTGGAAGAAGGAAGGTTGAGTTTTGTGATTGTGTAGTGTTGCTGACATAGGAGTGGCGAATTCCAGGTAACAAGGATTTGTTCCTGTACAGCTAAGAACTTAGCTTCAGATCTCACTCAGAAGATCTGGGGGTTCTAGACTTCACGATTCGTCTTTAGACGCCCCCAGGGACCTCGATTGCGAATTTCAATTTCATAGGTTGAACAGCAAAGAACTTAGCTCCGGATGTAACTTAGCTGATCTGGGGGGGGGGCTCTAGACTTCATGATTCGTTTCTAGACGTCCCAACAGTTCTCCATTTTAAATTCCATCTTCACAGCTAAGAAATTTAATCCACGCTTCTTTGGTCTCAAATAGCAATGAACTTAGATCCGGATCTCAGTCAGCAGACCAGGGGGGGAAGGGGGCTCTAGACTTCATGATTCGTTTGTAGGCGTTCAAGAAATTGGGGTTGCAGCTACTTTCGTCTCTTTTTTTGTGACAATGTTTTGTGACCATATTTTGTGACAATATTTTGTAACATTTTTCACTTTTAGGTCCCAGTAAAAGCGTATTACACACTAAAACGAGACTAAAGTAGTGGTGGATCTAATTTCTCTGCTATCAATCTATGAAGATAAAATTTGAAATGAAGAGAACCCTTGGGTCGTCAAGAAACGAATCATGAATTCTAGAGCCCTCCAGATCAGCTGTGTGAGATCCGGAGCTATGTTCTTTGCTACTCTACCAACTGAAGCCACTTCTCGATAATCCCAATGTTTCGTTACAAAATAAGGTCTTGATTTATAAAATCCTTATTTAACCAATATGGACGTTAGCTATCTCCATTTGGGGAACGTGTTCTAAGTCGGAATTTGGACGTGTAGCAACAACAAGGCTCAATCCTACAACGGCGCATTGTGGAAACTTCCCCATTTGTCAGGAACGATAAACCATACCACGAATTCCAGCTACCATCGCCGCAGGAAATCCCAGCCACATCCACGACAAATTTCGTCTATCGCAACGCCACACATTTTGAAAATCTTGTTGTAGATGGATTTAGAAACCCACAGATTAGAAGACTCCAGATACCCAGACATATCACGGACCTTATCTAAACTGTGTAGATACGTGAATATTGTTTTCAAAACTCAGTGCGTCACAAATATGAATTACATATTATGTTAACCTGACAGTCCACTCCTGTCACCATGTTTGACAGAGGTTACAAGTGAAGAAGAATTGTAATTATGATTATTACTATTTTTCTCCTGTACACATCAATGAGGTAGTATGTTTATTGTAAACTGTCTCAATGAATGAATACATAAATAAATAAAGGGTAGTGAAATCATCGTAAACAGTTGACTAACGCAAGGTATTGTTCTTGGTCCCGTTTCGTTTCTTTTGTATATTATGTTAATAGTTTGCTGAATTTGCCTATTGATGGCATGGAGTTTGGTTTTGCTGACGACATAGCTATTATTTTTTGGAACAGGGATTATGGTCAATTGATTAAGAAGATAAATAAGGAACTCCAGTATATAATGTTTAGCCGAGGATCAAAGTGAAAGCAAAAGGGGGTCTGGGGTCCCCCTCAGCAAGGTCAAGGGGCACAGCTTTTTCTTGGAGTCGATTGAAACCAAACAAATTTCGCAGATCAACATGCACTTAATTGCCACTTAAAGTTGCATACAACTTTTGAATATCTGATTTACTGGATCATAATTAGCTTAATGTTTTTATTTACGAAAATCAATCGTGCTTCAGATTCTACGAGAGATACAAATGACGTTTAATCCACTAAGTAAACACAGACAAGTGAAAACTAGAACTCAATAAAGCAAGAACAATTCTGGCGAGAGGAGTAAAACGAAGTCGCAACCCCTAATCCGAATCTCCCCCTTCTCCAGATGGAATTGAACACTTTATGGAAGTTGCAGATTGTCACCGCACAAGTTTAATGACTTGAGCTCACATCAAGCATAATAAAACCATACGGTAGGGCCACCCCTTCCAGACTCAGTGTTCTGAGTTTACCCCTCCCGCAAAAACCGTTTTCTCCAAGTTCAGTTCTTTTCGAAGCCTACTCCATCTACATCCCTTCTCCAATCTCTTTGCAACCGAGGGGAATTCCATTCAAGTACGTTTTCCCTTTATGGAGATAATCCGGCGCAACCCTCCTTCAGAACAACAATTCATACCGCGTTACTAGGTAGAATGGCATACCTAAGTTATTACATATGGAGGTGCAATAGTGACGGATTTCATTTTATCCATTTTAGTATTAACTTCCAGTGCTTGCTGTTGTATAATATACTGAACTGTAATATGTAGTGCTGAATACTGTATAATATACTTTCAAATGTTCATATGGGTATTCAATGGCCTTTATTCATGATTTTAAATCACCTACGCTTTCATATTCACAAACCTACCTATTGATTATTAAAGTTGTAATGAGGCTTCGTTGTGGGATGCAGGATATCGTGAAATCAGAACTCCAAGAAGTCTTAGATGAGAATGGTATATTTCGTGGCCCTCTTGGCTCTTTATATACATGCTGGCCTGGTGAGGGAGGACACCCCCCAGGCCAGATAAGAGTGACAAGTTTCCACGGGTCCGGGTGTATACTGCAAAAGTGTACACAGCTTAGAAAACATATTAAACAATTAACTAATCGGAAAGTTGAAAACTACGGTAAATACGAATCGGTACCGATGAACTGGGGAGCACTAGGCTTTTTATAAAGGTACTGCACTAACTGCCTGCAAAATCATATCTGTGTTCTTCATATCTATGTTCAAAATCATAGTACCTCAATTGTTACTTCAGCGAGAAAAACACTTTTTCTGAACAATATCAGACAATTTTAATATATAAGGACGCAAAATAAAGTGCGGGGCATGAAACCGAGAACGAAAAACATAACAAAATATAAAGAAACTTAAACCAGCAATGTGCTGGTTAGAATATGAAAATATTGCTGAAGGCCGTATCACACCAGTGGTTTTTCTGTTTTTTCCCCCCATATTTTTAATGCTGTATTGCGGGGTTTTCTGCTGTATTGTTGGTTCAAAAAGAGTAGGTAAGTGAAGAAGAGGAATGTGAATGTTGAAGAAGAATAACTGCAAAACAGCGCATTCTGGCGGAATGCAGTTTTATTGAGTCTGTCAAGTTAGGGCTCCCAGGGGTTTTTCCAGTGAATTGCTACTTCCCCAAGGGTTACGTTTTAGCATTTTTCTTGCGTCGAGGTAAAAATTAGAACATGTTCTAATTTTCTCAAGTGAGTTTAAAAATGCTCCGTCAGGATGCGCAGTGGTCGAAAAAGTTGGCCTTGGAAAAAATCACTTCTCCTTCACGGAAAACCTACTGCAGCCCATCAACCAGTTTTTGGCTTCAGATATTATGTTTTACGTTTATTTTGATATTAACTTGTATTTTATGAGTACTAAAAAACTTTGAAAATCAAGAACTCTCTTATGAATCGATCAATTGAAAACTTTCCGTTGATAAATTGACGCAAAATTTAATCATCTGCAACTTTTCTGCGAGACAATAATCTTTTCTATTTTTTTTTATTTTTATATGGCGAAAAGTTGGAAAATATGCTAAAACACGTTTTTTTCACAAATTGCACTAAGGAGCCATATTATGAATTAGAACATGGGTTATAATCGGAACCAGCCTTAAATTTCCTATAAGATAGCGGCGAAAAATAATTTTGTCCCCCCAGATTTGTCAAATTACACACTGTGCGTCAGTACTCCAACTTCCTTCACTAAATTAAATATGCAATCCGCAGAGCACGCCGGGTTATCAGGGTCCAATTGCCTTACACCGAGTTTTTCAATTTAAAAAGTTATTTGCACAAATAAGATTTGTAAGATTGGCATTTTACAATTAAAATTAGGAATTATAATTACAACATTTACTCAAATACTGTATGTACAGCCTGTGACACGGGTCTTCTTGAAAACTTATTTCATGTTTTATTTTAGTGTCCTATGTATAACTGGTAACTGGATCAGAGAAAGATATCCGTCACCGGACTTGGTGGGGGTACCGGAAACTTGATAAATTTTGTATCAGTACCAAGAGAATTCGACATAAAAAGACTATATTTCTTCTTAAGTGAAGTTTGCAAACTGAGAAATTTATGTTTGTTTGACTGAAGGATTAATTCGTTTGTATATACTGGTACCTACTGCCTATGTTAACTGCTTGAATATTTTTGAAATTATTTATGAAGTTCATTGTTTTTCTTTTAATTGTTGTTTCCAATATTTACAAGGCAAAGAGAATAAGCTGAATTAATAATGAATGTTATATTAATTTGTAACTTACAAAATATTTGGAATTTCTACAAACGCTGTAATACTGAATAGATTATCATTGATTGTGAGTAAATTATTTAACTGGAACCATGATCAATTTCTAAATTTTTTCCTCTTATAGCTGATTCAACTGGGCATTGATAACAACAATACGTTAATGATGTTTACACTACAACCGTTTCAATAATGTATTTTTTATTAAGCATAGTCGAATGTAAGGAACATACATGTTCAAATACATTAAATAAATAATCTATATATATATATATATATATATATATATATATATATATATATATATATATCAATTGCTGATCGTTAGTCTCGCTAAAACTCGAGAACGGCTGGACCGTTTTGGCTAATTTTGGTCTTAAATTATTTGAGGAAGTCCAGAGAAGGTTTAAAAGGTGTAGTTGTTGATCTTTGTGATAGTGATACGGCAACCATAACATTTTCTTTTAGGCTCTGGACAGAACGTTGAAGATCTTCGTGACAACCAAAATATTTGACATGTGACCTTTTTTTGTTGATCTTTTGTGATAGTGACACTTTCCAGCTAAGTGCGCGAGAACGTTTCTCACTTTGATTAATTACAATTTACTATGCCGAGGAGAAGACGACCTGACTTAGGTCGTCGCAGTCAATCAAATGTGCGAAGACTTACCTCACGTGCTAACCGCACTGATGACCAGAGAGAGACAGATCAAGAAAATAGTCGTATTGCTATGTCAGAATAGCATTATTTAGTGAGTGAAAAATGAACTAGATAGGCTTAGGATGCAACGAGTTCGTGCACATCAATTACAACAACAGCGATCACGACATAATGAAATTGAGCGATTCCACAGACGCAGTGGATTCTGGATTCTGGAACGAGCTGCATTCCACTATGATCCGGCAATAGATCTCCAGCTTGTTGGCCACGCACTTCGCAGTAGTTAACATAATATGCTTGGATAAATCGAGAGCTTTCGAACGAACTGTCAACGAATTTTGTGGGACGAAAAACGACGAAGTACCATTTCCCTAGCAACGACTCGGTTGTAAGCGGAAATCATCAGAAAACCAACCGTAACGCTTTTTTTAACGCTTTTTTCGTTTATGTGCCAAAGTAAAGACATAAAACCTCTAAACTTGTAAACGAGTTCCATTATCCGCTCTACAAGCAGATACCATGTTACATGGATATGTCTTTGATTGGGGATTTCATAACGGTTGTCCTCGAGTTGTCCTCGACTGTTGTCAAGAGGATAAAAATGTTTCCTATGGAGTGGAGTAAATGATGCTATTGCTTTACGTTAAGAATATTGTAACCGGCTTACTAAAATTGTTTATAGTCCAATCAACTTAGTTTTGGAATGAAGCCAGGTAAGTAAGGAGGGGGAAATTGGTAGCTTGAGATTTATTTATTTATTTATTTAGGTGGAGATGAGACACATTTATCACATAAACCAAGCGCTTTCCAACGAGTGGCGAACGATTTTTGTGCGATGAAAACTGCGGAAGTTCCATTCCCCTAGCAACGACTGGGTTGTACGTGAAAAACACTGAAATTGTGACACAAATTTTGCGTCACGGAAATTTTGTCAACCAATTGGAGAAATTTGAAATATTGTAAGGCCCCCAGAGCAAAGTAAAATTGCCACAATTGGTTCCACCACCAGATCCCTTACGCTCTTTAGTTTCGGGGATCGGAAATGATTCTAAGCACTTCTTAGCCAACATTCAGAAATATAACAGCTGTTTTCAGATGACATCGTTTGGCGCTACACATATTTTATATAGGACAATTTCATGCCCACTTTCAAGGTATTATACTAATTATACCATAATATTTTGTTATAATATTCACGTTGTATTAAAATACCTACATAAATCGGAAATATAAAATTATATAATATAAGATATATAAACTTAACAGCAAAAAAACCGGCGCACCCTGTATTTTGTTATTTTTTCACCTTAGCTTCAATTGGTTAATTTTTTTTTTTTTTTTTTTTTTTTTGCATGTGCCAAGTAAAGTCGGTATCTTATGAGAGAACAGCAAGGAACAGAGTGGCAAATAAAAAATAGCCGTTTGAAAAAATCAGCTTTATTCACAAAACTTCGATGTTTGGACAAAAGTAACAAAACATTCTTCTGTAGTTATCGTGTGAAAAAAAAATTGAAAATGAATTTTTTTTTTTTTTGGAAAATAAATTTTTTTATTATCGGGTGGTACCTTCCCTTGCTTGTACCACCGCCTGTATTCTTCTCGGCATGCTGTTGATCAAATTTGAAACCCTTTCTTGTCTGATGAGGTCCCATTCTGCGAGGACCGCTGTCCTGAGGTCTTGGAGGTTTACAGGAGGGTTCGGTCGCTTTCGGATGCACCTCTCTAGCTCGTCCCATAGATGTTCTATGGCATACGAACTAAACTAAACGAACTAAAAAAAACTAAACTAAAACGAACTAAATCACTCGCGACGAAGTTGTGGAAACCCATTTAATCAATGTTCAGGATAAAAGTGGGGTTTATAAACTAAAATGTTCTTGTGGCTACGAATATTGCGGTCAAACTGGTAGGAAATTCAGGGAAAGAATAGACGAGCATCAGGAGGATTTCAGGGAAAATAAGGGTAAGTCTACATTTGCAAAACATCTTAAGGAATCCAATCATAGTTACAATTTTGATTTGACAGATAGACAGTTTGTAGAATTTCTTCATTTTTGTCCGAAGGGAGGTATGTTGAATGTACTTGAAAAAATTCGAAATTATCAAAAGTGACAGATCTGGTAAATGTTTAAATGAGGATATACCTCAATATATTTCACCACTAATAGGTCCATTTTTATAAAGCTTGGAATTATCCCTTCACAATGTTGAAACCATATTTACTTATTTCCCCCTTTCACTTCATCTAATTAGCTATAATCCCCCGTCACCTTGTTTACACTTCATTGGTTGTACCTCTTGCCCCCTTTCCTTTCTCTTGACCAATGGGATTCAATCTCCCTTCACCTGTTACTATAAAAGCTGTGTCCTTTCTAATGTATCTTCAGTTATTGTTTGTTACTGATGATGGCCTAACCGTCGAAATCGATTTAACAGTGTAACTCTTTATTTTTCGTGGAAATAGACAACGTTTTTCACTAACTTCCGTTTTTTTTAATGTTCTATGGGATTGAGGTCGGGGCTGCGAGCTGGCCATTGTAGGGTGCGCATGCCTACCTCTTCGAGGTAGTCAGTAACCAAATTTGCTACTTGTGACCGCGCGTTATCGTCCATAGAAATAAAATTATCACCGGTGTAAGGGGCGAATGGCACCACATAATCTTTCAGGATGTCAGAAATGTACCTCACTGTGGTTAGACTCCCTCGGGGATACACATGGAGTTCCGTTTTCGCCTCTGAAGTGATTCCACCTCAAACCATTTCAGATCCACTCCCGTAAGGCACCCTTTCAGCACTCTTAATATTTTCCGATGAGCCCAGGTTCTCACTATTCGGCTCAGATCGTCGTGTTAGAGGGTGGAGGAGACGAGGGCAGCGTTTCGCTCAGTGCAATATTTCTGAAAGGGTGCCTTACGCGGGAGGTACCTCGAAGAGGTTGGCACGAGAAACCCTACAATGGCCAGCTCGCAGCCCCGACCTCAATCCCATAGAACATCTATGGGACGAGCTAGAGAGGTGCATCCGAAAGCGAAGTAAACCTCCAAGACCTCAGGACAGCGATCCTCGCAGAATGGGACCTCATCAGACAAGAAAGGGTTTCAAATTTGATCAACAGCATGCCGAGAAGAATACAGGCGGTGGTACAAGCAAGGGAAGGTACCACCCGATAGGTAATAAAAAAATTTATTTTCCAAAAAAAAAAAAAATTAATTTTCAATTTTTTTTCACACGATAACTACAGAAGAATGTTTTGTTACTTTTGTCCAAACATCGAAGTTTTGTGAATAAAGCTGATTTTTTCGAACGGGTATTTTTGATTTGCCACTCTGTTTCTTGCTGTTCTCTCATAAGAAACCGACTTTACTTGGCACATGCAAAAAAAAAAAAAAAAAAAAATTAACCAATTGAAGCTAAGGTGAAAAAATAACAAAATATAGGGTGCGCCGGTTTTTTTGCTGTTAAGTGTACGTGTATTTTTATAATAATATATAAATATAAAATCATACATTGATTAACAGACTGTCTATCAATATCAAATGGGAACCTTATAAATAGCCAGTATTTCAGGAAACTCTGTTTTGTAAGTAAGCAACATCATGTGTAATTAATCGAAAATAATAATTAAACTTCATTCATACCGAGCATTTTTTTATTAATTACTGATTCCTTTTGTTTCTTTTAAGTTTATTTCATACAAAAGTTTGAGTAGGTCTTTTATTTATCGATTGGTGCTGTACGAAGTCTGCCGGGTCAGCTAGTAATAAATAATAGCGGCGAAAAATTTAATTACAAAAAATATATGTAGCGGCGAGAAATAACTGTGTAGCTACTCCCAAATTGGTCAAATTCAACACTGTGCGTCACTACTCCAACTTCCTTCTCTAAATTAAATATGCAATCCGCAAATCACGCCTGATATGCAGGTCCAAGTTGCCTTTCACCATGGTGCTTTGTAAGGCTCTCGCCACTTACCTACCTTAGCATTTTATTAGAGAAGGTGGTCATTTCCTCTCACAGTTATCAGGAGTGAAACTCTCTACAGATTACTCAACTTCACCGCATTCTGTTGCGAGACGTCGAAACTACAAGGTTCGCAGGAGCGCCGATGGAGGTTGTTCATAGCCCTTCTAAACGCCTAACGAGTCTCCACCATATTATCACGTCTCCTACGTGGGTTGGTAGCCACAGGTATCTGGAAGGAAATCGTCAAAAACACCCGCAGGAAATAGAAAAACTTTACCCCGAAATCGTACCTGTTCATAAACGTGATTTTTTCATGAATCCGTAAATATAAATTCCATGGTTGAATAACCATAGTGAACATTTTTCTTCATGGCTCAAATTGGAATATTTTGAACTAGACGCACCATTTTTAAGCTCAAAAATAGTGAAAATTGTAGCCTGGAAAATTCTCTTTCTGAATAACATCTTGGGAAATATTAATTTTACTATTATATATATGAGCAGAATCATAAAACATTTACTCAGACTTGCTTTGCTTAAAAAGCGGATTTTATTCAAGAATGCCAAATATTCGACGTCCGGTTGGATGGAGAATGTCCAGAAACCCCATGGGACTCGGGCAAGGTTTTCAGGGATGAAATAAGGGAGCCAAAGGTTATGAAATACGTAACTCAGTGAACAGTAATCTTGGAACTGACAACATATTTATTTCATTACAAAACATAATTATTATTGTTTATTTATTCAATTTTTCACGGAAAAAAATCACGTTTAGGAACAGGTACGATTTAGGAGTAAGGTTTTCTATTACCTGGAGATGTTTTTGACGATTCCCCGTCAATATGGCAGATCGAGTTCGTGGGAAAACCTTCATTGCCTTCCAGACACCTGTGTAGCGGAGGATGGCTAAAATTATTTGCAGCCAAGCTAAAGCTAAAATATCTAAGATTCGGCCTTACTTGCAGCTAAAATTTCAACTTATAGTTATTATTTGTTAGCTACAGTAAACGTTTTAGCTTTTAGTGCCTCCTGACAGCTAATTTTCCGCTGCCAAAATTTTTAGCTGTAGGTAGGTACCTATCTTTCCACTACAAGTTAATTTAGCTTAAGAAATTAGCAGTCCCTAAATATCTAACAGCAATTATATTCGTAACTAAAGCAAAATTGCTAATTTATCTATGGGTTTTAAAAAATTAGCTAGCTCTTTAACGGGTAAGGAGTGAAATACCTTTCAAAAACATTTTCCTCCTGTAATTCTCATGAGGGCTCTAAAAAGACAAAAGAACAAAGTAAATGATTTTTTTTTTTTTTTTTTTTTTTTTTTTTTCATGTACTTATAGGAAAAAAATTTAATTTGGTTTCCTGTAGGATGAACTGTCAGCTTGTCGGAACATGAAATATGTTTACCACAGGATGCATTGCCCATTAATGACTCCTTGATCAAGTATTTTCCATAGGTGTTCGGATTTCCGGCAACGTATCCTCATTTATACAGCTTTTAATTATATCACATTCATTGGAGGTATCTAATTTTTGGAATGGGAATTTAGGAATACACATTCAGATCTCATAAATTCTAGGCACTCAAACAAAAATTCCATCTGACCATTTGCCAGATGATTCTAACAAAATAGTAGCTGACAACTCATATTCTTCAATAAATTAATTACCTTCCTATTTATTTCGCGCTAATCACAAAGTTTTTAACATACCTACAGAGTGAAAATAACTCTAATTCATGTACTGAAGAAAATATAGAAAATTATTATATTGACATTGGTTTGACGTTGGTTTCTCTAATCACTCCTGTTCAGCTCAATCTAAAAACGCTGCAAATTATTACACAAATGATCATTATTTAGAACTATTAGGAAGGAAGAATTAAATAATTTATTTTCTCCCCTTGTGGACTACCGAGTCCAGCATCAGCCATCTCAGTGGGTTACGTTTTAATTGGGAACTTTCATGTGGGTGCCGAGCCACGTGGGTATTCATGGCAATGAGTGTGCTGATGCCCTTGCGAGGAGAGTCATTGGTGATAACTCCATCGATATATTGCCGATACGCATTGAGGATCAAATCTCGTACATGCAACAGAAAGCCAAATCAATCTGGCATGAGCAATGGCAGGGTGAGGTCACTGGTCTGCGTGGTCTCCTCCAGGACTTGCGCCCGGTTCGCTTATTCGTAACCCAACTTCCAAGGAGGGATCACCACTGGGATCAACCGGGTTGCCACTGGACATGCCCGTCTTATTCACAAACACCTACTTAGAAGGAGCTCTAGATGTTGAGTGGGGAAAAGTGGGGCTAATCTGTCCATCCGCCACTTCCTGGATAAATGTCCATATCTTATGGACCTTCGAGTCCAGCATCGGCCCCCTCAGTGGGCTGGCGTTTTATCTTGACCAGACAAGGTCCGATCCCTGTTGTTGTACCTGAGAGCCGCTGAGCTCTACTACGAACTGTGATATCTGATCTGTGATATATTTTTGTACAATCTAGTCATAGTTTCATTTCCCTTTGGCGATTATACATCATAGTAACATACATATATTTAGTGATTAGCCTATTCTAGATCTAGTCTTAGTTGTACTACTTTATTTTTGAGGTTTTATTTTTATTTTTTATCCGCTCTAGGGGCTAAACAGTGGTCATCACTGTACCTTTTATATTGCCCTCCTCCGATTTGCCAGTGGAGTCTGTGATGGCACTCCGTTTGGTACTCCCTTGGAATTGTGCCACTTGCAGTGTCCCTTTGGACACCTTGTTCAATGCCGCTAATGACTACAATGAATGAACCACTAAATAAATTGCATTTTTACAATTCTTGAAAACCGGTCCATTAGTCTCGGAGTTCAGTTTGTGTCGATCACCTTTTGCGCATGCGCTATAGCTATTACTCCACCAATTGGGATACAATACATAGAAAATTTTCCAGGTACATGTACCCATCTGCTTCCAGTATTTGAACGAAATCGGATCAATTGAGGATGAAAAATCGACGTTATGATAAATTCACGTTTGCGGATGCGCACCTATTATTGGTTCGATGGCATTGAAAATTATAGGAACGAACCTGCACAATCCTTGAAAATTTTATCGGACAGATACGGAACCAAAATTGATCTGTAGGCTCCGAAACGCAAAAAGCTAGTGGAAATTTTGATGTTGGAAGACAAAAAATGTTTTCGACTTCAGTCACTAACACCTTCAAACAATAACCTTCGTTATTGAGGGTGCAAAATGCCTCTCGTGGAATACAAGCAAAGGAATTGTTAGTGAACGTAAGGTTGTATTCAGATATGGAGGCTGTGCAGTGGTACAAGAACTCTTGCCTTCCCTGATACAGTAGCTGCAGTGTAGATTGAGGCGACTATCGATCTGTGTACACTTGCCACGTTTCCTTTTGTGTTAAAATCCATTGTTTCTTACTGACAAGGTCTCCTATGAGGGGCATCTGGTGTATTCCTGCAAGGAGCAGCTTACGCACACCCCCACGTAACGCGCCTCGTCGCTAAATTCCCAAGCTGCAGCCTTCTTTTCAACTCTTTGAATGTCATACAGCTCAAAAAAGAAAGAGGAAAATTAGCGCTTTGCGCCTACCTGACAGACCCTTTGCTTCCTATTGTTGTTGGCATAACACAAAGCCTTCATCGCAAAACAGACTCCTTTTGTGAAGGTTGTGATGTCGGGACAATCAGTCCAGACTTTCAGTGATTCGTCTTTATAAGATTTCGCTCGACTCGACAAAGAAATAAAGATGAAGGAGAATGACAAAAAAAAGGAAAGAACTTCACATTCCCCTATACACTGTAAGCAGAGTGAGTGGTATGGTTTAGAGATCAGACGTGTAAAAACAACGTATAGAGGCGGAGCCTAGGAATAGAGACCAGTGTTGTAGTCGCAGCAGTAGGTTTTCTTATGAGGATACCACTCATGATTTTTCTGTCCTTTAGAATTAGGACAAATTCAAGGAAACTTGAGAAATCACGGCCATACCTAAATTACGGTCTCATTGCGCTATCAAAAGTCCTGCACTCACAGACTTTCTTGATACATAAGTAGTACCTAATGCGGCGTCAATGAAATTCCATCATCAAGCTGAGCTCAACGTAAAGATACAACCGTACAATCCAACAAGAAGTTGTGGACTTTCTATCCACCTTTGATCACGGATCAACAAAAGGAAAAATAACAAGGTTGCATACTGGACTAAAATCTGGATTGAACAAATGATAAAAACTGCAACGGAAAACAAATCAATATTGATCCGTATCTCACTCAGCTGATCTGGGGGCTCTAAACTTCATGATTAGTTTCTAAACATCCCTAGGGTTTTCCATTTCAAATTATAATTTCATAGGTTGAATAACAACGAAATTAACTCCGGAGATCGCTCAGCTGATCTGAGAGCAGTGTTAGGCATAATCTTATCGTCGAATACAAATACGATTGTAATCGCGATAATTATTTGTTGATTCTTAGTCAACTGCGATTATATTCGTATTCGTGTAATCGTATTCGTCTGTCGGCGATTACACGAATACAACCCATAAAAATGCATCACGGTCATCAATTTCAATAGGGCGTCCCTCCTATAAATGCGAAGTCTTGCTCATACTACCTAGCTTCAGAGGGACGTCCTTAAAGCAAATTTGATTATTGGAGCCCAGCCTATTTGTCTCAAATCTATTTCAATAGGACGTCCCTCTGAAGCTAGGTAATATTAGCAAGGCTTCGCATATTATAGGATGGACGCCCTATTGAAATTGATGACCGTGACGCATTTTTATGGGTTGTATTCGTGTAATCGCCGGCAGACGAATACGAACATAATCGCAGTTGACTCAGAATCAACGAATAATTATCGCGTTTACAATCATATTCGAATTCGACGATAAGATTATGCCCAACACTGTCTGAGAAGCTCTAGACTTCATGATTCGTTTTTAGACTCCCAAGAGGCCTCCATTTCAAATTTCAGTTTCATACGTTGAATCTCTATCTCTATTATTAATAAGAATGAAACTCCGTTTGTTTGTCTGTCTGTCGTGTCTATGCACGGCCAAACGGCTGAGAGGGGGGAGTCTACGAGTGGGGGGATCTTCTTGGGATTTTCCGAAAGGTGGAACGAGCGAATTTAAAATTGTCTAATCCCACCCGAACCATGGGCCGTAGGGCGGGAGGGGGGTCGAAGTAATAATTAATGTGCGCTTTTTCCACTTCCCCGCTTCCCCTACCCCTCTAAACGGCCGTTGACAATTCCGGAAAAATACGGGTTTCGTAGGTTTTCCTACGAGGAAGACGACGGCGCGATCGGATCGCGAAAAAAGTATCGGGAAATGCGTCAAAAAAATGCGAGAGTACGGACCCGTTTTCTCGAAAAGTCCGCCGAAAAACTTGGTTTTTTCCGATTAAAATATACCCCATAAAGGTACGTTTTTCGGAACGGTTTTCGCGGGCGAAATACAGCTTTGGGTCCGCCGAATCTGAATCCGAAATCGGATATCGAAAAAAGTGACGAGAACTCGGTCAAATCACGAGCGGAAGCGCGAGGGAACCGTTTAATATGACGTTTTTGATCGACCCGGGCCGCCCGTTTCACAACGTTGCTTACCAGAAGGGACCCTCACAGGGGGGTTCCCATTTGCACTTCTACGCAATACCTTGCGAGCGAAGCGAGAGCCATTTCAACAGAATAAATACGGACTTTGTCCTACACATATACAGGTATACCTTGCGAGCGAAGCGAGCAACATCCACTAATAAACTTTTCGTGGTTCCACATAGTTTTATAAGATTTAATTTGTTTGTAAGAATTTCCAACAGAAAAAAAACGTCTGCCAAGTTGGGTGGGCAGTATAACTTCCTCAAGCGAGCGAAGCGAGCAGCATCCCCTACAGAAGTTAAACCTACCCTTAGAGACCTACCGTTTGCGAGCGATGCGAGCAACATCCCCTACATGTTGGGTGGGCAGTATAACTTCCTCAAGCGAGCGAAGCGAGCAGCATCCCCTACAGAAGTTTAACCTACCCTTAGGGACCTACCGTTTGCGAGCGAAGCGAGCATCATTCCTTACATGTTGGGTGGGCAGTATAACTTCCTCAAGCGAGCGAAGCGAGCAGCATCCCCTACAGAAGTTAAACCTACCCTTAGAGATCTACCTTGCGAGCGAAGCGAGAGCCATTTCAACAGAATAAATACGGACTTTGTCCTACACATATACAGGTATACCTTGCGAGCGAAGCGAGCAACATCCCCGAATAAACTTTTCGTGGTTCCACGTAGTTTTATAAGATTTAATTTGTTTGTAAGAATTCCCAAATGAAAAAAACGTCTGCCAAGTTGGGTGGGCAGTACAACATTCCCTAATAAACTTTTCGTGGTTCCACGTAGTTTTATAAGAATTAATTTGTTTGTAAGAATTTCCAACAGAAAAAAACGTCTGCCAAGTTGGGTGGGCAGTATAACTTCTTCAAGCGAGCGAAGCGAGCAGCATCCCCTACAGAATAAATACGGACTTGCGAGCGAAGCGAGCAACATCCCCTAATAAACTTTTCGTGGTTCCACGTAGTTTTATAAGAATTAATTTGAATGTAAGAATTTCCAACAGAAAAAAACGTCTGCCAAGTTGGGTGGGCAGTATAACTTCTTCAAGCGAGCGAAGCGAGCAGCATCCCCTACAGAAGTAAAACCTACCCTTAGGGATCTACCATTTGCGAGCGAAGCGAGCAACATCCCCTACATGTTTCAATTGTAATACATCGCATGTATACAGCCACACTTTGCGAGCGAAGCGAGCAACATTCCCTACATACCACACTAAACTTTTCGTGGTTCCACGTAGTTTTATAAGATTTAATTTGTTTGTAAGAATTCCCAACTGAAAAAAACGTCTGCCAAGTTGGGTGAACAGTATAACTTCCTCAAGCGAGCGAAGCGAGCAGCATCCCCTACAGAAGTTAAACCTACCCTTAGAGATCTACCGTTTGCGAGCGAAGCGAGCAACATCCCCTACACACGTTAAACCTACCCTTAGGGATCTACCATTTGCGAGCAAAGCGAGCAACATTCCCTACATGCCACACTTTGCGAGCGAAGCGAGCAAAATTCCCTACATGCCACATTTTATAAGATTTAATTTGTTTGTAAGAATTCCCAACAGAAAAAAACGTCTGCCAAGTTGGGTGGGCAGTACAACATTCCCTAATAAACTTTTCGTGGTTCCACGTAGTTTTATAAGAATTAATTTGTTTGTAAGAATTTCCAACAGAAAAAAACGTCTGCCAAGTTGGGTGGGCAGTATAACTTCTTCAAGCGAGCGAAGCGAGCAGCATCCCCTACAGAATAAATACGGACTTGCGAGCGAAGCGAGCAACATCCCCTAATAAACTTTTCGTGGTTCCACGTAGTTTTATAAGATTTAATTTGTAAGTAAGAATTCCCCAACAGAAAAAAACGTCTGCCAAGTTGGGTGGGCAGTATAACTTCCTCAAGCGAGCGTAGCGAGCAGCATCCCCTACAGAAGTTAAACCTACCCTTAGGGATCTACCGTTTGCGAGCAAAGCGAGTAAAATTCCCTAAATGCCATACTTTGCGAGCGAAGCGAGCAATTTAATGGGGGGTCCGGGGGCAGTATAACTTCCTCAAGTGAGCGAAGCGAGCAGCATCCCCTACAGAAGTTAAACCTACCCATAGAGACCTACCGTTTACGAGCGAACCGAGCAACATCCCCTAAATGCCATACTTTGCGAGCGAAGCGAGCAACATTTTCTACATGCCAGACTTTGCGAGCGAAGCGAGCAACATATCCTACATGCCAGACTTTGCGAGCGAAGCGAGCAATATTCCCTACACGCCACACGTTGCGAGCGAAGCGAGCAACTTAATGGGGGGTCCGGGGGGCTTGCCCCCCCGCTGGACGTGGAGGCGAGCGTAGCGAGCCGGAGCGGCTATAGTAAATAACTTAGCTCCGGAGTTCACCAAGCTGATTTAGGGCCAGTTCCACCGTTTGAGTTAATCAAGAATTGGCGTTAACGCGGCATTATATTTGAGCTTCTTCTTGAGATTCTTTCACCAACACCCGTCGTTGATTAAAAACGTCCGTCAAAGCTTGACGATCTGATTACCAAAGCTGATTAACGAATTACCCGAACCTCGAGGAATTAAAAGGTTAGCGGATAATCATCATTGAGTTCTGAGTGTACGGAGCCTTTAATTTTCACTTTTATCATTTAATAATGACTAGCGTTCCCCCCGCGAGCGTTGCTGCGCCCAAATTAAATTTGTTTATTGATCGTAATTTTAAACTGTTATTAAGAGGTGATTTGATGGACGGAAGCTTAGCCTTTGGTTTCTGCCTTTGGTGTCTACAATGACCCTGGATTCGTTGTCATTTTATGCAGACGTTCAATAGTATCCTCCTCCTCCCTTCTCCTCCTCCTCCTCCCTCCCCCTCATCCTCCTCCCTCCTCCCCTCCCTCATCCTCCTCCTCCTCCCTCCTCCTCCTCCCTCCTCCTCCTCCCTCATCATCCTCCCTCCTCCTCCTCCTCCTCCCTCATCCTCCTCCTCATCATCCTCCCTCATCCTCCTCCTCATCCTTTGGCCTCACCCTCGGCCTCACTCTGCCTTCGGTCTTAGCTTGGGTAGTTAAATAAATTTCTAAAACCTGACACTGCACCCTTTTATGCCCTCTGGGTCAGAGCCCTTTGAACGGATTTGCACCAAACTTTACAGGAACAATCCTTGAATCATGCCTAATAATACCTGAAAGTTTCATTACAATCTGTCGAGCGGTTTCGGAGTCTATAGGCAACATACATACATACATACATCATCTTTTATAGATATAGATTTACAGGACGTTTCCATTTGTTTTCGTCACGTCACGAGCGTCACGTCTACTGATTTTCACGTGCAACTAATGCATTACTAGGGAAGTGAAACTCCCTTAGTTTTCATAGCAGGAAAATCGTCCGCCAAAAATCGTTCGCTCTCATTTTATCACAGCATTTCATAATCCCTAAGCCTCTGTAGTGTCAAGGAAACCTAATTTATTACGCTCAGTTATAAACTAATATTGCTAAGTAACCACAATGAACTAATAATGAGTAAAATTAATCATTATTAAATGATCTGACTGTAGAACCGTAGGTGTACCGTCCGTTTTTTTTTTTTTTTAATTACCAAAAATATCATAATATATCATGGTTTTAAACATTTAAGGGGTCTTTTCAGTTATATCCCCGCATTTACAAACTATTTTCTATAGAATGGGGATTGATCGGATTGATGATCCCCAATCATTTTTACGTCCACTGTGGTAAAATAGATCAGAATGTTGTGTATAGTTTGGTGGCCTGGATGCTCGCAAGCTCCCATCTCAAAAATACATATCATTAAGTAGTCAATCCCTTAGTAAAAATACAGAATAGTTGGACATACAGGTCAGAATGAATCAATAGTAGGGAATTCACGGAAATATGCGGGGATATAACAGAAAATGCCCCATTCAAGTTCAACATTGTTTAAAAAACGGCCACAAGTCACTCGGGAAAATAATATTCAGTCAAATAACCTCCGCCCTCCACCCCATTGACGAGTTTGTAGGTGATGGGATCGTTTTTAATAAAACGAAAAATTCAAATTTTCCGTACGCAAGCTCGTTTTGCATTAATATCAAAGAAGTATGAAACGCCAGCTATACGATAGGTACTTGAAAACGTAGACCAGAAATCAGAGATCACTAAGCTCTAATGGTCGGCTCTACAACTTGTTTTGTTTGTTCATTTTGAATGTTATTCAAGTTACCTCGAGTCATTAGGAAAGGAATTATTATTCTCTAGAGCTAGATGAAAACCGATGTTGCCAAAGTGCTTTGACTCATCCAGCATAGATTAGTAACTTACTACCTTAGTAGGTACTTAACCAAGTTTGATAATGGGATTTAAACATTTCCTATTGAGAAGTAGAGATTTGTAGGTATTTACTTCTTATCTGACGAGATTACCATAGTTTTAAGTCACAACCCTCCCATCAACTAATATCCTCCTGTATATGAATTTCTTGGAATGTAGGTATGATACCCTCTAGTACCAGAAAATGTGGTTTAGGCCACCAAAAGAGTACAAAGATAAATATGTTCAATTTCACTTCACTTCACGGATTCATCGTTTAAGAAGAGCGCAGGTACCTTTAGTGGTTTTCAGTGGTTTGGTCTCGCTCTCATTTAAATGTATATTCAAAATTAATGTTTAAATTTCAGTGTTTCATCTTAGAAAAATCTTGAGGTCGTCAGCATAAAAAATAATTTGAAAATTACCATCAAACTTGGTACCTATTTAGAAGGCGTTCTTGACTCAACTGGCATTAGTATTCAAAACGCTTGCATACGAGTCTGCAACACATTGGGACATTTTATGTCAGACTCGTATGTGTTGCAGACTCGTGTGCAAGCTCTAAGAGCCACTCAGCTGATCCGGACCCTGGGCATCGTCAAGTAAATGTCCTAAAGAGGCTACATACGAAATTACAGCTTCCTAGAGTGTAAAGTTTAGAAATTAACTATTAAAATGATTTAACCACCGCTTCACGAATCAAACCGTTCTCGCAATATTCAGATCCACAGGTATGAATCAAATCATCCAAACACCAGCTCAATGAAATCATCAGAAATTATCAAGCGGTTGCGATCATGTTCACAATATCAATTATTGAGAATGATCACCTGTGTGTACACAATTATTCAAATAACCTTGCTCATAACTCAGCTTGTAGACCACTCACTTCGCAGTAGTTAACCTGATATGGTTGGATAAATCGAGAGCTTTCGAACGAATGGTCAACGAATTTTGTGGGATGGAAAACGACAAAGTACCATTACTCTAGCAACGACTCGGTTGTAAGCGGAAATCATCAGAAAACCAACCGTAACGCTTTTTTTAACGCTTTTTTCGTTTATGTGCCAAAGTAAAGACATAAAATGTCAAAATCAACTAATCGCGATAAGGATTCGATAAGAACCCCTCCAAGGTTCATGGAAACCGCTGTTGAAGTAGTTTAGGTTATGATTCCAAGCTCCGGAGAACAACTTTTCTGCCCAATATGGACACATGTTCCATGATTTATGGACAAAATGAAACGTTTCGTCGTCAACTAGACCAAATCATAACCGGCTGCGAGGATGATTACTTTGACGCCTGAATAGACATGGTGAACGAAAATTTCTTAACGCAGCTCATAATCACCGGTCTCCCGTGTAACGAACTAAATCCGCACTACATAGAGAGAGGGGGGTGTGACAGTACCATAAGAGATACAACTCGTACTAATAGCGTATGTGCTACGTTCGAAGAAGATAATTTTCCGGTTCTCGGATCCTCATCTATCGCCAAACACAGTATTCCAAGAACTCGAGAATTAGAGATAGACGCGCATTCTCTCGGATCTGACGGTAACTGCCACACCCGCTACCGTTTGGTTAAGAAGATGGGAAATTAGCTCAGATCTGTGTAACTGGCCCTTAGGGAGCTTCAAACTTTACGATTCATTATTAGATGTGATTTTTTCAAGCGACAACTTTCTTTTTTAGGCCCTAGATTGTTCGTTGAGTTGCCAGTTCACATTAAGCTAATTAACAATTTTATTCCATTTAAAAAGAGTATTAACATATTTTTCAAGAATCTCTATCAAAACGATAATTTTTATCTATTTTTTTAGCTTTATTTAGCAATTTTGTCATCATCTTAAGAGTTTTCGTTTTGTTTTTTTGACAGTATATTTTATTTGAAATTTATTTTCATAGGTAGAATATAGTACGTACTTGTTGTGCCATTCAAGATCTTACCTTTAATTAAGTCATGTAATGGTTCATGTTTGTGTAATGATTGCACTTGTCATATTTTCTGTTTTTGTTTTTTAAACTCCTGATCTCCAGAATTTTCATAAATTTTGGAGATCAGTAACTGCCAAACTTTAATTAAGATGTGTTGTTTTTGTATCAAATACTTCCTTATCTTTCTGTCTGTATACATATTTACCTACATTCTTTTTTTAATAAATGGCATTAATACATTTGAAAAAAAAAAATTAATTAAAAAAAAAAAGTAGTCCCGAAGGCCTCCGTTTCCAATTTCAGCTTCGTAGGATGGATAGCAGAGAACGTGGTCCCGAATCTCACTCAGCTGATCTGGGAGACTCTAAACTTCACGATTCGTTTCTACACGTCCCAAGGGCTCTCCATTTTAAATTTCACCTTCATATTTTGAAAAGCAAAGAAATTAGATCCGCCGCTAGTTTAGTCTTGAAAAGCAAATAGAGAGTTCCTAAACGATAAGTCAATTGGGATGAGGTGCTTTGGAATTTTATCATCTGGGGCGAGCCACGGCCGATTGTAACCTGATAAAGTCAAGAGGGTCGAATTAGCATTTCATCTTAGAGTGACGCTACTTATCTTCAAGTAACGCTGAACCACCAAGGGGTTTTTCCCGCCTATCCCGTGTATTCAGCTTCCAGCATTCCTAAGTTTCCTAGTTTATTTCTTATTCGCGAAAAGGTTTCGCAATCGCAGGTTTTGAAAATTTATGAACAAGAAATATAATATTATAATAATATAATTTTTATTAATCATGAATACCAACAAGAAAACAATATCACTGTTATCGATGTGTAAGGTTACTTTGCGATAGGGAGGAAGAGATGAGATAGGTTGGTTCGGGATAAAGCGTCTTATGTTTAGGTGGAATAAATTTGTCTTATTGGAGATGAGGCGCCTCATCTGCCCGCACATGCGCAGTAGTATTTTCCGTTCATGATGAGGCGCCTCATCTCTATCTCTCTATTGCTTTAGGAACTCTCTAATAACTTAGCTCCGGATCTCAGTCAGCTGTTCTGGGGGCTCTGGACTTCATGGTCCGTTTCCAGACGTCCCAAGAGGCCTCCATCTCAAATTTCAACTTCATCGGTTGAATAGCAGCGAAATTAGATCCGCCACTAGCTTTAGTCTTGTTACTTCGTTACAATATTTTATGACATTTTTTCACTTTTAGATCCCGGTAAAGCGTGTTCAACACTGGAATGGATTTGAATGCACAGAAATGTTTGTAAATACATGCCACTTGAGATGATTCACGTTAATTATGAAAATAATATCGAGTTACTGATGCAATTTTCCACTCGTATCGCAAAATCGTCCGTAATTCAACCCAACTTTTTCTTATCACTTCTGTCAACCTTCTGTCTAATTGCAGATGTTTACTATTCTTCAATTGAGCGAGGTTGAGCGTGTAAACAAGGCAATTCAGATACTCTCGTAAAAAGAAATCACAAGGCGACAAATGTGACAAGGAAACGGGAAATTCGGAGAAAATGGCTAAAAGTGCCACTCATGCTAATGTTGATGTATTTTCTGTAACCACAGAGAAAATTAAGATCACGATTGTAATTACAGTAAAAACTAAGATTTCGGCAGTAATCACAGAAAAATTTCTCCCTTGATGGGAAAAACAAAAGATCATGGATATGTCTAGTACCTACTGCTTACCAGTTGGTACCTACTACTCAATTGTATATCAACCATGTAGTGCCTTCATTTCACAAGATTATTCCATTATGGTTACAAAACAATATTAGTTTTTAACTTAGAGTAATAAATCAGCATTCCTTGACACTACAATAGCTTAGAGGTCATGAAATGTCATGGTAAATTGAGAGCATTCCAAAAAGTGGCGAACGATTTTCCTACTATGAAAACTATGGGAGTTACTCTTCCCTAGTAACGCCTTGGTTGTACGTGAAAATCAATAGAAAATGTGCCGGTCGGGAAAAAAAGTGTCGGTCGGGAAAAAAAAGTGTGAATGATGGTCGGTCGGGAAAAAAAAGTGTCGCGAAAAATTCCTTGACCCCCAGCCAAAAGACATATCCATGTCAAAAAGCCACAGTTCCTTTGAGCCTGACGGCTAAAATTAAAAAACATGAATATGCTTTAGCCGTACACGACTCACTCCTCGTCGATTCTCTGAACCCGACCCCCCATCGGCCTCTGAACTCTGTTTATCATTCTGCCATCAATCCTAAAACATGGAATCATGTTTTAGCTCCTCGCTCTCACTTTATTATAAATGATCACATCCATTGAGCTCTTGTGAGATGATGATCTCCTAATAGAAACTCGCGAGTAAACATTCACTTTATTATAGAAATGATCACGACGATTGAGCTCTTGTGAGATGATGATCTCCTAATAGAAACTCGCGAGTAAACATTCACTTTATTATAGAAAGAGGCTAAAGAGGCTACATACGAAATTACAGCTTCCTATAGTGTAAAGTATAGAAATTACCTATTAAAATAATTTAACCACCGCTTCACAAATCTAACCGTTCTCGCAATATTCGGATCACCTGCTATGAATCACATAATCGAAACACCAGCTCAATGAAATCATCAGAAATTAACAAGCGGTTGCAATCATGTTCACAATATCAATAATTGAGAATGATCACCTGTGTGTAAACAATTATTCATATAACCATGCTCATAACTCAGCTTGTTGGCCACGCACTTCGCAGTAGTTAATACAGTATGGTTGGATAAATCGAGAGCTTTCGAACGAATGGTCAACGAATTTTGTGGGATGAAAAACGACGAAGTATAAGCTAGCAACGACTCGGTTGTAAGCGGAAATCATCACAATTATTGCCGCTACTTTCGTTGCACTCTCGTGGGACATTTTTCGGTAGTTAGGTCACGGCTAAAGCATATTCATGCTAAAAACTACTATTACGGCTATAGTCACAGGAAAAAATATGATTATGACCGTAATTACCGGGAAAATTCTGTGAAAACGGGTTTATTTACAGGGAACGTCGATTATTAAGGCCAAAATCACATTACAAAAACTAGTGATTACAGTCGTAATCGCAAAAAAGTTGTGATTACGAATATAATTACAGAGAAACTGTGATTAAGAATGTGTCTTCAAGGTCTGTAATTATTAGAGAGTTCCCGATTACCACGGTGTCTTAATACGGTATACGAGAATCTAAGGAGAACCAAAATTTCGCTAACACGCTGGCTGTTACTATGGTGCAACTCGGTGTTTCACGCGTCTTCACACGTCGTCTCTTATCAAATTTTGTAACCTGACGCTGATTCCGAGATTCCGACATCTTGTATTTCACCGACTCTGTTTTCCACCTCGAAGATTTCCCACCACCGAATTGTACAACTATGTTCGCGTATTTTCCATTCATCAATTGTATATAAAAACGTCCCTCTCTTTCTTTCACAAACATCCACACTTTTTCAAAATCCCCAAGAATACTTCATACCCACTTCGTCTCACCTTTGTGGTGCCGGCACCAAAAACCCGTTTATGGAGCACATCCAGACACATATTTTATAGCATGCCATTCCTGATCCGCTCATTGCCTGACGAAATGAGATCCCCATCAAAATTTTCCCGCTCCAATAATAAAAAGAAAATTTTTTCATGGTTGATTTCCCGTTGAGTTGAAAATTGCTTAGATGCTCTTTCCAGCATTTATGTAAACTAATTCTGTATTGTCTATATTTTAAGCGTTAAAAGTTAGCTTCATTTTTTTTCTGCTTTTCTAAATAGGTAAATTTAATAGTCCCTGCTGAGTTAGTTCTCCGTGTGTTATACATGTAAAAGAAGAATATAACTGCAATGTTATTCATAAGCAGCTCCCCCTAGCCGCACAGGGCCTGCCCTATGGCTTTAGGTATAATCCATTCAAGTCATCAACCTCTAATAATTTGTATTTGAACTGTATTTGTATTTGTATTGTACTATTTATTTACTTTTTGCTTTGCTTCGGAATAAATTCACTATTTATTCATTCATTCATTCATTCATTCCTTCATTCTGATCTCACATTCCATAATCTATCATCGTGTGGTTTATTGTTCTGTTTTCAATTCGTAGTGATCTTTGCAAAGTGAACCTTTGTAATCGGCCAAGAAATCTTTTTTAAACTCCCTCCCAAAATTTGTAGGTTGCGTTTTAAGATACCTGCATAGATTTCGAAAATCGATTCAGTCCGTCGTCCGTCCTTCCGCCGTTTTGTTTGTGCAATGAAAATCACAAGTAGATTTCTTAGGCTTTTATGTACTCATCACGCTGGTTGATTGAGCAAAGACAACTCGACGATTTGTTCCAGGTTTATCTTGAAGACTCATCCGTCAGGAACACTGGCGATCGTTCAAGTAAGTTCTCGCTCAACTATGTTATTAGTATAGTAATATTGGGTATGTAGATATTGAGGTTGGTAAAAATATACGGATTTTATGCATTTTGTGTAGAAACTCAGTAAAATAATACATGTTGGTATCTAAAAAGTTTAATGTTTGTATCATGAAAAAGGTAGATATGATTGATAAGATTTTATTCGTGGTTCGGCAACCCTTTATCCTCCTTTTCGTTGAATTATTTGTTTTTGGGCACTCGATGAATGGACTACTTCGAGTGAAAATGAGATGGATGTAAATAAATTTAGTATATTTTGAAGTAATTATATATTTAACTTATATTTTAAATAATATAATTAATATATTTAGCTTAAATCTATATTATATATATATATATATATATATATATATATATATATATATATATATCTATATATATATCTATATATATACATAAATCAATTTCTGTTCGTTAGTCTCGCTGAAACTCGAGAACGGCTGGAACGATTTGGCTAATTTTGGTCTTAAATTATTTGTGAAAGTCCAGAGAAGGTTTAAAAGGTTTAAAATTTCAAATCTGACCCACAAATTGAGGGGGAGTGGGTGGGGGAGTTAATGCGTTTCGAACGTCACTGATAGAACTGGGGATCTGAGTTGTCGAATATGTTTGGAGTATTCTGATTCAAGTCAAAGACTACTTTTTTTCAAATTTTTGAAATCTGACCCAGTGATGAGGGGAGGGGGGGGGATGTTAAAGCATTTTGAACGTCACTGAACCAACGGGGGATCTGAGTTTGCAAATGTATCAGAATTACTTTAACTTGGGTCACAGGCTATTTGATACTGTTCAAGTCAACCTGTGCAACGCACGGGTGAACCAGCTAGTTTTAATATAAATATGAACCGAACATGCTTATCACTGAAACCTTCCTCGGGTTTATAAATTTACGGACGTAGTGTTGAAGACGTGGTAACGAGGACGTATTAGGCTCGATCATGCGTTGTCGTTCAAGCGGTCCCATTCATGTCGCGCGATTGAAGTAATTCTTCAGCTGTGGTTGATACCAGATCAGCTGATCATGGTTCACGTGCACCGTGCGATCCGTAACCGCAGTAACCAGGAACTCTCTATTATCGTAATTGTAATCACAACTCCAAAACCCTATGATTGTAATTGTCTGGTATCAAGCAATATTATAACAAATAATATTCAGAATATGAGAGTGTCAAATACTTTCTTAACATTCCTTAAAATAGTGTTTAAAAACGGTTAGGTACTTAAAATAGTGTTGAAAAATTATAGTTAGATAATTAGGTAAATATGGCAATAAAATTTTAAGTAAAAATTGATAGGTTTGATAACACCTGTTAGAATAAAACATTTAAAGCTTATTTATTTGGCATGTCAACCGAAAACGTTAGAAATATTGATACACGTATCAATATGAGGCGTATTGCGTACTCTAACTTGAGCATAATATAATACGTACTAGTGCAAAAATAAGTGTTTTAATCAACTTACATTCTTATTCGTGCGTGCCGCTCACCAGTCACTCATTAGATTGGATTTTGATCTTTTCGATGTGTTCGATTAAATTATTGATTAAATGTTTACCGGAAATTCAATAACGCCGGATAAGTGGCGACTGAAACCGCATTATTCCTTTCGCAAAGATGGTATACACGTCGGAACGAAATATTGTGTGATTTTTAGTTTACCACTCCTTGTTATTATTATATTAATTCTCTTAGGTGTTTTGAGGTATTTTGCGCGTTAACGACAGATGATTTGCCCGCTCCGCACGTTTTTCTCATTTATCTCGAGATGTTCATGATAATAAAAAGGTCGCGTGCCCCCGCAAACCCGCGATGGACTGACTCAGAAAGACGGAAGGGTGAAGGGCCTGGATGGTGCAAAAGAGGGGCAGGAGATGATGGGGGAAGGCTGGCAAGGGCTTCTGGCTTTGGTAGTTTAGTCTTTTCAAAGGGGAACCCGCGAGAGACTGAGTGAAGGGAGGGGTATTGGCTTTACGACCTATCTTCACTTTTAGTCTATCTACGCTCTATAGACCTCATTAGAATGGTAGTAGTAATATAAGTAGTTATTGTGCCTTCATTGATAGGAGCATATGAAAGGACTGTTTGTCTAGTCTACCATAGGAATGAATGAGTGAACGGGTGAGAATGTGATAAATACTACATTAAAATATCAGTCACATGATAGGTCAGTGGTATTTTTACCGTCACACAGTGGGGGTGAGTGTGAGGGAGAGTTAGTTTGAGGGGGGTAGAGGGTATTGGCTTTACGATCTGTCTTCACTTAGTCTATCTACGCACTATAGAGCTCATTAGAATGGTAGTAGTAATATAAGTAGTTATTGTGCCTTCATTGCAAGGAGCATATTGAAAAGACTGTTGTCTTGTATACCTACCAAGGAATGAATGAGTGAACGGAAGAGAAACTGATAGATACTATATCAAAAAATCAGTAACATAATTGCCATTGATATTTTTAGCTTCACTCAGTGGGGCGAGTGTAAGAGAGAGTTGGACATTAGGGGGGGGGGGGTATTGGCTTTACAAGCTATCTTCACTTAGTCTATCTACGCACTATAGACTCATTATAATGGTACTAGTACCTATTATAAGTAGTTATTGGGCCTCCATTGAAAGAAGTATAGGTATTGAAAGGACTGTTTGCCTAGTCAACCATAGGAATAATGAATGAGTGAACGGATGAGAAAATTATATTCAACATGTAAAATCCGGCTTTTTCTCATCATTTTTATTCAGTTGACCAATTACTTTCTCCTGTTAGGTCTCATCAGGAAACTGGAATTAATCATATGGGGTATTCTTAGCACTAAGTCATCAAAATAAAACCCCGTATGATGAATTGCAGTTCCCTGATGAGGCTAAATAGGCGAAAGTATTTAGACAACTGAATAAAAATGATGGTAAAAAGCCGGACTTATCACTCATCCCCTCATAGGTTACCCAGCAATCAAACATTAAAAAATCAGTAACATGATAGCCCATTGATTTTTACCGTCACACAGTGGGGCAAGTTTAAAAATTCGGATTTTTTCCAATAATTTTTATTCATTTTCTAAGTACCTACTTTCGTAGTACCTACTCATCAGAGAACTAGAATTAATCATATGGGGTATTCTTATAGAACTAAGTCACCAAAAGAACCATATCTCCACCAGAGGTGGTCTCCGTATGATTAACACCAGTTCCCTGATGAGTCCTGATTGGCGAAAGTATTTAGACAACTGAATAAAAATGGTTAACAGTGCTGTTTCGACGGCCTGATGATGACGATGTCTTTGCATCGATAGCGCTCGCCCCCCGTACTCGACTTAATAGAGACAACAGATTCCTCCGTAAGGTACGTAAATGATGATTTTACAATTAATACGAGCGGAAATAACCCTTTAAATGTGATTTAAAAAAAAAAAAAGTTGATAGGTAAGGAAAGACATTTCCATAGGCCCCTCAGCTCATCAGTACGCCTCCGGGCGCATACCCGAAGCTCCCCATCGACGAGTTTTTATACGTGAAGCTCCCCGCTTACTTTCTCCTCATGTACGCGAAGCTCCCCGTCACCTATATACGAAAGTCACCTAATCCAGTAACCTAGACTTTTGGCATTACAAATGTCAAAATGAAAAATATTAATGAATAATAATAATAATAATTTGATGAAACATAAAATAAACTGCACGGTAGATCTGGGTAGATCATAAGGGAGCTTGGTGAACAAAACAGCATGCACGAATAATTATAGTATATATATTAAAACAAAGTTAATTTATCACAGAATAATATCTTGATCGTCGTCTCCGAGTGAAATTACTTGTGAATAAACATCGAACTGGTCCGTCGTCAAACACCAAATCTTGGCTGGTTTTTACATGAAAGAATTTCATCTATGTGGAGTAGAAAATCCTCTCCTTTTGATGTTGTGGTGTCCAACATTCGCAGGGCTTCTAATACATCACGTCTATCTTGACATAATAACGTCTCAAGTTCATAACATCGTGGAACTGAATGATGTTAGCAGAAGGGGCCTCATCAATTGCAGCTCTTACTACCTGGAATGAACAGAATTTTCCAAAATTATCGTATTACGTTTGTGTTAAATTTAGTTGAAATGTGAGCAGTTTTTGTGCCTAACTACGAATTTGATTCGCTTAAAATCATGACATAACTTCATAAGTGCATGCAGTCTATTTACGATTTCACTATTTCGTTCCAATTTTTCATTGATTTTTTTTATCGAAGCTAAGTTATTGAACTAACCTTTGATCGTCGGGATGAGATGTCTTCCACAGCCTTCCGTTTCATACTATTTTGGAGCACTCTTTTTGCAACGTCAATTTCTACAGCTGGGGGATGGTCGTGGTCGTGACTGCCAACCACATCCACAATCTGCCTTCCCATTGTCTTTACTGCGCACTTATACTTCCTCAGACTACACACCCACCTACTCATTTCATTTGCCAACGGTTTTTGGAAATAGAATTTAAAACTATCCACCAATAGCACATCACGACCGCGACGAGTACCGGATGATACAAACGAGGATACGTTCATGTTGTTCGATGATCACTGAGAGCCGGTCCGTTCAAATCACTGATAAGGCTCGAAACGCCTCGAGAGGGGAAGGGGGAGCATCACGTACACCCATTCTCTCGGCACGGGACGCTTCGCGTATGCCTGCTAGAACTTGCCAGAGAGCACCGAGTACAGCGCAAATGTTTTCACTTTTGACGGGGAGCTTCGCGTAGTCACCCGCGCCTCCATACCTCGTAATTGTTTTCGAGATGTCCAAAAGAAGCTCCATCTAGATTGCAGCACCGTGAGTCGATTAGGAAATAAATTAGCCTCCGAGGTTCCGAAACTGATCCGAGTCCCTCCATACGTTGTAATTGTATTCCAGATCTCTAAAAAGGAGCTACGTTTCAGGATTCAGCATCATAGGTTGATTAAGGAAAAAAAAAAACCCTACCGGAAGAATACAATGACGTCTTCATTTGTGCATATTAAACTCGCCTTTATCTTGGTTCGAAGGGAGTGTCCGACCATCAGAGAGGTACAAGAAGCACTGAAGGAGGATGAAGTTGTCGACTGAGCAAAAAAGTACGTGTACTATCCACATCAAATTAGGTAAGATTTGTGGATTACAATGGAATACCTGCCTCCTGACAAATCTGCAAGTCACTTGTCACGTCACAATCACAATCTACAAGTCACTTGTTGAACGTGCTGAACTAAGTGCTTTGGATGCTATATATTTTGACACCATCACGAACAAGAACTAGATCACTCGCGACGAAGTTGTGGAAAACCATTTCAAAACGGAAGTTAGTGAAAAAACGTTGTCTATTTCCACGAAAAATAAAGAGCTACAATGTTAAATCGATTTCAACGGTTAGGACATCATCAGTAACAAACAATAACTGAAGACACATGGGAAAGGACACAGCTTTTATAGTCACAGGTGAAGGGAGATTGAACCCCATTGGTCAAGATAAAGGAAAGGGGGCAGGAGGTAGAAAAAAGGAGGCGCGGGAAAAAAAGGAGTTCACTATAAGGAGGCGCGTTTCTCAGAGAGGGGCTCTGAAGAGCAGGGCTGCGCAGTGGGACCCTTCCCCCACCCA
This sequence comes from Adelphocoris suturalis, assembly GCA_030762985.1. Taxonomy (NCBI): domain Eukaryota; kingdom Metazoa; phylum Arthropoda; class Insecta; order Hemiptera; family Miridae; genus Adelphocoris; species Adelphocoris suturalis. Next base: position 61,805,042 of record CM061043.1, read on the forward strand.
ACGTCCAGTCATACTACTCCATCTGAACCCCTCCCGTTCTCTTCCCATTCCCACCCTCGCCTACGGTCTCAACCTAGTCTAGCTTATACCTCGGATGGGGTGGGCTACCAGGTGATAGGTTGGTAAGAGAGGGGACGTGAAAACTTCAGTCTAGCTGTGCGAACTTTTGCTAGACGGTTTGGAGAAACGCGCCTCCTTATAGTGAACGACCTATACAACCAACTTCATCTGAGTGTCTTAGGAATTAGTCGGGATGCGGCCCAGGGGAAAAAAATGTGAATTTATTTCATGTTTTTATTCGACGTTTCGTCCTCGTGCTGAGGACATCTTCAGGATCCTACACGGACAAAACAGGCATTGTTATATGTTACTTATAGGTATTGTTATCTTGAACAGAAGAAAAATTTTCTTCTCCATTTTCTTCTGTTAAAGATAACAATACCTATAAGTAACATATAACAATGCCTGTTTTGTCCGTGTAGGATCCTGAAGATGTCCTCAGCAAGAGGACGAAACGTCGAATAAAAACATGAAATAAATTCACATTTTTTTCCCCTGGGCCGCATCCCGACTAATTCCTAAGACACAAGTACTTACGGCCGACTAAACTACTAACATCACAACTTCATCTGATCTACAACCTCCTTTCACTTCATCTGATTAGCTATAATCCCCCTTCTCTTTGCTTGCACTTAATTGGTTGTTTGTTTCTAAAGTTTTGAAAGAAATGAATGATTTGTGTGTCAAATGTGTTTAAATTTAAATTTTTCTCACGTCCCTCATCAGAAAACAGCATGAACATAACTTGGAATTTAAAATAATAGTCATGAACCAGGTACATCATTGGTTGTGTTAGGAATACGGTATTAAGGTTGGTTGAAAGTATGGAACAAGAAATGTAGGTAAAGTAGTAGCAATTCACGTAATTTTTTTTTTTTTTTTTTTTTTTTTTTCATTTAAAAGGTGAAGTAAGAGCGCAATTTATGTATTAGTATTTCATTCAAAAAATTCAAGAATATCAGTTACGATCTACTTCGTTAATAAATGAAAAGTTTGAAGGCCTGTGGAACGGAGGGATATGCAGACACCTGTGAGTGGAAATAAGTACGACAAAATATGGTAGGTACGCACGAGAATTTTCGAATGATAAGAAGATGAGACTTGACGTTGGGTACACAACATATCTCGCTATGCGCGCCCCTACCGAGCTGAATTGTGACTACGATCCCCCATAGTCTTTTTGCACGAATAGGTTACGTTGAATGAATGGGCGCCTCAATTTTTATTAATCTATGTCCGCTGCTAAAATATAGATTAGTTGGACAGATAGATCAGAATGATTTGTATAGTTTGGTGGTCTGGATGCTCGCAAGCTCGCATCTCAAAAATACATAACATCAAGTAGTCAATCTCTTAGTAAAAATTCAGATTAGTTGGACGAATAGATCAGAATGATTTGTATAGTTTGGTGGTCTGGATGCTCGCGAGCTCACATCTCAAAAATGCATTACATCAAGTAGTCAATGCCTTACTAAAATACAGATTATTTAGAAAAATAAATCAAAATGCCTTTTTAAAGTATGATTTAAAACATTTATAATAATGACGTTTAAATATATGTGTCGGAGGTTGGGTTTGAATTTAAAAAAAAAGTTATGTCCAGCACATGGATTGAACCCGGGTCACTCGACTTAGAATTAAGTTATGATATCAACTACACCACGAAGACTCAATAAGTTTTGAATAATCACAGAACTTAGTTACCCATAAGGGAGCTTATTTCCATTGCCAGTTGACGCTAGTTCAAATTCAGGTCGCGGGACATGTTGTGTACCTACCTAGTGTCTGGTGAAGATGAGTAGTTCGATTTTCTCTAGAAGACTTCGCCCTCGGAACGTAAACCATCTCTGGTCGATTGTAGTCAGCCATCATCTTGAGTCCATTCTCCCCCTAACCACTTATTGTGAGAGTTCGAGCGTTCTATGGTGTGAAATATATAGGGGTCTTACGAGAGGTATGGTAATGAATCATAGTAATGGATTGGTGATGAATGGTATCTAATGGTACGGCAATGTACTGTGGTAATGGATTCTATAGAGGACCGCCTGAAGCTAACCAAGTTGCCCTTCGCAGATTATTGAAATCGTTTCCAGTTTCGTTTCCAGTTTTGCGCTCGGTATTTTTGAAATGGATATGTCTTTACTCTGGGGGGTCAACCAAAAATTTTCGTCACGCAAAAGTTGTTGTCACGATTATCCAAACTAATTATTTTCACGTACAACCCAGCCGTTGCTAGGGGAATGGAACTTCCGCAGTTTCCATCGCACAGATATCGTTCGCCACTCGTTGAAAAGCGCTTGATTTATGTGATGAATGTTCACATCTCAAGCTACCAATTTCCCTCTCCTTACGTACCTGGCTACATTCCTAAACTAAGTTGATTGGACTATAAACAATTTTCGTTTGGCGGAAACTAAAATTTGTTTCAAAGTGCAAACAACCCCGCGATTTGGGAAATTCCCAATAAGAAGATCGTTCCGGTTAATATGCTGCAAAATTTGAAGAATCAGTGGGCACGTGCAGAAGTCTTCTACAACAAAGAATGCTTGGCTGAGGAACAGAAAATTACCGGTATGAAGAAAGTGCTCGAGGAACACTCAAACCGGCTAGAGGAGGTAAAAAAAATTAAAACTTCAGTACCTAACCAAACAACTCGTAAACGAGTTCCACTATCTGCTTTACAAGCAGATACCATGTTACATGGATATGTCTTTGATTGGGGATTTCATAACGGTTGTCCTCGAGAGTTGTAAACAAATCCTTTAACTTTAAACAAATCCCTGGGCCGCATCCCGACTAATTCCAACAAAACAACGGTTTACTTATAGAAATGTTGAAAATAACTGTGGAGAGAAGCCACTACAATGAGTTGTTGTTAACAGTCGACTGTTGTCAAGAGGATGAAAATGTTTCCTATGGAGTGGAGTAAATGATGCTATTTCTTTACCTACGTTAAGAATATTGTAACCGGCTTATTAAAATTGTTTATAGTCCAATCAACTTAGTTTAGGAATGTAGCCAGGTACGTAAGGAGGGGGAAATTGGTAGCTTGAGATGTGAATATTTATCACATAAATCAAGCGCTTTCCAACGAGTGGCGAACAATTTCTGTGCGATGAAAACTGCGAAAGTTCCATTCCCCTAGCAACGCTGGGTTGTACGTGAAAAACACTGAAATTGTGACACAAATTTTGCGTCACGGAAATTGTTGGTTGACCCCCCAGAGCAAAGACATATCCATGTCAAAGTTCCACTATCCTCTTTACAAGCAGATACCATGTTACATGGATATGTCTTTGATTGTTGATTTCATAACGGTTGTCCTCGAGTGTTGTCAAGAGGATAAAAATGTTTCCTATGGAGTGGAGTAAATGATGCTATTGCTTTACGTTAACAATATTGTAAGCGGCTTATTAAAATTGTTTATAGTCCAATCAACTTAGTTTTGGAATGTAGCCAGGTACGTAAGGAGGGGGAAATTGGTAGCTTGAGATGTGAACATTTATCACATAAATCAAGCGCTTTCCAACGAGTGGCGAACGATTTTTGTGCGATGAAAACTGCGGAAGTTCCATTCCCCTAGCAACGGCTGGGTTGTACGTGAAAAACACTGAAATTGTGACACAAATTTTGCGTCACGGAAATTTTTGGTTGACCCCCCAGAGCAAAGACATATCCATGTCAAAAAATGAAAAATTAGGCTATCGTGAATTTGAAAATGATAGCGTCTGTATTGGAGAAATAACTTTAATAGTATGTATAGTATGCTTTTTGTGCCTCCAAGAATAATAAAATAAATTGTTTATCCTACATTTCTTCGCCTACAGTCCGAAGTTGAAGGATTTGTTTACAACTCTCGAGGACAACCGTTATGAAATCCCCAATCAAAGACATATCCATGTAACATGGTATCTGCTTGTAAAGCAGATAGTGGAACTCGTTTACGAGTTTCTGAATCATTTAATTTTGCTATGTTTATGAGTCGTGCATCATATGGTGTTTTCCTGTGGGGCTGTTCTAGTGACGCGAAGAAAGTGTTCAAAATGCAAAAAACAGCGGTGAGAATTTTTTTTTTTTTTTTTTGTCTCGATTATGAGGGGAGCTGTAGGGGGCTATTCAGGAGATCGGGGTGTTTGACTGTTCCTTCTTTAAATGTGTACGAATGTTTGAGGTAGGTTAAATGCAACGAAATCCAATGCTGACACTCACAACTACTATACCCGTTCTCGTAATGACTTTTGTCCTACCTCTATTCATCTTACGACTTCTCTTAAAAGTGACCCCCTCCAGAATGGCATCCGTTTTTTAACAAACTACCCAAAGAATTTCGTCAGCTATCATACAAAGCTTTTACCAAGAAAATTAAATCTATGTTAATTAACAGCGAGCTGCATGAAATTTCTGATTATTTCGCCCTCATATTTGATTGATAAACAGTATTTTACTTTGTTATATTTAATTTACATTTATTTTGAACGCTAGTTATATTTTCACTTTGACGTTTTTTATGTTTGTACAATACTTAAGTTCTAACAGTAATAATTCATTTATTAATAAGATTAAGTTAGTTATTGAATAGGTGTGAAAATCTAGCAGAGGAATTATTGTACTAGTACTCCGTCTATCTTCCCCTAATATAATTTGTTAAATCCTTTGTTGTTAATAATTGGTTAAAGTTTTATTAGCTGTATAGGATGTGATTCTATTTATAGTGTGTGTGGTTGTAAAAAAGGTCTTTTTTTTGCTATGCTGGTAGGCACGTGGGGTGACATCCCACATTCTTCACAACCGATATTGGACGTCATTATATCAATATTCATTTATATATATGTTGAAAATCATAATTGTAAAATTATAGGTATATACGCATCGATTTTTGTTATACCAGTTCTGGCGACAGCAAATAAAAACCGAATTGATTTGATTTGAAGTGCTAACCTGAATTGCTACGAACTAAATCACTCGCGACGAAGTTGTGGAAACCCATTTCAAAACGGAAGTTAGTGAAAAACGTTGTCTATTTCCACGAAAAATAAAGAGTTACAATGTTAAATCGATTTCGACGGTTAAGCCATCATCAGTAACAAACAATAACTGGTTATTGTTTGTTTCTGATGATGGCCTAACCGTCGAAATCGATTTAACATTGTAACTCTGAATTTTTCGTGGAAATAGACAACGTTTTTCACTAACTTCCGTTTTGAAGTGCTAACTGAGTTTAGTTTTTGCCGGCACTCGACACAAGGACTGGGCATGGACATCGAACCAAAACTGTTTCAAAAGCAGTAAAAGCAAAAAACTAGAGGCAAAAAATGTTTTCAATTTCCTGCACTAATGCATACGCAAAATATTACGTTGCAAAATATTAGGCGGCTCACGTAACTACATTAATACCCGAAAGATATAATATTGCTGCAATTTCCATGATTTAGATGGGTATTTTAGAAAAATTGAAGCAAGTAATTTTAACTCTTTTACAATTCATTTATTTTCCATACCTCTTACTTGAAGACTGGACCGTTTACTGTATACATAGGATTCCAATAACGAGAAAAACAAGCTGAGAAGGTGGAGAGAGAGAAAGGAGGCTCCTCGTTAGGTGAATGCATATATTTACATTGAACCAGAGCACATGCGGCCCCCTGGTCGAATGTCTGGGCTATATTAGCCTCCGAGCTGTTTACATCTTCGCTTCGCCTGTTTCCCATGTTCGCTCCCCCTCTTCTCAACTCTCCCAGTTCCACTTCTTCCCTTTTTATCCTCCGCTCCTGTCGCTCTATCAGACTCAAATGCACCTACGATTTCCATTTCGCGGCCTCAAACCTTTTGCTTCCTCACTACCGATGGTGGGGAAGCTTTGTGTTCGTGATCGAAGTCAAAAGAAATATTTTGTCCTCCAAAATCAAAATTTCCACATGCTTTCTGCGTTTCAGAGCTTGCTGATTTTGGTTCCATGTCTGTCTGTCCATCTGATGTCTGTCTGTCAGTGGTGAATCCGTGTCACGCCCAAAACTATACCAAGTTTCAGTCCGAATCCCATGAAAGTTTCAAAGAAAAATAATAAACCAAAAATTCCGTCAAAGAGCCGTCAAATTGATAGGTAGTTAACCTTTGCTTTCCACCCAGACAGCTAAAATTTTAAAGCAATTTAATATAGTTCTTCCGTCTGTCTGTGGTGAATCCTTGTCACGCGCAAAACTATACCAAGTTTCTGTCCGAATCCGATGAAAGTTTCAAAGATTGTGCGGGTTAGCTCCAGGACGGTCCCCTATAATTTGCAATGCCGTCAAATCAATAGAAGCCTGTGCGCATGCGCAAACGTGAATTTCTCTTAACGTCAATTTCTCATCATCTGGTTGGTCTGGTTCCGTTCAAACTCGGTAGGTGATTTGGTATATGTTATAGAGAAATGCCCTATAAATTATATCGCGATTGGTAGAGTAATAGCCACTGGTCATGCGCGAAACTAATGTCGATTAACACACGCAAAACTCCGAGTCTAATGAAACGATTTTGATGAAATTTCAGGGATTGTGGGGGGATAGCTTCTAAACGATCCCCTATAACTTTCAGGGCCGTCACATAAATAGTAGTCTGTTCGCATGCGCAAAGGTCAATTTATTATAAAGTCGATTTCTTATCATCTATTGGTCCGATTTCGTTCAAAATCGGGGAGTAGATGGGAATGCGTTCCAGGAAAATCCCATATGAATTATATTGTGATTGGTGGGGTAAAGCTATAGCGGATGCGCGAAACTTTGATTGATACAGACAAAACTCCGAGACTAATGAACCGATTTTCATGAAATTTTCGAGGATTGTGAAGTTAAGCTCCTGGACGTTCTCCTTTAAATTTCATCGCCGTTGTATTAATACCAGTCTGTGCGCATGTTTAAACGTTAATTTCTTATAAAGTTTGACTTATCTATCAATCATTTCGACTCGTACTTTGTTCTTCAACTAATTCTATACGTCCATGTTACAATGTGAGGAAGCTATACTGCCCACCTAACTTGGCAGACGTTAGTAAACGTTTTTTCAAAGATTTAGGGTTGGTTCCACCAACGATCACTAAAACCCTCGATTATATTAGTGTTAAAACATCATGATTTATTGCTATTACCCCCTTTCAGAATTAAATTTAAAATTACCGATATGCGATACAAAACTAGACCTAATTCATAGTTGAAATAAAAAGAATCACGAAAATCGGACGAGATTTGTAGCTTGGGCAGCGCTTGAAATAATCGGTAATTATCCCCTCCACCCCCCACCTCGACAGTAAATGCGAAACTACCAAGGTATATTGAACAACTAGACTAAAATTTGAATCGAACCAAATAATAATCATGAAAACCGGTTGAGAATTGTTGCCTGGAAGGAGTCGACAAAATTTGTGTCACACACACATACAGAAAGACACTTTTACCACTCCAAAAAAACCGTTTGATTTTAGAGGAGACTACTACTTTTCCATCTCTCAAAAATGAAAACAATGCTTCCCCTACCTATAGGTAGACTTGGGAGCAATTTATGAGATACCATTTAGTATTCAAGTACCAATACCGCACTAGTAGGTACATCCGCATGGACAATGGATAATAAACTCGATTTCGCAACGTTAGAATAAATTAATTTGGAACTTTATCACGTGATATTTCCAATGTTGGCATTATATCAGCTGACATTTCAAGGCAATTTTTATGTATTCCTATCACTATCAAGCGATCTTTGAAGGAATTTATAGCTTGATCGCTTAATCAATAGATTTGCTAGCAGCGCATTAGTTTAGCAGTTTAACGCTACCCTTTAGGGTCAACACAAATTGATGCCGAGCTTCTAGGACCATCTAGACCTCAAATGCGATTTTTAACGCTAGTTTCATGAAGTTTGGTCTTTTAATTTAGGGAGAAAAGCCGCGGGCGGGAAAAACAAATTTCCCCCTTGATGGGAAAAACAAAAGATCATGGATATGTCTAGTACCTACTGCTTACCAGTTGGTACCTACTACTCAATTGTATATCAACCATGTAGTGCCTTCATTTCACAAGATTATTCCATTATGGTTACAAAACAATATTAGTTTTTAACTTAGAGTTCCTTGACACTACAATGGCTTAGAGGTCATGAAATGTCATGGTAAATTGAGAGCATTCCAAAAAGTGGCGAACGATTTTCCAACTATGAAAACTATGGGAGTTACTCTTCCCTAGTAACGCCTTGGTTGTACGTGAAAATCAATAGAAAATGTGCCGGTCGGGAAAAACCACGACATTTCATGACCTCTAAGCCATTGTAGTGTCAAGGAATGCTGATTTATTACTCTAAGTTAAAAACTAATATTGTTTTGTAACCATAATGGAATAATCTTGTGAAAAGAAGGCACTACATGGTTGGTATACAATAAGTGAGTAGTGGGTACCAACTGGTAAACAATAGGTACTAGGCATATCCATGATCTTTTGTTTTTCCCATCTAGGGAGAAATTAAAATTTCTGTCAACTTTTATTTTATTTTTCTCTCTCTTCTTCACTCTGCTAGGCTTGTTTAGTTGTGTTCATTTCTTCATGTCATATGATTTAACCACCGCTTCACAAATCAAACCGTTCTCGCAATATTTGGATCACCTGCTATGAATCAAATCATCGAAACACCAGCTCAATGAAATCATCACAAATTAACAAGCGGTGGCAATCATGTTCACAATATCAATTATTGAGAACGATCACCTGAGTGTACACAATTATTCGAATAACCTTGCTCATAACTCAGCTTGTTGGCCACGCACTTCGCAGTTGTTAACATAATATGGTTGGATAAATCGAGAGCTTTCGAACGAATGGTCAACGAATTTCGTGGTATGAAAAACGACGAAGTACCATTTCCCTAGCAACGACTCGGTTGTAAGCGGAAATCATCAAAATTGAAATTTGAGATCCTGTTCTTATAATTTCAGTTCTGTGATTTATAATGACAGTCGGAAGCTACCTATTTAAACAATCAACAGCACAAAAAGTTTAATTTCTCCCTTGATGGGAAAAACAAAAGATCATGGATATGTCTAGTACCTACTGCTTACCAGTTGGTACCTACTACTCAATTGTATACCAACCATGTAGTGCCTTCATTTCACAAGATTATTCCATTATGGTTACAAAACAATATTAGTTTTTAACTTAGAGTAATAAATCAGCATTCCTTGACACTACAATGGAATGTCATGAAATGTCATGGTAAAATGAGAGCATTCCAAAAAATGGCGAACGATTTTCCTACTATGAAAACTATGGGAGTTACTCTTCCCTAGTAACGCCTTGGTTGTACGTGAAAATCAATAGAAAATGTGCCGGTCGGGAAAAAAAGTGTCGGTCGGGAAATGCTGATCTGGGATCGGTCAGTTGTGTTCAGAAGTCCCTCAAGGGGCTACATACCAAATCTCAGAATCGTGGGATCATTAGGGAATCTCCGCGTAACGCGCTCCGCGTGACGCTCCCCTGCGTGACGCTTTTTCATTTATGTCTAGTACCTACTGCTTACAAGTACCTACTACTCAATAGTACCTACCATATAGTGCCTTCTATTCGCATTATTAGTTCATTATGGTTACTTATTGATATTAGATTATAACTTAGCGTAATAAATCAGCTTTCCTTGACCCAACAATGGCTTAGGAATCATGAGATGTTATGATTGACATGGATATGTCTTTTGGCTGGGGGTCAAGGAATTTTTCATTCACACTTTTTTTTCCCGACCGGCACATTTTCTATTGATTTTCACGTACAACCAAGGCGTTACTAGGGAAGAGTAACTCCCTTAGTTTTCAAAGCAGGAAAATCGTTCTCCACTTTTTAGAATGCTCTCAATTTACCATGACATTTCATGACCTCTAAGCCATTGTAGTGTCAAGGAATGCTGATTTATCACTCTAAGTTAAAAACTAATATGGTTTTGTAACCATAATGGAATAATCTTGTGAAATGAAGCCACTACATGGTTGATATACAATTGAGTAGTAGGTACCAACTGGTAAGCAGTAGGTACTAGACATATCCATGATCTTTTGTTTTTCCCATCAAGGGAGAAATTTGACATGGATTTATTTCGGATTTGGCTCCTCCCCAAATCCTATCCTAACAAAGTGTGTGGAGATATCCATGACACTTTTTTTCCCGACCGGCACATTTTGTATTGATTTTCACGTACAACCAAGGCGTTACTAGGGAAGAGAAAATTTGAAATTTGAATCGAAATTTTGAATCGAACCAAATAATAATCATGAAAACCGGTTGAGAATTGTTGCCTGGAAGGAGTCGACAAAATTTGTGTCACACACACATACAGAAAGACACTTTTACCACTGCAAAAAAACCGTTTGATTTTAGAGGAGACTACTACTTTTCCATCTCTTAAAAGTGAAAACAATGCTTCCCCTACCTATAGGTAGACTTGGGAGCAATTTATGAGATACCATTTAGAATTTAAGTACCAATACCGCACTAGTAGGTATATCCGCATGGTCAATGGATAATAAACTCGATTTCGCAACGTTAGAATAAATTAATGTGGAACTTTATCACGTGATATTTCCAATGTTAGCATCATATCAGCTGATATTTCAAGGCGATTTTTATGTATTCCTATCACAATCAAGAGATCATTGATGGAATTTATAGCTTGATCGCTTAATCAATAGTTTAGTCCTTTAACGCTACCCTTTCGGGTCAACACAAATTGATGCCGAGCTTCTCGGACCATCTAGACCTCAAATGCGATTTTTAACGCTAGTTTCATGAAGTTTGGTCTTTTAATTTAGGGAGAAAAGCCGCGGGCGGGAAAAACAAATTTCCCCCTTGATGGGAAAAACAAAAGATCATGGATATGTCTAGTACCTACTGCTTACCAGTTGGTACCTACTACTCAATTGTATATCAACCATGTAGTGCCTTCATTTCACAAGATTATTCCATTATGGTTACAAAACAATATTAGTTTTTAACTTAGAGTAATAAATCAGCATTCCTTGACACTACAATGGCTTAGAGGTCATGAAATGTCATGGTAAATTGAGAGCATTCCAAAAAGTGGCGAACGATTTTCCAACTATGAAAACTATGGGAGTTACTCTTCCCTAGTAACGCCTTGGTTGTACGTGAAAATCAATAGAAAATGTGCCGGTCGGGAAAAACCACGACATTTCATGACCTCTAAGCCATTGTAGTGTCAAGGAATGCTGATTTATTACTCTAAGTTAAAAACTAATATTGTTTTGTAACCATAATGGAATAATCTTGTGAAAAGAAGGCACTACATGGTTGGTATACAATAAGTGAGTAGTGGGTACCAACTGGTAAGCAGTAGGTACTAGACATATCCATGATCTTTTGTTTTTCCCATCTAGAGAGAAATTAAAATTTCTGTCAACTTTTATTTTATTTTTCTCTCTCTTCTTCACTCTGCTAGGCTTGTTTAGTTGTGTTCATTTCTTCATGTCATATGATTTAACCACCGCTTCACAAATCAAACCGTTCTCGCAATATTTGGATCACCTGCTATGAATCAAATCATCGAAACACCAGCTCAATGAAATCATCACAAATTAACAAGCGGTGGCAATCATGTTCACAATATCAATTATTGAGAACGATCACCTGAGTGTACACAATTATTCGAATAACCTTGCTCATAACTCAGCTTGTTGGCCACGCACTTCGCAGTTGTTAACATAATATGGTTGGATAAATCGAGAGCTTTCGAACGAATGGTCAACGAATTTCGTGGTATGAAAAACGACGAAGTACCATTTCCCTAGCAACGACTCGGTTGTAAGCGGAAATCATCAAAATTGAAATTTGAGATCCTGTTCTTATAATTTCAGTTCTGTGATTTATAATGACAGTCGGAAGCTACCTATTTAAACAATCAACAGCACAAAAAGTTTAATTTCTCCCTTGATGGGAAAAACAAAAGATCATGGATATGTCTAGTACCTACTGCTTACCAGTTGGTACCTACTACTCAATTGTATACCAACCATGTAGTGCCTTCATTTCACAAGATTATTCCATTATGGTTACAAAACAATATTAGTTTTTAACTTAGAGTAATAAATCAGCATTCCTTGACACTACAATGGAACGTCATGAAATGTCGTGGTAAATTGAGAGCATTCCAAAAAGTGGCGAACGATTTTCCTACTATGAAAACTATGGGAGTTACTCTTCCCTAGTAACGCCTTGGTTGTACGTGAAAATCAATAGAAAATGTGCCGGTCGGGAAAAAAAGTGTCGGTCGGGAAATGCTGATCTGGGATCGGTCAGTTGTGTTCAGAAGTCCCTCAAGGGGGTACATACCAAATCTCAGAGTCGTGGGATCATTAGGGAATCTCCGCGTAACGCTCTCCGCGTGACGCTCCCCTGCGTGACGCTTTTTCATTTATGTCTAGTACCTACTGCTTACAAGTACCTACTACTCAATAGTACCTACCATATAGTGCCTTCTTTTCGCATTATTAGTTCATTATGGTTACTTATTGATATTAGTTTATAACTTAGCGTAATAAATCAGCTTTCCTTGACCCAACAATGGCTTAGGAATCATGAGATGTTATGATTGACATGGATATGTCTTTTGGCTGGGGGTCAAGGAATTTTTCATTCACACTTTTTTTTCCCGACCGGCACATTTTCTATTGATTTTCACGTACAACCAAGGCGTTACTAGGGAAGAGTAACTCCCATAGTTTTCATAGTAGGAAAATCGTTCGCCACTTTTTGGAATGCTCTCAATTTACCATGACATTTCATGACCTCTAAGCCATTGTAGTGTCAAGGAATGCTGATTTATTACTCTAAGTTAAAAACTAATATGGTTTTGTAACCATAATGGAATAATCTTGTGAAATGAAGCCACTACATGGTTGATATACAATTGAGTTGTAGGTACCAACTGGTAAGCAGTAGGTACTAGACATATCCATGATCTTTTGTTTTTCCCATCAAGGGAGAAATTTGACATGGATTTATTTCGGATTTGGCTCCTCCCCAAATCCTATCCTAACAAAGTGTGTGGAGATATCCATGACACTTTTTTTCCCGACCGGCACATTTTGTATTGATTTTCACGTACAACCAAGACGTTACTAGGGAAGAGTAACTCCCATAGTTTTCATAGTAGGAAGATCGTTCTCCACTTTTTGGAATGCTCTCATTTTACCACGACATTTCATGACCTCTAAGCCATTGCAGTGTCAAGGAATGCTGATTTATTACTCTAAGTTAAAAACTGATATTATTTTGTAACCATAATGGAATAATCTTGTGAAATGAAGGCACTAAATGGTTGGTATACAATTGAGTAGTAGGTACCAACTGGTAAGCAGTAGGTACTAGACATATCCATGATCTTTTGTTTTTCCCATCAAGGGAGAAATTAAAATGCTTGATTTACACTTTACAAATAGAATTTTTTTTGACATGGATATGTCTTTTGGCTGGGGGTCAAGGAATTTTTCGCGACATTTTTTTTCCCGACCGACACTTTTTTTCCCGACCGGCACATTTTGTATTGATTTTCACGTACAACCAAGGCGTTACTAGGGAAGAGTAACTCCCATAGTTTTCATAGTAGGAAAATCGTTCGCCACTTTTTGGAATGCTCTCATTTTACCACGACATTTCCATGATCTTTTGTTTTTCCCATCAAGGGAGAAATTTTGACATGAATTTTGACATGGATATGTCTTTTGGCTGGGGTCAAGGAATTTGACATGGATTTGTCTTTGCTCTGGGGGTCAACCAAAAATTTCCGTGATGTCGATTTTGGTTCATTATTTTCAATAATTAACCTTTGTATTCGACCAAGAAAAAAACTATTTTTTTAATCCCCTCTCAAAATTTGTTGGTTCACGATTCAAGATGCGTAGAATCAAAAAATTAAATAAATAAAATAAAAAAAAATCCGTCCGTCCGCAGTACCTATGCCGTCCGAATCTTTTCTCAAAAAGTAGAGGACCAAACTTTAAGAATTTGGCTTAAAAATCCAGACCTTAAAAAGTCAGACGTGGGCACTGAGGCCTCGCTTGGAGGTAAAGGCTCTGTCACAATAGGCACACTGGTGGGCATTTACATTGGTCGTGGAAGAGGATCACCTTATCACCAGCGGGTCATTTTGCCACCCTCTGTTCACCCATATGACCTTGTCTTGGGTAGGGATATGAAGGAGCTCCTAAGAGATAAAAACACCGACAGTTACCCTACCCCAGCAAACCAGGAGACCTTCTCGAACAATCAAGTTTTGTCCCCCACCCCGGCAACTACTTGGAACCGTTCCCTGCAAGAAGAACTGTGAGTTCTTCAATTCCGTTCATCTCGGAGCAGCTCATGAAAAGTCACAAATGAAAAGTCACATTATGTAGAAATTTCAATGATCTATTTATAGGAACAATTAAGAGAAATGTTTCGTTCAGAAATAAGTTAATCGATGATATGATGATAGTGATGGGCATTTGAAAATAGGCGGGCTGTGTGGAAGGTGTAGGTAGAGAAGCTTTAGCGGCCACAAGAGAGAATGTCCCGGGACTGCTACTGCTCTCAACGAAACAGGTTCTGAATTGTTCTTATTGTAGAGAACGGTTTCAAGTAGTTGCTGGGGAGAGGAACAACAGTTGATTGTTCGAAAAGGTCTAGTCAGCCCCCCCCCCCCCCCCCCCCCCAACACACACACATCACACACACAATTTTTGGAGCTATTGCAATAGCTTATTTTTTACAAAAATGCAAACTCTACCATCATGATCATTGTTCACTATCACAGTATCCATATTGTTATTCATGATCGACTTTAAATGTGTTCAACGTTTTGGCACACATCAACAAATAAAATAATACAAACCTAAACAATAATAAATTTGTTCATACGAAAGTATTGAGTGAGGTAAGCAGGTTTGTATTGATAAAAGTCATTTCATGGTCCAAAAAAATCAATTCACGAAGACGAGTGCGCATTACGTTTTCGTAGTACCAGACTGGCATTTTTTGAGCCCATTAAATTGTTAATATTGGTTAGGGGTTGTTGCCTTATCCGTATAAGGTAATGGTTTTTAAGGGTTGAGAATTTTTGAAGGCTTCTCAAATCATGTAGTTTATTGCTGAGCGCTTTCGCCTTGTAATAGTCTTGCAGTTTATTGTTGGATGCTTAATGCCTACTTTTTGGGCCTTCTTCACCATCTTAGAAGATACTTTAAAAGTTTGTATGTTTCGTCGATTTGTTAGAAGGGGATTATATGTGAAAATCTGGTGGCTGGATCATGCATCGTCTGGTTGGTAGATATCTCTACTGTGTCCTTATACGTATATGGCGGTGTTTGTGTTCAATTTGCATTTTTAAATTGAGAAATAATGAACAAAGGTGGAGAGATTCACAGTTAAATTGATAAAATCATACTTTTTTATCAATTTAACTGTGAATCTCTCCACCTTTATTCATTATTTCTCAATTTAAAAATGCAAATTGACCACAAACACCGCCTTATAGCGGTGTTGTGGACCGCCTAACGCGCTATGTGGACGCCCCCGCCACCTTGTGTCGTGTTAGTCAGTTCTAAAATTGTTGGTATTCCTATTTTTTGTTTATAAATATATTTACCTATTTAATTATCAGAATAATGGAATGGTCAGAAGAAGTTATGCCTCTCCTAGGGTCTCAGTTTTTAACTATCCAGCAGGGTCATCCTATAGTAAATCACTGTGCTCATTATCAATTAATGTTGAATCGATCGTTAAATTCGTTAAATTTGTCATGTAAAAGTACTTTTTTTTTTTCATTTAAATTAATCTAATTTTGTATGCATGTTCCACATTGTTATGATGACAATAAACTTATTATTATTCCATGCTCTCAAATTGTTAGGGCTCCTACCTATTTTTTGTTTAAAAATATATTTATTTAATCATCAAAATAATGGAATGGTCAGCTGAAGTTATGTTTCTTTATTCGGACAGTTCAGATTATAACAAGCTTTATAAAAAAGGCCTTCTGTCCTTAAATTGGTTTTTTAATTATCTTTTATATTTTGTATATTATTGTTTAATTATTAAACTCATAACTTTAAATTTGATTATTAACAACAACAACAAAACTATAAGTAGATATTTTACATTTCTGAATATTAATCTCCCTGAAGAAGCCCAGTTCCTGGGGAGAAACGTTGCAGTTTAATTAGAAAACCAATTTAAGGACAGAAGGCCTTTTGTTTTTAGAAGAAGTTATGCTCTCAAATTGTTAGGGCTCCTATTTTTTTGTTTAAAAATTCATATATTTAATTACCAAAATAATGGAATGGTCAGAAGAAGATATGCTCCACATAATTGACATTTCATAAACAATTTGACGTGCTGTGTGAGCCAAGTAAGATAGGATCGTTTGAAACTGAACCTTTGTAAGACAGATGGAATAGGATTTTAACTTACCTACCGAACTATCTCAATTTCTATGCCAAGTATCCTAAGAAGCTGAAATTTGAAACGGAGCCTCTATGAGCCAAGTAAGGTAGGATCGTTTGAAACTGAACCTCTGTGAGACATATGGAATAGGATTTTAACTTACCTACCGAACCATATCAATCAGCTGAATGAGCTTCATTTCTATTTCATTCCATTCTCATTTCATTAATTTCTATTTTATTTCTCCAACAAAGCTGAAAAACTATTCTTATTTGACTCAAGAAACAAATCTGCTTAAAAGTCAATTCGCTTAACATGCGGCTCATTACGTGAGAACTGCCTATCTACTGATCTACCTTTTATTAACGTTGACATTTATAGGAGTCTAAATTTATCCGTTTCTACAAAATTGGGAACAAAGAAAATTGATTTTAAATTTTTCGAATACATTTTATTTAATACTATACATACATTTATATAATAATGTTATTATTTTCACAAGTAATACCATTTCAAAATTATGTTTACAGTTTGGTGCCATTGGATAAACCGTGTAGTAGGTACCTACATTTTAAAAACTTGATCTCTATTAAATAAGTTTCGCAGTTTCACTGTTGAAATATGGGTAGAGCAGTTTTCATATTTTAATCAAGAATCCAGTCCTAATCCGTAGGGAGCTGTCTTGGCGGTTCGCAACCAAAATTTTCCTCTTGCGCTGTGAAAGTAGAATATCATTCATTAGGTGCATCGATTAGAAATTCCTTATATTATTAGGCTATAGACGTAGGTGATGTCAAGCATAAACTTTATGGTAACCACTTCAATTAAGTCTGAAAAGAGTAGTGAGTGCTGCCGTCAGAAGAAAAACAAGTTGGGTGGGCAGTATAGCTTCCTCACATGTTGTAACAAGGACGTATAGAATTAGTTGAAGAACACAGGACAAGTCGAAATGATTGATAATACTGCTCAACACAGAAAATGTTTGGGGCATGAACATAGCCATTTCCCTAGTATTTTATCTTGCTGATGCCGAAAGTAACCACAAAAATATCATGTTAGCTCTTGCTTCAATGATACAGAACCTACGTGGGTGAAAAATCATGAATATGGCGGGATCAAAGGATATTGAATTTCCGAAGGTTGTTTGTTACACCTAACTTCTATGATTCCTATTGGTTGAACTCCCTGTTTGAACATTGGAATCAACTTTCAGGTGATCTATTGTTTACTCACTTATTTACATCAGTTGTCAAGCTAATTTTGACGGTTAAAATCGAAATGCCGCGGAAGTGCGTTCATACTGTTGATAACTTTTGTTACATTTGTGGTGAAATAACTGTTTCTGCCCAAAAGCGAACCGTCACCCCGACTTTGAAGACAGCTTACTTCCATTATTTTGGAGTGAAGATAGGTGATCAGGATAAGGCATGGGCCCTACATATTCGTTTAACTCTTCCTTGAAATGATTCAATGCTAAATATAACAGTATTTATCTTTTTATACATACTAGAATGCAAAATAGGGTTATAGTTCAACCTGGCACTGGGTGCACAGCAAGTTCCACTATGTGCGCCCCTAACGAGCCGAATTCGAACTAACGTCAACTATCCCAGAAATCATAATCTCGGCCGCATTTTCAATTCTCAAGAACATTCGGAATAATTTTTTTTTTTTCTTGGATATTAATTTCTGATTGATATTATTTAAATGTATTGAATAAGACCGCCTGAGCTGCTGAACGTTCATCCGTTAGCTCCACATAAGAGGATCTCTAGTAGGTAGTTAATAGGGACATAAATGAGTATAGTCAAATATTAGGAACGCTATTACGAACTATAAGACCAACACTCAAACAAACTAAACCACTCGCGACGAATTTGAGGAAACCCATTTCAAAAACGGAAGATAGTGAAGAACGTTGTCCATTTAAACGAAAAATGAAGTGTTACAATGGTAAATCGACTTCGAGTGTTATATAATCATCAGTAACAAGCTATAGCAAATAACAAAAACAAATCTCTGGAAAGCTGTACTTGAGTGTAGCGTGCTCGATTCTATTATAAGTTTAATATGTTAGAATACCAATATGAAAAAATATTCTGGTACCCATATCACAATCTTTGTCGGGAAAGGATAATTTTTTTTGTTCTATATCGGTTAGGGTGCCCGATATTTTGAGAAAGGTCGAATTTTGATTACCTCCGCCCAAATTTGGTTTAAAATGTCAAAAAAAAGACCCCTGATATTTTTCAGATTTTTTGCATAACAAAAACCTACGCCGGTAGCTTGATTGTGATTTTTGAAATACTTTTTTTTTTTTTTTTTTTTGCCAATATCAGACTTTTGAATATAACTTTTACAAACTTATTTGTAAAATTGTGAAACTTCGTACACTTACGTTATTGGGGTCGCTAAACTCGAATTAGCTGACAAAAAAATTCAAAATTCTAACAGAAATACGTAAAAATACAAATTTTCATAATTTTACTGTAAATTTTGAAAAATTATCATTTTTTGACATGATTTTGACGATTTTGAGATTCCAAACTATCAAAATTTGTTGCTGTCGACTTGTTTTGACTGCATATTCGAGTTCAGTGACCCCAAAAACGTAAGTATACGAAGGTTTCACAATTTTACAAAGAAGTTTGTAAAAGCTAGATTCAAAAGCGTTTGCAAATTGGCAAAAAAAAGTGTAGGTATTTCAAAAACGAAAATCTAGCTACCGGCGTAGGTTTTGTTATGCGAAAAATCTGAAAAAATTTAGGGGTCATTTTTTTGACATTCTAAACCAAATTTCGGGTGGAGGTCATCAAAATTCCACCTTTCTCAAAATAGCGGGCACCCTAATGTCTATGTAGTTATTTATTTAGAAAAATACAATTTAATACAGAAATAATAAGCTTTTGTGTGATAATTTCCAACATTTATTGTTTGATGTTGAAGTATTTCATTATATCAACGTTGGATCGCTATACGTTTATCCCTATGCTCTCCCTATGGGGTACATCTACATGAGTGAAAATGAGAATAGGTGGAGTTGCTATATGAATTAATGACATTATAAATCTCGGCTCCAGCATAAAATACTGCCATGTAACCAGCTTAAATATGTAGCACTCGTATATTTGAATCTAACCGAGAGGAAACATGAAACATGTAAATGAGGCTGACAACAACTGCAATTTGCACATATTATACTCAGGGAAGCTACTGATGATTCAGTCTCACTGAAACTAACCTGTGAGATACGTTCTCTCCCATTGGGGTGGTCTCGCCGGTTCCAGAACTTCTTCGTCGCTTATAATCATCCCACCTCTTACCTTTGATTGCGATAAAAGCGTTTGGATTGATTATCGACTCCGCGAAGTAGTCCACCGCCCTTTCATGACTTCTTTTGCCTGTTGAGCATAAAAACAATAATAGGTATTATCAACAGTTAATGTTAACATCAGCAATGGCATACCTACAGGCATAGATTTATTCGAAAATTTTTTGGGAGGGATCATTGCCGTTCCTCCATTTATGTTTGTAGCTCCGCCACCTACCTATTCTCGCTTCACGAGACGTTCCAGACCCTACGCGAGCAACTTCCACTCCATCCTATTATTCACCACAAAGCAACCCCTCAGCGTTGCCAACCTTCGTAAATATTCGTAGCTGTAGGGAGTTACTGTCAAATGCACAACCAAAATATACTGAATCGAACTTGAACCCCTGTATTTTAGAGTTATTTCATTTCTTTCTGATTCGAGTAGTCAATCCCTTAGTAAAAATTCAGATTAGTTGGTCAAATAGACCTGAATGATTTGTAGTTTGGTGGTCTGGATGCTCGCAAGCTCGCATCTCAAACATATATAACATCGAGTAGTCAATCCTTAAGTTAAAATTCAGATTATTTGCACAAAATCATAATGATTTGTATAGTTTCGTGGTCTGGATGCTCGCAAGCTCGCATCTCCGAAATACAAAACATCCAGAAGTCAATCCCTTAGCAAAATACAGATTAGTTAGACGAATAGATCAAAATGGCGTTCTAAAATATCGCGTTAAAAATATGTTTCGGAGGTGAATTCATATGCGAAATTCGATCTCGAGATTTCGATGTTAGATAGGTACCCCTCATGCTTGGGAAAATACTCTAAGGGAGGTAATTAGCAAAATACTTCCAAAACTAGGTTTAAAAACGTAGTTTTTTAGCACCTTTTCGGCCATCATGTCAATATGGCTCGAAAGAAATTGATGAAATACACAGGAGTTACTTTTCTTATGGATGACAATGATATTCGATACCCGTCATGGCGAGGAAGATGCCCTGAGGACAGCAATAAGCTACATGAAGGAATTTATATATTTTATGAATAAAACACGGAGACACATCTTACACGGACAACGTTTAATTCGGAACTGTCAGGTTACAATATAACACCACAGAAGGTTCGGAGTAGAAGCAACATTAAGGGGCAATACTATGCTATACTGCAACGCAGTTATTTTCCTATCTAGGTGTAACAAATTCACACCTCCAACACGCCCTCTTGAATTTGTGGTTAAAATTCAACAGAATTATTTACAATTTTAAACATTTTTATGATAGGAATATTATGAATTAAACTTTCATTGTGTTGCGAATACTAGAAATTGACTAATGTTTATGTTACAATTTTTAAATTAATAATTACGTATATATTATTTATATGGTATAGAATTATATGATCACAGTTATTTGAGTCTTCAACAAGTTACAATATATGATTTTTTTAATTTAAACAATTTGCAGAACGTAACAATTTTTTCGTATATTTAAATAGAGCAAGAGTTGCAACAATAGGACTCTATTTTGACATAACTAATAATTGAAATAAATAATGATAATTTGACATAATAATATTGACAATAAATAATTTATTTCAAATAAATATCTTACGACAAAAAACACCTCTCTTTATAACGCTTTTAAGCCATAAAGTTCAACAAATTTCACAAATTTACTTCTTTCCAAAGGTTTGGTTAACAAATCGGCAAGCATTTCAGTACCTGGAATATGCATAATTTTAATTTCATTTTTATTAACGTGGTCTCTTAAGAAGTGATGTTTTACATCAATGTGTTTGGTTTTCTGACTAATTTTATTATTATTCGAGAGATCGACGGCACCTTTATTATCACAATAGATGGTAGTTGGATTATTTAAGTTCAAATTTTCAATTTCATTCAATAGAACCCTCAACCATAAAACTTCTTGGACAGCAAAGGCTAATGCTTGATATTCGGCTTGTACTGTGCTTAGTGCAATGGTATTTTGCTTTTTACTAAACCAGGAAATTAGTCCTCCCAAATATTTAATGCAACACCCACTTATTGAAAATCTATCATCATTTTCATTGCCATAATCGGAATCAGAATAACACTCGAGTTCAGAATTACCATTTTTGTTAAATTCAAGTTTATAATCAGATGTACCCTTAATGTACCTAAAGATTCGTTTAACAGCTAACCAATGAATTTTCCTCGGATTTTTATTAAATCTACTTAGTAAATTTACCGCTTGAGCGATGTCAGGTCGAGAAATCTGGGCCAAGTACAAAAGGCTTCCGATGGCTTCTTGGTATGGGACATCTATGGTGCAGGTTTCGGCTGATTCGTCCTCGGGATCGGTCTCGTTTAGCTTGATTCCGGCTTCCATGGGGGTGCTCACTGGATTGGCATGTAGCATGTTGAATTTTTGGAGGATTTTCATGGTGTAGTCTTCTTGGCTGATCCAAAGTTTCCCAGCTTCACGATCTCTAGTTATTTTCATCCCAAGGCAGTTGCTCACAATTCCCAGATCTTTCATAGCAAACTGGGCTTCCAAATTCTTCTTCATTTGAGTTTTCAATTTGGAATTATCGGTGAATAGGAGCAAATCGTCGACATAAATGGCGATGATTAGGGTGTTCTTTTTTGATCGTAGGTAGTAGATGCATGGATCAGCTTTTGATTGAGTGAGCCCAAGTTTAACCAGTGTTGAGGTCAGGCGAGCGTACCAATTTCTTCCACTCTGTTTCAACCCGTAGACAGATTTTTTTAAACGCCAGAAGTTCTCATAATTATTGGGTGGTGTGATTTCTGGTGGGGGTACGACATAAATTTCCTCTTCCAAGTTACCATGAAGGTAAGCTGTGGTGACATCCCAATGTGGCACGTCATAATTGTTCTTTGTAGCCAGAGCAAATAGATATCTGAGTGATGTATGGCGAATTACGGGGGAAAATGTTTCCTCGTAATCAATACCTGGACGCTGAGAGCAGCCTTTCACAACCAAACGAGCTTTGAAGCGGGGTTCTTCATTTCCCTCGTTCTGTTTGGTTTTCAGAATCCATTTTGCTCGCAAAGGTTTCTTGTTGGCCGGTAATTTCACCCAGTCATAAGTGTCATTTTTCACTAGTGCTTGTGACTCTTCATGCATGGCTCTTTTCCACTCAGCTGCATGTGGGGACGACAGGGCTTCTTCAGCGGTCTCTGGGTCACCCATGGAGTGTTCAACTAGGAAGGTGTAGAAATAGTTTGCATCTCTCTTCGGCTTGGGAGGTCGCTGTGATCGCCGGACGTTTACTTGAGATGAATCTGGCTCTTTTTCAGGAGTTTTCCAACTGTCTGAATCGCTGTCGGATGCGTCGGGCGTCTTTCCATCATTCGCCCTCTCGGACGACGCGTTCGATGCGGTTTGTTGCTTCCTTTTTGTTTTTTCACGTTTCGGTGTAGGGCTGGGAGAGGGAGTCGGGGTGTCGTCATCGTCATCTTCTCCGGATGAGAGATCTAGCTCAACTAGAGTAGGAGTGTCTATTTGTGATGCTGGTATCTGGACTAGTGATGATGTGGCTTCCTTTTTCTGCACACAGTTGGGAGTTGAATTTAGCTTGTCTTCTAAGAAGATGACATCTCGGCTGATTGTCAGCTTGTGCGATTCCGGATCGATGAGGCGGTAGCCCTTGACGTCATCGCAATATCCCATAAAGAGCATTTTCTTCGACTTGTAATCCCACTTTAGTCTCTTTTGTTTTGGCACTTGAACCATAGCCTCACAGCCAAAAATTCGAATATGGCTAAGATCAGGCTTCTTGCCGGTCCAGGCCTCGTACGGAGTCATCCCCTTGACGGCTTTTGTAGGTGCCCTGTTATTCAACCAGACGGCAGTCTCTACGGCGTAATCCCAGTACTTCTTAGGTAAATTGGATTCAGCAAGCATGCAGCGGGCTTTTTCGGCGATCGACCTTTGCGCCCTCTCAGCAATGCCGTTCTGCTGGGGTGAATAGGCACACGATTTTTGGTGTCGAATACCCTCTGCAGCGAAATAATTTTCAAAGGAACGATTTATGTACTCAGTTCCATTGTCAGATCTCAGGGTCAATAATTTTTGGCCGGTGTGACGCTCCGCTTCTGCCTTGAATTTCTTGAAAAATTCGAAAACTTCATTTTTCTTTTTGATGAGATATACGGTGGTGTATCTGCTGTAATGGTCCACCAGAGTGAAAAAATATCGGCTGCCAGAAATACCAGTAACTTCCATTGGTCCATTCAAGTCCGTATGAACCAATTCTAGTGGCTTAGTGGCTTTGAATTTGCTGGTTTTGAAGGGTTGTCGAGCATGTTTACCAAGTGCACATACTTCGCAATTCACAGTTATGTTGCTGGCGCCTACTCCTGTTACCAAGTCTGCTAGTTGCTTCATACCATTTCGGTTCAGGTGGCCCAATCTTCTATGCCACAGTAAACTTGATGCTTTAGCCATATACGAGACTGATTGCGAAGGTGGTTTATCTATTTTGTAGATGCCGTTGTGCTCGGATGCTGTAGCGATGACGTCTCCAGCTTCATTCATAACACGACCACCAGACTTGTCGAAAAACACCGTGTTACCCTTATCTACGATTTTGCTTACAGATAATAAATTACTGGCAATTTTCGGTACGTAGTGAACGTCATGAGCCGTGATTTGATCAGCAACATGATCGACGATCACTGGAACTCGGGCATTTCCTACAATCTTTGTCTCCAACACAGTTTTGTCGATCGTGGTAATAGTTGTACTGCTTGGTTTCGACTGTTTTTCTAAATGGTTGGGATTGCTAGCTAAATGCATTGAGGCACAGCTGTCTAGGTACCAATCGTCATCTATGACGTCGGCATTAGCGAGGAAAGCCATAAAAGCATTTCTAGAGCCTTTATTATTATTATTATGATAAGATTTGTTCGAATTAGTATTACCATGGTTATTGTTATGTTTACCTCGGAAATTCGTAGAGGATTCATTGTTTTTCCGATGCGAAATATTCGAATTTGACGAACTTTCTTGATTCTGCTTTTTTCTTCGGCAGTCGATTTCGTTGTGATTTCTAAGACCACAAAATCCACAAGGCGGTCGGTTACGATTACGACGATTTCGGGTGTAGAAGGCTGATTCGTTCCGAGATGACCTATCGTAGGATGTACATGAACCATCTTGAAGCAGTTTTACTTTGATTGAATCACCTGTGATTGGGATTCCAGAACTTTCAAGTCCCATTATCATAGGTTGATAGTCATCTGGAAGGCCTGCTAAAAGCAAAACTCCAACCCACTCATCTGGCACTTCAAAGTTAATTTCTCGTAACCTTTGGGACGTTGACAAAATTTTGTTGACATATTCGTCCATTGATCGACAATCTTCCAATTTCGTGGTCGCCAACTGCTTCAAAAGGCCGACTTTTCGGGTCAAACCCGAGTCTGAGAACGCCGATTTCAGATTATTCCAGGCTTCTTTGGCGGTTCTTGCACGATTTATGTGTGGAAAATTGACAGGTTCGACGAGAAGAGTCATTTTTGCGAGGGCTTTCTGATCTTTGCCATGCCAAAGAGCAAGGGCTAACTGATCTTTTGTGATCGTGTCTTGACTTGCCGACCTCGTGGGATCTGAGGGAACCGTAGAAACCGTCGGTTTTGGGGGTTCTTCAGCTATTACGGACCATAAATCGTCCAATAATAGTGCCGCACGCATGGTTGTGCACCAAGACGTATAATTTTCACGTCCTTTGAGTTTCTCAACAGGTGGCATGCCGCCGCCGGTGGCCATGGTGAGATTTATGTTGAATTGAACGACGAACGACGATTTATGACGCGTTCTAAGCCGCAAACAATTTCACTCACGAAAACTCGCGCAACGGAAGTAGTGCAGAGCTCATAACCTGAAGGAATTTATATATTTTATGAATAAAACACGGAGACACATCTTACACGGACAACTTTTAATTCGGAACTGTCAGGTTACAATATAACACCACAGAAGGTTCGGGCTACATAATAAATGTAAAAACATAATGTTTAGCACTTTCTTAGAATAAAAAACATCTGGTGCGAGGCTTCACACTACTTTCCTTACTTGTATTCATTTTACATGGATGCTATCATGATGTATCACTTCTTAGAAAGATAGGGTTGTTATTCGATTGTTTGATTTTCAATTAATATAGGACTCCATCTGCCCAGAAGTTTCTTCAGATAGCTATCAATAAGATACCGATGAACACCGATTCTATGACTTTCTGTATTTACTTTCCGGGCGAGTAGGATAGTGATAACTGTTTCCTAAACACCCCTAAAAATTGCAACAAGCTCCTGGTTTTGGCAAAATATTAAACTTGAAAAGAGTAAATTCAACATTGAAAACTCTTGCTCGCCTGATGTGTTGAAGTTCAAATCAAATTTGAAGTAATTACTTCATCGCCTGACTGGAAATAGAAGAGATGTGGTCAGAAATTGTGAGCTGGTGGTCAAGAAGATGATCCGAATTCCGTAGTGAGTTGACCCGCTTAACGCATTCTGTCCCCATTCGATTGACTTGTAAGAGGGTGAAATTGGTTTGTAAAAGGGTGAAATTTGATTTGTAAAAGGGTGAATCTAATATTTAAAAGGATGATTTGACTTGAAAATTGTATATTACTAACCTGCGCTAATTCCACAACCAGGTTGTCGGGGTGTTCCCTGGTTAGGGTAGAAATCTGCATGACCCAGAGCCTCGTACATCCCCAGCGCTTTCCCACAAGTGTGGATCACATCCACAAATCTTGCCGCTGCTGGGCACAAGCGGTCGTCGTCATCCACGCTGAACATTGGTTTTGCCGGATCAAGTCCTGAATAAACGAGAATCCCAAAAACTTATAATGTGGGTATGTATAGATAACGGATGTTTACAAATGAATATTACCATTTTTTTCGAACAGTATTGTTACTTCACTCTAACTAAGTCCAATTATAGTAGTGAGCTACATAAACCAGATTCAAATACTCTCAAACAAGAGGATAGTAGAAAACCATGTTTAATCTTCAATACATTGAAGGATACCGCACAGTAGGATACCGCATAGGTTTACATAGTATTACTTTAATCAAAGAATTTTGGACAGTTTTTTGGACAGAAAATCTGGACAGATTTCGGGCAGAGGTTTGAAGTGAGTTGTTCAAGTCCCAACCCACACCACGATACCATAATTAATAATGGAACCAGCCAAAGACATGTAAACCGATCCCAGCGAATACTTAGGTAAAAATATTAGAAGACGATTTGATACCTCTACACGGTGAAACGCCCAACAATCAGACCTGATAGCTCACCAGAAGAACTAGAGGAAGAGGTGGAGTGGATGAAATCCGACTGAAAATCTCCAGCCGATTTAGTGCTATTTATTTCACCTAGTGAATTGAATCAAGTCAAGGATTGCAGAACGTATAGGGAGATGTGGCTTAAATTGGAGTCCATTCATCAATCGAAAGGGCCAGCAAGAAAAGCAACCTTGTTAAAGCAACTCATGCGTCACAAGATGACGGAGGATAACGACGTGAGGGATCATCTAGGAAAGTTTTTTGATGCGGTTGACAAGCTCCATGATATGGAGGTAGAAATCAACAAAGATTTGTTGACAACAATGATGTAGAGGTATCAAATCGTCCTCTAATATTTCCCCTAGATTTGATCTTCCGAAATTTTCAGGTTACTATCACTAATTCCAAAAAATATAATTGGTTGTGATTCGGAGTTTAAACCTGTGTGATATCTTTGTAATAATTTTACTTTATAAGAAAAAAATCACGAACAACTTTGCATACGTACCTAAAGCAGCTTCCTCAACCGAGCAATCAGGAAACTAATATGGTGTTTAAACTTTAAATTGTTATCAAAATACACTCCCAGATACTTACAGGTTTCAGAAAATGGTAAAACGTCACAGTAATAGTGTCATAGTAATTTACTAACCAGTTATCCTTCCTACGCGGTACCGTGTGTTGAGACCAACGACGCCGCAGACGTGAGCGCCCAAACTGTGTCCAATGATGTGAAGGCCGCCTATGTCAAAGGCAGTCTCCTCGTGCAGCCTGTCGATAAAGCGGGCTGCGATGGCTCCGAGCTCCTTCACGAACTTGCGGTCCTTATTGTACATGACGTGAGATTCAGTCGACCAGTCTACTATGATGACGTTGTAGTCATGACTGCTGAGATAAGCTGTGGATTTTGGAAGAAGCATGAGATTCTGGGGAATCCAAAATGGATCTTTTGATAAGCTTAGCATTCATACACCTCCGTCACTGTTCGCTTCACGAACGTAGTTTAATAATGAAATTCAGACGGTGTCACTTTGTCAACCATTAAATAATACCACATGATTTTAAGAAGAGCTGTTTGATGTTTAGTTTCAAAATACATTCGCTTTAGGGCTTCCACATTGCGGGGAAATTTCCCTTTTTCGGGGGAAAACGGCCTCGTGAGGGAAAGAAAATAGGAAGAATTTAAAAGGGGAAAAATTGGAGTAAACTAGGAAAACAACTCAGAAAGGGGAGAAAAAGGGGAAATGAGAGCGAATCTGAATCTGACAACTGGCACTCCCTGAAATCTTGCGATTTTACTATTCTTTTGGTCTTTAGATGTACTTCTCTCACGAGCGAATAACAAGAAGCCACACTCTCGTGTACCCACATCCTAAACGGTAAAATATGTATTTTCAGTATTCTTTACACTTACGGTTACGATTTTTGTAAATGGAAAGAAGGCCCATGTGTTATTTTTTTATAGACTATTTCATTTCAGCCGATGTTGACGTTTGTTCAAATCCCTGTGCCTAACTTATTTCAATGTTATTGCTACATTCAATTTTGATTTTTCCCCACTCAGTCATTGTTGATTATTGAAAAAAGGCTCAGTTGAGGATAGGTTCTTCCTCCTTAGCATCCCATTGGACCTCGAGTAGAAAAGACCTCTGGACCTCTGTCACAGTAGGTACCTAGGTATGCATTTAAATAGCAAACAACAGTTTTATTTGAGCAGAAATACGAAGACAAAACATTTAGTTTAACACTTTAAAAACAATTTAAAAAATCGTGGAAAAATGGAAAACGAAAATATTGCATCAAATGTAGGAAAAATTCAAAACAAATTGTATTTTCGGAAATCAAAAAGTTCCAGTCATGCAGCATGATCGTATGAGCGAATTTTTTTTTTTAATTATCGGACTGTATAATGTTAAATTATTTTGAAAAGTCAGGACTTCGAGTGAAAAGAGACCACCAATTAACCAAGTAACCACCAATTTTATGGCAAGAAACTTATTCTAGGTAAATAATATTCTGAAATTCGAAAAAAAAAGTTGGATTTTTTTTCTTCTAGTTTTTATATAGGTATTTTTTGGCAAATATTAATGAAATTTAAGTACTTTTTTGGTATGAAATGTGGTGCATCAATCGAATAATGAAATTACATTACATTGCAACAATCGACCATAATTAACTAGGGTCCCATAAATATTTTTTTCTGAAATTCAAAATATTAATATACTTACTGGATATAAGTATTTTTGAACTTAATTTTAAAACAATGTAGTATATTGTATTACAAATGAAAATATAGTACAAATAAGTAAATGAGGGAAGCCTGGATATACTTCGATCTCAGGGGAAAAATAGGGGGAATCAGTATGCTATGAAAGGGGAAAAAAGGAGAAATTATAAGGAGAAGTATGTTCAAAGGATACGTTGCAAGGAGATAAGAAAACCTAACATGGAAAGCATTTTAACGAGTAAATTGCAGAGTAAATACCTTTAGTTTTTACAATTTTCTTTGATCTCCGTCAACCAAATAGGTTATTTATTTTATGATAAATTGGAACTACACAGAGTGTTATTACTTTCGGTTATGAACCAACTAGCGATGGATTGTGCAAGACAATTTTTTTCACCTCATGCGTGATGGGAAAATTTTCTCATGACTTCAGCTTTCCAACGGTATAAGTTGCGTTGACAGGTTTTCAAGGGAATCAAAGGCTCCCATGAAAAATGACCCGTCACAAACTGATGAATTCAGGGTCAATTTCCCCGTTATTTTTCATGCTGAATCGAGTGGGAACCCTACAATTTCTCCAAAAGTGCGCAATATTGACATAAATACTAACCAAACAACTTTTTAATTATCGTCCAGAACCTAAAAATGCCGTCATTTACGTCAATTTTATGTATTTTTAGGCATGAAACTCGGTTATTACGAGATCGGAGAGATCCAAGAGTGTTCATTTGATTCAACGTGAAAAATGACGCCAAAAAAAGTTTATCAACAATGAAATATAACAATAATAAATTTAAGCACTAATTTATCCTGGGCATTTACACAAATTTCGTTAATATTTGCCAAAAATTAACAAAACTAAAAAAAGCGTACGAGTTTTTTGCCATTAAATTGGTAGTTAACAACTTCTTTTTCCTCAAAGTGCTCAAATTTTCGAAACAATTTAACATGATATAGTACCTACTATAATTTACTAAAATTC
Organism: Adelphocoris suturalis; assembly: GCA_030762985.1. Classification (NCBI taxonomy): domain Eukaryota; kingdom Metazoa; phylum Arthropoda; class Insecta; order Hemiptera; family Miridae; genus Adelphocoris; species Adelphocoris suturalis. Next base: position 61,835,370 of record CM061043.1, read on the forward strand.
GCTCATACAATCATGCAGCATGACTGTTTTATTTCCACAGTTAATTGTTCACCATCTTCAAGGACTAATGTAATTCTGAGTCTATACGACAATGAAATTAATCGATAATGCCAAATCATCATTTATTGATTAGAAGCTTGTATTTGCACAAAACCGTTTTTTAGCATGGAACATGCTTTAGCCTTGAGCTAACTGCCCGAAAACGTTACGCGGAAGTGTCTGAAAATTTTCTTATGATTTTCGCGTACAGCCAAGCCGTTGCTGGGGAAACGAAACTTCTATAGTTTTCGTCGGACAAAAATCGTTCTCAATTCGTTGGAAAGCTCTCGATTTATCACGCATTTCTTTTGTACTTGTTCTTCTATTTATGTCGTAGTTTTATGTTTATTTATGTTATAAATAAATATAGTAAACAATGGCGCTTGTTTTCTTGTCATTTGGTTGAGAAGTTAATCTTGGTTATAGTAATTGTAGACACGCACCATAACAGAAAAATAATTATCTACCTAGGTGATCCCTTCTAACTTCGATTCTATTTGTCGCATGAAGCTCTAGAAAAATTTGGTTTTGACATTTTATGTCTTTAATTTGGCACATAAACGAAAAAAGCGAATAAAAAAAGCGTTACGGTTGGATTTCTGGTGATTTCCGCTTACAACCGAGTCGTTGCTAGGGAAATGTTACTTCATCGTTTTTCATCCACCGAAATTCGTTTACCATTCGTTCGAAAGCTCTCGATTTATCCAACCATATTATGTTAACTACTGCGAAGTGCGTGGCCAACAAGCTGAGTTATGAGCATGGTTATTTGAATAATTATTGTTTACACACAGGTGATCATTCTCAATAATTGATATTGTGAACATGATTGCAACCGCTTGTTAATTTTTGATGATTTCATTGAGCTGGTGTTTCGATGATTTGATTCATAGCAGGTGATCCGAATATTGCGAGAACGGTTTGATTTGTGAAGCGGTGGTTAAATAATTTTAATAGGTAATTTCTATACTTTACTCTCTAGGAAGCTGTAATTTCGTATGTCGCCTCTTTAGGACATTTACTTGACGATTCCTAGAGTCCGGATCAGCTGAGTGGTTCTTAGAGCTTGCATACGAGTCTGCAACTAAAAACAAAAATGTCTCAATGTGTTGCAGACTCGTATGCAAGCGTTTCTGATGGTTATCGATTATAACCTTATCGTTTTTTTTTCTTTCTATAAAGATAAAGAGAAAATTGAGCTATTCTTTTGATTTTCACGTACATCCAAGCCATTGATGGGGAAATGAAACTTCATTAGTTTTCACCGGACAAAAATCGTTCTCCACTTGTTGGAAAGCTCTCGATTTATCAGGCATTTCATTCGTTCTTGTTCTTCTATCCATGTCGTTGTTTTATATTTGATTATGTTATAAATGGATATAGTAAACAATGCTGCTTGTTTTGTTGTCACTTGGTTGAGAAGTTAATCTTGGTTATAGTAATTGTAGACGCGCACCATAACAGAAAATTATCTATCTACGTAATGCCTTCTAATTTCGATTCTATTTGTCGTATGAAGCTCCTGAAAAATTTGGTTTTTGTAACTTGGTCACTTCTGCCAGGCATGCTCCATGTTTCTTGACTTTTAGCAGCGGGCTCTAAGTAATAAATTCGGGGGGGGGGGGGGGGGGGGGGTAAAGGGGCAGAGCCCCTTGCGAGGCCCGAAGGGCTAATTCAATTCAAGGACTAATATAATTCTGAGTCTATACGGCAATGAAATCAATCAATAATGTCATATTATCATTTATTTATTAGAAGCTTGTATTTGCACAAAACCTTTTTTTTTCTAATGTTTATTTTGACATTTAAGTGGTTCTGAATTCTGAAAGCTCTAGTGATTTGTTTAATGCACTGAAAACTAAAGATATCGATTGACGTAACTCTTCACTTCCATATTGGTTGATCCATCACGCACCAAGTAGATTGAACAAATGTAAATTACTGTAAGATAATATGAATGGCTGCATCCGGTAGTCAGGGGAAATAATACCCGTGACGCCACAAGCCACTTGAACCTACAAGAATTGTGAATCAACTCACGGATCTGCGAATCTTCAAAATCGACTACTCGTTGGCTGAGTGCCACTCCAGTCAAATTATACAGATATGGTGAAGATAATTCATCTGCTTAAAGTACATTTCAATTACATTTCCATGTATGTTTTTGTACGTTTTTTCAAGACCGAAAATGGAGATAATATATCAACAATTTCGTCGTTTTAAAACTTGGCAACAGGGCTTAGGATTCGGCAACAGGTATTTTGTTATCTCAACAGCGTCTGAGAAGGTTTCAGGTACAGATAGAGGTAAATTTAGTTGGAAAGGCTCCCCATCAAATTTACGATAAAAACAGGGAAGATAATTTCTCACTCAGCTGGTCAGGTTTGAGCTCGTATTGATATTTGTTTCTTGATGTCTCAGAGAGGCTCCCTATCGTATTTCAATTTCCCAGGAAGTTCAGTAGAGAATTTTGCCCATAATTATGATCAGGATCGCACTGGTAATTTTTTTCTTCAAAAGAAGGACAAAATCGCGTGTCATTCTGAACTCGGAATACTTGAAATGAAAAGTTGCAGTCAAGCAGCATGACCGCATGAGCGAATTTTCGTAAAAAATGAAGCTATTGCTATGGCTCCGTGTGAGTGTCCTTCCAGATGATAACTCTCCTTAGGATTTTTGAGCCAAATTTGGTCAAATATAAAAAAAGCCGTGAAAAAATCGCTAAACAAAAATAGCAAAAAGAGGCTAAAATAATTAAATTTACATTTTTTAGCAGAATACTGCTCAAATAAATGGTATTAAAAAATAGAACATTACCAATTTTATGTACAAAATTATCCTGACAAAATACTTAAATTTCATTAAAATGTGCTAAAAATCGATAAAACTCCAACAAAGTTAAAAATCCAAAATCTATTTTTGAATAGCAGATTATTATTTAGAACGAGTTTTTCGCCATAAAATTGGTGGTTAAACAAGTTCTTTTCCCTCAAATTCCTTAATTTTCAAAACAATGTAACATAATATATATAGTAGAAACGATAGGTATTTTATGAAAATTCGCTCATACGATCATGCTGAATGACTGGAACTTTTTTATGGCATAAAACGTATCCTAAATGTTAGAGAGTTCCTGGTAGATCCGTAAAACACAATACGTCGTGCGGTATATACAATCCGGCGCCGTAACCCTGACGCAATGAGTTACGATGACGCATCCTTCCGTACAGACACGTTAACGGATCGCAATCCGGAAAAAACGTAATCTTCTAAAATAACCTAATTCCATGGACTCAAATAAACTCCTAGGGATAATTTCCTACTTCCATGGATTTAGTGTTACCTACAACTAGATCCGTTAAGGAGTTGACGTGACTTTAAGGTGCAGTAAAGTTTCTCGTTACCACACGCCGCGCCGTATTGAGACCGACGGATCTTTAGGAACTCTAATAATCTGCTATCCAGAATGAAGTTTTGGATTTTTAGCTGTTCTGCAGTTTTTATCGATTTGTTAACAAATTTTAGTGACATTTAGGTAAGCACATTTTCAGCGTAATTATGCACATAAATTTATTAATGTTTTATTTTATAGTTAATAAATTTTATTTGAGCAATATTCTACTAAAAAATAAATTTTACTATTTCTAGCCATTTTTAGTGATTTTTGGAGTAATTTTTTGAGGTTTTACCAATACAAACATTAAATTTTCTCACCATTTCTAATAGTTTTAGTGAAATACGAGTCAGGATTCCCGTTCCATCCATGAATGATCATTTTGATGGGTTTACTGACGTCGATCTGCCCATCGTAGAGCAAGCCTGCTTCCGACGTTCTTGCTCCAAGCGGATCATCCGGGTTGTCCCTGTTCCAATAAAGACATTGTTTAGATAAATCAACATATTATTCTCTTCAAAGTAGTTAACGGATATAATAATATGAGAGAATGAATGAATGAATAACGTGGTTTATTAACAGCAATACTAGAAATAAGTGTGCGACCACAAAATATTACAAAAAAGTTTTAGCTTAAGAAGCTGACAACTGTGATTGGCAATGACTTTCCTTATAATGCTACATTAGCAAATATTTATTATGCTGGTTACCTAAAGAAGATTTCTATTGTTTGATGAAGACCATCATTGAGAAAGCTGGAAGAAGGAGTACGCCGCATCACAGAATGCAAAATTCTATAAAACGGCAGAACTATTGCCTCCTCGGCCTATGTACCTTATATAATCACAGATTTTCAAATGACCAAGCTTCAACTATATGCGAAGAGTGCCAAGAAGAAGAGGGTACATTAGAATATACGATTATGATGTGTTCAATATTCTCCACGCCTCGTAAAATACTGTTCGACGACCTAACTCCGCTACTCGATTCCCCATTCTGCTACAACGATATAATAAGAACCAACTCGGCATTCCACAGACTGTATGAATTTATCAATTTATAGTTGAAATAATCAAAGACATTTAAACCTGTAAATATAACTTGTAAATATTATGTTAAATATGGCAGTATGTACATTGTATGTGGCTTGTCTATTGTATAATGCCAATTAAAAAAATATATACTGCTTCGACAATACTTAATACACAAACAAGTACATATACATAAAAATAAATTAATATGAATCATTTAATCAGTTTCTAAGCAACTAACAACAAATACTTGTAGCTTAATCATCTACATAAATGTTAAAAATAATTCGTTGGATCTTGGAGGAAATCCCATTATGTTGCCCAAAATTAAATTTTTAATTGTTGAATAGACTAATTAGATGCCATCTAAAGTCCCACGCTTGCCTGCAATATCCCACCAATACTTTCGCCTGAAGGATTTTTTCAAAAATTTGGATTTTGAAATTTTTATAGCCACTGCAATAGCTTTATTTTCTACAAAAATTCATCTATAATATAAAAAGACTTCATCATCTTACTATTATTATAATTATCAATTACTCACTTAGTATACAGTCGGAATATAACATCTTTTTCTCTGAGATCGTACTCGGAGCTGCCCTCGAGGCGGTAGTGCTCCTCAAAACCATCTGGGGGTTCCCTGCATCGGGTTAAGAAGTACTTTTTCTTCCTCCATCCTTGAAATAATTTTGAGCGAATTAGACTTGAGCCTCAAACATTGAAACTTATCTGGGATATTAGAAAATCAAATCAGAGATGCTAAGGGAAAAATTAAACAGTTTTATTACATTTTTATTAAAAATCGTAAATATATGAACCAAGAATAATTCTGTACAGAGGTAAACCATCATAACTCCTCGATAACTAATGAAAATTATGAAAACAATGTTCATAACATAGGAGGATTATTGTATGAAATAAAAATGGTTGCATGGTGGCTCATAACCATTATTTTGATATTTGATACTATCGCTTTTTCATGACAAGATGAAATTAATTCCGGAAACTTCTTTTGGGTCTTCTGAAAAGTTGGGTTTTTGCATATATATGACGGTTTACCTTTAAGGTACAGATTTCTGGACAACCTTCTAAATTAATTTCTACTAAATTTTCAAAATCGAATCTCAAACTTTCTCCTGAAATTACTACACTATTTTTGGCCTTGGCTCATGGATTAACATGCCCTATTGTCATAAAACCGATATTTTAGCATTTTTCTGGACACTAAATTGTAAATTTGAACCTAAAATTCTGGAGCGATCGGGCTGGACAACGAACTCGACCTCGATTTTACCAAGACGGATTTTTCTGCGTTGAAACGAATTTTTCACGCCGTATTTTAAGAGAGTTATCGTCTGAAAATACACTCTATAAATATATTTCGGCCTTAAAATCTAGGATTGTGTTCTTTGATGTATGAAACGGATTGTTAGGGACTCCTCCCCCCCCCCCCCTCCCCCCAGCCGCCGCATTAAAAATGTTGACGTCAACTAAATAGCAAATTTTTCTTTAAAAATTCACTAAAAAGGTATCTATAATTAAATTTATATTCCAACCCTAAACTTGAATGAGAAATTCTGCGTTTTCATTGATATTTCTGGGACATTTGACCAGTTCAATACGCTCAAACAGTACCGCCCTATACACTCATCCTATCAGTGCATGACTCAGTCTATCTCAATTCAAAGGAGAGACACACCTATTGCCTGAAATTTATTAAATACATAAAATAATTATAATACATTTTAGACAAGACAAATAATCACAACATTCTAGTGTACCTCCAAAGTATGATAATCTTGTTGGAAAAATAGTAAACAAGTATGTGTACGTACTTCTGTTCCGTAAACTTAAAACATGCTTTTTCCTCGAATTATAAGTAAACCACTGATTAAATTATTATACTCATCTTCTTACTTGTTGTCGATTTTTCGCTACCTGTCGTTGACATGCTGGTCTTCAGCAGTGGGAATTAAAGAGAATAAACGGTCCTCGGTTAGTAAATATCTAACTATCAAAACGAAAAAGGTGTAGTATGGGTGTGAACGTGTGTAGCTTATCACCCGTCAAAGCCCTAAACTCAACAGATACGGGTGTGAAGCGGCGTCGGCGTCGTTTTCAGATAAGGCAAAACTTTATTTGAGCTGTTTTGGTTCTCAGTATATCACCGATCACATCCAATCAGTCCGAAACGTATCTAATATGTGGGAATCCACCTGTAGCTAGATGGGAAATATTCACAGCAAGATCATGGGCAAACATTTCAGAACTTAGTGCATAGAAGCATTCTTAATGATCCGTAGTTCGTATGAAATGTTGAGGGGACGGAGGAGGAATATTCAGATTAATCTCCACTTCTGACACAGTAGATCCTCCAACGTACTTCGTCCATAGTGAATGATAAGTTTTTTTTCCATCAGAAGCAGTTCATCTCCAATCAAGACGGCATGCTTCCCGTCTTTTCTTGCTTGAAACAACATGGGCAAGAGATACTCCCAAATTCCTGTGTTCGTCTGTCGTAGAACTCGGATGTATTAAATTGCGATCCCTTGAACTTGTAAATGTTCTGGCGTACTTAAGATTTAGAGAAATTATTAGCAAAATGAATGTGAACTGGTCTACTTCTAGAAGATTGGATGGTGCCTAAACGATGGTGCCTATGTCTTACACCTATAACTTCAAAATCCTCAAGAACGCAATTTAATTCCGTTCTAAAAATGTCCATCACCTTCCTCGTGAGAATATTCATGTTTCCTTTCCCTTCTAGAACGTTATGAAGAACGTTATGAAGAATTAGATAGTTTCTATTGTCCGTGTACTGGTTCTGTTTCGTATCTTTTTTTTTTTTTTTTTTTTTTTTTTTAATGAGCAAGATAGTTCTTGGCTGTTAGCAATTTCTTGCGACAGAGCATGCACCTGTGTATTCAAAACATTTGTATGTTCCTTCAAAATGCAGTTGCAGTTTTGAAGTTTGGTTGTGATCACGTCAAGGGCATTGAATTACCTCGGAGGTAGACATTCTCGTAGTTGCAGTTATTCGACGCGACACCTGTCGGCTCTTCGAGTGCTGCTGACTAAGGAATACGGTATTCGGTCGAGTGGATAGTCCTTACCCTTCGGTAAACAACAAACCACAAACCAAACTCTCAAAAATGACCTTTTTCCAGAAATCTACCCGTTGAAAATTTATGAAAATTGTTATTGCTGAGAGTTAATCAAAGAGCAACCACAAAAAACAAAAACTGAAACGAAATTCACAATACAACCCTGCTAAATCAATACTTAATAAGGAGCTTGCAAAAAACAAACGTTCGGCTTGGCTAACTAACTGGAACTCCTATATAAGCTTATTCACATCATATTAGAATCAACTGCATCATACTCACCACATATTCCAGCGATGAAAGCAACGCCGCATACGCCAGCTACCTCAATCATCCACTTTAGTACTGCTGTACACAGAGAACACTTTTTCTGAAGGTTTCGAATTAATAGTTTTAAACTACCGAAAATCAAGTTGACATCGCTAGAGATAATACGTTGGGTGCGAGCGAAATAAATTGACTACCTTCGAAAACCACTTAGGCGTCTCACACCTTAAAAAGGTGTACAGGCGGTTATGGCATGTGTGGCTCATTATCTTCTCAGAACGGCTGTAGATAAGGCTGCCCTTCCCATCCTACCAATATTGCCCGATATCTATTATCGACATTTTCCCATCAAGAACATGTTTTCTTTATCTTTTATTTTTTACATTGTAGGATTTGTTATAAATCAAGGTGATATGATGGACCACAATATAACCAACAATGGAATACCTTCATTGGTACATTTGGAAAATAATAATAATAATAGTAATAAAAACCAATTATTATGCTAAAGACCAAAAGTGGTCTATATACAGCATACAGCATTACAAGGTTTTTTGCGTACAACTTATACTACGGCACGGCTAGGGATTGAAAATAGATATTGAAAATCAGAAAAAAAGGTGAAAATATTATGAAAATATGTAGGAAAAAATAAAAGAATTATATCCCTAAGGATGGTTCAAGTAGTTACATAAAATGAAAATAGATTTTAAAAAATTAATAATAGTATTAGAAATAAATAAAATAAAATTTGAAAAATCGCATTTGAAAAATCAATCGTCAACAAAATGCCTCCGACCAATGGTGGGCAATGAGGGGATCGAGTTGGGTAGAGAGTTCCAGACCCGCACCCCAGCAATAGCAATTGTCTTGGATTTGATTATAGTTCTATGACGAGGAATCATCAAAGCATTGGATCTGTTGGAGATTGCATGTGTTAATAGGGAAGTCAGGTAGGATGGAACAGTACCGAGTAATTTGGAAAATGAGTTGATGCCGGAGGATGTAATATTTTTCTAGTGGTAAACAAAAAATGGCTTGCGTGCTGATAGAATGACAAGCTACGATATTGTAAGCATAGCGAATAGATGCTCTGTACGCTACGAGAAGCATTTGTTGAGTGAGGAGGAAAGTGAGTATGAAAAATACCTTGCTGCATAGAAGAGGTGGGGAGAACAAGGGCTTGGGCCAATTTAATCTTGAGAGGATGAGGCGTGAATTTAACAAGGCGCTTTAGAGAATGGAGAGATCCATAAACCCGACGACAGATCAAGGTGATGTGGTGGTTCCAAGAAAACGGTTTGTCGATGAGCAACCCAAGGTTACGAACATGAGATGAAAAGGGAACAACCACCCCCTCCAGAAGAATGGGAGGAAGAGGGTCTGTGAGAATATCACTTCGATGGACAATTGCTTGCGTCTTTAAAGAATTTATAGCTATCCCATTTCTTCATGCATTGCTATGGTAACGTATATAATTTAGTACATGAGTGATACCCATGGGTCAATATTCGGACAAACTTTCTATCGCATTCACATGGGGTGGTATAATTTAAGACTAATTTTCTCTTTTATTTAATTTATTTATATTTGTTGAAACTGATAAAAGAAATACTAATATAACAAGTAGAAAAGTTCCAGTCATGCAGCATGATCGTATGAGCGAATTTTCTTAAATGACCACCTTTCGTATTAGGTAAATATGTATAATATGTTAAATTTTATTGTTTTGAGCAATTTAAATTCAAAGATATTGTTTTAAACCGATTGTTTGGCAAAAAACTCACGCCGAAAAAAAATTCGGTGATTCAAAAAAATATCTATTGTATTTTTAGATTTTTTTTTGCTGTTTTTATAGATTTTCAGTAAATAAAAAAAATATATATATATATATATATATATATATATATATGTATATATAGTTTTTTAGCATAATTTTGTTGATAATTACTGTTGCATAATTGTTGATAATTTTGTTTCGATTAGAATTCTGCTAAAAATGATAAATATAACGATTTTTGGCCGTTTGTAGCCATTCTTAATGATTTTTTGAGCACTTTCTTTTGAAATATGACCAATTTAATTTGCTCAAAAAGTGGTTGCCAACGAACTCATCCTTTCATTTGGAAAGCTTATTTTTTGAAGCAAGAAAGGGATTTTTGTCTCAATCTTAAGGAGGGTTATCGTTTTATATATATATAAACGCAAGCTTCAGAAATTGTTTCAAAATACCTCAAAACTGATTTTAATGAAGAAATCTTCCTACATTTTGATTTTAACATTTTCTGGGCCTTTGCAAAAGCTTCATTTACAACGGAAATTTGCTTTAAATAAACCTATTATACAAATTTTGTACATATAGATAAAAAATTTAGTTCAAAATGATAACTAAGTTAAGTTATAAAAGAGAGAGAAAATAAATTTCCAGGTACATATAAATTAATCAAAATTACCGCTAAGCACATTCTTTTCAACAGAAGACAGATTATCGTAAAAGATGCCGAGATCAGGACACTTATGTATAGCACGAGTTATCAGTAGGGGCAATCAGCAGAGCGAGCGGTGACAGAAGTGAAAATGGGATCCAAAATGAATTCTTCTATCTCAGTCCAGGGCGCACAGTGGTTCAAAAAGTTCCAGTGATGCAGCACGAACGTATGAGCAAATTTTCGTAAAATATTGTATATTTAGGTCAATATATATAGGTATTAGGTGTTACATGTTTTGAAATTTAAGCACTTTGGATATATTGTATAGATTTGGCTGTATCTCAAGAGCAAGGTCAAGGTGTGGATTGTGCTATTTACGTGTGCCGTTTATCGTGCTGTTCATTTTGAATTAACGACAGAGAGTTTTAGCGAATTTTTGAAAAATTAAGCTATTGCTCTCGCCTCAAAATTTGTAGAATTTGAATTTTTGAAAAAATGTATGCAGAAATCCGTTTCAGGCTATTCTGAATCATATTCTGAAGTTTCACGAATTTTCGTATGTATCATTCCAGACGATAACTGTCCGTAGAATTGTGCTAGAAACTTCAAACAAATTTTAATATGTTAAGGACACAAAACGAAAGTTCAAGTTCGTTGGCCAGCATGATCGGATTACATCTTCGGGTTGAAATTTTCAAAAATGTAGTCAAAAATTTCAAAATAGCCTGTTTTTTGCGATTTGTTGTGCGAAATAATTTTTTCAGCATACTAACATGTGGTATATTCGGAATCAGCGTAAAATTTCCTATAAGAATATGTATCAAGTCTTTAAAAATTTCAATGTTGAAAAATCAGTCAAAAATCGAATAATGCCGTTCGCTAGTTGTAAAAATTGGTAATATTTGCAGGAAACATTGTCCAAATTCAGATTGAACTACTCTTATGGAAGTATCCCTGTATAATCAATCCTAGAACCATGCTGTTTGAAACGTACGTAGGTAGTAGGTGCTTGTTTAAAAAAAAAAAAAAAAAAAAAATGTAATCACAACTGATGAGTTTACTCTGTGAAATATTCCGTCCTCCGACTCTCTCGGTCGCTCTCTTTAATGTTTTACGCTCAACTGTTTTAGGACTTGATGTAGCTTTAACACTGACTGGGGCTTAGACAATATTTAGTCATAAAATGTGAAGAATTTCTTTGCACTCAAAGTGCTCAAATTTTAAAACAATGTAACATAACTTGTAACAACGATAACTTACGAAAATTCGCTCAGACAATCATGCTGCATGACTGAAACTTTGTTCTTCCCGTACGATTTTCCCACATTAACGCGTAGAGAAGCGTCTAGAGCAAGCAACTGCAGATCTTCGCGAATTTCTACACGTTTTTTTCACGTATGTGCACGACTAACCAAACGCTATCGCCACGGTAAAGAGACTTCTTTAGTATTTCAAAGTCAACGATTGTCTTGAATTTGAGATCGAGTAGAAGAATTTTGTAATCATTTTACACTCTGCTTTATCAGCTATCTTCGCAGGCATCAAATAACCATGTTCGACCTGAGAAAAAATAATATTCGCCAACGCATATTTCGTTGAAAACATCGGTTCTCGTCTGTTCACCAAAGTTAAGCAACATTGGGCTTGGTTAGTACCTGGATAGTTTTCTGTTTTTGTAAAATTATGATTTTATGATAATAAAAGTTTGTGTCTTGCTTTAACCGTGAACGAGTGTTGTTCTTCCAAATGATTTTCTTCTTCCAAATTAATAAGACGAAAATTCTTCCTCTGAATATGCTCCACATCCGAGCAGAGCTCATTTTCGCATATGCTCGGAAATCATATCTGCAAACAATCCGACATGGGATGGCTACAACAGCACAGGTTGGACTCTACTAAGTCCCAAAAGAGAATTCTGTGATAGGATCAAATTATTTAACGCAATTAAAGATAGAACTGTGCTCGATTTAAATGTTGGACGATTAAAGGCATGGTTCAGTCTGAATATTGTAAAAGATGACTTTGTTTGTTTGTTTGAATTGTTTGTTTGATGTTGATCATTTTTCTTGCAATTGCATGTGTGGAAAGGTTTTTCCTTTTCGTCTCGCTTTTGGTTTCCTTTTAGTACATTTTGTATGTGTAAAAAAAAAAAAAAATAGAAATTTTGAAAAATTGTAAATATTTGAAAATTTTTAAAAATTCGATTTGATTTTTGTTTTGGCTATTATGTTGCTTTCCTGGTAAAGCAGTTCTGCAATGGTCTCGAGCGGATCTTTGTTTCTTTTGTTTCATTTTTCTACTTCGATTATTTCTCACGTGGTATTTCTTCTTGTTGTATCTCTTATTGTATTTGTGTTTACTTCTTCCTCTCAACGTAGGTACCTTGGAATGAATGAAAAATAGGGTCTTGAGCCCATGACTCCCCACCCCACGCTACAAGCTTGCTTTAAGTGGGGGGGGGGGGGGGGTCTATTTTGTACTTCTTTATATTGAATAATGTATTTCCTATGTTTTGTTCTATAAAAAATAAAAATAATAAAAAAATTAAAATTACCTATTTCTATTTCATTGCCGCTACTAACTACAATGGGAACTAATAGTTGTAGAATCTAAAAGTTCCTCTTCAATCCTTTTTTGAAATGATTTGGGCGTTTCTGGAAGGCACGTGGCTGCTTGAAAACACCTCCATCAATTCCACAATGTATTCATCACAAAAAATATCTTTTGGTATATACTGCCTCTACTCAATAATAAAACTCGCTAGACAAATTCTCCACTAAAAACCCTTAGAACTGAGTTACGGCCCACGTCGACCGTTCATCTTTGAGCAGAGTTTAGCTCTTATCTCCAACTATGAGCGCCGTTTTAGAACTTGAACTCCTGGCATAAACTACATTCTCCGGTCGCTTTCACACACACAAAAAAAAAAAACGGTTTCACCAAGTCGAATTGAGTTCCTAGGAAGAAGTTTTCGATTGAACTCAGGTAACTTAAATCTCCAGTTGAACCACCGTTGACCCAAGATCCCAGGTTGAACTTTCGGTGTTCCGGCGACATGGAGACGAGATAAGCCTTATCTCGGAAGCGGGAAGGTTGGCCTTCTTTTGGTTTATTATTTTCAATAATAAACCTTTGTAATCCATCAAGAAAAAAAATTCTAACTCCCACTAAAAAATTTTTTGGTTTACGTTTAAAAACGCATAGAATCCAAAAATCGATTTAAAAAAACCGTCCGTCCGCTGTCCGCCGTACGAGCCTTTTCTCCGAACATACTACACCAAACTATATGAAACTTGTGTTAAAAAATCACATTTGGGGTCTAGATGGTCCTGGAAGCTCAGCATCAATTTTTATCAACCCTAAAGGGTTGTATTAAAGGGGTAAACATTAAAAAAATCGAGATCTCGAAAACTTTCTAAGTAACAGTAATAATTGTTTGCTTGTCAATGATAAATTCAATTCCAAAGAATTGATTGAAAACACCCGCTGGTTGGTTGGATAGTTCGCTTTCCCTAAGGGCTTGAACATCGAGAAAAAAAAACCATCGAATTTCTAAGCGCGAGATGGTAGAGAAATCACGTGCTGCTAGTAAATCTATTGAGTAGACGATCAAGCTTTAAATTCCATCAAAGATCGTTAAATAGTGACACTGGACTACATAAAAATTGCCTTGTAAATATCAGCTGATATAATGCCAATATTGGAATTATCAGGTGATATAGTTCCACCGGAATTTATTATAACGTTGCGAAATCGAGTTTATTAACTGTTGTCCGTGCAATGTACCTGCTAGAGAAGTATTGGTACCTAAATGCTAAATTCCATCTCTTAAATTGCTCCCAAGTCTACCAATAGGTAGTGGAAGAAAGATTTTCCCTGAGATTTTCCCGTGATTTTCACTTTCGAGAGATTTAAAAGTTGTGGTCTTCACTAAAATCAAACGGCTGACTATTTTCAACAACTTTCGTTCTGTGTCTTTCTCTCTCTCTCTCTCTATCTCTGTGGGTGTATCTGTGTATGTCCGCAAATCCTTGTAACAAGCTTAATTTCCACAATATTCAACCGGTTCATATGACATTTTCATGGTATGTGCGGGTAAGGGTGAAGCTGGTCCCTTATGAGTTTCGTTGTTCCCAAATTAATACTTCACTCGGCACATGCGCAAACGTAAATTCAGTCTCCAAAGATTAGGTAAAAAAAATAAAAACAGCTAGATAAAACACATATAAAATCAATAAGAAAACGAATATATTTGTTATTATATAATATCACATCTTTCGAACAATTTCTATTCATAACAATTAAAGGAAATATATTCGCTTGAATCATCACCTGACTCAATTAGAAAGACTATCGTGACTAGAAACGGTGGACTAGTTTAAGATAATTGTCATATTCCAATGTCATGAATGTGGAGTGTGCCGAGAACTATTATATGTTATGGGTATTGAGAGAATTATAAAAATATTCAGATAGGTATCTTTTAGGAATGTCGTTTTGCTTCATATGCCCTCAAATATAAGAATGCTCATGTATATGTTTAGGTATGAATGGAAAATGTAATCAGGTCGGTAATAAACGAAATCTCACTTGAAAATTCGTATTATCGTAAACTCTATTGATCATTGCCGATACTATTGAAACTAGCTTTAGTCTTCGAACAAACATTGTGATAGGTTTATTTGATTTGAATGGAGGCTATAGAAATTTTCTACCTTCCGGAAGTATTAATTTGAAAAATCTTCAATTCCTCATTATCTTGTTATGGATTCATACTAAATCAAGAATGAAATGTGGATCGGATCTTCCAATAGTAAATATAACGTAGGTAGGACTACCTAGTTTACCCCAACACAGTAAACTTTAAAAAATGAACTCTATCTCCGATTTAAAGATCAAGATCGAAAGTTGAGGACAAGACGGAACTATACTCAAATTGTAAAAATATAAATTGCCAAAGAAACTTAATTGGGGATGAAAATAATTTTTATTGGGAAGCTATTAGTTTCCTATAATCATACGTTCTTTTCTATAAAGTTTTGTGTATTGTTATATTGATTCGCATACCTAACCATTTGAGTTTCATTTGCAAGCTTAATTTTGGCGTGTACTGTTCAGTCTTATCCTCAATGTTCAATATTTAATTCCTACGCGAGATTGATGGGAACGGCAATAGGTATAAAGCAACACTTAGGGAACACGGATTTGGCCACTGCCTACTAATATAGGTAAGAAAAAGTTCTAAGAGCCACGAGAGCTACTAAAGTGATGGTAGAGAAATCCCTGCTTGCTTGGCCACTTTTAGCGAAGGGGCCCAACGCATATGGAGGTTTGTCGTGTGTCCTCAGCCAGTATTTTCCTTTAGCACTGTGAACATGAAGATGATTATTTTTCTCAATGAAGAGATTTAAAGAAGAAATAAAATCTAAAGCGATGCTTTTGTCTGCTGTTGATGCATGCACACAACTTCCTTATAACCTTTCATGTAGAGTTTAATTGTGAATGAGATCCTCTAAGCATGTGGGCTCATGGAGGCGCTTTCTGTACCATGGTTCAGTTGCCTGGCAGATAGCAGGGAAGTCAACAAACGCTTGGGACAAGCCTTGGTAAATGCCGAGTGATCAGAGCAAGAATTTGGATATCAATGTCGCAAAGTCTAATGAACCTGCGATAATACTGAGGGAAGGAGGAGGGCAAGGAGAAATAATTTTAAGGGGGAAACGTTAAGTATTATAAATACACCATAGATGGCGGGCATCAGATGGCTGTGATAGAGTTTCTGCTATTGTAACTATATACCTACTTAAGTGATATTCTTGAAACTTTTACACTACTGCATCCTTACATCAAGGCAAGGCTAAAAAACCTAATTGTCGAAGTTATTTCACGTTTTTATCTTGATGAGTAAACTATGCGAATAGGCGCCAATTTGGTGTCACAACATACATGCCTCCTATCATACATACCTACCTAGTAATCTTACGGTTCAGTATTTACCTAGTTCAGTATTTTTTATTATGCTAGGTAATAAAATGTATGCGAATTATATTAAGCTGTAATACGGCAATGACCTGAAACTTTATGAACGCAATATCAGTTTGTGCAGTCAAGATCCCAATGATATTGTGACAACAAACAATAAAGAAGTGTTAAAAATAAAGGACAAAGTGAACAACAACAACACAAGAAGTGTTAGAAGCAACAGGAAAACAATAAAGCGTAAGAACAACAACAACATACAACAAGTGTTAGAAGACACAACAACAAAGAAGACAACAAGAAACAATGAAGTGTTAGAAGTTCTGGACATATCCGCGAAGAGAGATATTGTAGATTATCTAGTTTTCAGAACTGTTCTTTGTTTGAATCAATTATGTCCCGTAAATGTGGTCATGTGAAAGGACGTGCCACGAGAGCTCTTCTAGACGGGAATATTAGGTATTGCATTAGGACAGGCAAGTACCTAGAGGGTAAGTATACCTACATACTTTCCGTATATCATTACTTGATGTTCTTGTACTTCCGTAGACAAAAACCGAAGTAGGTACCTAATTAACTTTCTTTGTCCCAAAAATTAGCGTAACTGCAAAACTCGCGTCTCTGTAAAATCTAACCTCCAGAAGAATGAATTTCAAGGTTTTTTCCATGCAGCTGTTTTTTATTTCCTGATTCAATATTTGACCAACTTGCTTATCAGGAGTTGTATTCGCAGGCAAAGCAACAACCTACCTACTTTGTTTAGACACTTTTAACCAACAGCGTATCTAGTACGATGTACGTACCTGCCTATTTAAGCAGCTTCGTTTCTTGGTGTAGCAATAACCTGCCTTGTTTACTTAGACAAACTATCAAATTGATCTTTTTATTCATTCAATATAACAAGTAAAGCGTCAACATCTCAAGCAGAAACATTCAAGGTAAGCTCGCATTTCGAAATTCATAACATCAAGTAGTCAATACCTTAATAAAAATTCAGGATCCCTTAATAAAAATTCAGGTCAGAATGATGTGTATATTTAAATAATTCTACTTACATCGACTACTAATGTAAGTATTCCACTTTATATAGACTTGCGACATTTTCCTCTTTTAGATATGTTTATGGGACATACCCGATTTTTAAGAAAATCAGAGTGGTTCACTTAATAGTGCATAATTACCAAAGTTCAGTTTCGGGCGGAACATGGAATTGGCATAGACAGGCAAACATGACACCAAAATTTAGTAGGATGCTCTGAAAAGCTTGAAATTTCGATTTTGTAGAGCACACATTTATTCTACGCCCTGCTAGAAAACAAAGGTTCTCAATCCGCGTTAGTGAGGAACCGAAATCGGGTTACTTGTGCATTTCTAGAGAATTCGCACGGTTGTAAGATGTCTGTTCGTTTTCCGTCTATCCAAAGGAACAAAAATAACAAATTTTGGTTTCTCTTTTACATAAAATGTATATTGTCATTCACTGTGTCTCCGCTCAGGAAGTTGAATGATTAGCCGAGTCCACCTCCTTGGAGAGACTGAAGTGCAGCGGTGCTGATCCGGACGAAGGAGCGCTTGGATTCAGTTTTGTTATCTGGAGACGCGCCGTCGAGGCCTAAATGGTAGGGTGAAGATTTTCCCGTTCTCAGGCAGAATTTTCCTCGAGTGCTGTGAACGATCAATAATTCCATTTACAAGAACGAAACTGTAAAGGCAAATCCAACACAGCGCATTGACCGCCATTTCCGGAACCTCAAGGACTTGGATATAATATAATAGTTGTTTTATTTATTGAGTAGTTGTTGAATATTTATTGAATGGCTGGTGCTCAGTTTCATTTTCACATTACCTGCAATAGGTAAGTGTTTTGGCTTGTTACCTACTATGATATTAGGCCTTGGGGGGAATGTATATATATATATATAAAGAATTTTTATCAGTACCTAGTTGGTTTCTTTGTTGAGTATTTTATTACAACTAGGCATTGTTGTTTTCTTTTAGCTTGCATTATTCTTCTTTTTTCTTCTGTTATGACTGTGAGAATGAGGGGTGGCGCTTCTCATCAGCACTAGGAGTTCTTGAGTGAGTTGTTGTTGTCCAATAAGTGTTGCATTTTCTTGATATTATGATATTGAGCCTCAGTCGAGGGGAATTATGATTACCTACCTACCTATTCTGTGATTTCAATGTTATGCTTGTTGGTTGTTGACTAGTTTTATTTTAATGTGTTGTTGTAATGTCATGCTGAGACCCTTCTTCATTGGTTTTAGGCCCTGATGAAGAAAATATATTTTTCGAAAGCTCGGCGATAGAGGCGCTTTATTAGTTCTGACCCCATTCCCGATTGTTGACATTCATGACTTTGATATAGTTAGCCCTTGATTTGTAAAAATGCAAAAGACAACTAATAACTTATAATTGATCTGGGTAACCTGCCAAGCATGATTGTTGAAGAAAATATGATTGTTGGCTTCATAGATCATGTTGATCTATTGATTTAGCAATGTAATCAATAGATGTTATAAATTAAGGAACCCATAGAAAATGAGGTATTGAAGGAACCTTTTCTACCAGGAATATTCAATCGGAATTTGGTTAAATTTCTCGAAAGTTTCATAAAGTTACATGCATAAGGACTAATATTAAACCGGCGTTAAATAAATAAAAATAAGTAACAACAAACGATAACAGACTATAAAAAAAACAGGCGATAAAACGATTTTGCCTGTTACAATGATAAGAGATAAAACACTCAACCTAACTTGTCCAGAAACATCTAAAACGTGAATGCAAGTGGACATTTTCATTTTGTACGAGACATTTAGTTATCGCAATGCTTCCGCTACATATTCCTAGACTTGGAAACAAAGAAATAAATGTGGGAATTATGAGTTTTACCATGTATATTACGTTTCTATTCGGGCAAAGACTACTAAGAATCAATCTCAATGAACAGAACCAGTTAGATGTTAACCCTCATGAATTCTGAACATTATTGATCAAACTAGGAGAAGTTATGGGTATGAGATATGCAAATGAATAGTTCTAAAATTATGGGGTTTTTTCTTTGGTTTTACTTCACTTTATTTTAATTTATTATAATTATTTATTAGTTTATTATTTCCAAAACCGAACCATTTTTCAATTGAACAAGGAAAAAGGTTTTCAACCACCTAAACTTCAGAATACAAAAATATAGAACATCTATTAATTAAAATAAAATTTAAAATATATATAAATTAAGTTGAATTAAATTATTAATTTCACGTTTACATTAAAATTGGCGAGGATTCTCAAAATCGAATAGAATTAAAAGCAGTTCCTAACCATCAATTCATGGGAATTAACCTTGGGTTCGTCCTCCAACTACCATTCAATATTGAGCAAATTTTAGCCATTAGAACGTGATAAACATAACTTGGAAAATTCACGTTTGCGCTTTCGCACACGCTTCAGTTGGTTAATCAGTGATGAAACCTAAGAGGGGCAGTCTAGAGGCTAATCTATACAATCCCTGAAAAGTTCTTCGAAATCGGAAAAAAATTAGGGATACATCTTCGCGGGACATGGATAACCACAAACAAACAGACAGACGAGCAAACAGACACAGACTACCGAGACAGACATGAAGCCAAAATAGTTCAGATTTAAAAAGCTACAAGACGCACAAAGTGTTGATTTCGGAGGATACTGCAAGTGGGGATTTTCAAAGTCCTGCATAAACATCTTAGCTATCTTACTGTTTTCTATAACTATTAGTTGAATTATTAACACATCACTTACTCGAATGGAACCTCTTCACCCATGAAAGCTGTTGGATTGTTTTGACATTTTCCTTCGGTAAACTCTTTCCAGTGATCGCACTTTCTACCCAAGAATCCGTTAGGGGTGGTAAGGGATTCCGCAAATAGCTCTATCGCTCTTTTATGGCTGCATTTTCCTGAATACATAATATATAACACCGATAATTTTACTTATTAATTAATAATATTTGTATACATCAAAGATGTATAACTAGTATTTATTTATAACTAGCTGGTTCACCCGTGCGTTGCACAGGTTGACTTGAACATTATCAAATAGCCAGTGACCCAAGTTAAAGTAATTCTGATAAATTCGACCACTCTGATCCGCAGTTGGTTAAGTGACGTTCAAAACGCTTTGACATCCTCCCCTCCCCACTGGGTCAGATATCAAAAATTTGAAAAAAGTAGTCCTTGACTTGAATTAGAGTAATCCAAATATATTCGACAATCAAATCCCCAGTTCGTTCAGTGATGACAAAGATACCCCATCCCCCCCCCCCCCCCGTCCCCTAAAACACCCCCAGTTCGGATCCCTCAGTTCGTTCAGTGACGTTCGAAACGCTTCAACTCCCCTACCCCTCCCCCTCCATTGTGGGCCAACAAAAGCAGTGCACGACCACGAATCTCGTTAATGTGTGCAGAAAAATCAAGCTGGAAGTAAAAAAGCACGCCCGAGAGCCAAAAAAGCCAGTCAGCAACCTCCGAGAAAGTTGAGTTGATTCGTTGTTTGGGTAATTATGTAATCAAAAGTCAGCAAATTGTCAGAAACAGCATGTATAGTACTGAGGAAAGAGAAATAATGTGTGAAACTACTATAGCTTCTCACCAACTTAACTGCCCCTTGTTTTATGTACTTACTTATAGGACTGATAACTACTTGATTCGTTGAAAGGATAGGCAGCTTGGATAACTATACACTCACCGAAGGAAACAGAGCAGCCGGGCTGTCCAGCAGTTCCGTGATTTGGGTAGAAATCCACGTGGCCCAACTCGCCGAAGAATCCAAGACCTTTTCCACACGTGTGGATGACGTCAACGAAACCAGCGCTTGACGGTTTCAATCTCTCCTCGTCATTGTAACTGAAGAGGGGTCCAGCCGGGTCTAGGCCTTAGGAATTATACATACATTATGTATTTTTTATATTGAAATCAAGGAAACCTGACAGAAATTTCATAAACAAGAAGTAAGAACCGTCTGCAACGTCTGAGAATCCAGAACACAGACGTCGCACATTATTGCACAAGGGGTTTTCTGGTTACATAATCAGACTTCACTATTAGTGTCCTACAACTGTAGTTCATCAGTCCTGCGTCCACGACTGGGAAACCATTGTGCCCATCTCAGTTTCTTCCAACCGAAGCCTGTGAGGAGGATTTTATTTATTTTTTTATTTTTATTTATTTTTTTTTCATTTACATATTCTGTTATTGCTGCAAGCCATCTCTACAACACATAACTGATGCAGAGTGGTATGTTTTTAGGTTCAAGGAATCGTTAACTCCCCTAGTATAGGTTTCAAGATGCCCAAACACATAAAAATTAATTTCAAAACATATTGGTAAGTAATGCATGCATTACGGGGCGTCAGTATGAATGGATTTTATATAAATTTGATGAGGGTTAAAATAAGTGAAAAAACGAAAATATCATGGCTTTTCGGAATCCCCCCCCCCCCCCCCCCCCCCCTCTTTAGCCCCCTCCTTCGACAGTAAATATCCATCATAAAACTTTCAGCATGAAATTTGAAACTCCTTATGTAGGACCTTGCGAGAATATAACAAATTCATAGTTGAACAAAAAAATAATTATGAAATTAGTTAAAACATCATGATTTATTATTACTAGGAACCCCCTCTTTTTACCCCTAACTGGAAATTGGAAACTCCTGATATTCGATTATAAACTAGACCGAATTAAAAGTTAAACAAAAAAAGAATAACAAAAATCGAACAAGAATTGATAAAACCTCATGATTTATTAGTATTACCCCTCCATTCTCTCTCCCATGAATAAATTTGAAGCCCGTGACATAAGTTCCAAAACTATATCGATTTCGTTGTGGAACGAAATAAGGATCACGACAAAAAAAAAAAATTTCTATCGTTGTAATACTTGTACACTATGAGGGACAACTATGTTCTATGAACAATAAAGAATATTATTATATTATTATTACAATCGGTCGAGATTTGTAGCTTGAGGAGCGTTTGAAAGAATCGGTAATTATCCCCTCCAAACACGTCGACAGCTAATTCGCTATTTCCAAGGATCGCTGCTCAACTAGACTAAAATTTGAATCAACCAAATAAGAGTCACGAAATTCGGTTGAGATTTTGGAAATTGAAGGTGAAGTGTACGAAATTAGTCGATAAAAACCACGTTTTTTCCGGGTTCATCCCATCTTTTCTTCTCTTCCATTACAGGATTCAAAATTTCCGGGTGACTGCAGTTGTGTAGCTAATGACGCTCAAAATTGATATTACCCTAGTTTTCGAGTTTTGCCCGAGTGAATGAAATAAACGTGTTTTACAACTTAACTTATCGAAGTTATAACAGTTGCACAACTAGACTAAAATTGGGATCGAATAAAGGAAGAGTCTCGAAAATCGGTTGAGAATTGTGGTCTGGGCAGAGTCAACGAAATTTGTCACACACACACACGTACACCCACAACCATACACCCCCCCCCCCCACACACACACACACACAGACATTCACCTGCTTTTTTTTCGCTGATTCGGGCTTATAATGGTCGGAAACGAATTTATATCGATTTTATTCTCATGCTTGGGTTGTCCCCTACCGCCCTGGATCAATTCCAATAGGTCGTCCCTCTATTGACAAAGCCTAGCTTCAGAGGGACGACCAAAAAAGGAATAGTGTACGTTATAGTAATATACCTACCTCGCATTCTGTGTTGTATTTGTCTGTAGGAACTGTGTGACAATTTGATTGTCGTGATCAAAATTCTTGGATTTCTACAAGAGGTATATTTCAATCTCATCGATATATTTTTCTTGGGATTCAGGTTAAATGAGTGGATCAAGATTTCAACCACTTGGATCATTTATCATTCTTTTCTTTATGGTGCTCCAAAAGTAAGGTAATTGGTGGGGTTTTCAATTTAGCTTGTCGGTTGATTTTTTACTCATATTCACTGAGTGATTTCTTTCATTTCTTTCATCTTTAAATGAAGTCTTCTTTTAAAGATGCAAGAAATACCGCAGGGATTAGAGAGGTATGTGGGATAGAAATAGGTTAGGTATTATTATGAACAATGGGAGTTTATATAATACTAATTGCTATGAGCGCAAGTGAAAGAGAGAGAGTTCTTGAAGGTCGAAACTCGATTAAGAGCAAGTGAGCCCGTGGGCGTAGGGGGTGCCAACTCGCACGCCGTTCTATTGAATGGATCACCGTAACAGTTTTCGATAGCTGTTACAACTGTCTATTCGATAGGGCTGTTTTTCGAACTAAATGCTTAAGCGAAAACAGTTGGGCTTACGTAAAACGTTAATCAAAAGGCCTGTCTTTACTTAATTTTTTTTCCCCCTAAAGTTTAATAACAGGAGCAGGCTGGTTTTTAGCGAATTTTCTTAGAAAATAAAGCTATTGCAATGGCTCCAAAAATTTTAAAATAAAAATTTTCAAAAATTTTCTTCATCGAAATCTGTTTTGAGGCATTCTGAAATGATTCCTGGATTTTAACGCTTATATATACATATATATATATATATTTATATATGTATGTATGTATGTATGTATGTGTCATTCCAGACGATAACTCTCGATAGAATTGAGATAAAAACTTCGTTCTTTCGCCAAAAAATCAAGCATTTCAAAAGAAAGGATGAGTTCGTTGGACAACACTTTTTGAGCACATTAAATTGGTCAAATTTCAAAAAATGTACTTAAAAAATCACTTAAAAAGGCAAAAAACCGCTAAAAATTAACAAATTTCTATTTTTTAGCAGAATGCTACTCGAAAAAAATTAATCGAACATGAACTAGGACATTTAAAAATTTAAGCACAAAATTGTAATGAAAAATGTACTTAAATTTCATTAAAATAAGCTAAAAATCGATAGGAACACTTGAAAAAATCGTTTGTTCATTGGAATATTACTGACAAAAAGTTAATTTGCTATAAAATGTATAACAAAATTTTTATTTGTCCCCAAAGTGCTCAAATTTCAACAGAATTTAACATAAATGTAAAACGACCATTTATGAAAATTCGCTCATACGATCATGCTGCATGACTGGAACTTTATTTTTTACAAGTTCTTGATTTCAATTTAGATGATTCTCACCAGTAATCCTCATCAGTAATCCAGACTTGATGTTGAGACCAGCAACACCAGCAATATGAGCGCCCAGGCTGTGGCCAATAACGTGCAGGACCTCCGCCTTCAGATTCGTGTCTTTAACCAGGCGATCGATAAACTTAGCAACCACTTTACCCACCCCAGGAACATCTTTTCTGGCAGTGTTGTACAAAGTGTGGGCATCTTTAGACCAATCCACGTTTATAACGTTGTAGTCACCTTTGTCCAAATACGCTGGAAATAAGATGAATTTTAACGAATCTGCATTACACTACATATTATTAAATAACCTAATATAGGATTAAATTCCAAGACCGAAATTAAAAAACGACGTTATTAATGCGTCGCACAGTAGAGCCGAATGGGACAAAACCCTCAACGATAAAAGTCCATCAATCACAATGACTTTTTTAAAATGTCCTTTTAAGGCTATATCTTCAATGACCGTTATACCTACCGTAACATGATTCAACTTATTTATTTATTGTGTAATGTCTCGTTATATGTTTTTCTTGTAGCCAATGTAGATTTTCTTGTCAGCAGCCAAGGAATTTTATGAAGTACTCGTGCTACCTTTTTATATAATTTTTCTGTGATTGAATTGTTGATAATGTTATTGTTAACCATTAGATATATCATTCTTCTTATTTTTATTTTTTTGCGTTTGATATTTTGTATCTTGACAATAGATTTTGTATTTTGTATGTTTGACTGCATCTCCAATTGACAATTGTCACACATAAGTATTATGTTTTTCACAAATAAATAAATAAATCTAAATCTATAATATGCGAAGCCTTGCGAATATTACCCTGCGTCAGATGGACGTCCTTAAAGCGAATTCAGCGATTGGAGCCCAGCCTATATGTCTCAAATCTATTTCAATAGGACGTCCCTCTGAAGCTAGGTAAAATGAGCAAGGCTTCGCATATTATAGGAGGGACGCCCTATTGAAATTGATTACCGTGACGCATTTTTATGGGTTGTATTCGTGTAATCGCCGACAGACGAATACGAGAAAACGAATACGAATATAATCGCAGTTGGCTCAGAATCAACGAATAATTATCGCGATTACAATCGTATTCGTATTCGACGATAAGATATGACCAACACTGGTATCTACTCATCTCTCCAAATCCTATGCATAAAACCCCGTTTTTGGCCCATTTTTGGGTTTTAGCATAGATGCGTGTGCAGAGATCGGGCTGGCTAGATTTTCAGACTAACTAGACCCCAAGTGGAGTCCATGTGTGAAGAACGGATTTTTTCCATCAAGTTAAAGGCCTTTTATGACCCGGACGGCGTAAGGCGGTGGCGGATGGACATTGCAGTCTTGGAATCTACGCACCTTTTACAGTAAAGTGACAAAGTTTGAGAGAGAGGGGGACAAAAAGAAGTTTTTTTCCTATACGATTACAAAGACTTATTATTAGAAATAATTAACCAAAAAACCCGTCAGGGTAAAAAATTAGTGTACTATCTCTAAAAAACCATATATTTGAGGGTTTTTAAAAAATATTTTGATGTCACCTACGACTGCCTACGCGCTCTGGATGTTCCTATATTATTCTTTAGTTATTATCAGAAGTACCCTGTGAGTTTCAGACCGAATTTCGTCCAAGTTTGGTCACAGTTACTTTCTGAACCTGACACATTCGTTTTACAGGGAGTCCCAGAAGTAACCTCCCCTTAAATTTGTTCCACTATTTTTTTGAGATATCGAAGTGAAACATGGCGGGCGTTTTCTGTTTGCCTAATACTCAGTTTTAAGCAAATAAAAATCGAAAAAAAATCAAAAAGTTTTTGAACTAGGTACCTAAAGAACGTATGGGGGGAGGAATTGGGTACATGGTTTTTCCCCTATCTTTTTGCTTTTAGCCTCCAGAATGGTCCCAATCGGTTCAGCGTCATAAATTGCATGGAAAACTATGCTTCATATGCCAATGTAAAAAAAAAAAAAAAATCGTTGAAAATAGCCATTTTTACACCGATTTTTCATTTTCACCCGTGAACAACTTGGGTCTGAGTGAATAATTTTGGAACCCATCTCAAATGATTCAGCGTGCCAGGAAACATAGGAAATCATACCCTTTAAAGACATATTTAATATGATTGAGGTTTTGCCCCAAAATCGGCCATTTGGCACCAATGTGTATCGGACCTAAACAGTAAAATATTGAAAACAGATATGGAACATGTTAGTGGAAAATCACCATCACCAATTATGATCTTAGTGATCTGTGGATATAGATATATATGATACCATTACCAAGTATATATATATATATATATAGGTACCAAATACATGACGCCATTACCTTCTCTCATAGCTTTGGCGAAGAATTTGTCTTTCCCAGACATATACCCATGAATCAAGATCTTCACTCGCTTCGAAGTGTCAAGTTTGCCTCCAAACAGCCTCGTGTCAGTGATCCGTGTCTTTACAGGCGTATCTCGTGTTTTTCTGAGGTAGACAAAGATTTCATTTTAACATCCGTTGATGCCAATAACATTCAATACGAAACAAAGAATATTTGAAGGGATTTTTTGAATTGTAAACAGGTATTTATATATAATTTTCTCCTTGCCAAAGGTAATTTATCACACCGAAATAAGAGTTCTAGTCATGTTGTTTGATCGTATGAACAAGTACGATGAGTTATTACAATGTTAAGTTACATTGTGTTAACATTTAAGCACTTTGAGTGCAAGGAAATTGTTGACTACTAATTTTACGAAGAAAACATATATTGGTAAGTACAGGGGCGTCCCTATGGATGGATTGATATAATTTTGGTGAGAGGTAAAATAAGAGGAAAAAACCTAATCATAACTCCTCGAAATTACCCTTCCCTTCCATTTTTCCCCTCCATCGACAGTAAATTTCCGTCATAATACTTCCAGCATAAGATTTGAAACTCCTGACATATTTTCCAAAACTAAATCAAACTCATTATTGAACAAAAAGAGATCACAAAAATCCGACGAGAATAGATAGAACATCATAATTTATTATTATTATCCCCTCCATTCACACCCTTCCATAATGAAATTTGAAACTCGGCCTATTTCATGAAGCAACAAGTGACAAGTTACAAGCCGGAGTGTGCAAGCGTTTCATTAAGGTACAAGTGTAGACTTGTAATGCACCGTGAAAATTACACAGGCGAATTTGGACAAGTTGCAAGTGTTTCCCCATCATTTTGTACAAGTCATTGTTTTTCAGTTGTAAAAAATGGCCGATTTTTAACCTGCGTCCATTCACCTGTAAACTTGTTATTTTCCATCATTGTGAGTTGACCATTTTTCGGTGTTTGATATGTGGGAATCATCTTCTACTGAAGAAAACAGACAAGAAAGAAGCATTCAGCGTAGAAGACGCTAACGATTTTCTCGTTCATGAATAAACGCTTTTCTTGTGGGTATTTTTGAGTTTAACGAGAGATTTAGAATGTCTTCCAAGACCTTTGAATGATTCAAATGCTACATGACCCTGTGCAATTGTTCCTGACCGGATACTGAGGATCTCCCGAACATTGAAGAACAAAGTGAAGATAATTTCGAAGTTACACATGACATTCCTAACCCAGCAGCATTAAGACCTGATGAATTGATTAATCATTTCCGCTGAATGAAGAGGAAAAATCCGATTATGCCAGCCATCACAATAAGTTGAAATCAAATACAAACTTTCTCCACTTTTCAGTTTATAATTTGTCTGTCTTCCAATTATTACACTCAGTCATGTACGATAAACATCCTATCGTGCACTAAGAACCCTTTTTACATTATGATTCGATGACAAAACTCCAATTTCGGCATCCCGCATGACGTTGTTCATTTCGTAAGTTCCCACACGCCATTTTTCTTTTCTGCTACACTTGTAATCATAGCTTCTACAAGTGTCACTTTTCTACACTTGTACCTACTCTTCGTTTTGGTGAAACACTTTTTCTAGTTTACAGTGCATTACAAGTACGTGTACTTGTTAACTTGTACACTTGCAACTTGTTGTTTTATGAAATAGGCCCCTGATGTACCTTCCAAAACTAGACCATATTCATAGTTGAACAAAAAAATAATCACGAAAATTTGACGAGATTAGTTAAAACATCATGATTTATGCCTTTTACCCCCTCCATTCACACCCTTCCATGATTAAATCTGAAACCCCTGAGATACGATCCAAAACTAAACCAAATTCATAGTTGAACAAAAAAAGAATCACGAAAATCGGACAAGAATTGTTGAAACAACATGGTTTATCAGTGTTTCTCCCTCCATTCATCCCCTTCCATGATGGAATTTCAAACTAACAACATGCGTTCCAAAACTATATTGAATTCGTAATGGAACAAAATAAGAATCACGGAAATCGGTAGTAGATTTGTAGCTTGAGCAGCGCCTGAAAGAATCGCTAATTATCCCCTCCACACCACACCTTCACAACATCCATCCGATTTTTTTATATATAGTTTTTCTTTTATTGCAGAATATTATTTAAAATGTTTATGTTCTCCTTTTTTCAATAAATTGGTGGTCAATATTTCTTTACACGCAAAATGCTCAAATTTCAAAACAGCCTACAATAGAATATTTTAGGAAACTTCGCTCGTACGATCATATTGCATGACTGGAACTTTTTAAATAAAATTCTCCAAGTAGCAACTGTCATGCAGTTGGCTTGGACCAACACATACACCCGACAAAATTGCCTGACTTTTCCCCGTGTCGTATTTTATAGTTGGTTTAACCTTTGTATTTGTCTTTCTTTCGTGTTTTTCTCCCAGCACCTCAACTAGAAGGGTCATTAGCGGCATTTTGTGCTTGCTTTTGGCGTTTTATCGACGATTTCAGCTTTTTCATTCTCAAGATTTCAGTTCATAGTTCATTTTACATGTTTTAAAGATTCGTGTTCTTCACGGCTGAATCTTTTTTGTATGATGTAGAGGTAAGCGGTCTCCAACCTTTTTAACTGAAGGTCCACACAATAAAATATTTGAGACAAGGCGGGCCAACAATTTACTAATATTTTCCGAGCTACGAGAAACCGTCTTTACGAGAAATACCAATACGAGAAATACAAAAATCTCTAATAGGTCGACATGATTTTGAAACCCTATGAACTTTGCCAGCAGCTGGACTTACTGCGTAAATAAGAAAAAGTCCACGTTGTCTTCCAAGCTATGATCTTCGATGGTTTTGCCTAACCATTGAACCACTATTTCAGTCTTGTTAACGAACTCCTCCAGATCTGAAAACAAATACAGATCAACAAACCATAAATGTAAAGCACATCATTTTATAGTACATATCTATTCTACTTGTTACCTACCGATTGTATTCAACGTTGTGAAGAAAATTATGAAACCAGATCTGCCCAATACAGATATTGCTACTATTAAAACGGTTGCGATTTTCTATTCATTATCATCCATATTTCATTTACATATTCGCGTATGTTTTCATGTACGTATTTATGTGTTTTAATTCATTTACTGCTGTATTCGAATCTTGAGTGGAACTGGACAATGGCGATTGGGTCAACCATACTAGGTATATTTATATTACGATGCGGCAGCAGCATGATCGTTCGACCAAATTGTCCTAAATTACCACCTATCGTATTACATGATGTTAAATTGTATTGAAATTTGAGCATTCCGAGGAGAAATAAATCTTTGAAAACCAATTTTATGGCCAAACCACTCAGCAAATAAAATTCTGCAATTTAAAAAAAAAATATTTTTAAATTCTTAAAAAAGTTTCATGGATTTTTAAGCAAATAATATGAAATTTACTTATTTTTTCAGCATAATTTTTGCAAATGGTTTTAATGTCCTAGTTAATTGCTGATAAGGTTGACTAAACAATTCTACTAAGAATTGTCAATTTAACAATTCTTGGCCGTTTTCAGCCATTTTTAACGATATTTTTAGCACATGTTTTGAAATATCACCAATTTAATGTACTCAAAAAGTGCTGGCCAACGAACTCATCCTTCCATTTGGTAAACTTGATATTTTGGACGGGATTTTTATCACAATCCTAAGGAGAGTTATCGTCTGGAATGACTCACACGCACACGCACACACACACAAGCACACATACACAAATTTAAATATGAAAATTGAAAATTTCAGAAATCATTGAAGAATGCATCAAAACGGATATTAATAAAAGGAAAATTTCAAATTTTTTCAAAAATGTTCAAACTAGTAGGTACCTAGTAGGATTGTGCGAGTTAGCTCCTAAAAAGTTCCATATAATCTTCAATGCCGTCGGATGAACGAGTCCTGTAGCCATTCGCAAGTGTGAATTTCTCATAATGTCGATTTCTCATCATCGGTTTTCCTATTTCGTTCAAACTCTGTAGGTAGTAGGGTATTTATGTTCTAGGAAATGCTCAATAAATTATTTTGCGATTGGCGTAGTAAACTATCGCGCATGCGCGAAACTAATATCGATTAACACAGGCAAACCTCCGAGTTTAATGTATCGATTTTGATGAAATTTTCAATCAGAGATTGTGCGGGTTAGTTTCTCAACGGTCCCCTGTAACTTTCACTGCCGACGCATAAATAATAGTCTCTGCGCATGCGCAAAAGTTTATTTCTTGTAACGTCGATTCATTATCATCTATTGTTCCGATTTCGTCCAAACTCGGGTACTGGATGAGTGTATGTTCCAGAAAATGTCCCTATGAATTATATCACGATTGGTGGAGTAATAAATATATCGTATGTGCAAAACTGAAATTGATCGACACATTCAAAACTCCGAGATTAATCGGATTAATCTTCTTATGAAATTTACAGGAATTGTGTGGTTCCTAGACGGTCCGCCGTAAATTTCATTGTTGTTGGATTAATAGTAGTCTGTGCGCATGCGCTAACGTTAATTTCTTATAACCCCAATTTCTTATCATTTGTTTGTTCGATTTCGATCAAACACGAGAGGTTGTTGGATCGAGGATGATGCCCTATGTATTTTATCGTATTTTTCTTAAAATTGGTAACTTTGCACATACCAATATTGGATGATACTCCGAAAATAATTAATCGATTTCGATGAAATTTTCAATTATTGTGTGGGTTCACCTTTAGACAATTTTGCACATGCAAACATGAATTATAGCCCTTATTTGCATTCTAGCATGAATACATACGTATTAGGTACTGTTTTTTTCTTTGATTTCAATCATTTCGACTGGTATTTCGTTCTTCAACTAATTCTATACGTCCTTATTACAATGTGTGAAGAAGCTATACTACCCACCCAACTTGGCAGATTTTTTCACCTTTCCGGTCTTGGCCTCTGAGTCTTGAAAAATACCCCCAATGCAATTTCAATCCGAGCGATTTATGTACCTCAGATAAAAGACCATTACCTCCATCAGGCCTCATTTTCCTATTTTATCGGATTTTCCATCTTCTAATGACATTTTGGTGATCCGCATAAGGCTTACTACTGATTTACCGAGGCTATAAGTTGATTCCCAGCCTGGACGTCTGAGTGAATAGTAAGCACGGTTAGGTGAATTATTACCTCACCCAGTTCCTCACTGGCCATGGTTACTTCCGTTCATTCCTCGCAAAGATATGAAAGGCGGAGGATCAAGGATGCAGCTACTGCCAACAGGGGGATGGAGATGCCCATTACACATATTTCGTGTGCCCAAAGTGGGGAGGTGCTCGCCGAGTCCTGGAGGAGAGATTGCACCGGAGACCATCGTCAACAAAATGGTAGCCGAGAAGAATAACTGGGACGCGGTGGCAACACACATTTTAGCGGTCCTAAAAGCCGAAGAACAGGATAGATCCTGGGAATGAAGAAGACATGAACAGATGAGGAGCCAAAATGGCAAAAAAAAAGGGAACTACCTACCCCCAAGTAATACTAAATAAGTGGTTCCGGGGTGGTTCTCTATAAGAAGAGAGAGTGGTGGTTTTGTTCGTATGCCAAAAACGGAGACTCTAACACTGTTGAAGAGTACAGTCCCTCCTCTTCGTTCATAAAGAATTTTTAATGATTTACAATTTATTCCATCATTCCTTCTGAAATCATCAACTTGGAAATCCAAATCATTCTCATACGTCCGTAAACAATTGTATCAGGGACTTAGGTTGCCCCTCCAGAGGTGCAATGGGGCCTAAATTCTCGAGAGAGGGGACTGTGACCGAGAGATACAACTCGTACTAATAGCATTTATGTGCTATGTTCGGAGAATATGATTTTCGGGTTCTCGGATCCCCATCTATTGCCAAACGCAGCATTCCAAGAACTCGAGGATGGCGCTCGGCGCGAGAGCGACGGACGCGCATTCTCTTGGATCTTACGAGAACTGTCACACTCCTCCCCTTAAAAACATACTTGTTTGAGGAACAAGTATGTAAACCAGGTGGAGTAGTTTACTGGTTGAGAACTGATGTTCACTAATAAATAGCTGCATTGGCGATTGAGGATAGAAAAAGGGAAATTAAAACATGATGGATTGTCAATGAATCCTTATATGAAGTATTCATTAGGTGATTAACCCCCAATCAAAGATTGGAACAATCGGGAATAATATAACTTGCTCAACCAGGAAACTTACAGTGGCAGATGCCAACTCTGGGAACTTATGAAAATGGGAACTATGCCCGGGGAATAATAACTTGCTCAACTTTGGAGACTTACAGAGGAAGGTGCCCATTCTGGGGACTTATGAAATAGGGAGCGATGCCCTGGGTTTGGGAACAATGTCATTGGAAGAAATTAAGTAAGAAAAATATAAATAATAAAGGGGGAAAATTGAGAAATTAATAATCAAGAACCAATGTAAGTATTTAAGTATCCAAGGGAGTATAATGGGTATTTCTTCTGGAAACCCGGGCCATGTTTCTTCTGAAACATTAATGCACACTAAAATAGTGGATTGGATTACCAGGCGTCAGCCATACATAATCCTAACCACGCTCTGCTACCATGTAACGGACTTAGGTCGCCTCCAGAGGTGCAATGGGGCCTAAGCCCGCACTCATAGAGAGGGGGGGGGTGACAGTACCATAAGAGATACAACTCGTACTAATAGCATATGTGCTATGTTCGGAGAAGATGATTTTCCGATTCTCGGATCCCCATCTATCACCAAACGCAGCATTCCAAGTACTCGAGGATGGCACCCCGCGCGAGAGCGACGGACGCGCTTTCTGTTGGATCTCAATGGAACTGTCACAATTGATGAGCCAAAATGTGAGTAATGTGAATATCTCCAGTTAGCGAAAAACTTAGTATTTCGTAATCTTAAAAAATTCGGTCACAAATTTGCTCCTGAGAGTTGATGTTATTATTCCTTTCTAATCTTAAGTGATGTATTTATTCAATATGCTGATTCTGTAGTCATATTTTATGTAGCTACTTAACATACGAACCTTGTTGATAATTTAACCTGACAATGTAGCCTAAATTGTTGTTTCCTCTCCTAATGCTGCCTTGTTAGCCACTTTGTTTTTCGAGTTACCATCTGAACAAATATCATTGATTGCAATTCACATATTTATACGTGCTCTATTCGTAGACCAGAACAGTAACGACCATTTTCCACGCATATTATCCCACACTCTATGTATTTGATTAAACAATAATATGAAGCGATATGAAACAACAGGTAACAAAAAGTCATGGAAATTCATTTTCAAATTATGTTTCCAAAGACATTGAAACCTCACAACCAACCACATACTTTTTGAACCTTACATTATTCCATTTTCAAGCCCTGTCTAAATAAAGTTACGATCAGGTGTTTGGTATCAGGGTTTTCAAAAATCTAAATGTGTTACACTCTATTAGCCTAACAATCAGAAATGCAAAACCCCAACGCATTCTTCCCGAAGAAAACTGTTCAGTCCAACATACCCTACCATAAATAATTGAACATTTCAGATAAAAGTTATGCCTATTAGCCAAATTGTTTTGAAATGTGAGTACTTGGATTGTCCAGACATTACCAACTATTAAATAGTGGCGTAAAAAACTGTTTCTTAATATTATTCACCTAAACATACCAATTGCAATATATTAAATAATGTTTTTCATTTTATGACGATTTTTTTAGCACATAAATGAAATTCAAGTACATTTTTCAGCATACTTTTGAACAAGCAATTTTGAATGCGCTACTTTATAGTTGATAAACTATATTTTAGTAATATTCTGTTGAAAACAATGTATTAATTTTACAGTTTTAGCCGGTTTTAGACAGTTTTGGAATTTTTGGTAAATGTTTGAAATTTGACAAAGTTATTTTGCTTAAAAAGCGCTGTCCAACAAACTCGTCCTTTCTTTTGGGATGCTTGATTTTCTGATGAAGGAACGAATTTTAATATCACCTGGAATGACACATTAAATAAGTGTGTTCGGCTTAACACACATGTATAAATAAGTGTGTTAAGCTCCAGGATTTTTTAAAAATCCATTTCAATAGCTTTATAATTTAACAAAAATTCGCTAAAAAATGTAATCTGACTTTTTGGTTCAAAAATATCTTGAATACTCCAGATTGGTTTACCTAGTAACTATTCATTTTCGGGACTTTCAAACAGCACCCGTACATCTCGCTCATAAATTCATGTTGCCTGATCGGATATATTTCTTTCTGTTATTGACTCCTTAGAAAGACGAGGTTATGCAATAAAAGTGGAGAGGGAAACACGATAAACACTGATTCAAGTTACATGCGATACTATATTACGTTAAACGTTTGTATTAAATAGTGTAACCTTAACAGTAAAAAGTTTAATTCAGTGTGTATTGATATTTGGTATATTTAATTGCTCAATTGGTAAATTTCCGAAAAATAACTTACGTCCACTAGTTACACGCGTATTTTTTTTCCGAACTTCTTAAGAAAAATTACCAAAAAAAGGCGAAATCTTATAAATTATGTGAGGAAAGTCAAAGCAATTCATGTTTGAGCAGAAAAAAAAAAAATTCAAAAAACATATTGGTAAATAATGCATGCGTTACAGGGACGTCCCAATGATTGGATTGTAGATAATTTTGGTGGAGAAAACAAAAGTATCAAATCTCCCTCATCCGTCCCACCATTTAACCCCCTCAACGACGGTAAATTTTTAACTTCCGAGGTTGCATAACTGGACTAAAATCTGGATCGAACAAACAATAAAAACAGTCATCAAAAGTCATATGAATATAATAAAAATACCTATCACGATTTATCGTTATTATCCCCTCAATTCACACCTTTCCATCATGAAATTTGAAACTCCTGTTCCATTTTCCAAAACTGGACCAAATTCGAAGTTGAGCAAAAAAAGAATCACAAAAACCGGAATAGAATAGTTAAAACATAATGATTTGTCAGTATTACCCCTCCATTCACCTTGATGAAATTGAAAATCCTGACATACTTTCTGAAACTAAAACGAATTCATAATGGATCAAAATAAGAATCTCGAAAATCGGTAGAGATTTGTAGCTTGGGCAGCGCATGACGAAATCGGTAATTATCCCATCCACCCACCACCTCGGCAGCAAATCCGAAATTCCCGATGTTCGTTGGACAACTAAACTGAAATTGGAATCGAACAAAATGAGAATCACAAAAATCGGTTGAGAATTGTAGCCTGGGGAGCGTCGACAAAATTGGTGTCACAAATTCACACACACAGACAGACAGACATACACGTATGGTTTTTACACGGATTCGGTCTTAGAATGGTCTGAAATGGAATCGTATGCGGTTATTTTTTTCTCATGCTTGGGTTCTCCCCCCCCCCCCCCCCCCCCCCCCCGATCAATTCCAATAGGTCGTCCCTCTATTGACAAAGCCTAGCTTCAGAGAGACGTCTTAACTTTGCCCATTTTAGTTTTTTTTAATTTTTGGTATTTTCACTTAGGAAGTGTGTACTTCGATAGATGATTGACCCTGGAGACTAATAGATTTTGTGTTGGCTAAAGGCGATCATTTCGAACTATTCTATAATTTATCAACTTATAAGATAAAGTAAAATCACTCATTCTAAAATACCTACATCACTAACTTGTTTTCAACAAACATTTTTCCTTGTAACAGAATATATGGCAGGACTAGTTATATTATGTGAATCTCCAATTATAAATCTTCAGCTATTCATTTAATAGCGTAGTCAATTAATAACGTACCTACTACGCTCATATTTCAACAAGTTAAATTAATATATAACGTGAAAAATGTGATACGGAGTAACGAAGTGAGGAGAGCAATGACGAGTGTGCTAAACGAAGGCTATTGTTCTCAAGAATGAACGCGGACAGTTATTCTGAAAACGGTGCTCACTGAACAAGCTCTTCTAAGAAATCATTTGGGAAGGATACACTTCTGAGGATTTTTTTAAAGAAAATGAAGCTATTATACAATGGCTTCAAAATTTTAAAGATCTAAATTTTAGAAAACTTTCTCCATTGAAATCCATTTTGAGGCATTCTGAAACGATTCAAGCGTTTAATGCTTTTTCATATATTATTATGCCTTTTTGTAAAATCAGCCTTTTTACAATACGCCGCCTTTTTGTAATAAAAACGTTGGAATGTCAAACTATACACATCATTCTGATCTATATGTCCAACTATTCTGAATTTTTACTAAGGGATTGACTACTTGATGTCATTTATTCTTGAGATGCGAGCTTGAGAGCATTCAGACCACCAAACTAAGGCGGATCAAGCTCAGCCTTTTTGTCAAATCGAATAGGTTGTTTTTGCAAAAAGGCTGAGCTCTTCCAGCTTCTTTACAAAAAAGGCTAAATAATACCAAGTAGGCGCACATCGTTTTCCAGGACTTTGAGATGTAAAATTTGAGGTTGACTCTTTGATTGTACTGTAGCAATTACCTTGTTCTGAAAGAGCCAACATCTAGGCAACTTCTTGCACTCTTGCTACCAAACTGGGATGAAGATTATAAAATTCCAAATAGGTTCAGTCGCATCGAAAAGAAACGTTGTAAAAGTCGCTAAGTTAACCTTATGGAAATTGTGGCATCTTGTTTGCAGGAATCAGTGTACTTGTACGTCATATTAGAACTATTATCTTGTAACGATCGTGTGATCTATAAAATTAAACGATTTAGTATATATATATCCAGAAGCATTAAACGCTAGGATTCGTTTCAGAATGCCTCAAAATGGATTTTAGTGAAGAAAGTTTTCTAAAAATTTTGATATTAAAAATTTTGAAGCCATTGTAATAGCTTCATCTTCTATAAAAAATCTTCAGAAGTGTATCCTTCCAAAATAATATATCACAACCATTAAAGCTGTACAAACCAAACCTTAAATTTTATTTATAATTATCTTCAGCGAACTTTAATTGAATTATACGTACCATAGTGAAATATTTAACGTAACGTGTATAACCAAAAGTTTGTACAGGAAGACAAAGAATAATTCAACTCTACATGGAAAATTTTGATTATGCTTATCAAGGTCCCAAAGGCCTTCTTCTCCAATTTCCGTTGATTAGAATAGGGACAAATTCCCTGACCAAAAACGCATCTAAACGGATTTCAGTGGAGTTATTTGGTTTGATTCAACATACCGGAAGCGCAAGATGAGACATGTTAATCAAAAACGTTTCAGACAAGCAGCATGATCGTGTAAGCGAATTTCATTAAGTTATCATAATATGATAATATGATATTATATTATGTTAAATTGTTTGAAATTTGAGCTTTTTGAGTACAAAGAAAATGTTCACTATTATTTTTATGGCAAAAAACGTATTCTAAATGGTACTCTGCTATTCAAATAGAGCTTTTGGATTATTGTTTTTTTTTTTTTTTTTTTTTCGAGTTTTTTGAAGTTTTTATCGATTGTCCAGCGAATTTTAATGAAACTTAAGTACATTTTTCAGCATTATTTTGTACATTTTTAGTGTTCCATTTTATATTTGATATACTTTGTTTGAACAGTATTCTGCTAATAACTATGAATTTAACAATTTTCAGCCGTTTTTGGCCACTTTCAGTGATATTTTCAGCACATTTTTTTGAATTTGACCAATTTAATGTGCTCAAAAAGTTTTGGCCAACAAACTCATCCTTTCGTTCGGAATGCTTCATTTTTTGGCGCAATAACGGAATTTTTATCTTAATATTAAGGAGAGTTATCGTCTGGCATGACACAAAACACACACACACACCCACCCACACACAACACACACACACACCATATATATATATATATATATATATATATATATATATATATATATATATATATATATATATATATATATGAAAACGTGTTTACATTAGTCATTAGTTTCAGAATGCCTCAAAACGGATTTCGAAGAAGAAATTTTTCGAAAATTTTAATTTTGAATTTTTTGGAGCCATTGCAATAGCTTTATTTTTAACGAAAATTCGCTAAAATGTTCTCATAGGAGCCAGATTAAAATAATTAACATGTGATTCATGTCAATAGGGTTTGCCGTAGTTAGCCCTTTTATTTGTTCTATTTGAAATTCCGATTTGAATAATATACCTACATCATTTCTATTAATCCATTCTCTAAATTGATTATCAGTCTATGATAAATTTATGAAATTATTATTAGTACGGCATTAAAACTACATTAGATTTAGTTCGTAGGGAATGCATGCGTTCACTAACCTTCCGCGTCATTGTTGGGCTTTGGGAAAGATCTAACCGTTCCAACAAACAGCACTAAAAGTATTGGGGTGAAATAACCGATCATTTCGGCGGACGGTGACACACTAGACAACTTCCCTTTTCAGCGTCAGTAAGATAACGTTCGCAAGTAAACAGAATAAATTCAAATATGAGTGGAGGAGAGGGGGGCCCCGCGGATGTGACAGAAACAACCAGACCAAGATGACGTATTACAGTCGTGTCTGAACTGTTAGGCCACTGAATGAAAGAGAGAGACTGTTACGTACTTATTATCTGGTTGCTTCGAAGCTAAATTTAAAAATCAGTGTCCACAGGTTGAGTGGCATTCGCAATTTATCAGTACGTTCGCCGCGCCGCCTCGTTGAGATAACAAGGATTTCCGATTTGAGTATCATTTCTATTATTTCGTTTCGGCTAAATGCCGGTGAACACCAATACCGGATGTTATTTAATCTATTTTGACACCTTGAGGAAACTATCATCCTAGGTGGCTAATCCTGATTACGGAGTACTGTCGAGGGATATCCGAAATGAATATTCATTTTCGACGAAAATTTGCTAATATAGAACAACTTGTAAGAGGAGATGTAAATGAGATCCCCTAAGCCTGTGGGCTCTTGGAGGCCGCATTCTATACCATGATTCGGTTGTCAAGCAGATAGCAGGGACTTACTCTAACTCTCGTAACCTTTAACACATTGGGTACCCCTCCCCAATCGTCAGATTACTGAAGTTGCCCACTAGTTACTAACCTCAACAACACATTGTGACTCACACTTAGCATCTTGGGCGTCCCTAGACAGGTTTTTTTCAGTTTGCCACAATGCCCATGACGCACAGTGTGATTCAATTTAGAAATAGGTAGAAGAAGTACTAAATTTCATAGTTATTTGAATATTTATTCATATTTATGTAAATAGTTTCAAAAATACTGGAAAAAGATAATAAAAATATTAAAACATCTTTTCATTAATAGACAAGTTTTCTATCTGTACCCGATTCTTCAGGCACCAAGGGCGGAATAGCACGTTATTATTCGAAACAATTGAACTTCGAACCATCGGTACTTCTCTGTACCAGAAATTGCCCCAACCACGTTGCATTCTTTGAAAAAACCTACCTGCCATGCCCTTCGTTGTAAACTCTCATTGAAACAAGTAAAATATTTTACTCACACTGTGCGTCATGAGCACTGTTGGCCAAACCGCTCATGGCGCACACGTGTAAGTCATGGGCACCCAACGTGTTAAGCTGATCGTCCACTGAATCGATGGATCGGCGCAGCGCTAATATCATGAGGTTCGTCCACAAAATTAGTCGAAAAAACCACGTTTTCTCAGCTTTACCCCCTCCATTTCCCCTCTTCCATTACGGAATTCAAAATTTCCGGGGTTTGTTACACAACTAGACTGAAACTGGGATCGAACAATGAAAGAATCACAAAAATCGGTTGAGAATTGTGGCCTAGGCAGCGTTGACAATATTTGTCACACACACACACACACACACCTATGGTTTTTTCACGGATTCGGTCTTAGAATGGTCTGAAACGGACTTGTGTGCGGCTATTTTTCCCCCAGGCCCCCCACCTCCTTGGATCAATTATAACAGGCGTCCCTTTTGTTAACGAAGCCATGCCTATAAGACATAGCTTCAGAGGGACGTCCTAAAAAAACTGTTGGTGAACGATTCCTTGCTTTGAAGGCAACATAATTCACAGCAATTCGTCAAACAGCATTGCACTCAACAGTGGAGAGACTGGAGGGACGATAACGGAAAAGGTCCAATATAGATTAGTTGGACAAATAAATCAGAATGATGTGTAGTTAAATGGTCTGAATGCTCGCAAGCTCGCATCTCAAAAAATAAAGAATATCCTAAATCAATCCTTTTAATAAATATAGATTAGTTGAACAAATATATATATTGGAAATTCGATTAGAATTATGTTCCCATGATTGAAATACAACGCAAAAATTTTAGTTCTGAGTGT
Source organism: Adelphocoris suturalis (assembly GCA_030762985.1). NCBI lineage: Eukaryota > Metazoa > Arthropoda > Insecta > Hemiptera > Miridae > Adelphocoris > Adelphocoris suturalis. The sequence goes on from CM061043.1 coordinate 61,876,412, forward strand.
AGTTCGAGCTTGGGAACTCCTGCACCATAGACGGCTACGCTAACTATTCAGCCACAGTGGACCTTGTGTATTAAGATTTGAATTACTGTCCTTAACTGCTGAGTTGGGGATGGGCTCGGTAGCGCGGGGTCCGACCGAATCCTTAGAGCGCGCGAAAGAGTTATGTGTAAAGGGAAGGGTTGGAGCGAGGGATTGCGTCCACTAGGTCGACAGAGCGGCGCACAGTGGATGGAAACAGCAGTTTTTGTGCAAAAACCTCTTAGATGAGCCAAGTGGTTGAACTTGATATGTTCTCATGTTTTTTGGGGTGCTGAGTCGATTGAAACCATTCCCGACTCGCTAACTATAATGACTAATCGGATAGCAACGTTTTGGCGAATTTTCTTGGAAAATGAAGCTATTGCAATGGCTCCAACAATTTTAAAATAAAAATTTTAAAAAAATGTTCATCATGGAAATCAGTTTTGAAGTATTCTGAAACGATTCCTGGATTTTAACGCTTTTTTTATATGTGTACATATGTTTGTATATAGGTATAATTATGCCCTGCTTTCTACATTGGAAAAGCCGAAACCGGTCATATCCCTTATTACTACACCAAGTATCTAGTACCAAAACGATAACTAGTAAAAAAAAGATGTGGCGATGAAGGGCAAATGAGAAACTTTTTCATTTTTCATAGCGCGAAAGCGGAATCAATAGTAAATCAAGCTGAATAATTATTTTGAAGGGACGTAAGTATAACCGAAATGGGTTACTTAATTATTTTTTATTCACCTGATGTAAAACCGTTTCTTCAAAATTCGGGTATCGTTCGCACAGATCTTTCTCAAAATCACTTCCACTCTTAAATAAAATATCGCAAAGCACTGGATATGTAATTTCAAGAGACAGTTTTTTTACCACGATGTTACGATTTTCTTTTTCCACAATGTGTGTTTAAATGTTAGGTACCACGCTTCCGCTGACGTTGAATGATGTGATAGTGATAGAAGACTGCTCCCAAAGAACTATTTTTCTAGACGAAGAATGAATCGTAACATTCATTCTCGGGACAAGGTTCACCTCTAGTGGTTCATTTACTATGACTCATCAAAGTAGTTGATAGGCGGGTTCCGTCACTTTCCTTCCTCAGCGTTTTTGTTCATTGTGATCACCGACGGCGGAGAACGGCAATCAAATTGCTCAAACTTGAATGAGTGCGTAGTCGTATTATTCCAGTCCCAGGACGACCGGAGATGACCTGCACTTTGGCACTCTATCAAAGTTAAATAATCACATGATTTTTCCAAAAATCCTCATTATCACTGCTTACTCTTGGTGATGCACCAAAATAATGTGAAAAAATGATCAGGTACACCTAAACAAGTATACAATACATGGTATATTTCGTCTTGGGGAATTTTCCCAGTTTTGGAGGTGTAATCAATCATCAATAACTGCTACACCAAAACCTTAATTTCAAGCATACGACCAATTATCACACTCAATGCCTTCTCAAATTTTTCTGCACGCCCAAATGGGGAAACTAAAGGCTAAGTGTGTCTGAAGGTATCTAGGAACAATATAAAAATGGAAAAACATTTTTATTAACGCTTTCATTTTTTGAGGTTTTTGCAAGCTTCCATCCACCGAGCGGCGTGACGCGACGCTAAAATCTTGAGATTCGTCCACTATGGGGCGGATTTCATTTTTCGATCCGTCATTTCCATGATTTATTGAGCGATGAAAGGAAATTCGTCCAACATTTCAGGATGTCTCTAGAAAAGTAGTTGTTTGAGCTTCATGAAATGGTTAATCCACCGATAGTGAAGCAAGACACTACATTTCGACGAGCCAAGACACTACATTTCGAGGAAAATAACCAAGAAAGTGCTAAAAAGTTCCAGTCATGCAGCATGATCGTATGAGCGAATTTTCGTAAATTATCGTACCTACTATATTATGTTACATTGTTTTGAAAATTGAGGACTTTGTGGGAGAAGAAATTGTTAACTACCAATTTTATGTCCAGAAACCCGTTCTAAATAATATTCTGCGATAAAAAAAAAAAATATTTTGGATTTTTTTAGAGTTCTTATAGATTTTTCAGCACATTTTAATGAAATTTATATACATTTTTCTGCATAGTTTTGCACATAATTTTCCATGTATATAATATTTTATGCACAAGCGCTTACGAAAATGGCCGAGGTCGACAATTTTTCGCTTTGACCTTCGTTCACTAGGTCAAGGGGGCGGTGCTAAATGTTTTCTATTTATTTTAATTGTTATTTCGTTTGAGACGTCCATTTATTTGAAATGGATGTTCGTCTTTGGTGGAAAGAAGTAATATTGCATACTTCATTGAATTATATAAACCTTTCCCCGAAATAAGTACATAATTAACTTTTTTCTTCCCTATAATTGCTCTCTTTTCCTTCTGAAGCACACTAGTTGAAACACTGTGCGGCGCCGCCCCGGCCGCCCCATCCAGGAGACTGCTCTGGCGAAATGTATAAAGGGGAAAAACGCGAATTTTTACGAGAGCTTTTCTCCGGAAGCCACCCCAAAACGAGCAAGAGAGACCTTCATACTTAACTAGTTCTTACATGATAAAAAAGATCAAAAAAGTCTGAAATTTTATGAACATGATTTAATCATTTAGTAATGATCAACAAGACGTTTCCATTTTTTCCCTACCGTTACATTACTGCGAAAATATTGATTTTCACGTACAACCAATGCGTTACTAGGGAAGTGTAACTCCCTTCGTTCTCATAGCAGGAAAATCGTTCTCCACTTTTTTGAATGCTCTCATTTTATCACATCTCATGATCCCTAAGCCTCTGTTGTGTCAAGGAAAGCTGATTTATTACGCTATTTAGGGCCAGTTTATCAATTACCTACATTAACTGCAGGATAGCAATACCGAGTATAGCGCTATACTCCAGATAAAGAATTGTGATTCGTTTATCAATGCCGGAATACCTAGCGGATAAAATTATCCCTCAGATAAACTCTGTCTGGCAGATAGCGCCGTTAGCATCCTCATTGGTGTCCGCAGGCGACAAAATAAGGGCGACATACACATTGAGCTATATTTTCTTCATGGATCGACTATTAGAAAAACCGTCTGACATCCACAAAACATCAGTGTCATCATCGACAGTATTAGCTCGGCAAATAATAAGACAAAAGACACCACCACATTTTCGCTATTTGCTTCATTTCTAGAGAGAGAAATGCATGTATGAGTTGCGATCTTGCAACCTGAATTATTATGAATGAATTATTGATCAGTAAGTTGTGGACTTAATTCATCTTCGATCTGTGTTATAAAGTAAAGAACGGTATCTTTGTCCAACCGAAACCTCAATAAATTACGCACTCGTCCCATTTTAGTTGGTGATCTACACGGGGTCTTACTATATAAGGTCTTCTTTTCCATTCAACGAATTATGGTACGATAGAATCTTCGCCGTTGCTGCTGTTTGAAGACAAATCCATTGGAAGGTACAAAAATAAAGACAATCAAACTTGAGATTCAAATGAGATTTTTGTAAATAAACTTGTTTGAGGCTAGAAAGCTCTAAATATCTCATTAACCTCCAGTTATAATAGTTATCCAGCCGTTCAGGGACCAGATAAGTTAAAACGCCAGATAAGGTTTAACAAGGGATGGATAAACATCCCATATCGTGTTATCTGGAGGATAACGCTATACCTTAGATAAATCCCCCTTATCCATGGGATAAATGTGATTGATAAACCGGCCCTTAGATGTTTAGGAACAGAACAAATCTTTTTTTTTTTTTTTTTTTTCTTTCTTCGCAGTGCTCCTCTTAATCAAAATTGGTCTACTAGTCTAGGAGTTTTGTCTGTGTCAACCAACTTTAGTTTGCGCAATAGTTATTGGTTGACCTCCCCTGATCAAATGAATAGGATACCATACCTTTTTTGACTACCCCCCTGAGTTTGGATCAAATCGATCCAATAGATCATAAGAAATCATGAAAGATCATGGCACTGGAATAGACAGGCAGACACGGAACCGAAATTGAGCTGCAGCTTCTGAAAAGTTTGCTATTTGATCTCTAAGTTATTTAAGATCTTGAAAAGCTTGGAATTTTGATTTTGGAGAGCACACATTTATTCTATGCCTTGCTAGAACACAAATGTTGTCAACCAACGTTACTGAGGAAACGAAATCGGGTTACTTGGGAATTTAAAGCGATTTCGCACTGTAGGATGTTGGTTTGTTTTTCAAAGGAACAAGAACAACAAATAGTGGTCTCTATTTTGCATAAAATGTATATTGTAAATTACTGTGTCTCCACTAAGGAGGTTGAATGATTAGTCGAGTCCACAGTCCAGTTGGTCCAGTGGTTTGGTCCAGTTGGTCTTTGGAGAGACTGAAGTGCAGCGGTGCTGGTCGGGTGTGAGGAGCGCTTGGTTTCAACTTAGTTACCTATGGAGACGCGCCTTTGAGGCCTAAATTGTAGGGAGAAGATTCTCCGGTTCTCAGGAAGAATTTTCCGAAAGTGCTGTGAACGATCAATAATTCCATTTACAATAACTCAACGGTAAAGGCGAATCCAACATAGCCAGTGTTGGGCATAATCTTATCGTCGGATACGAATACGATTGTAATTGCGATAATTATTCGTTGATTCTGAGTCAACTGCGATTTGATTTTCTTCGTATTCGTGTAATCGTATTCGTCTGTCGGCGATTACACAAATACAACCCATAAAAATGCGTTACAGTCATTAATTTGAATAGGGCGACCCTCCTATAATATGCGAATCCTTGATAATATTACCTAGCTTCAGAGGGACGCCCTATTGAAATAGATTTGATACAAATAGGCTGGGCTCCAATCGGTAAATTCGCTTTAAAGACGTCCCTCTGAAGCTAGGTGATATTATCAAGGATTCGCATATTATAGGAGGGACGCCCTATTGAAGTTGGAGACCGTGACGCATTTTTATGGGTTGTATTCGTGTAATCACCGTTAGACAAATACGATTACACGAATACGAATATAATCGAAGTTGACTCAGAATCAACGAATAATTATCGTGAGTACAATCGTATTCGTATTCGACGATAAGATTATGCCCAACACTGGAGGAGCCAAAAAACCAAATTCGAAGAGACCTATTTGAAAGTGTAATCCAAATCAAATCCCAATTTTCCCAACTGTAGGTACTAGGTATTTATAAAAGACTAGAGTTATTTCCAGTTTGTGCATAAAACTGGCATTTTTCGTTCTAATTTCCCCAATTTTTTTCAGCATTTAACAACTAACTATGCTATATCTCGAAAAATGTATTAAGATTGAAAATTGGGCTTGACGGCGGTTTTCTCTATTATCGGTCTACTCACCCAAACCATTTTTCACACTCATCCGAATCCACCCTGTAGCTCTATGAAAACATTCGTGGGAATTACCTTGGGTTCGTTCTCCAACTGCCATTCATTATTGAGCAATTTCTAGCCATTAGAACGTGAGAAATGTATCATATAAAATTTACTTTTGCGCTTGCGCAATTGTTTAATCAGTGGTAAAACCTACGAGTGACAGTCTAGAGGCTAATCTGTGCAATCCCTGAAAAGTTCTTCAAAATCTGAGTTAAATTATGGATACTTTTTTGCTGGACACGGATAATTACAAACAAATAGACAGACGAACAGACAGACACAGACATCAGACAGTCAGACATGAAGCCGAAATAGTTCAGAAACCTATAAAACTCACCACGTTTCAATTTCGGAGGACACTGCAAGTAGACATTTTTAACTGCATAAATATCTTAGCTATCTTACTGTTTTAGTTGAATTTCCAACACATCACTTACTCAAATGGAACCTCTTCACCCATCAAAGCTGTTGGATTGTCTTGACATTTTCCTCCTGTAAAGTCTTTCCAGTCATAGCACTTTCTACCCAAGAATCCTTCAGGGGTGGTAAGGGATTCCGCAAATAGCTGTATCGCTCTTTGATGGCTGCATTTTCCTGAATACATGCAACATTTACACGTCACATCGGAGGGTTTTCATTTCAAATTGGAGATTTCACATATCAAATTGGAGGTTTTTCATGTCAAATTGGAATCAAATTGGAAGTAAGTCTTGCCCTGCAGCAGCAGCTGTCAGATCCACCATCATTTTCACCACGTAATTCGTTTATGTATTCCGAAGTGGTGACTGTAGCTATCGCAAGAGACGAAACTGAAGATTCAAACATGAGGTAAAAACGCTTATTTCGTTATTTGGAATCCTCCTACGAATTGATGTATAAAACCTCTAATTTGAAATGAAAAACCTCCAATTTGACGTGTAAATTATATAAATAACACCGATAGTTACTTATTGAAAATAATACTGGTATTCATCAAAAATATGTACCTACTACCTATTTTATACTGGGTGCCAATTACAAGGTAAATTTAGTAAATCCTCTAGTAAATTTAGAGGAAGCGTAAAACCGAGCAACTGATGCTTAATGTAATTCACGTTTGTGCATGCGCTGAGTGAAATATTTGTTTGAGAGTGATGGAACTGAAAGGGGACCATCTAAAGCCTAACCAGCATATTTCCTGAAAATTTAATCAATAGGTATCGGACGAAAACATTAGAATTTAGGTTGCTACAAGGATTTCCAGACACAGACAGACACAAACCAAAGTTATCCGGGGTGGTCTAAAACGTAAAATAAACGAGGAACTTTGATTTTTTTGCCCATTGAATACTATGTTTATATGTAGACTAGGATGCAAAATTGTGCTAATATGGCTGATATAATGCAATATGCCACAAACAGAACAGTTTATTTAGTTTACAATACGGGCTGCGCCCAATTACATTGGAGACTATTACAAATTCGGAACATACAGCAGAGGAAAATAGGTTTCAAATTGAAATATTAAAAAAATAGGAAAAATGGAAAGAAAAAAGTCTGTGAAGAATTAAAGACTGGCTAAAAGACTGTCGATGCGACCAGATTTCTGAGGGTGGTGGTGGTGCAATTGAAAAAGTCCAGTTCAGGATTCATCTCGATGAGAAGGTTCACCATACGAGGGAGCCTATGCAGGGGGCGGTTCATCGAATAATTCGACAGTTAACGATAGGTTGGGAGAACTGATAGGTTGCCAAAGAACGGGTCGTGTAAATGCAACGCTCTGTCAACGAGTGGGCAGGGAGGCCGGGACCAGGAAAGGGGAAAGGAGATAGGGAACGGGTCGTGTAAACCCCGCTTTACCTGTGACCGCTGCAATTTGCTGCTCCAAGTCCACGTTGAGAATAAGGTAATAAAAAGTCAGCAAATTGTCAGAAACAGCCTGTTTGGTGCTGAGGGAAGAGAAATGATGTGCGAAACCATTACAGCTTCTCACCAACTCAACTGCCCTGTCTTATGTTCTTACTTATATGACTTAACAAAAATTACTTGTGATTCGTTAAAACATTAGGCAGCTCATTGACGAATAACTGTACACTTACCAAGGGAAGTAGAGCACCCGGGCTGTCCAACAGTTCCGCCATTTGGGTAGAAATCCACGTGACCCAACTCGCCGAAGAATCCAAGACCTTTTCCGCACGTGTGGATGACATCAACGAAACGAGCGCTTGACGGTTTCAATCTATCCTCGTCATTGTAACTGAAGAGGGGTCCAGCGGGGTCTAGGCCTTAGGAATTATAGATACATTATGTATTTTTTATATTGAATCAAGGAAACATGACAGAAATATGATAAACAAGAACCGTCTGCGTTTCATCCAATCAAATCCTGCAGGGAAGCTTTTTTTTTTTAAGCGAATTTTCGTAGGAAATGAAGCTATTGCAATGGCTCGGAAAATTTTTAAATAAAAATTTTTGAAAAATTTCTTCATTGAAATCCGTTTTGAGGCATTCTGAAACGATTCCTAAAGTTTGCGCTTTTGGATTGAGATAACAATTCCGTTCTTTCGCCAAAAAATTAAGCTTTCCAAACGAAAACTTTTTGAGCACATTAAATGGGTAAAATTTCAAAAAATGTACTTTAAAAAAAAAAACCACTAAAAATGGCTAATACGGCTAAAAATCGGTAAATTTATATTTTTTGGCAGAATATTTTTCAAATAAAGTTTAATAACTATAAAATAGAACATTCAACATTTTATGAACAAAATTATACTGAAAAATGTATTTAAAATTCAATAAAACTTGCTTTAAAAACTCGATAAAAACTGCAAAAAAAAGCTAAAAATTCAAAACCTCTATTTGAATAGGAAATTATGTTTTAGAATAAGTTTTTTGCAATAAAATTAATAGTTAACAATTTCCTTGCACTCAAAAAGCTCAAATTTCAAAACAATTTCACATTATACTATCATGCTGCATGACTGGAGCTTTTTCTATTTAAATTGTAATTGTCCACTGGCATTTGTGCCTAACGTTCCTAACGGGGCCTCTGAATGTATATCATTATTTCATTACGTATCGACCTTATTTCCTAACATCCACTGTGAAGCGTTAAATTTCGGGGTTTTGGAACTATAAAGGTGTGAAACCTTTTGGGAAACGCGATGCGCCATGTTCTGATTGTATTACATAAGGGGTCTGATATTTATAGAATAGTGATCTGCGTAGAAGGGCTATCTAACTCAGAAATAATAAACCTTTTTGTAAAAATTTGCAGCGTTTTTTTTTTTTTTTTTTTTTTCTAAAGCTGACAGGCATTTTTACAAGTTCTTGATTTCAATTCAGTTGATTCTCACCAGTAACCCTCACCAGTAATCCTAATCAGTCATCTAGACTTGATGTGGAGACCAACAACACCAGCAATATGAGCGCCCAGGCTGTGGCCAAGAACCTCAAGGACCTCCACCTTCAGATTTGTCTCTTTAACCAGGCGATCGATAAACTTAGTTTACTAATTAAGAGTTAACGTTAAAGAGAGATAAACTTAGAGTTTATATAATATTAATTGCTATGAGCGCAAGTGAAAGAGAGAGAGTTCTTGAAGGTTGAAACATGATTAAGAGCAAGTGGGCCCGTGGGCGTTGGGGGTGCCAACTAGCACGCGGTTCTATTGAACGTATCACCGTAACAGTTTTCGATAGCTGTTACAACTGTCTATTCGAGATGGCTGTTTTTCGAACTAAATACTTAAGCGAAAACAGTTAGGCTCACGTAAAACGTTAATCAAAAGGCCTGTCTTTGCTTAATTTGTTTTTTTTTTCCCTTGAAGTTTAATAACAGGGGCAGGCAGGGTTTTTTTTTTTTTTTTTTTTTTTTATTACAAGTTCTTGATTTCAATTTAGATGATTCTCACCAGTAATCCTCCTCAGTAATCCAGACTTGATGTGGGAACCAGCAACACCAGCAATATGAGCGCCCAGGCTGTGGCCAAGAACGTGCAGGACCTCCACCTTCAGATTCGCCTCTTTAACCAGGCGATCGATAAACTTGGCGACCAATTTACCCATCCCAGGAACATCATTTCTGGCACTGTTGTAAATTATATTGTGGGAATCTTTAGACCAATCCACGTTTATAACGTTGTAGTCACCCTTGTTCAAATATGCTGGAAATAAGATAAATATTTAACGAATCTGCATCACACTGAAAATAATTTTGAACCTAATTAGGATATATATATATATATATATATATATATATATATATATATATATATATATATATATATATATATATATATATATATATATAAAACCGTTAAAAGCGACTCACAAAGATGTTGGAAGAGGGAGGGGGGGGGGGGTCGACAATTTTTGTTTCTTGTGGTAGGTGACGCATTCTTTGTTTACCTAGTAATCCAGTAGCGTGAAGGCTGCTGCATTTTCCAAACCAATTGACCTCACTTTTCGAATTGCTCCACGTAGACTGAGTGAAACTGCTCGTATGGTGGAGAATTGCAGCTTCACTCTCACTCAGCCAGGAACTTTGGAGTATGCCTTTTTCCATTTTTCGGCCAGTGTGTGGGCAATGTTATGTACGAATACTCCGTATTCTTTATACGATATTCCATCACACGAGCATACGAGAGGCGAGAATGACCCTATAAGTCTTCAGCAGCCTGGTCATACTCCCTGGCTGCTGACTTTGCCACACTCAGCCAGTTTTGGGAATAGAGAGAGGCGGCGTCAGCATTAATAATGCGATTGTCAAAGAAGGCCGGCCTCACACTCTCCCAGACTCCTTCTACGTTAATATCGGCAATCAGAGCCGAGTTTTCACAACTGGCCTCTCGTAGCACTGGTTCTGTGGTAACTCCTCCCCAAGCCAGCGCTGCAAGCCTTGCTGTGTCATCCCGCACGCTATCATGACCCCACTTCACCAATCCTCCCTTTCTGCAGTTCAGGGCATGCGATACATTGAAAATGGCACCACATCCGTCACAGTTAGGATTAGATAATTAGGATTGAACTTCAAGACCGAAATTCAAAATTAATAGTAGTTATGCGTCGCACAGTGGTGCAGGATGGGAAAAAAACCTCCAATAATAAAATTCCTTCAATCTCGATGACTCTAACATCTTTTTATACCTAAATACCTACAGACTAAAGATCTACAACAGTTTTTCATTATTATTATGTTTACTTCTTCACTACCGAAGGGAGGGATGCTTTGTGTTCGTGATTGAAGTAAAAAAAAATTTTGTCCTCCGAAATCAAAATGTCCACCTGCTTTTTGCGTTTCAGGACGTGCTGATCAATTTTGGTTACCCGTCTGTCTGTCTGTCTGATGTCTGTCTGTGGTAAATCCTTGTCACGTCCAAAACTATACCAAGTTTTAGTCTGATTCCGATATAATTTTCAAAGATTGTGCGGGTTAGCACCTAGACGATCCCCTCTAATTTTCAATGACGTCGAATTAACAGTAGCCTGTGCTCATGCGCAAACTTTGATTTCTCAAAACGCCGATTTCTCATCAACTGTTGGTCCGATTTCATTCAAGCTCGGTAGGTAGTTGGGCATATGTTCTAGGAAAATGTCCTATGAATTATATCGCTATTGTTGAAGTAATAACCACTGCGCATGCGCGAAACTATTATCGATTGACACAGGGGAAACTCCGAGACTAATGTATCGAATTTGATGAAATTTCCAATTAGAGTGTAGGTTTACCTTTAGACAATTTCCGCACATGCAAAGAGGAATTATAGCGCTAATTTGCATTTTACCATGTATACACATTAATTAGATACTGTGATATTTTGCATTCAATCGTTTCGACTCGGACTTTGTTCTTCAACTAATTCTATACGGGCATGTTACTATGTATGAGGGAGCTATACTGCCCACCCACCTTGGCAGACATTTTTATTTAGACTATCTACAAGTGAGATAATCATATTTTTTGAATGTTGAGAAAAACTTTTAATTTTTAATAATCTTGTCTGTACTCGAAATTGCCCAACTTTTTTCATTTCTATCTAAAAGACTTTAAATATAATTTTAGTGGTAAACAAATACGTTAGTGTAATATCTCTAAAAAAACACAATAAATTTGTTGGTCACAGTTATTTTCTGAATCCGACACATATGTTATACAGGGTGTCCCTAAAGTAACCTCCTCTAACTTTGTTCCACAATTTTTAGGGTATCGAAGTGAAACTTTTCGAACGTTTCCTGTGTGCCTAATACTTATAGTTTTGAGTAAATAAAAATTGGGGAAAAATCCGAAAGTTTTTGCACATCCCAGATAGAAAGGGGGGGGAGGGGGGGGGATCGGGTTCCTGGAATTGTTTTTCCATTTTTTTTTTTTTTTTTTTCTTTCAGCCTCCGGAATGATGTCAATCGATTCAGCATCATAAATTAAATGCAAAATTGGAGGGCCACCCCCCCCCCCCCCCCCCTGTATGTTTCGCCTGCCAACCGCCGCCATTGCGACATGACAGGCCGACCATCGCTCTCTGACTCCAATATGTACCCAATAATACTGTTTAATAATAATCCAATTCATACTACCTACCCCATTGGCGATATTTATACTGCCCACCAATCAAGCAAATTTTACCAATCAAGGCTGTAACCCAAAAGTTGTATCACCGTGTTGTTTTAATATACCTAATCTAATTAGGTCTATGAATGTATTTTTTCATTTCATTTCATTTTCAGTTCGCATAGGGGGCGCGCTTGGAATGCAAACCATCTCTGGTCGACCTATAACTACCGTTTAGGTAGGTACCTACCTGCGCTCAAGTGCCGCTGTTTTTTTAATAAACTCCGAAAAAAATAAACTATGTATAATCTATATTACCAGTACCTATACCTACGTGAAAATAATAATACTAGTTATCATTCGAATGGGATCTGTTGGTCACATCAAACATGTACCTAACTACCGTTTAGGTACTACCTACACTCAAGTGCCACTGTTTTTAAATAGACTCTGAATGAAATAAACTATGTATGCTCTATTATATTACCAGTACCTATACCTCTCAAATCACGTCTATGAATCGCGTTACTGCATGAATTCCCTTATCGTTACGTGTGTAATGTGTGTCGGGCCGAAACAGTAAAATATTGAAAACAGATATTGAACATGTTAGTGTAAAATCAACGTCACCAATATATTCTTAATTTATAGATAAACATATAACTCCATTACCTTCTCTCACAGTTTTAGCAAAATTATTGTCTTTCCCAGACCAATACCCGTGAATTAGGATCTTCACTGGCTTCGAAGTGTCAATTTTGCCTCCAAATAGCTCAGTGTCAGAGATCTGTGTCTTCACAGGCTCATTTCGTGTGTTTCTGTGGTAGATAAAGGATTAGTGTTAACATTCGTTGGTACCCATAATATCTAATACGAAACAAAGAATATTTAGAGAGATTTTTTGAATTGCAAACAGGTATTTATATATCATTTTCTCCTCGCCAAAGGTAATGCACACACCAAAATAAGAGTTCTAGTCATGAAGTATGATCGTATGAACTAGTGCGATGAATTATTACAATATTAAGTTACATTGTGTTGACATTTAAGCACTTTGAGGCCAAAGAAATTGTTAACTATCATTTTACGAAGAAAAAAAATCGTTCAAATATAAATTTTCACAAATTTCATTTTTTTTTTTTTTTTTTTTTTTTTTTTTTTTTTTTTTTTTTTTTTTTTTTTTACGGAAATGTTCTAAACCGCTGAAAATTATTACCCAAAGGTTTATTTTTTATTTGGATATGTCTTTGCTCTGGGGGGGTCAACCAAAAATTTCCGTGACGCAAAATTTGTGTCACAATTTCAGTGTTTTTCACGTACAACCCAGCCGTTGCTAGGGGAATGGAACTTCCGCAGTTTTCATCGCACAAAAATCGTTCGCCACTCGTTGGAAAGCGCTTGATTTATGTGATAAATGTTCACACCTCAAGCTACCAATTTCCCCCTCCTTACGTACCTGGCTACATTCCAAAACTAAGTTGATTGGACTATAAACAATTTTAATAAGCCGGTTACAATATTCTTAACGTAAACCAATAGCATCATTTACTCCACTCCATAGGAAACATTTTCATCCTCTTGACAACAGTCGAGGACAACCGTTATGAAATCCCCAATCAAAGACATATCCATGTAACATGGTATCTGCTTGTAAAGCTTGCTAAAACTCGTTTACGAGTTTCTTTACTAACTAAAAAGCAGATTTATTGTATCTTATTTATTTTTCGTTTCAGACAGCCCTCCCTACAACATGCGGTTGAATGGGATGATTTTTTTGTTTACTTTTCAACAGATCATCTTTGTTCAAGTTGACTTACCGAGTTAACTTTTCATGAATTTTCCTACAAAATGAAGATATTTCAATGGCTCCGAAAATTTTAAAACGAACATTTTCAGAATTTTCTTCATTGAAATCAGTTCTGTGACATTCTGAACGAATTCCTGGATTGTAACACTTTTTCATATATATGTCATTCCAGACGGTAACTCTCCTTATGATTGAAATAAAAATTCCGTTCTCGCGCCGAAAAATCAGCTTTTCAAATGAAAGGGTAAATTTGTTGGTCAGCAGTTTTTGAGCACCTTAAATTGGTCAAATTTCTAAAAATGTGTTCAGAAAACCACTGAAAATAACTAAAAATGACTGAAAATTGTTAAATTTATATTTTTTGGCAGATCCTTAGTCAACAGAAGTTATCAACAATGAACTAGAACGAACTGAAACATTACTAAACATCCAAAATCTGTTTTGAATCGTATAATATGATTTAGAACGAGTTTATTTGCCATCAAATTCGTTGTCTTTCTGCACCCGAATTGCTCAAATTTAAAAACAAAGACATAATATAATACGATAATCTACGAAAATTTGCTCAAACGATCATGCTGCATGACCGGAACTGTTATTTATTTATTTTTTTCCATTAAATCGGCCGTTAACGAAATTCCTTTTACACTCAATTTTAAATTTGATTCTGATAAACTGACAACTTTAAATTCGATTTTCTATTGCAAAATGAAAACGATAGATATTTTACAATTTTGATATTTTGACTTTAATTGTTCGCCTCCCTGACAAAGCCCCAGTTCCTGGGGAGAAATTTTAGAGACTAATAAAACAACCAATTTAAGGACAGAAAGGGCTTTTTTGTGGCCTTGTATTAATTTGAACTGTCCAATTAATGAAACGTTGAATACAATGTTGTTGATGATCCAATACCAAGAGGTCCCGTTGCAGATACCGTCAGTTGGTGTCTCAAAGTGCAATGAATATATTGAAATAAATTGTCTTGCATTTTTCTATTCAAAGCCGAAATCAAAACAATATGTCGACATGATTTTGAAATCACATGACCTTCGACACCACCTTGATTCCCCCAGCTGGACTTACTGCGTAAATAAGAAAAAGTCCACGTTGTCTTCTAATTTATGATTGGGGATGGTTTTTCCTATATAATCAATCACTGTTCCAGTCTTGTTAATGAGCTCTCCTAAATCTGAAAACAAAAACAGACCAATAAACCAAAAAATGTATTTAAAATAATTTTATAGTATTTATACTTGTTACCTTATTGAACGTTGTGGAGAAAATATTGAAACCCGATCCATCCAATGCAGATATTGCTACTATTAAAACGGCTGCGATTTTCTGTTCATTATCATCCACATTTCATTTATATATTCGCTTAGGTTTTCATGTACATATTCACGTATTTTATTTCAGTTACTGCTGCCGTCGAATCTTGAGTGGGAATGGAGATTGGCGATTAGGTCAACCATATATATTTATATTACGATGTGGCAGCAGAATGATCGTACGACCGAATTATCCTAAACTATCACCTATCGTATTATATCATGTTAAATTTTGTTAAAATTTGAGCCATTGGAGTAGAAAAAAATCGTTGAAAACCAACTTTATGGCAAAAAAAACTCATAGTAAGTAAATAAAAATCTGCAATTAAAAAAAAGATTTTTATTTTTAGATTAAAAAAAGGTTTTATAGATTTTTCAGCCAAACCATTATTTAAATTTATGTATGTTTTTCAGCATAATACTGTGCAAGAATTTTTTAATGCCCTAGTTAATCGTTGATAACTTTGTTTTGACTGAAATTCTGCTAAAAACTATAAATATAACTTTTCTGGCCGTTTTTAGCCATTTTTAGAGATTTTTTTAGCACATGTTTGAATTTTGACCAGTTTAATTTGATCAAAAAGTTCTGGCCAGCAAAGATTTTCTTTCATTTGAAAAGCTTGATTTTTCGGCGCAAAATCGGAATTTTTATCACAATCTTAGAGAGAGTTTTCGTCTGGAACGACATACCTACACACATACACAAACGCGCGCGCGCGCGCGCGCGCGCTCGTGTGTGTGTGAGTGTGTGTCATTCCAGACGATAACTCTCCTTAGGATTGAGATGAAAATCCCCTTCTTGCACCAAAAAATCAAGCTTTCCGAATGAAAGGATGAACTCGTTGGCCAGCACTTTTTGAGCACATTAAATTTGTCAAATTCCAAAAAATTTGCTTAAAAAAAAATCACGAAAAAAATGGCTAAAAACGGCCAAAAAACGTTATATTTATAGTTTTTAGCAGAATTTCAGTCAAAACACAGTTATCAACGATAAACTAGGGCATTCAAAAATTCTTGCACAGTATTATGCTGAAAACGTAGGCACTTGAATATCATTAATGAAAAATCTATAAAAACTGCAAAAAATCTAAAAATGCAAAATCTTCTTTGAATCGCCAAATTTACGTAGTATGAGTTTTTTTGCCATAAAATCAGTTTTTAATTATTTCTATATACTCAGATTCCGAAACAATTTAAATTACTATTATAAGATAGCTGATAATTTACGAAAATTCGCTCATACTATTGCTGCATGACTTGAACTATTGCTAAGTCTTTTGATAAAACTATGTAATAATTTGCAGTGTTTTACTATAAGTAGGTTAAGAGTAGTGTTAGGCATAATCTTGTCGTCGAATATGAATACGATTGTAATCGCGATAATTATTCGTTGATTCTGAGTCAACAGCGATTATACTCGTATTCGTGTAATCGTATTCGTCTGATGGCGATTACACGAATACAACCCATAAAAATGCGTCACGGTCATCAATTTCAATAGGGCGTCCCTCCTATAATGTGCGAAGCCTTGCTAATTTTACCTAGCTTCAGAGGGACGTCCTATTCGAATAGATTTGAGACAAATAGGCTGGGCGCCCTATTGAAATTGATGACCGTGACGCATTTTTATTGGTTGTATTCTTATAATCGCCGACAGACTAATACGATTACACAAATACGAATATAATCGCAGTTGACTCAGAATCAACAAATAATTATCGCGATTACGATCGTATTCGTATTCGACGATAAGATTATGCCCAACAGTGCTTTACAGAGCTGGTCAGGCCTACGACGAGCCGGGTCGAACGATTCGATAACTACCGCGTCAGGTTCAGAAAGTGATCGAAGGCAGCGAGTAGTTGAAAGATGTCCCTACTCTGCCGTTGAGATCGATATAGGATAGCGGCTAGGACCTTTCCGCCTCGAGGAAGACCCCCGAAGAGAAACCCGCTCTACAACAATACCGCTCTTTTACATAATTTGACGTATGTGTGCCCTATAACACGGAATATTAACTCTCTCGAACGGCTAAAGTGATTTGTCAAACTTACCAAGTGACATTTCGTCCGCATGGAAAGAACATCGTTATGTGATATTACGTTGCCCTAGTCTTCGTGATTCCTTTTTCGAGCTTCCTACACTACTAGTGGACGGAATTTAGGTGTATACCGACAAATCTAAACTTATGCTGGACCTTCGGTCTGTGAAACAGATACATTCCGCATTTTAGTCAATGGCGGCAGTGTTGGGCAAAATGTTATCGTCGAATACGATTGTAATCGCGATGATTATTCGTTGATTCTGAGTCAACTGCGATTATATTCTTATTCGTGTCATTGTAATCGTCTGTCGGCGATTAAACGAATACAACCCATAAAAATGCGTCACGGTCATCAATTTCAATAGGGCGTCCCTCCTATAATACGCGAAGCCTTGCTATTACTACCTAGCTTCAGAGGGACGTCCTTACAGTGAATTCAACGATTGGAGCCCAGCATACTTGTCTCAAATCTATTTCAATAGAACGACCCATTTTATGAACATTTATGAAATTTAACACTTTCTCATTTGATATACTTAAGTATATCCTTTTGTACTTTAGCTTTAAGATGTAAATCGTCAAAAATTTCATAAAAACTTGAGCAAACCAAAAGGAGAAATGAGTTGGTCGGGCAGCACTTTCAGAGCACTCAAAGTGCTCTCAAGTTTGCAAAAAAAAATTTAAAAATCCAAAGATTGGTTCGGTCAGCAAAATAATATTTATGGACTGTTTATTATTATTTATTCATTTTATTTTATTTTCATTTATTTGTTAATTTTTTCATTTTTATTTTTATTTTTTCAATAGTTGATAACACATTTAGTGATTACAAAGAGCTCAAATTTCAAAAAGCAATTTCCATAAATATATTCATTGAATAATCTATTATTTAGTAATGAATTTAAAAAAAAGTGCTTGAAACTTTGACTCACAATTTTTTTTTCTTTTCCAATGATTGCAATAAAAACAATTTTTATTCTTCAATTGTAACTCTCCATTCCCATCCTTTCAATGAGAAAGCATGATTTTTTGGGACAAAACGATCCTAAGATATGAAGATCTTAACAGAAGTTATTGTCCGAGAATATATATATATATATATATATATATACCTATTTTTTTTTTTTTTTTTTTTTAATTCATCGCAATACCTCAATTTCCAACATGCATTTACTTTGGAAAACTGAATCAGCTTATAGTGTCTTTGAAAAGTGTCAAGTGTCTTTCACATATGGTTATAAAAGAAGTGGAATGGTCACATTATGAATTACGGTAATGATTAACGTTTGCATTTGGTTAGCAAAACGCACGTGAATCGTATCATCCTCAGACCAACTAGTGTTTAGTCTTTTTTACAAAAAATATTTTAAACGTCAACTATCTTTCATTCTTTCTTTCATTCTGGCTCAAAGCATGTTGAAAACCTAACAAGTTTATGAACTGTCTCAGTAACTAACCCCGAGGTAAGAGTTTTTATTCGCTAGTGCTTCCATTAAAATTATGAGCGAAAAAAAAAATGATAATAATTAAGTCAATGATTCAGAAATTAGTACATGTTCCCGTCAGAGAATCGCCCTTCACCTCAGCCAACCCTCAAACCTATAGTTAGTAGGTTACTCTTATGGGAGTCTCTGCAGCGTAACCTTCTCCAATCGAGCTCGCTGCCGATCAAATATCGAACAATCGAACATCTGTCAAGCCTCGTATGTGTTTCTAGATGATATCTCTTCTCAGAATCGATATTTAAAAAAAAAATCTGTCCTTTCGCCACAAAATCAAGCATCACCAAGAAAGGATGAGTTTGTTTGGTGGGCACTTGTAAAAGTCTGCTTCCTTTCACAATAGGGTTTTTGCAGTTTTCCACCTGAGTCGTTCAGCTGAGTCGTTGAACGACACAAAAGATGTTTTTCTAGCGAAAGCGAACCAGAAGCTATCCGCTGAGTAGTAATGTACGAATAGAGAATCGTTGTACGATTGAATGAAACGATTCAGAAGTCACACTAACCTGACTGCACTACTCCAAAACTTCATAATTAAGCCCGAGTCATTGATCACCTAACTTTTAATGAATTCTTTCATAATGGAAGAAGTATCAAATTAGCAACAACTTTATCTGTGGTGTAATTTTTTCGCTAGAAATAGAAGTAGTAGAAGAAGGAAGGGAACTTGGAAGGGTAGGTGGTTGTTAAGGCAACATCGAAATTCGCCTTGGGTTTGGAGAATCTCATTCGGGAACTTCTACATTATCAACGATCAAGATGTACATACCTAAATTATAAACATGTACTTACCTACCTGTACCCATTACCTAAATATGTACGATATTTTACACTTTTTTTCCCTTGGCCAACGTTTCATTACTGAAGATCTGAATACCTGCTAATTCACGACATAGGGCAAAGACAGCTGTTTCTGTCAGAGTCTATTTTCTCTGTAATTTGGCATAATCCCTACCCATTCCATCAAAATCAATCTATCAGTATCGGAGCTTCGTCTATAACAACCAATTTCAGGTTTGGCAGGTGCAATGGTTATCTATTTTAACAAAATGACATCCTGAGACTTGTACCCAAATACCCTCGAACTCATAATTCAAGTTGAGATGAATCTTCAAACCAACCACCTTTTTTGAAAATCACGAATATTATAATGCCCATGTCATGCCACCTTGGATAGGAACAAAAAAAATTGATTATAGCATTATAGGTTATCGTCATGGAAGGTTACATGCGTATACGGAGCTGTATTCGGTTTCCCTTGAGATCCGAATAGGATTTTTCTATTTGTACAACGAATGGACCGCTAACTGTTAGCATTTTTCGCGCATGCGCAATGCTCCATTTCTATTCGTAGTTCCTTCCACTCGACTACGACTCAGCGTTGCAAAAACTCCCTAATAGGTAATCTTGATCCCCAGAGTGCGAAACAATGTGAAACGTCTTGAAACCTCATGTGAAACAAGCAAAAACTAAAAATGTTGATTTTCTTTTCGCATTGAACTGGGCTATTTCCATGTATACGCAAATACTTGCGAACAATTAACGTTATTCTGACCAATATGGCCAACTAATCTCAACTTTTACTAAGGGATTGACTACTTGATGTTATGTATTCTTGAGATGCGATCTTGAGAGCATTCAGACCACCATACCAAGGCGGTCACGCTCAGCCTTTTTGTCATATAGAATAGGTTGGTTTTACAAAAAGGCTGAGCTTTTCTAGCTTCTTTACGAAAATGCTAAAAAGTACCAGGCTAATTGTTATTCCAACGTTTTTATTACGAAAAGTCGGCGTATTGTAAAAAGGCTAGGCTTTTTACAAAAAGGCTGATTTTACAATAGGGCTGCGACACATACATTTGAAAAACGTTTAATCAAGGAATCGTTGCGGAATGCCCCATAACAGATTTCCATGATGAAAATTTTGAAAAATTTGTATTTTATAAGTATTGGAGCTATTAGAATGACTTAATCTTTGCTAAAATCAAAATTCTCATAATTTTCTCCATGGGAACCCGTTTTAAGGCATCATGCTAGAACCGTTTATGAAATCTAACACTTTCTCATTTGATATACTTATATTCTTTTGTATTTATACCATTTTATTGATATATCTCTTCAACTTTCATAAAAAACTTCAGCATACCAAATGGAAAAATGAGTTCGTTGAGCAGCACTTTCAGAGCACAATAAGGCGCTCTCAAATTTGCAACAAAAAAGTTAAATATCCTAAGATTGGTTTAGTAGAATAATATTTATGAACAGTTTATTTTTATTTGTTTATTTTATTTTAATTTTAATTATTTGTTTTTTTTTTTTTTCAATAGTTGATAACACATTCAGTGATTACAAAGAGCTCAAATTTAAAAAAAAAATTGTCATAAATATATGAGTTGAATAATCTTTTATTAAGTTATGAATTCTTAAAAAAGTGCTTGAAACTTATGACACACAATTTATTCTCTTTCAAATGATTGCAATACTAGCAATTTTTAATCTTCAATTTTTATTCTCCATTCCCATCCTTTCAACGAGAAAGCATGATTTTTTGGAACAAAACGATCTTAAGATTTGAAGATCTTAACAGAATTTGTTGTCCGATACGAGATATTTTTTTCTTTAAATTTTAAATTCATCGCAATACCTCAATTTTCTACATGCATTTACTTTGGAAAACTGAATCAGCTTATAGTGTCCTTGAAAAGTGTCAAGTGTCTTTCACTGTTGGTTATGAAAGAAGTGGAATCGTCATATTATCAGTTATGGTATTGATTAACGGTTGCATTTGGTTAGCAATACGCCTGTGAATCGTATCATCTTCAGAGCATCCAGCGTTTATCCTTTTCAAAACCAACATTGTAACGCCGCCTTCCCGTCTCTCTGGCGATGGGTTTGTAGTTCGATTTGCTTTTTACCGTTTTGTTTAGTCCTTTGTACGATTTCCGATGAGATTTCTTCTCTAATATCGCGCTCTATTTGTCAGATGTTTACATAAAGTGTGGTTGAATTCGTATCAACAGTGGACCTGGAGACATGATCTTTATAGACCGAGAGCCAAAGACCAACACTTGTGCGGAAATGAATAGAAGGTTTGAATATCTTAATATATATTTTTTTAACATGGAACATGTTTTGACGTCATAACCCTGAAAAATTATGCAAAGCTTAAAGACTTTTGTGAATTCATTTTTCAATTAGACGATAAGGTTGTATTCGATAATCATCAGAAACGCTTGCATACGAGTCTGCAACTCATTGGGACATTTTATGTCTTTAGTTGCAGACTCGTATTCAAGCTCTAAGAGCAACATACGAAATTACAGCTTCCTAGAGTGTAAAAAACTACCTATTAAAATGATTTAACCACCGCTTCACTATCAATTATTGTGAATGATCACCTGAGTGTACACAATTATTCAAATACCCATGCTCATAACTCAGCTTGTTGGCCACGCACTTCGCAGTAGTAAACATAATATGATTGGATAAATCGAGAGCTTTCGAAAGAATGGTCAACGAATGTTGTAGGATGAAAAACGACGAAGTACCATTTCCCTAGCAACGACTCGGTTGTAAGCGGAAATCATCAGAAAACCAACCGTAACGCTTTTCTTAACGCATTTTTTTAACGTTTTTTTTTTTTTTTTTTTTTTTAACGCTTTTTTTAACGCTTTTTTCGTCTATGTGCCAAAGTAAAGACATAAAATTCAAAGATATTTTAAGCGTCAACTATCTTTCATTTGTAGCATTTGCTCAAAACATGTTGAAAACCTAACAAGTTTATGAACTGTCAGTCTGAATGGCTGGGCTTTTCTCAATAGGGCTGCGACGTAGATAAATTAACTTAAAATGTGCACTTCACCGCGGAGCCTTCTTTTCCTGAATTCGGGGATCATCGGAAATGTTCTGTTCCACTTCTCATGAATGGGGGGATGTCGAGTGGGGTTGCGATTCGGACCCTCGTGGGTCGGACGGTCGGACAACCAAAATGTCAGGCGGTATAGGTTTCTGGACTCCGGAAAGTCGCCGTATATAAACCCCAGTAGGACCCGTAACATCTTCAGAACACACAAGACTCTCCAACCAAAATGAAGTCCCTGGTGAGTAACCAATATGTCAATACCTACATGACTTTGTCGTAGGGACGAAACTTTAGAAGGTAGAAATGGTTGGGAATGCTAACTCTCAAAGAGGGATGGATGAACAAATCTATTTCAGAGTTTTATTCTTAGGGTTCTTCATTTAGCGAATTTTCCTAGAAAATCCAGCTACTGCAATGCCTCCAAAAATTTTAAAAACAAATTTTCGAAAATGATTGCAATGCCTCCAAAAAGTTTAAAATCAAATTTTCGAATGATTTCTCCATTGAAATCCGTTTTGAGATATTATGAAAGGAATCTTAGAGTTTCACACTTTTCATATGTATGTATGTATGTGAGCTCTCCTTAGGATTGAGATCAAAATTCCGTTCTTATGCCAAAAAACCAAACTTCCCAAACGAAAGGCTGAGTTTGTTGGCCTACACTTTTTGAGTACAGTAAATATGTCAAATTTCAGAAAATATGCTCAAAAAATCTCTAAAAATAACTAAAAACATCTAAAAATCGGTAAATTTATATTTTTAGCAGAATTTTAGTTATGAGAAGTTTATCAACGAGGAACTAGAAGATTAAAAAATTTATTAAGAAAATTAGGGTTAAAAATGAGCTTAAATTTCATTAATATTTGCTGAAAAATCTATTTAAAAAGCTGAAAAATAGCTAAACATCCAAAATCTGAATATGATTTAGAACGAGTTTATTTGCATAAAATTGCTGGTTAACAATTTCTTTGCACACAAAGAACTCCAATTTTAAAACAAAGTAAAATAATATACTACGATAATCTACGAAAATTCGATCATACAATACTGCTGCATGACTAGAACTTTTTTAATTATAAACTTTTGTGTTTCCCTACCAAACATTTTTGTTCCACTTTCTCAAAATTCGATGTTCTACGTTCGAAAAAAAAAAAAAAAATTACAAGGCTTGTCCTGTTAAGCATGGGCAAAAATCTTGACCGGAAATCGAGGAAAACACTGTCAAGCGCAATTTTCTGTCATCCGACTTTGAAATTTGACGTCCAGTAAATGTAGACGGTATTGGCTCGGGTTGGTCTTAAAATGTTCTTTGAAGTTCCAATTTGGTCCCATGCGAAATTGTGTTTTCCAATTGCAGTGAACGAAAATGTAGAAAAAAACGTTGGTTTTCGAGCTAATGCTCTTCTTCATTCCGTCGAAACGTAGTTACTCTGAACTTTGTATTAGCTCTTGCTAGAACGCAGAAGATCTCCCGTTTAAAAGGCGCTTCCAACATCAAAATAGGCGGGGAAAAGGATAGCCCTTCTTCGAACATAAAATAATGGCCTATCTTTATTAAACCTAATAAACTTTTTCCTGGTTCCCACATAGTTTTATAAGATTTAATTTGTTTGTAAGTAATTCAAAACAGAAAAAAACGTCTGCCAAGTTTGGTGGGCAGTATAACTTCCTCAAATATTGTTGTATGGACTATAGATTACTAACTTGAAGAATTTAATAGTTCTTAAAACTAAACTTTTGGTGGTTCCACATAGTTATATTAGTTTTTTTTTTTTTTTTTTTTTTTGCCATTCCCTTGGGATTGTCGATAGAAATGGATTGTAAGCAATTTTCAAATTTTTCACCCCCACCCGAACCACGGGTTGTAGGTCTTGCTGGTATGGGAACTATATCCCATCGCCTATATACGTATATACATCCCTCACTGAGCGAACGAGAAAATCCACCCCTAGCGAGCGAAGCAAGAACATCCCCTACACATTTCAAATCACCCTTAGGACCGGTTTATCAATTATCTACATTAACTGCAGGATAGCTATGCTCAGTATAGCGCTATACTCCATATAGAGAATGTGAGTCGTTTATCAATGCCGAATTACCTGGCGGATAAAATTATCCCTCAGATAAATTCTGTCTGGTGGTCCGTTAGCACCTCATCGGTGTCCGTAGGCGACAAAATAAGGGCGATTTACACATGGAGCTACCACAGAGTAGAGTAGGAGCTACATTTTCTTCGTGGATCGACTAGGTATTAAACAAACCGGGTCTGACGTCATTTCCATTTCCTTGATATCAACCTCGACAAATAAGAAACCACCACATTTTTGCCGTTTGTTTGCTTA
This sequence comes from Adelphocoris suturalis, assembly GCA_030762985.1. Lineage (NCBI taxonomy): Eukaryota > Metazoa > Arthropoda > Insecta > Hemiptera > Miridae > Adelphocoris > Adelphocoris suturalis. The sequence goes on from CM061043.1 coordinate 61,901,225, forward strand.
TTTCTAGAGAGAGAAATACATATACTAATAGCGATATTGCAACCTGAATAAGAATGAATGAATTACTGTGATCAGTAAGTTGTGGACTTAATTTCATCTTCGATTTATGTTAGAATGTAAAAAATGGTATCTTTGTACAACCAAAATCCCCAATAAAACCACGCACTCGTCCCATATTAGTAGATGATCTACACGGGGTCTTACTAGGTACTACATACGGTTTTCTTGTCCATTCCACGAATCATGCTACGATTTAATCTTCGTTGATGCTGCAATTTGAAGACAACTCCCCAAATACATCCATTGGAATGTACAAAAATAAAGACAATCAAACTTGAGATTCTAATGAGATTTTTTATAAACTAATAAACTTGTTCGAGGTTAGATAGGTCTAGATATCTCATTAACCTCCAGTTATGATTGTTATCCAGCCGTCCAGGGAGCAGATAAATTAAAACGCCAGATAGGGTTTAACTTGGGATGGATAAACACTCCCTATTGTGTTATCTAGAGGATAACGCTATCCTTCAGATAAATCCCTCTTATTCATTGGATAAATGTGATTGATAAACTTTCCCTTAGTGGTCTACAGTTTCCAATAATTTTATATGTCCCACTCAACAGTAAAGACCATTGCATCTATACAGCCACACCGAGCGAGCAATTCGAGCGAGAAAACTTGGCTCGTCCTGTATAATAATGAACTTAACGCTTTGATGTCCTGTGAAACTCCAATTAATTCCACTAAATCAACTTATTTTGATTTAACACCTGTAATATTTAAAAATCTGGTCTCTTCCCCCGGATTGCTTCCTTGCCGAGAAGCCTCCAGTCTGGTGACCGCCCTCAGCATTTTATGGGCGTCTCCGATTGGCGAAAGGAAGAACGAGATGCCGATGGGAATCAGAACCGCGTTTAACAGCATGAGCACAAACGGAGAACTTGAGTCCGACAACAACCGCGAACTGTTTTAAAATGTGACACCACCCGAGAGATGAAACGTTTGATTTCTTGTTAGTGGTCATAACATTCACAGGTAGTCCAATAAAATTATTATTGCGGTCTTATTTAGACCCACTTCACTGGAGGCAGTGTTGGGCATAATCTTATCGTCGAATTCGAATACGATTGTAATCGCGATAATTATTCGTTGATTCTGTGTCAACTGCTATTATATTCGTATTCGTGTAATCGTATACGTCTGTCTGCGATTACACGAATGACAACCCATAAAAATGCGTCACGGTCATCAATTTCAATAGGGCGTCCCTCCTATAATATGCGAAGCCTTGCTAATATTACCTAGCTTCAGAGGGACGTCTTTAAACCGAATTCAACGATTGGAGCCCAGCCTATTTGTCTCAAATCAATTTCAATAGGACGTCCCTTTGAAGCTACCTAATAATTACCTTATGACTTCGCATATTATAGGAGGGATGTCCTATTTAAATTGATGACCGTGACGCATTTTTATGGGCTGTATTCGTGCAATCGCCGACAGATGAATACGATTACACGAATACGAATATAATTACATTTGACTCTGAATCAACGAATAATTATCGCGATTATAATTGTATTCGTATTCGACGATAAGATTATGCCCAACACTGACTGGTGGAATAAATATGTAAAATTTATGAATGGACTGTACATTTTTATCCATGTGTCGTAACGTACGAAACTATCATATCACCTCGTATCATGATACAAGCTGTGATAGCTATCAAGTTTTAGGACTTCCTCCTGAAGGTATGTCTTATAGGCAAGGCTTCGTTAACAAGAGGGTCGCCTATTGGAATTGATCCAGGGGGCTGGGGGGACAACCCAAGCATGAGAAAAAAAACCGCAAACAATTCCATTTCTAACAATTTTAAGACCGAATCTTTGAAAAAACTATAGGCTGTGTATGTCCGGGTGTTTCTGTGTACGTGTGACAAATTTTGTCGACGCTGCCCGCCTAGGCCACGATTCTCAACCGATTTCCGAGAATCTTTCTTTGTTCGATTCCAAATTTAGTCTAGTTGTGCAAAACCCCGGGAATTGTTAATTACGTGATAGAAGAGGGGGAATGGCGAAGTTAAGGCTGAAAAAACGTGGTTTAGTTGACAAATTTTGTCGACGCCGTATCTATGCCAAAATTCTCAAATGATTTGCATGATTTTTATTTGGTTCGATTCCAATTTCAATCTATTTGTGCAACAAACCTTGGGAATTTCGGATTCGCTGTTGAGGTGGTAGTGGGGGGGGGGGGGGGGGTAATTACCAATTCTTTCAAGCTCCACCCAAGCTACAAATCTCGACCGATTTTCGTGATGCTTATTTTGTTCCATTACGAATTGGCTATAGTTTTGGAACGCATATCAGGGGTGTCAAATTTCATCGTGTGCAATGGAAGGGGAAAGCAGATAAATCATGATGTTTTAACCACTTCGTTTGATTCTTTTTTGTTCAACTATGAATTTGTTCGAGTTTTGAATCTTATATCAGGAATTTCAAATTTCATTATGAATGGGGTTAACAGTAGTATATCATGATGTTTTTAATAGTATCTTCAGATTATCCTGATTCTTTTTTTGTTCAACTTGGAATTCGATCTAGTTTTGGAGAGTATATCAGGAGTTTCAAATTTCATTATGGAAGGGGGTCAATTGGGGTAATAGAGATAAACCATGATGTTTTAACTATTGTCGTCAGATTTTTTTTTTTTTTTTTTTTTTTTTTTTTTTTTTTTTTTTAATTCAATTATGAATTTGGTGCAGTTTTTGAAAATATCTCAGGAGTTTCAAATTTCATAGGTACTGGAAATTTAATGATGGGAATTTACTGTCGGTGACGGGAGTTAATCGGGGGGGGGGGGGGGGGGGGGATTCCGAGAAGTGAAGATATTTTTGTTTTTTCTCATATTATCACTCCTACCTAAATTATATAAAATCCATTTTCATAGGGACGTCCCTGTTTAGCACGCATTACTTACCAATATGCTTATCTACGCAATGCTTATCTACTCAATGCTTTATATGAGCAGCGATATTTCATCAAAATAAAATTAGCTTAGCTCGCTCGTACAAGGCCAAGATGAAATGTACATTAAACCACCTTTCAATCAATTGTGTCAATACGACATGGACAATAGCAGAGTTTTGGGCAGTATCTAGTTACCTGGGATCTAGACACTTTTTAGGATACTTTGATAGTAAAAATCGAAAATTTCACCGAAAATGCTGTCGCCTGACTTATTTGCCAAATATAGCGGCAAAATGGAGAAAATAGCTAAATTTCCCCATTTTTCTGTAAAATTACTTAGTTTCTATCGGTTTTCCGGGGTAAAATTCGTAGTTCTGAATTGTATGAACTGTGATTGGACCGTTTGAGCGTAGGGTTAGCTATTGTCAGCGGTACCGTTCACGTGTAAAAGCTTGTACAATGGTATCGGGTCGTTAAGCGAATAAGTACAATGCCGGTTCATGTCCTTGCCAAATTACCAACAGCTTTGTGCCGAGTATCCTGGGAAATAACAAATTTTATCGACACAAGGTATTTCGGGAACTTAAATTATCAACGTGACATAATTTCCGGTGAAATTAGGGTGAATTTGTCTATTACCCTACAACAAATTTGAGGAATTCTTGCCAAAAAGGTGCCAAATCAGCCAATCGCAGTATAAAGCATTCAGTTTTGGGCAGTATCTAGTTACCTGGGATCTAGATACTTTTTAGGATACTTTTGGCGAATTTGAGGGATTCTGGCCGAAAAAGGTGCCAAATCTGCCAATTTATCAGATTCATTGTATTTACCGTACTGTTACACGAATGGAATCATGAAGATGTAGTTACAGTTACTTGGTATCTATATTGACCGTCACAAATACTTTTACGGATTCTGTAACTGAATCCGCAATCCGCGGATACAGATACTCGCCGAGGGAAAGTAACTACGGATACTGATACAGTTACTTGTATCTGTAACCGTAACTATATCTAGTTAATTTTCCGTATACAATCTCAAAAATCGTCCTAATTTGACTGGAATGCGGAAAATGGACCCCTACTACACACCTAGTCGTACGAGCCGTAGTTTTCAAGCCCATAGAGTATGAAACGGAGAAGTAACAAATTCCAGTCATGTATCATGGCTACGGAGTGCATTTTCAAAGAAATATGCGGTATTTGGCTTTTTAGTTCCTCAAATACGCAAAACCTGAACTTTGGCACGGTTGGTAAAATATGAAATTTTAATAGTATACACCTTCGGCCTCCAGGATTCTCTGTATAATTTTTTGCACACTGCACCCCATGGTGGCGTGGTTTCAGCCTTAGGGTCAATAATAATATCTGGGATTGTGTACAACACATTCTAAAAGCCTCAAAAGTATACAGTGATAATTTTAGATTTTTATTGACTTTACGATGCACGCGCGCACGGTGCGTTGCACGTTAGTACGGTGTGCAGTAGGCAAACAGTTATACATGAAATTCAATGCGCGCAATCAGCAGGAATTATGGTGGCACACTGCATTATAGAAAATGCAAGGAGTTCTATGCCGAAATTATAGTTATTCTTGAGAAGCTATGATTAGTACCAGGTTGCTTGAGAGATGTTTTGCTTTCTAATTACCAGAGGTATGAAGCTTCGTCTTTTTGCAAGACTTCGAACAAATGTTTGTCTCCAAAATCAAATTTTCGACTTTCTTTTTGGGTTTCACAGCTAGTTGATTAATATTGGTTCCGTGTATGTCTCTCTGTGTGTTATCTATGGAAAATCCTTGTCAAGACCAAAACTATATGAACTAAGTTTTATACTCCCAGAGTAATGGACCGATTTTCATGAAATTATCAGGGATTAGTGGGTTAGCTCTTATTTATAGCCTTTTAGATGTCATTGCCATGAGACCAATGGTAGACTGTGCTCACATGCAAACCTGATATTGTTTGTTCTAAACAGAACGCTGAGACTAATAGACTGATTTAGATGAAATCACCTAACTGAAAGTACTTACAGTGCATTATTTTTCTATCAATAGATAGTTTGCTAACAAATGATAAATGTGTTCCAGGTGTTGCTGCTGGTGATCGTTGCTGGTTCTTTGGCAAATTCGACAGCGGACAAAGAAAAGAAAGTAGAGAAGCGAGGGCTTTCCCATCTACACCATGGAGGAGGAATAGGAATAGGTCCCTACTTGGGTGGTGACCTGGATGAATTTTCTTACGCACCTTCTGCACCTGTGTTAGCTATCGGAAACGGACTTGTTGGACTATCTGGAAGCACACCAATTATCACTTCTGGAGTCTCAACTTTGCCATCTAGTGGACTTACATACGCTCCAAGCTATGGTTACGGTAGCTCTGGAGTGGCCTATTCTCCAAACTATGGCTATGGACCGTCTTACAACTTAGGATATGGGCCATCATACAGCTTGGGATCCGGAAATTACGGATCGCTTGGTTTAGACTCGTCTCTGGGAACATCATCCCCAATCAATTCTGGTATTGACGGGATTGCGTCAATTCCTATTTCATCAAGTGGTATTGGTGGAGGAATTCCGATTAGCTCTGTAAGTTATGGTCCTGAAGGCATTCCTGTTTCGACTGGTGGAATCTCTAGAGGAAACATCGTGTCTCAGCACGTCACAGTGACCAACCGAGTTGCTGTTCCTGTCCCTCAACCCTACCCAGTGCCTATTGAGCGACCTGTAGCAATCCCTGTGGCTCAGCCAGTTCGAGTTCCTGTTGATAGACCATACCCTGTTCCAGTACCTCAAAGAGTAGCTGTTCCAGTTGAAAGGCCTTACCCCGTTCCAGTCGAGCGACCAGTGCCCGTCCCTGTGCCTCACCCAGTTCCTGTAGCTGTTCCCAGACCCGTAGCAGTACCTGTTGCTAGACCATACCCAGTCCCAGTTGTCAATAACGTCGCAGTCGCTGTACCTCAACAAGTTGCGTTTCAGCAGAGAATTCCAGTGGTTGCCGCCACTCCAGCAATAATTGGAACTACAGTCTCTTCTCCATTGTTTGCAAGTGGACCAGCATATTACAGAAGCCCAGCAATTTATGGAGGGAATCTAATTGGTGGACCAGGAGCCATATATGGAGGATCCATAAACAGTATTGGGAGTGGTTACATAGGATATCCATCCTACCAATCTGGGATTGTAGTTGGAGGAATCGGTGGTGGTTCAAGATATTCCCTCGGTGGTCTCTCAATTGGAGGAAGTCTATCACTGGGGCCTCTTGGACACATCTCAAAACACTTGTGAGTATGCTAGTAAAACGTGAAATCTATATTACAGTGGAACCTGGATAATTCGAACTTCTTTAATTCGAAATCTTCTTTCATTCGAATATTTCTCTTGGTCCCTTGCATTTTGTATTTAAACAATGCTAAAAAATCGTGGATAATTCGAATTTTATTTTGGATAATTCGCATTTTTGGCGTGCTAATTAAGGAATAAATTTTAAACTGTGACTCAAAATAATTGTAAATTTATCTGGAAATACGTTTTAGTAACGATATTCGGCAAAAGGTTAGACCAAATGCATGCACCTCAGTGCCATCGTACAGTCTGATAACTCCCCTTCTCCTCCCGCCCACCGACCGTCCCAAAACAGGATCAGGCCAAGGCTGAGAAATTCGCCAAAGAATTGGGAAAGCAAAATTTCAAAGCTAGCACTGGGTGTATGACACAAGTGTGCACTGTGAATGTAAGTGATTCATACTTCAACTCTTTCAATGCGTTGGAATCTTTTATTATGACCGAGAGACTTAATACATTTTTGAAGAACAATAGATTGTTTTTTATGGTTACAGTTAAATACAGTACCACTCCAGGTATCTTTATATTTATTGTTCAATATTCCGTTGGTCAATACAGTATTCCATGTTACTGTATGTACTTTACTTCGTACTGTAGTTTGTTAAAATATAATTTATTAAAAACTTCTTTAATTCGAATTTTTGGTCAATTCGAAGTTTTGACTGGTCCCTTGAGGTTCGAATTATCCAAGTTTTACTGTACAAATATTCCTTAGTATGTATTTTTGTACATTGAATAGATTTTTGTACATTGAATAGATTTACGATGAAACAGTTTTCCATATTTTGCCACAATGCCATATTTTGAGGGGTATCCGTAAATCGCATTTCGGCTCTTTATGTTTGTAAGATCAGGAAGCACTTGAGTAGGTAATTGGATGCCAAAAACTGGTTGGTCCTTGGGTGGTATATTGTAAGATTGCTCAAGTACAGTAATGTTTTGGTTGAGGAATGGAATTTTTGAATCCAAATCGTATTATTTTGGTTCCACAACTGTATAAGCATTAGAGCTCATTAGTGAGGAGTTATCAATACATATTAATAGGATTTAATTATGTCATTTACGTATTCTTGTGTTTGCTAATTTTTGTTCTCTTCTCTCTACTTTGACTGTGGTTAGGTTTGTCATATAAGCCTTATTCATGTGTTAACACTTTGAAAAACGTTGAATCAGAATTCCTTCTCATAGCTCGGTGCTAATGCAGTATACCTAATGATCCCTGCACCTACCTGATCCCCTACCTTACCTGATTGATTATGTATTAATATGTATTATAAAATGAAGCGTTTTCAAAAAATGAATAGAGCAAGCTTTACATCTATATTTTGGACCAGCCATGTGCGTGTGGTCGGGTTGAGCTTGCTGACAATGTCCTACTGGATTGTTCTGTCTTCTCGGTAGAGAGGCGCGAGTATGGTTTTCAGGGAGTACCAATGGATTGTCTACTGACAACCCAAGAGACGATAGAGGATTTAAGGCGATTTGCCAACTTGGGCATAGGAAGGGAAATTATTTTAGGTTTGGGATTTTTAAGTTTTCTAGGAATTAGGGGGTGTAGGGTGTCTTATTTTTTAGTTTTAATTGTTTAATTTAGTTGGGGGAACCATCGAGGCCTCGCCGAATAGGGTTGAGGTACAATGATGACCCGTGGGTGAGTAATTTAAGTTAGGTTAGGGTAGGTTTGGTCCCTGCAGGACTGTGCGCCACGTGCTGGAGGTAGTGGTGGAGGGCATAGACTCAGGGACGGTGTGTAGCGAGCATAGATATGTATACATACAGGTGTATACAGGTATACATACCTAGGGTAGCGAGTGAGTGGAAAGCGTGAGTGCCAGCACCAATGCTGTGCTTGCAGTGAACCTATGGAGCTGGTCTGGATAGTCGAGTATATATTTGGCCTCTCTTTCTCCTTCTCCCAAACTCTTGGGCTGGGTTCACCCCCAGAGAGAGGGTTAAGTGGTAGGTACAGAGTAGATGCTGGCCTTAATGGGATGGTGATGGCGCATTGTGCAAGGCTGCAGGTGCACAGACATGTGTCCTTGAGGATCCATGAGTTTGGATTCGCTGGGGTAGTGGTTTACTTCGAGGGTGCACATGGTTCTGCAATACTCCAAAATTGAGAGTTGTGTGATTGTGCTGAAAACACGGGAACCAACCTGCTCTGTTGGAATTGTGAATATCCAGATGACTCTGTTTCATTGAATTGAAACATGTAATTTTGCTTCTCTTTTCCGTTTCGTGGACTGAGCTTTCAGCTGATGTTGTATATATTATCTAACTCGAAATGAAGTTTCGCCTTTTGTAGAGAAAGTGGAAGGGTGCATGACTCTTTCTTATTATATTCCTATACACATATCGTTAATGTAAAATTAGATATGATTGATTTTGGTAAATAGCTGAATTAAATATAGTTTTCATGAATCTCTCGTGTTTTTCTGTGCAGGACTATACGTTGACAATAAAATTGGACTGATGCCTTTAATAACCTTCTTGGACGTTTTTCCGATGGACAATTCATCCTGTTGGTTTCTCCAGGCTTCATCAGAAGAATAAGAAGAAAAGAAAAGTTCCTCATAAAAAAAAAGAAAAAAAAAGAAAAGAAAATAGAAAATAATAAAATAAAATAAATAAAGAAAAACTGAAAATTGTTAATCATGAGCATTGTAAATATAATTTTTTGTTAAAATAGTTGTTTGTTTAATAAATTTATAGATAAAACAAAAATACTGATTACCAATTATTTCTCTATATAAATTAACCTCCCCCCGTTTCGTGTGGAAATTATTGTTTCTTGTATTTCATTTATCTGTTTACTTATTATTATTTCATTCATTCAGATACAAAATTGCCAGATGAAGCATCTTGATCATTTTCATTATGTGTAAAATTCCTCATTACTTCTTTCCTTCTTTGTACTCCATAGGAGAGTAAATTTAGTTCTAAGCACTAAATCTTGACAGAACATGGAACATGTTCCTTGGGAGAACAGGAGAGAATTTAGGTCACTCAGCAGATTAGAAAAGAGCCCATCATTTCAATCGTCTCTTAATGTCCCATAGAGTCTCCCTATGAAATTTCAACTTCCTAGGATGAACAGGAGACAATTTAACTCACTCAGCTGAGTAGGAAGAAGCCAGTCATTTCAATCGTTTTTTAATTTCAGCTTCAGAGATTAAATACAATATAAATCATCAGCTTTAGGAACCCATCAACTGAGTGGTCTATGCATCGTCTAGTACCTACTGCTAACAAGTACCTACTCCTCAACAGTATACCTACCATGTACCTAGTGCCTTCTTTTCACATTATTAGTTCGATATGGTTACCTACCAATATTAGTCTATAACTAAGCGTAATAAACCAGCTTTCCTTGACACTACATTGGCTTACGGATCATGAGATGTTGTGTTAAAATGAGAGCATTCCAAAAAGTGGCGAACGATTTTCCTGCTATGAAAACTAAGGGAGTTACACTTCCCTAGTAACGCATTAGTTGTACGTAAAAATCAATAGAAATAGAGAATTCATGTTTCTGCAAAACGAAAAGTTTGTTTATAGTCCAATAAAATTAGTTCAGGAATGAGCCAGGTGCGTTAGGAGGGGGAAATTGGTAGCTTGAGATGAGTACATTTTTCACATAAAACAAGAGCTTTCCAACGAGTGGCGAACGATTTCTGTGTGATGAAAATTGCAGAAGTTACATTCCCCTAGCAACGGGTTGGTTGTACGTGAAAATCGACCGAAATGGAAACGTTGCATTCTTTTTGTGTTACATTTTCACAGATATACCCCCACGCCTTAGACATATCCATGTCAAAATGTCTCAATGTCTTGCAGACTCGTTTACAAGATTTTTTACTAAGGGATTGATTATTCATTTATCTATTTATTTATTTAATGGATTTGAACATGTATGGGAAAGAGCCCATCATTTCAATCGTCTCTTAATGTCCCAGAGAGTCTCCCTATCAAATTTCAACTTCCAAGTTTCTTTCAAGTCTAATAGTGGTTGCAAACATGTCTACAAAATTAACTGAGAAGGATCACCTGTATGTGAACAACTACCCAGACAACCACGCTCATAACATAGATTGTTGGCCACGCACTGCGTAGTGGTAAACGTAATACGGTTAGGTAAATCGAGAGCTTTCCAACGACTGGCGAATGATTTTTGTACGATGATAAATGCCTAAGGTACAGTTCCGTAGCAATGATTCGGTTGTAAGCGATAATCATCAGAAAATAGGGGCTTAATGCAATGAATGTCACGTAATGGTGATTTTGTCTCATTTTCGGGCAGGTTATGATGACAAAAACATGTTCCATGTTAAAATATCACCAAAATCACATTTTCCTCTGGCTTTTAAATATTAAAGGCATTACAGGGATCTTACTAGATTTACAAGGGGAGTGCGAGATAAGCCCTGCACCAATCGAAATTGAATATCTACTGGAGTTTCTACTTCACCTTCCGGTCGACACGTTTTGTGCCGTTCGACAGAAAAATTGTGCACATGGCGTGCACGAAACTAAAGCTGCTCCCACGTATTTGAACCAATTTCAATGAAATTCACACCAGTTTTTCTACATCAGAAAATATTGGCCTGGGGCCTATTTCATAAAACAACGTTACAAGTGTACAAGTTAACATGTACAGGTAATTGTAATGCACGGTAAACTAGAACAAGTGTTTCACCAAAACAAAGAGTACAAGTGTAGAAAAGTTACAATAAATTGTAGAAGCTAAGTTTACAAGTGTAGCAGAAAAGAAAAATGGCGTGAGGGGACAAAGAAATGAACAACGTCAAGCAGGATGCCGAAATTGAAGATTTGTCAGCGAATCATAATGTAAAAACGGTGTTAAGAACACGACAGGATCATGACAACGTGTACCTAATGATTGGAATACAGACAAATTATAAATTGAAAAGTGGAGAAAGTGTGTATTTGATTTCAATTTATTCTGATGGCTGGCATAGCCAGATTTTTCACCATCATTTAGCGGAAATGATTAATCAGTACATCAAGTCATAATGCTGCTGGGTTAGGAATGTCATCTGTAACTTCGAGATGATCTTCTCACTTCATTTTATTCTTCAATTATGGAGAGATCCTCCATACCTGATCAGGAAAAATTGTACAGAGTCACGCAGCATTTGAGTCATTCAAGGGTCTTGGAAGACATCCTAAATCTCTCGTTAAACTCGAAAATACCAACGAAATAAGCCTCTGTACGTGATCGCGAAAATGGTTTGCGACTTATACGCTGAATGCTATTTTTCTTGTCTGTAAACTTCAGCAGAAGATGATTCCCACATATTAAACACCGAAAAATGGTCAACTCACAATGCTGGAAAAAAGCAAGTTTACAGGTGAACGGACATAGGTTAAAAATCGGCCATTTTTTACAACTGCAAAACAGTGACTTGTTCAAAATGGTGTGGAAACACCTGTAACTTGTCCAAATTCGCCTGTACACTTGTTAATTTTCACAGTGCATTACACGTCTACTCAGTGTACCTTTATGAAACGCTTGCACATTCATTTTTTACAACTTGTACATAAAATCGGCTTGTAACTTGTCAATTGTTGCTGTACGAAATAGACCCTTGATGTACAGGGATTTTTCCGTTTAGGAAGGAAAGAATGCAGCGCGTGAAATAGGGCTTAGTCCATAACTAGATAAAGAGCAAACAAGCAACTCTAATAAACCACAGTACATTCTCCAACGCTAGGCCATCAGAAGAAATTGACAAGCGTAGAATATAGTTTATTGTTGTGGCATCTTCAATATAATGCTAATATTTCTGAATAATATGAACTAGATGACGACAAAATAAGAATGAATTTATTTCATGGTTTGTCGCAACCAAACAACATAACCAACATGTGGGTAACAATGTAAACTAATAATTACTATTGTGTAACATCTTCTCCCCCTCTAATTTGGCTCTCGCCATACTTCCTCAGCTGGTCTGCATGTACCCTTCGTTCTATGCCTTCCACTATTACTTTGTAAGAAAGTGGACCCGTTCTCTCCTTTACTACTCCCTCTTTGAACACTTTTTCCTCTTTCCTTCTCTTGACCCAAACCTTTTTCCCTGGTATAAACTCCTTCACTGCTTCCGCCCCTCTGTCGTGGTTGATCTTCTGCTTGAAGAGATTCCCCTCCAGGTGACTGGCAAGATCTGGTTTGAGTAATGATAGCTTAGTCCGAAACTGCCTCCCTATCATCAGCTCTGCTGGAGTCCTCCCTGTTGTACGGAGGGCAGCAGTCCTATAAGACACTAAAAATCGATAGAGTCTTGAATGAGTATCTTCCCCGCTCTTCCTTGACGATGAAAACCTTTGTTTAAAAGTCCTCACCGCTCTCTCAGCCAACCCATTCGATCGGGGGTGATATGGCGTCGTTGTCACGTGACGTACATTGTTTTTTGTGCAATAATCCTTGAATATTTGAGATACCCATTGGGGGCCGTTATCTGACACTATCATCCTTGGCAACCCCCATCTAGAAAAAACCTCTTGCAATACTGCTATTGTTTGTTCAGCTGTAATGTGCTTCATCGGGCAAACTTCCATCCATTTACTAGTGGCATCCACTACAATTAACCAACATTGTCCCTCAAATGCTTCAGCGAAATCAACATGAATTCGTGACCAGACCTCAGCAGGTATGTTCCATGAGTATAGTGGCGATTCGTGGTCCCAAGGTCGGTGTTCCTGGCAAGATTTGCATGTTTTGAGAAAATTGTCAATTTCTTTATCCATTGATGGCCACCATACATTCATCTTTGCAACCGATCTCATGGCTGTTGACCCGGGATGACCTTCATGCAAAACATGAAGTACTTCATCCCTTAGAGACGTAGGAATCACTAATCTCCCTCTCCAGAGTAGAACCCCTTCTTCGTATGACAGTTCTTCCTTCTTTTCCCAATACGTGCTCATTTCTTCTGTTACATTAGATTTAAAAGGCCAACTGCTTTGTAAATATTGAACCACTTTGGACAGTAATGGGTCATCCAAAATTCGACTCTTCAATAATCGCCTTGAAACTGAAACATCTTTCATACGTGTAAATGCAATTTTTAGACCAAAATCGTTTTCTTCGTTCTTCTCCAAACATGGTTGTGGCAAGCGTGATAGCACATCTGCTGGGCTGTTGTCCTTTCCAGGGATAAATTCTACATCCATATCGAACTCTGCTAGCATCAATGCCCATCTACTGATCCTACACATTGCTACTTTGGGTAGTTCGGCTTTGTTTCCAAATATGTAGGTCAAAGGCTTATGATCTGTTCTTAAAATGAACTTCCGTCCATACAAGTACCTTTCAAATTTCCGAACAGAGTGAACAATGCCTAATGCTTCCCTGTCAATCACTGAATACTTTTGTTCTGCAGCAGTTAAGACTCTAGATGTATATGCAATCGGTCGTTCAGTGTTGTCAGTGTATTGATGACACAAAACCCCTCCTACTCCTTTTTCACTTGCATCAGTGCACAGAATCAGTGGCAATGAGGGATTATAGTGAGCCAATGTTGTAGTCGATGTGAGTACTCTTCTAAGCTCTTCACATATTCGTTTATGTTCTTCAGTCCATGACCACTTAGCACCTTTCTTTAGTAACGAATAGAGCACCGCACAACTTCCTTGTAGCTGTGGCAAGAATCTCTGGTAATAATTTATGCATCCTAAGAATGCCCTCAGCTCTTTCTGATTAGTTGGATCTGCCATCTTTTGAATCGCAGTAATATGTTCGGTTGTAGGATAAATTCCGTTCCTGTCGAATTTGTGCCCCAAATACACAACAGAGTCCTGCAACCATTTACATTTTTCTAATTGAACTCTCATTCCCGCTTGACTCAATCTGAACAGCACCTGTTCTATGGCATTAACATGTTCCTCTCGGTTCCTTGCTGTCACGATCACATCATCCAGGTAGCAGCTTACTCCTTCTATCCCAGCTAAAATCATCTCCATAGTCTTTTGGAATTTTGCAGGGGCTGAACTTATTCCAAATGGCATACGGCGATATTGAAAGAAACCTTTATGTGTGGATAATATCAAATATTTCTTAGATTCTTCCTCTACTTCCATCTGTAGATACGCATCTTTTAGATCAATCACAGAAAATTGTTCCCCTCCTGATAGGCGCGAGCTCACTTCCTCAAAAGTTGGAAGGGGATGCTGATCCATTATTATAAACTTGTTAATTGTGACTTTAAAGTCTGCACACAGTCGTATTTTTCCGTTTGCTTTGGGAGCTATAACTAATGGTGACGCCCATTCGATAGGTGTCAAGGCAGGATCAATTTTTTCAATTATGCCTTGGTTTAACAGACGATCCAGTTCCTTTTCAACTGCACATTTCAATGCAAATGGAACTGGCCTTGGTTTAAATACCTTGGAGACCGCCCCCTCTTTCAGTCTAATTTTCATCTTATGTTCTCGTATAGTACCTGTTGTTGACATAAACAAAACTGAGTAACGTTCCAATAAAACTTCAATGTCAGAAGGAATAATAGAATTAGAAATATTTGCTGACGATTGGTCTTTTTGTAGTTGAGGTCCAACTGCACATACTTCAGCTCCTGGGGGCAGAGGTAAATTGAATCTGAGAACCCATTCCAAACCAAAGAGTGGAACGTCATGTTTACCTACTACTATGAGCGGGAGACAAATAGTAGTAGGTACTAAAAGCCGTGACCTCAACTTGTGTGATTCCCAGAGTTTTCACCTCCAAATTTGTGTAAGCTAATAAATTAGGGAAAGGCTCAAGCGTAGGTCTGCCGATGTATTCCCATGTCCGCTTACTAATAACAGAATGATGAGCTCCTGGATCATAAAGCATCTTTAAAGGTTTCCCATTGATTATTGTATTCAGCATAACTTTAGTACCTTTCTTTGAAATTTGCCGTATTCCCAATTCTGAAAAAGAATCACTGATAGAAGTAGACTCGCTAGGAGACTTATTACTCATATTTTGTATAGCATTTGCATTTCTTACACCGAATTGTTCCGTTGTTATTACTGCCTTGTTATTTGTTAAACAAACTGTAGAAAAATGATTTTTTCTATTGCATAGGTTACATACTTTACCGAAAGCTGGACACTTCTCATTACTATTATGCTGCCTCTTGCCACATTTGAAACAATGTTTGCCACGAACTAACACAAATTTTCTTTCTCCTTTGGATGTCTTGCTTGGTCTCACTTGATTAGTGTTGGGAAACAAACGTCTTTCGGTCATTTCTGACAATTTTTGTTGCTCCTTGTGTCCTTGTTCTAGTTTCCGAGCTAGTGATTCCACTTGTGCAAGGGTATGTCCATTTCCAGGGAAAGTTTTTAGAAACTCATACTGCCAGTCTGTATTTGCGATTCCTACTATCACCTGGTCTCTAACCCTTTCTGAGAGAGATGAGCCATACTCACACTTCCCTGCAAGAGCTCTCAAATCACTGATAAACCTTCCAACGTCCTCATTTTCTGCTCTCTTCCTTAGCATGAATGCAACTCGGTTTGTTGTTACAGTGTTTTCCTTCACGTATTAGTTATTTAATACTTGCAATATATCTCTGTAAGCCTGGTTTCCGACACTATCTGGACGAAAATGGTCAATCAGCATTCGAAATGTTTGTGCCCCTACTTTAGTCAACAGTAGATCCCTTCTGTCTTCATCCTCATGAATTCGAGCTATTTTCAACTCTAATTCGAAATAAGGCAGGTAGTACTCCCAGGATTCCTCCTCCGGATCAAATAGTCTGATGTTGACTTTAGGTAAGTTTCTAACTTCCTCTTGCATCACCCCTTTCATCGAGTTGTGATCGTCTTCTTCTAGGCATTTTTTTTTTTTTTTTTTTTTTATCCTCGTCGTCAATGTGGCATCTTCAATATAATGCTAATATTTCTGAATAATATGAACTAGATGACGACAAAATAAGAATGAATATATTTCATGGTTTGTCGCAACCAAACAACATAACCAACATGTGGGTAACAATGTAAACTAATAATTACTATTGTGTAACAATTGTCAGCCTGAATTTACAAATTACTTAACCCTTTAACAATTTTACCCTTATACAAATATGAATAAATTCACTATATGTAACGTAGAATACAGATTTTCTGTAGAATTTTCTAAAATGCTTGGGAACATTCGAAACAAGTGTCACTCTCTTCAGAAGGCCTATTGATTCCTAAATTTGTTGAAAATTATGTTGAGGGTTTATTAGAAATGCTTGTTTGTGCCTTTTCCTGTAATGGCGTAAAGTAAACCCGATTTTACGCATTTACCCGTTCTGGCCTTCTTGGGGCTTAAATGGGAAAATCCCTGAACACCATTTTAATCTTTTTTTATGTATTTTTTTTTTTTTTTTTTCATTGAATTGAATTTTCTTATACAAGTACAAATATACAACAAAAGCTCTCATATCTAATTATTATACGCATAATATAAATGATAAAATTTCAATGTATTGTCAGGTGCTAGGCAGAGGCCTGGAATTGCCTGTCAAGTGTTGCTGTTTGCTTACACGATTTGCTAGTGTATATGAGCACAAGTCATATATAGCATTTACAGATTTATTTCAACCTTTTACTAATTCATTTAAACCTTTTACACATTATATTCATCCTTTTAAAAATTCATTTCAACTCTCCACCGGAAGGGGTGGATATGGAAAGTAGCTGATTGATTAGGAGGAAAGTTATAAGTAGTAGGCTACATGAGATGGGTAAGTAGGTAGATGTAAGTACCACCTCATGTAGCCTACTACGTATAACTTTCCTCCTAATCAATCAGCTACTTTCCATATCCACCCCTTCCGGTGGAGAGTTGAAATGAATTAGTAAAAGGTTTAAACGAATTTGTAAAAGGTTGAATTAAATCTATAAATGCTATAAAACACCTAACTATTATCTTCTATATTACTTCAGTAATTTTTCATTAGTAGGTAGTACATAATTTATGTCATTTTCCAAGTTTTTAATATAATTTATAAATCATCTACATATAAATATATGTTTCATCTCTACACTATATTAACTCTAATTATACATGTATGCTACAAACCACCGACTCACACTCACTCCGCCCCGTCTCAACCAGCCGATCACTAATCAATTTTTGGAAAATATTCCTCGAATATAATTGTGGTGACTTCAAATCTTGATTTGTCGATCGATAAACTGTGTTCAACATATACAAATAGGACTTCTTGTACACAGAGACGAAGATGGCCTAGGATTAACTATATTTCCCTCCAATCTTAATCTTGTTAATTATTAATGCTCATTTCATTGGTTCATTATGATCTGAGGGTTCTTATGATACACCAACAACGACTTTATAAACAACTGGCGTGAAGTGAAAACCTTGAATTGATTATATAGCAAATCGGTTGGATATCGGTAAGGCTTCTTCATTACAGTTTTCATTATTAATCTCTGCATAATATTAATTGGTTCCAGGGCAGTATGGTAAGCGCCTCCCCACACCAAGATACCATATTGAATACGACTGCACGAGAGAATAATAAAGAAGTCTCAGCCTATCAAATTCCAATACATTTCTCAAATTGGAAAAAACAAAAACAAAAATCGTCTTAATTTATTTTGCTGTGAAAATTCTGCAGATACACTGGTGTGAGTTTCATTGAAATCGGTTTAAACGCGTGAGATCAGTATATTAATTTCGTGAGAACATCAAGATTAGCCATTTTTAGAACTTATTTCATTTTTCTCGAAGCTCCAAGACCCCATTCTGTCGAACGGCAAATTGCGTGTCGACTCATTTTGAATTTAGAAGCTTCAGCAAATATTTCATTGAGATTGGCGACGGACTTACCGCGCACTCCCCTTGTTAGTAGGTACCTACATAACTCAATTCATTTCAATTTTATTGTATAACCCGTAGGTATTAAAAAGAGTTGCGTAAATACATATTAAAAAATAGCACATGATATCTTGCATTCATTTCTGCTTCAACAAACAATGTAGAGTTTCACCTATGATGTATCAAATTATTACTTGTATAGGTCTACATAATTTACGTATCATTAATGAGCTCTGCATAGTTAACATAGATCATAATTAATAATGCCTACACTCCATTGCCAAATTTCAATAATAATCCGGAGCCGAATAATATTGCCGAAATTTCCAAAGCGGTGTTGATGTTCGTTTTATCTCATGTAGATTTTCATTTTCTTCTTGTCCTGTTTTCTGGAAATGTTGGGAGGGGACGGAAGAGGAGTATTCAGATTAATCTCCACTTCTGATCCAATAGATGTAAAATCCTCCAACGTACTTCGTTAATAGTGAATGATAAGTTGTTTTCCATCAACCAGTAGTTCATCTCCGATCAAGACGGCATGCTTCCCGTTTTTTCTTGCTTGAAACAACTTGGGCAAGAGATGCTTCCTAAATTCCCGTGTTCATCTGTCGTAGAACTCAGATGTATTAAATTGGGACTCCTTGAACTAGTAAATGTTCTGGCGTACTTTAGATTTAGAGAAATTATTAGCAAAATGGATGTGAACTGGTCTACTTCTAGGAGGTTGGATGGTGCCTAAACGTCTTACACCTATAATTTCATAATCCTCAAGAACGCAATTTAATTCCGTTCTAAAAATGTCCATCACCTTCCTCTTGAGAATATTCATGTTTTCTTTCAATTCTAGAACTTTATGAAGAATAAGATCGTTTCTGTTGTCCGTGTGCCGGTTCTGTTTCGTATTATTTTTTCAGATAATGCTTATTCTCATATATGTCGGTCAATTCTCTTATTAATTTTTATCATGAGCAAGATGGTTTCTTGGGTGACAGCCATAAAACCTACATAACTCTTACAGGGTCCAAACATAATATGATTGCAGTCATCAAAAAGTGACAAAATGTTACCGTGGCTCCTTCCAGAGCAAAAATCGCCAACAACCCTGCGGGTAGATGTTCCTACGAGTATGTCGATGTTCTTATCCAGACCTAGCGGATTGAGATCAAACCCTTCGCTTCTTCACTTTCACACTAGAGTGCGACAATGTCGACATCTGTTCGCTCGTAAAATCCTGGCTCTCCGGGTCAGCTAATAAAACACCTCATAATCCACCTAATGAGATAACTTCTTATTTATCTGTTTACCTTACCTACTTATATGATTATATATGACTAAGGTTCTTGACAACACAGAATTAAATTTTCGGATGGTTGGTTCTTGAGGATTGGTCTATAGATAGAAAAACTGAACTAGGCCGACGTTTTGATTTATTTATAAATCTTCTTCAGGGCTTAGGTGATAGATTACATTATTGCTGTATGGAGACTACATGTCATCTGGTCTTAAGCGCAGGTTAACTTCAACAAACTATTGAATTCTAATTACACTATTATTTTAACTTTACATATAATGATAACAGGAAAATGAAGATAACAATAGTTGTAGGTTTGACTTGACAATAACCAACAATCCGAATATATAATTATATAGGTACCGTAAAACCGTCAAACTTTACCCCACCGGAGGTAACTTTACTCCAAAAAGTGATAAAGTTTTTTGATGACGTAAGCACAGTGGAAGAATATTATCAGCTAGCTGTTGGGGCCAACTTGGACTCTACATCACTGGGGATCAGCTGACATGGATATCAGTTGCTTGGAAAGGATTAAGCAGGTAAGCACCTATTGTACCATTTAGCCTATTTAGTTGCGAACAAAATGCACTAATTAGATTTTAAAATAAATTTTTTCCTTTAGTAGTTTTTCTAAAAATAAAATGTGAGGGTAACTTTACTCCAAAACCCGGGAATCTTTACTCCCGCAATGAAGGTTGGAGTAAAGTTACCCGCAGACGTTTTTTCCTGGATTAAGGACGATAGCTTTTGCATTTAGATATTATTTTTGTTGATCCAAAGTTCTATTCGTGTTCCTTTATGTTGTAGAATTGAAGAATGGGGAGGACAAAGCAGAAAAGGCTGGGTACTCGACCCTATCGAAACTATGATGACACCAAACTGCAATTGTGTTTAGAGGCAGTTCGTAGTGGCAATATGACCCATCGTCAGGCGGAAGAAGCTTTCAAAATACCACGGAAGACCATCTTCAACAAACTTAAGCAGCGACATGCAAAGCAGCCTGGATGCCCTCCTGTATTTTCAGCTGATGAGGAGAAGTCAGTTGTATGGTGTCTCAAGAAAATGGCTGAGTATGGGTTCCCAGTAACAGAGAGGGATTTGCGCTGGATTGTTGGTGATTACCTACGCCAACTGGGTAAGGAGGAGCCAAAATTCTCCAACAACATACCAGGTAAAGACTGGCTAGAGGGATTTAAAAAACGAAACCCTGAAGTCACACAAAGGTGGGCGTCTAATATAAAAAGAAGCAGAGCTGCAGTGAGCGTTTCTGATTTGAAGGATTTCATCAACCATTTGACCTTGGAGCTAGAAGGAGTCCCCCCCTGCAATATATTCAATTTCGATGAGACGTGCCTTGTCGACGACCCAGGCAAGAAGAAAGTGGTAGTCAGGAGGGGAACAAAATATGTTGATAAGATCTGTAACACTTCCAAATGTGGAACGTCCATAATGTTTTGTGGCAGTGCTTTAGGTGAACTTTAGCCTCCCTACGTGCTCTACAAATCAACATGCATGTGGACAACCTGGACCGAGGATGGCCCACCCAACACCCGCTACAATAATAGCCCCAGTGGGTGGTTTGATGCCGCTACATTTCTTGACTGGTTCCAGTCACTTTTTCTCCCATTTGTTCGTCATCTTGATGGGAAAAAAGTGGTTATTTGTGACAATTTGAGCTCGCACATTTCTGTCAAAGTTTTGAAAGAGTGCGAGAAAAATAACATCTCCTTTATATGTCTCCCCCCCAACAGTACACACTTAACACAACCTCTCGACGTTTCTGTGTTCAGAGGAGTGAAGGCAGAATGGAGGAAACTGTTGGGTCAGTGGAAGGAAAATATTGGCAATATAACTCTCCATAAGGAGGATTTTCCTCTATTGCTGAAGAAGCTGATGGAGAACATTAAAGAAAATGTCTCAAACAACTTGATTTCTGGATTCCGTGCATATGGAATTGTTCCTTGTGGTGTTGAAGCTCTATTGAAGAGAATCCCTGGAGTGATAGATAGCCAGCAAGAGCAGCCTATTTCCCCAGGAGATTCATTCTTGAAACAATTGGAAGCTAGAAGAGCTGAATGGAAAGAAAAGAAGAAGAGGGGAAAAGATGGACGTCCCTCCTGGCAAAAGCGTGACGTCAGAGGACCTCGCCCCAGCAGGTGCCAGCTTATCCCAAACTCAGTCTACCTCGTCAAGAAAAGCTGGTGGGAAGAAGACATTGATTCCTGTTGATGACTACGACGAAGATGAGGAGGAGGAAAATTGTGACCTCGTCATAACGCAGGATGATTCAGAAGATGATGTTGACAGGATCGTGGAACAACTTCAGCAAGAAGAGCATGAAGATAACGCGTTTGAATTGTTGTTGACGGACAAAGAATCGATTAAATTTGCACCAGTAGAAAAAGAAGTAGGGAAGTTCTGAGTGATCAAATATATGGGTCAGATGTACCCTGGAAAGATTCTGAGTTTTGATGAGCACACTGCGGAAGTTTCTTCTATGCTTTAATTATTGTTCTTGAGGTTTTTACACCAAGTCATTTCGATTTTAATTTGAATATTTCTAGAAGTCATTCGTAGAAGTTTTTCCAGTAGTTGTGCTACTTTTCCTTTTTGATCGTTTATGATTCAGTTTGTTCTTTGTACTGTGATTTAGAAGAAGTAGGTCGATTTTCATTTTAGAAGAGATTGATTTTAGAAGTCGAGTTTGTCAATTTTCAATTGATCATCTTGCTGAATTTCGAGAAGCTACCGTTATTTTTAGAGGTGAAAGACTGTTACCAATTACGAGTTTATAAATGTGTGATATTTACTGACTAGAATTGTGATTTACTAAGTGACAGTAACGTAGTTACTGAGCATCGATCTTGAGAGACTACTTTATTTTTCTATATTTTGATATTTAGACTAAAATTTGTCAATTTTTGCAGAAATAAATTTTTTTAATAGTATATCTGAGGTAATCTTTTCGATTCTGAGGTCAATCATTACTCCACTGTCAGTTCTTGGTGCAATAACGACGGATTTTAAATAGCGGAGTAAAGTTTGACACACCCTAA
Source organism: Adelphocoris suturalis (assembly GCA_030762985.1). Taxonomy (NCBI): domain Eukaryota; kingdom Metazoa; phylum Arthropoda; class Insecta; order Hemiptera; family Miridae; genus Adelphocoris; species Adelphocoris suturalis. The sequence goes on from CM061043.1 coordinate 61,923,727, forward strand.
GGTAACTTTACTCCAAAGTTTAACCAAAAAAAAAAGATGGTACAATCATGATATTTAGATGTACCATCTCTTAAAATGTTCTATAGGCTCTGGAGATTATTATGCATTCAAGCAAAGTCAATTTGAACCATTCTAAGCAGGAAAAATTTGAGATCGAAAAAAAATTTGGTGAATCCTGGAGTAAAGTTTGACGTTTTTACGGTATATCCTTTTGTACAGGGCGTTAACACTTTAGGTTCGAAACCCTCTAGGGATCGATTTCACAAATGATTTCCAACAAAAAGCACCTCCGAGAGATTTTTATTTGAAGTCATTGATTTTTAGTAACTTCAACTTTTTAGTGTTTTCAACTTTGTCATAAAAATTGTCATAGGTAACTCCTTTTAGGCTCACGGTAAAATCAAAATGGCTAAAACGGCCAAAAATCGTTTAATTTATAATTTTTAGCAGAATTTTAAACAAAACAAAATTTTATCAACGGTCAACTAGGACATTAAAATTTTGCATTATGCTGAAAAATCCATAAAAACATTTTTAAAAAAATCTAAAAATCAGAAATCTTATTTGAATCGCCAAATTTTATTTAATAGGTACACGAGTTTTTTTTTTTTTTTTTTTTTTTTTTTTTTTTTTTTTTTTTTTTTTTTTTTTTTTTTTTTTTTTTTGCCATAGGTAGGTACCTATATTTGCTTCTTAACAATTTCTTTCTACTGAAGTTGCTTAGATTTCAATGAAATTATGACATATTATAATACTAATTAATTTAAGAAAAGGTCATTTAAGAAAACTCTTTCATACGATCATACTGCATGACTGGAACTTTTTTCAAAAACTTTGTATAAATATCAAACAATAATAATAACAATCGCGAAATCTTGGGTACTCCCGAAGAAACCTTTTATTGCTAATGACGAAGTACTCAAATCCGAAGTTATTACACTCGCAAATAACACACCATGTATTTTAAACTTATATATTTATTAATCCAAATGGGAACGTTAAAATACCTTAATTACTTGGAATATTCTCTAAAAATGAATGTATTTGACTGAAAAATCACCCTAATTTCGGATATGTGGTTTATAGATATTCGGTTAGATAAGGCGGAGAAAGGAGAATAATTAGATTTTAGAACTTTCATTTACTTGCTACTGAGCATGGTGGACATATTATTTACATATTATATTCATATCCGTTCCCGCTCGCTAGCACCAGTTGGTTTCCGCCATCCCAGTATTTTTGCTAATTGGAATAAACGAACAGACCACAACGAGCAGTCATAATGTTTTAATTAAGTCAAAATCATTAACACCAAATCGAATTAACACTACTGCGGGAACTCCAGATTTCTCTTCAGATCCAGAACATTTCAAACCTTTGGTACTTCAATAATACCCTGCATGTAGGTACCTGCAACAAACTTAAAATCAAGAAAACGGAGAAATACTGCGAGTTTCAATACCAGCAGAGATTAGAGTCTTGTTAGCGAATTTTTGAAGAAAATTAAGCTATTGCTCTCGCCTCAAAATTTGTAGAATGTGAATTTTTGAAAAACTTTTATGCAGAAATCCGTTTCAGGCTATTCTGAATCATATTCTGAAGTTTAACTCATTTTTTTAATGTATGTATGTATGTATGTATATATGTATGTATGTATGTATGTATGTATGTATGTATGTGTCATTCCAGACGATAACTGTCCGTAGAATTGTGCTAGAAACTTCAAACAAATTTTAAAATGTTAAGGACACAAAACGAAAGTTCAAGTTCGTTGGCCAGCATGATCGGATTACATCTTCGGGTTGAAATTTTCAAAAATGTAGTCAAAAATTTCAAAATAGCCTGTTTTTTGCGATTTGTTGTGCGAAATAATCTTTTCAGCATACTAACATGTGGTATATTCGGATTCAGCGTAAAATTTCCTATAAGAATATGTATCAAGTTTTCAAAAATTTCAAAGTTGAAAAATCAGTCAAAAATCGAAATAATGCCGTTCGCTAGTTGTAAAAATCGGTAATATTTGCATGAAACATTGTCCAAATTCAGATTGAACTACTCTTATGGAAGTATCCCTGTATAACCAATCCTAGAACCATGCTGTTTAAAACGTAGGTAGTAGGTGCTTGTTTAAAATTTCATTCCATGTTTGTCTATCAAAATCATAAACTAAAATTTCTCTACACGATCAATAGCGACTGAAATAACGAAGATTTCTTCAAAAATTCGCACATGGGGTCATGCTGCATGACTGGACTTTTTGCGTTTCAGAGCTTGCTGATCAATTTTGGTTCCGTGTCTGTCTGTCTGTGGTAAATTCTTCTCACACCCAAAACTATACCAAGTTTTAGACCGACACCAATGAAATTTTCAGAGGTTGTGCGGGTTAGCTCCTACAAGGTTTCCTATGATTTCCAATGCCGTATAATCAACAGTAGCCTGTTCGCATGCACAAACGTGAATTTCTTGTAACGTCAATTTCTTATCATGTGTTGGTCCGATTTCGTTCAAATTCGGTAGACGATTGGTTATACATTCTAGCAAAATGCCCTATAAATTATATCGCGATCGGTTGAGTAATAACCATTGGGCATTCGCGAAACTAATACCGATTGATACAGGCAAAACTCCGAGTCTAATCGATTGATTTTATTGAAATTTGCAGGGATTGTGCAGGATAGCTTCTAGACGGTATCCTAGAACTTTCATTGCTGTCACAAACAACAGTCCGTGCGCATTCGCAAACGTTAATGTATCATAACGTCGATTCCTTATCATCTATTAATCCGATTTAGTTCAAATTCATGGAAGTATATAAATATATGTTCTTGAAAAATTCCCTATGAATTTTATCTCGATTAGTAGAGTAATAAGTACAGCGCATGCGCTAAACTAACAATTTATCGACACAGACAAAACTCCGATACTAATGGATTGATTGATTCAAAGAACGGTTCTGAAACTGGATAATCCACAACATTTTCGCGGCTGATGTCTGGAACTTCTAACACTTGTTTGTCAACTTCCCAACAAAAATTTCATTGGGATCACGACTGCACAAACTAGCGTTCACAACGTTTCAGGTCATTGCCGGATTATAGAGCTTGATATAATTTGCATACAATTTATTACCTGACATAATAAAATACCTATACTGAACTAGGAACTAGGTAAATACTGAACCTTAAGATAAGTAGGCATGTAGCTGGTGACTCCTAATGGCGCTTTTTCGTTTAGTTTACTCGTAACCATGACAACAATGTGAAATAACTTAGGCAATAAGGTTTTTAGCTTTTCCTCGATGTAAGGATGCGCTAGCGTCGAAGTCTCGAGAATATCACCTATAGGTACTTTTTGATTGCATACACAGGTTTTCGAGGTTGATTCAACATGTTTGTAAACGATTTACATTTTTGATTGCGTATTAATGATACTATTGAGTTTCTTAACCATTCAACCTTGACATACACGCAATTGATCTCGGATAAATACTCCGTATTAGTAGTTTTCACGAGGTGTTAGGTCAGATCAAGTGTACCTACCGCGCCGACTCCCTAAATGAAGCGTGAACATTACGTCATCCATTTTCAATTCAAAATAAGAATGAATGAGATTCCTTTTTTTCCCTTTTAACCAGAGTCTCTCTAGGTAACCACCTTCGGAGAAACCATTCAGTTTTTATCAAAAGCGTCAAATGGGTGTGCGACCGCTGAAATCACCTCGAACGAACAAAACGACACGAAAAAAGGCAGCCAAGGACGTTATTATGAATCACATCCTTCTGACCGACCGTAAAATTGATAGGCGACCTCAAAGACCTGAAGTGACATTGTGGAGGTTGGTGGTCGATATTCAGACAACGATGCTTATTTAAATTATTAAAATGAGAAAGTTTATTTTCGGGAATTTATATCCAATATATGTTCAAATAAAGTGGGCTGAAGCAAAGACGTACATGGTGTGAGCACAGAACAAACGGCATCAGCATTAGAGAGATGGAATAATAGGTATATGAACTATCTCATAATTCAGATCACATTCTTGTATAAACAGAACTAGTATACGGTTACGAAAGAAACCATCACGAAAGAATTGGAACTAAAACTATGTATTGCATATTTTAAAAATATTCATATAAATTAAACAAAGAAAGAAAGCAAATGAAGTCTGCCAAGTTTTAAATGATCTTGAAAAATTCCAAGGCGAAAAAGTTTAGTAAATAAAGATGTACTTAGCGTAAAAGGTCAAAATCGGTCAATTAAGAAAAGAAAATGTAATTTCAGTTGGTACAGTAGAGTAGTAGGTAGTTAAACTCGGCCCTTCGGGCCTCGCAAGGTGCTCCGGATAACTTTCCGTCTAGAGCATTCGGCTAAAATGCTAAAACATGGAACATGCTTTCTTCCCGCTAATTCGTAAATGTAAATAGCGGCATTGTTAATGACATCCATTTATAACATAAATAAATATAAAACTACGACATAAATAGAAGAACAAGTACGAAAGAAATGCGAGATTAATCGAGAGCTTTCTAACGAGTGGAGAAAGATTTTTGACCGGTAAAAAATAATGAAGTCTCATTTCCCCAGCAACGGCTTGGTTGTACGTGAAAATCAAAAGAAGAACTATTTCCAGCTAGATTTTACTTATATAACAGCTATCTTTAATGTCAGCGCCCTAACTAAACGAAACGCTTTCATACGAGTCTGGGACATTTTATGTCTTTAGTTGCAGACTCGTGTGCAAGCTCAAAGAGCCTCAGCTGATCCGGACCCTGGGCATCGTCAAGTAAATATCCTAAAGAGGCTACATACGATTGTGGAAGAAGAGCACATGTTAAACTTGATCACCATTGCCTAATATTCTTCAGATGCGTGCTTTCTTCGTTTTGTTCTTTCTGTAAAAGTTTTAATTTCTTCTCTTAGAGAGACCCATTCAATTGTTTCTCTACAACCAAAATCGTTGTAGACCATTATGAACAACTTTGGTTCCGTGCCTGTCTGTCTGTGGATATGTGTAAGTATATTTTTGCTCGGTATTGTCACTCTTTCAGCCACCATCCCATATTTAAGCCACCTACATTTTCTTGCCCTTAGGGGCTAGAGCTGAGAAGTTGCTCGCACTGCTGCTGGCTTTGACTTTATCAGGGAGCAGTTGTTATGGTACGATCGAGCAACAACGAATGTTCCGAAACTCAGCTCGTCTGCTGAGTTGGCTGCAGCGCTGCATGATTCAGTGGATAGTAAGGATTTCCGACTGTGAATCCCTCATTTCCTCCCAGTGGGTAGAATGGCATTGGATTCCGCGATTAACAATGATAACACTAGCCACCATAGTGAGATGTTGTAGATGTAGTCCTGGGACACTTGATACCCTTTGTCATTCTCGTCTGGGGGAAAAATGAGAACCTGTATCATGTAATGCAGTAGTGTCCATGGACTCATGGTGGCTGTAGTCTACGTCATGATGTCCTTGCTAAGTAGAAAGAAGGTGCTATGCCATCCATGGTGGTGTGCCATCCTGCAGCTGGAATGTGGAAAAGGAGAGACTATATCATTATGTGCGGAGTGACTGGGGCATGTCACGACTACCCCTTTCACAGTCCAACTTCTTGCTCCAGTCACTGGGCACATATGATATAGTCGGACAGTGTTGCCTCTAATCTACCATAATCCTGGATATGCTGGTTGTCAGTGGCAGCATGGAGATGGTGTAGAGGCTAAAATGGCTGTGCAGCTAATGGCTGCGTGGTGGTCTTGCAAGCTAAAATTAATGTGTAAGATGGAAATGACCTGTAGCAAGCAATACCTGAGCTAAAAGGAGTGGCGGCAAATAACTGCTAAGTCATGACCGCGACTGAGCCATGGCACGGGGTGTGGTGCAAAAAAAGTGCCACAGAGTTACCTGAGTTGAGCATCTCACCAGAAGTGCTCCGTGATATCACCAACCGCGTTCTTTGGACCTCTTACCTTAAATGGTGGTCATTTTATCGGGGCAATTCCTTTCATCTCTCTCCCTCCTCCCCTCCCACAACTTTCTTAATCCCTACGAGCTTCAGCTTCCTCCTCACTGGGTAATTCAGTTTTTTCTTCTACCTTTTCTTATTTAATGGTCAACCCTCTCCGCCTTTTGAGGGGAATTTTATAAAAATGTGGAAATTAAGAATTTGGCTTCTTTAATTGTATTCGATGTCACAGTCCTACTAGTTTCGCCTCATTTAGGCTTCATCAGGGAATGACTGGCACGTGAAGTACTCATAAGTAATCATAAACTAGAGGGTGTATGTTTCTCACTATGAAGTGGCAAGTAATGAGTGAGAGGATACATACCTATTTTCCCATATCAAAGTCATGGTTACTTGAAAATAGAATTAATGTTGAAATATAACAGAATATATAATATATAAAATAAATTTAAATTAATATATAAATTGAAAACTATATAAACAATATAGGTTTATGTTGTTACATTTAAATATATTTTGACATACATTACGTTTAATAATTGATTTATAGACCCGTGATCTGCAATGGAGGTTTATCTAATAACGAAATATCAAACTTTTGTTCAATAATTTGCCACGTTTTGTTGATGATATAAACTGATGAATCAGTAATTGTGAATGAAAATTTGATAAATTCAGCGAACATGTCAAAATTTGAGTCCTCTCCGGCCCATCTTGGCAGCTGGATGGGCATTGGACGAGTGGGGCAGTGATGTTGGGGGACGAACTAGGTGAAACTGGAGAGAGGATCCCGAACGAAAGGTGATTTCCAAAACTGCTTCCCCGACTACGGAACCTGTTTCACAACTTCGACTGCAAAAACAGAAAGGTACCGCCGACCTGACGTGTGTGAAAGTAAATGTTTTGGCCCACATTTTTAAATCCAAGCTTTTGGTATAAAGGGTATTGATACGCTGTGGTGTTCGCTCTCTGATTGCAGTCTAATGCAATTCATAAGTTGTTTTTAGTTCGTTCGTCCACTATCAGATCGAGTGTCAACCGGTTCGTACTCTCTCTGTCATCGTAATGCCTTCATTTCTCACTTGAGTACGTTCTATACATCAAATCTTCTCAACTGTTGGTGTTACACTTTTCCACTTGATTTTGACCTAAAAATTTAGGTTTGACGTCCAGCGTTTTGAAATATTTGTTCATGACTCCAATTTTTCAAATTCCGTCGTTTTCATGAAAAATAAGCGATCCAACTAAATAATTTCGTTTCGGCCGTGTTTTATTTCAGATTGTTTCGTCACGTAAACACTTGTTGTTCAATAGGTTTCCTTTCACATGCAACGCCTGGTGCTATCTGATCTATATTGATTCTCTGTTGTACTTCTCGGTTATTAATTTTTCGTAAAACCGTGTATATGCTCCGTTCCCATGAGCCTGCAGAATTTTAGCGGGTCCTAATTAAATGTTATAAACTTATTTGCTACATCTTGACCATCTGTTAATCTGTTTCTGTTCTAATGTATACCACGTAATCTCCTACCTGATATTGCCTCCCTGTTTATTTTTTTCAATCGAACTTTTTGTTGGAACTTTATGAAATTTAAAATCGACGAGGCGTTCTAGGCCAATCAAGTCGAGATTCGGGACCGTTCCTACCGTGTGTTCTTCAATTCCGTTCTGTCGGGACAAATTGTTTTTGTTTTTTAATATTTTATTAATATTTGTTTAATATTATTATTTTTAATGTTTATTATCCATTGGATATTACAGTAAGTATAATAATAATAATAATATTAATAATAATATAGCAAGGCTTAGCCTTAATTTATATAGTGCATGAGGTTAGGTACGATCCAGCCATCGTCCTACAACCGGAGATTAGTATGACATAAACAATTGTACATGAGCAAATATAAACAAATAATTTGGGAAAGTAATCTTAAAAATTTCATAAATTTGTGGTGATCATTTTAGAATATTAGGATATCAATATTAAATAATAGTGAACATTTAAATTGTGTATATTTCACTGATTCGGATCGGGTTTAATTAATAAATCTTGCGGTCGTTTTTTCTTTAGCCTCCTTTCGGGTGGTAATGGTGGTGGACGATCGGTGATTTTGCGAATCAAGGCATTTGGGTGGTTGATCATGGAAGTGTTTAAACGTTTGTATGATTCTTTGATTACTTCGGAAACCGTGGAGAGATTCTCATCGTAGTGCAGAGCTGAGTTTTGCACAAACCATGGAGCTCCGGTCGCTATACGCAGTACTCGGTTTTGAATTGTTTCTACTTTCTGGAACAACTTGTGTAAGTCACATTCACGTCCGTAAACCGTTGTGTGATTGTGGGGGGAATGCACATTCATTATTGATTAATGGCATCGTTTAATATTTTTGACTACGGTAATGGGCAACAAAAACCAACTCTCTGTACCTCGAGGCTGAGTTATTGATAATACTTACAGCAACTTGAAAAAAGTTCCAGTCATGCAGCATGATCGTATGAGCAAATTTTCTTGAACTATCTATCGTATTAGAATACGATAAGTTGTCTTGAAATTCTATTAATTATTTCAGTAGAAAGAAAATTATTGTCAAAAACCAACTTTATGAGAAAAAAACTCGTACTAAATAAAATTCGGTTATTTAAAAAAGAACTTGGATTTTTTGCAGTTTTTATAGATTTTTTAGCAAATATTAATGAATTAGGTACGCTTTTCAACATAATTTTCAGCAAAATTTTTATGTCCTAGTTAATTGTTGATGATTTTGTTTTGACTGATTGATTTAGTTTTGCGTGGATGGCGATCGTTTTGCGCCAAACCATTGGATGATTTGCTGCTAATCTTTGAAAATTATCAACGACACGTTGCTGTGTTGAAACGAGACGGAATAAGGTTTCAAATGCGGCACCAGCTCAGTTCCGCCTCTAAACGGACATTAGTCGTTTTCCCCAGAGCTTGGTCGTAGATTGAGCCTTCCATCTACTCATCTTGCCTTTGGTAGTAATTGTCTCTAGTAAAATAGACCTTGAGAGAATAAAGAAGGAATACCCAAAATATTGAGCAATGAGGATACTGTGGTCCTGATGCATCGGTTGCAAAACTCATAGAGAAGGAAGATTCTTTACATCCTTGTTGGAGAAATTAAAATGAGTAATGAGGATCTCTAAGGGGCTCCATCGAGCGTAGAGCTCAACGTTGCACTCCGTTGCACTACCTCACTCCCCTCTAACTAGCGGATGATTTGGCAATCCAGGCTCTAATCTGACGGGAGAATCGGAAGTAAGAAGGACCAAGAGGAGGTGTCTTGTGGGGATTTTAATTAACGGCATTGGCGGAATCATGTATTATCGGCATCAACGGTATTACGTGTGATGAAATGTGATAAAATGAGAGCAATCCAAAAAGTGGCGAACGATTTTCCTGCTATGAAAACTAAGGGAGTTACACTTCGCTGCGTAGAAATAGAAAATTCATGTTTCTGCCAAACGAAAACTTTGTTTATAGTCCGATCAAATTAGTTTAGGAATGTAGCCAAGTGCGTAAGGAGGGGGACATTGGTAGCTTGAGATGTGTACATTTTTCACATAAATCATGAGCTTTTCAACGAGTGGCGAACGATTTCTGTGCGATGAAACTTGCAGAAGTTACATTTCCCTACCAACGGGTTGGTTGTTCGTGAAAATCGACCGAAATAGAAACGTTGCATTCTTTTTGTGTTAAATTTCCCCCACGCCTTAGACAAATCCATGTCAAAATGTCTCAATGTCTTGCAGACTCGTATAGGTGATATTCTCGAGACATCGACACTAGCGCACCCTTACATCGAGGCAAGGCTGAAAACCTAATTTTCGAAGTTATTTCACCTTGTTGTCACGGTTACGAGTAAACTATACGAAAAAGCGCCATTAGGAGTCGCCACCTACATACCTACTTTCTTACGGTTCAGTATTTACCTAGTTCAGTATATTTTGTTATGCCAGGTAATGTATTTTATGCAAATTATATCAAGCTGTAATCCGGCAAAAACCTGAAATGTTGTGAATGCAAGATTAGTTTGTGCAGTCGAGATCCCAATGAAATTTGTGTTGGGAAGTGACAAACAAGTGTTAGAAGTTCCACACAACAGCCGCGAAAATGTTGTGGATTATTCAGTTTTCAGAACTGTTCTTCGAATCAATTGAGAAACTAAAAATCTTTAGAGTCCTTTGAAAGTGGTCATGTGAAAGGACGTTCCATGAGAGCTCTGCCAGAAGGGAATATTAGGTAGGTATCGCCTTTGGAAAGGTAAGTACCTAGAGAGGTATACACTACCTATTTTCCATATATTATTACTTGTTATTCACCATTTACTTCCATAGACAAAAATTGAAGTAGTTACCTACTTAATCAACTTTTGCTGTCCCACTAATTTACGTAACTGCAAAACTCGCGTAATACAGCACTGACAATGCCCGTCTTTCAACGCCCGTCTTTATGAAGTCTAACCTTCAGGAGAATGAATTTCTAGGTTTTGTTTCTTTACATTCGACAAACTTTTTGATACGCTGTTGGACATTATTGGTAGAGCTACAATCTACCTACTTAGTTTACTTTTAACCAACAGCGAATTTGGTAGGCTGTACGTACCTACGTAGTTTCGTTTGTTGGTGGAGCACCACACCAACCTGCCTTGTTTACTTCGACAAACTACCAAACCTATCCTTTCATTCATTCAATAAAACAAGTAAAGATGCCTCAGTTATAGTAATAAGAACATGTCTAATACGCTGATGAAACTGCCAGGGCAATGGCTATTTAGGTACCTACACTGCAGTACAGTGATCTGAGGAATTTTCAATTATTTATTCTCCATTATTTTTCAGTTTATTTATTCTCAGTCTAAACGAATGAAGTCCTTTAGTTTTCGGACTCTGATTTCCTATAGCAGTTAGTCCCTAGTCCAAATAAAAACTCGTTCACTACTAGATCGGTATCGTTTTCTACAACCAATAATCGCGCTGGCAGGCATGATTACTGCGACCATTTAGTTGAATTGAAACTGTATATTACTACAATACTAGTTTCGCAAAACAAAACTGTTGAAAAATGTCATTATAACAACGTAGTACGTTGACATACGACGGACGGCAAACTTCTAGTGAAAAATAGGTTGGTTGAGTTGCAATTTAGTAAAATCTACCACGTCATGGCGGACCTTGGAAGAAACTCAAACCAACTCCACGCTGACGTCACGAGAATATGGGCTATACCTACAAGATTTTGACATGGATATGTCTTTTGGCTGGGGGGCAAGGAATTTTTCGCGACACTTTTTTCTCCCGACCGACACTTTTTTCCCCGACCGACACTTTTTTTCCCGACCGGCACATTTGCTATTGATTTTCACGTACAACCAAGGCGTTACTAGGGAAGAGTAACTCCCATAGTTTTCATAGAGGAAAATCGTTCGCCACTTTTTGGAATGCTCTCATTTTACCACGACATTTCATGACCTCTAAGCCATTGTAGTGTCAAGGAATGCTGATTTATTACTCTAAGTTAAAAACTAATATTGTTTTGTAACCATAATGGAATAATCTTGTGAAAAGAAGGCACTACGTGGTTGGTATACAATTGAGTAGTAGGTACCTACCAACTGGTAAGCAGTAGGTACTAGACATATCCATGATCTTTTATTTTTCCCATCAAGGGAGAAATTTACTAAGGGATTGATTACTTGATGTCATGTATTTTTGAGATGCATGCGAGTTACTAGTACTACGCAAGTTGGCAGTGGCTAGTAGATTATTACTTTGCGTAATAATTTGCACAGTTTTCCTGAATCGCAATTCGTCCAATATTTTCTCTCGATGCTAAAAAAAAAACCCGTAGGACCCTGACAATGAACGTGTCAGGAACCAGAGCAGCGGAGAAGGGAGCTTGGACGGACCGTGACCCTCCTTGCTTTGGGGCAGGTCTAGCCTGTGGATCTCACTCTCACTACAACCGTCCTGCAAGGTGGAGTCAGGGACGCTTTTTTCCGGCTTCCGCGCGAAACGTGTATCTACCCCTAATGTTAATCAAAATTGGAACTTTATTAATGTACAAAAATAAATAAATAAATAAATAAACCCTCACAGTTTTGCCAAAAGTTCGTTAGTACTGTCAATATTTGATCTCTACCGCATTGACCAGTTGAACTGTTCGGTTTCTCGTCAAACTAATAATCTATTTGATATTCTTTGATCCGAGTGCAAGTGGGTTTTACTCGCGGGATGCTCCTCCATGTGGATTTATTGGATCTCCGGTGACACCTTCTGAGACGACGTCTGGAGAGCAGCATCATGCGCATCCCCGTGCTCAGCGGGCTCAGTTTCTACATATTGATATGCCTTCTTATTCAAGGTAAACTACACATTTGTATTTATTCATGCTATTCTTTATTGTTCGAGTCTACCAAACAAGGTAGAGGAGACATTATCTTCTTATATGAATGGTGAGAATTGTTTTAGCGAATTTTTGTTTGCTCCAAAATTTTTAAAACCAACATTTTTCTAAAATTTCTTTGTCAAAATCGTTTTGAGGCATTCTGAAGCGATTCCCGGATTATAACATTTTTCATATGCATATAAATTAGGGGGAATGTAACTTTTATAAACTTCTATGTAAAATTGTGAAACTTCGAATACTTATGTTTTTGGGGTCGCTAAACTCGAATGTGCAGTCAAAACAAGTCGACAGCAACAACTTTTGATAGTTTGGAATCTCAAAATCGTCAAAATCATGTAAAAAATTACAATTTTTCAAAATTCATTGTAAAATTATGAAAATTCGTAGTTTTACGTATTTCTGTTAGAACTTTCATTAAATTCAACAAAAAAGCAAATTATTAATTTATTTGTTTTTGTTTTTATTTCATTGGTATTTAGGTCGCTAAACTCAAATTTGATGTTGAAACTTCATTATGAACAGAAAAAAATTATAATTACACTAGGATAATAAACTATAATAATAAATTCATTCTATACATCATTTTTGACAGTAAATTTGAGTTCAGCGACTCAAAAAACATAAGAATAAGAATTTTCATAAATTTACAAAGAAATTTGTAAAAGTTATATTCAAAAGTCTGATATTGGCAAAAAAAGCGTTTTTCAAAAACCAAAATCGAGCTACCGGCAAAGGTTTTTGCTATGCCAAAAATCTGAAAAAATTCAGGGGTCATTTTTTGACATTTTAAACCAAATTTCGGGTGGAGGTCATCAAAATGCCACCTTTCTCAAAATAGCGGGCACCCTAATATACATAGCATTTCCAAGTCAAATTCAACCTTTTCCAAACCAAATTCAACATTTTCACAGTTAAATCCAACCTTTTCCATGTCAAATTCAACTGCTTTCAAACAAAATTCAACCTCTCCCCAATCATTGGTGAATGACCCAAATATCAATTGGCATAAAAACTCATTTATCTTAATGCTATTATAGAAGCTCGATGTAGTAGGTAATTATGAGGGTAATTTCTGTGAAATCACTCAATCATTAGTAATGACATCCTATACAGAAAGGCTCTTGGGCAGGAGTGATCTTATAGTAGCAAAGAATCTGTTTGTAAGCGTATTTTTCAAAGTATTTTTCAATTTTAGCCTCTAGTTTTTGGTTTTTTTTAGTCCTATTCATGTGCCAACCCTAGTCATCCTCAACTGCAACCATTTATTGTTTTTGTTATGACAATTTTGACTTCTAAATCCATGACCGTGTCCTATATTTTGACACCGTGAAAGATCCTTGAGCCCTGAATATGGTTTTATATAAACCGAAAGCTCGGCGATAAGGACTTTTATTCGTTTCTTGACCCTTATCCTGATAATTTGACAACATACATATTGAGGGTCGATAATATCTTTCTCTATTCTTGAAAAACGGTCACACATGAAACCAGTGTCACTTTAAAAAAGGTCAAAAAATAGTGACCCCCTCTTTTTTTTGGTGTGTGTGTGTGGGGGGGGGGGGGGGGTGCTTAGCATTTATGGTGGCTTAGTCAACATAATTGTATAGCATCAGATAAGAGCTTTTCAACGAGTCAGTTATGAACGATTCTCTAGGGGTGTAAAGTTACAGATTTATTTTTATTCAGCTAAGGGACGTTTGTGGTGATAATAATAATAATAATCGCATGATTCAGAAGAAATATTTCAATACAAGATCACATTACATATTGTACAATAGCATAATCAAGCATGGATTTGTAAATCCGTCTGCCCGGAGTTCATTGCCTTGTATTAGGTACGAACACGTAGTAGTCATGTGGAAATTAGGTGATAGTATACGAGTAATAAAAAAGTCCAGTAGTACAAGTAATTATTATCATAATTGGAAATAAACATGTATAAATTCAAAAAGACAAAAAAGGGGAAAAGACACAAAATACTGACTAACAGAAATTTTCAATCGAAATTAAATTCGGCTACCAGAAAAAATCGTATTTCCATGCTATTCTAGAATTTTTTTTTTATCCCATTAGATTATCCCATTCCCTTGGGTTGTTTAGTAAAATTAAAAATTCATCTCTGGATATAGACATTTTTTTAAAAACAACAAACCTGAATTCTGAAAGTACGGGGCAATCCCTCAAGAAATGAATTAAACGCTCCTGAACCAGTTAGTTACAAAGCGAACACTCCTTCCGATTCCTAAACGACAACGGTGCACCATTGAGGTCCAATAAGTCCCCTCTCAATTTGAACATCCAATGCGAAACATACAATTTTAATTCATTCTTAGCCGATGCAGTCATGTCCATTCAACCAAATCTTTCAAGGGACTGATATAAAGAAAATCTCTAGTTCTCTGCTACTCGAAGGCGAAATACATCTCGGTATTTGCTCTCAACCATGCCGATGATTCGGTCAACATTTTTACCAATGTCGTCAATACTGAACAATGCCTCAGGAGTCTCAAAACTACTAGCCAAACTCGTCCATGAATCAGTCCAGTAGATCTTACGAGAACTAACTTCCCTCAAAACCACTTTTGGAGATCGTGAGTCATCCATTTTCAAGATCTTTGCGACGTATAGTAAATGTAGTTAGTGTGTAGTGATGAAGAAAACATTACGGTACCTACCTATGAAGCCTAACAACCAAACGCTATTGTTGACTCGTAATAAGCAAGATACGTCTACCTAGGTACCTACACAGGGGGACCCCTTAGCTCCTGCTCACGATTCTTTCTGTATAGGATGTCAATACTGATGATTAAGTGATTGCACAGTATCTACCTGCTACTGTAATATTAACATAGAGTATTTGAAAATCAGAAAGACTTGAGAGATCAATTGTGCATACGATGTGTTGTGAGAGGATGAGCAAATGGCGGCGAAGCCACCATGTTTATATATAACACACGGTAATTAGAACATGAACATCAGCTGATTAACTAGTGAATTGTCCGCGTAAATAGCAGCCTAAATCTACCATTACTATTACAATTATCTACTGTGTACTTAGGAAGGTTGAATTTGGTTTGGAAAAGGTTGGATTTAGTTTGGAACAGGTAGAATTTGACTTGGGATCGCTACATACCATTCCAGATTATGACTCTCAGTATAATTGAGATAAAATTCCTTTCATGCACAAAAAAATTTGGCTTTTCAAACGAAAGGACGAGTTTTTTGGCCAGAAATTTTTGAGCACATTCAATTGGCCAAATTGATAAAATGTCTGCCAAGTTGGGTGTGGCACATAGCTTCCTCGTTTATATATCACATGAATGTCTAGGTCAAGTTTTTAAATGATCTTGAAAAATTCCACAGCGCAAAATAGTAAATCAAGAAGTAGCGTGAAACGTCATAATTGGTCAATTAAGAAATGAAAAAATGATACTCAATGTAATTTATGTTTGCACATGCGCAGAATGTGCTGATGAGTTGGGAACAATCAAGTAGGTACTGGACCATCTTCAACCTTACCCGCGCATTCTCTGACAATTTCATCAAAATCGGATGAAAACTTTGGAAATTAAGGTCGTTACAAGGATTTCACATTAGCACATCCGCAGTAGCTATTAATGGTACAATCATGTTGAAATTGATATGAGGTAATCTAATCGTCTTTTCCCAACTATCATCCTAATTTAAGCGAAATTGAATAACTAAGGTGTGCAAAAAATTGAGCATAATGGAGTTTACGTTTTGTATGTGCAGGGTGAAGTATTGATTTTGCAATAATGAAACTGATAGGGGACAACGTACAGCTTGACCGGCGCATTCCCTGACGATTTCGTCAAAATCGGATGAATACTGTGGAAATTAAGGTCATTGCAAGGATTTCACATTGGCACCTGCGCAGTAGCTAATAATGATAAAATCATGTTGAAATTGATACGGTATGATCAAATCGTCATCCCCTATCATCTAAATTTGAGCGAGATCGGACAAATAGGGCGTGAGAAAATGACGCTAGGTAGAATTTACGTTTGCGCATGCGCAGAGTGAAGTGTTGAGTCAGGGAAGATGAAACTGATAGCGGACGGTCTACACCTTAGCCCCCACATTCCCTGAAAATGTCATCCAAATCGGATGAAGAGTGTAGAAAATAAACTTGTTACAAGGATTTGCGGACACACGACAGACACACACACAGACGCACATACAGACAGACAGACACGGAACCAAAGTTGTTCAGAATGGTCTAAGACGTAAAATGCGAGTGGAAATTTTGATTTTGGAGACCAAAATTTCGTTTTTTTCCCGAAAGTGAAAACAATGCTTCCGCTACCTGTAGTTAGACACGGAAGCAAACATGTGCAAAAAAAAAGTTTCAGATTGACTCAAAAGGATTTTAATGAAGAAAACTTACGAAAATGTTGATTTTAAAATTTTTGGAGCCATTGTAATAGCTTCATTTTTTGGAAAATCTATGGAAGAGAAAAAAAGTGCTCAGTCATGCAGCATGACTAATAGAGCGAATTTTCGATGAAAAGTTGTGGATAGCATTATATTAGACACCTAAATTCTAATTATTGAGACCGACCTGCTCCTGAATAAAACTGAGGGGACAGCCGTGTGAACGCAAAGAAAATTTTAGAACACGCAGCTGGACTAAAAAATTTGGTCAATTATGAGAATTTTTCACCTATAAATCGATTTTCCTCGCTTATTTATGAATCTTAGATATCTGGGAGTGGTCGCAATCCACTCAGCGCTGAAAAATACTTCGACTGTAACACCCTACATGCCCTTTTGTCAAAAATTCAATTTTTTAGCATTTTTTTTGGGCTATTCAATTGTAATTTTGAGCCTGCAATTTTGGAGCGATCGGTAATCCCCCCCCCCTTCCACCCACCACCACAACAGCCATTCCGAAATTTCCAACGTTTGTAGCACAACAAGACTTACGTTGAAATCGAATAAAATAAGAATCACGAAAATCGTTTGAGAACTATAGCCAGGGTGACGTCGGTAAAATATGTTTGAAAAGTTTTATTTTTTTGTTACTTTACGCCCTCCGTTCACTCTCTGCCAGCATGAAATTAAAAAATTCCGGGGTTCGTTTCACAACTAGACTAAATTGGGGTCCAACAATCTAATAATCTCGAAAATAGGTTGAGGATTGTGGCCAGGGAAGCGACGGCAAAATTTGTCACACACACACACACAAACACACACACAGACATACATATGTGCGGTTTTTCTAGGATTTGACCTTTGAATGGTCGGAAACGGATTTTTATACAATACCTAATTTTATTCATCTAATGCTTGGGTTGTTCCACGCCCCCTGAATCAATTCCAATAGGTCGACCCTCTCACGTCCCTCTATTGTCAAAGCTTAATTTCCGAGAGACGTCCTAAAAACCTGTCCAAACTTACCGAGAACCCGTGTGTTGCTCCAGCACCCGTTAGCTATTTGTTGATACTCGCGTTTTTGGCTCTACTGAATTCACGAACTTGAAATATATACATAATCAAAATTCCACAGGTAGACGACCTTCAATACCCCAAAAAAGATAGTGAAAAAAATAAAAACAATTTCTAATGGATTTCGAGAAAAATTTACCGACAGGTCAAAAAACGTTGTTTTGAGAAAAACGCGTTTTCGTTACTGTATGCTACATTTGGGCGATTGCATGACATTTGTATCTAGCATTCAAGACTCAGGAAACAACACATGGATCTTTCATTTCTTATTTGTGTGTGTTCTATCAATACATCATGTTATCTAAGAAGAAGAAAAAAGAAAAAAAAAATGTATACACTAAAAAAAAAGGATTTTTTTTAATAACTAGGTAGGTACTGAATCCCCTTAAAAACCTAAAAAGTTCATTCCTCGCAACATTACCAAATGAGCGAAATTTCATGAATTTTTATATTGTATTTTCGTTAAATTGTTATGATGTTTGAAGGCTGTGTTCATAGAAATTGCATAATATTAAATTATGACCCAAAATACTATTTCTAAACATCAATTCTGCTAATAAAATAAATTTCAGGATTTTCACAATTTAATGAATTTTTTATCAATTTTGTAGCACATTTCAATGCAATGTAAGTTTTAAGCACAATTTCGTACACACATTTTTAGATAAGTCGATAGCTAATTCTATTTGGAATCCATTTGGTTACATAAAAGTGAAAGGTATATAAACGGTCCAAAATCCATCACAAACTCGGCACATTCCACTTCTCCGAACTTCACCCATGAACTTGTGAAACCGGCCCACCGCTTCTGGGTGAACCACTTTCTGAATTGCTAAAGAAAGCGAGAGTGCCTTATCATCGATTAAACTCCGTTCGGTTTAATTAGTGACCACGAAATTATAGGTTGGGGAATGATATGTATGTATCTGCAAGTCAAATAGTTGATCACGGAGATGTCATAAAAAAATATCTTCTGAAACGTATAACACCAAGTGATTAATTTCTCATTCTACGGATCTCATAATGGAATACGGAAAAGTTTCATCCGCGCAGCCCATCTCATCAGCAACTTTTCATCAGAGAGAGAGTTAAAGCATATATTTAGTTCAAATCATTCAATAAGATACATAACTACATGTACATTGTGTACATTATCAAACATCGAAACATCAGTCTCGCGGTTACATCCGAACAAAACAAATGATTATATATTCACAATGCGCGAAAAACCCTTTCTTATTTTGATCATGTTCTCTTGCATGTGGGTACAAAATTATATATTGAACAATCTTTTTTCCTTTACATTCTACACCAAAAAGGGTATCTCGACTGTGCGTCTACTGTGTTTAAACTACTAGACATAGTCGCAGGGGGTGGTCGCTCGAGATTATTCTATTCTATATGCTTTACATGCATTTTTCGTGGTACTTGCCACTTAGCTATTGTTATTTGTTAGATAATTGTTGTCGCTAGTTAATTTCTCTATACTCTAGATGTATCTATTTTATTTATTTATTGTTATTGTTATTTGTTTTTTAATAGCTTCATCATATTACTTTTTTCAACTCATATGTGTGTAAATCGGTTATTTCTCATTTAGTTCTGGCAGTAGATAATATATTGTTACATCAATTTGGTTATACCCTTGTTATTTACTTTCTTTTTTTCACATTCAAACTATTTTTTCTCAGGCTCTTTTTTATTCGTAGTTGAACTCATTAATTAGAAATTTTCTGTATTTTCCCGCTTCCCTGATGTAGGTATTTCACCAAGTTGTCTATGTTGCACTTTCCATTCAGTATTTGTACTATTTCATTTTCTGTAAGAGTTGGCTTCCCTTAGTAGATCCCTCGAAATTCTCTATGGACACTGCCAAAAAGTGGAAGGATGTAAGGATGTGGAGGATTTAAATTGGAAATCGAAAATTTGTTTATCACCCCATCCCTCCACCATTTATAATAATTCACCGTCAGCGTCTCCTTTCTGGGTCTTACTAAAACTCTTATTTTTTGAAAATCTGTTAGGCCCATGTACTTCCTGCCTCCATCATGTTTCATCAGAATATAACGAAATTATTCCCTATTTTTTGACATGAAATCGCATATTAATTCCCCATTTTCTTGGAACGGTTCGACAAATGGCAATTCAACTCAGATCAAAATACTTCAGGCGAACAAAGAATGTTACAATAGAGTTATTAAATTGGGAATATAGTTTCTTTGGTAGGGGAGAGTTCTGTGCCTAGGGCCGATTTTTTGTTATTCGGATTATGAAGGTCGAAAATGGGCTAAGTTGCTGTATTTAAAATTTGTATTGTTGCTTCAACTCATTACCTACCGTATGCATCGGTTAACGTGTGTTTCCAAGCGATTCCCTGGTCAATAAAGGTGTTTTTTTTTTAATTTCCGAAATGGCCCTAGGTACAACCCCATCACCAACCTAGGGCCTGCAGGTGTTTTACCTACCTAGAGCCACCAAGAATCCTCTGTGGTTTTGAACGAAAGCACAGTTTTTAAGACAAAAATATCAATGTATTTAGTTAGTTTTTTTTTTTTTTTACACTGTAGGAAATCAATACCACAAATTCCTACAGTTATACAGACTTGATTGGCACATATTTATCCCTTTCCCTCTTTTACTACATAAGAAAGACCAGAATTAGAGGGACTTCGATCCACTTAACCTAATTTCCTAAATTTTCTAACGAATCAGTTATTATAAATAATGATCACATGGGTTTCATGGCAACTTAGAGAATATATGAAGAGTCCAGGGGAAAACCACCGTCATCGGCAGAGCGTGTTAGGAAGAACCCCGCCATTGCAGTTTAAAAGGCTCCCTCCCACCCAACGCCAACTCGACGTGCGCAACCCCTTCTCTTATCACTCCGGTGTTTCACAGTATTTTATGAGCTTCGAATATCCATTGTTTTAACTTGGAATTTGCGTTTCGCGTTTAATTGAGGTAAAAATGGACAGTGATCATTCAAAGTTGAGTGATAGTGGTGATGAAGAGAAGCCTCAACCATCAAGAAGCGAAAGAAAACAGGTAGAGTAAGGGATGTTATGAAAGTGTTGAGGGCTGAGGGCCATGAACTCGGCCGGATTATTTGTGCAAGAGTCTTCGCTGTTTTGAAGCTGTTCCTGAGGATCAGCGCAAACGAATCATTCGTGAATTCAATGGGCTGGAGGATGTAAATAAACAGAATTCGTATTTAGGTGGTCTGATTTGTGTGTTGCCGGTGATGCGAAGAGGAAAAAAAGAGGATCAAACTAAGTACAACTCAGCTTCCTTTGCCTACCGAGTTCTTGTATAAACTGATGATGGTGTTGCCCGAGATGTGAGGGTGTGATTGAAAGCTTTCATGAGCATGCATGGTATATCAGAAGACAAAGTGAGGTACATAAGAAAATCCCTTGTTGAAACCGGAACAACACCTACGGATCTGCGTGGCAAGCATTCAAACTGACCCCACAAGCTAACAGAAGATACGAAGGGAAAAATGCACACATTTTCAAAGTCACTGAAAGAGAGAAAATCACACTATTCTCTGAAGAAGACTAAACATTGTGGAAGAGAAATTGTTGCGTTAACACTCATTTTGGTGTACATTCCTGCATTCCTTGTACTTCCATTGAAGTACATTTTTACATTCTTTAAAAAACTTACCTATTTTCTTCTCCCTATTGTTGGGTTTATTAAGGGTAAAAGAGGCTTGAAATTCGCATGTTAATACGAAATTTTGATTAAGATATGATTTAATATTTCGAAAAATGGCTATCCAGGAAACATATGGTAAATCTGCATAGTTGATGGTTCAAATACAATATTTTTTGTATTTTTTAAATCATTTTTGAAGTCTCCCTTAGTTGGTAAACTTTGAAATTAATTTTTTTTCGAAACCAGCTTTGAGTCAATGACGGGGTTTTTCCCCTGGCCTCTTCATATGAGATCAAACGGTAAAATATTGCAGATTTGGATTCTACACACCTTGAAACGTAAGGCGAATAATTTCAGTGTTGTCAGTAGTGACAAAAATATTTGTTGCTGTTGCACCTTGTTGTTAAGAATGTAATTTCAATGAAGACATATTCTTAAACTTTCAAAATGGCTAATTAAACAATAATTTAAAAAAGTATAAAACTCCTTTTTCTTCCTTGTAAATGAGGCAGTTGCTTGTTCAGACTCACTGCTTGTATCTCGTTTAAAGCTATCCGTGCGCGGTTGGTCTCATTCGAATCAACGTGATCAGTAGACTGAGAAGAATTCACCAAACGTTTTTCTGCTTCCTCACTACTAAAGGTAGGGAACCTTTGTGCGAGAGCTCGAGAAAGTTTTTGTCATCCAGAATCAAAATTTCCACTAGTTTTTTGCGCTATAGAGCATGCTGATCAATTTTCGTTCCGTGTCTGTCTGTCTGATGTATGTCTATCTGTACGTGGTAAATCCTTGTTAAGCTCAAATCTATACTTAGTTTCAGTCCGATGTAGATGAAATTTTCAGGGATTTTGCGGGTTAACTCCAAGACGGTCTCCTGTAACTTTCATGAATTTGCGCAAACATGAATTTCTTATAAGTAACTTCAATTTCTCATTATCCAATGGGCCAATTTGGTTCAAACTCGAGGAGTAGTTGGGTATATATTGCAGAAAGATGTTCTTTGAACTGTATCGCAATTAGCTGAGTAATAACTCAAAGTTGCAGTTCATGAGCAAAACTAAAATTTATTGACATTGTCGAAACTCCGATTCTAATGGTCCAATTTGCATGAAATTTTAAGGGATTGTGTGATTTAGCTTCTAAATGTCCTATGAATCGTATTGCCGTTGGCTTAATAGTTGTCTACGCCCATGCGCACGTAGATTTCTCATGATCTATTAGCTCGATTATAGATCAAATCTCGGGGAATGAGGGGGGGGGGGGGGTTGATTATATATCCAGGATGATGGCCTTCGTATTTTATTGCGATTAGTTGAGTAATAACTATTGTGCATGCGCATAACTAATACTAGTTGAGATTCCAAGACTAATGGACCGATTTTCATGAACTGTGTGGATTAATTTATGGATAATCGCCTACCTAATTCCGTTCATGCGCCAAGAAATCAAGCTCTCCTAATGAAAGGATGAGTTCGTTCACTAACACTTTTTGACCACAATAAATTGGTAAACTTCAAGAAATATTCTTCTAAAAAATCACCAAAAATACCTAAAAACTGTGAAGAAATTTTAAATTGAAATATTTTTGCACAATTTTGGTTAAATTAAACAACTTATGCACACAATTATGCTGGAAAATGGACTTGATTTCATTAATTTTTGCTCAAAAATCGATAAAACTGCAAACAAAAAAAATCCAAACTCCTTTTTGAATCTCAGAATATTATCTAGAACTTTTTTTTTCGTAAAATTGGTAGTAAAAAAATTCCGTGGGCTCAAAGATCTTAAATTCAAAGAAAATGTTGCGTAGTATAATACGATATTTTTAAAAAATTCGCTCATACGATCATGCTGCATGGCCGATTTCTATTGAAATCACTCGATTAACCAAACTGTCCGTTGGAATTCTTTCCGGAACAATATACTTTTTTCGGAATGTGACTCAAACACCCACGTAAATGTTTACCATTCACTTGAACTTTTGCTTCCTCTCCACCGAAGGTAGGGAAGGTATGTGTTTGTGATTTAAGTCGAAAAAACTGCTGACTTCCAAAATCGAAATTCCTATTCGCTTTTAGCGTTTCAGAGCTTGCTAATCAATTTGGTTCAGTGTCTGCCTGTATGTCTGTGTGACAAACTGATATCTGATTGTCAGTAGTAAATCTATGTCACGCTCAAAAATATACCAAGTTTCAGTCTGATTCCAATGAAATTTTCAGGGATTGTGTGGGTTAGCTCCTAGTCGGTGCCCTATAATTTTCAATGCCATCGAATCAACAGCCTGTGCACATGCGCAAACGAGAAATTCTCGTATCGTCGATTTTTCATCATGTGTTGGTCCGATTTCGTTCAAACCCGGTAGGTAAATCGGTATATGTTCTAGAAAAATGCCCTACAAATTACCTACATCGCAATTGGTAGAGTAATAACCATTGGGCAAGTGCGAAACTAATATCGATGACACAGGAAAAACTAGGAGTCTTATGGAAAGATTTAGATGAAATTTCGTGGAATCGTGCCGAATACCGCCTAGACGATCCCTATGACTTTCATTGCCGTCACATAAAAATAGGTAGTAGTCGGTGCGCATGCGCAAACGTTAATTTAATGTAACATCGATTTCTTAACATCTATTGGTCCGATTTCGTT
This sequence comes from Adelphocoris suturalis, assembly GCA_030762985.1. Taxonomy (NCBI): domain Eukaryota; kingdom Metazoa; phylum Arthropoda; class Insecta; order Hemiptera; family Miridae; genus Adelphocoris; species Adelphocoris suturalis. Next base: position 61,947,891 of record CM061043.1, read on the forward strand.
CAATCAAGGGGAGTAGATGGGTATGTTTGATAAAAATTCCCTATAAATTATATTGCAATTGGTGGAGTAATCACTATAGCACATGCGCAAAACTAAAATTGATCAACGCAGACGAAACTCCGAGAATAATAGACAAATATTAATGAAATTGCCAAGAATTGTGCGGTCTATCTCCTAGACGTTCCCCTATAAATTTCATTTCCATTGGATTAATACTCGTAGTATAGTCTGTGCGCAAAAATTAATTTCTTATGATTGACTTTTTCAATCATTTTAACTCGTACTTTGTTCGTCCATCTTACGATATCTGAGGAAACTATTGCGCCCACCCAACTTGGCAGACGTTTTTCTTCGGAGTTCTTTCAGAATGTCTTTACATTCAGACACCACCAGGATTGCTCTGGAATACCGTTTTGTAGAATTACTGCAGTCACATGCGGAATGATTTCATTCCTCTTATTTTTGACTTGATATTTTCACTACGTAAATTTTGGCTCGAGTGCGTCGGTACTTCCCTCAGAGAACTGCTTGATGTAGTTGAATTGGCAAGGCTCAGCTGCCGCAGGAAGAATGCAGTTGTCGTGATTGCTTCGATTGCCGATATCTGGAACACGTCACTCGCCAATAGCTGGCATACTCACTCACTGATATCTGGAATTCTTCACTCGCCGATATCTGGAATACTTCACTCGCCGATATCTTGCTTACTTCACTCGCGGATATCTGGAATACTTCACTCACCGATTTATTGTTTACTTCACTCGCCGATATCTGGAATACTACACTCGCCGATATCTTGCATACTTCACTCGCCGATATCTGACAAAGGTACTACATTCGCCGATATCTATATCATCCGAACAGAAAGGCTCAGTGTAGAGGCATAACTGGTTGTTTGTGTCTGACACCGGTGTAAATGCCGAGATCTGGCTGATTCAAGTTTTTTTACATAGCTAAAAAAAGTCTACCAAGTTGGTTGTGGCACATGGCTCCCTAGTATCCGTAAAATGAATGTACCTATAGATCATTGATGTCTGGAAATATTCAATTTTTGATAATAGTAAATCAAGATGTAACTTAAAACGCCAAAGTCGGTCGATTGGAAGACGAGAAAACAATGATTATAGCAATTAACGTCTGCGCTTGCGCAGAATGATGTAATGATTTTGCAACTATATGGTAGGGAACCTACTGCCTACTCCGCACATTCCCTGAAAATGTCATCAAAATAGGATGAAAACTGTGAACATTAAGCTTGTTACAAAGATTTCAAATTCTCACATGAGCATCTTCTAAATTCGATAAATTAGTTGGGCTTTCGAGGAGCTTTAATTCGAAGGAAATATATCATAGTATAATACGATATTTCACGAAAATTCGCTCATACGGTCATGCTACATGGCCGTTTTTCACTGAAACCATTCTATTAACCAAATTCTCCTTTGGAATTGTTCCCGGAATGATATACTTTTTTCGGAATGTGACTCCAAATACCCACGTAAATGTTTAAGATTCATTTGAACTTTGTTTCTTCGGAGTTGCTTTTAGAATTTCTTTACATTCAGACATCACTAGGATTGCTCTGGAATACCGTTTTGCGGAATTACTGCAGTCACTACGTAAATTTTTAAACGAGTGCTTCGGTACTTTCCTCGGAGAACTGCTCGCTGTAGTTGCACAGGTAGGTAAGGCTCTCAGCTGTCGCCGGAAGAATGCAGTTGTCGTGACTGCTTCGTTTCCGTATTTGGTTGACTGGCGTTTCCTTCTCCGCAGGCCGCTCGCTCGCTGGGGAAAGACGCCAACCATCTCCGCAATTTTTTTTATAAGGTTAATATGAAGCAATTACTGCAGGAAAATATTGGAGCGCAACGTAAGTAGCTTTCTTGTTCTTTTCAAAGCTTATTCAAAATGTAAAGGCAACGAATGTGACGGCTCGTTTCTCTTTGTGAACATTGGGAACATCATCGAACTAAATCACACGCGTCGAAGTTGTGGAAATCCATTTCAAAACGGAATTTAGTGAAAAACGTTGTCTATTTCCACGAAAAATGAAGAGTTATAATGTAAAATTGATTTCGACGGTTAGACCTTCGTCAGTAACAAACAATAACATACAATAACGATCTCACGGTCATGGAGAGAGAGAAAGGGTTCATCTTTTGACATTGAAAATGTGTTAGTCGAGGGGACAACCGGAAATTTTGTTACGAAAATTTTGTTATGCAAAGAAAAAAACGTCACGCAACCTATAAACAAGTCAAGTGTTGTTATGATTGTGTATACTAGCAATGAAATCAGTCATTTAATTAATGTAATGCAAGTTTATTTAGAACATTAAATACAGGTGTTATTATTGAAGCGTCCGTTTCAATTCGGCCAGTCAATAATTATTTTAGGTTTTCTAATTGTTATTTTATTTAAAACAATGAAAAACATTGAAATCACTGAGACAGTTTCAATGCTTCTAGCTCTTCTCCCATAAGAGAGAAAAAACGAGTGGAGTGCCGCTTTTTTTCGTTTTTGCCAACGTTTCAACTCTTCAAGAGCCGTTCGCTGCAAATATACGGAATAATAGCGTAGTGTCCCCACTGATAAAGAAGAGGAAATAGAGCGAATATATGTTACTTTCCGAGTACTACAAACTTTCAAATGCATTTACTCTCTTATATGAATCAATCAATTCAAGAATTTCACTATTTGAAATACTCAAATTTTCTTTTCCCACAACTAGGGCATGAGGCGAGAAAATGATGATTGTTGGAATTTACCTTTGCGCGTGCGCAGAGTGAAGTAATGATTTGCGAACAAATAAATTGATAGGGGATCATTCGCACCCTAACCCGCTCATTTCCCGTTAATTTGATCAAAATCGGTTGACGATTGGGGAAATTAAACTTGAAACAAGGATTTGCGGACACACCGCAGCCAGAGAACCTTTCGTCTGTCTCCTCGCATAGTCTGCACAGGGTTGAGTTTTGGGTGACCCCTGTGCGGTGTAGGTGGAAACATAGGGGTGCAAAGCCGGTTATAAGGCCGACTATTGTTTTAAGTACCCTACGGTTTTTCCTGAGAAGTCCCTCAGTAAGTTTGGTGTTGGGTTCGGCTACCGTGAGCTTACTGTGGACATTTCCCTCAATATTGGACCATCTTCCTGTGGTCTGTTGGTCAACCCATATGTTTAAGATCCTTCTGAAGGGAGTTTTCGGTATGCCAACTGCTGGCTTAGGCCTTCAAAAAGGAGTTTGGGAGCCTCTTCTTGCGAGCTCATCCGCCTTTTCATTACCTGATATCACTATGGAATTTCCTATTCAAGAAATACAGTTTATTATTCCTTGTTTTACCCATCAGGAACAGACTAATCAAGAGAAGTGGATGTTTCATTTATATCAATCAAATAGGCTTGGTAGTTGCGTGCGATAGGTGCGATAAGTTGTTTTTCGTTTGGATAATGATCTACCTACCACGGGCTCTTTTGAATAAATAATTGTCTATTATAGACCGATCATCTTCGCAATACAGAAATAGTTAACATTCCATTTAATGTTCAGGGTTTTATTTTGGAATTTATAAAGGTATATTTGCTCGCTACTCACTTCTCCCCACTATTGTAAACCTGTCATATAGAAGTAGATAATGGGGGCAGGCCGGATTAGAATCGCGATCGCAGCAAACCTGGCGGTACGTTCAACTAATCTGAATTTTTACTAAGGGATTGACTGCTTGATGTTATGTTTTTTTGAGATGCGAGCTTGCGAGCATTTAGACCACCAAACTGAACACAATAACTAATCTACATTGGACCGAACCTACTTCCATACCGCCAGGTTCGCTGCGATCGCGATTCGAATCCGGCCTGCCCCCATTGTCCTGTTAATATACGAAATTTAATTAATATACTCGTAGATTGCTCGGCTACTTCTTTCCATTTTGTAAAGCTCATGTTATGCAACGAGGTTTGTCTTGACTGAACCGTTGGGCATTGAAAATTGAAGGTCAAATACACTCCTGGTCCGGCAAATCGGTTTCCAGGTTACCTACCTACTCGTCAAACTACTAATTAATTCCGTTATAACAACACACTTTTTCGCGCTTTAACTAGCAGACAATCAGTGCAGATGCAGCCACATTGTTCTCTAAGTTAGGCTAAATTAGGATTTACATCAGCGGCACATTCCCCGGCCATTTACGACTGTTGAGGCAACTTTCAAAAAGTTTCGGCCAGTAGTTCCAAAAAAAGCCTCGGACGTCGGACGCCGCATATATCAGGATTCAGAGTGCCTCAAAACGGATTTCAATGAAGAAATTTTTCAAAAATTGTTTTTAAATTTTAAATTTGATTTTCTAGAAAACTCATAACTTTAAATTCTATTTGCAACAACAAAAAATAAAACTACAAGTAAGTAGATATTTTACACTTTTGAATATTAATCTCCCAGAAGAATCCCCAGTTCCTAGGAAGAAACCTTAGAGTTTAATAAATAAATAAAATCTATGAGAGAATTAGGTAAATCAAGATTAATCAAAACGCTTGCATACGAGTCTGCAACACATTGGGACATTTTATGTCTTTAGTTGCAGACTCGTATGCAAGCTATAAGAGCCACTCAGCTGATCCGGACCATGGCCATCGTTAAATGACCTAAAGAGGCTACATACGAAATTACAGCTTCCTAGAGAGTAAAGTATAGAAATTACTTATTAAAATGATTTAAAATGACGCTTCACAAATCAAAACGTTCTCGCAATATTCGGATAACCTGATATGAATCAAATCATCGAAACACCAGCTCAATGAAGTCATCAGAAATTAACAAGCGGTTGCAATATGTTCACAAAATCAATTATTGAGAATGATCACCTGAGTGTACACAATTATTCAAATAACCGTGCTCATAACTCAGCTTGTTGGCCACGGACTTCGCAGTAGTTAACATAATATGGTTGGATAAATCGAGAGCTTTCGAACGAATGGTCAACGAATTTTGTGGGATGAAAAACGACGAAGTACCATTTCCCTAGAAACGACTCGGTTGTAAGCGGAAATCATCAGACCGCTTTTTTTTACGCATTTTTTTAACGCTTTTTTCGTTTATGTGCCAAAGTAAAGACATAAAATGTCAAAAAATTAATAAAACAATTTGAGGACAGAAGACTTTTTTATAATGCTTGTAATAATGGAAACATCAGGTGATATACTTCCAATTGATTTATTCTAACTTTGCGAAATCGAGTTCATTAATGTCCGTTCGGAAGTACCTACTAGTGATTCGTTGGTACCTAGATGCTTAATTTCATCTCTTAAATTGCTTCCAAGTCTAGAGAGAAACAACCTTCATTTGCAAAAATACAAATAGGCGAGCTGCCCAGTAATACGGGTTGCCAAATGACACATCATTCTTATCAGACAGTATGATTGTTACAAGGATCTGTTTTTTTTTTTTTTTTTTTTTTTTTTTTTTTTTTTGTTGAGTTATTTACATATTGGGTTTTACAGCAGAACTGATTTTACAATAGATTGCAGTTGATGGGATGATGTATAATATGTGATGAACTTAACATTAGTGGAGTGGGTTGAATGGTAATAACAGGAGAATGGTTGAGGAGTTCATGAGTAGAGATGGCGGTGGATGATGTGAAGTGTATCTCGAGGAACGGTGAGGCAGAGTTTGGCAAGGGTGGTGATGGTAATCTGGAATCTTTTGAAGAATCCCCGAAGCAGTGGCGAAGCTGTCCCCCTCACTCCAAACCAGAGAACATAGATAGCGGAAGCATTGTTTTCGCTTTAGAGAGATGAAAAATTTTAATCTACAAAAAATCAAACGATTGTTGTTTTCTTACAGTACTGAAATTTCCCCTCACATTTTACGTTTTAAATCATTCTGAAAAACTTTTGTTCCGTGTCTTTCGGTTTTGTGTGTGTGTGTGTCTGCCGTGTATACTCAAATCTTTGTAATAAGCTGTATGCAACCGATTTTTATGAAAGGTCCATGGAATGTGCGGGTGTAGATGGTCCTCTATCAGTTTCGTTATGTAACCTCGGAAGTTGAAAATTTACTGTCAGTGAAGGGGCCAAAGGGTGGTGAAAGGGGTGGGGGAGGATTTCATGATACTTTTTTCTTTCCTATTCTAATTCACATCAAAATTATCCACAATCCATTCAAAAGGACGTCCCTGAAATGCATGCATTACTTACCAATATGCATGAGAACATTTGCGAGAACAACTATGTAGGAGGCACTCGAAAACCACACTGTGTACTCATTTCGCCGACTCACGTTTCTTGACATTTTGAGGAAAGTTATCCCTTTATGCCGTCGGTTGCAGCCACTTGTTGATTCCTATGACATCAAGCTCTTGTTGATGACGGCCAAATTGTCAAAAAGAGATCGATCAGACTACCAGAGGGCACTTGAGCCTACTTTAAAGCTGCCTATCATCGACAGTAGGGAAGGGTTATATAACGTGATGATACGTTACGAATTTGAATTCAGAATCTTACATACCTAAGCACTGAGCGCCCTACTTCACATAACAATAATTTCGTATAAGACCCAAAAACAACATGCAAACTTCTGAATCCTTCGTAGGTGACACAAAACATATACCGGAAATCGCATCAACGACCCTGAGAAAATATTATGAAATCGGAAGGGAACGGAGTAGAAACACAATAAAATTTAGTAACGGAATAACTCCCTTTAAATCATATGAAAAGGACGTTTATCCAAAAGTTCCCGACTGTCCGACCGTGGGATCGGTAGCTACGACAAGCAAATTATACCACCTACCAATACGGACGAAACTGAAAGTAAAAGCTTCGGTGAAAAGAACCTCGCGCTCCGCTTCCAAAATCCCCTTACGTAACGGAAAACGGAGGGCAAAGCAAAACTAACATCATAGTTTTTAAGTCCTCCGCCCAGAAAATAATAGCGTTAGTTTTTGTTTCCGAGCCTGTAAAGGTAGCGGAAGCGTTATTATCACTTAAGGAAGTGCCAAAAAAAAGTTCCTTCCATGCATTCACCGTACCGAGTAGTAGGTTTTATGGTTGATTTACGACAAAGTTTCTTTAAGCTTCTTTAAGTTTAGCATACTGCAAAAGTGCACAAAAATATTGGTACTTTTCCGTTATCCCCCGCCCACAGTCAATTTGTCTTTAACGCGCCCGCCCGATGTTTCTAGGCATTCCTTCTTACTTAGAGAACATATTTACGTAGAATTGGTGACAATTTCAAGCTGTGGGAAGAAATTATATTTTTTTTAAAAAAGAAGGAAAAAATAATTACCGTGTTTTCAGAAGTTGCCTATGTCTGTGAGGATTTATTGAAACAAATTGGCGTGGTTGTGGGTTGATTGAGTTCACATGAATTCGCACAAAAAGATCAGAATGCTGTGTATAGGTTGGTGGTCTGGATGCTCGCAAGCTTGCATCTCAAAATTTCATAACATCAAGTAGTCAATCCCTTAGTAAAAATACAGATTAGTTGGACATGTAGGTCAGAATGATGTGTATAATCGCATTCTCGCATTTCAAAAATACATAACATAACATAATCTAAGTAAGAAGTAATGCCTAGAAACAACGGGAGAGCGTGTTGAAGACAAATTGACTGGGGGGGGGGGGGGGGTTTATAACGGAAAAGTACCAAAATATTTAACTATCAAATTTTTGACAATTGTTATTTATTTATTTTATTTTTTTTTTTTATAATTTGCATTTATTTACAATTTACACATGATAAACATAAGCACTACTTATAAACTTAAATAAACGCCGAAAAGAAGAAACAAATATCTAAAGTAACATACTACTACCCCCGTTAAGTGAAACTTGTGCTGAGGGAGGAGCCGTTATTAGTTGTGCAAATTACTAATTTAACAAATTTAAAAAAACTAACTAAAACAGTTCAAATAAAACATGTTATCATGAAACAAAATGTAGTCATCAAAAACCAAAAAGAAAAAGAAAGTAAATCAACACAGACGATTAATAGATCAAAACCAGTATTTGTATTAAGGATCACAGAGTAAATGTTTTTGTAAAGCACTCTTGAAAACGGATAAGCTGGTAGGTTTAATGTCACCAGGAAGCTTGTTGAACATTTTAACGCCAATATACCTATGTAAAACAATTCTGACCCAATGTCGTCAATCTGAGAGGTAATCTTAAAGTAAAATCAGACGCCAACCGAGTAATGCCATCCACTCGAACATAATTGCTTATAAATGTAAATTATAAATAACTTCTGGGTCTTGCACAGCGGATCTAAAACCGCTCGGTAAGCTGAACCCCATACTACAATGCTCTAAGACATAACAGACTGGATGCAAGGTACATAAGTTTCATAGTTTTCAGAGACATGAAACCTCTGACCGACAGACGCATCGGAATGAGCCTTCTTAATTTATTTGTTAGAAATTCAACATGGGGAAGCCATGTAAGACACTGGTCCATTATTACTCCCAAATACCGCGTTTGTGGCACCTGCCGTATACAAGAACAAGTAATTGAAGTGAATTTTTAAGGTTTCAAAAAAAAGAACATTATGTCTTCTCAGGGAAAATGCAATGAGGTTAGATTTGTAATTATTTGAAAATTGAAATCGAAATCCTTTGTGCTATTGAAGTTGACTTGTAATTATTAAATGAAACCAAAGTTATGAAATTATGGCAACCAGATAAGATGGAAATCGCATACATGTTGGGACTGAATCCTGGGCATAATTTTCGATTAACCCTAAAGGGCAGAAGTTTCAATAATGAATCTTTGTAATCAACCAAGAAAAAATTCAAATTTGTTGGTTTACGCTACAAGATGCGTAGAATCCCAAAATGAATGAAAATTTTAAAAGAAAACCCTTTAATCCGTCGAAAATCGAGATCTCGAAAACTTTAAAGGTGACGGTAATTTTTTTGGGGGTTTGGTTCATAGATATCCTCCCAAAAAATCTAATGAAACTACCCGGGTCGCTGTAGAAACGTCCGATCGCTCTGCCTAAGGGCTAGAGGCTAGAGCATTGATAAGAAAAAATACATCAACACGGGAGTGAATCGCAACTGGTAAAACTTAGTAAAAGACACTTTGAAAACTATGACGATTTTATCAGCGTGTATGATTCCAGTGGAATTCTTACTTCACGAAATCGAGTGTATTGCAATTTCTGTCACCTATAGAGGGACTTGTGAAGCGTAGGTAAGTGAATTATTTTACCTCATTAATTTTCAGTTGGCAGGTCAGCTCATGTTAAATACTTAAGTACTATTAAAGTGTAAATGCACTATTTAATTAAATTAATGTTTCCGCGTTGGGCGTCTACGGCTACTGCGGTTACAGATTACACGGTGCACATGAAGCATGATCAGCTGATCTGGTAACAACCGACGGCTGACGAATTACTAGAATCGCGCGTCGTGAATAGGAGACCGATATATGAAAAGAATATGAAAAGAGCTCAAAATTAAACGAGACCAAACTACAAAAAGCAAATTTTAACGTGGCTTGTGAAAAATGGGGCAGTGGATTGCGAAACTATGCTAAACAGCATTTATGTTTAATAGGTACCTATTATAAAACAAACACATATTATAAAACAATAATTTTGCTATAGAAAGTTTTTCTACTTATAGAAGATAGGGACATCAAATGCCATCGTAATTATTATAGTTAAGCTATATGTAGACTATGTAGATGCATATGCGATGCTATGTCAACGTGCTGTTTGAAATTATGGCAAATCGCCTAGACTTTAACCAACAGCACCTGCCAAGCCTACCGTTGGAAAAGGAAGCTAGGCGAGTGGCATAGTTCTACTTCTGTACGATCATCATATGTGTCTCTATTGAAATAAATAAAATTGAAATGAATAAAAAAATTGAACCGCTTGATTGACACCGCAAGATCGAGTATAAAGTAGGTACGTCCTTGTTACCACGTCTTCAACGCTACGTCCATAAATTTATAAACCCGAGGAAGGTTCCAATGTTCAGTTCATATTTACCTAAATTAAAATTTACTTATACTAACTTATTTATATTCATCTTATTTTAACTCGAAACAGTCAATCCATCGAGAGTAGGGGGAGTATAAGAAGGCAGATGACCACTCGGAAAGTATAAGGAGGCAAAATGACGTCATCCCGCTCCCTCCTGTACACCTCTGCGTCACCACTCGGAAAGTATAAGGAGGCAAAATTACGTCATTCCGCTTCCTCGTACGTCAGTAGGATGCAATTAGCGGCTTTTGGATGGACCGCCGATGGGGGAAGCCAATTAAGAAAATGAGTTCGATCCAGTTAAAATACCGAATCACCTCGTTTTTATTGCCATAAAATTGGTTTTTAACACTTCATACCTACTGAAATTGTTCAAATTTCAATACAATTTAACATAATATTATAACACGATAGGTGATGTAAGAAAATTCGCTCATCATGCTGCATGACTGGAACTTTATTTGCATTTTATCGCCAAATTCACCAAATGCAAAATCACATATGCCAAATAAACTGAAATTGGGGATGAGAAATGGGACATATTGTGATCGAACTCATACGGAGTTAGCCCGAGGAAGTGTGCCAAACACCACTCGCAAAATGAAGAGGTAGGGAATCAAAGAACATAGAATGGACTGTTCTATTTTATTCTATTCTATTTTATTCTAATATTTTATTCTATTCTATTATATTATATTTATTCTATTCTATGTTCTGTGGTATCGAATCAAATAACATGAAATGGAATGCAGAAAAACCGCGCGAATGCATGACAAGTACAAAATGTCGACTATGTGTCAGTGACAAAAATGTCTAGATGCTGACACATTAGATATTTTGCCTTTCTCTCTACCAACCGAAGGTTGGGAAGCTATGTATATAGTCTAAGAGCCAGCTGCACAAAATGGTGCTCATTTTAAGAAATTGTTATTTATTTAGCCGTTTTTAGCCATTTTTAGTGAATTTTTCAGCACGTTTTTGAAATTTGACCATTTTAATGTGCTAAAAAAAATGCAGGACAACAAAATCGCCCTTTCGTTAGAAATCTAACGAACGCAAGAATGGAACGTCTGGACACAAACGCACACACACACACACAGTTGCAGGACGAGGAGGAAGGATGGGATGAAAGGAAGTGCCCCTATAAAATGACCACCAGTTCAAGTAAGATCCCCTCAGGACGCGGGTGGTGATACCACGGAGTACTCCTGCCGAGATGCCCAACTCGAGTAACTCCGTGGCGCTTTTCCCGCACCACACTCCGCGCCATGACACGGTCGCGGCAATGACCTTGATGTTATTAGGTGCCACTCCTTTAAGCTCAGATATCGCTTGGCGCAGATCATTTCTATCATATTTACTTTTCTTAGCCCGCCAGGTCTGCTCCATGTCCACGCTGCCACTGACAACCTGGACATCCAGGATTATGGCAGACCCATCGGGCTTGATCGCAACGATATCTGGCTTCTTGCCCCGGTCACTCGGCATGTGGTATAGTCTCTCCCTTTCGACATCCCAACCGCTAGATGACAAAGCACCTGCTATCTGCTTGGCAACCGCATCGTGACGTAAAATGCGGCCACCGTGAGTACGAGGACACTGCTGCACCACATGATAAAGATTCTCATTTTTACTCCGACAGGCACGGCAAAGGGTGTCTACTGTCCCGCGACTACTCCTCGAACACCTCACCGAGGTGGCTAACGTAGCCACCCGGACAGCGTGAAAATGGCGATAGTCGCGGGCCCCAATGCCCTCTGAAGCCCATTCCACCCACTGGGTAGAAATGGGGGATTCAGAGCACTGTCGGAGTTCTTTACCATCTACTGACTCATGCAGTGCAGCAGCGAACTCAGCAGATGAGCTGGGTTTTGGAGCTGTTGGTGTTGCTCGATCGCACCACAACAACTGCTGCCGGACAAAGTCCAGGTCAGCAGCAGTGCGGGCGACCTCCCAGCTCGAGCCCCTAAGGGCAAGCAGGCGCTGGCGGCGTAAAGATGGGATGCTGGCAGAAAGAGAGACAATACCGAGTCCACCGGCCTTGACCGGTGCGTGGATGTAAGCACTTGGGACACCAGGTGGAAAGCCTAGCCAAGAGCGCACAGCAGAGCGAACTTCACGATCTAACTCAAGCAGCCTCCCCGCAGTAAGCCTGCCAAAGACTAACCCATAGGTAAGCTTTGGCAGTAAGTACGTGCGAAGGAGGCGCAGCTTCTGCTGTGGCTTCAATGGAGCCTTGGTGACACGAGCTAATGCTCCACCAAGGTCCACACGGCTTGCGGCTATAGTGGCCACACCCATGAAGTCGACCCCAAGGTACCGCCAGACCTCCAACACGGATCGGGCAGGGATGGAAGTTTGTCCTAAGACAAAACACTCCTCATCCACTACCTTCACCTTATGCTGGCGACCCGACGGGACCAAGGAGACCGACCCACACTTAGCTGGGTTGACCACCAAACCACACCTGGCTAGCTGCTCAGCAAATGCATTGAGGGAGATCTGCAAGCCCTCACGGGTTTCTGCGAGTAGGATGACATCATCAGCAAAAGCTAATGCACCTACTCGCACCCCAGGGGCGAGATCAAACCCTATTTCAGCTGGCAGCTTACCCAAGGCCGTATCCACGACCAGGTTGAAGAGGAGTGGCGACAGAGGATCCCCCTGGCGTACCCCGCGCCCAATAACAACATCCCCTGACATCTCACCCTGTGCCTCGAGGACCGTCACGCCTTCGTGGTACAGACAGGCAACATACTCAATTAAACGAGTAGGTGCCCCGACACCACGAAGACAATCGGTCAGGGCAAAGTGGCTAACTGTGTCAAAGGCCTTAGCGACGTCCAGAGCGGCAAGATGGAGCTGCCGTTTCTTGATACGGGCCAGCGAAATGACAGTTTGGAGAACTGTAAGATTCTCTGCTGTGCCATCCGCTGGCCGAAATGCTCTCTGGACGTCACCTATGACACCAGCCACTTGGAGGCGAGATGCCAGAACCTTTTGGAAGTGGCGGAAGACCACCGACGAAATAGAAATTGGACGGTAGCCTCCAGGCCCACTTCCCCCTTTCTTTGGGATGAAAATTGTCCGGGCACGGGTCAACGCTTTCGGGGGTCTTCCAGATAGTAGCAACAGGTTGAGGATGAGCAGCTTAACATTCTTTGGAGCTTTATTCCAGCGTCGGGCGGAAATACCATCGGGTCCAGCAGAAGTGGAGTTTTGACACGGCACTTATGTGCCTCGTCATGAAGCACCGGTGTGCACATGATGCTGCGTAAGGAGTCCCTGGTGGAAGCTGGGGGTACTACTGGCTCACCAGAGTTGTGGCTGGGAGCACTCAAAAGTGGCTCCCAGTAATCCACAAACTCCTGGAGGGGGGGCATAACTTGTTCTTCCCCAGCTCCCTCCAGTACCTCCGCAGCTGCACGAGCCGGATGCTTCCTCCACAATCTCTGGACACGCTGGTATTCCCGCCTCCTCGCTTGCTTAGCCGCTCTGCGACCTCCACGAGGCATCACATTAGGGGGAACTTCTCCCTGGTGCCTCGCCACGGTCGCTTCCTCAACCTGCGGGAAGATCCTCTGCACATAGGCCGCGACCTCGTCTTCCAAGCCATTTGGCCCCTCAACAGCCCGCCTCGCCAGATCCTGCAGGTAGGCACTCTCATAACCAACAATATTGCCTACCTGCTCCCCGAGCCTCAATACTTCAGTCTTCAAGTCTGAAAGAAGACCGGAGGTCACGGGGGAGGATTGCTGAATGGCGGGCTGTTGACCCACGTCTGCCGGAGATGCGGGAGAGGCCCCACTGCTATTTGCCAGGATTGCATCCTGGACAAGCTGCTTATAGTGGGGCCTCAGGCGAAGAGATTGAATGGCAGAAAGCGTGCGCATGGGAAAACGGGCTTGCAAGAAAACATTCATATTGCGTACCCCATTACGCACTGCTTCCGCCTCCTCTGCTGCCATTCGCCGCAAATCCTCAGAAGCATACCTAGGCCGCTCTCGCTCTATATCAATTGCAGCGTTGGCCTGTACTGGATGCTTCTGCCAGACGTGGGCACTGAGGCCTCGCTTGGAACTGAAGGCTCTCTCGCAAAACACACACACACACACACACACACACACACACATACATATATATATATATATATATATATATATATATATAAATGAAAAAGCGTTAAACTCTGGGATTCGTTTCAAATGTATCAATAGCTTCATTTTCTACGAAAATTATGAATAAACCAAACATTGAAAAACTGTTTGGGGACTCAATTCCTGAACTAATAACTTGCATATTAAAGTGCTTGGGGATCTTGTTTACCTAACGATTTCGGCATCAATGACGCTCATCTGAAGATCGATAAACGGGCATTAGTGAGTCGTCTGTGGAACAGTTGTGAGTTTTACGATCTATAAAACGGCCTTAAGTTATGCAAAGCCATCAACCAGTTTGGGAATTGGGCTGGCTGCATTCGTCATGAATTATCTCATACTTCTCGATTTCAAGCGTCAACAACCAAAATTTACCTTTTAAATCTAACATACCTCACTTTAGGTCTTTAGGACGTCCCTCTGAAACAATGTCTAATAGGCAAGGCTTCGTTAACAAGAGGGGCGCCTATTGGAATTGATCCAGGCGGGTGGGGGACAACCCAATCACGAGAAGAAAATAAATCCAAACAAATCCGTTTCAGACCATTCTAAGACCGACTCCGTGTGAAAACCATAAGTGTATTTTTTTTTTTTTTTTTTTTTTTTTTTTTTTTTTTTTTTTTTTTTTTTTTTTTTTTTTTTTTTTTTTTTCCTCAGCAGTCAGTACACCCTGAGCTGAGGGACTTTATTCAACATGCTCCCATTTTCATGACTACATGTTTTCAAAAGTGCAAATATTTATTTCCACATTAATCATTACATGAATAATTAAATGTTATGTATGTACATTCTAATCTTAAACCATACGTGATTTTCACCATTTACATTTTATCAAAATCCATACTCTTTATAAAAGTTGTGAAAGATTCGAGAAACTTATTCACTAAAACTGTCGCATCAGTTGGCCACGTTTGACCACTGAACACTTTTCGTACGAGTCTACATCGGTCTGGCGCAACTATTGGGCAGTCCTCCAAAAGATGCTTCCACGTCTGCTCTATTAATCCGTCACATTTGCAAAATGGGTTGTCAGCCTGGTTGAATCGGAAGAGAGACGTTTTTGGCCTGGTCGGATCGGACGTTTTTGGGGACACCCTGTATATATACATATGAAAAACGGCAGACTTCAGGAATCGTTTCAGAATGCCTCAAATCGAATTTTTATGAAGAAAATTTCAAAAAAATGTCTAACATTTTCTACGAAAACTCGCTAAAGAATAGAATAGAATTGAATATCAATTTATTGACAGAAAGAGAAACAAAGCATAGAGATGACAATAGTCTCATAAGAATTCTTTCTTCTCTCCAACCAACCTACTAAGTTCTTACGAACTTGTGGCGAGTGGTGGAGCTAATTTCAGAGAAAAAACAAAACAAAAAACAACTAAATATCATCAAACACCTAGAGAGCAACGCTCAAATAAACAAACGTTAAAATATTTAAATAAATCTATTCCATAAATTCTTTAATTTTAATCAAAATCTCCTTCTCAAAGCTCCCTAAATCACCAAAATCGTCCGGGTTAATTCTACAGGCATAGAGGAAGCGCAATACCTTATTACATGAATTATTCTTTGCAGGCTCAGTTTTAGGTTCTGGGAGCTTAATATTCTAAGACATTGCAGTACGTGAGTTGGAGATGCGGCTTCTATGATCAGGATGGATACCCGCCTTATAGACGAATAGACAAGCTTGTCGCAAAAATACATTCCTAACATTTAGCACCTCAAATTCATTGCGGAGCAGGACAGTTGAATATCTAGCATTGATCCTGAGTATAATCCTAAGGATAGTATTATGTGCTACTTGCAAAAGACCTATTAAAGATTTACAGGGACTTCCCCACACTAAAATACCATATTTTAATAATGAATAAACCAGACCAAAGTAGATGGTTCTCAGCTGCACGACAGACAAAAAAATTCGAGCTTCACTAAACAAAAAAACTTTCTTAATTTACTAACTAACAACTTTATATGATAATTAAATTTCAAATGACAGTCAAATATAACGCCTAGATATTTACATTTATCAGACAACAACAAAGGACCACATTTATTTTCGGGAAATAGGACAAATTTCCAGTGATGTTATTCCCCCCGACGATTGGTCCGCTACAAACCGTAAAAAAGGGCGACTCGCATTTTCCTAGGTCTAAAACCATTCTCTTCTTGTAGAGGACAATTCAGAAATGCTGGTTTCCTTACAATACCGTCAGCATTCTTGATGCAATGCTTGATTTTCTACAGGAAATACTCCGCCTATTTCGAAGAATTTAAATTTTACCACACCTACTCCACCCGCAGTGTTGGTCTCCTTCGGCTTCCTCAGCATAGTCTCTCTCTATTTCAAGAAAGCTCACTTTACCAGATTTTGAAAGTTCACAATAAATTCCCGGATTTCCAAATTGGGGGTAGCTCGCTTTCTACATTCAAGAAGAACGTGAAGTTGTTTCTCGTGGACAAAGAGTTTTACTCTCTTAGTGAATTTTTTAACCATTGATTTATTCTCCATTGTTGTTAATATTGTGCTTTGTTGTTTTGGAATATTTATATATAAATATTTTTGTAATATTGTTATTTGTTTTAATAATATTGTACTTTGTTCGACGTTTTTCTACTCACACATAGTTGTGATCTATGGAAATAAAAAATAAAAATAAATAAACGTAGGAAGTACGCATGAACTTGAACCCAAGAGAGCCGCGAGTGAGATAAGATCTGCATTTTAAATCGCCGCTTTCACAGGAGGGTCAGTCGCTCTTAGCATTTAGCGCGAGACGCTCGGACACACCTTCTACCCTCAGTCTCTCCTGCTTAAGGATTCCTCCTCAGCTTTCTTGTTAGAAGGGAATGACCGTTTTCGGGAGGATCCTGCCTTGAATGCGAATAAAAATTATGTTTCTTCTCAGGAGGCTGGGAGAAAGTGAAACGTTTCCTCATAACGTACTGTCAGAGCTGTGAGGATAAACTTCGGGGCACGAATCGCCTAAAGCGTAACAGCTCCTGATGTTTTCGCTTTTCGGGTTTTTTTTCCTATTCTGAGTTCGCAAAGTCCAGGTACTCGGCAAGAAGGTTCCACAGTCTTCGTGAAACGGAGCCCGGTCAACAAACATTGGTAAAAAAAACCTTAATTTTCAACCCGCGTACGCAAAAAGACTGAAATACGAACTGCGCATGTGCGAATCTTCGCGTGGAACTACGCGTTTACGGGAAAAATGCTTTAGTTGGAATCCCGTCCTACGCGTAGTCATCATAACCTGACACAAAGGTGACCACAATTTTAAGAATGGGCATTGATTCTCCCTCTGGCTGCCGTCTAACCCAAGTCTTCTCATTTAAAATATGTGAAATAATAATAGAAACAAGGCTCTGATCGACCAAATCAAGCCTGTGCGCAAAAGAACGGATTTTTTTTTTATTTTTTATTTATTATTATTTTTTATTGAGTTGAAGGCTACTAAAGCTAGACAGCGAAGGCGGACCTCAGATGGCACATTCGGTTTCTCCGCGACCTGATACGTAAAATAACCACGTTTGAGGAGTGTTCAAAAACCTACCCGCTACATCGACATAATTAGTAGGTACTGATGGGGAATTTGAAGAAAAACTATAATTATTTACTTCGCCAGTATTCGAGTAATTCTGAGGTGCCCAGTAGTGTTACATTTACAGGAAGGTTAGGCTGGTGTCGTGTGCCTTTAGGTCCCCAAACGAGTGACGTTAAATGAGCCATTACAAGGTACGACGTTGCTAACGTCACCTCAAGGTCACGCACTCTTGGGTACGTTATGGTAACATTAAGGGTACTTTAGTGGTCACCAAAACTCTATTATGAATGAGGTGCACTGACATACTAATACATCCGTACAAGGTAGTACTTAAGTAAATCCATAGAAGGTGGATACCGCACCCTTCAGAATATTTATGGAGTAGCTGAAATTTCAATGAGATGAAAGATTCTACATGTGTGTCACGTATTCGGCGCCTGGGAAATATGACATATTATACCTCGTAAATCAGCCATATTTGAAGAAGCATTGTTGTTCTCAATGAGTTACAGTAACTTCGGTTAAGAAAAAAGCATCAGCACGGGCTTTTATTCCAAGTAATTTCGATCACTATTTGTACCTACCTAGTCTTCGTTAAAACATGTGATCTGACTGACTGGATATCATGAAAAAAGTCTGCCGGGTTTGATGATTTGACATCCTTGAACAAATATCATCATTGTACGTGGCATTTGCAAACTATTTTTGACTTTCCTCAACTAAATCTAAGCTATTTTGCTGAGTAAGTGTCATTTACAAAATATTTAAAATATAAAATAAAATAAACTGGCAGAGCAATCAATGAACAACGAAAAAGAACAAAATATATTAAAGAAAGAGAATAAACGAATAAATTGAACAGTTCTAGAATTTTCGTTACTTTTTTCTGGTATTTTGGGGTTAGGCCCAAGTTGGTCTTCTACAAATTGAATTCTAGCTAGCCTCATAAATACGTGCGATAACGAATAATCTGATAATATATTGACTTCGATTCTGTTAAAATCCTCCTTCAAACTATATGCCACTATTGTTTCATTAGGTGGTGTAAAACATTTTAATGAAATTTACGATCATGTTATAGATACAATAAAGCTGTTTCTCCTTCAAATCAAACACAAATATTTTCACAGTTCCGATCTAATTGCCAAGAAATCATTGGGAATTATTTGAGTTAGGATGTTGATTAGGGTGCCCGCTATTTTGAGAAAGGTGGAATTTTAAGACCTCCACCCGAAATTTGGTTTAAAACGTCAAAAAAATGACCCCTGCATTTTTTCAGATTTTTTGCATTACAAAAACCTACGCCGGTAGCCCGATTTCGGTTTTTGAAATATGCTTTTTTTTGCGAATATCAGACTTTTGAATATAACTTTTACAAACTTCTTTGTAGAATTGTGAAACTACGTATACTTACGTGTTTGGGGTCGCTGAACTCAAATATGCAGTCAAAGCAAGTCGACGGCAACAACTTTTGATAGTTTGGAATCACGAAATCGTCAAAATCATGTCAAAAAATTACTATTTTTTAAAATTCATTGTAAAATCATAAAAATTCGTATTTTTACGTATTTCTGTTTGAATTTAGATTTTTTGACAGCAAATTCGAGTTTAGCGACTCAAAAAACATAAGAATACGAATTTTCATAATTTTACTATGAATTTTGAAAAACTGTTATTTTTTGACATGATTTTGACGATTTTGAGATTCCAAACTGTCAAAAGTTGTTGCTGTCGACTTGTTTTGACTGAATATTCGAGTTCAGCGACCCCAAAAACGTGAGTATACGTAGTTTCTCTATTTTACAAAGAAGTTTGTAAAAGTTATATTCAAATGTCTGATATTGGCAACAAAAAAAACGTATTTCTTATTATGATGCCTTGTTAACGTTCATGTTTCCACATTTTTATTCAACTTCGACCAACTTTTGAAGTTAGTTGGAGAAACATCCCTTTGTGGTGCTTTAAGAATTGCATCATCTTATTAGCTTTGCTACCTACATAATGCAATTGAATTTCATATTTCATGCTAAAAATATGCCTTATCATTGTGATGTATATTTGCAATTAAAGGAAGACCACTCTAAAATACATCAGGATTTTTTATACGAAACTTGGAAAAAGTGATGTTTTGTTAGAGCATTTAACGAATTAAAAACAATGAATTACGAGTGTAAGAAAAAATCATGGAATTTAAATTAAATTTATTTTAGATCTAAATTTAAATTAGATGCTAGAAAGGAACATAAACACGTACACCAGCTAGGCCTTTTTTACTGAAGGTCCACACTATAAAATATTTGAGACAAGGCGGGCCAACAATTTACTAATATTTCCCGAGCCCCCCCCCCCTACAGCCACGAAGTTTTGTTTTAATTAAGAGTGCTCAGTGGTGGTTATTGAGATATTCTGGGCTTAGTTTTCTAAGTAGCAATATTCCCTTATATATCTTTGTTGTTAGATAACTCAAATCATGTTCTTTTAAGATAGTTAGAAATAATGTTGTGAAGAAAATATACCAGAACTAAGTAAGACAATAATTATTGATTTTTACTTAGGCCTACTTTCACTAAAAATTTCAATGATTATTTCAAATACCCATACATTTTTAATATTAAATGATGAGTTATTTTTAGTCCTGCCTTAGGTACATTCGGGGTAAGCTTTCTGCCCTTACACCACCACAGTACAGTCCGTGCAAAACATTAACCATCGCTGAATGGCTGATCGCTGCTGGTTTACAGATAACACTTATAGAGAACGGAAGGGACAAAAACAGAAAAGATTACTGTACTCGTAGAACCGGTAAAAGTGTTTTAAGGAAAATATATTATCAAATAAAAAAAAATCTTTTTTCAGTTTGTAAGTTTTCTGAGGGCCGTAGGTTGGTGACCCCTGATCTATACGATCACGCAACACATACGAGGAGGCCACCCCCTCATGCTAGCTTTATTGTTGCAAAAGTGGATCAGTGTCATTCGAAGGTGTCACTTTTTTATTACTACTAGTTAAGTCGACTTTTCACAGAGAAAAAGGGGATCGATCGTTGACTTGGTAACTGGTCAGGTTACCATAACAGTTCGCGAGGCCTCAGAAGAGGTCTAGAGGAGAGAGAACGGATTTCCCGAGTCGACCATTGGAAAGTATTTCTTATATTCCTTCCTCGTGCATTGCTTCTTGGAGAGACCGCGAGGAAAGAGACCTTCGAACGCTCACGCATCATTGCGGCTTAAGGTTTAATTGAAACCAAGATTTCTGGCGCTTGCTGCATTCAGGCGCTAGATGGAGCTCTCGTTGACAAAAGAGGGCCGAAGCCGACCGCGATTCTTTGGCAGGAGGTGCGAATTATTATGCTTTCACTGTCAAGGAAGAATCCTGGCTACCTTAGTTTCGCCGTCTATTACGAAGTCACTAAACAAAGCCCATTCATTGCCAACGCATTATCATCGCAACCAAATCAGTTCTGCCAACATAGTCTTTCCCTGTTAGATTCAACTATCTTTTAGAGTGGGGGGGGGGGGAGTTCCAGTGTTGCCAGATAGCGGGATTTAATTTATCCCACGGCGCACAGTAGTCCAGAAATCGATTCTGTCGGATCAAAATTATTTTATTGGCTGTTCTTAAAGGAAATTTCGCGCTGATTCCGAATATACCATATGTTCCTATACCTAAAACTGCTCCTTAACGTAATTATCTTCAAAAAACCATTAAAAATTACATTTTTCACCACGTTTTTCGTTCTAGTGCTATGAATAGCGTTCAAAACAAGTAATGTTCTAGAAAACGTTGTAGTGTATTTTTTACTATCTTATTGGCCAATAAATAATCATGTTAAACATTCAGTGCCCTCAAAAACCCTCTGAGCCGGTAAAAATCCCAAGAAAACAATTTATTTTATTCATTTTGTACTATATTAGTGATTTAGTAAGACTCCCCACTTTTCTACGAAAGTTTACGAAATTAAAAATAGCTGTGTTATGTTCAAGAAGGTCCCTCAAATGAAAAACAATTTGAATTTCAGGCTCCGTTAGGTTCCGGGTGAACAGTGAAGTATGAAAGTTGAAAAAACGTATATGATGAAGCTTGAAAGCACCATAACACCACTATTTTTCATGGTATTTTAAAAAATTGGAGACCATTCGACGCAGAATTTGATTAGCTACAACTTTTCTTCTTTAAGGAACTCGATTTAATGTCAAGTATGACCTCTAATATGCTAAAAACGACATTTCCCAGTTTTGTAAAATGTTAAAATTCGAATTCGGTAGTTATAAAATTTTAACATTCAATGTCTTCCTTATTTATGGTGCTTTTTACTTTTTGTGGTGACCAATCGACGCAGAATTCCATTCTCTACAACTTTTTTTCTTGTACACTAATTGTTTTGAACGTTATTTATAGCCGCTAGAACGAAAAATATGTTAAAAAACTTGTTTTTCTAATGGTTTTTTAAATATAATTACGGTTTTAGGTATAGGTATAATAGCGGTTTTAGGTATAGGAACATGTGGTATTTTCAGAGTCAGCACCAAATTTCATATTAGAATAGCCAATAAAATAATTTTGATCCGACAGAATCGATTTCTGGACTACTGTGTGGCGTAGGGATTTCTCGCGAGTCAGATTTTGAGGTGGGATTTTTTCACTGAAATTCCTCGAAACGTTGGGATTTTTCGGACTACCTCAATCATCCTACCCTAATAGGTAGAATAGTGACTATTGAAAACATGAGTTTCCGTAATACTCTCAACTTCAGAACCACCTGAACATCCTGCTAGACAAGGTAAGGGGCCAGAACTCCAATTATGGCACAATAAGTGGGCGGAAAAAATGGACAAGAACGACAAAGGTGAAGACTGGAATGAGACTGAAAAACTGTCAACACTTCAGAATGTGGAAATGATCGACTTGATCAAGGAAGCCCCTTCTATCCTTCCGTCAATAAGGCCCTGATGATTGCGGTAACGTTACCGTGCACGACTTGCTCGGTGGAAAGAACTTTCAGCACCCTGAGGCGTGTAAAAACATGGACACGGTCTACAATGGTGGAGGATAAGCTGAATGGTCTGTGAATGTCAGCCTTCACCGAGATTTGGTGACATCAAAGAAGGCAACCATTGTAGAAGAGGTTGTTGATCAATTTGCCAGTAACCCCAGAAGACTGATGCTGTCTTAAAAATTGTCCATTGCAGTTTTATAGTACCTATGTTGTATAATGAAATAATGTAAAGTATATAAATAAAGATATGACATGAAAATTATTTCTCGGAATTCAGACTTTGTACCTTTTGTTTGCTATATAATATGCACACGCAAACTTTATATATAATAGCTCTTGGGGGTGCCCCCCCCCCCCCTCCGGCTAAATCCTGCCTATGCCCATGGTAAGGGGTATGCAATGCAATTCGCGGCCTATTTTTCCATTCCTCTACTAGGTTCATGGCAATGTCCGTTTTGCAATATGTCAGGGAAACAATGATTATAGTGCTGGGGAGCAGCACCAAGGGCAATGTTCTAATGCCACCACTTGTTTGAACTAAATGATCTATTCTTGGTAATTTGGTATTGATTACAATCAATAATTTATTCAGAATTTACTGTATAATACTTTATATACATCTGAGTTATTTTATTAGGTTTTAGTTTAAAATCAAAGTTTAGCACCTTCTTTTAATTCTCAGTCCACCTATTTTCTATGATGTATGGAACACGAGAGTGAGTAAACTTCTGCTCACATTAGAACATTAGCATCTATCAAAATTTTACAACCCCATCTCAGGTGTTGACTTATATTTCCAGTTAAAGTAGTGATATTCTATATTCGAGTGTCCCTTGTTCTCTCGTGTATTTTGTTATGAGGCAAGTATCTGCCCATTTCATATAGACTTTTAAAGAATATTATTACAAATTCATTGTTGAAATTATGCTTAGTTTATTTATTATATAAAATTTACCAACATTTTTCCGATTTTTTACCCGTTTTTTTTATTAAGGTAGATAGGAATTCTTACGCTTTTTTCAACGATACAATCATATTTGAGTTTTGACTGCAAATGTAGGGAGTTATGACAGTTTTAGTGACACAAAATCGAAAACGCGAAAAAAATCTTAAAAGTGAAAAAAGTGGTCTTTAGCGTGAATTAAAAAGTATATGTTATTGAACAAAAAAAGTCACAAGTTAGTAGTAGAATCACAAACCCTAGCCGACGGTGCGCCCGAAAGTGCAACACCCTTTATATTGAGTTGGGGTTCTCGATTTTCGTTAAATCATAATGTAATTTTTGATTGGAAATAGGTATTAATAATTATTATTGGGGTAAGCCCACTAACCAACTCACTGCTCTTGGCATAGATTTTACAAAGGGTGAAAACCTCATGGCGGTGAGGTTATATAATAAGTAGGTACCTAATGAATTGTCCTAATAGAGCTGACTTGATGGCCAATCATCTCTAATCGTTGACAAAAGGTTTTTTTCCCTTCCCAGCGGGTCTTTTCCAACGGCAATTTTCTTCGAGTTATCCACTTGTCAAAAGCTGGTCGCGCGGAAGTGAGGAACTTGATCTTTCAGTTTTTCCCATCATTATCCGCTGATTCGCTCTAGTTACCGAACTATCGAGTTTGACGGGGGCACCTAATTCCTTCGATCCCCGCAGCCTATGAAACTTAAATGAGCGCCACTGCAATATAACTTTATTCGGACACAAATTGGGCAGTTCAAATTATTCCGAATTTAATTCGGATAATATTCGGATGCAGCGTCCCTAGTGACCTGAATTATTTGTGGATTTCTTCTCATCATCGGTGGCTGACTGTCTGAGGGGTATCCCATCCATAAGGACTGACGCTTTGGAAGTCCTGAAAAGTAAAATCTCGAGATGCAACATTTCTTTTTTCTAGTCTACAATGACCGAGGGGAAAATCTGGAGTATCATAGACCGTATGAATAGCACGGCTTTACAAGATTACTATGGTTTGTCGGCTAAGTTTTTGAAGAGGGTAAAAACACAGGTAGCGCCAAAACCACACAGCCAATTTCCAATTTAACTAACAATTGTTTTTCTAATGGATGCTTTTCAATGAGTTTAAAAATAAGTAAGGTAACTCCTGTGCCGAAGGTGAGTAAGGCCGAAAACGAAAAACTCAATGATTTTAGACCAGTCGCTCAGGTTCCAATTCTGGGTAAGATTGTGGAGGCTGCTCTGGCTGCTCGTATTCGGAATTTCTTTGAGAGCAACCATCTTTTGAGCAGTTCTCAGCATGGATTTAGGCGCGGGAGGTCAACAGTAACCATGATGATCGAGATTATGAAAAAAGTAACTGCTGCATAGGAGAATGGGCTCCGTGTAGAAATGAGTTTGTCTGATCAAAGCAAGGCTTATGATTTAGTACCACACGACCTTTTGAACGAGAAGCTTGAATTATGGAATAAGAGGGTTGCCATTGCAACTAATTACTTTATATCTATCAGAAAGAAAACAGTGTGTTTTTTTTTTTTTTTTTTTATGGTTCTGGATCATCAATTGAATCAGTGCAACAGTAGACCTGTTATAAGCCTTATTTTTTCAAGAAAAGTTTATTGTAAAATGGGTTTTGAGCTCAAGGTACTTCTGTTTCACAAAAATAACTTCAAATTTGAATTCAGCACCCAAAAAACGGGGTTATAAAAACTTTTAGCCAATTGTTCCGATGGTAGGTGACACAGTATGCTATTGACTTCATATTGAGATGGGAATACCTACTTCACTGCAGTTATCATACGTTCTCATTTTGTTTTTACAGTTCTCAATAAATTCTAGAAAAAAACGGACGGTAGACCTACGGTTCTACAGTCAGATCATTTGATAATGATTAACTTTACCCATTATTAGTTCATGATGGTTACTTAGCAATATTAGTTTATAACTGAGCGTAATAAATCAGCTTTCCTAGACACTACAGAGGCCTTGGGATTATGAGATGCTGTGATAGAATGAGAGCGTTCCAAAAAGTAGCTAACGATTTTCCTGCTATGAAAACTAAGGGAGTTTACACTTCCCTAGTAACGCATTGGTTGTACGTGAAAATCAATAGAAAACCCCACCGTGACGTGACGCTCGTGACGTGACGAAAACAAATAGAAACGTCCTGTTAATCATTATTACATGATAAAACCTAATAATTAATTCTTGTAAAAACTATAATAATTACAACTAATAATTACGATGTTCAAGTTAATCTACTAATGGTAGTTATTATTATTTAAAACTATTATTCATAATAAATTGTGAGAGTACCTAGATAATAGGTTTTGGCCGTGCGTTGCACACCCCTCAGGCCGGCCCTCCTAGTTATGTGGTTCAATGACAATTTTCTTCGTCCTCGTACTTGAAAGTGAACACAATATAGAAAGGGTGAGATGAAGGGCTCAAGGATAAACAAAACTGCCAGGGAACCGAGCGGAGGAGAAGGTTAATTGGTCAGTGGTGGTGAAGGGAACTGGAGTGTCTGATCAAACGACGAGAAGTCCAGGACTTGACCGGCGATCTGGTCGCATTACTTCTTTATGGGCGAGGGTTTTCTCTTCTCTTCTCTTCTCTGTGGTACGGAGGAACCCGATGTGCGACGTTCTGCACCGGATAAGGATGGGAAGACGGGTTCCTTGAAATGAAAGTCGATTGCCCGGATTCCGCTGGTATTCGCTGAACATTTACTTTGCAATTGTTCGCTCTCCGTAGTTTTAATGAATTGATGAAGGTGCGTAGAACTGTTGGATTATGTGGAAACTATCATCATCGTCAACCCCAACCAAAAGTGTATGTAAACTGTAATTACTTTCGGGTTTCTTGAAATGAAAGTCGATTGCCCGGATTCCGCCGTTATTCGCTGAACATTTGCTATTGTTTGCTCTCCTTAGTTCTAATGGATTGATGAAGGCACGTAGAACTGTAGGATTATGTGGAAACTGTCATAATCAACACCAACCAAAAGTGTATGTAAACTATTATTACTTTCGGTTTCCTTGAAATTAAAGTCGATTGCCCGGATTCCGCTGTTATTCGCTGAACATTTACGTACTTTGCTGTTGTTCGCTCTCCTTAGTTCTATTGAATTGATGAAGGTACGTAGAACTGTTGGATTATATGGAAACTATCATCATCAACACCAACCAAAAGTGTTGGTATGTTAGCTATTATTACATTCGGGTTCCTTGAAATGAAAGTCGATTGCCCGGATTACGCTGTTATTCGCTGAACATTTACGTACTTTGCTGTTGTTCGCTCTCCTTAGTTCTAATGGATTGATGAAGGCACGTAGAACTGTAGGATTATGTGGAAACTGTCATAATCAACACCAACCAAAAGTGTATGTAAACTATTATTACTTTCGGTTTCCTTGAAATTAAAGTCGATTGCCCGGATTCCGCTGTTATTCGCTGAACATTTACTTTGCTATTTTTCACTCTCCTCGGTTCTAAAACAATTGATGAAGGCACGTAGAACTGCTATATTACGTGGAAACTGTCATAATCAACACCAACCAAAAGTGTATGTAAACTATTATTACTTTCGGTTTCCTTGAAATTAAAGTCGATCGCCCGGATTCCGCTGTTATTCGCTAGACGTTTGCTATTGTTCGCACTTCTTAGTTCTAATTGATTGATGAAGGCACGTAGAACTGTTGGATTATGTGGACACTATCATCATCAACATCAACCAGAAGTGCATGTATACCTACTATTATTACTTTCGGTTTCCTTGAAATTAAAGTCGATTGCCCGGATTCCGCTGTTATTCGCTGAACATTTACGTACTTTGCTGTTGTTCGCTCTCCTTAGTTCTATTGAATTGATGAAGGTACGTAGAACTGTTGGATTATATGGAAACTATCATCATCAACACCAACCAAAAGTGTTGGTATGTTAGCTATTATTACATTCGGGTTCCTTGAAATGAAAGTCGATTGCCCGGATTACGCTGTTATTCGCTGAACATTTACGTACTTTGCTGTTGTTCGCTCTCCTTAGTTCTAATGGATTGATGAAGGCACGTAGAACTGTAGGATTATGTGGAAACTGTCATAATCAACACCAACCAAAAGTGTATGTAAACTATTATTACTTTCGGTTTCCTTGAAATTAAAGTCGATCGCCCGGATTCCGCTGTTATTCGCTGAACATTTACTTTGCTATTTTTCACTCTCCTCGGTTCTAAAACAATTGATGAAGGCACGTAGAACTGCTATATTATGTGGAAACTATCATCATCAACATCAACCAAAAGTGTATGTAAACTATTATTACTTTCCTTACTTAACCCGAGGGGCGCTGTTATTCGCTGAACATTTACTTTGCCATTGTTTGCTCTCCTTAGTTCTAATGATTTGATGAAGGTACCTACGTAGAACTGTAGGATTAAGTGGAAACTATCATCATCAACATCAACCAAAAGTATATGTAAACTATTATTACTTTCATTACTTAATCCGAAGGGTGAACGGAAAGTCTTGCAATCTCCCTGAAAATCAATTTTTGAAACTCATGCTAGGATGGGTATTTTGTTCAACCTGAGCCCATATCTATACATATCATGAAAATTTATGTATGTGTGTGTGTATGTAACTCGTCTACTGCTGTACTATGAATAGATCCGGTATCTTCATTTCTCTGGTTTCTTTCGATTTTGCTTGTCTTGAAGTCGGATCTCAACAGGAAATGCCCCTAAAACGGATTAAAATTATCGCATTAACTACGTTTTGGTTCGATTTACTAATGAAAATACCGTAACTGGCCTTTTCTAGAGCGAAAACCCGCACCTGGGCGTCAGATACGATTATTTTATTAGCATTCAGGTACATACGAATTGGGACACTCTTGAAAGTCCAGAGAAGAATTTATTTCTTTGTATTTTAGGACTCGGCAGTCTGATACGATTTCAGAATCAGTAGCTGATGCAATTTTTCTTCCCAGTATTTTAATCATACGAATGTGTTTTCTCTTGTCAGATCAGATTTGGTTTTCGGAGGTTGCAACCACGATTATTTCTCTTAGTATCCTCCATATACGAAAAAAAAAAAATTTTTTCCGCCACGTACAGAGGTACCTACTAATTTTGTATTAGAAAACACGTATCAGTCTTATTGCCTAACAAAACTCGTATGTGCACCAGATACGAGGAAATCGCCTAGTACATGTGTTCTACACCTTTTTTTGCCATTTTCTGGCCAAAATAATGTTTTTCCAGCCACACCACGCGATTCAGGGAGAAATTGGCTTTGGAATGAGAGCTTTTGGAGCTCGAGACAACGTAAAATAGAGCTAATGTCAGGAAACTTCGATTCAATACCTGGAGACACATTTTTCCAGAAGTAGGTTTTGGTCAGATACGGGATCTGTTCTTAGTACGGCAGCGTACACGATTGCGACCTTACGGTTCGACATAAAAACATTCCGATTTCGGGGTTGGGTGTCTATACCCAATAACTAGCCACTGAGTAGAAAAATCAGCTTAAAATTATCATTTCTAGGGGCAGAATATGTGAAAAAACGTCGGCCACACGCTTTGGCTCCGTGGGAGTTGCGGACATGGAACTTCGGGCGAATGGGGGGTAGATCAACAAACCGAGAGGTAATAGAACATTTCACCAACCCCAATAAATAAATACTTAAAAAAGCGTAAACGAGCTCAATTCCGTTCCAAACATGCGCAATTAACCACTAAGAGTGCAAAAATAGTGAAATAATTAATTTTTTAAAGATATTCGATTGCCACCTATAATACATGATTTTGGGGTATTTTTTAGTGTTGAACCTCGTAATGATGTTCATTTATTGATATTTGCAACACCAACTTGGGAAAACACCAAAAAATCGACCAGAATTGCACTTTTCTTACTCATTTCCACATCACAAAGCGTATTAACATGTAGTTCTTTCGGTGTTGTCCTAAGTTTGTGTTGCAAATATCAATAAATGAACATCATTACGAGGTTCAGCACAAAAAATACCCCTAAATCATGGATTATATGTGGCAATTGAATATCTTCAAAAACCTGGTATTTCATAATTTTTGC
Organism: Adelphocoris suturalis; assembly: GCA_030762985.1. Classification (NCBI taxonomy): domain Eukaryota; kingdom Metazoa; phylum Arthropoda; class Insecta; order Hemiptera; family Miridae; genus Adelphocoris; species Adelphocoris suturalis. Next base: position 61,977,634 of record CM061043.1, read on the forward strand.
ACTTTTAGAGCGGAATTCGCACTTTTGGAGCGGAGTTGCGCCCGTTAACGCGCACTTAAAACATCGAATGATGGATCATTTCTTCATGGAAATTCACGTAGAATTCGAATCTGCAATTGAGAAAGTAATTTTGTCTCCTATTCGACGCGGGAAGCTGAAATTTGACCAAAAGGGAAAAAACCCACGTTCAAATGCAAAGGACCTCTGCTCCTACCTCAAAACATTAGCCCAAGTCCAACAGCTGGGGAACTGACAATGCATGAATATTATTTGACATGATTTGGCTGATCACGCATTCATTCAATGCGTGACACAAATTTTATCATTCAATAATGATCAACAGGACATTTCCATTTTCTGACCATCACGTCACGGTCACCTATTTCAATAGGGCGTCCCTCCTATAATAATATGTTTTTTTCCTCATAATTAGGTTTTACCCCACACCCCTGGATCAATTTCAATAGGGCTTCCCTCCTATATTTTGCGAAGCCTTGCTGATATGACCTCGCTTCAGAGAAACGTCCTTAAAGCGAATTTAACGATTGGACCCCAGCCTATTTGCCTTAAATCTAGTTTTTAGCACGTGTTTGCATTTTCTCCAAAATGGCTCGAGGGATTTTCAAAAAATTCACTTGAGCTTCTTCTCTTCTGGGTAGAAATGGTATCCCATACCCCTCATAGCTGTGAAGTTTTTCTGTTTCACCCACCAATCTACGTGAATCATTTACCCTGTGTATGGAGCAAGTAATCCGTGTCCCACGGGCAACACAGATAGGGCAGATCGCCGAATAAAGGTTGTTATTATTATCCATACACCGTACAGTTACCACATCTTATAGAAAAATCAATATAAATACCTGCGAAACTTCGTGCTTTTGAAGGGATCTGTGATCAAAGAGCCTATATATTTGCCAGTATTCTGGGGAAACCTCAAACTTTCGGGTCACGTGAGTTCAATTTTTAGCCCGTAGTTCAGGTTATAAATATATAGCTTTTACACATCCGATTGGAGGTTTTACGCATCAAGTTAGAGGCTTTTCGTTTTAAATTTGAAGCTTTCCGTGTCTTATTGGAAGTTTTTCGTATCAAGTTCGAGATTTTACAAATCAATTCGAAGAACAATTTCAAATAAAAAATAGGTTTTTATAGACCTGATAGGCGCACCTACAGGGTAGGTAAGGCTTACTTTTAAAAAAGGAAGTTTTAGTCATCCATTTTTTTGTTCATTTTATTGTTCACGTTTGCTGACTACCTATGACTTTCGTTATGAGTTCGTTGTGATTTTCGAAGCGTCTAATTCCTATTCATATTTTCAAGTTCCTTCACTAGGTATCTATTATTCACATGTTAATTTTTTTTACTGCTGTTCCAAAATTAAATCATCTATTTTCTGAATTTCCGTCATCCTTCGAATCGATGCGTAAAAACTCCAATTTGAAATGGAAAACCTCCATTTTGATTGTGTGAAACATCCAGTTGATGTGTGCAACCTACAATTTGATAAGTAAAACTTCCAATTTGATGTATAAAACCTCCAATTTGACGTGTAAATGATAAAGGATAAATCATAAATGTATACGATAAATCTTAGAATACAGGAATCGTTTCATAATGCTCCACAACTGATTTTAATTACTATAATTTTGGAAATTAAAATGTTAAGTCCTAAGGTCATTATTTCCATAGCAAATTTATTATGTAAAACCGCTAATAACTTGAAAGCGTGGAATGGTAATACCAAAGCCCCAACCCTAAAGTAATGGTCTTTTTTTTTCTAAAGGTTTAAGCCGCACCTCAACCAAAGGTTGGCAAGATTCTAAGGGGAGCCACGTTGTCATCCTTGACTAAATAGGAGCGCCATCATGGACTCCAATGGCAACTCGGAGGGGGAAAAGTGAGGGGTACAGTTATGACCAGTGTTTAGCCCCCAAAGCGGATTTAAAAAACCCAAAAATAAAGTAATACAACTAAGACTAGATGACTAGATGTAAAATAGGCTATTAACTATATACATGCTACTGGACACCACGATCAATTTCTAAATTTTGTACTCTTATAGTTGATTCAACTGGGTATTAACGTTAATGATGTTTACACTACAACTGTTTTAATTATGTATTTTTTGTAAAGCATCCTCGAATGTAAGTAACATTCATGTTCAAATACATTAAATAAATACATGCTACTATAAACGATCAGCAAAGTGAAATAAAACTACGACTAGATGATTATAAATATATCACAGATCAAATATCAAAAATCGGTCCTTTTTTAAATGCACGTTTACTTTTGTTCTCAGGTGCCATCTGTCTTCTCAACACTTTAGATGTACGATATTGGAATTGCGTCATGAAGAAGAACTTCCACTGCCCGGACAAAGACATCCGATTTTATATGTACTCGCAGTAAGTAAAATTCAAGAGAATTGCCTAAAATTCAATTATTGTAGGTATACGCATGTATTTAGTGATGCTTGATAATGAGAGAAAAATAGTTACCTAGCTGCTAGTGCGACGTGACAAATCAGTAAAAAGGCTTGAAGGCGGTGGCAATTTGTACGTTGTTCTAAGAAGATTTTAAACACGTAAATGGAATGAAATTAAATTGAATTTATTTCCGGTGAACAATACGAAATATGTTGAACTAAACAAATATTATGATATTCTTATAGGGTAACTAATCCCCAATAACCGAATAGCCTGCGGTAGAGAGGAGAGTCGTTCGAGCTACGTATTCGTTATTACAACAAAATTATTACGGAGGAACTACGAATAGAAATGGAGCATTACGCATGCGCGAAAAATGCTAACGGTTGGCGGTCCATTCGTTGTACGAATAGAAAAATCCTATTCGGAGCTCAAGGGAAACCGAATACAGCTCCGAATACGCATGTAACCTTCCATGACGATAACCTATAATGCTATAATCAATTTTTTTAGTTCCTATTTCAAGGTGGCATGACATGCGCATTGTAATATTCGTGATTTGATGATTGGTTTGTTGGATTCATCCTAACTTGAATTATGCTGATACCTTATAATGGATTCTAAAACTTCACGATCTACCATCAGTCCGATTTCGTTCGAGGGTATTCGGGTACAAGTCTCAGGATGTCATCCTACGAATTTTGTTGAAATAGGTAACCATTGCGCCTGCTAAATATGGAATCAGTTGTTATAGACGAAGCTCCGACACTGGTAGATCGATTTTGATGAAATGTGTAGGGATTGTGCCACATTACAGAGAAAATAGACACAGACAGAAACGCCTGTCTTTGCCCTTTGTCGTGTATTAGCAGGTATCCACATCTTCAATAACGAAACGAAATTGGCCAAGGGTAAAAAAGAGTAAAATATCGTTCATTTGAAGGTAATTGGTATAGGTGTGGGTAGGTACATCTTTATAATATAGGTATGTACATCTTGATCGTTGATCATGTGGACGTTGACATGTTGAAGTTCTCGAATGAGATTCTCCAGACCCAAGGCGAATTTCGATGTTGCCTTAACAGCAATACCTACCCTTCCAAGTTCCCTTCATTCTTCTACTACATCTATTTCAAGTGAAAAAATTAAACCACAGTTAAAGTTGTTGCTAATTTGTACTTCTTCCATTATGAAAGAATTCGGTACACGTTAGGTAATCTATAACTCGTTAGGTAACTAGGGCTTAATTATGAAAATTTGGAGTAGTGTAGTCACGTTAGTCAATCGTGCAACAATTCCCTCTTTTCGTACGACTCAGCTGAACGAATCAGATGGAAAACTGCAAAAACTCCCTAGTATCTTATATGTAGGGCGAGTAGAAAAAAAAACATACTTGCAGCTCTATGCAAACTTAATACATAAGAGAGAAAAAAAAAAAACACTCGTAAATTGCACAACTTAGAAGTTTGCATATATTGTGTAGAGCTTAGTTTTTCTGGACAAAATATACAGCACTTGTTGAGTTTTAACTTGAACAAAGAAAATTATTTCAGAATCTGATTCCGGTTGTTTGGCAAAAAGCAATGTGTCTAAGAGTGGGACAATTTATCATAAATGTACTAAAATTGTGTTGCAAGGTTACAACGTAAGTGATTTTCTTGTTTTTTAAATAATTAATTTATTCATATTTTGGTTTATCATTTTCAATAATGAACCTTTGTAATAGATAGATAGATAGATTTCCTTCCAGGCGCGAGAAGATAATGCGCTTCTAATCATAATAACTCTGGTGATTCGGTGGCTCATCCGGTAGCGAGACCCACTCGTGAAAAGTAGCGGCGTCGAGGGTGTTCGTTCCCCATCGGCGGCATTATAAACTTTTCCTTCCTGGTCAACTTGCAAGATGTTTCGTTTTACTCAAAGGTCTTTTTTTTTCTTTTTTTTTTTTTAATTATTATTATTGAGTTTACCGTAACTTTTGTCACCAACAGATAATCACTGAATCTTATTTAGTTGTCTTATTTTATCTCATTAATTTCAATTCGTGGATGCCTCGATCCGAGATCCGATCGATGACCATTTATACCTGTGATATGTATATATTATACTTAGATTTCAGCCCTTGTTATGAGTATAGGGGCTAATAATGTGTATTTATGATTATTCGAATTATATCAACTTCTCCATGTTTTGCTTGTCACAAAGAGAATCCCAAAGAATCGTCACCCACAACGCTGTACGCTGAACGGCTATTTTCTCTAATCAACCTACTGAAATACATTAATTGCAATTAATGTGCAAAGAACAAGCATAGTGTTTCAAAACAACATGCAGTGTATGCGAACCTTTTACTTGATGGGAAGATGACTTAATCATAGATCATTTTGTTCCTCAACTTTACTATAAAGCCTAAAATTATGGGGTCATGGTGCTGTAATGCAGTGATCCCAATCGTGGAGCACGAAGTCCCAAGTTTCGATAATAAATATACTAGGTATAAACGAAGTTTAATAATTACGGACCAGTGTTTCGCGTAGAAGGGCTATCTAATACAATAATAATAAACCTTTGTGTAATAATTTGCAGCGTTTTTTAAAATGATTTATTTCGCACCCGATGATTTATTCAAAATTCCCATTTCGGTGTTTTGATAGTGGAGTGATACCACTAACGCTAACAATTTAATTGGCATCGAATCATATGATTGTAGGTACTGTTTGTGCCACCCTTTAGAACTCATAACTGTCGTCTATTCCATTACGTAAAATACCTACTTTATCCAGATGTCTCTCTATCAAATGTCAACTTCCTAGGGTGAACAGAAGAGCATTTAGCTCAGTCAGCTGATCAGGAAAGAGCATTTCAATCTTCTCTTAATAACCCAGAGGGTTTCGCTATCGAATTTCAACTTGCTAGGGTGAACAGGAGAGAAATAAACTCACTCAGCTAACGGTTCGTAGTACGGGAAAAAGTACCAATTCGAAATAATGTAATGCGAAAAAATTGTGACAGCCATGAAACATATTCATGTTAAAATTTCAGAGGGGGAAATTAAATTTAAATTATCTTTTTGGTTCATTCTGCACCCCTTTCACCGCGCGCAGCATCTGGCAATTTAGATTTAATTAATTAAATCAAATGAGACCATTTGGATCGCAGTTCGTTCATCCATTTTTTCCCTCACGAGACATTATGGAGGGATCAAAATAGTCAACAAGACTGTGAATCGTTCAGGTATCGCACTAAAGCAGGATCATCATAGTAGGCATCATCTTAGATATCATCTCATCTATCTGTTCATCATCTGTCTAGGCTCGATAGCATTTTAGATTAATCTTTTGAACTGTCCTCGTTGTTTAAACCAATAAGACGATAGGGCTCTGCAGTACTTTGCGTGTGGACCTCTTGAACTGGTGGGGCTTCTTCGGTCATCAAGTTGTTCTTTTTGTTGTCTCCTGGACTTACATCTTCTTGAAATGGGTTTCCTGGTCTTGCTGGAGATTGTTAGATCTGCGTTGCAGGGCTTGACCGAGAGGAGACCTGAACTGGGGTAGAGATAGATGGGAGAGGGGAGCTGATACTTTTGGCGAGCCACGAGCAGCCAAATGCTTGAGGGATACAGCGTCTTCCCGCTACAGGCGTACTCGTGTTTGTTCTATGGCCATACAATGACGCTTCTTTGTGCGGGCAACATTCCCATTTGGTGTGCTGATAGTGCAATCATACCACTAATCCTGAGTTAATCCAGTTATCTCTCTGTCGTTTTTGAGGAACAACTCCCGACTCTGCATTAACACCCTACTGTGAAACGCGCTTTAAGGCAAACAATATAACTGACATTGAATCATATGATTGTAGGTACTGTTTGTACCACTCGCTAATCTTGACTCGGACTTCTGAACTCACAACTGTCATCAGTCCCATAACCTAAAATAACTCCTTTATCTAATTTAATAAATCAAATGAGACCACTTGCGTCGCAGTTCGTTCATCCATTTGTTCCCTCACGAGACATTATGGAGGGATCAAAATAGTCAACAAGACTGTGAATCGTTCAGCTATCGCACTAAAGTAGGAACATCATAATAGGCATCATCTCATCTATCAATTCATCATCTGTCTAGGCTCGTTAATATTTTAGATTCATCGTTTGAACTGTCTTCGTTGTTCAAATCAATACCATAGGGCTCTGCAGTAGTTTACGTGGGGGCCTCTTGAAGTGGTTGAGCTTCTTCGGTGTGTTTTTGTTGTCTCCTGGACTTGCATCTTCTTGAAATGGATTTCTTGGTCTTGCTGGAGATTGTTAGATTTGCGTTGCAGGGCTTGACGGAGAGGAGACCTGAACTGGGGAAGAGATAGATGGGAGTGGGGAGATGATACTTTTGGTGAGACTCGGATCCCCAAATGCTTGAGGGATACAGCGTCTTCCCGACCAGATGGTTTCGAACTCGCAGGCGCACTCGTCTCGCTTCTATTGCCATACATTGACGCTTCTTAGTGCGTTCAACATTCCCATTGTTCTGACAGTTCAATAATAATTGACGGTTCTTAGTGCGGTCAACATTCCCATTCGATGTTCTGATATTGCAATCTTACCACTAATCCTGAGCTAATCCAGTTATCTCACTGCCGTTTTTGAGGAACAACTCCCGACTCTGGATTAACACCCTACTGTGGATCGCGCTTTAAGGCAAACAATATAACTGGCATTGTATCATATGATTGTAGGTACTGTTTGTACCACTCGCTAATCTTGACTCGGTCCTCTGAACTCACAACTGTCATCTATCCCATTACGTAAAATACCTACTTTATCCGGATGAGCCCGAAGGCTGGCTTTCCTTTTCAAACCGCGGCGGGAAGCGGGGCGTTCGTCGTGGGCTACCGGCCAACCATTCAGCCGTTCGTCACATTTCAAAAAGCTGAAAAACGCCTCCGCCTCAAGTGCAAAACGTCCCATTCGACAAGGTCTCCCCTTTCTTTACATAACATTCATTGTCGGCACGCGTCCGCTGCTTTTACTCTTACTTATTAACTTATTCTTTTGGGATACTCATCTTCGTTCCGGCCTTGGAACAAGGGTTAGGCGACCGTCCGAATCGAATAACTGGTACCATTAACAATATTTTGGAATCGACTGTATTTTAGATGGCGTGTCTTGCTATAACGAATCTTGGTTAATCAACAAATTACGAACATGAAATGATAAGCCAGTGTGAGCCATTGTTATCCGAATCAAGAACAGAGAATACTTACCAGTATAGAGACTTCAGTCTAAAAAAAAACATCTGCCAAGTTACATGTGGCACATAGCTTCTTACCTATCATGAATGTATAGATCATTGAAAAGTTTTCAAGCATAATGGAATTTACGTTTGCGCATTCGCAGAGTGAATTATTGATTTGGTAACAATGAAACTGACAGGAGACTGTCTACCCCCTAGCCCGCACATTCCCTGATTATTTCATCCAAATCTGATGAAAACTGTGGAAAATAAGTTTGTTACAAGGATTTGCGGACACACGATAGACACACACACACACACGGAACCAAAGTTATTCAGAATGGTCTAAAACGTAAAATGCGAGTGGAAACTTTGATTTTGGAGACCAAACTTTTTTTTCTCCCGGAAGTGAAAACAATGTTTCCGCTACTCGGAACGTTAGGTAGACTCGGAAGCAATTAAGTATATATATATATATATATATATATATATATATATATATATAGGCAATTATAGGGGGTCTTTCTGGTCCCTGAATCAACATGAGGGGTATTTCTGGTCCCGAGTGGGTCCCGAAAGCGGGCTCCGTTTTCCTGCGCTTTGGTGGTATAAATCGGGGGGTTTTCGGGACCCGCCCTTGTATACCTAGTTATATATATATTGCGGGTCCCGAAAACCCCCTGATTTATACCACCAAAGCCATTAATCACTTTCTCTCAATGAGCTTTGGTGGTATAAATCGGGGGGTTTTCGGGACCCGCCCTTGTATACCTAGTTATATATATATATTGCGGGTCCCGAAAACCCCCTGATTTATACCACCAAAGCCATTAATCACTTTCTCTCAATGTGCTCTCTCACTCGCACACATCCACACAGTCACAAACACCATCTGGCAGTGGAAGGGAAATGAACTCCTTAGTTTTTAAATGTCCGCTCATATCCTCAAAGAAGTTAACATTTATCAATCATTGTTCTAACCTGTTTGAAAATGTTACACAACAATAAAAACACATACTTATGTACATCTTAGGTTGAAAAGGTTACATTATGGAAAAAATGAAGGAAAAAGTAAAATATTTATGGAAGTTTTAATTTTCAGACATGATATGCAAGTTTAAGAACATTGGGAACATCTCGTATTGTTTTTTCGAACAAATGTTATTGAACTTGATATAACAGTAGCTTTTATTCCTAAATGTCCCAAAATCTCTGGAAATTTTTGCTATGCTTGATCAATACTTACGAAATTGCTCCATATGCAAATTATTACACAATGGCTTAACCCGGAAACCCCACTACAAATTATTACATAATGGTTTAATGAGAAATCTCACTACAGACTATTACATAACGGCTTAATGAGAACTTCAAAGTGCAAATTATTACAAAATGTCATGATGAGAAACCTCCGCTGCAAACCATTAAACAATGACATACCTAATGAAAAACCTCCCACTACAAATTATTACACAGCGGCTTAATGAGGCATCCTTCTGCAAATTATTACACAATGGCTTAATGAGAAAACCTCACTGCAAATTATTACACAATTCCTTAACACGGAAACACTCACTGCAAATTATTACACAATGGCAAATCATGAAAATCCTCCCACTGTAAATTATTACCCAACGGTTCAATTTGGAAGCTTAATTTGGAGGCTTAATTTGGAAGGCCACGGTAATAGAAAATTCTTTAAATATCTCATAGGAAAGATTGACAGCCAGAGTGTGATTTTCGCCATGAAGATGCTTCCCAACAAAATATTTACCATATATTTCAAGAATGTTCTGCAACAAGATCCGAATTCAATTAGTTTCTGAGAAGTCAACACATCGACGAAGCAAACTCAATACAGTCATTTTTGAAAATAAATATCCATGAAATAGAAAAATTGAATGAAATGTACGAATGGATTCAACACCGAAAACGCTGCAAATTATTACACAAAGGTTTATTATTTCTTTATTAGATAACCCTTCTACGTAAATCACTTAGGTATCTGTTTATTAGACGTATTCTGTGGTACTTTGGTGCCAACTTTGCAGAAAGGTGTGTGGAAATTTTTTCTGCAACGAACTCATACAAATTTGGTATCATTCGACTCGTTACGATGTCTACTACTCGTTACTGGGAAGGGCGAGAAAGTTTGATCTTTTTTGGGAATGGTACACTGCTTTTTAGGTTAAAGAAATGGTGCCGGCTCTACTTTCATAAATCCATTAAAAAAAGTAAATCGGTTTGAACACCAACTGTGGAGTCAATGCGTTTCTGTATCATGATCCGCGTCGGACAGAATTCGTTTCCCCGTGTTTACCTCACAATATGAATTGATAGGCCAAAAAATATTGCAAATTTTGTGGTTTTCATAATTTGGATGGATTTATTCTTCTTCTCAGTCTTTTCCAGGGGCTAGTGGTTGTGAAAAATTTATACTTTTCAAAACCTCGTGACGTATTCTTCGAGTTACAACAGTAAGCTTCTCGAAAAATGAACTCTTTTATTTATAAAAAGGCCGAGTATTCTCGTTAGGTACGGTAATGGGTTGGGTAGATCATCTCATAGGGGCCTATGATGGATCTGGGCAGTTTAATACAGGTCCAAGAGAAAAATTTATTTTAAAAAATCATCGGTCAGAATCTCAGCAGTTGACTCGGAAAATATGAACTCAGTAGGTAATTTTCAGTTTCGAAAATCATAATTTATTGATCACAGGGTAGTATTTTGGTATATTATTTTCAATAATGAATGTTGTAGTCGAACCAGAAAAAAATTTACCCCCCTTAAAAATTTTTTGTTTTACGTTTCTAGATATTTAAAACCCGAAAATGAAATGCTAGTAAATAAAATTCGACCGTCCACCGTACGTAGCTTTTCACCGAAACTAAATACTGGACCAAACTAAATGAAACTAGTGTCAAAAGTCGAATTTTTTATAGTCTAGTTGGGACTGAATTCTCGGCATCACTTTCTTTCAATCCTAAAGGGTAGAATCAAAGGGCCGAAATATCAAAAATCAGAATATCGAAAAGTTTCCACTGTTTTTATGTTCGTTATTGATAGTCATCCCTTCAATGAATCGAATGAGTCCACTCGGATCGCTTAACATTCAACCATTCGCTTTCCCTAAGGGCTAGAACATGAAAGAAAAAAAAAAGAAAAAAAACTTCAACACGAATATGAATGCAAAAATCTCTGAACATAGTAAAAATTGCCTATAATAGTAAGTATAGTAAGTAAGCCTGAACATAATAAACTGTGACGGCCGAATCAACTGATGTAATTTACAATGCCATTATCTTTACAAGAGTTCCTTTTGAAACGAGGTTTTCATATCTTATGTTATATATTTGCGGACAAGTGAAACTTAGGTGTGTGTTTTACTGTATCTGATTAAATTTCAGTTGTTCAATCGGTGGATTTCCTCGTCGTGTATATATACAGTATGTTGCACCATTGAAGGTATTTTGACATCAGCTTTTCTTTCGTACAGAGGGACTAGGAAAGATTGATGTTCACGAAGTCATCACATACTACAAGGTATAGCGACACATTGATCAGCTGAAGGATCCTCATGGGTAATTCCTTTCTAATCGATACACTGTGCTAAAATATAAGTAGTATAGCTCTTTTTATGGCATCTAGAATACAATTACAAGGTAACAAGGCGCCGAGTTTAGATAATGTATCAGAAACAACATCTTATGAACATAGATGAATGAATTACGTGGGAGGGTTATCTAGTTCAGAAATAATAATGTCCAGTCTTCATTCAACTTCATGTTCAGTCTTTTTCAACTTCAAGGTAAATAACATTTTTTGAAATGGCAAACTTAAGTAAAAATCAGCTACCTACCAGTTTTATAAAATAACCGGTAACTGAAATCGTGAACTAACTCGTAAGTGAGTCAGATTCTCAACAGTGCGTCAGGTTTTGAGGATACCATATCAATAAAGTATGTACCATTTTATCAAGGTAAATTTTCTCTTGATCATCTTCTCCCGAGTAAAATGCGCAGGAGGGCTGTTGGGTTGCACTTTGTGTTCAATAACCACTAGTCTACTCGTACACGTGCCCTTTAAAAATTAGAGGTTTCCTCCCAAAAAGGAGGCCGTATCCGTTTTATAAGCTGATTTTTTTTTTTTTTTTTTTTAATTTCTTCTAGATTGAATCACTGCCAAGTTTTTCTTCAAGGCTTCTTGCATCAATTTTAGTTTGACTAGAAAGCTGATGTGGGAGGCTCTTTTATGATTGCGCACAGTCTAATTAACGAAAAAATTATTAATATCAAGCTTGTAATTCTAGTGTTCACCTTATTTTGGGTTCAATTTCAGTTGTAATAGCTATTGGGTACATGCGTAACTGCTTCATAATGTTTAAATGAACTTCTATTATAAGACAGCAAGTAGGGCTAGTAAGTGTAATTTGGAATTATTACATCAGTAATATGGTATCATCAAAACCTGACGCACTGTTGAGGTCATCACTCACTCACGGGGGCAAACGCTCAACAGCCCAAGGTCGGAAGCGACTATAAGTACATGAACCAGAGCGCTCTTGGTGAGGATGAGTTCAACGAAAAAGAGTCAAGCGAAGGTCATGAGAAAAATCGAGTTACACAATTTCGAAATTTCCCCTCAACTCCCTGCGGCCAATAAAATTGAGAAACTGAGGTTTATAGAAACTTGAATAGATGGAGAGCATGAGAAAAAAATGGACCTAAAAAATACATTACATTTTTTTTTTTTAATGCATTTTTTTATTTTATTATTTTTTTTTTTAATGCATTTTTATTAGAAAGTTAGGGCTGAGTTACAGGGACAGTCAAGAGGTGTTGGAACTTACAGTGTTTGAAAATAGTAATAACCGCATAGTGAGTGAAGAAATTGTTATAGGTGCTGATCCAGTCGACATTCATTAGTAACTGTCGGGGCTGAAAAATCGACATTAAAAGATGAATTACATTGACTTGGCACCTTTTCGTATAAATGCCCATCTAAACTCGGCTCCACGCGCCTCTATACCTTGTATTTGTATTCTAGATGCCATAAAAAGAGCTCCATTTATAATTCAGCACGGTAGATCGATTAGGAAAGAAATTAGCCACAAGAGTCCTTCTGCTGACCAATGGGCCTCCATACCTTGTAATTCACTTCTAGAGTGACTTCGTCTTGAATATAACTCCGTGAACACCAAACTTTACTAGTACCTTTGTATGAATCAAAAGCTGATAAAGCAATAAAAGCTGAAACGACGTAGAAATCCACTGATAGATCAACTGAAGTTAAACGGGATAAAATAGAACACCTACCTACGCTTCACTTGTCTGCAAACATTTAACGTAAGTCATGAACCATTGCTATTATATCAGCTGATTCTTTCGTCACTTGACGCTTGGACACTTGAGGGAATTCAGGGTGTTATTTTTTTATTTATTACTGTTATTTCCAAAGTTTTCGATATTCTGATTTTTCAATATATCAGCCCTTTGATTCCACCTTTTAAGATAAACAGACAGCGATGCCTCGAACTCTGTCTTCATTAGACCACAAATGTGATTTATGACCCATGTTTCATCAAGTGTGATCCAGTAGTTTCGGAGAAAAGCTCTTCACGGAATTTTTTTTCTTTCGAATTATGGATTCTAATCATCTTGAAACACAAATCATAAAATCGCGAGGGGGGGATGAAAATTATTTTTTGCCTTGTTCGATTAGAAAGGTTCATTATTGAAAATAATAAACCATATACAACTGTAAGATCTACTTCAACACCAACCACAAAACGCCCTGTGACCGACATAAGTCTCTAAAGACCTACGACATTTAAAAGATAATAGAAGAAGAAGGAGAAGTGCCTACACCTTGTTTCACCTAGTTCACCAAGTCACACTTAGTTTCTTCTACTAACATACAGGTTAAGGGGAGACCGGATAGGATGTAAAAAATTGGTAAGTATTTTTCTCAGCCATTTTTAGGACAATTTTGATGGAGTTAGTGGCATTTTCCTATGGAAACAGTACCATACTGCAACTCACAATTTAAAATCCAATTTTTGAAAATTTTGCTAAAAAAAAAAAAAAAAAAAAAAAAAAAAAAAAAAAAAAAAATCTTTTTTTGCATGAATTTGTAATTTGAATTAAATAAATAATGCCCATGGCTAAAAACATTGTGGTTTTCAGTAGGTAATATTAAAAATAAACTAATACCATCTATCGCATCAACATAAAGAATAAATTAGCTGAGAAAAATTTGTTATCAGGTAACGGGGAATTCTGAGGTATGCATAGGCCGTGGGGGGGGGGGGGGGGGGGGGTGGATTGTCAAAGTCACGCATGCTCCTGCCCAAGACGGCTGGCTGATCCGTTCCTTCGCTACCTCCCTATCGACTCATCCTAGGTGCCGGGATTTTATGACGAGCTTGGTTCACTTCACTTTTCCTCAGAATAGATATGTGTTCATAATATCGGTACCTACCTTTCGCTTGGTCACTACAGAAGTCCCACAAAAATTATCTTGTCTCCAAAATTACCAGTGCATTGTTCCCGCCAAAACGGCAGACCAACAGCAGACTTCACAGCACCACTCAACAGGGGGTCCTCTAAGATCATTAACCCCCCCTAGCTCGCGCCAAACTCTCCATGCCCTCCCCCATCTACCCTTGAGTTCAGTTTTCAAGCTTTGTACTCGTAATCAAAACAGGGAACCTTCATATCTGCAGTCTGCAAGAGGGGGAGGGGGAGGGATGATCTTAGAGGACTCCCTGTTGAGTGTTGCCGTGACGTCTGCTGTTGGTCTGCCATTTTGGCGGGAACAATGCACTGGTAATTTTGGAGACAAGATTATTTTTGTGGGAGTTCTGTAGTGAGGTAGTAAAATGGTAGGTAGGTACCGATATTATGTATACATGTCTATTCTGAAGAAAAGTGAAGTGAACCGAGCTTGTCAATAAATCCAGGCACCGAAGATGAGTAGATAGAGAGGTAGCGAGGGGACGGATCAGGCACCCGTCATGGGCGGGCAGGTGATACAATCCCCTGGGAGGGGGAAGGTAGTGGACACGGGGTGAACAGTGAGCGCAATAATACCATCTACCAGTAGCCGGCTGAACTTGCGTGACTTTGACAATCCACTCCCACCCCCGTATGGCCTATGAATATCTCGGAATTCCCCGTTACCTGATAACAAAAATTTCTCAGCTAATTTATTCCCTATGATGATGCGATAGATGACATTCGTTTCTTTATAATATTAACTACTGAACACCACAACTTTTTTAGCCATGTGCATTTTTTATTTAATTAAAATTTCAAATTCATGCAAAAAAAAAAAAAAAAAAAATGTTTAGCGAAATTTCCAAAATTGGATTTTAAATGGTGAGTTGCAGTATGGAACTGTTTCCATAGGAAAATGCCGCAAACTCCATCAAAATTGTCCTAAAAATGGCTGAGAAAAATACTTTCAAATTTTTTACATCCTATCCGGTCCCTCCTTAACCTATTTCTTAGTAGAAGAAACTAGGTGAACTAGGTGAAACTTGGTGTAGGCACTTCTCTTTCTTCTTCTATTATCTTTCAAATGTCGGGCACAGGGTGTTTCGTCGTTGGTGTTGAAGTAGATCTTACAGTTGTATATTGGTTATTATTTTCAATAATGAACCTTTGTAATCGAACAAGACAAAAAATAATTTTAATCCCCCTCAAGATTTTATGTTTCGCGTTTCAAGATGATTTGTGACAGTTCCCGCAATATCCAAGAGAATGCGCTGCACGTCTGTCGCTTTGGCGCCAGGCGGCCCATTCTCTCGTTGTCGAATTGCTATGGTTGGCGATAGATGAGGATTCGAGAAACAGAAAATGATCTTCTCCGAACATAGCACAGATGCTATTAGTACGAGTTGTATCTCTTATGGTACTGTCACACCCCCCTCTCTCTCTATGTGTGTGGATTTAGGCTCCCATTGCACCTTTAGGGACTCCAAGTTCGTTATAGATTAGAATCCCAAAATTAAAATTAAAAAAAAAAAAAAAAAAAAAAAAAAAAAAAAATCCGTCCAGAGCTTTTCTCCGAAACTACTGGATCACACTTGATGAAACATGGGTCAAAAATCACATTAGGGGTCTAATTAAGACAGAGTTCGAGGCATCGCTGTCTGTTTGTATTAAAAGGTGGAATCAAAGGGCTGATATATTGAAAAATCAGAATATCGAAAACTTTGGAAATAACAGTAATAAATAAAAAAATAACACCCTGAGGGAATAGCGTCAAGTGGACGAAAGACGTCCAAGTGTCCAAGCGTCCAAGCGTCAAAAGACGAAAGAATCAGCTGATATAATAGCAATGGTTCATGACTTACGTTAAATGTTTGCAGACAAGTGAAGCGTAGGTAGGTGTTCTATTTTATCCCGATTAACTTCAGTTATCTATCAGTGGATTTCTACGTCGTTTCAGCTTTTACTGCTTTATCAGCTTTTGATTCATACAAAGGGACTAGTAAAGTTTGGTGTTCACGGAGTTATATTCAAGACGAAGTCACTCTAGAAGTGAATTACAAGGTATGGAGGCACATTGGTCAGCAGAAGGACTCTTGTGGCTAATTTCTTTCCTAATCGATCTACCGTGCTGAATTATAAATGGGGCTCTTTTTATGGCATCTAGAATACAATTACAAGGTATAGAGGCGCGTGGAGCCAAGTTTAGATGTGCATTTATACGAAAAGGTGCCAAGTCAATGTAATTCATCTTTTAATGTTGATTTTTCAGCCCCGACAGTTACTAATGAATGTCGAATGGATCAGCACCTATAACAATTTCTTCTCTCACTATGCGATTATTACTATTTTCAAACACTGTAAGTTCCAACACCTTTTGACTGTCTCTGTAACTCAGCCCTAACTTTCTAATAAAAATGAAAATTTCATGGGGTAATGTATTTTTCAGGTCCAACTGAAAACTTTTCATGCTCTCCATCTATTCTAGTTCTCAATTCTCAATTTTATTGGCCGCAGGGAATGGAGGGGAAATTTCGAAATTGTATAACTTGATTTTTCTCATGACCGTCGCTTGACTCTTTTTCGTTGAACTCAGCCTCACCAGTAGCGCTCTGGTTCATGTACTTATAGTCGTTTCCGACCTTGGGCTGTTGAGCGTTCTCGTGAATGAGTGATTACCTCAACAGAGCGTCAGGTTCTGACGTTACCATATTACTGAAGTAATACTTCCAAATTACTCTTACCAGCCCTACTTGCAATCTTATAATAGAAGTTCATTTAGACATTATGAAGCAGTTACGCAGGTACCCAATAGCTATTACAACTGAAATTTAACCCAAAATAAGCTGAACACTAAAATTACAAGTTTGATATCAATTATTTTTTCGTTATTTAGACTTTGCGCAATCAGAAAAGAGCCTCCCACATCAGCTTTCTAATCAAATCTTATAATAGAAGTTCATTTAGACATTATGAAGCAGTTCCGCAGGTAACCAATAGCTATTACAACTGAAATTGAACCCAAAATAAGCTGAACACTAAAATTACAAGTTTGATATCTATTATTTTTTCGTTAATTAGACTGTGCGCAATCATAAAAGAGCCTCCCACATCAGCTTTCTAATCAAACTAAAATTGATGCAAGAAGCCTTGAAGAAAAACTAGGCAGTGATTCAATCTGAAAAAGTTGAGAAAAAGAAGAAAGGGACATGAAGAAGAAATTTTTAAAAAAATCAGCTTATAAAACGGATACGTCTTCCTCCTTCTTGGGAGGACACTTCCAATTTTTGAAGGGCACGTGTAGATTAGTGGTTATTGAACACAAAGTGCAACTCAACAGCCCTCCTGCGCATTTTACTCGGGAGAAGATGATCATGAGAAAATTTACCTTGATAAAATGGTACATACTTTAGTGATATGATATCCTCAAAACCTGACGCACTGTTGAGAATCTGACTCACTTACGAGTTAGTTCACGATTTCAGTTTCCGGTTATTTTATAAAACTGGTAGTTAAGTTTTACTTAAGTTTGCCATTTCAAAAAATGTTATTTACCTTGAAGTTGAAGAAGACTGAACATGAAGTTGGACGAAGACTGAACATTATTTTTAAAAACGCTACAAATTATAACACAAGGTTTATTATTTCTGAACTAGATAACCCTTCTACGTAAATCACTCATCTATGTCCATAAGATGTTGTCTCTGGTACATTATCCTATTTCGGCGCTTTGTTAACTTGTAATTGTATTCTAGATGCCATAAAAAGAGCTAGGTATACTACTTATATTTCAGCACGATATATCGATTAGAAAGGAATTACCCACAAGGATCCTTCAGCTGATCAGTGTGTCTCCATACCTTGTAGTATGTGATGACTTCGTGAACATCAATCCCTCTGTACGAAACAAAACCTGATGTCAAAATACCTACAATGGTGCAATGTACTGTATATCGACACGACGTGGAAATCCACCGATAGAACAACTGAAATTTAATGAGATACCATAAACACCTACCTACGCTTCACTTGTCCGCAAATATATAACATAAGATTTGAAGGGTCACGGGAAAGAACGATCAGAGTCAATTTTTGGTCCGAAATGAGATAGTGGTGCCATCTTGCAGGTCTTAAAGAAACGCATGTATCGCTTCGGGAAAGAATGATAAAGGTTAGCGTCAAAATACAGAGAGAAAGATTTTAGGTGGCGAAAAAAAAAAAAAAAGATCAGATATCGTGCGCTGACGGCTAAAAAGGATCACAGTCCTATTTACCTCACTTGTTGATGAAGTTTAACGTGAAAGAAAGATCAAGGTCCAGCAGTTTTCTTGAAAAAATCAGTTTCGCTTCACTTGTCCGCAAATATATAACATAAGATATGAAAACCTCGTTTCAAAAGGAACTCTTGTAAAGATAATGGCATTGTAAATTACATCAGTTGATTCGGCCGTCACAGTTTATTATGTTCAGGCTTACTTACTTTACTTACTATTATAGGCAATTTTTACTATGTTCAGAGATTTTTGCATTCATATTTGTGTTGAAGTTTTTTTTAACACAGAATGTGTTTTTGCGATGACCTACCGAAAAAAAATCGTCACAAAAAACCGACAGAAAAAACCGTTATGCGCCTTTTATAATGATTTTCACGTACAACCAAGCCGTTGGTAAGGAAATAGAACTCCCGCAGTGTTCATTGCACAGAAATTGTTCACCATTCGTTGGAAAGCTCTCAATTTATATAGTATTTTTCTTGTAGTTACATATTTATTTATATAATATTTATAGGGTTTTAGACCAAATTAAATGTCTAACAATTATTTATTTTATTATTGCCAAATATTATTATTATTCACGTGCAACCAAGCAACCAAGCAACCAAGCAAAAACACATTCTGTGTTCCTATGATTTCATACAGAGTATGGAAAAAGAAATAAACCGGGGGGTGCAGGGGGGCGGAGCCCCCCGCCGAGGCGCAAAGCGCCGAGTTTCTGTCATGTTCTAGCCCTTAGGGAAAGCGAATGGTTGAATGTTAAGCGATCCGAGTGGACTCATTCGATTCATTGAAGGGATGTCTATCAATAACGAACTAAAAAAAGTTCAGTCATGCAGCATGACCCCATGAGCGAATTTTTGAAGAAATCATCGACATTTCAGTCGCTATTGATCGTGTAGAGAAATTTTAGCTAATGATTTTGATAGACAAACATTTTCATGGCTGATATTTTCTAAGCCACAGTCAGTATTAAAGCTACATCAAGTCCTAAAACAGTTGAGCGTAAAACATTAAAGAGAGCGACATCTCATCAGTTGTGATTACATTTTTTTTTTTTTTTTTTTTTTTTTTTTTAACAAGCACCTACTACCTACGTTTTAAAAAGCATGGTTCTAGGATTGGTTATACAGGGATACTTCCATAAGAGTAGTTCAATCTGAATTTGGACAATGTTTCATGCAAATATTACCGATTTTTACAACTAGCGAACGGCATTATTTCGATTTTTGACTGATTTTTCAACTTTGAATGACATACATATATACATACATACATACATACATACATAAAAAAATGCGTTAAACTTCAGAATATGATTCAGAATAGCCTGAAACGGATTTCTGCAAAAATTTTTTTCAAAAATTCACATTCTACAAGTTTTGAGGCGAGAGCAATAGCTTAATTTTCTTCAAAAATTCGCTAAAACATTAGTGTTATTTCGAAAGTTTTCGATATTCCGATTTTTGATATTTCGGCCCTTTGATTCTACCCTTTAGGATTGAAAGAAAGTGATGCTGAGAATTCAGTCCCAACTAGACTATAAAAAATTCGACTTTTGACACTAGTTTCATTTAGTTTGGTCCAGTATTTAGTTTCTGTGAAAAGCTACGTACGGTGGACGGTTGGATTTTATTTACTAGCATTTGATTTTCGGGTTTTAAATATCTAGAAACGTAAAACAACAAAATTTTAAGGGGGGTTAATAATAATTGAAAATAATAAACCGAAATACTACCCTGTGATCAATAAATTATAATTTAACGAAACTGAAAATTACCTACTGAGTTCATATTTTCCGAGTCAACTGCTGAGATTCTGACCGATGATTTTTTTTTTTTTAGGTTTTTCTCTTGAACCTATATTAAACGGCCCAGCTTCATCATAGGCCCCTGTGAGATGATCTAACCAACCCATGACCGTCCCTAACGAGAATACTTGAAACTCGGCCTTTTTATAAATAAAAGAGTTCATTTTTTGAGAAGCTTACTGTTGTAACTCGAAGAATACGTCATGAGGTGATGAAAAGTAGACATTTTTCACAACCACTAGCACCTGGAAAAGACTGGGATGAAGAATAAATCCATCCAAATTATAAAAACCACAAAATTTGCAACATTTTTTGGCCTATAAATTCATATTGTGAGGTAAACACGGGGAAACTAATTCTATCCGACGCGGATCATGATACAGAAACGCACTGACTTCCACAGTTGGTGTTCAAACCGATTTACTTTTTTTTTTAATGGATTTATGAAAGTAGAGCCGGCACCATTCTTTTCATCAACGTTTCTTTAACCTAAAAAGCAGTGTACCATTCCCAAAAAAGGTCAAACTTTCTCGCCCTTTCCAGTAACGAGTAGTAAACATCGTAACGAGTCGAATGATACCAAATTTGTTTGATTTCCTTGCAGGAAAAATTTCCACACACCTTTCTGCAAAGGTTGGCACCTTTTTGTAGAATGGCCCAGATAATGTACCACAGAATACGTCTAATAAACATAAATAAGTGATTTACGTAGAAGGGCTATCTAATACAGAAATAATAAACCTTTGTGTAATAATTTGCAGCGTTTTCGGTATTGAATCCATTCGTTCATTTCATTCAATTTTTTAATTTCAAGGATATTCATTTTCAAAAATTACTGTATTGAGTTCGCTTCGTCGATGTGTTGACTTCTCAGAAACTAATTCAATTCGGATCTTGTTGCAGAACTTTCTTGAAATATATGGTAAATATTTTGATGGGAAGCATCTTAATGGCGAAAATCACAATCCGGGCTGACAATCTTTCCTATGAGATATTTAAAGAATTTTCTATTACCGTGGCCTTCCAAATTAAGCCTCCAAATTAAGCTTCCAAATTGAACCGTTGGGTAATAATTTACAGTGGGAGGATTTTCATGATTTGCCATTGTGTAATAATTTACAGTGAGTGTTTCCGTGTTAAGGAATTGTGTAATAATTTGCAGTGAGGTTTTCTCATTAAGCCATTGTGTAATAATTTGCAGAAGGATGCCTCATTAAGCCGCTGTGTAATAATTTGTAGTGGGAGGTTTTTCATTAGGTATGTCATTGTTTAATGGTTTGCAGCGGAGGTTTCTCATTTAGCCATTGTGTAATAATTTGCACTATGAGGTTCTCATTAAACCATTGTGTAATAATTTGCAATCAGGGGATTTATGTTAAGCCATAGTGTAATAATTTGCAGTGAGGAGTTGTCATTATGCCATTGTGTAATAATTTGCAAAACGATGCCTCGTTAAGCCGTTGTGTAATAACTTACAGTGGGAGGTTTTTCATTATGTCAATGTGTAATGATTTGAGGCGTGGTATAAAAACAATTTAAAAAAAAACTCCATTGTGTAATAATTTGCGTATTGTAGTGAGAGTCTTTTTCCATGACGAAAAGCCAAGATGCTCGAAATTATATTTCCCATGGGGCAGGTGAAACTAAGAACGTAGAATGTCAAAGTTCAGTGCTCAAGTCGGGTGTCATCTATTAATCCGGCCCTGCGAGAGAGAGGAATATTGGTGGTTGAAACCAGGGGTTTTTCGGAGCCCGGAAGATAGGAATATTGGTGGTAGAAATTAGGGGTGTTTCTGGGCCCGGGGAGTGGGTTCCAAAAGCTGCTTGAACGAGAGGGCCCAGAAAGACCCCTCGTAAGACTATATATATATATATATATATATATATATATATATATATATATATACTATATATATATATCACAGACAGACAGTCACCGATCCAAAATTGATTACCAGGCTCTGAAACGTAAATGTCATATTTCAGATCTACGGAAAATGTTGTCCACTTCAAGGGGAAGATAAAAATCATGAACATAAACATAAAGAACAAAAAATCATAAATGAACATAAAAACAATGAACGTAAAATGATAATGATGATTGAACATGAAAATCATGTTTTACGGTGTATGAGACCATTTATGATTTTTATCGTAACTGAACTCACTCAGCTGACCAAGAAAAAGGCCATCATATCAAACGTCTCTTAATGACGCACAAATACTCTCTATCAAATTTCAGTTTCTTAGGGTGAGAAGAAGAGAATTTATACCGAATTCAGCTGATTAGGAAAGAGCCCATGATTTCAATCGTGTCATAATCACCCAGAGAGTCTCCCTATCGAATTTAAACTTCGTAGGGTGATCAGAAGAGAATTTAGCGGACACACGACTGACACAAGCACACACACTCATACAGACAGACCTGGAACCAAAGTTGTCCAGAACGGTCTAAAACGTAAAAAGAGAGTGGAAATTTCAATTTCGGAACCAAAATTTTTTTCCTCCAAAAACAATGCTTCTGCTACCTATATACAGGGTGATTCCCTCGCAGATGCAAAAAAAAATTTGGGTGATATTACATCAAAAATGGAGTAAAATGCCTCCAACTGCATATTTTTATCTCAATCCGTTCTCGAGATATGATTTTTTAAAGGTTTTTTCAGGAAAACCGTGTTTTTTTCCTTCTAAGCTCAGATTTCTCCACTTTACTTCATTCAATTTTAACTTTTGACCACATTTTCGGAATCAGCATTAAATTTAGTATAAGAATAGTGTACTTGGGTTCTTAAAAAGTACTATCCAAAGGCCCTCACATCAGCTCAAACATTGACGATTTTGAAAAAAGAATATTTCTGAAAATCTTTAAAACTTTACTACTCTTCCAAAACGAATCCTGGAAACTGGCAAATCTCATGAAAACTGCTTCGTTTAATATTCTTTCCAACGGTATAATCAAGTTTACTTTTATTTTGTTATTTAGTGGAGAAAATTATGTTTTAATGTTAAAAAATGTGGGTTTTTCAATGAAATTGTTGGTTTTCTCGTAAGATGACTCTCCATGAACCTACGAGTATGGGGTCGGTTTCTATGCATTTTATATCGAATGGTAACATTTGTAGATCTCTCCAACTCCGTTATAACCGAGTTTTACACTTAAACTCGCAAATGTTAAGTTTGTTTGTTACGATTAAATGTATGTGTCTTATGGGGTAAAACTAGTTAATTAAAGTGTAAAACTCGATTATAACGTAGTTGAGAGATCTGCAAGAGTTTCCATTCGATCCAGCGAGAAAAAATACATAGAAACCGACCCCATACTCGTTGGTTCATAGAGGGTCATCTTTCGAAAAAACCAACAATTTAATTGAAAAACCCACATTTTTTAATATTAAAACATTATTTTCTCCCCTAAATAACAAAATAAAAGTTAAATTGATAATACCGTCGGAAAGCATATTAGATGAAGCAGTTTTCATGAGATTTGCCAGTTTCCAGGATTCTTTTTAAGAGAGTACCTAGTAAAGTTTCAAAGATTTTCAGAAATATTGTTTTTTCAAAATCGTCAATGTTTGAGCTGGTGTGAGGGTCTTCGGATGGTACTTTTTAAGAACCCAAGTACACTATTCTTATAGGAAATTTAATGTTGATACCGAGAATGATGTTGAAAGTTAAAATTAAATGAGGCAAAGTGGAGAAATCCGAGTTTAAAATAAAAAAACACGTTTTTTTTTTTTTTTTTTAAACCTTTAAAAAATCATATCTCGAGTACGGATTGAGATAAAAATATGCGGTTGGCGGCATTTTACTCCATTTTTTATGTAGTTTCACCCAAAAGTTTTTTTGCATCTACGAGGGAATCACCCTGTATAGGTGGACTCGGAAGCAATACAATAGAAAAAAAAAATCGTCATAAATTCGTTGTGGTATCCAAAAGTACTGTGTAGCTCTGGTAATATCTTGAATGGAGATTTTCGTACTGGAACATCTTTTTCTCAAGATTCCCCTATGCAAAAGTTATCGGCCTGTGAAAAACTGTCAAACATTATGATAGTGAAGAGCCTGAAACATTCAGACAACAAATAATAATAATTATCGTCTTCATCATGAGCTTGAAACGGAAAAGAAAACCGTGATTTTATTATTCCAACCATTGTGCACATGATTTTACTAGTACAGACATGTGAAATATTACATAATAGTAAAAAGTACACGTTTTTCTTACTTCGTGTGAGAGCCTTTCACTGAATGATCAGGAAACAAGGCCAGTTGCTGCTTCATGAGGAACGAGACCCTCTTGCCCGCATTGTTAGCACGACGGTAAGTATGCAAATTTTTTTGCTTCTGCGACCAAGATGCACGATCCGTCTACCTACCCAGTGAATGTACCCATAGCGATTTCTCCGTTTCACTGGTTGAGGATACGTCTTCCAGAAGTGCATAGAATCACTCAATGGGGCGTTGCAGCGGGACGGAGTATCGCATTATTGACGACCGGAATCAGCGATCAAAAACCCTGTACCGCCAATTATCAGCGTATAAATCTTGACAGTCCAGTGAAAGCCTTACACATGACTTGAGCACATTCGGAGCCACGTACCTATAATTTGGTTCTAGCGGACCCATTTGAGCCCATTACCTACCAAATTAATCTTATCATCCCCTCTTTTTGGAAAGCTCACACTCGGATCATCAAGTTAAAATAGTAATGGAATATCCGTGTTCGTACATTTTGCATTTCAAACTTTCTGAAAAATTAAGGCTTAGTGTTTACCAATCTGTTGTCAATGTGAGAGGACTTAGATGTACCCAATTTCGGCCATGTCCCCTAACCAAATCAAATCAAATCAAATCAGTTTTTATTTGTAAAGGGCCTTGCCAGGCAATACAAAAGTCAACTATAACATATGAGTAATAATAATAACAATAAATACATGTAATATGACTAGAAAGAGAGAATAAAATTATTAGGACATGAAGGTAGAGGTGTCAAGCTTATAAAAATCTGTTACAGTATATAGTTCTTGTTCATTAAGTACACGTTTTATACTGTTTTTAAAAGGCTTAAGTGGCAGATCCCTCGTTGAAGAGTGTAAATGATTATATAAACGATATCCAATCCAATTTGATAGGGGTTCGTTTTCAGGGATGTTGCCAATCTGGTTAGAGAGGGACACAACTTCGTCCGGTCTTTTGTATTTCAAACTTCGGCCATTTCAAGCTTTGATGGAACGTTTCAGAGGTTATCAAAAACTTGCAATCTCTTCATCTAGTTATCAGTTGCCGCAAAAGCATAAAAAAGATGATTTCACCCAGGCTTGTCACTCTTATCACATTCCTATGATAAAAATAAAAATGTAAACAAAAAGTTTAGGCATTTTTTAGTTCGCGTTCCTACCTTTATAACTACTATTTATAAATACTACATTTATAACTACTGTTCCTAGCTGGTAAGTTGATATAGTATGAGAACTAGTTATTACCATTTTATATTCCTAGTTCAGAGCATACTTGGAAGTGATTGTTCGATTTTTTTTTTCTTTGTACTTTGAGTACTTCTGATGGCTTATTCTCAAAAACTGATGATTGTACCTCTTAGGCCATGGTGGGTATATAGAAAATTTAATCAAAATTGGATGAAAACAGTGGAAATTAAGCTTGTTTCAAAGATTTTATATTTGCGCATGCGCAGGTGTTACTAATCATTGGATCGTTTTGAAATTGGTGTGGTATACCTACCTATATTGTCTTCTCCCAACAATATTCCAAATTTTAGCGACTTTATCGGGCGACTAGGGCGTGAAAAAATTATGCTTGCTGGAATTTACGTTTGTGCCTGCGTAGAGTGAACTAGGTACCTAAAAATCTGAGAACAATGAAACTTATATAAAACAATCTGCGCTCTCATTCGCACATTCCCTGAAAATTTCGTCAAAATCGATTGAAAATTTTGGAAATTGTGCTTGTATAGAATTTGCTTGTCTAAAACGTAAAATGCGAGTGGAAATTTTGATTTAGGAGACAAAACGTTTTTCGTCTTCCGAAAGCAAAGCATCCGCTATCTATATGTTGACTCGAAAGCAATAGGTAGATTTGGAAGCAATAGGCAGGGGGGGAATACCAAAACTACAATCCTACCTACTTGGAAAATGCCTTAAAGGAGATAAGGTGGTAAATTGTCTATCCGCAAAGCATCCAAGAAACATGCCGTTCTAAGATCCACTTTTTATGACAAAAGTTCAGTAACAAACTTCCTGTCCTGGTGGGTCACCCTAACGATTTTACAATGCCAACAGAAATGGCGACCTGAGATGAATTGCGCAGAAGTTTTCAAAAAAACCAAAATTTTTAGCCGTTTTCAGCCATTTTTATTGATTTTTTTAGCACATTTTTTGGAATTTGACTAACTGAATGTGCTCAAAAAGTGCTGGCCAACGAACTCATCCTTTCATTTGGAAGCTTGATTTTTTGGCGCAACAACGGAATTTTTATCTCAATCCTAAGGAGAGTTATCGTCTGGAATGACACACACACACACACACACACACACACACACACACACACACACACACACACACACACACACACACACACACACACACACACACACACACACACACACACACACACACACACACACACACACATATATATATATATATATATATATATATATATGAAATTTTTCTAGGTTGGGTCTATTTTTCAGGTTAATAATTATTCTCAAAGTCTAAACCAATGAAGTTCTTTAGTTTTCGGACACTGATTAACTACGACGAAATTTTTACCGCTTGCACGGAAAAAACTCATGCATAGATAAGTCTTTCGGCAATTATTTATTGACAATATAATACAATGTAATTAAAATTAGGTAGTTTTAGATAAGTAGGACCCATTATGCTACTTAACTTGTAGGTAAGAACAGTAGGTGAAATCACTTGAATTAAAAATTCGAATTGTTTTGTTGTTGTTTCGTTAATTGCTAAGAAATAGTGACTTCCTCATTTTCTGGATAGAGTAGCGTGATTAGTAACGTAATGAAAGTAGGTAACAACCTAGTTACCCATTATATTTTGTGATCACGATCACGCTTATTTGTTGACAAAAGACATATCTATGTCAAAAAGGCAAACATTGTTATTTTTAAAAAGGGTATTATAATCACATCCTGTAGAAAAGCTAAATTCTCTCCTGTTCATCGTAGGAAGTTGAAATTGGATATGGAGACTCTCTGGGACACTAAGAGACGATTGAATTGATTGGGTATTTTCTGATCAGCTGACAACTAATTTAATTAACTAACATATATCACATAACAGCTAACATTTCTAACTAGAGACTCAAAACACATATTTCACACGGGGAAAAATAAGACATCCATGTACTGATGTATCTGCATGTAGTGTACATACTCAACATCAGTTTACTGATTTAGTCTCACAAATTTGCGTACATAACAGCAAAACTCGCGTAATTTTTGTAATTTTGATCTACCGTGGCACATATGCTATTGTAAACCAAAATTGTACTTAATTGATCATCGATGTGTTAGTTGGCGTAAAATCCCAACGAAAGATAGTTCATTCGCGTGAGAAAGTTACTCGTGAATTTATTACATATGACTTTTGAAGTTTTATGTTCATTTTAGATTTTCTTGAGTTTAGTTCGAAATAAATTTTTATTTAATTTACTTATTACACGTGTTCAAATGGCAGTTGGTTCCTCTGAGAGTGTTGGAACCAACGGCACTCTTTCCAAAGTTTGATCTAATAAAGACGACATTGCACTCCTTCCGCAGAAAAAACATAGAGTTCGAGAATCAGGTCAAAATCCTCAGATTAGAATATGCAAGCCCATATAATATAATATATAATGGTTGGATAACTTCATCATTAGCAAGTAAAAGTATGAAAATTTCACTTCCTCGCAGGTGCCCCTTTCATTTTATGATTGTAAAGTTCATGTATTTCGCTTGACAGCCCGCGCCCGACATCTTGTGCCGCATTATATCACGTGCCGCATGACATCTCGTGCCGCATGCCATCGTGGAGTCTGGTCATGGATGATATTGTGTTCCACTCAAGTTAGTTACATTTCCCTGCGGAACGGCCTGATTAAATTATCATTACTGAGGCTGCACAGTGGAATACAAGATGTTGACTGTTAGATAATGGCGGTCATTTGATTCAACATAAAAATAATAATGCAATGAAATTCTGGAGTTCCGGCTCCGCTCTCTACAGACGTTAGCTCGTTACACTCACATTTAAGGAGTGTAAAAATTAGATCAGGGTTAAAAACGTGGTTTTGACATTTTATGTCTTTACTTTGGCACATAAACGAAAAAAGCGTTAATAAAAAACGTTAAAAAAAAAGCGTTAAAAATGCGTTAAGAAAGCGTTACGGTTGGTTTTTTTGATGATTTCCGCTTACAACCGAGTCGTTGCTAGGGAAATGTTAGCAGGTACTTCTACGATTTTCATCCCAAAAAATTCGTTGACCGTTCGTTCGAAAGCTCTCGATTTATCCAACCATATTATGTTAACTACTGCGAAGTGCGTGGCCAACAAGCTGAGTTATGAGCATGGTTATATGAATAGTTGTTTACACACAGGTGATCATTCTCAATAATTGATATTTTGGACATGATTGCAACCGCTTGATAATTTCTGATGATTTCATTGAGCTGGTGTTTCGATGATTTGATTCATAGCAGGTGATCCGTATATTGCGAGAACGGTTTGATTTGTGCAGAGATGGTTAAATCATATAATAGGCCATTTCTATACTTCACACTCTTGGAAGCTGTAATCTCGTATGTAGCCTCTTTAGGACATTTACTTGACGATGCCCAGGGTCCGGATCAGATGAGTGGCTCTTAAAGCTAATTTATATGCTTTACACTCTATTAAGCTGTAATTTCGTAAGTAGCCTCTTAAGGACATTTACTTGACGATGCCCAGGGTCCGGATCAGTTGAGTGGCTCTAAGAGCTAATTTCCATGCTTTACACTCTAGGAAGCTGTAATTTCGTATGTAGCCTCCTTAGGACATTTACTTGACGATGCCCAGGGTCCGGATCCGCTGAGTGGCTCTTAGAGCTTGCATACGAGTCTGCAACAGATACGAGTCTGCAACTAAAGACAAAATATCCCAATGTGTTGCAGACTCGCGTTTCTCTGTGTAAATTTATAAGAGCTTTTTAGCTCATTTTTGGGTTTTTTAGTAATACTCTAAAACAGACGGAAGGGATTTTAAAGAAATTCACTAGGGTCACTTTTGGAAGCTCTGAAAATTGGCACAAAAAACGTGATTTTCAGCCCATTTTCGGGGCATTCATTCGAGAATTTCTCGTATTACGCCAAATTAAATCTTCTTTCAAACACCACGCAATCAATTCAATGATAACAACATCAGCAACCGAGAGATGAGAAAAGTAAGTAAAGTTGTGTGACACTTCGCAACTGATGTTTATTCTATCATCCATTTTGGGCTGAATCCCCATCATCTATAATTAAGTTATGACTCATATTGACTTGATGTTGTTTGTTTGATTTTCCCTCAATTGCATTCAGACTTGATGAATCATGCTGTAAATCTATTTACAATAATTATTATTAGTACCTATATTTCTCAAAAATAGTGATTGATTTTCGTTTTCAGTCATACAAGAACCAGAAAACTAGTGGACCTTCGAAGTAGAGTACCGCTGCGCTACGCTGGATGGGATCCCGAGCGTAAAAACGTGATCATCATCCACGGGTTCAATGGCACTGAAAGCAAAGTTCCTATGACGTACCTCAGGGACGGTAAGGAAAACCATAAATTTAAAATACCTGTTATTGTAGGGCGTATACCCATTGGCCCTTGCTGATTGAAAAAGTGAAGGGAGGGCAGTGCTTGTGGACACCGGAGCACATTTAGTTTCGACTAGTTTCCGGCAGCCAAGGAAGAAGTGACGGGAAGGAAAGAAGTGGATAAATAAGTGCATCCTGATGCAGATAGATCAATCCAACACTCTGTATACATTTTTCATCAAATGTCCCCGAAACTCTGTCGTCATCTCGAGCAGAAATAGCTTATGTACCAACGGTTTGCTTATGCTTATATCAATAGTTACTGTCTGTTTATCCAAGGTAACACCCAGGTAACGGACATTGGTACTGGATGGGACGGCATCAGTACCAGTGCTCAGGCGCGAATAGTCGTGGATACAAAATGTAAATGAAACTGAGCAAGACTTTTGAGGTTTCAGTTTAATTTTCCATTTTAACGCCCATTCGTTTAAGTCGTATGCATATTCCTGGAGCTCTGAACCCGCTCTCTCTCCTGTAGGTGAGCTGTAGAGGAAAACTTGGAGTCTAGTAATCCTACGCATAGCAACTGTTGTTAATTTTAAGCAAAGGTTTGCTACAAAGTTTATCGGTATCGGATGTCGTTTTTTCGTTACGTAATTTCCTGTCAGTTTTTAACCGGTTGGTCATCGCAAAAACACATTCTGTGTTAAAAATTGAGTTTCTCAAATATGACTCAATCGAATTTATAGAGGGAAATAAACTTGCTGTTTCACCTCACTTTTAATCCAAGACTGTATTCTAATGATCCGATTTGTACCTATAACAGTTGATAACGGAGCAAAGAGCAGTCAAGAGCAGCTGGCAAGGCACTTCATCGGCCTAATGACCTACTTATTAAATAAAACTTCATCCTGCCTCTTCATCGTGAGTGATCTTTGTTAGTACCTGTTAACTGCTGTGATGGGTGCTAATCTGGTGAGAAATGCTAGAGTGAAGCTGATTGCGGGGTTGGGAAGAAATTCCCCGTCATCCTGAGCATTCTCGACATTAAACCCTCCAAACGAGCGAACGATCTATCACGACCAAGTCATAAACGTGGTCGTAACGCAAGTCTTTATAGAGATGCCGACCTTGACATTGACCGATGCTCGAAAATCAGCCTCAAGACGAAGGGGATGCGGGGAGAGGCGGTGAAAGCATCTGACGCAATCGCTTGCGAATCCCGGACTGCGTCCAGGGCTGCGGGCTCTTAAGGCTCAAAGCGTCCGTTTTCATCGGGAATTTTTTGTACTTAGTCAGTGAAAGTTGCAAGAGACGGGTTCGGGAATGGGTCAGCGACGTCCGTGGGCAGCCGTTTGACCGGCAGAAACGTCTCCAGGCGAAAGAGAGTGAGAAAACGTTTGCTTTATGGCGGAGAACCAACTTGGAACATTCTACAAACTTTTACTCAACGGTTCATTAAATCGAAATTTAATATCTCTCGTATGCATGTCACTAGGCTACCTTGATTAATGAACTTGCACTCCGACGATGCTATCGAAATCAATTGGAAATTGAACACGTATATCGTACATAATGCAAAGATTTCACCCTTATCGTGCCTACGCCAAATTTCTCATGTATTTCGATGCATTCAACACCAAAATCACTGTAAGAAAATCAAAATGCTATTAACCAAGATGTAGATGTAGATGTATAGGGTGGGCACGTGCTTTCGGGGCCTTCCCGATAGAAGTAACAGTGTGTGACATTTTTTGGAGCTTTATTCCAGCGTGGGCGGAAACACCATGTGTGGAGTTTTTGACACGGCACTTATGTGCCTCGTCATAAAGCACCGGTGTGCACATGATGCTGCGCAAGGAATCCCTGTGGAAGCTGGGGGTACCACTGGCTCACCAGGGTTGTGGCTGGGAGCACTCATAAGTGGCTCCCAGTAATCCACAAACTCCGGGAGAGGGGGCATAACTTGTTCATCCCCAGCTCCCTCCAGTACCTCCGCAGCTGCACGAGCCGGATGCTTCCTCCACAGTCTCCGGACACGCTGTGTGCTTGTTAGCTGTGCGACCTCCACGTGGAGGAACTCCTCCCTGTGTGTGTGTGTGTGTGTGTGTGTGTGTGTCCCCGAGCCTGTGTGTGTGTGTCCCACGCCTGTGTGTGTGTGTGTGTGTGTGTGTGTGTGTGTGTGTGTGTGTGTGTGTGTGTGTGTGTGTGTGTGGGGTAGGGTTATTTTGGGCCCCAGGGAGCGCCTTTGGAAGTTGTGGGTGTGTGCGTGTGTGGTGTGTGTGTGTGTGTGTGTGTGTGTGTGTGTGTGTGTGTGTGTGTGCGTGTGTGTGTATGTGTGCGCGTGTGTGTGCGCGCGTGTGGTGTGTGTGTGTTGTGTGTGTGTGTGGTTGTGTGTGTTTGTGCGTGTGCGTGTGAGATTCAGCCCTCTGGTGAGGGATGTGAGTCCTTTGATTAATTGTTTGATGTAATTGTTGTGCGTGTGTGCGTGTGTGCGTGTGTGTGTGTGTGTGTGTGTGTGTGTGTGTGTGTGTGTGTGTGTGTGTGTGTGTGTGTGTGTGTGTGTGTGTGTGTGTGTGTGTGTGTGTGTGTGTGTGTGTGTGTGTGTGTGTGTGTGTGTGTGTGTGTGTGTGTGTGTGATTCCACACGATAACTCTCCACCAAAGAATCAAGATAGAGAGAAAATCGTTTGATCTCTCTCAAATTCGGATGATAGTTGGGAGAAGACGATCTGATCATACCATATCAATTCATAACATGACCGTATAATGTGTGCGCCAATGTGTAGTCCTTGTAACGACCTCAATTTCCATAATTTTCATCCGATTTTGATGAAATTTCCTGGGTATACGGGTTAGAATATAGATGATCCCGCGCCAATTTCAACGTTCTCAAATCATTACTTTATTCTGCGCATGCGCTAACGTAAATTATTTCAGGCATAATTTTTTTCGTTTTTTAATTGAACGATTTTTACGTTTCATGCAACATCTTGATACACTCTTTTCCGCATTGGAATTTTTCAAGATCATTTAAACTTTTCAATGATCAATAAATTAATGTTACGGAAACGAGAAAGCTATGTGCCGCGCTCAGATTGTAATTTTTCTGATTATCCGTGCATACTCAAACATATAATTAATAACTCATAATTATAAACTGTGATGTTCGGGGAAGGTCGATCAGCTGTTTCTATGTGTACCTTTTACAACCAATTGCGATTAAGTTGACAGGGGTTGTGCGCGTTGAGGGCTAGACAGTCCCCTATGAATTCGAAAACGTACTTGCGTTTAGCATTCTCGGTGTAGATCCCGCTCCATCCGTGAACAACAGAAAACTTTGCAGTAGGCTGGGCTGATACTTAACCAATGTTTAGAGCAAACATATAAAATATTACACAGCAAATATTTACAGCGTAAGTACCGTACCAAAGAGCTGTGCGTAACGCCTTCAATACTGGTGTTTATAGTGGCTTCACCACATTTGTGTTGTACAGGCTTGCATGCCTCCCAATTCAAGGAGTTGAGTAGGCACATCGCCTCGATCGTTCAGGTGTTTATTGATTGATTGATCAACTATCAACTATCCAGCTCAGTAATTTACATTATTACCCATTATCTCGCATGTGCAGGAACACCCACTCTTACACCTGTATGGTATAACAGTACATAACATCTATAGGAATAATTTAATCATGGATTCTTACTAACTTTTATAATTTTTGATAAATTAATGTTAAAATCTTCCTTTGAAGATTTCACTTTGATAAAATTTCCAGTTTAAGTTGTGCCGGAGGCCTACTGCTTAATAATAAGTTGTAGCATGTGTAATAAATTATGTTATTCATGTTAAATTTATACAACTTATTTATAAATAAATAATAGTTATTCAATAAGATTTGGAAATCGTTTGATTTGACTCACTGAGCCAATTTTCCAGTTCAGCCGTAAAACCATGGTTAACTGAATTGTATCGCCCACTTCTAGAAATGCGCAATTTGTGTGTTGATACTGATTGAACGTGGGTTAGTGAAAGTCCTTCATTCATCAAACGCTTTCATTCATGCGATATGCATATATGGATTTTACCGCTAAAACTGATTGCTATGCCCACCATTTCTCACCTCCACCACCTTTTGTTATTGGCCGCCATGATCCAGCTGAACAACATCTGATCACTCTCAAAGAAATTCTGCCACTAAATCTCTCGACTCAATCTAAACGTTGAATTGAAGTTCTGAAAAGGTCCCTTGTCATCTCGCCATTCATCGGGCGTCAAAGCGCCTGCGGTTTGATTCGAATCTCCCGCCTGATTATATAATTTGCATAGCGTCGTTCAATGCACTTGTAAAATCCGCTTTGTCGCCCGCCTTCGGCGAATCTCTTCCGCCTGATTCGGAAATAGTTCTCCATTCCGAAAATCCTTTTGACCGAGTTTACACCACACTTTCGCTCCTCAACAGAAAATCTCACGGTGTAACGCCCTTGCTTACAATAACACATTCGCTCGTGCAAACGCGTGGCTGGCGATGTCATAACAGGTTCTTTACCGGTTCCCCCTTCATTTTCACAGTTCTACAACACTTTTCCTCATGGGTGACAGAATATGGAACAACCACTTACACGGCCTTCTCGATGAACGCGACATTCGTGCACCTCATAATAGGTACACCTTCCAAAGTGTAACTTATTAGCATTGGACTATCAGGAAATCGTGCGTTTGATTTCTAAAAGATCAATTAGGCAATTGAAAAATTAAATTTCACTTATATTGTAATAACATCAATATAACGTATGCCCATATCAATGGATCATCCAACAGGCCTCCTAACGCATAGTTATGCCATGAAACGGTGGAATGACTAGTCAAATGACAATAAGACAAATAATGACTTTGACTAGTCAAAAAGTTCCGTATGTGTCGCCACGCTATTTGTGAGTCAGTAAGTTGAGCAATACCCATTTTTTGTTGATCTCTGGCTAAACAAAGATCATGTTTGTATTGTGTAGGATGATACAGACTCTTGATTAAACATGTATCTTAAACCTACCAACAAAATAGGGACCCTCGACGGAGAGTCGGGCTCACCTGAACTGGGAACCAGCGGAC
Organism: Adelphocoris suturalis; assembly: GCA_030762985.1. NCBI lineage: Eukaryota > Metazoa > Arthropoda > Insecta > Hemiptera > Miridae > Adelphocoris > Adelphocoris suturalis. Next base: position 62,012,771 of record CM061043.1, read on the forward strand.
ACTAAACCACCTGAACTGGGCACTTTCCAAATCATAGGTGGGTAGTCAGGGTCTGCCCAGAATTTTTACTAAGGGATTGACTACTTGATGTTTTGCATTTTTGAGATGCGAGCTTGCGGTCATCCAGACCACCAAACTTTACACATCATTCTCACCTATATGTCCATCTAATCTGAATTTTTACAAAGGGATGTAATTTTAACTACTTAATGTTGTAGGTATATTTTTGAGATGCGAGCATCCAGACCAGCAAACTATACACATCATTCTGACCTATATGTCCAACTAATCTGAATTTTTACTAAGCGATTGACTACTTGATGTTATGTATTTTAGAGATGCGAGCTTGCGAGCATCCAGGCCACTAAACTATATCATCCTTATAATGTATTTACACTCTCTAGATGGATATGAATATAGCGTGGGGACACATACGGAACTTGTTGACTAGGCAAATAGTTCCGTATGTCACTTTTTCAATTCCATATTTCTCGTGTACGCAAAGGAGGAAGTTAATATATCACGAAAACGTGGGAAAGACGAGATTCTGAGGTTTCCGAAATACTCGTCCGATTCATTTTTTGATAGGATAATAACAGATTTACATAGGTTTGAATGTGGGAAATGATAAAATATATCATTAATTATTTACATAAGAGCTAAAAAACTATTTTTACTGTCCACAGCTTACCTGAGGCGTGGGGACTACAACGTATTCACCGTCGACTGGGAAGACATAGCTCAATTCCCCTGCTATCTCTCGGCAATTGGTAACACGCGGTTGGTGGCTCAATGCACAGCCCAGTTTTACTCCTTCCTCACGGCTCATGGGGCCACAGCGGAAAACACCGTTTGCGTCGGCCATTCCCTGGGCGCTCACATCTGTGGGATGATCAGTAACCATCTCTCTGAGAAAATTCATAAAATTGTTGGTAAGTAATAACTTGGTGCTTTGCGCCTCGGTAAGAGAATTTCACTCACTCAGCTGATCAAGCAAAAGCCAATAATTTCAACCGTTTCTTAATGTCCCAGAGAGGCTCCTCCAATTTCATTTTCCTAGAGTAAACAGGATAGAATTTAACTCTCTCAACTGATCAGGAAATATCCCAACATTTCAATCGTCTCTGAATGATCCAGAGAGTCTGCCTGTCAAATTTACTCATCCCAGGATGAACAGGAGAGAATTTATTATATTATATAGTACCCAACATTTACTAGTACTAACTACTTAATAGTACCCAACCATGTAGTGCCTCCTTTATTACAATCTTACCCATTCTGCCTTTATACCCAAGATCTACCAAATAACTAAGATTACCACCTCAAAACATTAGCTTGATATAACAACATATGAGAATAATAATAAACACTGATGTGAGGTCTCGATCCAAGAATTGGGCGACCCAGGTCAAGGTTTTGAGACTTGGAATAGTAAAGATTTTCCTTCCCCTTCCCTTTCGGACTCGCCAGTCCCAAGTGCCAGGTTAGCTCTGTTGTACGAGCTAAATTATTCAACTAGATGGAACAGGTGACATTTAACATGATTAGATTTATGAATTACTTACATTATTTCTTGGGTTCTTGAGAGTCGGTCAGGCAATAATAAAATTCAAGTCTTCAGGGCAAACGTTTCGGTGTATTTATACATCATCATCAGGGCTCGGAGAATTTATGCAGCTTTTTACACAGTCATTTAGTAGTTTGTAACACATTCATGTCATGCACTATACTGACGAGTAAAAATATGTGAACATCAACAATGTGAAAACATGAAACAACATGTGAAAACATCAAAACATGTGATCATCATCACGTGAACATGTGAACATCAACAATGTTGTTTCATGTTTCACATTGTTTATGTTCACATGATGATGTTCACATGTTTTGATGTTTTCACATGTTGTTTCATGTTTTCACATTGTTGATGTTCACATGTTTTCACTCGTCAGTATATGTGCATGACATGAATTTGTTACAAACTACTAAATAACTGTGTAAAAAGCTGCATAAATTCATAATACATCAAATAAACTATAAACTGTTATAAATACATCAAAACGTTGGCCCTGAAGAATTTTATTATTGCCTGACCGACTCTCAAGAACCCAAAAAACGTTGCTAATTATCACCTAGCGGTCAACAAACTAAAACATATTAATTACTTACATTATTATATTTATTGTACTAATGGCAGTAACAGAATGCATTATTCCTAAACCACCAGGCTTAGATCCAGCGAGGCCTCTGGTCGACCGCTACGCAGGGAAAGCTTTCCGTTTGACGAGAGACGACGCCCACGTGGTCCACGTGGTCCACACAAATGCCGGCCTTCTCGGGGAAAACCCTCAAGTGGGACACGTGGATTTTTGCATGAACGGCGGGACGATCCAGCCGTCTTGTCTCAGGGAAGGCCGCCGGATTCGTGAGTTGCCTCCCATTCATTTGTTACAAAATCGTTTGCAGCATGATCGTATGAGCGAATTTTCGTAGATTACCATATTGTATTATGTTACTTTGTTTTGAAATTTGAGCACTTCGAGTGCAAAGAAATTGTTAACCACAAATTTCAATGCAAATGAACTCGTTCTTAGTCATATTCTACGATTCAAATCAGATTTTGGATGTTTAGCAACTTTTCCGTTTTTTAATCGATTTTTCAGCAAAAATTATTCAAAGTTAAGTAAATTTTTCACCATAATTTAGTGAATATATTTTTTAATGTTCTAGTTCATCGTTGACGAACTTCTTTTGACAAAAATTCTGATAAAAATATAAATTCAACGATTTTTTTACGCTTTTAGTCATTTTTAGTGACTTTTTGGGCACATTTTTTGTGTCTTGTTTTGCGCCTCTCCGGGAAGTACAGTGCTTCTATCACTATACACGGCTACAGATACCGTTTCAGGCCTTTGGAGGTGTGTACCATATGCAACTCTGTGATGGTGAGAACCTATATCATATATTGATTGTTTGCCCCATCTAATGATACCGTCGGTAATAAGAACAGGTAGGTACATATTTATAGTATACATCTTGATCGTTGGTCATTTTGAAGTTCCTAAATGAGATGAAATTCTCCTGAGGACGATTCCCTATTCGTACAGTACGACTCAGATAGAAAACTGCAAAAACTCCCTAGCGTTCCAGTAGTTTAGTTCGTTGGGGTTGTCCCACACCTCCCTTAAACAATAGCCTAGATGACTTAGCATCAGTGGGGCGGCCTACATAGCGAGCGCCTTTAGGCTTTCTATGCAGCCCACATCTGGGCACTGCCAGAATGCTGGAGAGAGTACAGGTTTTATAAACGTCTACTTGGTCTTCAAAGAAACACACCGAATGTATATGTGCGACTGGAGGCTGGTATTACCCATATATCACTTCAGTTCTTGAGAGGGCACTTGAGGGGACATTTAATGTGCTCAAAAAGTGTTGGCCGACGAACTCATCCTTTCGTTTGGAAAGCTTGATATTTTGGCGCAAGAACGGAATTTTTATCTCAATCCTAAGGAGAGTTATCGTCAGGAATGACACATATATACATGAAAAAGCGCTAAACTCTAGGATTCGTTTCAGAATGCCTCAAATAGGATTTCAATGGAGAAAATTTTCGAGAATTTTGATTTGAAAAATTTTAGAGTCATTGCAATAGCTCAATTTTTTACAAAAATCGCTACAAAACGTCTGCCAAGTGGAGTATTGTAACATGGAAGTATAGAATTAGTTTAAGAACAAAGTACGAATCGAAGTGATTGATGAGTCGACGTTATAGATACGAAATTAATGTTTGCGCTTGCGCACAGACTACTAATTTCCGACTATAGGGGGTCGTCTAGGAGCTAAATCATATTGCGCATGCGCTAAAGTTATTACTTCACAAATCGTGATATAATTCATGAACGAAATTCGACCAATAGATGATAAGAAATCAACGTTATAATAAATTAACGTTTGAGCATGCGCACAGACTACTATTTATGAGACGACATTCAAAGTTATAGGGAGCCGTTTAGAAGCTATCCCGCGCTATCCCGCTGAAATTTCAACAAAGTCGTTCGATTAGACTCGGATTTTTGCCTGCGTCAATCGATATTAGTTTCGCTCAGGCGCAATTATTTTATTACTCTCCGAATCGGGATATAATTAATAGGGAAAATATTTTTAGCTGTTTTTTGCTATTTTTAGTGACAAAAACGAATAACTAGGTAACTACCTACATTTTATTCTACCTGCTTCTATTCTACCGGCAGTAATTATTCTGTAAAAAGTTGAAAAATCATTCAAATCGAAATGGAGGGCATGCAATAAAAAACGCTTCAAATTATTACTCAATAGTCTTAGTTCGTATTAAGGTTTTAGTTAGTTGTTCGTACTCAAAAATGTAAATTCATCTTTTTAATTTCCCTCCTTCCATTCACAATCACATTTAATTTAGGTACTGTAATCAGGCATCACACGTGCATAGAAAGTTCAAACGGGGGAAACCTAATATGATCGATCCGACTCAGCGCTGAAGTTCCGCTTACTCCTACATCAAAAGTCATTTTGCTATTCAATGTCATGTTGGCGATTTTCATTTCATTTTATTTTTATTAATTATATATATCTATATATATGTATATAGGTCCGATATATTTTAATTTCAACACTCAATGCGTCAACGGTTTGCTCCGATTGGTCTCATTCGATTCATTGAAGAGGAATCTATCGAAATCACTGGTGAAGTTGCAGTATAATTCATTAATAGTAGTGATGGCGTCAGATTGGCAAAACGTATTCCTACTCTCCATGCTATACCAAAAACATTACCACATTGGCGTTTTTGCGTAAAAGATTTTTACAGATAGACGAAAAAGGTGGCTTAGCTATCAGCAAAACTATTTGGCGTAGGGATCGGAGGCTTCGCCATGGCATGCATCGTCATCAGCTGGAGCTCCAAAAATGACCAAAATGTCCAGTTGGACGAAAATGACCAAATTTGCATATTGGGGGTTGTGGCATGGTGATAAAGACATGAGGAGCCAATATGTTCGCGGCTCTTGAAAACGGACTTCAATTATTTTAGTTGAAGAAGATTTAGTTTTGAAAATGGTGACACTATCTAGACACAGATGCTAAAAGTACTGCACCAATCCTGCCAGAACATTCTGACTTCACCAGTGACCAGAACATTGAAAATCATATTAAAACCTCTAAGCAGATTGTGGTCGGCGTAACATTTCTTAGTTTGGAATCTAGGTACTTTCATTTCAAAATAAAAACAAATCGAATGAGTAACGCTCATTAGTCACTAATGACCATCGTTATAGATATTTTCTGCAGACATAGTTTTGAAGGTATCGGCACGTGTTATGTTTGGAGTGGCGCAATGGGAATTTCTCTCTCGTGGGTTGCACACGGAATAATTATTCCCAGTAGTCATTTGTCCTCTGGACACCCGTGTAAACATAGTACATAGCTCCGTTCTTGGTCATAATATTATTCTTAGGAGTCCTTCATATGATAAACATCGAATCCTAGGAATTGAACTATGAGCAAACACTGGTCCCGTATATACCAGGCTATCCCAGGGAAAGGACGGACTAGTAGGGAACTTTCGAGTGTTGAATTTCACGCTTTTAACCTCAAATTTGGATTCAGCACACTTGAAAACCCACTTGTACAAATTTTCAGCTCAAAAGGCTATTTAGTTTGGACAATAAACAGGTAGGAAGATCACGCATGACGTAGTAGTGCAAGGGAGATGCAGGTTTCCCTAAACGGGCGAGGGCCGTGAAGTCATCGTGCAAATGAAAAAAGTACTCAGTCATGCAGCATGTCTAAAAGAGCGAATTTTTGAAGAAGTAAATAAAACTGAGCGGGACAGCCCTTTGACGAGATCGCAAAGTAAATTTTAAGACACGCAGCCGAACTTGAAAATTTGGTCAATTATGGGCATTTATCACCTAAAAATCGATTGATTTTTCTCACGACTTATTATGAATTTGGTAGTGGTCGCAATCAAACTAACGCTCAAAAATACTCCGACTGTGACGCCCCACATGCCCCATTGCCAAAAATCACATTTTTGGGACACTAAATTGTAAATTTGAACCTGAAATTCTGGAGCGAAAGGGCTGGCCAACGATCTGTCTGTCTTTTGCCAAGACGGATTTTTCTGCGTTGGAACGAATTTTTAACGCCGTATTTTAAGAGAGTTATCGTCTGGAAATAACCCTATAAATGAATATATATATATATATATATATATATATATATATATCTGGGATTGTGTTCTTTAATGTATGAAACAGATTTGTAGGAGCCCCCCCCCCCCCCCCCCCCCACTCACACTCTTGAAATTTTGAAGTCATCTAAATAACTAATTTTTTTTTTTTTTTTTTTTTTTAATTAAAAATTCGCAAATGGAGCTCCGAGCGTGGAAGCTCAAAATAGAACGCAGCACGTAAACAAGAACCTTATCGATTCGCTATAATTTTGTTGCCTAAAAGGGCAGTCATGACGAATGCAAGTTGTTTTTGATATTATTTTGTTTGTTTGTGTGTTTCTTTCTTATAATAATTTATTTAACAATAATATAATCCTCATTTTTGGTCAGTATTAATGAGATTCATGGTGCGGGAAACGAATTGTTGAGCGAAAAGAGGTGATTCAAGGCACCAGCAAGGAAAAGTCATGTCTTCCACCATGTTCCTTAGGTCGTTAGGTCCTTCGCCCCCTAGCGCTCCCAGTGGCGGACCTTGTTATTTCGAAGCCCCATTTCAAAATCCAAATTGCGGCACATGTACCCATCATATAGCACCTTTTTGGAAAGCACTCGCTCAGTTCTTTCTATTGAGCAAATAAGAATAACCATGAAAATTGTACATTGTTTGCTTCTCATCCCTCACACTTGCAATGATGAAATTGCTATGTTGCTATTAATTAAAGGAAACATTAAAATAAATCTGCGTTGTTTTTATTTATTTATTTTTACCTGTATTACAAAATTGAGTATTTAGTTTTAGATTTGATTTTCCTAAGTTAGTAGGTATTCTAACGTTGAACAAACTTCTAGGTCAAGCGCGGTGTAGTCACTTCATGAGTGCTTGCTACTACGCTGCCGCTGTACTTAGAGGAGAAGATGCCACCTTCAAAGGAGTTCCCTGCACCGCGAGCTGCAGAAGGATTAGAGGCCTCGAAGAGTTTGCTGTCACGATGGGAGAAAAAACGCCCGATAGGTGAGAATAACTGAACACAATAGATCAATAACTGATCACGAATACAATAGTGGCATTATATAGGTAGGTATCCTAATAGGTAGCAACAAGAGGTTGCTACTATATATAGTTTACTGTTCCTGATCTAAAGATGATCCTGATCTAGGGTGTCCCGACTTAAGTTCATCAAACTTTGTGGGTCGATCCAAGAGCTCATTTCTGATCGAAATTTCCTCAAAGAGATTTTTTTAAACGCTTAATTTCGAGTAATTTATTTTATACGATTTTTTCGTGTTTTCGACATTTTGTCACTAAAACGATCATAACTCCCTTAAATGGCTGATTAAATTCAAAATTGAGGATACCTTTGATAAGAGCGATAAATTCACTAATGGATGATAAATAATGGAGCGATAAATTTACCAAATGCCTGACTTCTTTTTAGAATTAAGGTTTGAGACATGAAAAAGCCGTCTGAAAAGCAAATTTTACTTAATTTGGGAAACCTCGAAGTATGAGAACCAATTGTTTTTCAAGATGCAAGAACAGTAAAAACTGAGCAAAATTTCACCTTACCAACAGTGTAGTTAATTTTACTTCTACTTTGCTAATAAGGGGGAAAACTACATTTGTTGAAAAACTTTTTTTTTTTTTTTTTTCCTCAATGAAATTGAGAGTATACTTGGAAGATGACCTATTATAAAATACGAGTTTGGGGCCTGTTTCTACGTTTTTAATTTTCATTTATTTATTTTTTATTTTTTTATTATTATTACTTTTTTTTTTTTGCGCTAAATTGAATGGTAACATTTACAGATCTCCCCAAGCCCGTTATAACCAAGTTTAACACTTTGACTGATAAATTTGAGTTCATTTGATATGACAAATTTTATGTATTTTTATGGGTGAAACTTAGTTACTAAAATGTAAAACTTGGTTATAACGGGGTTCGGGAGGTCTGCAAGTGTGCTACCATTCGATTCAGCAAAAAAAATGTAAGGTCATTTCTCAAGAAAACCCTCGATTTCATTGAAAAAACAATGTTTTTCAACATTAAAAAACTTAGTTCTCTTCCCTAATTAGCAAATTAATAGTAAAATTGACCACACCGTTGGAAAGGTGAGATCTCGGCGCAGTTTTTAACGTTCTTGTATCCTGAAAAAATATTTGTTCTCATAGTACAATTTCCGATTGAAAAAATTCTAGGTTTCCCAAATTAGGTTGCTTTTTAAAGTGCTCTTTTATGTCTCAAACCTTAATTCATAAAAAAGGTTAGGCATATATCAGACTGGAAATGTAATGCTCTTTCCAGGGGCATTCTCAAAGTTTGAATTTATACAGCAAATTGAGGGAATTATGATCGATTGAGTGACAGAAGGATGAAAACACGAAAAAAAACCGTGTAATTCGAAAACTAAGCACTAAACAAAAATCTATAGGAAGTACTTTCGCTCGGAAATGAGCGCTAGAATCAACTCCTGCAGTTTAGCAGACCTATTTTGTGTTCACGCTGTTTAGGAAATCGCCGCATATCTACATAAAAATATGGTAGTGAGAAAATATACCAATAAGCAATCCTTCCGCAGAGTAGTTTGACTATGCTAAATCTCTACAAGTATATGGGGTAAGGCTCTGGAACGCACTTAATACACATGTTCGATTGCTACCCACCCTAGGGCGATTTCAGACTGCTCTAATAGAACACTTTGCCAGCAATGATTGGATTTTATAAAAATTGCACGTCCCCCCCTGCACGTCACCCCCCCCCCCCCCCCTCCACCTCACACGATATTTGGCCACCCATTTTAACTTGTTCATATTAATAGAAAGTTCCAATAAACGATAAGGTACTTGGGGACTTTATCATCTGGAGCTAGCCACAGCGGATGCTAACCTGGTAAAGTCAAAAGGATCTAATTAGTGTCATATCTTAAAGTGATGTTACTATATTCAAGTACCGCTGAATCACCAAGGGGATTTTCCCGCATATACCCTGTGTTCAGTTTCCAGCATTTCTTAGTTTTCTAGTTATTTTTTTATTCACGAAGAGTTCGCAATGGCATAATTTTGAAAATTCATGAACGAAAAAATTGAATCATGAGTACCAACAAGAAATGAATATCACTATTGTTAATGTGTAAGGTTAGTTTGCGATTGGGAGGAAGAGATGAGGGTAGATTCGGGATAAGCGTCTTATGTATAGGTGGTATAAATCTGTCTTACTCGAGATGAGGCGCCTCCTCTCCCCGCACATGCGCAGTAGTGCTTTTCGTTCACGATAAGGCGCCTCATCTCTATCTCCCTATTGCTTTAGGAACTGTCTAATCTCTCTTTGTTCTATTAATCTTGAATTATATTAATTCTGTAGTATTATGAGTAACGAGATTTTAAATGTTTTATATTTAGTCAAGCTGTAGTCCCTATCTTAATTTGTATTTTATCCAATCTCGTTCCTGCGTATATGTAGACTGCAATCGTATCCAACACATTAAAGGCTACCTATATTATTAATAATACGCAATTTACGTGCGAGTGTATTATGTGGTTTAATATGCAGATTGAGATACCCAATAATGGGTTAAGTCAAAGATAGAATTTAATTTAAATTAGTACTGACTCCTGACAAGTTATGGTTACTATTTATCTCAATCATGGTTTATATTTTGTTCATTTTCAGAGCTCGAGGAACGTACTGCGTCTCCATGACTAAGATAACAACCTGTCCGTTTGACTAGCTATGCAGCAGTAAATCTCCAGTTTCCGTCACAAGATACTGTCACAGTTGACTGCACATTGATACTGTTGCAGACTCTTCAATTGTTAGTTCGGAGTGTTAACTATTATGAACAGCCAACGTGTCCAACTATTATATAGGTGAATTCTAACTGAAAATATTAATGCCGACTCCTCTGAACGTGTCTAAAAAACTCAAGGATTGTTCGGTGTAGGTACACCCTTCATGACCATAAAGACATTACTGCACGTTGAGAAAAGCTGTGAATGTTTTTGATTTGCACTTCTTACCTAATGTTATCTTTGTGCTCCCATGCTGTTGTTTTGCATTGTGTACAGTTTTGAAATTCTTCTTGTTTTTGGAAACTTATGTAGATCTTCAGTATCTAATAAACCTATATATTGCATATCAACTGTCATATGGAATATTGATATATGTGTGAAATTACATTTAATTTAGCCGTTCGATGTATAAGTACTGTAAAAGGAGAAAAGCGTGTCCAGGACTAATCATTACAACGGGCAATAATTGTAGAACCTAGTCTTATATTTTAAGCGATTTATATTCTACAATTTATTTGGCATCCGTAAGAGAATGAGTTCTTTATGATTATTAGAAAATACATACAAGTGGGTGGTTTGTAGTATTAACAAGCTCTTAACAAAGTGTACCTTTCTTCACTTTTACTTATTTTTTGAACGGTCAAAATCGTAATTTCGACGTTCCATTAGAATGAACTTGAAGTATAAGTGATAAAGAAGGGTTATTTGGGCTTTTTTCCAATTCCAATAAGTGAATAGATAAAATCAGAATCATTCCAGCTTTGACAAATTATTTTAAAGCCATCGACTTGCGACATTATTTCTACGAATTTCATTGCAACATAACATGACAAAACATTTTGATTTTAGAAATGGGGTTATAAACGTTTTTAAAAACTTGAATTTTCGAACGCCTAAGATATTTATTATCAAATGCTGTCTCTCTAACATCGAAATCACAAGCCTTGTATTATTCTGGAATGCATCATAATATTTCAAGTTTGTTTATTTGATAATACATATACCTATAGGTGATTAGATTTTACCAAATCCTTAACTGACATTTATCCCGGTTTACCTCAGTATAAAGCTCAAAAAAATTATTGATGTAACAGGATAAAATTTCTCAATTAAAAGTAATGACCTGTAGGTAAGAATAAATATTTGTGTGAGTACCATCCTAGAACTCAGTGAAATCGGCAAGCGTGTTTAATTTCATTGTAACTAAGATAAAAGTTGGTATTCCACTGCGATATACCCACTCCGGTTCACAAGTTGGGAGTATGTTTTGAACTACAGAGTTCAAAAGTCGTAGATACATCCAAAATATATTGTGTAGATGTGGTCTTCTGGTCATTAACAACTATGTGAAGCCATTTGTAGGTACTTATTTTAGACATTCTCTAGAATCGCGTCATTTGAGTGTATACATTCGGACTATTACATTGGATAAAATTTAATTAAGGGTGATTATAGTTCAACATGGACATTTGGACAGATGAAAGAATACGAGTTAAGCTAGATTCGAATCAGCTGAATTTTAGCCTTTTTCAGCTTCTGAAAGCTGCTTAACGATTCACAGTTTTGCTCTCACCCTTTTTATATTTTAACACATAACAACGATCGTCTTTCCAACCCAATGTGTCATCTTAGATACCGACCAAATTAAAGTCAAAATAAATAATTTTGTAATTATATAAGGAATCACTAAGTTGTACATAATAAATATATTAAAGAGTACAGTTTTACACCATTGAAACAAGGTTTAAACCTAATGTGTTAAATTCAAAAAGTCAAACCCCAAATAAAGTAAGCACATATAGCAGAGAAACTTTAGTGTTTCATGGATGATATTATAAGTTTAGTATTGTACAATGTGCCATTTTAATTTCTCATTCGTTCTGTATATGGCTATTTGGAAATCCTACTAAACTGATAAGATTCAGAACTGTAAATACGTATCAAATTTCGAAACTAGTATAGTAAAAGGATGTGTACTCATTTATCTTAAGGATTCGAGCTGCTTTGAGTAAAAAAATTTGCTACATACCAAATAATTGTATGTTGTATTTCAATAGGACTCTAAATGGGAGAGAAAATAGTGTAGTGTTGAGTTGTCAAATGGATGATTTCTTCATCTCCTGCAGAATTGCATTGGTTGCAAAAAAGGTGTAAGCAACCCTAACTACTTAGTAGTTAGTAATATTAGTCGGTATGCTGTGTTGTTATTTTAAATTGCGTGCCTGATCAAATTGTGAGTGGAGTCTAAACCGACCCAACCAGGCTACTTATTACAAGGTTTACGAATGAAATTTTTAACACCATGGTGACATTTTTGAATTCTTCATTCGGTTTTTATACATCCAACAAGAGTATTTTATCGTAGTAGAATCTAGAGATTTCTCATTATCAATTGGAAATTACGCTTATGGAAAAATTTCTCCATGACAAATGGTTTAAAAAATAAACCTAAGCATCATTTGAGATTCATTGAGATCGAAAATGAGCTGAGAGTTTGACCAAATGAATCACTTTAGTTTAATACAACGAAATTATTGATTTGTTTTTCGTGTTGTCAAAATGTTTTATTTGAGTATTAAATTTAATTGTAATTTGTACAGTACCAATAAATTCATATTAGTAAACATTTGTACTAATACCTACTTATTTCTCTACCACGTCTCACCTACTTGACATGTAACTATGAACCCTTCAATCCGCTCAATTATTCCATGCCTACTGTGGAATCAAATACGCAACGAGATTAATGTAGATAGGTACACGAGACCCTCTCGAACGATCAAGTTTGTCCCCCACCCCGGCAACTTCTTGGAACCGTTCCCTACAAGAAGAACTGTGAGTTCTTCAATTCCGTTCAACACGGAGCAGCTCATGAGTCACAAATGAAAAGTCACATTTACTTTTCTAAACTGTTATGTGATCGTGTTATGAGACCACGAAACTATACACTTCATTCTGATCTACATATCCAACTAATCTGCATTTTGACATTTCATGTCTTTGCTATGGCACACAACCAAATTTTCGTTATGTCACGTTACGTAACGTAACGAAATATGCTCAATTTCTGATGATTTCCGCTTACAACCGAGACGTTGCTAGGGAAATGGTACTTCGTCGTTTTTCATCCCACAAAATTCGTTCACCATTCGTTCGAAAGCTCTCGATTTATTCAATCATATTATGTTAACTACTGCGAAGTGCGTGGCCAACAATCACAGTTATGAGCATGGTTATTTGAATTATTGTTTCAGTATTGAATCACAGTATCATTCTCAATAATTGATATTGTGAACATGATTGCAACCGCTTGTTAATTTCTGATTGCATACGAGTCTGCTACACATACCTACGCGTCTGCAACTGAAGACATGAAATGTTCCAATGTGTTGCAGACTCGTATGCAAGCGTTTCGTCTTTACATTTCTTTTGATGTTCACGTACAACCAAGCCGTTGTTTAAAGTTTACTAAGGGATTGACTACTTGATGTTATGTATTTTTGAGATGCGAGCTTGCGAGCATCCAGACCACCAAACTATACACTTCATTCTGACCTACATGTCCACTAAACAGGTTGAACGGAATTGAAGAACTCACAGTTCTTCTTGTAGGGAACGGTTCCAAGTAGTTGCCGGGGTGGGGGACAAACTTGATCGTTCTAGAGTCTCGTGATAGGTACAGCATTTTGAGGAAATAGTTCAAAATATAGAGAACCGTAGACAACTAACATGTTATTTAATGCAAACACTTACGTTTGCAATGTCGTTATTTACGTACCTATCCTTTCGCAATAATGAACATACAAGGACCAACAATTAATGTATTTTAATATTAGTGGATCATTCAAGTAGTATAATAAGTATAGGTTCCCTTCAACCCTTCCAATGATGATTATGACGATTACTGGTTTTCTGCGATTTTTCATATAAATAAATATATAAATATATATTATATATATATAATTAGTAGTAGTAAAGTAAGCAACCATTGCAGGTTGGGGCTTTTCGTCCGATAGCCTCGGGCGTCGTGAAAATTACTTGGACGTCTGACCCTTACCTGGGCCCGACCCTTACCCATCCAAGTACTCACCACGCACGACGTTGCTTAACTTCGCTAATCGCATGAGAAACGGTTCATTGCAACGCCTAACCCGTATGGCTATATATATATATATATATATATATATATATATATATATATATATATATATATATATATATATATATATATATATATATTAAAAAGCGCAAACTTCAGGAATTGTTTCAGAATGCCTCAAAACGGATTGCAATGAAAAAATTTTTCCAAACATGTTTATTTTTAAAAATTTCGAGCCATTGCCAAAGCTTCATTTATTACAAAAATTCTCTAAAAACTACCCAAATTCATTGGTAAAAACAAAAATTTATGGATAAACCTAAACTTGTCTTGCAAATTTCATTTGAAGTGAAACTAATTTCATGAAAACCCAATGCGTTTGTGGGTTTACCAACGATTTACATTAAAACGATGGCTCTTTACAAAGATAAAGAAGACATTCTGTAGATTCAGTATCTCTTCTCAATGCTGGATCTCATCTCATTTAAAATCCAAATGTTATCTCATTGTCTCGGCAAACAGTGAAATAGTTTCCATTACGAGTTTTAACAATTTTTGACTTATTAAAGTTTCCGGTGGACGGCAGAGAGTTTTAGATTATTCAGGTTATTTTCTCGAGCTGTAGGTAAGAACTAATATTGAGGTGAGTCATTTTTGCTTATTTTCACTGGAGTTTTAACTATTTGAGACAAAATTTGTATCATCAGTGTGACAGTCAGTTCGTTTGTGCGTCCTCTAATTCCTGCGAAACTCACCATTATCAATTTTATTCCGATTTTCATTGAATGGTATTGACACTGTGCTTTTTGTTCTTCAATTTATGTGACATCGCCGTTTTAAATCTGAAGCCTCATGAATTTGAATGGACCATAACAACTGATAAAGTAAAATTTATTTAATAGGTAGACATCTCTTAGCCTAACTGAATACCTTGAAGAATACCTGAAGACAAAGTAAATTTAAAGTTAACTTAAAACCCTACATCAACAACAGCAGTTAAATACCACGGCTAACACTTGCAAGCCTAAATTTTCACAGCACAAGTCCGAGTTTATTGTCCAGCACGACGCTAGTCTCGCATTGCCAAGCCTGCAACGAGACGTGCTGAGATAAGTAATAAAGTAGAACTTCGGCCCAACATCGGCCCCCCTCCCGACCTCTAACTGTCGGCTCAAACTGTTTCTTTGCATATCATGAAAGAAAGGTAGGTATCCCTACTGGGTCGCCTGTTCGCACAGACCATTCTGAATGCGGTTCTGAAAACGGCGTTCTCAACAGAATAGGAAAGCTTCGTTCTCAGTGTGAGTTCTGCGAGTTCGGAACGGTTCTGGGCAAACGCAGTCGAGTTTTGTCGTCCGCAATGCCAGAACGCCCAGTTCCGAACGGTTCTGACAGTCGTTTTTTTCGGAACTGTCAGAACTCGATTGCAAGGACGTAGCATTTCACAATTTTTCGGATCTCGTGGAGTAAACAACTCTCTTCTTCTCCATCGAAATCATCCACGAAACTCAAATTTTCTTAAGTATACTCCTCAGTCATTGTGGATTTTTTTTTTTTTTTTTTTTTTTTTTTTTTTTTTTTTTTTTTTTTTTTTTTTTTTTTTTTTTTTGCCGTGGGGTACCTAATAGTTGAATAATATCCACGGGTATAATAAGTAATATATTCACGGGAACTAAAAATATTCTGAAAAGGAGCACCAGAAGGTGACACGGGTTGAGTTAGGTTACAAACAACACAGATTATTCCACTTCCAAGTTCTGAAATCGTTCGCAGTGCAAGTTCCGGAACGCCCCGGGATTTCCCGTCCCAGTTTTGATGAGTTTAAGAACTGTCAGAATGCTCACTGAGAACGAAGCTGAAGATAACCCAGTTCGGAACGTACAACACTCTTTATATCGCGATTGGTAGAGTAATAGCCATTGCGCACGCGCGAAACTTGTCAGAGGCAAATCTACGAGTCTAATAGAACGATTTCGATAAAAATTTCAGGGTTTTGCGGGATAGCTTCTAGACAGTCCCCTATAACTTTCATTGCCGTCAAATAAATAGTATTTTGTGCGCATGCACAAACGTGAATTTCTCCTAACGTTTGTTTCTTATCATTTGCTGGTCCAATTTCGTTCAAACTCGGGAAGTAGATGAGTAGGAGTGCGTTCCGGAAAATTCTCTATGAATTATATTGCAATTGATGGAGTAAAAACTACAGCACATGCACAAAACTGAAACTGATCGACACAGACAAAACTCCATGACTGATGGACCGATTTTTAAGAAATTTGCAAGCATTTTGCGGTTCAGCTCCTATCCTTTACCCTATAAATTTCACCGCCGTTGGATTAATAATAGTCTTTGCGCATGCACAAACGTGAATTTCTTATGACAACGAATTATCATTCATTTTGACTCGTACTTTGTTCTTCAACTAATTCTGTACTGCCCATCCAACTTGAAGAAGTTTTTACTGTATGTATGGGAGAGAGACGCTTCTTGAAGTCTGAAGACTGACAAGCCTAAATTTTCTCAACGCTAAATCCGAGTGTATTATTTTATCTCAGTTCTTGTCTCAAAAGTATTTATGCGAAAGAGGTCAACTGAAATGAATAATAAGCAGGAGTCGCATTCTCATTCAGTCATGAATATTCTATCCTCAACACCACCAATTATTTACGAGTACGCTGTATCGGTACCATATGAACTACAGTGTGATGTAATTCTACCCACAACAGTCCTTCACTCTCCTTCCCCAGAAAGCATTGTGTTCTTGTAAGATGTCAACTAAAACAATGTTGAATTATGCATAAATTACTGGAGCTACAGGAGTGTGTTGTTCATTCATCAGATAGTTGAAAATTTGAGTTGGAAACGTTGTTAGGTTCTTTGAATAATCAATCCTGTTTTACAATCATAGTTTAACATGAAGAATATGACAGCAATCCTGAAGATGGTAGTGTACAGCTAAATAGAATTCGTATTATGGAGTACAATCTCCTGCACGAATACCTACAATAAAAACTCATACAACATGATCTATAGAATATTACACTACTATCAAAATACCATAAATACGACCTAATGTGCTCAAGGGTACATCAAAGAGTTGCCTAAACAATAGTAAATCCGACTCTCAATCCGATCCCAATTCGAAGTGTAGGTACCTCGCTTTCGATCTATATTTCACAAGTTGCGTAGTTTAAAAGGAATACTCACGAACGCCAATTACCATCATTTGGTTCACTGAACTGATTCACTGATTGAAGTTTGTAAACAAATTTCAATTTCACTGGAGTCCTTTCAAAAGCCACCTGGCTTCTAACACTGTTTTTTGACATTTTAAGTCTTTACTTTGGCACATAAATTAAAAAAGCGTTACGGTTGGTTTTCTGATGATTTCCACTTACAACCGAGTCGTTGCTAGGGAAATGGTAGGTACTTCAACGTTTTTCATCCCACAAAATTCGTTGACCATTCGTTCGAAAGCTCTCGATTTATCCAACCATATTATGTTAACTACTGCGAAGTGCGTGGCCAACAAGCTGAGTTATGAGCATGGTTATTCGAATAATTGTGAACACTCAGGTGATAATTCTGAATAATTGATATTGTGAACATGATTGCAACCGCATGTTAATTTCTGATGATTTCATTGAGCTGGTGTTTCGATGATTTGATTCATAGCAGGTGATCCGAATATTGCGAGAACGGTTTGATTTGTGAAGCGGTGGTTAAACTATTTTAATTGGTAATTTCTATACTTTACACTCTAGGAAGCTGTAATTTCTTATGTAGCCTCTTTAGGACATTTACTTGACGATGCCCAGGGTCCGGATCAGCTGAGTGGCTCCTAGAGCTCGCATACGAGTCTGCAACACATACGAATCTCCAACTAAAGACATAAAATGTCCCAATGTGTTGCAGACTCGTATGCAAGCGTTTCTGATGATTATCGAATACAACCTTATCGTTTTTTACATTTTTTTTACTACAATTTACTTAATATTTGTTATCGAATCTTCGTAGAAACTCAGGCTATACCAACGGCTCCAACAATTTTCAAAACAAAATTTTCGAATATTTTTTTCATTTAAATCCGGTTTGAACTATTCTGAAACGAATTCTAGACTTTCACGCTTTTTCATAAATATCTACATATATGTATTCAGGCAAATTCATTACAAACGAGCACTATTCCGCTGTAAAAATGCGCAATTTCGCTCTAAAAGTGCAAAAAAATACTGAGGTTTTGAAGATATTTAATTGCCAAATGTAATACATGATTTTAGGGTATTTTTTCGTGCTGAACCTCGTGATAAGGTTCATTTCTTGATATTTGCGAAACCAACGTGGAAAACATCGAAAAATTGGCAAGAATTGCACTTTCCTATTCATTTCCTCAAAGCACAAAGCGTAATGAAATATATTTTTGGTGTTTTCCCAAGTTGGTGTTGCAAATATCAATAAATGAACCTTATCACGAGTTTCACCACAAAAAAATACCCCGAAATCGAGACACTACTGTATACGAACATTCGCTCATATGATCATGATGAATGACTGGAACTACATTAGTGGTATCTCTCATTCAAAACCGATTAAAATGGAGTTACCGATGTTTGTAATAACTCAGATATTGTTCCTACCGAAAAACCTAAACGATGTTTTTATAAATTGATTCTCAGAAGTAACTAATTAGCTCTTACAAGTAATATTATAATTAGCAGTTTAACGAGTTTACTTACTTTCTACCTTCTAAACCGATACTCAGAAAATAGTCGGTCGATGAGAAAAACACCCAAAGATCTTGGAGAGAGGAAAAAATAAAACGAAATTGTCAAAGAAAAAAAAAACTAACTTGTTACAGGTTAAAAAGTGGACGGAGCAGTAAAAAAGTGAAAGTGGGAGGCTATCCTAAACTCCCTTCAGTCTGTGGATCTCACTGCAGTGATGTAAAGTTCGTCATATCCTGAGCAACGAGACACGACCTAAAGGTAGCTAAGAATTGTTGTTGTTTTGGGAATTATGGGAATAACGTCGGCGTCGCGTGCACGATAATGACAAATCGACAAATATTTGGCGATAAGCGAAATCTGATCGTTGATGACTACTCTGAGTTATTTCGAATTAAGTGTTGGTTTGACACTAAGTTGGCCCTCTACGTTGACAACACCTTACTTCGTTTTTCCATTAATAAAGGGTTCCTCTCATGCCGAGCCTTCAGATTTCAACTTAATTCTTGTCTTAATCACAATGATAGTAGTAATTGTTCCCCAATTCCATTTAGTGGATATTGCAGGTGTTTAGGAGAGATTTATTGATCAGCACCTGAGCTTTAAGAAACACATAGATTTCCTCATTACTAGGCTGCGTAAGCTGTTTTATGTGTTTAAGGTAACTAGATGTTTTCTTTCTAAAAGTAATCTTTTAACACTGTATTAACATCTTGTCTAGTCGATAGGTACTCAACTATGAATTTTGCTTTGGGGGTGTGCTTGTCAAACTTCCATCAATCCAAACCAAATCAATACTTCATTCTGCGCATGCGCAAACGTAAATTCCATTATGCTCCATTTTTTCACACTCTAGTCGTTCGTTTTCGTTTAAATTTGGATGATAGTTGGATGAAGATAACTTGAGTACCTCATATCAATTTCAACACGATTTTATCAATAATAGCTACTGCGCATGCGCCAATGTGAAATACTTAATCACCTTAATTTCCACAGTTTTCATCCGATTTGGATGAAATTGTCAGCGAATGCGCGGCTTAGGTTGTAGATGGTCCCGTACTTTAAAAGTTCAAAATATTCAAAATCTTGAATAATTCTGGATGAGAGTTCGAGATATTCGACAGCATTATAAGCAATTCTCGGTTCAAAATTTGCATAACATATTTTGATATTTTATGTCTTTACTTTGGCACATGGACTCAAAAAGCGTCACGTTTTGAAAACAGTTGATTTCTTATGATTTTCACGTACAACAGTAGGGTAAACCAGTACCTACACTTACATTCGAACGCTCATTAAAATTGACGTCATCATCCTGGAGCTGTTTTTTCGCATAAAAACGCACGACACGAAAATAACTGAGATATGGTTGATTGTAAGCTCCAAATTGGCCTACCCTGAAGCTTTTTCACTTGGAAACGCACACACACAGTAAAATTACATTATGCCTGCTTTTTAGTTAGTATAAAAGGAAAAAAAAACCATGGTTGGGAGCTGAAAAATGCATTAATTTGGCGCACACTGGTGGTGGCCGCCAGTAAACAGGCGTATAAAAATCTCAATACGATGGTAACAGGCTCTTTTGGCCAATTCGTGTGCGTTTCGTGCTTTCCGGGGACATCCCCATTATAATCTACCTATATTATAACCTACCATTATAACCTACCTTACACGTCGACTCGGTATGTTGATGCCGCCTCCTCTCCGCTGCTGCTACGCTTAATCGACTATAGTAAGTATTTTAATCAGCTACTTATTACTATAGTAAGTATTATATAAGGTTGGTATATGGGGCAGTATTTGTGAAATAATGAATGCGGTAATTTTTTTAGTTTTTATTCATGAACCAATTAACTTAAATCCATGTACATTCAGGTTTAGATCTCTTTGCAGCATTAACAAAAGCTGATCCTTCACCTTTATCATCGTATTGGAGATTTTTTTGCGCCTATTTGCTGGCGGCCACACGACCAATGCATTTTTCAGCTCCCAACCATTATTTTTTTGTTCCTTTCTTACTAACTAAAAATCAGGCATCATGCATTTTACTGTGTGTGTGTGCGTTTCCAAGTGAAAAAGCTTCAGGATAGGTCAGTTTGGAGCATAAAATCAAACATATCTCAGTTATTTTCGTGCATTTTTATGCGACAAACGCTCCACGATGATGACGTCAATTTTAATGAGCGTTCGAATGAAGGTGTACAGGTTTACCCTACTTACAACAATCTCAAACTAATATAGAATTTTATAGACGAATTTCCTATGTTAGTGCACTTCGATTTATTTTTCATAAGCTTATTAATTTATTTTTATTCCATAGTCTCTCCGATTTAAAAAGGCAAATGGCTTGTAGATTTTAATGAAATTTGCTTTTAGCGAATTGTCGTAGAAAGATAAGCTATTGCAATGGATTAAAACATTTTAAAATCAAAATTTTTGAAAATTTTTTTCATTGAAATCCGTTTTTAGGCAACGATTCCAGAAGTGTGCGCTTTTTCATATATATATATATATATATATATAGCTGTCGTCTTGAATGAATTGGTCAAATTTCAAAAATGGCTAAAAACGGCTTCAAATCGTTGAATTGATATTTTCTAGCAGAATGATTTATGGATTAAATTATGCTGAAAAATATATTTAAATTTCATCAAAATTTGGAGAAAATCTATAAAAATGGCAAAAAAGCTAAAAATCCAAAATCTCGCATCTCAGATTGTTATTTAATATACGTTTTTGGCCTTAAAATTAATAGTTAACTTCTTGGCCTCAGTGTATAGGCACTATCACTCACCATGGAAACCCTGATAAACCATTTAAAACGGCTTCCATATTCATTTAGTATCAATCAATCAACCATAGTATCACGAATAAATGTTATGTTTTAGGTTTGTTATGTTTATTTATATTATTATGTTTATTTATATTATGCATGGATTTTGGGGATCGTAGTGATCTCGAGAAACTTTTAGACCTGACATAATTCGCATTTCGCAAGACGACACGTAACACAACTAAATGTTTGCCAACTTGTTACTTGTTTCAATGAAAATGAAAAGAAAGTACCTACCAAATTCTTTCTTCGGCGGGGTTTCGCCAATAATTGACACCTCCCTCTTGACTCTGTTGACAGGAAGTGACAGTTCTCGCGTACTTGCTGATTAGTATGGGCTGTGTGACTATGGAGAATACCGGCCCGTTAGACTTCTAGACCCACTTCGATAGCGGTCAGTTCGCTCCTTTCATCTGCTGAGCACCCATGTCCGGTAAGCCTTCATCAGTTCATTGAAAGCCCATTGCCGCACTCGCTTTAATAAGGACCGCTTTTGTTGAGAAATCTACAGTAAGCATTCAACTCCTCACATGTTTGTTTACCAAATGATTTGAGTTTGATAATGAAAAGGTTTGTCATTTTTCGTTTGTTCGAGAAAAACAACGAGAGGAGTTTTTCTGTCATAGAAAATAATTTGAAATAAGTACGAAGGCCCCATCCAGTTATAAAATACTATATATCCCCAACAGCTTTTATGATACATTTTATTGGAAGGATTTTGTGGGGAGGAAGAAACAAATCTGCTGCTCATCTGACTTCATCTAACTTACTAGGTAGATATTCCAGCGCTTTCGCCTCACTGGCTCATCAGACATATTATGTAGGTAATTATGTTGAAGAAGAAGAAGAAAGAAAGAGTTTTTATTGTACTAACAAATAGAATGCATTACAATCGTCAATAAACTTACATCTAAGAAATACAAATACAAATATATATAAACTAAAAAATAATAATAATAATAACATTTATAAGGTTTTAGAGCTTAAATTAAAAAAAAAAACTCTTCAATAGAAAAACATGCTTTTCTTTTTAAACTAACAGTGATACTTTTTTTACTCTTTCAATGGCAGTTCCTTAATTACAGATGGTAAAAATTTATAAAGCTTTATGCACCAATAGTTGACACTGTTTTGACTGGTTTTCAGCCGATTGAAGCTAGTCGCAAGATTGGCATGTCCGCGAGTAAAATGTGAATGGACATCAAAATTCTTGCTGAACTTTTGTGAGTTTTTTTTTTTTTTTTTTTTTTACATGTAGTAGGCAATGCAGGATAAAAATAGAAGGAAAGGTCAATATGCCAAGCGATACATAGTGTTCCCTACATGCGTCTCTGTATCCTACTCCCGCAAGAATCCTAATTACTCTCCTCTGCAGTAAGAAGATAATGTTCATAGATGGAGGATAGCCCCATAACAGGAAAGCGTGGGAGATAAGGCTATGGAAGCATCCATAATAGCAGGCCTTCAGAACCCCACTTGAAACGCTCAATTTGAGGGAACGGTGTAAAAACACGTTGAAACGTAGTTTAATGGCTACTGTCTCGCAGTGGTCTCCCCAGTTGAGTTTTAGATCTATCTGAACCCTCAAAAAGTGTTGGTTTTTTGTTATCTCTTGATTGCATACAGGTAGCATACTAATTTCATCATATTTGTTCTTTTTAGTTATATTGTTGTTTCTGACAGAGTTTTTATGAGGGTTGCATTTAAAGATGACCATGGTGGTAATATTGTTTTAATTCGATGAAGATGTGAATTGAAAGGGTGGAGCCATGCAGCACAGCCATGCTGTGTTGGCCCCAGGTGCTCTACTCCTTTTGATTCATATTTTTATCAAATTACAACATGATTATCTTCAAATTCAGCCTGCAGGTAATAAACAACAATGTACCCAACAAGAACATATATGTGATGAAATGGAGGTACTACCAGATAATCAAGAGATAACATAAGAGCCAAAAACAAACATAATTATGCCTGATGGGACGAAAGCGCTAAGTTACCTAATAAACTACATGAAAAGGAGCAGCCGATTTCACCATAGATATGTTTTTTGGGCGAGAGTCATGCTGAAATTTCTGTCACGGTTTTTTTAAGAACGAAAAACCTGAAAGCAATTGCTAAGGAATCGTTGCTAAGGCATGGTATGACGTTAATTTTCCTCCAACGAAATTAGTTATCCTATGAAAAGATAGCACCACATGGTAGGGTACTATTAGGTAGTACGGATGTACTAGTAAATAGTAGCTATTATTTACTGATATATAGGAGGTGGGAATTCGGTAGCGTGACTGTCTTGGATATAAAGAGACGATTGAAATTGTGAGCTCTTTCCAGATCAGATGGGTAATCTAAATTTTCTTCTATTTACCCTAGGAAGATGAAATTTGATATTTATGTTGATGAATTTGGGACATTATGATTGAAGTGACGGGGTTCTTCTTGATGAGCTGATTGAGCTAAATTCTCTTAAGTTCACACTAGGAAGTTGAAATTGTATAGAGAGACTCTCAGGGACATCAAGAGATGAATAAACTGAGGGACTCCTTCCTGCTCAGGTGAGTGAGCTGAATTATCTAGTGTTCGCCTTAGGAAGTGTAAATCGATAGGGTAACTCTCTGAGGCATTAAAAGAGATTGAAATGATGTGCTCTTTCCTGATCAGATCAGAGAGCTAAATTCTCTCCACCTCACTATTGATATTTCTCTTTACTTTTTTGGATATTGAGATGGTACAGAGAATTTACTACCGACACCGCAGGTTAAAGCGTATTCCACGTTCTTCAAAGTTTGGCCGTTAAAAAAGCAATACTATTCCCCCATTAGTATACGCATACGTCATAGTTTACATATTAGTACATGTGATAGTACACGAATTCGAATACATAGTGTACAAATTCGAATACATAATGTACAAAGTATTTGTACTAGTTAGTATACTTAGTATGTAAGCGTGTCCCTTGGACTTCTAAGAAGGGTTAAGGTGAGGGAATTTGGCCCATTGAAGTGGAGTCGGATGAGACAAATTCACAGTTTTCCAACGAGTGGTTAACGACTTTGGCAAGACGAGAAATTAGGAAGTCATATTCGCCCTAGCAACGATTGAACTAATACACCTACGTGAACTAATATACCTGGACTGAAATTTGAAACGACCTCCAGAGTTAAAAAATAATCATGTCCTTGGGAGAATTTGTACAACAATTCATTCTACACGATTGGGACTGTTCTTATATCAACAATTCAAATGCTCTTAAATTGTTATGATGACGTCATTAATTGAATATTTTCCGCATTCTAGGACTGATCTGCGATGGAGTTTAAGCCATTCTTTCTGAAATTGGTCGCCGTGTATTTCGTCGCAATCTTCGCTTTTTGCAGTGGTAAGTTTTCTGAATTGGATCGTATTAAAATTGTCTGCCAAGTTGGGTGGGCAGTATACCTTCATCACATATTGTAACATGGAAGTATAGAATTAGTTGAAGAACAAAGTACGAGTCGAAATGATTGAATGCAAACTAGAATAAAAATAGTGTAGAATAATAGTAGTGTGTCTATATGTTTAGACATGCTGACATAAGAAACAGCACTATAAATCATGTTTGCGCATGCGCATACCGTACAATCAATCCAATGGCATTCACCGTTTAAGGTAAATACAAGGCGATGGGTTATTTCCGCTAGTATTAATAGTAAAATTATCATTTACCAACCTTTTGGAGAGCCCGTCGTCACTATCAAGTCGAGTACAGGAGGAAAGCGCTTTCGATGCGAAGACATCATCATCAGGCCGTCAAAAACAGTACTCACGGTACTTCCTTTTTTTATTGAAATGTTTCCACAACTTCGTCTACAGTGATTTAGTTAATACTTAAATGTAGTTATACTTAGATAAATGGGCTAGTAAAGCGGGGATGTGTTAATTAATGGACTAACGTATTGACTTGCACTTTGAGTAAGGGGCCCGTGATGCTAATTTCTTAGTTAACCAACCTCCGGATCCGAAATTTGAAATGGTGTTCCTTTGGGACATCTAAAACACTCTGATCAGTTGAGGGGCCTCAGTGGCGAATTTCTTTCATTTTACACCTAGGTAACGTTTTTATTTTCCCCCGAACTTTTTCCGAAATTGTTTGATATTTGCTGAAACGAGTAACATTGTGGGGTCCTGAGTGGTAAAGGTGTAAACACTTTTGGAAGGCGCGAAGAGCCAAGTTTGGAAGATTTAATATATACAGCGTTTAATAATTTATTATACAGTTTTAGGATCTTGAGATTCGGTCAGGACAATAAAATTCAGGTCTTCAAAGCCGACGTTTCGATGTATTTATACATCATCATCAGAGCTACAACAAGTTGAGATTCCAAAAGTCTATTAATTGAACAGCTGTTGTTTGACATGTTACATTATGACAAATAGAAAAATTATTAATAAATATACATATACATAGTATTACATACCTTGGAAAATTTAGGCAGGTTCCTACAAAGTCAATTAGTTATCTTTTGAAATCTCATCTTGTTGTAGCCCTGATGATGATGCATAAAAACATCGAAACTTTGGCTTTGAAGACCTGAATTTTATTATCCTGGCCGACTCTCCAGATCCTAAAACTGAGCTGATTATCTCCTAGTGGTCAAGAAACTAAACCATCTTTTTAATAATTATAGACCAGTGATCTCCACAGAAAAAAATAAACCATTTGCAGCGTTTTACTCATGCAATCGATCCCACGTCTACGTTATAATTTGTGAATGACGTATCTTAAACTCCAGTCAATATATAAAAGAGAATGTCTCTGCGCAGAATTATCTCCAATACAGACAAAGGTTCGTCCCACCAATCCCTTGAAAATTGCTTTGGGGAACTTGAGATGTCACGAGTGAGTGTGTTTGAATAATGATAAGAAACTTAGCGGTGGGGATGCACCCTGTCTCTGTTGCCGATTGTATTAACGGAAATGAATTTCGTTACTTCATTCTAACGTTCCTTCCGACAAGACGGGGAACTGATCAAGATTTAAAAGAAAGTGACGCGATGAAGTTTTTATAGTTTTATTTATAGTTCATATTTTTTTTATAGTTTCATATTTATTCATATAGTTCCAGTTTTTATAGTAAAGTAAAGCCTCCAAATATGAGGATATGAGGTGCAGAAATCGTGTCGGTAGATCCTTTGAACGGTGCAAGCTATAAAACGTCGCCACCTTTTAAATGTACGGATTTCGCGTATTGTCATATGATAAATGAGATAACCTCCATATCATTTAAGAGGTGGCGGAGTTTGATAGCTTATACCGTTTGAAACAAATGGATTTTCGGAGCCGGGAGGTTATTGTAGATTCAAACTGAACAACTACAGATTATGTGCGTTATAACAGATGAGATAACATCATTCACGAGGCGTTTTCATCCAATATCAGAAGAAAAGAGTTACAACACACATTATGACACAGCTTTTTGAAAACATAACACGGGGAGAATGGCGTTATCCTATAAATCAGCTAAAGTTGAAGTATTATTACTAAGCACTAGGACCTGGAAAACGTTTGAAGGTACCTTATTCGCATAGGCTAGATACATAATAAACAGAATATGGGATATGTTTATAATCGTTTGGTAACACATATATGAGAGATAAATATTAATCGCAACCATAGGGATAAAAGAATTCATTTTTAAGAGTTGTTGCGCAATCATTTAATTGGCTGTAATCAATCATAAATACGTAGCGTACTTGGGATGTTTTTTTGAGCTCTGTTTTATTATTTTCAATGATGAACCTTCGTGATCTCTCAAGAAGAAGAAAAACAATCCCTTTCCTCTCCATATACTTACGCCTTGGTTGAGTAACGAAGCGACCTGAGCCACCGGATACACTCAGGCTAATTTCCATTTTTAACATGAATATATTTTATGGCTGGACCTGTGCTTTCTAAGCTTTTGTTCATCCTAGGAACTCGAAATTTGATAGGGAAACTCTCTGGGTCATTAGGAGACCATTGAAATGATGGGCTCTTTTCTGATCAGCTGGTCCAGCAAAATTCTCTTCTGTTTAATAAAGACTTTCTTAGGGACATTAAGATACCATAGCAATCAAGAGCTCTTTCCTAATCAGCTAAGTGAGCTAAATTCTTTTCTGTTCACCCTTGGAAGTTGAAATTTGATAATTATGTTTTGCTCACACTAGGAATTCGAAATTTGATAGGGGAACTCTCTGGGTCATTAGGAGACGATTTAAATGGTGAACTCTTTTCTGATCAGCTGGTTCAGCTAAATTCTCGTTTAATAAAGAGACTCTTAGGGACACTAAGAGACCATAGCAATCAAGGGCTCTTTCCTAGTCAGATGAGAGAGCTAAATTCTCTCCTGTTTACCCTAGGAATTTAAAATTTGATAGGGAGACTCTCTAGGTGATTACGACGTGGTTGAAATAATGGGATCCCTCCTGATCAGCTGAATCAGCTCATTTCTCTCCCTTTCACCCTAGGAAGTTGACATTTCATAGGGAGTTTCTTTGGGACATTTAGAGACGATTGAAATGATGAGCTCTTTCCTGATTAGCTGAGTGAGCTAAATTCTTTTCTGTCCACTCTTGGAAGTTGAAGTTTGATAAAGAGACTCACAGAGACATTAAGAGACCATTGATATCATGGGTTCTTTCCTATTCAGCTGAAAGAGCTAAATTCTCTCCTGTTTGCCCTTGGGCGTTTAAATTTGATATGGAGACTCTTTTGGTGATTACGATACGATTAAGATTATGAGCTCTTTCCTGATCAGCTAAATCAGCTAAATTCTGTCTTGTTCGCCCTAGGAAGTTGAAATTTGACAGAGAGCTTCTTTGGAACATTAAGAGACGAATGAAACGATGGGCTCATTCCTAGTCAGCTGAGGGATCGAAATTCTTTCCTGTTCACCCTAGAGATTTTAAATTTAGAGACTCTCTGGGTCATTACAAGACGATTGAAATTGTGGGTTCTTTCCTGATCAGCTGAATTCTCTCCTGTTCACCCTAGGAAGGTGAAATTTGATAAAGAGCTTCTTTGTGAACATTATGGAACGATTGAAATGATAGGCTCTTTTCTGGTCAGCTAACTGAGTTGAATTCTCTACTTCCCACCCTAAGAAGTAGCTCCATGACAGGAAAGTTTAAAATCATAAATGGTCTTATACCGCGTAAAACATATTCATGATTTATATGTTCTTCCTAGAAGTCTTCCAATGGCGCTGTGACAAGAAGGGTCATTTAAAAAACCAGTCTCCTAACCATTGAATAACAGCTTAGCAGACTTTGCATCGTTGATAGCAAAAATAGAGTACACTTTCTTGGTGCAGTCGTAAAAACCATGCCCAACTAACATAATTATGAGTCTGTAGTATGTTTTCTTGTACTTCATAAGGGTTCAATATTGAACATTCTTATGTTAGATACTGAATATTCCTTAAATTAAATGCATAATTCATTTCGCAAGATACCATTCTTCCCCAGGTTGAAAGTCTGGAACATTGATGGATGATATGACTCATGAAGTTTTATATTATTAAGTTTTAAAGTTGCTTGGTATCACGTGCGAATCCGATCTGTGGGTGAGCAATCAGATGGCATGTTTGACAAGGCTTTCTTCCATATTCTTTGATAAATTAGTCAAATGGCTGATTCTGGTATTTATAAGCTAATGTGTTGATGCTTAATCGTGATATGATTACTGTGATTTTGACACTGTAGGCCTCTTGGGCTTCTCTATAACTCTTCTCGATCACAGCTTTAGTCAAACCATTTTAGGGGAGTTGGAGCTGACGATCCTTTCTTGCTGTGTATGCAAGACATCCTAATGGAAAGAAGGAGATCAATGAAATAGGCATAGTATTCAAACAAATCAAGCATGACTCGACTCACACGCAAAGCAGAAAACCTGACACTGAACTCATCAAGTAAGCATAGCAAGAAGCAGAGAATATGTCAGAAACATCCTCCAAGACACCGGCAACACCATTTACGTATCAAATATACGGAAACTACTCACGTTTACGAGTATATTACAATTAAATATGGCGTAATTATTGTCTTGCAGTGGCAGAACTGTGATTGCGGTCAAGTGCAAGGTAGATTAATGCATCTTATCTGACATATTGTTGACAATCAGTGTGTTCTTGGAGAATTTAGTGCGCACTCTGCTTGATTTTGAATGCAACATTATCGAGAAGCTGCTCACAAAACTCTCTCTTGAGGAGACCCCCTGAAAAAACAAAATTTTGATTAATAAATTTTGAAAATGTTTGTCCTTTAGTGTTAAACCGATTAGAATAAGGAGAATTTATTTCAATCTCTTCTCTATATTGCAACGTAGGTGCAGCCGACAGATTTAGTTTCACAAGACTACCACAGACGTAAAGGAAACAAAACCTGACTCTAACAGAATGATTACTAGGGTGCCCGCTAATTTGAGAAAGTTGGAATTTTAATGACCTCCACCCGAAATTTGGTTTAAAATGTCAAAAAAAGACCCCTGAATTTTTTTCAGATTTTTTGCATAACAAAAACCTACGCCGGTAGCCAGATTTTGGCTTTTGAAATACGCTTTTTTGCCAATATCAGACTTTTGAATGTAAATTCTACAAACTTCTTTGTGAAATAGTGAAACTACGTATAATTCCGTTTTTGGGGTCGCTGAACTCGAATATACAGTCAAAACAAGTCGACAGCAACAACTTTTGAGAGTTTGGAATCTCAAAATCGTCAAAACCATGTCAAGAAATGACAATTTTTCAAAATTCATTGTAAAATCATGAAAATTCGTATTCTCATGTTTTTGAGTCGCTGAACTCGAATTTGCTGTCAAAAAATTAATTTTTTGAAAAGTAATAGGCATAAACTTGTAAAATAATAAGTCAAATACATAACAAACATAATTTTTATTCTTCCTACAAACGATCACCTTCCTCAAGAATCATAGGTTTAGCTAACTTTTCTTTGGTTCCTTTGAGTACAATTTTTTATACTTTCCACGACCTGAAGAACATAATGTTTTCTGTTCTTCGTTTGTACTTGATCTTTAGTTATAATCTGTAATGATTTTGATAACTCTTTCCGCTATGTCATTTACAACTTTCGATTTCTTTACATTGAGTTTAGCAACCTAAATACCAATGAAATAAAAACAAAAAAGTAAATATTAAAAATTTGCTTTTTTTGTTGAATTTAATGAAAATTTTAACAGAAATACGTAAAAAACGACTTTTCATAATTTTACAATGAATTTTGAAAATTGTCATTTTTTGACATAATTTCGACGATTTTGAGATTCCAAACCATCAAAAGTTGTTGCTGTCGACTTGTTCTGATTGCATATTCGAGTTCAGCGACCCCAAAAACGTAAGTATACGAAGTTTCACTATTTTACAAAGAAGTTTGTAAGAGTTATATTCAAAAGTCTGATATAACTATTCCAAACTACCAAAAGTTGTTGCTGTCGACTTGTTTTGACTGCATATTTGAGTTCAGCGACCCCAAAAACGTAAGTATACGAAGCTTCACAATTTTACAAAGAAGTTTCAAGTCAAAGATATTCAAAAATCTGATATTAGCAAAAAAAGCGTATTTCAATAACCAAAATCGAACTACCGGCGTAGGTTTTTGTTATGCAAAAAATCTGATAAAATTCAGGAGTCATTTTTTCGACATTTTAAACCAAATTTTGGGTGGAGGTCATCAAGATTTCACCTTTCTCAAAATAGGGGGCACCCTAATGATTACCTACTCACCAAACAGTAAACACACGGACGAGTCAGGCGATTCCCAAGTGAGCGAGGGATAAAAATCAAACTGGTTCTGATGTGTAACCCCGCCCCAATTTTTTTCTCAAAGTTTATCATCCACAGAGCTCCATAGATTGCAAGTTTGCTACAACTCAATAGCCAGATATGTGTTTGACAAAGGCCGATATAGCCACATCACTGAATTTTCTGAAAAATTGATTTGCTGTTCTTTGGTAAATTATTTTAAATTTCGAATTTGTATATTCATATTTAGGCTTTTGTGTGGTGAGGGCCCTGCTACACCGGAATACCTAGAGGGCATGTTTGCCTGTGGGCGTTCTGGGAGGCTCCATGCCTTGAACGTGTCACCCACCCCATCGAACGGTCTCCTTGGGTAATTAATTCCCTTCGTATTGCTGGTGCAAGGATATGGAACGCCGTTCCCATTGCCATCCGTCGTCACCCTAACTTTTCTGACTTCCTTTTGCTGGCTGAGAAACATTTTGGAGCTTGAATTATTTACTTATTCTCACCCACCACAATATTTTGATTATTATGTTATAACATACTTTATTTGTGTGTTTCATTATCTATATTTTTTTTACTACAAATACCTAATTATTAACTTACCTAATTAGTCTCTCGAAAAAGAGCTGATTTTTATTTATTGTAATTTCAATTTTTACACGATTGAAAGGCCCACCACCAGGCTTATGTACATTTTGTTTGCCAAATAAATCTTCTTCTTCTTCTAACCATTGGGGTTAGGAATCGCCGGGTAGAGCTGACATAGTCGAAAATTTATTTATTTATTTATTTAAATTCCCACGTCGATCCTAGGGACTTATAGTGGCGGTGAGGGGAGGGGGTGATTCGTTAGGGATGGCAGCCTCGAGGCCAGTTGGTCCCAGTGCGCTTCTACTCCAACGAAAGGTTGTCGCTTAAGCATTTTCTTTTTAGCCTCTTAAGGTATGTCGTTGGTCTTGATATGGCCTGTACCTCTGGGTGGGCGTGTCCGTCAGTTCTGTTTTGGAGGGTGGTATATAATTTTCGGATTGTTTCTTGAACGGTTTCTAATTGGAGGTCGGAATGGAGAACATCGTTTCTTACGAAATATGGAGCATTTGTGATTATTCTTAGAATTTTGTTTTGGAGGACTTGTAAGTTGAACAGGGAAACCACATTATCACACCTAATAATCAACTCAAGGGGTTTTCATCGGTCAACGGGTCCCATTTGTGTGGTTCCGCTATCAACTCTTTCGTGCACCTCCGAAATCGGCCCTCCAGTCCGGGAAGGTCGCCAGTTCCCCACCAGCAGCCGCCCAGCTGTGTCGCCCTCGAAGGCTCGCAGTCTGTCACCGACTTCTCGCCCCAAGTGAGCCGCGGGCTTTTTCGGCTGAGGACGCCGACTCCGCGATCTCTTTGTGCTTCCTTATTTCCCTCTCGCGGATATCCGAGTGATGCTGGACTACTGCAGGTCATGAGACAAAACTATGCTTTGGTCAAGTTTCTCCCTTGGCTCGTTTACAACGCGGCCAACTTCACGTACGATGTCGCGAGTCATATCCAGCTCCTGACAGGTATTTCATACAGTGAGATTATTATTTTATACCAACTAATTGTAAATTTGAACATGCACTGATTTTTAGCAAATTTTCGTAGAAAATGAAGCTATTCCAATAGCTCGGGAACTTTTTAAATCAAAATGTATGAAAAACGTCATTGAAATCCGTTTTGAGGCATTCTGAAACGATTGCTGGAGTATGCGCTTTTAAAATATGTGTGTGAGAGAGAGAGAGAGTTAAAGCGTTTATTGCGTTACAAACGATATTTGCGTCACATGCATCAAAATATTATATAGATATCTATTGGATTAAAACAAAAACAAAACTAGGTGCATATCCACGCTTATACTAATCATAGATTGTCGCAGGGGTTTTGCCTGTTTATGAATCTACTATCACAAATTCCGATCTTAGGCAAACAACAACAAAACAATATTGATACAACAATGAGTATTCTGGTGGTTTTATAAGTCTTTCAACTTGAAACTTCTGCATACTGATCTTAGATTCAATTAATTACAGCTCCTAATAGCAACATAGATAACAATGCCAAATAACAAATAAATACTATATATGTTAACAACCAATGCAGTGAACTCTACAGAACACTGTTCCGTCACTTCCATTTCCACCGCTTTTCCATGCCAATATAAACAACTCCCAATTAACATCCCTTAAACTGTAAAATATAACTGAGAGTAGCTAGAAAAATATATTTGTCTAAAACTATGCTTTGGTCAAGTTTCTCCCTTGGCTCGTTTACAACGCGGCCAACTTCACGTACGATGTCGCGAGTCATATCCAGCTCCTGACAGGTATTTTATACTGTGACATTATTATTTTATATCAATTAATTGTAAATCTGAACATGCACAATCAGTACTTGTGATTTTTAGCGAATTTTTGTAAAAAAAAATTAAGCTATTCCAATGGCTCGGAAAATTTTTAAATTTTTTGAATCAAAAGATATGAAAAACGTTTTTGAAATCCGTTTTGAGGCATTCTGAAACGATTGCTGGAGTTTGCGCTGTTTAAAATATTTATGTGTGTGCGTGCGTGCGTGAGTGTTTTATTGGCAAATTTTGTCGAAGCCACCACCCAGAATAAACTTCTCATCCGATTTTCATGATTCTTGATTGGTTCGATTCCAATTTTAGTCCAGTTGTGCAACAAACCTTGGGAATTTCAGATTTGCTGTCGAGGTTGGAAGTGGAGGGGATAATTATCGATTATTACAAGCACTGCCAAAACAACAAATCTCGACTTTTTTTTTTTTTTTTTTTTTTTTTTTTTTTTCAACGATGAATTTGGTCTAGTTTTGGAACGTTTATCAAGTGTTTCA
Organism: Adelphocoris suturalis; assembly: GCA_030762985.1. Lineage (NCBI taxonomy): Eukaryota > Metazoa > Arthropoda > Insecta > Hemiptera > Miridae > Adelphocoris > Adelphocoris suturalis. Next base: position 62,047,083 of record CM061043.1, read on the forward strand.
AAATATCATTAAGAAAGGGAGTGAATGGAGGGGACAATAGTAATAAATCTTGATGTTTTAACTCTTCTTGCAAGATTTTCGTGATCCTTTTTTTTTTGGTCTACTTCTTTGGTCTACTTTTGGAAAATATTATAGAAGTTTCAAATTTCGCACTGAAAGTTTAATGATGGAAATTTATTGTCGGTGGTGAGGATGGAGGGGGAGAGGGTACCTAATTCCGAGAAGTCTCGATATTCTCTTTTCTATCTATAATATTAATGAAATTTAAGTACATTATTCAACGTAAATTTTTTCATTAATTTGTTAATGCTGTAGTTCATCGTTGATAAACTTCTTTTGACTTGAAATACTGCAAAAAATATAAATTTTTTCTATTTCTAGCCGTTTATTGTCATTTTTAGTGATTTTGTTAGCACATTTTTGGAAATTTGAACTTAATGTGCTCAAAAATGCTGGCAAAAAAACTCCTATTTTTGTTTGAAAAACCAGATTTTTTGGCGCAAAAATGTAGTTATTGTCTAGAACTACTTATACTTATATATTCCTAAACAAACTAATTCATCGACATCCCCCTGATTCACATACTGTCTGACCACCAAAGAAGGATTTCTGAGGTTTCTAAAATATTCCAGAAAATAAATTGCAATACTTACGATCGTACAGCCACGCAACACAAATAACTTTTCGAAATCATAATATTATAACCTTACATGCTGAAAGCCTAGTAGTCTAGATCTAGGCACAGCAGGAAGGTGCTAACCTCGAATTGCCGCGAAGTTTTGAGTTTTGAAAATGTCCGAACTTATGACCTGTCCGAACTTAGGGGCTTGACGTTACTTATTTTCTGGCACCGCACCCTCACCAAGACTCGGTCGCGGCCATGGCCTTGTTGCTATTTGTCGCCGATCCTTCCAGCCCCGCAAGTAAATTCTGACATTACGTGTTCAGCTGTTCACCTTAGCTCGTCTGCTCCGTGTTCAAGTTCCTACTAACAACGTGTTCATCCAGGACTACGAAACCGTCGAGCTAGGCAGCAACGAAAACCGGCTTCTTGCCCAATACAACAGTCTCCTCCTTTCTCTTCGTGTTCTGGCAGAGTTCCTAAATTCCAGGGAAAGTAAACAATCAATATTACACATCACACAATTTTAATGTATAGGAAAGTACTTTGAAGATACGGGAACATCGTTCGTTATTTGCGTTGCTATAAATTGTAATGATGGTACGCATTATAGTTGCCCAAATTGCACAAAATTTGACGTATGAGAATCAATAGCCTAGGTACGGATTCCATCACGATTGAATTGGCATTGGCGATAAGCTGTATCTACTGGGAGTAGTGATCTGTCTGTTAGGAATGTGCACACATATACGGGGTACTGAGTGATAATTATTTAATCATTTGTTGATTCATATAATTTTTTCGATCAATTGATTTAATCGGACAATATAAAGGTGACAACGTAACAGAATATAATGGAATAATAATCTACGATAATTTCGCTCACACGATCATACTGCTTGACAAGAACTTTTTTACTGGATTTAGGCGTGAGACGTTTCTTCAACAGTTTGGCCGATTTTCGGCAATTTGTCGATAAATACCATTGCTCTTCTCCAAATATGCGAGAGATTTATCTCCTTCAAACGGACTTCGCTGTTTTTCATTTCATTTCAATATAAGAACCAGAAACCCACGACCTCCGCATTGCCTCCTATTGCAGAGCTCTACAACTTTTAATACGAGACCAGTACGAAGTTTGTAACACTGTTTCATACCTTTCTAATCCCATTTTGTGAAACTATTCCCGTTTCATTGCGAATGTCGTTATCTTGAAATTATATATCATACAATGCCATTCGCGTTAGGTACGTATAATTTTCAGAAATACAGAGCTTGAGTGGGCTGTAAAGAGCGCAGGTACTAATCCACAGTAACACTACAGAGTTCTTATATAATTTATTAATGAAATATATTATTATTCAACATTAGGAATATAATTCAGTCTCGATGAGATGTGTGAATCCACCACCACACTTACCAGTAACACAGACGAGATAGTAACAGGTTCTTATATCGGAGTAATAATGATATTGATTGGCTAAACAAAACAAACTAACATACAATTCAGTCAGGTACCAGCCCTGTGTGTTACCGCAGTCATCCTACCTATTCCGTCTTGCAGCTACACTGGTAATATTTTTGCAAGAATGCGAAAAATTCCTATTCGATGTTTCGTAAAAAGAAGAGCCTTGTAATGGGCCTCCAAACTCACAAGTTTCTTTGCAAGGGGCGCTATGATGGACCTTCACACCCAACACCGATAGATTCACACTTCAGCTTAAATAATTCTCGGGTCTAACTCTCACTTCTCTGTCATCAGCTTTTGTTATCAATAATGTTCATTACTTTTTAAGTAGTTAAGAGCCTTCCTAAGTCATAGGGTGAAGTAGCGCTTTTTTTTAGTAACGTTTTCTCAGAAATGGCATGTGGTGCTAACCTGAAATTTTTGTTAGATCTACATTTGAACTGTACATTCACATTTTTTTAGCTTTGTAAAATGAAAATTTGTATTTTTAATGTTAATTTTCCCAAACCCTTATTTTCACTTCTGGTTTTCATTTTTTTTAACCCCATTGACATTTCACTGACACGTCTGGGAAAAAAATCAATATACACCGTATCTATTCCAAGACAAAACAAAAAATTAAAAGAAATGGAGAAAGTACACCTTTAAGCACTCATTCATACATAAATCATTAGAAATCCGTAACAACGATAAAGTTGTATTCGATAATCATCAGAAACGCTTGCATACGAGTCTGCAACACATTGGGACATTTTATGTCTTTAGTTTCAGACTCGTATGTGTGGCAGACTCGTATGCAAGCTCTAAGAGCCACTCAGCTGATCCGGACCCTGAGCATCCGGAAGTAAATGTTCTAAAGAGGCTACATACGAAATTACAGCTTCCTAGAATGCAATGTATAGAAATTGCCTATTAAAATGATTTAACCACCGCTTCACAAATCAAACCGTTCTCGCAATATTCGGGTCACCTGCTATGAATCAAATCATCGAAACTACAGCTCAATGAAATCATCAGAAATTAACAAGCGGTTGCAATCATGTTCACAAAATCAATTATTGAGAATGATCACCTGAGTGTACACAATTATTCAAATAACCATGCTCATAACTCAGCTTTTTGGCCACGCACTTCGCAGTAGTTAACATAATATGGTTGGATAAATCGAGAGCTTTCGAACGAATGGTCAACGAAATTTGTGGGATGAAAAACGACGAAGTACCATTTACCTAGCAACAACTCGGTTGTAAGCGGAAATCATCAGAAAATCAACCGTAACGCTTTTTCTTAACGCTTTTTTCGTTAATGTGCCTAAGTAAAGACATAAAATAAAGTCAAAAATATTAGCTCGATATGTCGAGAAGTTGCTGAGAAAAGTGTACCAACAGGTTCAAAAACGTTGTTTTGAGAAAGAAGCGAAAACGCATACCGGCTCACGCCTCGCACGTTCTCACAAAAAGTCGGGGCGTTTCCCCTTTCGAATTCAACAACGGGTCCAAAAAAGTACTTGTCTAGCTTCAACAGAGTTCAGATGTTTATAGAAGTATTTATGTGGATAGTTATAGTATCCGTGCACATTGAAACAGTGGAAGAAGAAGTGGGACAAGTTCTTATCAACCTGTTTGTTTTGATTTTAATAGTTCCCTAATCTGAGGTAGTTTTTCTCCGTTTATTTTGCGGCAGTTTTTAACCGTTGTGTTAGCTTGTTTTTTGTGAGGGTAGACTCAAATGGGCAGACCTCAAGTCTTCAAAAAACGGAAGGGAGGTACTAGAAGAATATTTTTAATAAAGTGATCCATAACTGAATTGTTTGATCAATAGTCTTACCTCATTCCGAAAAGAGTTTTTCAAAGATATGAGCTGAAAAATAATAATAAAAATAAAATAATAATAATAATTGCCGCTAATGACCCTTCTGGTTGAGGTGCGGCCAGTGTTGGGCATAATCTTATCGCCGAATACGAATACGATTGTAATCGCGATAATTATTCGTTGATTCCGAGTCAACTGCAATTATATTCGTATTCGTGTAATCGTGTTCGTCTGTCGGCGATTACACGAATACAACCCACAAAAATGCGTTACGGTCATCAATTTCAATAGGGCGTCCCTCCTATAATATGCTAAGCCTTGCTAATATTACCTAGCTTCAGAGGGAGTCCTATTGAAATAGATTTAAGAGAAATAGGCTGGGCTCCAATCGTTGAATTCGCTTTAAGGACTTAATTTGGCTTTAAAGTGATTTTGGATTTTTAACTTTTTTGGAGTTTTTATTTATTTTTTAGCAAATTTTGAGTACATTTTACTTGGAAGCTTTGTACATAAATTTTTGAATGTTCCATTTTATAGTTATTGAATTTTATTTGAGCAATATTCTGCTGAAAAAAAAATAAATTTAACGATTTTTACCTGTTTTCTGCTGTTTTTAGTGATTTTTTCATCACTTTTTCTGGAACTGCCCAATTCAATGTGCTCAAAAATTGCTGGCCAACGAACTCGTCCTTTATTTTGGGAAGCTTGATTTTTCGGCGCAAGAACGGAATTTTTATCTCAATCCTAACGAGAGTTATCGTCTGGAAGAACACACACACACACACACACACACACACACACACACACACACACACACACACACACACACACACATATATATATATATATATATATATATATATATATATATATATATACATACATATACATATACTCAAGGATTCGTTTCGAAGAAATAATTCAAAAATTTTTTCTTGATTTTAAAATATTCTGAGCCATTACAATAGCTTCATTTTTTACGGTAGCCTCCAGGCCCACTTCCCCCTTTCTTTGGGATGAAAATGGTTCGGGCACGAGTCAACGCTTTCGGGGGCCTTCCCGATAGAAGTAACAGGTTGAGGATAAGCAGCTTGACACTTTTTGGGGCTTTATTCCATATATATATATATATATATATATATATATATACATATATATACATAAACTCTAGGATTCGTTTTGAAGAAATTATTCAAACATTTTGATTTTAAAATATTCTGAGCCATTACAATAGCTTCATTTTTTACAAAAATTCGCTAAAAAGACATGTTAGACTGAAGGAACATTCAAGCGGACAGGTCCACATGCTCTAGATACGACACGAAAATGTCCTACTCCAGCCTCGATTTGTTTATTATACGTTTCGCAACTTGAGAGACCAAATACGTTTTTTGCTCTGAACGATCGCCAAGAATTTCCCGTAGTACCGCGAAACCTTAACTTGCACTGTGACGTGAATGGACAAAGTGGTCCCAAAGGCGGTCAAGACCGGCTCGTCTTGAAGGGACATAAAGCTCAAGGCCACAACTTGCTTGACCGATTTGGATCCTACGGTCAACTCATTGAAATTCAAAGTTGCAAAATTTGGAATCGTTTTGGTTAAATTAGATACTGCAGATTAAAGAGCTATTAATCACATTTTTAATCTTCTTAATCTGACTGAAAAATAATAACTGAAGGTCACGAATCCGCAAGTCAAACAGTCCTGTTTGTTGAGAACGGCACCAGTCTCTGATCAACCAGTAATTTGAAGAATGAAGGTTCCTTATTAATTTCGTATTAGGTGAAATCAATCCTCCGTGCATTATGATGCTCATGTAAATTAAAAGTTCCAGTCATGCAGCATGATCGTATGAACGAATTTTAGTAGCTTATCGTGTTATATTATGTTACTGTTTTGAAATTTGAGCACTTAAAGTGCAAAGAAATTTTTAACCAACGATTTTATGGCAAATAAACTCGTTCTAAATCGTATTCTACGATTCAAAGAAATTTTGGATGTTTAGCAATTTTTCAGTTTTTTAAATCGATTTTTCCGTCCGGTTTCGCTCCGATTCGGAGATTAGTTGGGAGTTGATCATTTCATATCCACTTCAACATTATTGTATCATCAATAGCTGCTGAGTACGCGCGAATGTGAAATCCTTGCCACAATTCTAATTTCCATACTTTTTATACGATTTAATGATATTTTCAGAAAATGCGCGGGTTAGGCTGTGGATGGGCGCCTATCAGTTGCATTGTTCCTAAATCAATAATTTAGCATGTTCAAACGTGAATTCCATCAAGCATAATTTTCTCACCCCCAAGTCGTCCAATCTCGCTCGAATTTGGTGGATAGTTGGTGCTGAAGTTGAACTTGGTGTTGATAATAAAAAAGGATTTCGTGATTCATTTATCTCATGATATTGCTATTAGGTTTAGGTTTGAGAGAAGGAGATTTTGGGATGACATTGTGTTTTGTATTTTCAGAGATATCCGGAGAAGGAATTATTGATGCTCTGACATTAGGCAACGGGGCAACAAACTTGTCGCGGGAGGAATGCATCTGGAGAAGGGGCAGCGACAAAGACCCCTGCCCTGACCCCGACGTCCACTACTACTTCTATCCACCCAAGTAAGTATAAGCCTTGAAAGATGAGATTACGAGAATTTGGAATCTCATAGGAAGATAGTACTTATTAGGTAAACGAGTTTGGTAGGTAAAAACTTCCTAGGGTGAACTATTAGCTTACTCAGCTGAGTAGGAATGAGCCAATCATTTCAATAGCCTCTTAATTTCAGCTTCAGAGATTAAATACGTTAGAAATCATCAGCTTTAGGAGCCCATCAACTGATTAGAGGTCTCTTCATCGTCTAGTACCTACTGCTTACAAGTACTACCTACTACTCAACAGTATACCTACCATGTACCTAGTGCCTTCTTTTCACATTATTAGTTCATTATGGTTACTTATCAATATTAGTTTATAAATAATATAGTAATAAATCAGCTTTCCTTGACACTAGAATGGCTTAGGGATCATGAGATGTTGTGGTAAAATGAGAGCATTCTAAAAAGTGGCCAACGATTTTCCTGCTATGAAAACTAAGGGAGTTACACTTCTCTAGTAACGCATTGGTTGTACGTGAAAATCAATAAAAATATAAAATTCATGTTTCTGCCAGAGACCCCAGTCCTGACCCCGATGTCCACTAGTTCTATAACCCAAGCATTCTGACCCTCTGATAGGAAGATACCTACTACTTATAAGGTAAACGAGTTTGGTAGATTACCACAAAAAAATGCACAGTATAAGTATAAGCAAGCTCAAGTATAAGCTACTATATGTGCAGATTAACTGCATACAGTATTGCAATAAGTAAAAACATTGACAGATGAGATAAAGGGAATTAGAAATCTCATAGGAAGATACTACTTATATAGGAAGATATTACTTACGAGTTTGGTAGGTAACCAAAAATCGCTGGTCTTTCTCAGTGATTGAGAAAAAACAAAAAGAATAGGGCGCATCCCATCTCCATTTGGTACCTAATCATGGGATATAATATGAACTATGTCCGATTGAACTGGGGTCTTTGACGTCTTCAAGAAAATGTGATGCTTTAATTCTTTTGAGGTGTGTATGTAGCATGAGTGCAAAGTATTGCAGTAAGTATAAACCTAGACAAATGAGATAGGGAGAATTATAAATCTCATAGGGAGAAACTACTTAGGTAAACGCATTTAGTAAATAAACAGAAAAAATTGCACAGTATAAGTATGAAGTATATCAAGTATAAGTAAAAAGTACTATGTGTGTAGCAGAAGTGCACAGTATTGCAGTAAAACCTTGAAAGATGAGATAACGAGAATTAGAAATCTCATAGGAAGATACCTACTACTTATTAGGAAAACGAGTTTGGTGGGTAACCAAAAACATTGCACAATAGTATAAACAAGCACAAATATGAGATGCTATATGTGTAGCATAAGTGCGTAGTATTGCAGTACCTAAGCGTAAATCTTGACAGATGAGATAGCGAGAATTATAAATCTCAAAGGAAGACACTCCTTATTAGGAAAACGAATTTAGTAGGCAAACAGAAAACAATGCACAGCATTAGTATGAAGTATATTAAGTATAAGTATAAAGTACTACATGTGTAGCATAAGTGCACAGTATTGCAGTAAAACCTTGAAACATGAGATAACGTGAATTATAAATCTGATAGGAAGATACCTACTACTTATAAGGTAAACGAGTTTGGTGGGTAACCAAAAACATTGTACAGTATAATGGTATAAACAAGCACAAGTAGGAGCTTATTATTAGCACCAAGTATTAGCAAGTATTAGCTCCATATGTGTAGCATAAGTGCATAGTAATGGTATTGCAGTAAGTATAAACCTTGACAGATGAGATAGCGAGAATTATAAATCTCATAGGAAGATACTCCTTATTAGATAAACGAATTTAGTAGGCAAACAACAAAAATGCACAGTATAAGTATGAAGTATATTATGTATACGTATAAAGTACTATATGTGTAGCATAAGTGCACAGTTTTGAGAATTAAAAATCTCATAGGAAGATCCTTACTACTTATTAGGTAAACGAGTTTGGTTGGTAGCCAAAAACATTGCACAATAGTATAAACAAGCTCAAGTATGAGCTTATTATTAGCACCAAGTATTAGCAAGTATTAGGTCCATATGTGTAGCATAAGTGCATAAGTATTGCAGTAAGTATAAACCTTGACAGATGAGATAGCTAGAATTATAAGTCTCATAGGAAGATACTCCTTATTAGGTAAACGAATTTAGTAGGTAAACACAGAAAATTGCACACCATGTAAGTGTACGGTCGACCTCAACGAAACCAAAACAGGTCCGAGGGGCCCGCATTAGCTCTAACACGCGAGGTCGTGTAATGTCAGACAGCCCGGTCAACGAAGAGTCGCAGGAGGGTATTGAGGTGCTTCAAGCAATTGCACGTTCTTAGTTTGCCCTTAACCTCTTAAAGGAATGCAGCATCATCAATCATCCAACTTTCTAGAAGGACTTCCAAAGAGATCGGTGAGTGCAAACTGTGCATTCCTGGATATAGCTCATGGCCTGAGACATTCAAATTCCGGACAATATTTTCCAGTTTCATTGAGGAAGCTATTGGGACCTCAAAAGCTTTGAGTTATTCAGTTAATCTCAAACAAACAATCTCAAATATTAACGCAGTCTCAATCTTGGTTTACTATTTTCAATAATAACCTTTGAACCATTGTAATCTATATTATATAAAAATCAACTACTGTTCGATAGTCTCGCTAAAATTCGAGAACGGCTGGACCGATTTGGCTAATTTTGGTCTTAAATTATTTTTGGAAGTCCAGAGAAGGTTTAAAAGGTTTAAAATTTCAAATCCACCCCATAGGGGGTGTTTTAGGGGTGGAGTGGGGAATGGGGTATCTTTGTCATCATTAAACAAACTGGGGATATGATTGTCGAGTATGTTTGGATTACTTACTCCGATTCAAGTCAAAGATACTTTTTTTTCAAATCTGACCCACAATGGTGGTGGAGGGGGTGGGGGAGTTAAAGCGTTTCGAACGTCACTGAACGAACTGGGATTCTGAGTTGTCGAATATGTTTGGAGTATTCTAACTTAAATCACAGGCTACTTGAAAAGTTTCAAATCTAACCCATAGAAGGGGGTGTTTTAGGATAAGAGGGGGGGGGGAGAAATGGGGCATCTTTGTCATCACTGAACGAACTAGGGAAATGATTGTCGAATATGTTTGGATTACTCTAATTCAATTGAAAGACTACTTTTTTCCAATTTTTGAAATCTGACCCATAGGAGAGGGGAGGGGAGGGGGGAGGATGTTAAGGCGTTTTGAACGACTCTGAACCAACTGGCGTCTGAGTGGGAGAATCCATCAGAATTACTTTAACTTTGGTCGCAGGCAATTTGATAATGTTCAAGTCAACCTGTGCAACGCACGAAGCGAAGAAAAAATGTAATATCCCCTCAAAATTTACCTATTGGTTTTACGAATCCAAAAAACAAATTTTAAACTGTCACGTATCAACATGAATATATTTTATCACTGGACATAATTATGTTTTCAAGGCTGCCACACTTTTTTCGCGTCACTTCATGAACTGAGTGAGCTAAATCCTCTCCTGTTCACCCCAGATGGTTTGAATTTTACAGGAAGACTCTTTGGGGCATTAAAGGACGACTGAAATTATGGGCAATTTCCTGATCAGCTGAATAAGCTAAATTCTCTTCTGTTCACAATTAGGAAGTTGAAATTTGATAGAGAGAATCGTTGGGACAATTGGAGACGATTGAATTGATGTGCTCTTTCCTAGTCAGCTAAAGATCTAAATTTTCCCCTGCTTATCCTAGAAAGTTTAAATTTGATTGGGAGACTATCTGGGTGATTATAAGACAATTGAATTGTGGGCTCTTTCCTGGTCAGCTGAGTGAGCTAAATTATCTTCTGGTCTCCATATGAAGTTGAAATTTGAGTGCTCCTTGACATGTACGATGAAAATCATAAATAATCTCATACAACGTAAACATATTCATGATTTATATGCTCTTCCTAGAGGAGGAAATTTTGTCATAAAATCGTTAGTTTGACAAGGATATGTATTTTGATAAATGTCTGTTGGAATTTTACGGCAAATAATCTAGTCACGAAATTTTGTCACACGTTTGTGACTATGCTATTTATTGTACAATGCAGTAATGTGGCATGTAGCCACCGTAGGACTTTTACTTGAAGAAACATAAGGCTGGGATCAGCTGAGTGGCCCCTAAAGCTACTTTCTATGCTATTTGTCGTACGAAGCTGTAATTTAGCATGTAGCCCCTAAGGGAGATCTGTTTCATGAATTTATGCCTTGGCTTTGTTTCATAGAACTCAGTATGAAATGCAAGTATAATGAAACGTCAGTATAACCTGGTTGGTGACAAGTGGGTATTTCATACCTATCGAAGCGACGCATAATTGAAGCAGCATTAGATTGATTGGTAGGTGCATATATTGGTAGGTACATATGGTTTATTGCCGATTCGAACTCTACATGAGTTCGATATTCTTGAGGAATAGTAGAAAATATGGCAAGATGAGAAAGTAGAAAAATAAAAATTTAGTACAAAATTTGGAAAAATGACAATGTTATTGCATTTTCATCTTAGCAGAAATCCCCAAATTTCGTCATTCTGAAAATACTGATTAATTTTTGAACTTATCAATCATTTGTACTCAAATTTTTAAGGGAATTCATTTTTTTCTTCTCGGTCGATTCCAAAGACTCATCGCTAAAAATGATACACTAAAAAGAAAGTAATTGAAAAAGAGTGAAGTTGGAACTAAAATAGCTTACTGATCAACTCCATTCACACATTTATAATAGTAAACTGAATAAAACAATTTATATAACCGAAATACCTAACCTAATATAGGTACTGTTTTACGTAGACATGGTAATATTTTGGTTTTCTTCATACATATATGAGTAAATTAGTGAGGTAACATTTTTCTCTGTAGGTGTAACTCCTCACCCACTGTAGGAGCTTTGGTATTATTTTGTCACTTTTGAATATTGCAAATGTATTTGTAAATTAAATTAATAAATAATATTTTTTAAATACACATATTTATACCTAATGTCTAATACAGAATTGGTTTTTATTTGACGAGTTACTGAAAATAAACTGTTAACCGTAAATTAAGTTAAAGTTATCATTAAGTGGTAACACAGCAGTGGTTATAGGTTACCCTTTAGAGAACCAAGTAGCTACCTGAAATCACTACAAGCGAATGTATTAGGCTTGTAGCTGTTTTTTTATTTTTTTATTTTAAGGCTTAAGCCGTACCTCAACCAGAAGGGTCATTAGCGGCATTGAACAAGATATCTAAAGGGACACTGGTAGTGACGATTCTAAGAGGAGCCATGTTGCTATCCTTGACTAAAAAGGAAGGCCATCATGGACTCCACAAGCAACTCGGAGGGGGAAAAAATGAGAAGTACAGTGATGATCACTGTTTAGCCCCCAAAGTGGATTAATGATCACTGTTTAGCCCCCAAAGTGGATTAAAAAAAAATCCAAAAATAAAGTAATAAAACTAAGACTAGATGCAAAATAGTTTTATATAAATATATTACAGTTCGTAGTAGGTAGAGCTCAGCGGCTCTCAAGGTACAACAACAGGGAACTTGTAGCAGTTCATTGTAGTCGTTCGAAAACTACAATGGACAGTGAACCTGCCCCTGGTATTCACGCATATGCAATACAGGTATCACATTGTGGCGCAGATTGGTATCGTCGAGCTGTGTGGGCAGTGCTAATCCAATTTCCGACTTGACCTCGCGCCTGTGTCACAACTGACAGAAAAATGAAAGGGCATTGTTTTGATCGCGTTGTTAATCAGTATGACATAACTTTAGTGTATACAAACAGGTTGCAATCTGTTGCAGGGATCAGCGGGGGAAGAACAATCGGGAAAGTGTGAAGCTTGATTCCCCGAGCTGGGTGCGCGAGAGTCAACATGACCCCAATAAAGATACAGTTGTCCTGGTGCACGGCTACGCTGGGACCGGCGATGTGCTCCCCATGGGCGTTCTCAGAGACGGTGAGTAGAATACAAATTAATTCAAATTAATTTATTTATAGGGGAAAATGGGGTAATGTCGCCACCTTAAGCATATAAAGTCTATCACAACCCGGGTTTGCACTTAGAATCTTCAGATTTTGAAGCAAATTATAAAAAAACATCTCCAGTGGTGAATCACAAGTTTTTGCTGGTTATGTAGCAACTTTATAGTATTAAACAACAATTTACGAAACCCTTGTAAATGGCAGTATTATCTCAGCTAGCTGCGGAAATACCGCCATGGGGTTAGGGTAATATAATTTTATTAAAACAAGGGGGAAATTAACAGCCTCATCAGAACATCGGAATAATGTTTTATTGAATTTCAAAAACTCTTCCTGGGTAGGTTCTCACCATATCGGGAACTTAGTTGACAAGAAAAGGATTCTCTAAAGGTTGACAAACAATTTCCACATCAGAATAGTAAAATTGGAACAAAATAAATATTGGTAAAATAATGTTGGTTCTTCACGGGAACTGAATTATTGACAAACTTCAACGTGGAACTCGTTAAAAAAATAAATATTATATAGCATTCCATTTTCCCGGGTTAAGTTGTAAATTTGTGCTTTTCTTCAGGTCGCAGCAAAATTGCCAAAATCAAAATGGGAGCATGAAGAGTGGAATATTACAACGATTTTATTAATATAGGAAGGAAGTTAGGTAGACAGGTACCGCAAAATTATTATACAATAGATAGGTAGTTAAATACCTGATAAATCACGATTAGGTAATTATAGAGGTGCTTATTAAGATAAGCTATCACAACATAATTCGTATTTTAAATATTAATTTATATTTTGATTACTCAGAATCAATAGAAATAGGTGATTTGAAAGCTAAATGATTTTTCTACGTCGTCATGCTTAACAATAAATTTACATAAACGTATGAAAAACTGTTACTTACCTCGCAAATTCGACAACAGTAAAACTAGAACGCCAAGCTTCAAAAACTGTGAACTCGCGTATCTTTGATTAAAACAAATTAATGACCCCAAACCAACTTTTCCGACATTACTGCTGATCTAAAGATGACGATATTTGGCTACAAGATTTGTCACTCAGATGGTTAAATAATTATATGGGAGTCGTGGTATTCCCCGACTTGGCGGTATTACGTCACTCTCCCCTAATGTAATTTTACGTGATCGTTGCAAGAATTCGACATTGCGAATATAAAGTGTAACAAAATAATGAGGTACCTAGGTGTAATGGGCGGGTAATATTACGATAAAATCAAAAACTTCTTCCATGGGTTAATTATTCTAAATTGGATTAAACTTATGGAAATTTCCGTTTCTCTATTAGGCATACATCTTAGTTTGTTATTTATTTATTATTATTGTTTTTTTTTTTTTTTTTTTTTTTTTTTGTTTTTTTACAATTTTACTTTTAGTGAATTTTAGTAGAAAATGAAGCTATTGCAATGGCTCCTGTAAAAATTTAAAATCAAATTTTGTTTCAAATCTCTCTTCGTCAAAATCCGTTTCGAGGCATTCTGAAACGTTTCCTGGATTATAATTTCTTTCATATGTGGTTACATCCCCTTAATTTTCCCTGAATACAGCGTGAAAATTTGGGGCCAACGCCATTCTTCTCATTTTTACGTAGGTCTCAGGAGAAATACTTTCGCGCGCGCCACTTGTGCCAGAAGTGGAGCAAATGACATCAACTTTGTTTTTTTTCAAATGGGAACCTCCATTTTTTATATTGCAGATTCGAATTTTACGAAAAATTCCAAGAGGAACCCGTCACTTGATTTTCTAAGTACGCTTAAACGGGCACAATTCCGCTCCAAAAGTGCGCAATTCCGCTCTAAAAGTGCAAAAATTGTGAAATACTGAGTTTTTTAAGATATTCAATTGCCACATGTAATACATGATTTTGGGGTATTCTTTCTTGCTGAACCTCGTAATGATATTCATTTATTGAAATTTTGCAGCACCAACTTGGGAAAACACCGAAAAATCGACCAGAATTCCACTTATCTTGCTGATTTCCGCACCGCACAAAGCGTACTAAAATGTAGTTTCTTAGGTATTTTCAAGTTGGTATTGCAAATATCAATAAATGTACCTATTTACCATTGGTTTTGTAAGCGGGTTAAGATAAATTGTTAAGAGACAACAGTTGTTGCAAATTAGTCAATCACTGCTGCAGTTTGGCAGACCTGTTTTGCATGCACCCTGTATATTTTGGCTACTTTGACGCTTCAAAAACTATACTACCACCATATTTCTCTTATTATTTCATGTCAGTCATCATTTGCTTGGTCACGGCTATTGCACGTTCATGCCAAAATGAATTCAATATCATAGTTTTACAATATCGCGGATATACCTCGAATAACGACTATTCAAGTAGATTTCGAAAACGTAGGTATAAATCCACAGATTTGCTAAGCATTATTATGCTTTAAAATGTTGTTCTAGGAAACACATTGACAGATTCGTGTTGATACCTGCCTTCCCATCAATATCAAATAACTATAATGTGTTCCGTTACTATTCTCAGATAGATCTCTACACTATGTCCTGTGCAACCACGATGTTTCGCAAATACTGTTTAATTACACGGTTATCAGTCGTGTATAATCAACGAAACCAACTATATAGTACACCTCTTTCCTCGATGGTTCCACTTTAAACACTCACAGCAAGAGGTTGAAGTATAACTAATTGAGTGATTAAGGTGGAGGTGGTCAAGAGGTTGCTAATTACTAGTTAGAGCCTACCTGGCGGCCAGGTGTCGCTGAGACGCAAGCCGGCCCTCATTTCCCGTTAGCCACCGTGAAGGTCCCCGTTAGGAGGAAACATAGCCGTCAATCTCAATTTCCCGTCCAAAGCGCTTTCCCCGATCGGCCTATCGTCGCTCAGAGTTGCGCAGGCTCTTTGATCGGCTGCTTAGCGAAGCTTTCACTTCCGCTGAATCGACTCGTATTTCCCACCTCTCAGAACCCAATTCAATTCAGTTTTATTGTATAACCCGTAGATATTACAAGGAGTTCCTTAAATACATATATTAAAAAATAGCACATGATATCTTGCATTCATTTCTGCCCCAACAAACAGTGTTTGAGTTTTACCTATGATGCATCAAATAATTACTTATATAGGTATACATAATTTACGTATGATAAATGAGCACTGCATAGTTAACATAGATCACAATCAATAATGCCTACACTCCACTGACAAATTTCAATAATAATCCCAAGTCGTTGCCAAAATTTCCAAAGCGGTGTTGATGTTCGTTCTATCCCTTGTAGATTTTCATCTTCTTCTTGACCTGTTTTCTGGAAATTTTGGAAGGGGACGGAAGAGGAGTATTCAGATTAATCTACACTTATGACCCAGTAGATGTAGAATCCTCCTTCGTACTTCTTCAATAGATAATAAGTTTTTTTCCATCAACCAGTAGTTCATCTCCAATCAAGACGGCATGCTTCCCGTCTTTTCTTGCTCGAAACCACTTGGGCAAGTGATGCTTCCTAAATTCTCGTTCCATGGAATCCATTCTGATTCCAACTTGATTAAAAAACAACTCACTCTATTATGTTCCTACCAATTATCTTCTTTCATCCGATTTTTCTTCACTTTTCTTTCCAATGGTTATATTCGTTTCACCTTAGCAAAGGTATTATGCGATCTGCCAAGTTGATTGTGATTCGCATCAATTTAGCTCACTCTGCTGATTAGGATGGAATCCTTAATCTTATTCGTCTCTAGTAGTCCCAGAGAGACTCTAACTATCTAATTTCAATTTTCTATAGGGCAAAGATTCCCAACCTAGGGTGAGAGAGCTCTATCAGGGGTACGCAAAAATGTAAGTGTAATACCGGAAATATAAATGAAATTTTTGAATTTATTTTGTTGTGTTATTAAGAACATCTGTAATTTCTTTCTATCAGTATCGAAGCTTTCACTAACGATCGTTGTAAGTATTGTGGTGCATTTGAGGGTTTCGTTGGAAAAGTTTTTTCCGAACCCTGGGATTCAAACGACTGGATTTGGAATCAAATTTTTGGAAGAACACATATAATAGAACTAGCAACTATACTGGATACTTTCGACATAATATATGCGGTTTGAAATTTCAAAGTGTGTTTGAACAGGAGAGAATTTAGCACTTTCAGCTGGCCAGGATGGAGCCTGTATGAAACACCATTCGTCTCTTGTTTTAGGAGGCTTCCAATCAAATTATTTCAAAGGATTAGAAAACACATTTTTTAAGTGTCGTTTTCGCAATTCAACCCATTGGGGCCGCATTTAGTCCACTCGTTCATGGTATATTCATAATCAGCGTAAAATTTCTTATAGTAATCAGTGAAGAACAGAATTTCGTCCACATCGACCCAAATATCGTTGCACAGAGGGAATCCCAAGCTTAAAGAACCGCAGTATTGGTTCTAGATGATACTTATTCACAGCATAATATGGCAAGCATATCATACTGATGAACAAGTAGTCCAAGATCGACAGAATGATGGCCTTGTTTAACTGTCACTATTGCTTTTATACACGGGAACTGTTTGGTGTTCCTCTTAAGAAAACCTAGGGTGCGCATTATCTCGTCATACATACTTTCACTTTTTGGTTTGTAATCTTTTTATGCTCGAACTCAGTTGTACCAATCAATTTTTATGGCAGTTATTCACGGTTTACGGTCAATCTTTTATAGACATAGATCGGATAGGTTGATAACATAACACAGTCCTTTCAAAAGGTGCGGAAAAGGTACAAGATGGAAAAAGCAAAACTACAACCGCTCCGGTCACTGAATGAAAATAGGTGGACGTCAATAGAGATATTTACATCACCGATGAAGTGGTTAATAAGTACCTAATGTTTTTGATTGCGCAGAGGAGGGTTTCTCAAGAAAATACCAATTACCCAACACGGGTGTCTGGAATGGAAAATAGGTTTGACTATGGTGCCGTAAAATTTGCGATATGTCAGCATTTAGGGAAACACTTGAACAAAAAAAGACTTCTCAGATATGTGTTGTATATACGGTATACGCCAATACACATGTACGTTCGCAGATGCAACTATTGGTTTAGCTAATAAACCAAGAGACGAGATGCTGAGTTGAGATAAACACATGCCGCCACTTGCCAATAATTGTTAAATGGGGCTCCTAACTAACAAGGTCAACCGCTAGGAGCGCTAGGGAGGCAGTGACCTAAAGAAAATTATCGTTGACATGATTTTCCCCTTGTCGGTACCTTGCACCACCAACCTCATCAATCATTTTTAAAAATAAAAATTATATTACTGATGAATTATAATAAAGAAACCAATACAAACAATAAAAACGGAAAAATCAACAACGGTAGGTAGGTACCTACTGCACATGAACAACCACAGAGGCCTCGATAACAAAATTAGAGACCTCAGACTACACAGTAACTGTGAAGTTATATACTCAATATGATATGTATAATAATACTTATATACTTAAATAATATAACTCGTTACGTTGGGTTAAAACACCAGCAATAATAATTTATTAGAATGACGTGGTATTCACCAAACACGTTGTCAAGCAACGCAACAACATATATTCATAATACCGTAGTGTCACTGACACCACATCTCCCCCTCCTCATCTCTTCCTTAAGCTTCATATCTTGAGGGTTTCTTGGTCGTTCTCTTCGATCTTCTGAGTTGGTTATCTGGTATCTCACAGTCCGTTCTGTGATTTGAGGATGCTTCCCTCGTGGGTTCTTGAGGTGGCATATATAGCAAGTGCCATCGATTTCTCCTCAGCTCAGTACCATTGTCACAGGAAACCAGATAAGATCGAGGGTGTTCAGTACGAGCTTTCACTGTGCCTCTTCTCTGTAAATCTTTCACCCAGACTCTGTCTCCTATCCCTAACGGTGGTAGCTCTTTCACTCTGCTTCTCCCGTCAAAATTTTTCTTCATACGGCTCTTCAGGCTCTCTTCTTGTTCTTGGAAGTTCTTGAACTGTTCGCTCGAAACAGCTTCAAAGTTTCTGACAGATGGGAGTGTCGATCTTAGTTTCCGCCCATACAACAATTCAGCTGGAGACAGGCCCGATTCCAGCTTCGTTGTTCTGTAGGCCAATAAACCAAGATTTGGATCTGGACATTTCAGCAATATTCTCTTCGCAATAGACACTGCATTTTCAGCTTCCCCATTGGATTGTGGAAAGTGAGGGCTACTAGTAGTAGGTTTGAATCCATACTCGTTCGAGAATTTCTGAAACTCCTCCGACGTGAACTGGGTTCCTCCATCTGTTCGGATTTCTAGGGGAATCCCATGTCTGGCGAATATGTTCTTCATTCTCGCAATCACTGCGGACGAGGTCAAAGAATTCATTTCGACGAGTTCCAAGAACCTGGAAAAATAATCTTGAACTACCAAGTACCGTTTCTGATTACACTCCAGCAAATCCGCTCCAAGGTGTGTCCACGGTGCTGGTGGCAATTCTGTAGGTTTGAGTGGCTCCTTTCGCTGCTGTCGGTGTTCAATGCACACGTGACAGTTTTCCACTGCAGCTTTAATGTCGATAGAGCACCCTGGCCACCAAACAGATTCTTGAGCTCTTCGCCTACACTTGACAATGCCTAAATGACCTTCGTGCAGTCTAGTCAATATTTCCTTCCTTAAAGATCGAGGGATGAACAGTCGTCTTCCCTTTACAATCAATCCTTCTTCAAGAACCAATTCGTCGCGGTATTTCCAAAATACCGAATTTTTTCTCCATTTGTTTTCTGTTATGGATGTGTACAATAACCGCCCTTCTGGATCTTCCTTTTGAGCATTCTTGATTTCTTGAAGTCGCTGGTCAGTACAGGGCAATGCTTGTACGACACTTTTGATGAAAATTGCTTCCTCCATAGCCTTTTCAGTCGCTATTTCGTCTTCCACTGTTTCTTCAGGATTTCGGGACAAGCAGTCAGCCGTCACATTTGCTTTCCCTGGTAAGTATATTACTTCATAATCGAAATTCAACAATCTCATACGAAATCTTTGAAGTCTGGCTGATAGATCTGACATTGGCTTAAATCCTAACACTTCTACCAGAGGTTTGTGATCAGTGTACAGCTGGAACTTTCTTCCCAAGATCAAACTCGCAAATCGTTCACAAGCCCAAGTTAAGCTCAAAGCCTCCTTCTCTATTTGGGCATATCTTGACTCTGTTTCAGTCAGGCTTCGAGACGCATATGCTAGTGGTCGCCACTCTTGATTATCCCATTGTTCGACCACAGCTCCAAGACCGTATGATGATGCATCAGCTGTGACTCTTATGTCAGCTTCTCTCCTATAATTGGCCAAAATTGGGGTACTTGTAATTTCTTTCTTTAGTTTCACAAATGCTCGTTCTTGGGGCTCGTTCCAAGTCCATTCTGTCCCATTTTTGAGGAGACACCTAAGAGGTGCTGTCAGTTCTGCCAGATTGGGAATAAATTTCATGAGCTGATTGACCATTCCCAAAAATTGGCGTACTTCCGAAATGTTTTTTGGACTTTTAATTGCAAGAATGGCTTTGGTTTTACTTGGATCGATACTAACACCTTTTTCTGAAATAATGTGCCCCAAGAACACCACCTTTTTGACTCCAAAGGAGCATTTCTCTTTATTCAGAGTTATATGATTCTCTGTGAGCCTTTTCAGTACCACTTCCACCCTCCGATCATGTTCCTCTTCTGTATTCCCTACGATCAAAATGTCGTCTGCCTGATTAACTACTCCAGGAATATCTGCTAGAATCTGACTCAGTCGGAATTGGAAGACTTCTGGTCCTGAACAAATACCAAATGGTAATCTTTTGAAAAAGTACCTTCCAAATGGTGTTATGAATGTGGTGAGTTTATAAGAATTTTCATGAAGAGGGATTTGCCAGAACCCATTTGCAGCATCTATTTTACTAAAGTACTTCCCTCCTTCAAGTTTTGCTAATGATTCGTCTACGGAAGGGAGTTGTAGCATTTCTCGTCTAACATATTGATTTAATTTTGTATAATCAACGCATAGCCTAATGCGACCCCCTTTTCGAGGGACCACAACGATTGGTGCACACCAATCTGTCGGCTCGGTTATTGGCTCAACTACCTCTTCCTTAACCATCTTGTCTAATTCCTCTTTGACTTGCTTATGTAAAGATACAGCTACCCTCCTAGGAGACATAACGGCATAGGGTCTTGCATCATCATGCAAACTGATTTTGTAGGGTTGATTCAGCTTGCCCATGCCCTCAAAGACTTTTGGATGACGTTTATGAAGCGTTTCTCCATCTATTAAACTAATATTGAATGTAAGGAGTTCCAACTTAAGCAAGGCATTCCTACTTAACAGGGGGGTATTCTGAGTTGGTAAAATGTAAATGTTCTCTCTCAAACTCTTCTCCTTGTACTGGATTGATGTTTTACACACCCCTTCTACAGCCAGTTTGGTCCGTCCTGGCCCATACAGTGCTTTATTTGTACGTTCAGTTTTCAGACCTAGGTTTTTAGCGAGGAAATGGCCCATTACCGAAACGTCCGCCCCCGAATCCATCTTACATTCCACTTCTTGGCCATTTATCTTCACCTTGACGGTAGGACATCCAGTGTCTTGCAAAAAACTTGCTTCCCCTAGATAACACTCAGGGTATTCCTCCACCTCATCGGTCTCAATTTCCTTTATTTTCCTAGATTCGCCAGCTTTACAATATTTTGCATAATGTCCTAACAAATTGCATTTCAGACACCTTTGATTGAATGCAGGACACTCCCGTGGTCCATGCGTCGTTCCACAGTTGCGACATCGAAAAGTTTTTTTCTCCCTATTGCTACTAGGGTAGTTCTTATTCTTTTGGGAGGTAACCGCTCCTACATCTTCGTCTACCTTAGGGGGTGAGCTACCTGAATTTCCCCTTATAACTGACTGTTGTTTTGACACAGCCTCTGCTTGCCGAGCTTTGGTAATAGCCTTTTGCAGAGTTAAAGTCTCATCCATTTGCATGGTCTGAGAAAGCTTGGGGTTATCTACTCCAATGACGATCAAATCGCGAATCAAACTATCTTTTAGTTGGCCTAATTCACAAGTTTCAGCGAGTTTGTGCAAATCGTTGACAAAAGCATCAACGGGTTCTCCTGAAGCCTGCCTACGTTTCAAAAATTTGGCCCTCTCATAAACGATGTTCTTTTTCAAACCAAGATATTTCTCGAACGCCTCTACTACCTCTCCAAACTCTAACTCGTCCTCATTACCTAACCCAAAGGTACTGAATAGCTCCTCACTCTCCTGACCTAATGTATACAAGAGCGTGCTTATTTGTTGGCAGTCTGGTTTGAGGTACAACTGAGATGCAATTCGATAACGTTCAAATCTTTTTATCCACTTAGGCCACCTAGCCGGATTCGTAAAATCAAAGCTGTCTGGTACAGGTAACTGTGACTGGAGCCCTACTACTATTGGAACAGGATTTGTTACTGCTGGTAATGACCTAGCACTGACCTTCTTACGAGTAAACGAACCCGTATGTTCATCATCTTCACCTGAGTGATGACTTCCAGCGGACTCCGATCCGGACACGTCTTCCAAAACGTGTTTCTTTTCTCCTACCTTCTTACCGATTTTCTTCTTTCCTTTAGCCATATTTCACTTCACTGCTTACTTAAAATACACCTGACACCATGTGAAGTTATATACTCAATATGATATGTATAATAATACTTATATACTTAAATAATATAACTCGTTACGTTGGGTTAAAACACCAGCAATAATAATTTATTAGAATGACGTGGTATTCACCAAACACGTTGTCAAGCAACGCAACAACATATATTAATAATACCGTAGTGTCACTGACACCACAGTAACCAAATCTCTTATATTTATATTATACCTATTACAAGTTAAAGAAGCAGTTTGTTTAATATTGGTTCCATCACGTTATTAGGCATTTTATTTATTACTTAATATTAATTCTTAGTTCATCAAGATGGTTATGTGCTGCGTGTTTGAGTATAGTAAAATAATCCTTGTAACGTGGTTTATCCAAGGGATCGAACTTTAGGAAAAACATTGGATTGTTGTAATCCACCCGGAAGAGAATTTAGCGATTAAAAAATCAACAAAAGTGTGCTCTTCTTTTAGCTCCTTGATAGGTAATAAATCCAGTTTGCAAATGTAAAAAATAAAATCACAAAACGACATCTCAAAAAATATTCACAAAAAAGAGCAAAACTTGGTATTAGAACCTCTTGAAACTCATACGGTGGATACAGCTTTCGTACAAGTACGCAACCACGAGAGACATTTTATGTCTTTGCACCCCCTTTCCCCTTCCTATAAAACCCCGTATTGTATTCTAGAGCCACTCAGCTGATCTGGGATCGGTCAGTTGAGTTCAGAAGTCCCTCAAGGGCCCACATACCAAATCTCAGAATCGTGGGATCATTAGGGAAAAAACTGGATTCTAGAGCCACTCAGCTGATCTGGGATCGGTCAGTTGAGTTCAGAAGTCCCTCAAGGGCCCACATATCAAATCTCAGAATCGTGGGATCATTAGGGAAAAAACTGGATTCTAGAGCCACTCAGCTGATCTGGGATCGGTCAGTTGTGTTCAGAAGTCCCTCAAGGGCCCACATACCAAATCTCAGAATCGTGGGATCATTAAAGAAAAAACTGGATTCTAGAGCTACTCAGCTGATTGGGATCGGTCAGTTGTGTTCAGAAGTCCCTCAAGGGCCCACATACCAAATCTCAGAATCGTGGGATCATTAGGGAAAAAACTGGATTCTAGAGCCACTCAGCTGATCTGGGATTGGTCAGTTGTGTTCAGAAGTCCCTCAAGGGGCTACATACCAAATCTCAGAATCGTGGGATCATTAGGGAATCTCCGCGTAACGCTCTCCGCGTGACGCTCCCCGCGTGACGCTCCCCGCGTGACGCTCCCCGCGTGACGCTCCCCGCGTGACGCTCCCCGCGTGACGCTCCCCGCGTGACGCTTTTTCATTTATGTGCCATAGTAAAGACATAAAATGTCAAAAAAGCCTGTGATCGGCGGAATCCTAATACTTCATGAGCCCTCATGGCCGTTTTGGCTATTTTCAGCAAAGGGGCTTTCGTCTAAATCTATAAATTTCTTCTTTCTATATTCTCTATATGTTTGAAAATTAAAGCATATTCTATCTAAAATGCACCTTGAACCTTTTAAAAACTTCTCAGTTACATGATGTTGCCTTACAGAATGAAATTTCACTCCCAGAGCTCCAGAACTAATGCTAACATCTATACGTGCATGTGAGCCAAGTACATAATTTATTCGTGTGTGTATGTGTCGGCGAGTGTGCATGAGAAAGAGAGGGAGAGATTTTCTGGAGAATGAAAATCATATTGATACCTGCTGATACAAAAATTCAAATTTTATTTGAATCTATTCCTTTATTGTTTTTCAACATTAATCTTAAGAATAAACAATTTTTAAACATAGAAAATTTCTATCAAATACGTTTTGACGAAAAATCTACTACAGTTTCCAATAATCTTGTAGGGTACCTACCTTGGGTCTTGAATGTTGTTTGACCTTTCGTCGACTCCAATACTGTAGAACTTGATGGTGTATGAATTCCCCAGCCTGTTCTGACCACAAGCCAAATCCTTTTTATTCATCTAGGGAATTCTCAAGATTCCTTGAGGTCACAGAGTGCAAAATGAATTTTCAATGTTTCCGTAACATTCGTGGCGAGAAGTGCAGCCTGAAGTGCCTTGATGTGTTGGTCTAAGTCCGTCGGAACTCTTTTTACGCCAAAACAAGAATGTACAATCTTATCCATGGCCCTGAATACTCCTACGAAAGGAAGGAGCGGTATTGGACCCCCAACATCTCGACGAATATCACGGTCCAATAGTTTCTCAGATGATTTGAGTAATTTTCTACAGGCGCTGCCTTCGAATGATTCTCCCTGATAATTTTTGAAATAAGATTTAGACGTAAGTATTTACCCCTTTGCTGAAAATGGCCAATTTCGAGGGCAAGCATGCTCATGAATTTTAGGATTTCGGCAATCACAGGCTTTTTTTGTTCAAGTGTTTCCTCAAATGCTGACATTTCGCAAATTTTACGGCACCATGTCCAAACCTATTTTCCATTCCAGACATCCGTGCCAATGCCCCCAATGCAACAAAACGTTTGATTTGGGCATCGCGTACGCATAGATAGGCATATAAAAAGATATATTTTTGATCAGATCTACGTAACTTAAAAAAATGTTTGAATCATGCATCGTGATTGTATGAGTAAATTTTCGTAAATCACATGTCATATTATGTTACATTGTTTTGGCAATTAAGCTCTTTGAGAGTGAGCAGTTTTTATCGATTTTCTTAGCAGATACTAATGAAATTTAAGTAAATTCTTCAGCTTAACTGTGTACATAAATGTTTTAATATTCATAGTTGATGAACTTTTTTGACTGAAATCCTACTAAACAATATAAATTTAACAAGTTTTAGCCGTTTTAGCTATTTCTGGTCTTTTTTGTAGCTTATTTTTTAAATTTTATCAATTTTATAGCGCTTAAAAAGTGCTGACCAACAAACTCATCCTTGAAAGTAGTGATTAATGGCAAATATTGCACATAAACATATCTGTCTCTTAGGATATATCTGTCCTAACTGACAGATACGTTCATGTGCAATATTTGCCATTAATCTCTACTTTCAAGGTATGTTATAAGTTATGACATGTTTTAGTATTCCCGATTCTTCCTTCTGATAATATTCATTTTTCGCATTCAATTTCTTCATTCACACTAAACTAAGTCGTGTATCGTAATGTTCATTGTTATCATACCTAGCAATATATATTAGATAAGATTTATATAAAGTATTCTGGAATATTCAGAAAGTGATGTTAGTTCTTTTAGCCCTGAAGATTTTCTAAAAATAGATCGAACCTTTGCGTTGAAACTTTGAGTGTTTTTCCTCCTATGACCAACTCTCAAGAGCAATGCACCACCATCTTTCATCGTTATATAAATATATATATATATATATATATATATATATATATATATATATATATATATATATATATATATATTGACCAATGGGATTCAATCTCCCTTCACCTGTGACTATATAACTGTGTCCTTTCTAATGTGTGTTCAGTTATTGTTTGTTACTGATGATGGTCTCACCGTCGAAATCGATTTAACATTGTAACTCTTTATTTTTCGTGGAAATAGACAATGTTTTTCAGTAACTTCCGTTTTGAAATGGGTTTCCACAACTTCGTCGCGAGTGATTTAGTTTGTAACTGCACACAAGGGCTACGTGTCTCTAACGGAAATGATAAACCCTTCCATGATAATTTTTCATTTCATTTTCTCGTTCCAGCTTATTTGACAAACGGGTCGTACAATGTGTACGAAGTTGATTGGTCACCGTTGAGCAAAGTGCCCTGCTACGCAGCCTCGGTTCACAACATGCGTCCTGTGTCGCGCTGCGTCGGCGCTTTTCTCTCGCACCTCAGAAATTCCGGGGTTGACATGCGCAGAACCACCTGCGTTGGCCACAGCCTGGGAGCCCACGTTTGCGGGATCGCCGCCAACTACCTCCTCTTCAGGATCCACAAAATCATAGGTTAGTAGTACCTAATTAACAATATCAATATAATATGATGTCTGCTTTGACCGCAGCACAAGAATTAATAAACAGCCAATTCAATGTACTTTTCGGTTAATTATTTTCAATAATGAACCCTTGTAATCGACCGAGAACCCCCCCCCCCCCTCCTCAAAATTTGTTGGTTTACGATTCAAGATGCGTAGAATCCAAAAATCGAATTTACCCGCTGTATGCCATACGCCGTCCACCATATGCCGTACGCTGGTGCAGTGATCAGGTTACCTTCAGAGACTTCCATGGCCTACGTATGAATCGACCTCTGCTGATGGGCTTAATTAGCTCCTCCTCAGCATCAGTCGCGTTATTGCTATCGAATTTAATTTTATTTATATTCAAATCATCCATGGACTGATTTAATATCAGGGTTCCGGTAAGAACAAGCTCACCCTGATTGCCCCAGCTAAGCATTTATTAAAACCAGGCGACGCCACTAACCTGGAGTTCGCTGTTAATGGTCAAGCTCTTTGACCACGCAACCATCTGCACAGCTGTTCCACCATTGGTTTGGGGGCGAATAAGAGTGAAAGAAATGAAATCGAAGGAGGGGTTGATGTTAAGATACTAAGGGCTAGAGAGTGCAGCAATTCGCCACCACCACGCTCCCACACACCTCTCTCGTTGGTTCGGAGAGAGTCCCTTTTCAGGGGCTTCCTCCTTGACAGGCCGTACCAGGAGACGGTCGAAGAAGCTATTTGAGTCGCTTCCTACCCCATTTACGGCCGATGTGAAATCTATCATTGCGGACGATCTCCGCTCAATAGTCAAACGGCGTCTTGAACTCGGATCAAAAACTTAGTGAAACCGGCCTTTAAGTTTGTTTCCTCATGCCCATCTTCTATCAAGTTACAGTAGGATCGCAGTGTCCGAAAATATTTCCAAAAATCACCAAAGTTGCTTATCAGTAAAGCGTTTACATTCCTCAACTTAGCGCCAGATTTATTGGAAAACTCTTTTTCGATTGATGTAGGGTGTGATGAACTCGATATCGCTTCCTCACTACCGAAGGTAATGAAGCTTTGTGTTCGTGATTGAAGTCGAAAAAATTCGTTCTCCAAAATCCAAATTCCCCTTTGCTTTTAGCGTTTCAGATCTTGCTGATCAATTTTGGTTCCTTGTCTGTATCTCTATCTGTCTGTCTGATGTCTGTGGTAAATCCTTGTCACGCCCAAAACTAAATCAAGTTTCAGTCCGATATCGATGCAATGTTCAGGGATTATGCGGGTAAGCTCCGAAACTGTCCTCGATAATTGTCAATGCCGTTGGATCAACAGTAGTGTGAACGCATGCGCAAATGTCAATTTCTTATAACGTTGTTTTCTCTTCATCTGTTGGTCCAATATAGTTCAAACTCGGAGAGTATTTTCAGAAAATTCCCAATGAACTATATCGCAATTGGCGGAGTAATAACTGTAGCGCATGCGCAAAACTAAAATTGATCGACACATACCTACACAACTCTGAGATTAATAGACCAGTTTTCATGAAATTTTCAGGGATTGTGCGGTTTAGCTCCTAGACATTTATTTATTTATTGGCATCTAAATAATACAAATAAACTACATTTTATAGAAATAAAAATATACAAAACGCTTCAGTTATTCAATTCCAAAGTTATACTGCAAATTGTCGACAGTACGACTTACAGTTAAATAAGAATGAAACAACTGACGCCCACCAGAAAATAAGTTCCTAAGAACTTGTGCTATCTGGTGGAGTCGCAAATTCAAGCATAGTCGTCATACATTAAGACCAAATAATAAAAACTCTCGAAAGCCTTATTATTGAAAGAAAAAAATAAATTAGTGCTTTTACACTACATTTGAAATAAATTTCCATGAAAAACAAAAATTCGCTGAAAAGAAGTTTAATTAAACTTATATGTACAATTTTACTACCTTCTTAAAACTTGACAAACTATCAAAGTATGACAAATTAATATTATTATCAAACAAAAATTTTAAAACACGAACATACGCACTTGTCTTGTAGAACTCTGTATGAGCTCTTGGCAAAACTATTCCCGAATTAGAATAGTTTCTTGTACTTAGAAATGTAGAAACATGTTCCTCACAGATTCCAGTATTATTTACATCCCCCTGTAAATTTCATTGCGATAGGATAAATAGTAGTCTCACATGCACAAAAGTTGATTTCATCTAACGTCGATTTATGATCATATATTGGTCAGATTTCGTTCAAACTGAAGAGGTTATTGGGTCTAGGATGATGCCCTTTGTTTTTTATTGCATTTGCTTGAATAATTGGTAACTATTGCGCATACGCAAAACCAATTTTGGAAGACATTCTGAAAATAATGAAGCTGGGAATGCTAGGTTTCAACACACAAACTCGTTGACCTCAAACGTTAAGACAATATCCACAACGAAACCCAAGTTTGTCCTGGAGGTTCAAAGACGGCATTGACCCCTGGAATCACCGTTTTGAAATGGGAAGTAGGATAGTTCCACCAAGCTGTGAGAGCCGCGTGAGAATTTGAATATCTTCCCACATTATCGGTTAGTCCAAGATGGATCTTATCCTTGTGAATGTGCGTATCCTTCCTCCGCCATCTCTGGTGCCTTATGGTAAATCATCACATCTTGATGAAGGCGATCTGTGATCACGCTGCCTTCATCTAACGCGTTCTTGACCTGTGGTCCGCGGACGACCCAGGGGTGGACCGTGAGGCTTTTTCAAAAACGTGATAAGCTGCGTATGAATTAGTTAGATAAGTGGGGAAAAGGTGTAAGTTTTAAATCTAAAAGGTTATTTTCGCTAGCAGTAATAGTGAAAGTATCATTTTCATACCTTTCGGAAAAGTCCGTCGTCACTCGCAATTATGACGACCCAAAACCAAAAGAACAACACACAACTCACTGAACAGACCATACAAAAAAAGTTCCAGTCATGCAGCATGACCGAATAAGCGAATTTTCTTAAATTATCGTATTGTATCGCATAATATTGAATTGTTTTTAATTTGAGCTTTTAGAGTGCAAAGAAATGGTTATCTATTAATTTTATGGCAAAAAACTTATTCTAAATAATAATCCGCTATTCAAAAGAAAATTTCGGGTTTCTAGCTTTTTTGCAGTTTTTATCGATTTTTTAAAGCACATTTCAATGAAATTTACGTACATTTTTCAGCATAATTGTGTACATAAATTTTTGAATGTTCTATTTTCTAGTTAATAAACTTTATTTGAGCAATATTCCACACAAAAATTTAAAGTTAACGATTTTTAGCAGTTTTTATCCATTTTTAGTGATTTTTTAGCACATTTTTTTAAATTTAGCCTATTTAATGTGCACAAAAAGTGCTGGCTAACGAATTCACCCTTGATGATTAAATCGCCCCAGATGCCATCCATCATCCCAATTGACATATCTTTTAGGAACTCTCTATTAAAAAAGGACAACCATCCTTAATTATTCCTGTTGGTAGTTACATAATTAGTGGGGAGTACAAATCAAATATTCTTAGTGGCGTTCCATACCTAATTTAACAAATACTGCAATGGTTATTTTGAAATTTGTTTAATCTTTTTTGTAATACGTACCTACAGGAATCGATCCCGCGAGGCCCTTAATCCGGAGCCAATTGAAGGGTAGGCTAGACCCGGGCGACGCTGATGTTGTGCAGGTCATCCACACGACGTCTACCTTTGGAGATCCACGGCGCTCCGGACACGTCGACTTCTGCATGAACGGTGCCAGAAGTCAACCTTGGTGCTCCAATGCAACACGTAATAGAAAACTACCTTCTATAGAAATTCTACTTAGCATACCGACATATCGAATACGGAGGGGATTAACATATAAAGATACTTTCTGATAAAGTCAGACCTATTGCGCTATGCCCCCACATCTGTTCACCTAATAAATTTTATCTATCAACACAAAATGAGTTCGTCACTATAGAGATTTGTCGCAGTAGGCGTAGGTACTATTTGTCCCAAAGATTTCAAAACCTTTCAAAAATTAATTTACGTTCATTTTTCCAGCCACTTATCTTGAGCACAAACCAATTTCACTTCGGGAATATTTCTTTGACTATAACGTAGATCATTTCTTTTTGTTACCTACATTTAGGTACATTTTTACATAGATTAATCGCATTTGAGCAAATATGTGTGATGATGAGGATACATCATACTAAATACAAGTGTTACTGTTGCCTTCTCATCTCTGTAGCCAGGTAATTTATTTGCTATTCAATCTATGAAGGTCTTCATTCGAAATAGAGGTGAAACGCAAGTTTTATGTATTCCCCAGCACTACTCTCCAGCGGTCATTGATGGAATTTAGCGAATGATTCGCTTATTCATAGATTCCTCTATGTTCTCGCGTCTGAAATTCCAAGGATTTTTTTTCTCGAATTTCTAGCCCTCTTCTAAACGACCTACTGAACTATATTAATTTATTGTAATAGAGGATTTTATGTCCAAGAAACAATCATACTTTCTTGGTTTTACGACTGAAAATGGACAAACGCGCCAGTGCCTATCCGATCTCATCTATCAATTCGATTTCATTCTCTCGGGGTAGTTGTGTCTATGTTTCACAAAGATACCATACGAATGATATCGCAATAGTTTGGGTAATAACTATAGCGCATGCGGGAAAACAATATTAGTGGAAACTTTGAGACTAATGGAGCGATTTGGTTGAAATTTTCAAGGATTGTGCAGGTTAAACTCTAGAAAAATTCCTCCCGATTCCATGCGTTCATATGATCATGCGCAAATTTGCGCTACCAACACTCCTGAAGCTGTCCCGACACAGGATCCAACATCATCTGCAGATGTCTCTAATATGTTGTCTTAGTATCCATCAGCCTAAATAAGGCTAAGGGGGAAATTTCATGTGTTGGAATTTCACACTTTTGGCCTCAGATTCGGATTCAGCGCACATGAAATTAGTAACAATTTAGTAACAATTTAGTTACTAGTAACAATTTTCAGCTCAAAATAGCCGTTTTTCATGGCCAGTAACCGGTAGGAAGATCATGCGTGACGTAGCAGTGCAAGGGAACTAAGGTTTCCCCCAGGAAGGCGGGGGCCGTGACGTCATCGTGCAAATACATTTTAACAGCCGTTTTACTGGTCAGATACCCATCATATGACTCCTTTTTGGAAAGCTCTCGCTCAGCTTTCTATTGAGCAAATGAAAGATAACCATGAAAATTCCCCAATGGGAATATAATGACTATTCAGTTCATCATTCGACGAGTTCTCTTCTTTTTATCCTCTAACGCTACAATATGTAATTACAGATCGATATAGTTATTCTAGACAACTGTTTTTCATCTGTAATTAACTTAGTTTAGAGCGTTGAGAACGTAAAACAAAAATATAAAAGGATTTTGAGTACATAACTTTCAAATTTGCTGATCTTTGTTCTTTTTTCTGAAAATTATCTTGTTATAATCCTGGAGTCAAGAGATCATGAAACTATCTACTCGACTACAATAACATTAAAAGACCCTAACTTAAGAAAACTACGAGTAGAATGGGGAAAAATTAAGAAATTTATGGTTATGAGCAAGCCTGCTTTTTCGAGGTTTCTGATTAAATCGCCAAATCCAAGCATTTGTTATTGACTCGACCGAAACTCAAGAACCTTTACAGCTAATATATATATATATATATATATATATATATATATATATATATATTTATATATATATATATATATATATATATATATATATATATATATTGTTAGGTTCTAGTTTTCCTAACATTAAATTATTCCCTCTGTAGGGTACTTATTTTTATTAGTCATAAAATTTTGGTTCTACTGTTTATTCATATATGGCCCCGAGACTTAGTGTCCCATCCAATACATAAACGATAATAGAACAAGAAGGGAGCTTGTATTGATAATTCGCGTAAAGCGAATTATATAGATTTTTATTTACTAAGTTCGTAAAATGGCCCCGGGTTGATACCCATCCAATTTTACGAGTTAGTAGGAGAATCGGGCGCTCAGAATTCTGTGCGTGAGTTTTTGATAACTTATAAAAATGGCCCCGGGTCGAGTGACCTATCCAATTTTTATAAGTTAATGGGAGCTAACCAAATTTTTGTATTTTATCACGTAATGGCCCGGGTAGGTTTACCCATCCAATTACGTAGATAAAGATGTGTAGAGTGATTTTAGTTTGCTGTTGGACGTGATGAAATGGCCCCGAGCGTTAGCCCATCCAATTTCATCAGTTTGAAAGTTTTGAGTTTTTAAGTAAAACGAAAAGGTTTTAGTTTGCTGTTGGACGTGATGAAATGGCCCCGAGCGTTAGCCCATCCAATTTCATCAGTTTGAAAGTTTTGAGTTTTTAAGTAAAACGAAAAGGTTGTTGAATTGAATACACGGAGGTATAAGGAAGTTTACCAAGAGCGATACCCCTCCTTCCCTGTCCCTCGCCCATCGGGGCAGGTAGGAAGGTAGTGCCACCATTAACTTGGGTTTTCCCCGTCCTTTGTATTTCTCTTCCTGGTTTCTTTATTATCTTCACATTCTACTTGTTTACATATGGTGTTGACTTCTGGGAGGTCATAACACATGCCCCCCTAGAATTGGAGATAATAATAGAAAGTGAAAGTACCATAATCTGATATAGTTTAATGTTGAGAGAATATTTTGGTGTAACAAAGGTTGTGCTAATCTTATACCTGGAGAGTGGAATCGTGTGCCGATGTTGTGACGTGATGCGTCTGAACAATGTTAAATCTGATTTCTGTGACGTGCGGCGTCTGAACAATTTAACTAATTACATCGGAGCAACTGCTGTATTTCGACTGAGGCGTCTGACTTTTACAAGCGTTTGTAATTTTGACGTGAGGCGTCTGAACATTTCAAGTTGCGTGAGGCGTCTGATTACATACTAAATGGCGGACCTGATATGATATGTACACGGTTCTTATACAATGGTCTAACTATGTTAAATGTACTAATGCAATGGTCTTTTACAATGGTCTATGTACACTTACTATGTTATATGTAGTAATGCAATGGTTTTTTTACAATGGTCTATGTACACTTACTATGTTATATGTACTAATAGTATAACTAAACATGTTTTATTATTATTATTTTTTTTTTTTTTTAAATATAACTAACTATTATACAATTGCTGGCTGAATTGGCCGTTGTCAGAATCTAATTTCGTTGAGGCCAGATTTCTTCATCCTCTGCAACCTTTTTCTATTTGCGTTGTAGTTGGTTTTAACAGTGGACATCTCCGGGGCTTCCGGGTCGTACTCCTCGTCGAATATTGATGCAATTTGCCGGTTTGTGTTGTGGTATTTCTGGGAGTTGTTTATTTTGTAGGACTCTTCGTCGGAGTTGATCCCTATCATCGATTTTGTGGCGGCGTGCGAGATTATTTCGTCCATAGTTTTCCTTGTTTCCTGCCTCTGGCTGTTTATCAGGCAACGGAGAGACGTGGATCGATGGTGTATTTTGCTGTGTGTGCCTGGTTTCACGGGCGTCGATGGGGTGGTCAGGGATCGGCGTGACTGGGTTGGAGAGTACGTATTTAACGTACTTGTGTTCCATCTGGACGTCACATAGGCTGATTGGGAGCTCTGACATGGTTGAACACTTGAAATTGACTGTGCAGGTTCTGCGAAGGTCACGCGCTTTAGTAGCCGTGGGGACCTGCGGGGCTGGGTGGTGGGACTGTTAATTAATGGTTTAGGTACCTGTTTTTGAACGGATGTTGAAGGCCGCGCTTTACTGTGCCTAGTTGTATCGGCCGTATCAAGTGTGTATGCTGGTTTGCATCTGTCAGTGGAAACTACATGTTTTTCACCATTAATTTTTATGGTAATAGTTTTGTCTGATCGTTTTATTACTTCGTGAGGTCCTGTGTAGTGAGATGTCAATGCCGGAGGTTTAACTGGTTTAAGTAGGTATATATGCTTAGATTTTGATAAATCCTGTGGTATGAACACTTTTCCCACATTTTGAATACTGTTTTTAATGTGTGAAGCCGGAGTAGTGTGTTCCTTGGGGCCGGGATTTATGAGATCTGTAGGCAATCGTATGTTTGTTTTAAATAGGCGTTGAGCTGGAGATAGGCCATCATCGAGGTTAGGTATGGCTCTGAGGCCCAATAGGACGGTTGGCAGATTTTGCGCCCATTTGGTAGGCTCAGGGTATGCTGATAGTGCTGACTTCAGTCTACGATGCCAGCGTTCCAGTTTCCCGTTTGATTGTGGATGATAAGCCGTTGTCCTGATATGTTTAATACCGAGTCGTTGTACGAGATCTTGGAATAATGCTGATTCGAACTGTCGGCCCTGATCTGAAGTGATAGTGGCTGGTGCGCCGTATCTAGCAACCCAATTGTGTAGAACAATTTGGGCTACATTTTCGGCCGAAATATTAGACGTTGGTATGCACTCCATCCAAGACGTGTTTCTATCAATCATTGTGACGCAGTATGTGTGTCCATTTGAAGCCGGGAGTGGACCAACGATGTCCACATGTAGATTTTGTAGGGGTAGTGAATCAGGAAAGCTTTGTAACGGAGTTTTGGTGTGTCTTGTTATTCCTTTTTTTAACATCATATCAAATTCCGCCTTCACAGCCCGAAGTTTATTGGGGGGCAATCTACGAGCTTTAGCGTGGGTTGGTGCACCATGGGTAACAATGTGATGAACAACACCTGGATCGATGTATGAATCGGGCGGGTTATATTGGTCAACGAGTTGTTGGGGTGTGCATGAATTGTGCACCGCAGCTGTATGTGCTTGGAGGGATGAACCGCATTCTTGTCGTATGAGGCGTTTGTTCCTAAGATCTGGCAACAAGTTGTAGTGGCATAAGAAGTCTGCACCCAGTATGGCGTGTGAAATGTCAGCTACCGTAAATTTCCACGGGAATTTCTCCTTATCAATTATTAATGTAGTTGATACGGTTCCGTAGGAAGTAAGTGGGGTATTATTAGCGGCTACTAGTGATCCTTGTCGTGGTTGTGTTCGTTTGCAAATGGAGTTAGGTATTATTGAAACCTGAGCTCCGCTGTCCACTAAGAAAGTGGTATTTAAATTCGAGCATGAGACGTATAGGCGGATGGAAGGTTTAGAGATAGCTACTCCCGCCGTGGTAGCTACTCTCGTTCGTTTTCCCGCCCAAGAGCAAGGATTCTGACATTTACGGGCTTTCTTTCCCCAATTAGTGTGAAAATAACAAAATCCATTTTTGTTTTTAGGGGTAGGACTGCGATGTCTCGAGGAACGTGTGTTTGGGGATGCAGATCGATTCCGATAATTTGAAGTTTGTCTTCTAGGTGAAGGTGAACGTCCACGAGGTTGATTATCCGTAAGGCGGTTGAGTTGTTGTTGTAAATTGAGAATTTGTCTTGAAATATTTTCCATGGGGTCATCGACTTTGTTGATAGACGGGGATGTTGCTTCAAAAATACGATCGGCAATTGTTGCTAATTTACTTAGCTCAGTTTCTGTGGATGCAGCCAGTAACTCTCGAATACGTTGGGGTAGATTGTTAAACCAGAGAATTTTCAACAAATTGGTAGGAAAGTCGGCCGAGGCCTCGTACCTTAAAGCATTGAGTATCAGTGAGGGTTTCTGGCCTCCTGCGTGTGCTGATGAGAGGAGGTTGTTTAAACGTTTCGTCTCCGTGTCACCGTATGTAGTGATGAGGCGGTCCTGAAGCTTGGTGTAGGCGTCCGAGTCGGAGGCGGCAAGGTCCGAGACGGTCTTCAGTACTTCCAATGGCAACGAGGCGAGCACTTTGTTGAACTTTGTGGAGTTTGCGGTAATTTGATCGGCCGCGAAAGCTGCATTCACTTGTACGAACCATAAGCTTGGGTCACTGTATGAAAACTCCGGAAGTTTTGTATGAGTTGGTGACACGGAACACGTCGTCTCTGTGGGGGTCGTCATGGTAATTGGAAATTTGTATGCACAATTTTAAGATTACTTTTCGTTATGTGAGTTTTTGTTTGGTTGCTAAGTGGGGTCACCAAAAAAGATTTAGTTTTGAATTTTTGTGCGGGAGCTAGTCGCTACGTGCCGTACAATTTCTAACTTCGGGGTTACCAGTTGTTAGGTTCTAGTTTTCCTAACATTAAATTATTCCCTCTATAGGGTACTTATTTTTATTAGTCATAAAATTTTGGTTCTACTGTTTATTCATATATGGCCCCGAGACTTAGTGTCCCATCCAATACATCAACGACAATAGAACAAGAAGGGAGCTTGTATTGATAATTCGCGTAAAGCGAATTATATAGA
Source organism: Adelphocoris suturalis (assembly GCA_030762985.1). Classification (NCBI taxonomy): domain Eukaryota; kingdom Metazoa; phylum Arthropoda; class Insecta; order Hemiptera; family Miridae; genus Adelphocoris; species Adelphocoris suturalis. Next base: position 62,083,553 of record CM061043.1, read on the forward strand.
TTTTTATTTACTAAGTTCGTAAAATGGCCCCGGGTTGATACCCATCCAATTTTACGAGTTAGTAGGAGAATCGGGCGCTCAGAATTCTGTGCGTGAGTTTTTGATAACTTATAAAAATGGCCCCGGGTCGAGTGACCTATCCAATTTTTATAAGTTAATGGGAGCTAACCAAATTTTTGTATTTATCACGTAATGGCCCCGGGTAGGTTTACCCATCCAATTACGTAGATAAAGATGTGTAGAGTGATTTTAGTTTGCTGTTGGACGTGATGAAATGGCCCCGAGCGTTAGCCCATCCAATTTCATCAGTTTGAAAGTTTTGAGTTTTTAAGTAAAACGAAAAGGTTTTAGTTTGCTGTTGGACGTGATGAAATGGCCCCGAGCGTTAGCCCATCCAATTTCATCAGTTTGAAAGTTTTGAGTTTTTAAGTAAAACGAAAAGGTTGTTGAATTGAATACACGGAGGTATAAGGAAGTTTACCAAGAGCGATACCCAGGACGAGTGAGTCTTAGTGTTGTGGGCATAGCCCTTATATAGCCCTCCTTCCCTGTCCCTCGCCCATCGGGGCAGGTAGGAAGGTAGTGCCACCATTAACTTGGGTTTTCCCCGTCCTTTGTATTTCTCTTCCTGGTTTCTTTATTATCTTCACATTCTACTTGTTTACATATGGTGTTGACTTCTGGGAGGTCATAACATATATATATATATTTATATATATATATATATATATATATATATATATATATATATATATATATATATACATACACCTATGCATTTATTTATTTATATTTTAAATGCTAAATTTAATCATTCACGATTGTTTAGATGAAACATTATGCTCCCACGTCAGGAGCGTTTGCTACTTGGCTGAAAGTTTGGACGGCTCCAGAGCTAAAATAGGCCACCCGTGTATGAGAGGCTGCCACTCCGGGAACCGCCGAGGGTCTTGGGACCGCCGAGGACTTCCAGTACCTTTGGGTCATTCCACTCCTGAAGGGTAGGTCCTAATTTTACAAAAAGTCCGTCAGATGGTAGCAGAATGTGGATGAATTATACGCTGGTACTAATATCTGGGTTATTCAATATACCGATTTTGGTCTTTCCAAAAGGAAAAAGCCCCCGGATTCTCTAAAAGGATCCTTTTTATACAAGTACATACATTCATAAATTAGAACTTCATATTAGCGAATTTTCGTAAAAAATGAAACTATTGCAATGGCTTCAAAATTATTAAAATAAAAATTTCGAAAACTTTCATTGGAATCCATTTTGAAACATTCTGAAATAAATCCTTAACACTTATATATGTCCTTCCAGGCGATAATTCTCCTTAGGATTGAAATAAAAATTCGAGGAGAATGCGTTTAGGTAAATTGAATGGAGAAGATCTCCCGTAAAGCAAAGCAAATATGTAGAAGGATGGGTTTAGGTAGGTAAAATTGATTGAAAGTGAAAATTTATACCAAAAAACAGGAGAAAAGGAAGGGAGAGTTATCTCAAGTCACAAGAGACTTAATTCGAGCCAGTTGAGATTGGAACGTGGAATGAAAAGAAAAACATAAGAAAACATGTGCTGTACATATAAGCCGAATAAGTTAATTCGAAATGAACTACAATCCAGCAGTACATTCTTACCGGAGCATTCAGATTTTTAAAAACTCAGGGAAAGTGTGTACCGAGTAATAAGAAAGCTGTTACGCAACCTCCGAAATTGTTTCCGAGCCATTGCAATGGTTTCATTTTCTACAAAAATTCGATAAAATGGGCAAAATTTTTGAGGCTCGAATTTTTAGCAAACAAACTTCTTAAAAACAATATTTTGAAATTAAAATCATAATTCAACTTATGAATTTGGTTTTCTGTGAATTTGGTGATTTTATAACATTAAATCTCATTATGATGTTCAGGTTGAATTATATCAATTAGATTTAGATGTAATTACTTAAACCTACATTGACTTGATATTCCTCTATTGTTTTATGATCACAACTGAATTCAATTTCAGGGTTGATGGAATGTACTGCGTGAATAGCAACGACAACCCGTACTGCCCCAGTGAAGAATTCCCCATTGGAAATCCTCTTTGCTGTGTTGCGCCAAAAAGTTCCATCGCATCAAACCTAGTTGACTAATTCATATTAACTGACTATTAATATTTAAGGTGATAATTTATCTTGATGAGCTTCATTATTAGTCCAGTCAAAAAACCTAAAAAAATGACCCAACCTCCTAAAAAATCCGAAAGTTTTGAAACTTCGCACACTTATTTAAAGGTACCTAGGGATGAATATACCAAAAGTCCTCATGAATATGAGGCGAGCTCTAGCGGCAATTAGCGAAAACAGGTCACTTTTTTTGGTTTTTTGTTAATATCTCGAGAACCTTTGGTCGGAGGTAAAAGTATACCGTATACATAATTGAAGCTTACTACATTTACAACAAAAATGATCGAATACATTTTTCTTGTATTCCTAATGGTTACCAAGTTATAGGGCGCTAAATGATAGCGTTTTTCGAAAAATCGCGCTAGCGCGGTACAATATATAGCATTTCTTATAATAGTTTACAATGTTTTACCACTTTTTTTTTTTTTTTTTTTTTTTTTTTTTTTTGTATACCAAGGATGAGTGATGAGATGAACTTTACAGCTTTGTATAAAAAGAAAGACATGATGTATATTAAACAATGAAATACATGAACAAAAAATGCTGGGGACATTCCAAGAAAAATTGTGTGCAGAAAAATCAACCAACTCTTGATTGTTTTTTGGTAGAAGGCTCTGCAATCTGCTCATCTTGGTCTGCTTCTGAACTTGCAACCTGAAACACAGTAAGAAGAGGTAAATATGCATGAGATGATGATGTGAGATAACCATTATACGGATAAGAACATAGTAGGTAAGAGAAAGCAGGTAAGCGAGCAGAAAAACAACGTATGAACATTACGACCGATTCATGTATACTATTACAAGATAACAATAAAAACATATTTAAAAAAATACAGAAGTGCAATCTCACCTGACTTCTGGCTGTCTCTGTTTCTTCAATGTTTATGACATCGGGATCATCAGGGTCATCAAAGTCTTCTTCGATGGTGGAAGTAACACCATTCAAGCATTCGCCATGGCAGTTGTGACAAACGCTTGTACACATTATTCCTGACTTTCGACAACCACATCTGTTCCCACATCCCCCTGTACATTTGCAACAAATGAGGTTGAGGACAGCTTCAGGTGCTGCTGGATCCTCTGTTGTCACAGTGATCAGCCGATCGCTTTCCAACTTCCAACCCCACTGTACAGGAGGAAGTTTATTCCCAAGCCAAAATTGAAATTGGTGGTACACTCGAAATACGTGCTGTCTGCTGGATTTCATTGTTAATATACATCATGTCTTTCTTTTTATACAAAGCTGTAAAGTTTATCTCATCAATCATCCTTGGTATACAAAAAAAAGTGGTAAAACATTGTAAACTATTATAAGAAATGCCATATGTTGTACCGCGCTAGCTCGATTTTTCGAAAAACGCTGTCATTTAGCGCCCTATAACTTAGTAACTATTAGGAATACAAGAAACATGTATATGATCATTTTTGTTGCAAATTAATAAAGCTTCAATTATGTATACGGTACACTTTTACCTCCCACCAAAGGTTCTCGAGATATTAACAAAAAACCAAAAAAAGTGAACTGTTTTCGCTAATTGCCGCTAGAACTCGCCTCATATTCATGAGGACTTTTGGTATATTCATCCCTAGGTACCTTTAAATAAGTATGCGAAGTTTCAAAACTTTCGGATTTTTCAGGAGGTTAAACCTTGTTTTGACTGGACTATATGTCTGAAATGACTAAAGGTGATTGAAGCTGCAGCTTTCTCTAGATGTGTACGATAGCTAAGGTGTAACAGATAGTGGCAAAATGTTTCTGCATTCTCTGTTGAATTCACCAACTATATTACATTTCCCATTATTTAAGTAGTACTTGAACAAATACCGCTATATATTTTCCAATGTATATAAGCCTTGTTTTAGTGATTCTACACGTTTTTGTTCTGTTTTGAATAGGTAGGTGACTCAAGGGTTGGTAGGTCCCTACTTGTGCAGTTGGGTTGCGAACCAGAAATGTACATTGCTGATGAGAACTTCCCCCTAACGGAAAGATTTACAAACTTATTTGATTTTGTTATAGGTGGTTTGAATTTACGTACCTAACAACATTGAAATCAACAACCTTATTTTATCTATGAAAATAGTGTTTCAATACAACTGATGGCTCCATTGGACACCTCAGAACGACCTTGCGGTGCGATGGGTTGCGATGAATTGCGATGACAATTCCAAAATTATACCATCTTTCATAATGGTTCTTCATTTCATTCCGGCACTTAGCCTCCCTACCAAAGTTTTCCCACTCATGATCTCTGACCACTTATTGGTTAAGTCGCTTGTTTGTTGTTATATTTGCAAAACAAAAAAAAATTGTTCCAGTCATGTAGCATGATCGTATGAGCGAATTTTCATAAATTGTCGTTTACAATTATGAAACATTAATTTGAAAATTAAGAACTTTTGAGGAAAAAGAATTATTTTAACTACTAATAATATGGTAAAAAAATCGTTCTAAGTAATATTCTACGATTCAAAATAGATTTGATATTTGAAGCCTTTTTTAAATATATTTTTCGACAAATATTGATGAAATTCAAGTTCAGTTTTCAGCATATATTTATGCAACATTTTTTTAATTTTCTAGCTCATTGTTAATAAACTTATTTTGACTAAAACTCTACTAAAAACTTCAAATTTAACTATTTTTAGCTGTTTTTAGTTAATTTTAGTGATTTGTTTAGCATATTATTTGGAATTAGCCGAGTTTAATGTCCTCGAAAAATGCTGGTCAACGAACCTCAGTTTTTTGTTTGGAAAGCTTGATTTTTTGGCGCTAGAACGGCATTTTTATCTCAATCCTTACAAGAGTTATCGCCTGGAAGGAAATATATATATATATATATATATATATATATATATATATATATATATATATATATATATATATACATATGAAAAAGCTTTAAACTCTACGATTTCTTTCAGAATGCCTCAAAACGGGTTTCAGCGAAGAAAATTTTATTTTAAATTCTTGGAGACATTGCAATAGCTTCATTTTTAACGAAAATTTGCTAAAAATGAATGAATAAATAAAATTAAAAAATGAAAAAAAAAAAAAAAAATCAGTGAAGCAGTGTTTTTTTACGACCTTTTGAGAATTTTTTCTTTACTTTGCTTCTTCATTGCCGTAAGTAAGAAGCTCATTTGTACAGGAAAGTTTGGATTTTAGAAATTGTTTGCCCCTTGTTGGCTATTTTAATCACTATTTGTTGAAATTTGACATATTTTTGCTCACAAAAATGTTGAACGTTAAGTTTTCGGGGAACAAACTACTTACTAAAATAATAGTTTGTGATAACATGGCAATGTTCATATTTTAACAGTTTTTCTCACATGTTAGAAATGTTTAATCACAATAACCTTCTAGGCACACAAGTTGTTAATGTAATTAACTTAAATGATTAATTAAATCAAGTTGAAGTATTTTATACTTCAACACGTACCTACGTGTATATTAGGGTTTCCGCTATTTTGAGAAAGTGGAATTTTGATGACCTCCACCCAAAATTTGGTTTAAAATGTCAAAAAAATTAAACCTGATTTTTTTTTTTTTTTTTTTTTTTTTTTTTTTCTTTTTTTTTCATAACAAATACCCACGCCGGTAGCTCGATTTTGGTTTTTGAGAACCTATGTTTGTTTTTGACAATATCAGACTTTTGAATATAACTTTTACAAACTTCTTTGTAAAATTGTAAAACTTCGTATACGTACGTTTTTGGGGTCGCTGAACTCGAATATGCAGTCAAAACAAGTCGACATCAACAACTTTTGACAGTTTGGCATCTCAAAATCATGTCAAAAAATGACAATTTTTCAGAATTCATTGTAAAAATAGGAAAATTCGTATTTTTTCGTATTTCTGTTAGAATTTTTGTTAAATTCAACAACAAAAAGCAAATGTTTACTATTTAATTTTTTGTTTTTTATTTCATTGGTATTTAGGTCAATAAACTCAAATTTGATGTTGAAAATTCATTATGAACAGAAAAAAATTATAATTATACCTACTATGATAATAAGTTGCTGCTCTCGACTGGTTTTAGCTGCATATTCGAGTTTAGCGACCCCAAAACGTAAGTATACGAAGTTTCACAATTTTACAAAGAAGTTTGTAAAAGTTATATTCAAAATTCTGATACTGGCAAAAAAAATGGTATTTCAAACACCAAAATCGAGCTACCGGCGTAGGTTTTTGTTATGCAAAAAATCTAAAAAAAATTCGGGGGTCATTCTTTTTACATTTTAAACCAAATTTCGGGTGAAGGTCATTTTCCTCAAAATAGCGGGCACCCTAGTGTATATGTATATATGAAACATGTTAAAATCCAGGTAACATTTCAAAGTTCTCCGAAACGGATTTTGACAATGAAAATTTTATTAGATTACATTTTCAACATAATGGCTCGATTTTCAATAACTTGATTTCTAAGATAATTCCTTAAAACTGAATAGATAAGTAGAGACACCAACGAAACCACCAGCTCAGTCAGTCCAGCTATTCTGGTGAATCTTATGTGAAAAACTAAAAATTGAATATAATTAAGGAATCTAAATTCTTTTTCCTTCTTAATATGTACACCAAATAATGAAAAATTCCAAAATACAGACACGTATCCTTGAGTTGAGTTTTCAAAGAACTTCATTAACAGCGCCGTTGAAGCCTTTCTAAAGCCTTTAGGTATTCAACGTTTGGCTCAAAATTAATTGTAACAATTAAACTAAGTTACAAATATTTGTAAGTATATTTTTCTTCGTACCTGCTTACCTAATGATACTGAAAAGGAGCTGAAAAGAGTAAATTATGTAACATAGGATAGAAATAACGAACTTAATACACTGAGGTAAAAATAACCTTTTGGGATTTTATGTTTTAAAAGCGTTTTTGTTGTTTTGCAAAACATTAGTATTATAACTACCATTTAGGTATAGGCATTTGATTATAAATTTCAATGTTTATTAAGAGGTGGTTTTTAGCCTAATGTATACATATTTTATTTACGCCAACAAAAGGCTGAATCCAGCTTGTAATTTTGTCTGCTACTTTTTATAATGAGGGTACAAAACATGTCGGTTAAACCAGCTTTTATAAACTTGCATGAAAATATAGAAATGATCATTTCGACAAGTTGCTGCAATAATGGGACCCTTTTCATACCAACTCTAATTAATGATTATTTTGGATGTTTATAAGTTGACCTGATCGGACCAATTGGGTGACTCTAGACGTTCCTCAGCACGTCCAAACCCCCATCACCAGTGCCATCTAGATCCAATTCTTCTTCATATTCGACCTCCGTTACATCATTTTAGGCGTAAATATGATCTTTTTGTCCAATTAATCTGTATTTTGCTAAATGGATTGATTAAGGATACTTTCCTATTTTTGAGATGCAACGTACGAGCATCCAGATCATCAAACTATAAAAATCAGTCTTATCTATTACGTAGGCCTGTTTCATTGTACGGAGGCCGATTATGGTTTTTGAGGAGGCCGGTTTATTATACGGAGGTTGGTGGTGGGGGGTATGATGGTGCTCTTAAACGCCATGTAATTGGGTGTGTAGTGGTGACAGGATGGGTGGACCTACGGTAACATGTGTATTAGTCCAGGAGCCAAGGCTGAAAAGAGGTAGTAATTTTACGAGAAGGTTTTAGATTAAATTTTACAAATTTACTCCGTGAGAAAATTCTTCTGCCACTTCAAAATATGTGGCATACACAATGGAGGTTTAAATTGTCCATTTTAAAGTTTTTCTTTGATAATTCCTAAACCGCATATCCCAAAAAAATTGTTATTGCTGCGTATAACAATTTCTTTAGGACCTAATAAAAGCAAAGCAGGGCATAAAAGCCAAAGCGATTCAACCCAAAACTATGAACTATCTCCCAAAATAAGGGAATTAAGGACATTCGAAATAGGTAGTAATTTCTAGAGAAGGTTTTCGATTAAATTTTGAAAATGAGAAAATTTTTTTCTGCCTTCTCGAAATTGGTGGAATACAAAATGGCGGCCTCATATGATGGCTTAAAATGCCCATTTTAAAGTTTTTCTCTAATAGTCTACAAATATATATATATATATATATATATATATATATATATATATATATATATATATATATAATGATGTAGAGCACAAAAACCAAAGCGATTCAACCCAAGAACTATGAACAATTTCCCCAAATAAGGGAATTAGGGACAATCGAAAATCTGGCTAATTTTAGGAGGGTTCTCTCCTCCACCCCGTCTAGACTTTATAGCCCAGTCAAATTAGAGGAAACAGGAGAAAAAATTCATAGTAGAGAAATTTCTTCACCAGGCTCTTCCTTCACACCTAGTAAATCATATCTCAAAAGTCCCCTAGTATGGGGGGTGAGCTCGATGAGGGGGGGTTTCTCCTTTTTTTCGACTTTTTTCTCCGTTTTTTTGCCTATAAATCGAAAAGTAAGCGTTCTAGCGACTTGTTTACTATTACCAGAATTGAAGTGCATAAAATTTCCTACAATTTTCACTCCTGACTTTATTCTCTACGATTAGGCGTTCCGCCGCTAGAGCGCGTTGAAAAGTAGGTATAATTTCAAAAAATCAGCAAAAAGGCCTTTATGCTCTTTTTACGCAGAAATCATTCGTATGTAGCTTCTGGGTGACTTAGAATACATCATGATTTGTTTTAAGAACATCAGTGATGCTCGAACAGTGGTTTGAGCAGGTTTCATGTATGTCTTTTTTTTTCTGTTCTTCGCTTACATCCTGGAAACTGTGATAACCATAACATATTTTCAGCACCCTTACCAACTCACTGTGAATTATCAGTGAATATATATGTATATAAAACACAGTGGCTCTAAAAAAGAAAAGAAAAAAAAGGAACTAAAGAAAATGAGCTGTGTTTTACCAAAAAATGTTTAATGTGCAGGTACAGTATAACCCATGTTAAAGTAATATTCACAAAAGGAGTGGGAGGGGGAAGGGGTCATCAATCTTCACAGGTATCTGCTCTTCATACATTGAGAATCACCATTCACAGTCAAACTGAAATTCAAAATCGGATTACAGTGAGGTGCATATAATCGTATATTGATAGATAGATGAAGTTCATGCAGATGATTAGGATGAAACTTACAGGGCGATGACAAATGTGTTGAGTGGGTAGTCTTATGGTTCCATGTCTGTTTCATCATCTTCTGTAGATGAACCATCGTCAACAAGTGGTGGGTTATTTTTGCAGGAACCTGAACAGTTGGAGCAGAGTGTTGAGCAGTGGACGCCAGCTCTGCGGCATCCACATCGACCACTACCGCAGCTTTTGGTGCAGCTGAAAAATATATTCTGCAGAATTTCAGATGTTGCTGATGGATCCAAAGTTGGAATTGGTTTGAGTAAGCCATTGTCTTCCTACTCCAGCCCCACTTCTGCAAAATATATTTTGCAGCTGCACCAAAAGCTGCGGTAGTGGTCGATGTGGATGCCGCAGAGCTGGCGTTCACTGCTCAACACTCTGCTCCAACTGTTCAGGTTCCTGCAAAATTAACCCACCACTTGCTGACGACGGTTCATCGACAGAAGATGATGAAACAGACATGGAACCATAAGACTACCCACTCAACACATAATTATGTCATCGCCCTGTAAGTTTCATCCTAATCATCTGCATGAACTTCATCTATCTATCAATATGATTATATGCACCTCACTGTAATCCGATTTTGAATTTTCAGTTTGACTGTGGATGGTGATTCTCGAAGGATGAAGAGCAAATACCTGTGTAGATTGATGACTATTATTTGTGAATATTACTTTAACATGGGTTATAGTGTACCTGCACATTAAACATTTTTTGGTAAAACACTGCTCATTTTCTTTTCTTTTTTAGAGCTACTGTGTTTTATATACATATATATTCACTGATAATTCACAGTGAGTTGGTAAGGGTGCTGAAAATATGTTATGGTTATCACAGTTTCCAGGATGTAAGCGAAGAACAGGAAAAAAAGACATACATGAAACCTGCTCAAACCACTGTCCGAGCATCACTGATGTTCTTAAAACAAATCATGATGTATTCTATGTCACCCAGAAGCTACATATGATTTCTGCGTAAAAAGAGCATAAAGGCCTTTTTGCTGATTTTTTGAAATTATACCTACTTTTCAACGCGCTCTAGCGGCGGAATGCTTAATCGTAGAGAATGAAGTCAGGAGCAAAAATTGTAGTAAATTTCATGCACTTTAATTCTGGTAATAGTAAACAAATCGCTAGAACGCTTACTTTTCGAGTTATAGGCAAAAAACCGAAAAAAAGTCGAAAACAAGGAGAAAACCCCCTCCCCCCCCCTCCTTGAGCTCAACCCCCATACTAGGGGACTTTTGAGATATGATTTACTAGGTGTGAAGGAAGAGCTTGGTGAAGAAATTTCTTTACTATGCATTTTTTCTCCTATTTGCCTCTTTTTGGTCTAATTTGACTGGGCTATTAGCCCTTCCATATTGGTTTGATTCAGGTCAATCAAACCTCATTCGATTCAGGGTTAAACACTTTCCAAAGGTCATATTATCGAGCATGTTTTTACTCCCCATTAAGTACCCCCCCCCCCCCCCCCCGCCACCATTAAGTACTAAGTAAAAAGCCGTTTTTGCGAACTTCATGTTAGCAAAACATGAGTTCAGCTGCAAGTCAATGGGGGCGGTCTCAGCTAAAATACGCTCTATACGAACTTCGGAAAGTATTTAATCGTGAGTAGAATGAGCTTTAGCAGACTGAAATCAGACCAATATTGACGCCACAAGGTGAATTTGAAGGGCAAAAGTCTAGACGGAGGAGAGGACTGGACCGAAATTAACCCGGTTAATTCAGAGCTTTGGGATCGAATTGTTTTCACTCAAAAATCGTACGTCGAAAAAATTTTTCTTAAAAATTATAAATTTAAAGATTTTTGGCCGTTTTACCCATTTTCTAACACTTTTTTAACAATAACCAAATAAATGTACTCAAAAAGCGCTGGCCAGCAAACTCATCCATTCATTCGGAAAGCTTGATTTTTTGAGGAAAGAACAAAACTTTTATCTTAATCCTAAGGAAAATTATCGTCTGGAATGACTCACACAATATTTATATATACATAAATATGAAAAAGCGCAAACTTCAGGATTCGTTTCAGAATGCCTCGATAAGGAGTTCAATGGAGAATTTTGTCAGAAATTATTATTTTAAAATTTTCCAAGGCGTTACAATAAATTCAGTTTCTTCGAATATTCGCTAACAACATGAGTGTGGGACAAATTATTACACAAAGGTTTATTATTTCTATAAAAGCTAGCCACTCTAACCAGATCATTGGTCTATAGTTGTTGAACCCCGGATATAGTATAGGTAACGATCAAAACACACCGCGACCACTCCCAGATCTCTAAGACTAATAATAAATGAGGAAAATCGATTTTTATGTGAAAAATACCCATTTTTGACCAAATTTAGACCTTGTGGCTTATAGTCGATGTATTTTCCAGCCCTGTGTCGATTGCGACCACTTCCAGATCTCTAAAATTAGTAATAGGTGAGAAAAATCGATTTATATGTGAAAATTCCCCATTTCTGACCACATTTAGAACTTGTGGCATGTAGTCGAAGTATTTTCCAGCCCTGAGTCAATTGCGACCACTCCCAGATGTCTATGGTTAATAATAGGTGAAAAATCGATTTTTATGAGAAAAATGCCCACTTTTGACCAAATTTAGGCCATGGAGCGTGTAGTCGAAGTATTTTCCAGCCCTGAGTCGATTGCGACAACTCCGAGATCTCTAAGACTAATAATAGGGGAGAAAAATTGATTTTCATGTGAAAAATGCCCATTTTTGACCAAATTTAGAACTTGGGGCATGTAGTCGAAGTAATTTTCAGGGCAGTGTCAAATAGTACCACTCCCAGATCTCTAAGACTAATAATAAGCAAGAAAATTTTATTTTTAAGTGAAAAATTCCCGTTTTTGACCACATTTAGACCTTGTGGCATGTAGGTGAAGTATTTTTCAGCGCTGAGTCGGATGCGAAAACTCCTAGAGTCCTAAGACTAATAATAACTAAGGAAAATTGATTTTTATGAGAAAAATGCCCATTTTTGACCAAATTTAGACCTTGTGGCATGTAGTCGAAGTATGTTTCAGGCCTGTGTCGAATACGACGACTTCCAGGTCTCTAAAATTAATAAAAGGTGAGAAAAATCGATTTATATGTGAAAAATTCCTTTTTTTGACCACATTTAGACCATGGGGCATGTAGTCGAAGTACTTTTCAGCGCTTTGTAAAAGGCGACTACTCCCAGATCTCTATGATTAATAATAGGTGCGAAAAATCGATGTTTATGTGAAACGTTCCCATTTTTGGCCAAATTTAGACATTGTGGCATGTAGTGGATGTATGTTTCAGCGCTCAGTCGAATGCGACCACTCCCAGATCTCAAAGACTAATAATAGGTGAGAAAAATCGATTTTTAGGTGTAAAATGCCAATTTTTGATCAAATTTAGAGTATGGGGCATGTAGTCGATGTATTTTTCAGCGGTGAGTCAAATGCGACCACTACCAGATCTCTAAGATGAATAATAAGCGAGAAAATCGATTAAGAATGATCAAAATTGACCTAATTTGGACAATAGGGCTTGTGGGGTATCACAGTCGAAATAGTTTTTTTTTTTTTTTACCATCCCCCCCCCCCCACCCCCCTTCATTCACGCATCCCACTTTCCCTCCCTTCTCTCTAAACACTCTATGATGTAGGTACATTAGCAGTGACTATTGTTTTTCGCGATGAAGTGCACGCACATAAATATTCTATCATCGAGTACTAGTATGAAGATTCTTCTTTTAGTATACATTTAACGCAGGAGTATTTGGACTTAACGGCAGTGGAAAGCTTTGAAAAACGAAGCCCTGTTATGCTAACAAATCAAGAAATTATCTTACCTGACTACACGATTAAATTCACCATTAGAAAACAAGAAGAAATTAACATGAACAATAAATGCAACAACTTTATACTATCAAGATGGCAGGGTCCAGTAATTGTCTTCACAGACGGCTCTAAAACTGGAACTTCGGTGGGATGTTCGTACTTCAACGTGACAAACGACAATATGGACAACTTCCTTCCTCCTACTACATCCAGCTTCAATGCAGAAGTGAAAGCCATAGAAAAAGCGATCGAAAGTATTGTTGATTCGTATGGAAATGGTGGTATCTTTCTGATTTGCATTGGTATGGGTGCAGTGGTATCTGAAAATGAAAGGGTGGATCAATTAGCCAAACAAGGAGCGGCAACAGGAGGAATATTGAATACCCCAGTCATGACAGAGGAACTGATTGCCAAAAAATATAAAGAGAAATAGAGACAAGAGTATGTATATTCAATCACACAACGCCCGGTTCTACAAACAAATCCAACACATCCCACCGCAAGTACCATGGTTATTCAAAAAACCAGTTAATAAACGTCTTGGAGGAACAATATTATGCAGATTAAGGGTTGACTGCGGAATTCGCGAACAATATTTGTACCGGATCCAACAACTAGAGTTACCTCAATGCCGAGCATGTGGACATCCAAATGGAACACTTGAACACTAATAATGGAATCTTCGACGCAAGACGGGAATAGAGCAAACGTATTCAGTGCAGTGTCAAAAATAACCTCAATTATTTTAAATTACAACTTTATCCTAGCATCAAAGAATTTATTAATTTACAGAGAGTTGTTCAATTTTTTTAAAAATTGTAACATAAAAATATAATGTAACTACATAAATATATATATGTTAACCATATGGCTGTGAACATAATTGTAATGCCAAAATAAAACAATTAAATATATATATAGTTTGGCAAATGTTCGACTTTGTGTGATTTTCCTTCAGTAACCACGTTTTTTTTTAATTTTTGTTCTTCAAAATAGAAATTTTTTTGTTACATCCAAAATCATCTGCAGGGGTCGTGAAATGAACCCAACATGCGCACGAACCTTTAAAAAAAATCAAGTTGATACCGCCAGTAGAACGGCCACAATTCACTTTTGAATGTTACTCAAACCTTGAACGCATTTTTAACACAGAATTTGTTGTAGCCATGGACTAACTAGCCTAAAAAGCTAATGAAATTTAGTAACAAAATCTGGGACGACAACATGGATACCGATGATACGGAACTAAGGATCGTGTAACCCTATGCGATATTTTGTTATGACGCGGTGATTATATAAGATTCTGATTTAGTGGGAGGAAAGTAGCGAAATTCTGATTTAGTGGGAGGAAGTTAACCAATCTTCAACCGAAGATTGATGACGGGTTTATGTGAAACGCGTGAGCTAAAATACATTATGTGTTTCAATAATTTCAGTCGCGGTATGTAAATAGAGGTAACCGGGAGTCCAGATGGCTTGCTCCCTGGCGAGGCGCGGAGCGCCGTTTTTTTTTTTTTTTTTTTTTTCCAAAATGAGGTTTCCAGGAGACCAGATTTAAAAAATCACGATGGTGCACATTATACCATTATTCAATGGATATCACTTGACAAGCAATCCAAGGTTGTCATTTAAAATACCCTCATTTTGACAGTTACCAGTAACTATCTGGGGCCTATTTCATAAAACAACAAGTGACAAGTTACAATCCGGTTTTATGTACAAGTTGTAAAAAATGAGTGTGCAAGCATTTTATAAAAGTAAAAGTGTAGACTTGTAATACACTATGAAAATTAACAAGTGTACAAGCAAAGTTGGACAAGTTACAAGTGTTTCCCCATCATTTTGTACAAGCCACTGTTTTACAGGTGTCAAAAATGGCAGATTTTCAACCTTCGTCCAATCACCTATAAACTTGTTATTTTCCAGCCTTGTGAGTAGACTATTTTTCGGTGTCTAACCTGTGAGAATCGTCTTCTGCTGAAGAACAGACAAGGAAGAAGCATTCAGCGCAGAAGACGCTAAAGGTTTATTCGGCCTCAAATTAAAAACCCATAAGTGTGTTTACGTATTATTAATTCCATCCTCATAGTTGGATATTCGCTTAAGAGAAAAACAGGAGAACGATTTTTGTCCGGTGATAACTAAAAAGTTTCATTCCCCAGCAACGGCTTGGTTGTACGTGAAAATCAAATGAAAGAAACGCTTGCATACGAGTCTGCAACACACTGGGACATTTTATGTCTCTAAGTGTAGACTCGTATGTGTTGCAGACTCTTATGCAAGCTCTAAGAGCCACTCAGCTGATCCGGACCCTGGGCATCGTCAAGTAAATGTCCTAAAGAGGCTACATACGAAATTACAGCTTCCTAGAGTGTGAAGCATAGAAATTAGCTTTAAGAGCCACTCATCTGATCTGGACCCTGGATATCGTCAAGTAAATATTCTAAAGATGCTACATACGAAATTACAGCTTCCTAGAGAGTAAAGTATAGAAATCACCTATTCAAATGATTTAACCACCGCTTCACAAATCAAACCGTTCCCGCAATATTCGGATCACCTACTATGAATCAAATCATCGAAACACCAGCTCAATGAAATCAACAGAAATTAACAAGCGGTTGCAATCATGTTCACAATATCAATTATTGAGAATGATCACCTGTGTGTAAACAATAATTTATATAACCATGCTCATAACTCAGTTTGTTGGCCACGCACTTAGTAGTAGTTACCATAATATGGTTGGATAAATCGAGAGCTTTCGAACGAATGGTCAACGATTTTTGTGGGTTGAAAAACGACGAAGTACCATTTCCCTAGCAGCGACTCGGTTGTAAGCGGAAATCATCAGAAAACCAACCGTAACGCTTTTTTTAACGCTTTTTTCGTTTATGTGCCAAAGTAAAGACATAAAATGTCAAAACGCTCATTTCGTGATTATTTTTGAGTTTAACGAGAGATTTAGGATGTATTCCGAGACCCTTGAAAGATTCCAATGGTACGTGCCCCTTCGAAATTTTTCCTGATCGGGTATTGAGGATCTCCCCGTCATTGAAGAACAAAGTGAAGTGTGAAGATCATCTCGAAGTTACAGATGACATTCCTAACCCAGCAGCATTAAGGCTTGATGAACTGATTAATCATTTCCGCTGAATGAAGGAGAAAAATCCGATTATGCCAGCCATCAGAATAAGTTGAAATTAAATACCTACACACTTTCTCCACTTTTTAGTGTTTATAATTTGTCGGTCTTCCAATCATTACAACGGTGTACTTAACACCGTTTTTATATTATGATTTGCTGACAAAACTTCAATTTCGGCATCCTGCTTGACGTTGTTCATTTCGTTAGTCCCCACACGCCATTTTTCTTTTCTGCTACACTTGTAAACTTAGCTTCTACAAGTGTAACTTTTCTACATTTGTACTCTTCGTTTTGGTGAAATACTTGCCCTAGTTTACCGTGCATTACAAGTACCTGTACTTGTCAAATGGTACAGTTGTAACTTGTTGTTTTATGAAAAGTCCCCTGGAATGTCACCCCAATCGTATCAGTTGCGGAACAAGATTACTTATTCAACCTAGTTCAACCCATCTGCCATTCAAATTTACTAAGCAACCTCCTTCTCGGTCGATATTGTCACAATGAAATTGGGGCTTGATTGGGACTGTTGACCGAATTTGTCCCAAATGAAGGTTGTCACGAGTCCAACGACCTTGCTTGGTCGGTCGGACTGAACACAAGTCCTGGAACCAGTTTCACATTCGCGCTCATAAGAACCAGGCACCGGTTCATCAGTGTTTCCTCCTTCTTGTATCACGATGTTATCAGTAATAATTATTACTATTATAATTTCCCAAGTTCAAGGTGAGTCCATAATATAGAGTACGGATCGGCTTAGATGCCATTGATAGACCCGCCCGCAGCTCTACGGTTTAAAAGCTTGAATCAAGTGGTAATGATAGGGTGCACATCACCGATTTGCTGTCCTTGTTTTTCGGGGTGGATTACCGCATGATTATAAAGCTTAATATCATATCATCATCACCACTTCAAATCATTTTTCAAATTCTCACAACAACTTTCATTCCCGTTTGTAGTACCTGTTGAAAAATATTTCTTTAGTTTATTATAACGCATTATAATTGTTCCTCATTATATTATTTTAATGTTAGTGCATTATCATGATAATTACTGTTAGTGCATTATCATTATAATTATTATTAGTGCATTGTCACTATAATCAATTATTCTGCATTATAATATGTATTTATCACAATTATAGAAAATTATTTCGTATTAGCAATCTGCTACAAGGAAATCCAATTGACAAACCTAAACACTCAACTGCACACATTTACTATAGGTGTTATTGCTCCAAGAAATTTAGCTCTTGTAATTGAAAAATACAATTCTTATAGATTTTGAGAGAATAGGGTAGAATTTTAAAAATCCATCTTTACTTTACAACTTGTCCACCTTAACTTATCAACCTCAACAATAATCCATCATTACTTTACTACTTGTTCACCTTAACTTATCAACCTTAACAAAAATCCATCTTTACTTTACTGTCCACCTTAACTCATCAATCTTAACAAAAATCGATCTTAACAACGTTAACCTTCTCCAAGAGGTTTCATAGATTTTTGGCTATTATTATATAATCAATAACCAAAATTACATTGTGATATAAAGTACCTAGTCATATCCTATTAGAAGATTATAGCATACCCTCTTTGAAGGTGGGAAGGGCGGCAAATAAATTTCAGATCTCAGTGGTTATCAAATGTATTCCTCCAGTAAAATTAAACAGTTCATTTAATTAATTTGATTGTATTACTATAAAAATATATTGGCTGTAGAGAGTAGATGAGCGGATTGATTTCATGGATCATTCATTAGCGAATATTCGTAAAAAATGAAGCTATTGCTGTGGCTCCAAAAATTTTAAATTTTAAAACAAAATTTTTAAGAAATTCCTTTCATTTTTTATTGCATTTTATTTTTTTATTTTTTTATTTATTATTTTTTTTTTTTTTTTTTTTTTTTTTTTTTTTTTTTTTGCGATCTTTTTGGTAATTGTGAGTTGTAATATTGCTCTAAGACTATCCTCAAAAGTTTTTTTTATAAAAAAAAAAAAAGCCTAGTAGAAAGTGCTGACAATGTTAGCAACTAATGGCAAGGCTAACTCGCAACAGAATATTACACACAGGATTATTAATTGTGTATTCGATAGCTCTTCTGCCCATATTACTGGTCCACAGATAATAATTAAACGGGGCCTATCATTATTAGTGATACCCACAAGTTGAAAGGATGATGGACTCTTCAATGAGTTGGTGTTATGAAATCGCATGCTATTATTGTTACCAAAAACAAAAAGCACCTTAAGGAAAATGCAATGTTTTGAACTGTTCACTAGAAAATTGTGCGAGGAAGTCATTGGCCTGATATCTATACTTAAGATGTTCACAAACCGTGGGACATTTTCGTTGCACCCACCAATCCTGTTGACACTTAATATAACTACGAGTAACTCTAGAGTCGTGAGCGGCATGCGCAGTTGCCACATACCTGCGCGCATTAAGATGAGTGTCAAAGTCAACGCAGTGTGATAGATGTGTCATTGGGATTCACCCTTGGTGCCGATCACAACCGTTATGGGCCAAGGGCCCCAGTCTCTGTGGTCAGTTCATTGTTGGAATTTTCAAACGAGTCCAGCGATGGTCAAGTGAGATATGCTGATACTTCCTGGGCTTGGGGAAGAAGCAAAACAAAACGTCTGCCGAGTTGGGTGGGTACTGTAGCTTCCTCATACATAGTAACATTGACGTATAGAATTAGTTGAGGAACAAAGTGCGAGTCGAAATGATAGATAAATCGACATTATAAGAAACTACTATTATTGCTACTACTCCAGACTCAGTGGCGGCCTGTGGTCTTCAAAAGGAGTGGGGCATAAAAATATTTACCTATTTGGCAGTCAAGAAGAGCATTGAGGTTTTTCTTCCATTTGTTTTGCTTTCACTGTGAATTAATTTTGATCTAAACAAATGAAACAGCAGATCACTATTCCAATCACTTGATAATTTATTACGCTTTTCTTTACGTCGCTCCAATAGAAAGGTAATCAATCAGGGGGGGTTTTCTATCTAGGTAGCCTGTCGGTTGATTAGTTTCTTATTTATTCACTTCTTATAAATATGAAAGAAATGTCGCAGGGAAGGGAGAGGTATGCAGGATAGCAATGGATTAGGTATTAGTATAAAAAATGGGAGTTTATATAATATTAATTGCTATTAACATAAGTGGAAGAGAGAGGTAGACTCACCGTTCTGAAGGTTGAACAACGATTAAGAGCAAGCGGACCCCGTACACTTTGTGGGTACCAACGGGCACGCCGTTCCATTGAACGGATCACCGTAACAGTTTTCGATAGCTGTTACAAAGTTAATTATTTACCTATTTTGTTTTCCTTTTGCAATCGATTAAAAAGATTCATTATTAATAAAAATTACCAAAGAAACTATTAATTCCAGGGGCGTCAGTTTATTGGTAGATACAGAATTTTAATCGAGCTTAAATACATAACATAATATTTATGTGACCATGCAAGGGAAAAGGGAGCTCAACTTGTCTTTTTTTTTTTCAGGAGAACGGAAAAACGAAGATTGGGTCAAAAAATGACTTTTTTATGATATTTTTTTGGGTCCCAAAACTATCTCTCATTTCCAAATAATCATAAAAACTTGAATTTTCTACATTTTTCATTGTACTTAAAATCGCAGAATACTGCAGTTTTGCAAGACTGCTAAAAATCTGCTGAAACCTGCTGAAAATTTGCAATTTTCGGGCCCGCTTTTTTCAAACATTGAAAAATCAAAAATTTTGATTGGGAAATTATAGAAAAAATCCAATTAAACGATTTTGTTCAGCATAATGTGGAGAAAAATAAAAGAATATAAACTTAGACTTGGCCTCTGGCAAGTTAAGCTCCCTTTTCCCTTGCACGGTCACATATGTAGATCTACAGGTACATAAGATAAAGGTCTTAGAATTGGCTATTTGATGATTCGACAAAATTTTAACGGATTCGCTTTTATGGCTAGGTCGTTGGAGTGAACTTCCCTTAATGCTTATGGAGGAGGATGTGTCAACTCGAGCAGAGCTATCTACCGGAAGCTGCGTTTACCAAGTCAATGAGCCCTGCTATTCAAATTCTAAGATCAAATTTGATCTCTTCACAAAGTAATATTGGTTACGTAGAACACGACTTCACTGTATACAAAATTAATGCGTGCGATAAAGTTAGTTCGTGTCCTGTAGTTTTATATCAGTCTCTATAAAACAGGTTTGTTGAACAGTATCGGATTAAATTATTAACATTGTACTTCCAGCAAATCAGAAGATAAACCACACAATTTGGATCTGAGGCTCAATCAGTTACCAAAAAACTTCAACCCCAGCGTACCATTGAAAGTTGTCATCCACGGTTTTGGTTCACGTTACCACGTCGATGATATCGTCAACGGTAAGAAGTGTCTTTTTATTTATGAAAATAGGCAAGCCCAATACCATAGGAATATCATGAAATAGTACAAGTTTAAGGAGGTACCTAAGAACATAAAGGTAAACATCCACATAAAGGCAAGATAATAAGTATGAGCGGATTTCCGTATAATTCCATCTATTATTATCGTATTGTATGAGGTTAAATTATTTGAAAATGTGAGCTTTATGTGAGCAGAGAAATTTTCAACTATTAATTTTATGGCAAAATAACTTATTCTAAATTATAATCTGCTATTCGACAGGGGATTTCGGATTTTTAATTTTTTTTTTTTTTTTTTTTTTTTTTTTTTTTTTTTTTTTTTTTTTTTTAAGTTTTCATCGATTTTTAGCTCATATTAATTTAAAGTCATTTTTTAGGAAATTGAAATTTTTTTTTAACGTTTTAGGAAATTGAAAGTTTTCAATGTCCTATTTTTATAGTTAATAAACTTTATTTGAGCAATATTCCGCTAAAAAAATTAATGTAACGCTTTTTAGCTATTTTGGCCATTTTAAGTGATTTTTTTAGCACATTTTTTGGAATTTGAGCAATTTAATGTGCTCAGCAAGTGCTGGCCAACGAACTTATCTTTTCATTTGGGAAGCTTGATTTTTTGGCGCAATAACGGTTTTTATCTCAATCCTACGGAGAATCATCGTCTGGAGTGATATTATATGTGTATATATATAAATATATATAAACAAACGTTGAACTCGAGCAATCGTTTCAAAATGCCTCACAACGGATGTTGACGAAGAAAATTTTGAAAATGGTCACTTAAAAATTTTGGAGCCATTGCAATAGCTTCATTTTTTACGAAATTTCGCTAAAAGTAGTACAGAAACTCAACTCTTCTCAAATTCTTATATTATTCTTCAAATTGCAGTAGCACGTTCAACTATTAGGTACACGGCGGCGAATCTAGATGATAACAGTACTCAGATACTAGCTCAGGCAATGGGTGCTATCAGACTGTGGACGGCGAAATAATGTAGGTAGGTAATACACAAAGGTGGCAGTTCATTTCGAACAAAACTATTTTTTGATGGCTGATGATGATGATGACTTTACATCGAAAGAACTCGCCCCCAGTGCTACACACGTGCTCTACACGTTAGTGACGACGGACTCCGAAAGGTATGTAAATGATGATTCAACATTCTCAAATCCCACTTATTCTTTTCTACACTGATAAACTTATATACCTACTCATGTAATTCATCAAGACATGAGCAAGCCTAATTATATTTAATGGATTAGACAATACGTGTCATTTAAATCAGTTTTAAACAGAAAGATAATATAAGAGTAATAAATTAACAGTATAACAAAGGGGATAAAAAAAAAGAGTTTTCAAAGTGGTGACGGAGGATGTAAAAAAATCAAATTCAGTATTTATAGATAAAAACAGGTTTGCACTGCGAGGAAGTCTAAGAAGGGGCCGACTGCCCAGTTAATTTGAAGGGGAAATTGGGACAAGAGCTATGGGCAATTTAAAGGTGTTATTCTTGATTTTAATGAAGTTGAATCAAGGGTTAGCGAGGTTTGGTCAATAATTCAAAAACTATTCTACGCCGACGTTTCGCTATTTCTGTATAGCATCTTCAGGGCTTAGTAGTGGAGCAGTAAGGATTGTAAATATACAATCCTTGCTGGACACATTGCACTTGTACACTATTTTCATACATGCTAACTGGAGACTGTTTTTAATAATAGAAACTTGATAATTATGATGAAAATTATTAGAGGATAAATATTGCATAGAAAATGCCACGTGGGCTTGTTTGTCTGATATCAGTCTGTTAAGTGTTATCAGGCAAACAAGCTAATAAAACAAATAACATAATGGCAAATGACAAGATAATGAGACAAATAGACAAACAACACTCATCAGACTGATATCACACAGACACTGATATCAGACAAACAAGCCCACGTGGCATTTTCTATGCAATATGTATCCTCTTTAATAGTTTTCATCATAATTATCAAGTTTCTATTTAAACAGTCTCCAGTTAACATGTATGAAAGTAGTGTACAAGTGCAATGTGTCCAGCAAGGATTGTATAAAGTGCAATTAGGACCTACAATTTTTCCTGCTCCACCACTAAGTCCTGAAGATGCTACACAAATACAGCGAAACGTCGGCGTTGAAGAGTTTTTGAATTATTGACCAACCTTCGCCAACCCTCAACGTCATTATCATACAAGTGATCGAGAAAACTAACATAATTCTTGATTTTATGATGGAGAATGAGGTCGGATGATCCTCGTCGCTTATCAAGGGTCTCCAAGCAGCATCTCAAAAGCAGCAGCTTTTGGATCTCAGCTTATGGAATTCTAAATTTGAATACGACATTGTATATCAGTGATGGATAGGAAGTGGTTCCTCCTTCTCAATTCTTACAAATGTTACATCTTAGGGGTATAGTTCCTGGGCTATCAGCCTTCAGGATATCCTCTGGGTGTAGCAGATTAATCGCCTCTCCCCTTTGAAGGGGGAACTACTACATTTATATCACCTTCATTGTTATAAATCTGATGAATTAAGTAGGTAATACTAAGTTATAATGATTATTTTATAATAAGTAATAATGATTATTTTTCTACGTTTTAATCGGTCATTTGTCATGATGTTTACAAATAAGAAAAATACTGCCTAAACATTTATACTCTTCAATGTTCAATGGTTGATTGAAGAATAGTTTTCTAAATGTTCCTTCAAACTGTAAGTAAGTAGGTACTTCTTGAAACCACTACGAGAGCTGAAAAATTGCATGAAGCGATTTCATCAACTACTTGCAAATTTGACATTATTTTGACAGCGTCCTGTTGTCGCAACCTTCTCGACGTGACACTAGGAACACAATATGTCCAGCTGTGCGCGCCCCTGCTGACATCAATTCGAACTAGCGTCAACTGGCTATAGAAATAAGTCTCTTATGGGTAGCTAAGTTCTATGATAATTCTGTTCAAAGTCCTCCGTGGTGTAGTGCATAGCGTATCAGACTTCGAAGTAGAAGGTACAGAGTTAGATCCCAAGCTCAGGATATTTTTTTGCATTATTAAAACGTTTTAAATCATACTTTAAACCGTCATTTTGATCTATTCCTCTAACTACTCTGAATTTTTACTAAGGGATTGACTACTTGACGTTATGTAGTTTTGAGATGCGAGCTTGCGAGCATCCAGACCACCTAACCATACAAATCATTCTGATCTATTTGTCCAACTAATCTGAATTTTTACTAATCGATTGACTACTTGATGATGTTATGTATTTTTGAGGTGCGAGCTTGCGAGCATCCAGACCACGAAACTATACAAATCATTCTGATCTATTTGTCCAACTAATCTATATTTTAGCAGCGGACATGGATTAATAAAAATTGAGGCGCCAATTCATTCAACGGAACCTATTCGTGCGAAAAGGCTATGGGGGAACGTAGTTGCAATTCAGCTCGGTAGGGGCGCGCACAGCGGGACATGTTGTGCACCCAATGTCAAGTACCTTCTCGCTTGATAGACATTTAATGAAATTATACCGATTTTCCTTCCTCTACCATTTCGTCAATGTGTATGATATCCCAGGAACAAGTAGAGAAAGAGATTATCGACCCACAACATGTATGTTGTCAAATTATCAGGATAAGGGTCAAAAACGAATAAAAGTCCTTACCGCCGAGCTTTCGGTTTATATAAAACCATCTTCAGGGCTCAAGGATCTTTCACTGTGTCAAAATATAGGACACAGTCATGCATTTAGAAGGATTTTAGTTTAGTTTAGCTCTGTATGCTTGCCAGCAGTGTTTTTTCTAAGTTTTTTCAATATTTTCAATTTTAGCCTCTAGTTTTTTGAGTCCTATTCATGTGCCAACCCTTGTCAGCCTCAACTGCAACCATTTCTTATTTTGTTATGACAATTGACTTCTAAATCCAAGACCGTGTCCTATATTTTGACACCGTGAAAGATCCTTGAGCCCTGAAGATGGTTTTATATAAACCGAAAGCTCGGCGATAAGGATTTTTATTCGTTTTTGACCCTTATCCTGATGATTTGACAACATTTCGTCAATGTTACGTTCAATAATGACGAAACACTTGCTTGATTTTGCAGCCTATGTAGAGAAAGGTGTCTACAACGTGTTGGTGGTTGATTGGGAAGACCTGAGCATGAGGCCCTGCTATTTCACGGCTGCCCTGAACACCAGACAGGTTGCTCGCTGCGCTGGCATCGCCGTCGCCCTCCTCAAGCCCAAAGGCAACGTTCACATCGTGGGCTTCAGCTTGGGAGCTCACGTCGCAGGACACACCAGCCACTTCATGAATGAGCACCTTGGCCGACGAGCCAATCGAATTTCAGGTGTTACCAGTATTGGTTTATTATTTTCGGTACTTTTCCCCTATACCCCCCCCCCCCTTCACCAGTCAATTTGTCTTCAACAAGCCCACCCGATGTTTCTAGGCATTACTTCTTACTCAGATTATGTTATGTTATATTATGTATTCTTGAGATGCGAGCTTGTGAGCATCCAGACCGCCAAAATATACACATCATTCTGACCTACATGTCCAACTAATCTGTATTTTTACCAAGGGGTTGACTACTTGATGTTATGTAATTTTGAGATGCGAGCTTGCGAGCATCCAGACCACCAACCTATACACAGCATTCTGATCTATTTGTGTGAATTAATGTGCATTCTACTTGTGCGAATTCATGTGGA
The DNA here is from genome assembly GCA_030762985.1 of Adelphocoris suturalis. NCBI lineage: Eukaryota > Metazoa > Arthropoda > Insecta > Hemiptera > Miridae > Adelphocoris > Adelphocoris suturalis. The sequence continues at coordinate 62,108,955 of CM061043.1, forward strand.
GGCAATCAAACCACAACCACGCCGATTTGTTTCAACAATCAATTAATTGAAAAATTAAGTATTATTTTTCAAAATAATATATTCCTTCCCACAGCTTGAAATTGGACTCAATTCTACGTAAATATGTAATCTAAGTAAGAAGTAATGCCTAGAAACATCGGGCGGGCGTGTTGAAGACAAATTAACTGGGGGGGGGGGGGGGGGGGGGGTTAACGGAAAATTACCTTATTTTCAATATTGAACCTTTTTGTAATCGACTAAGATAAAACTCGGCGCTTCGCGCCTCGGCGGGGGGCTGCGCCCCCCTGCACCCCCCCGGATGTTATTGCTTTGAGCCTGACTGCTAAAATGTAAGAAACATGGAATCATGTTTTAGCTCCACGCTCTCACTTGATTATAGAAATGATCACGACGAACTCCTTAAATGATGCAAACTCCTTTGCAGAGCTCTCTGATACCCCACTGTTGAAACTGGAAGAACTAGAGATCAACAAACTCGATTGAATGACAGTGTATGTAGAAGTTAACGTCAAAGCCGGATAACTCAAGTGACAAGGATTTAGCGTTTACAAACACCCATGTAAATTGTAAAAAGGCCAACTACTGTAAATGTTATAAAGAAACTACATACGAAATTACAGCTTCCTACAGTGCAAAGCATGGAAATTAGCTTTAAGAGCCACTCATCTGATCCGGACCCTGGGCATCGTCAAGTAAATGTCCTAAAGAGGCTACATACGAAATTACAGCTTCCTATAGTGTAAAGTATAGAAATTACCTATTAAAATGATTTAACCACCGCTTCACAAATCAAACCGTTCTCGCAATATTCGGATCACCTGCTATGAATCACATAATCGAAACACCAGCTCAATGAAATCATCAGAAATTAACAAGCGGTTGCAATCATGTTCACAATATCAATAATTGAGAATGATCACCAGTGTGTAAACAATTATTCATATAACCATGCTCATAACTCAGCTTGTTGGCCACGCACTTCGCAGTAGTTAATATAGTATGGTTGGATAAATCGAGAGCTTTCGAACGAATGGTCAACGAATTTTGTGGGATGAAAAACGACGAAGTATCATATCCCTAGCAACGACTCGGTTGTAAGCGGAAATCATCACAATTATTGACGCTACTTTCATCACACTTTATAGTCTCACTTTTCGGCGGGGGATCCATCGCTAAAACATGATTCCATGTTAAAAAATTTAACCCCCCTAAAAATTTGTTGATTCACGTTTCAAGATGCATAGAATCTAAAAATCGAATTAAAAAAATAATAATCCGTCCGTACGCCGTCCGGAGCTTTTCTCCAAAACTACTGGACCAACGTTTATAAAACGTGGCTGAAAAATCATACATCAGCCGAGGATGTGCCAGTAACATCGGCATCAATTTTGATCAACCCTAAAGGGTAGTAATTAAGGGCTGACGAAAACTCGAGAACTTGAAAACTTTTATGGTAACAGTACAAAATGTTTTTTTGGTTGTCATTTTCATATATTTTCCCAACAAATCGAATGAAATCATCCGGAAAGCCGTACGATTTTCCGTTCCCTCATTACAAGCTAAAATAGAGCAGTGGACCTTTGATTTTTAGGGGGAACTAAGTTTTATCAACGACCGCTAGATAACGTTAGGGTAAAAACATAGTGGAGCGGCTAGGATAGAATGCAGGGATCTATTATAACTACAGTAGATATAACAGATCCCTGATAGAATGTAACCGAGAGCCAAGCTGATCGTGTTTAAATAATAAATGTAGGGAGACGCGCTAAAACATAGCGGAGTGGGGAGTGGCAACGACAAGCTAGCCTCTTCGCTTGTATATTTCTCCCCGATTTCTTTACTTCGAGGGTTCAGTAGAGTCTTGCTGATCAGTGGCAATATCCGCTACAATTAATAGTTTTTCTTTTGTAAACTTTGATATAATTAAACAACATTATAAATTCAGCCAAGAATTTTTTTTTTTTTTTTTTTGTAATTACTGCCCTAGTTATGTCGCCTTTTGAATGTGCAATTTATACTTCAAACATTCTTTTACGCACTTGGAAGGTACTAGCAATGTTATGAAATTTTTATTATTTTTGAATATCTAAACAACCGTATGATAATAAATAGACCACCTTACTGTATTTTACTATTTTAACCATGTAATAAAACATACCTCAATATAATAAGTATAGCTTCTCGTCACATTCAATCGGCTGCTTTACAAAATTAGTGCATTCCCCCTCCATGTTAGGAGAAATCAGGTTACGAATATACTCAAAAGTACTGTAATCCACCAAAGTGTATTGGAAAAATCGATCTGGATATTGTTTCAACTGTGGAAATAAGTGGTGGTACTCTCCAAACTCTGTATGCTCCCTATTAACTGGGTGCACTGCAAAACTTCTGCCGCCTAAAACAATCATTTCAAGCGCACTGCTGTCGTACAACAAATTTTCATCACTGTCTGACGACATTCCGCAAACTGAACCCTCATGAGTCGCTGCTGACATAAGCTTTGTTCCAACAACGCTTCGAGAGCGACCCCCGGGGCTCCTCCAGGCTTGCTGTGGGGTTAGCTTCAAGGTCGCCCACTTTCGTGTCTGTTGGAACACTTCGGAGCTCACTCGAGAGTTCAAAACGCATTAACGGTAGTCGAAGATTGACATAACGCAGATAATCATCCGCGCGAAAACCAGAGAGAGTGATAACAAACGTAGAAGAGAAGGTTATGTGGATTGTAGTTTACCCAAGAGTAACATATTATTTCAAAATGCGCATGCGCAGGGCTCGGAGCTCTCGATGAGACCCAGTCAATAGTGTGGGGCTGCTTGGGGCACCCCCGGAGCGGCTCTGGGGGCGCTCTAAGATCTGTTGGAACACAGAGCTCTCAACCCCATAAGGTTGTTGGAACGCAATTTCGAGCTCTGAGATCCTCTAGGGCGCCCTTTTATCCTTGATGGAACAAAGCTACAGTAGACTATGTGAATGTGAAGTGCCAATAGCAACGGGGGTAAAAGAACTCTTGGCTAGCTCTCGGCTACACTCTACCCTAGCGGCTCCACTATGTTTTTACCCCTAGGATTACAGCAAGCGGGCGGCTTTATGCTACACACGCGTCGCTGCCATGGTTTTGCCAATTCATGGCACTGCATCATGAGCTCGTGTAAGGAGAGCTTAGGTGTGTTACTTAATTTTATTAAGTTCTCTTCAGTAGGCGTCTTCATCTATGCAAACACATTAGATACCTACTTCTTCCTTTTCTAATCAACCTAGTGAAATATCTACATTAATGGTAGTTAAATACTTTATGTGCAAAAAACAAACATAGTTTCTAATCAATTCACAGTGTATGCAACCCTTCTACTTGGTGAGAAGATGACATAGTCATAGATCGATTTTTGTAATGCAGTGAACCCATTTGGAGTTGCAAAGCTTCGAGTTTCGATAATAAATATGCTATGAACAACGCCGATCGATGAAGGAGTAAGTCGAGAGGATTGTAATATAGCCTAAAACCATTCTTAGAACCTGCTGGTAATTTTGGGGAAAACCGCATTAAAATCCGTTGAGCCGTTTTGCGAGCAACATAAGAGAAACAAAACAACATTCTCATTTATATAGGTAATGGATTCATTTTTGAGAGGTCTTCCGAATGCTAAATGTGTTTAGGTGAGTACTGTATCTACTACTAGTATTGTGAGTACTGTAACAACGAGAGGTGATGGAAAGAGAGTAGTTTACTCCTTGAAAGGAGAAAGCCGATTAACCTGCTACAACCAGAGGGTATCCTGGACACTAATTGCCCAGGAACTATACCCCTAGATGTAACATTCGTAAGAATTGAGGAGGAGGAACTACTCCTATCCATCACAGAACGTAGGTATAGAAACTGTGGATTATGATGAACTCAAACATTTTGACATTTTATGTCTTTACTTTGGCATATGAACGAAAAAAGCGTTAACAAAAAGCGTTCAAAAAAAGCGTTAAAAAATGCGTTAAAAAAAGCGTTACGGTTGGTTTTCTGATGATTTTCGCTTACAACCGAGTCGTTGCTAGGGAAATGGTACTTCGTCGTTTTTCACGAAATTCGTTGACCACTCGTTCGAAAGCTCTCGATTTATCCAACCATATTATGTTAACTACTGCGAAGTGCATGGCTAACAAGCTGAGTTATGAGCATGGTTATATGGATAATTGTTTACACTCAGGTGATCATTCTCAATAATTGATATTGTGAACATGATTGCTACCGCTTGTTAATTTCTGATGATTTCATTGAGGTGGTGTTTCGATGATTTGATTCATAGCAGTTAATCTGAATATTGCGAGAACGGTTTGATTTGTGAAGAGGTGGTTAAATAATTTTAACAGGTAATTTCTATACTTTACACTCTTGGAAGCTGTAATTTCGTATGTAGCCTCTTTAGGACATTTACTTGACGATGCCCAGGGTCCGGATCAGATGAGTGGCTCTTAAAGCTAATTTCTATGCTTTACACTCTAGGAAGCTGTAATTTCGTAGTAGCCTCTTTAGGACATTTACTTGACGATGCCCAAGGTCCGGATCAGATGAGTGGCTCTTAAAGCTAATTTCTATGCTTTACACTCTAGGAAGCTGTAATTTCGTATGTAGCCTCTTTAGGACATTTACTTGACAATGCCCAGGGTCCGGATCAGCTGAGTGGCTCTTAGAGCTTGCATACGAGTCTGCAACTAAAGACACAAAATGTCCCAATGTGTTGCAGACCCGTATGCAAGCGTTTCTGATGATTATGGAATACAACCTTATTGTTTTATATTTCTGTTACACATTTGGTTCAAATCTTGGTAAATGGATGATAGCGTGACGTTAATGATTCACCGTTCAACAGGTTTGGATCCAGCCTTGCCCCTTTACGCAACGCCCATCAACGCCAAGAAATTGGACAAGACCGACGCAGATTTTGTTGACGTGATTCACACGAGCGTTGGAATATTTGGAAAACTTGAACCTTCTGGACATTCCGACTTTTACGTCAACGGAGTTGCAATACAGCCTGGTTGTAACGTTTTCCAAGTACCAAGTAAGCACATAGAATTGGACAAACATAATTTTGTGCTTGAAAAATCACTGAAAATGGCAAAAAACGGCCAAAATCGTTAGATTTATCATTTTTAGCAGAATTTTTGAAAAAACCAAAATTATCAACGACTAACTAGGACATTAAACAAATTTGCGCGAAATTATGCTGAAAACCGAAATCAAATTTCATCAACATTTGCTGAAAAATCTAAGATAAATTGCAGAACAAAAAATCTAAGAACCCAATATTTTTTTAATCTCATACTTTTATTTAGTAATAGTTAAATTTTGCCATAAAATTGGTTTTTACAGTTTTGAACTTGAATTACTTAAATTTCAGTACAATTCAACACATATTTATCAATAGAATTTGTAAATAAACTTAAATGATATCAGGAAGTTGGGTTATGACTGAATAACACTGAATTAAAGAAATGAAGAAATCTCTTAATAGGAGCTTCTAGTGAAGGAAAAGGCTGTTAAATATGAACTGAACTTGCTCGTACACCTCGGAAGCAGCCATGATTGTCTAGCGGTTCACGCAGCTTCAGTTCCTTCCCCTTCCGCTGTCCGCGCTGTCATCGACGTAGTCCGTCCGAAATCAACCGTTCAGCCCTTCTCAATTCCCGATTTATTTCGAAATATATGAAGACCGCCATATGCAAAACATCCTAAGAGCCATTTTTGAAGAAATACATACGTTTTTAACGGATTGGGACCTTATGTGCCATAAGACAAGATACTAGAGCTCCGAGCGGTTCGTTAATCAAATTTAAACCAAACAAACCTAAGTGCCCATTTTGTTCCACTAACCTGCATTGCTATGCTTCCTTCCTGATCCCCCTATTGCTGCTTTTTACACGGAAACGAACTAATAATAAAACATGCGAAAAATAAGATGCCCTCCATTCGGTTTAAGTCAACTTTGCTCACATCCCAAGTGTATTATAGCTATTAACTGACGTGTAACTTGGGATTCATATCGACGATAGCGATGAAGCCTTCTTCTACATTTAGGACAAGTCAAACAAAAGGGAATACCTACGGGACTGTAACGAATTCGGCACCTGTATTTTATGACTATACAGCAAATCGTCTTAAATAGCCCAAAACTAAAACAATCTTCTAGTCAGATAACTGTGGGGTTTAAAATAAAAAACAGGGTATTTAGGTCATACCTACACTGTTACTTATGTGATCGGGATTTCGGAGTTGTCGAAAGATCAAAAAAGGGAAAGAAACCACCAAAAGACTTGATGGGTATAATTGCTAATGCAAAACTTGCAGATCCGAATTTTATGCTAAAGTCGGAAGGATGACCATTGCGAACGTTTTGCTTGATATACAGACAGCTGATCTTCAGTCCGCTACCCTTAATCCCGCTGGGAAGGAAAAGACGTTGAAATCATGATCCCATGGATATCCTAGAAAAATCAAGATTTTTATTCAGATGCCAGCGGGTGAGCTGCACGGACCCACATCTATTGTTCATTTTTACCGGGTACCCTTGCCATTTTTACCCAGCAGTCCCCAAAAGGTCAATTTAAATTTCAGCAATCACGTTTCAAGTTGTACCTAATTAATTTTTCAACTAAGCGTCCCCTCAATATAACCTCAGTTTGGTACCTTAAAACTATTCCCGACCAACATTGCTGCAGTTAATAAGGCGTTTTGAATATCAATTTTCAAATAAATACTGCTCGGCTCAACCCACCAAAATCGTTTTGGTATCGTTGAATTTTATCGAAAGTTCTTTACGCGTGAATCCATTCAATCCTCATTTGACTCAAATTCGACACCCGTGAGGTTTTTCCGAATTCTCGATGAAGGAGTAAGTCTACAGGGTTGTAGTCGGGGGGGGGGGGGGGGGGGGGGGGGGGGGGGGGGGGGGTGTTAATCGGGACCCTATGAATGACCATGTACAATTTCAGCTCAATGGGTCCAGTAGTTTTCAAGTGATTGAGTAACACAAACAGAGACACCATTAGATTTTTATATAATAGTATAGATTATATCACAAATGATAGTAATTTTATGAGTTTTTATTTTTCCAAACTATGGTTTACGTCTCATACTTTCCTTACATTTCGATTACTTCTTTTAAATACAGTTGGTGCAATAAAAGTTCTAATTAAGTACTTCATTTTCAACCCTTTTTTCAAAATTGTTGTGATGTAAGAATCCGAATCCAGGTTGAAATGCATTCAATCTGAAATTTGATCTTCCTGATTCCCAAAATAAGTTATACAAGGAGATGGGCACTTAGGGTGTTTTGGTTGGAATTAGCTAAAAATAGAACAACTGATTTTAGTTGTTGGTTTATATACTAATTTAATGGAAATGAAATGTTTACTAGACATAGAAAACTACGCAAGACATTTTATCCATTTTTGAACGGATATGAACAGTTTTTTGGGTCCGCTGAACAATTTTTGAAATGGCACTTAGGATGTTTTGCATATGGCGGTCTTCATATATCCACCGCTCGCATTTGGACGATTGCTTGAAGCATATTCAGTAAACTTGCAACAAACCTCGGGAATGTCGAATTCGCTGCCAATACAGGGCAATTCCCAAAAATCATAATTTTCTCGTCCGTTTTTGTTTTTTCTCTTCTTTCTTTTAAATAATCTTTTGGTCTGGATATGCGAAACGATGGTGTTTTTTTTAGGACGTCCCTCTGAAGCTATGTCTTATAGGCAAGGCTTCGTTAATAAGAGAAACGCCTATTGGAATTGTTTTATGAATGATTAAATATGATTATTTACCCTTTGAATAAGGAAATAAATTATTCTATGTTCACAATATTTTCAACCAATTTTTGTGGTTCTTCTTCTGTTAGATCCTTTCACTGTTTCGTTCGAAGTATTTGGTCTCTCTGTGGAACCGCTCATTCTCAGTACGTAAATTCACATTTAAAAAATTCCAGTCATGCAGATGAAAACTAGCGCTCACTGCGGAAGGGAAGGAACTGAAGCTGCGTGAACCAGCTAGACATTCGTGAGCAGCCTCTATGCTTAAGGAATGTGGGAAAAGGAGAAGTTAGAGTAAATTAAAGTTCATTTAAATTAAAGTTAAGGGAAATTAAAGTTCCACGAGCATACTCCGTAGCGTTTAGTTGATGAATAATAATAATGCGAGTATACGATCACGCCGCATGAGTAGTGTAAACCTGTACCTGTTTTTTTCGCATAAAAACGCACGAAAATAACTGAGATATGTATGGTTGATTTTAAGGTCCAAACCGGCCATTTTCTTTATAATTTTAAATATTGTTTTTAACCATATTTTTACTATTTTTGTCTAGGCGTTCAATGATTTGACATCCGGATTTAGTTGTGGGAAAGCTTTTTTGCTTGGAAACGCACACAGTAAAGTTTTTAGTTTAAACAATTTTAGTTAGTAAAAAAGGTTCAAAAAACCATGATCGGGAGCTGAAAAATGCATTGATTTGGCGCGCACTGGTGGTGTGGCCGCCAGCAAACATAGGCCGGTTTGTAGCTTAAAATCAACCATATCTTAGTTATTTTCGTTCGTTTTTATGCAAAAAAAACAGCTTCAGGATGATGACGTCAATTTTAACGTGCGTTCGAATGTAAGTGTACAGGTTTACACTACTTGCATGACTGGAACTTTATTGGGAAAGATTATAACGAAAATTCGTGCCTTCCAGATCCTGCGCTTTGCAGTCATGGAAGGGCCACCAAGTTATTCGCCGAGTCCATTAGAAACCCAGACAGTTTCTTGGGCGCCCCTTGCCCCTCGTTCTGGTACTACGTGTCTGGTTTCTGCTCTACGCGTGTTTGGCCGTTTTCGGCTAAAATGGGAGACAGAGCCGACCCAAAGTAAGCATTTTCTGTATAATTTTAAATATTGTTTTTAACCATATTTTTACTATTTTTGTCTAGGCGTTCAATGATTTGACATCCGGATTTAGTTGTGGGAAAGTGCAGTGTATGCAGGGGCGTCGCTAGACAAAAATAGTGAAGGGGGAAGTATGAAATTTTCAATTGAACCACAAGTACCTATTCCCAACTCCAGAAAACATGAAAATAAAAGGAAGAAAATGTGTTTTATAGCTTAAGTATTGCCGTCTACTTTCAGTTAATATCAATTGCCTACAAGAGCCTATTACATACTCTACACGTATGTAATACAAGCTTCATTCTCATTGTGTGCTCTTACCGTTCTGAACGGTTCTGGGCAAGCGCAGTCGAGTTTCGTCGTTCGCAGTACCAGAACGCCCAAATCCGGAACGCCGAGTTCAGCGTTCGCAGTGTTTTGCGAACCCAGTTCCAAACTGTTCCGACATGCGCATTTCACAATTTTTCGGAACTCGTGGAGTAAACAATACGCTCTCTTCGGCTTTGGTTGCCTGTGTTCCCTGTAATTTTCCCTGTAAAATTTCGCTTTGTTCTGTTGTTCGCTGTTCTTCATTTGAATTTCTTCATCGAATGTCAACTAGAAGCTCGTCAAGCTCGGAAAGCGATAGTTTTACGATGGTGGTGAAGTTTCATCGTTTGTAGACGATGAGGACGAGATTGAAGTAGTAGTTGGATCTCGTCTACATCCACGAAACTCGAATATTTTCGACGAAATTGTGTCAAGATTCGACGACCAAAAGTTTGTTTACCGTTTTAGAATAAGCCATGGGCTCGCAGAGGAGTTAGCCTACCGTTATCAGGCGAAACATTCTACCATTAACGTTCTGAAATCGTTCGCAGTGCAGACGCGGTTCCACAAGTTCCGGAACGCCCCGGGATTTTCCGTCCCAGTTCTGATGAGTTCGAGAACTGTCAGAACGCGCACTGAGAACGAAGCTCCAGATTGGACATGGGGCTTAGGCCCCTTTCACACCAAACAAATCCGAATCAATCAGATTCACTCCGAATCATGTTGAATCTGATTGACCAAGATTCGGCTTCGGAGCGCTCCGTTTAAATGTGAAGGGACTCTTTTCCAGCCTTCAGACCGGACGAATCAGGTTCAATCAGTATTGATTCGAGGTCGCACTTGATTCAACCGGTCGGATTCCTCGTCCGGTCAGTCTTGAATCAACAACCATACGAGATGGACGTGGAATTATTAACTTTAAAAGTAAAAGAAAATTGTGCGTCCACAGGTCCCACCAAATCCAGCAGTATAACGAACAATTCCTCACTCAATCGGAAGAAGTCATAGAATTTCTTCTCATTATTTTGTAGGTCAGGATGTAAATGATGAAACATACCAAAATCCGGCCTTTTCCTATTTATGTGATGTACCTATCCACACTTTTCTTGTTTTCTGTTTCCGCCGTTGCCTCCTACGAAACACTATTGCATTTAAAACAACTGCGTCCATGATGATAGCTCAAAAGCAACTAAAAGAAAGAAAACAAAAAGAAGATGAAAGGATTTTCATAGATTCAGGTTGATTCAGCTGGTGTGAAAGCGTGGAGATGACGAATCAGATTCAATTTGTTTCGGAGTGATCCAGATTGATTCGGATTCGTTTGGTGTGAAAGGGGCCTTATTAGGCAAAGACATAAGTCACTGGTCCTCCCGACTGGATCGGGCTCCCACGATTTATTGAATTGAATTACCTAAATGTAATTTTTTTTAATGACCATTTTCATGAGAGTTTTTATACGAAAATTTGATAACATATCATTTGTATTAAGACCGCAATATTAGTTTTTGATTAAGGCAATAATTATTGTCACTATTCGAAACTTCCGAATATAATTAAAAACACAATGCGATTTGCTCATTAGTAAATCAGATGTTAATTTACATTTTTGAATTGAAACAATAATTGCAATTAAGAAACAATACAATTATTAAAACTTTCATTTCTACAAGATAAGTGATCAAAAGGTTGAGTTTTTATTGAAAGAGGTAATGCCGATTTTTCAATTTAGCCCGTGCTTGTACCGCACTACGTCTTCCGTGTTAGTAGAAAATGAATTTGGTTTCGTGTAATTTGGTCTAGTTTCATGCTGGAAGTTTTAGGATGGAAATTTATTGTCGGTGGAGGAAATTAATTTGGGAGGGGGGGGGGAGGGGGGGGGATTTCGAGAATTCATGATACCTATTTTTGTTTTTGAAGTGTAAACTTCTATAGGCGCACCGCGTCGAAAAATTTAGCGGGGTGTGAATACGATTTTACCGTTACGTTTTTTTCCGTCACGCTGTTTTAGCATGAATATGCTTTAGCCGTGACCTAACTACCGAAAAATGTCCCACGAGAGTGCAACGAAAGTAGCGCCAATAATTGTGATGATTTCCGCTTACAACCGAGTCGTTGCTAGGGATATGATACTTCGTCGTTTTTCATCCCACAAAATTCGTTGACCATTCGTTCGAAAGCTCTCGATTTATCCAACCATACTACCTATATTAACTACTGCAAAGTGCGTGGCCAACAAGCTGAGTTATGAGCATGGTTATATGAATAATTGTTTACACACAGGTGATCATTCTCAATTATTGATATTGTGAACATGATTGCAACCGCTTGTTAATTTCTGATGATTTCATTGAGCTGGTGTTTCGATTATGTGATTCATAGCAGGTGATCCGAATATTGCGAGAACGGTTAAATTTGTGAAGCGGTGGTTAAATTATTTTAATAGGTAATTTCTATACTTTACACTATAGGAAGCTGTAATTTCGTATGTAGCCTCTTTAGCCTCTTTCTATAATAAAGTGAATGTTTACTCGCGAGTTTCTATTAGGAGATCATCATGTCACAAGAGCTCAATCGTCGTGATCATTTCTATAATAAAGTGAGTGTTTACTCGCGAGTTTCTATTAGGAGATCATCATCTCACAAGAGCTCAATGGTCGTGATCATTTCTATAATAAAGTGAGAGCGAGGAGCTAAAACATGATTCCATGTTTTAGGATTGATGGCAGAATGATAAACAGAGTTCAGAGGCCGATGGGGGGTCGGGTTCAGAGAATCGACGAGGAGTGAGTCGTGTACGGCTAAAGCATATTCATGTTTTTTAATTTTAGCCGTCAGGCTAAAAGGAACTGTGGCTTTTTTGACATTTTCATGTCTTTCATATGGCACATAACAAAAAAATCGTCACGATAGGAAATTGCTCACGAAAATTGTCCCAAGTGGCCACAACGATGATTATGACCATCAGAAATGACGTTGTCGCCGCCTGGGTATATTATTAATACTAATAATCAAATTGTTTTACCGTTAAGCGTCACGCGAGGAGCGTCACGCGAGGAGCGTCACGCGGGGAGCGTCACGCGGGGGAGCGTCACGCGGAGAGCGTTACGCGGAGATTCCCTAATGATCCCACGATTCTGAGATTTGGTATGTAGCCCCTTGAGGGACTTCTGAACACAACTGACCGATCCCAGATCAGCTGATTGGCTCTAGAATCCAGTTTTTTCCCTAATGATCCCACGATTCTGAGATTTGGTATGTAGCCCCTTGAGGTCCTTCTGAATACAACTGACCGATCCCAGATCAGCTGAGTGGCTCTAGAATCCAGTTTTTTCCCTAATGATCCCACGATTCTGAAATTTTGTATGTAGCCCCTTGAGGGACTTCTGAACACAACTGACCGATCCCAGATCAGCTGAGTGGCTCTAGAATCCAGTTTTTTCCCTAATGATCCCACGATTCTGAAATTTGGTATGTGGGCCGATGAGGGACTTCTGAACACAACTGACCGATCCCAGATCAGCTGAGTGGCTCTAGAATCCAGTTTTTTCCCTAATGATCCCACGATTCTGAGATTTGGTATGTAGCCCCTTGAGGGACTTCTGAACACAACTGGCCGATCCCAGATCAGCTGAGTGGCTCTAGAATCCAGTTTTTTCCCTAATGATCCCACGATTCTGAGATTTGGTATGTAGCCCCTTGAGGGACTTCTGAACACAACTGACCGATCCCAGATCAGCTGAGTGGCTCTAGAATCCAGTTTTTTCCCTAATGATCCCACGATTCTGAAATTTGGTATGTGGGCCCTTGAGGGACTTCTGAACACAACTGACCGATCCCAGATCAGCTGAGTGGCTCTAGAATCCAGTTTTTTCTCTAATGATCCCACGATTCTGAGATTTGGTATGTGGGCTCTTGAGGGACTTCTGAACACAACTGACCGATCCCAGATCAGCTGAGTGGCTCTAGAATCCAGTTTTTTCCCTAATGATCCCACGATTCTGAGATTTGGTATGTAGCCCCTTGAGGGACTTCTGAACACAACTGGCCGATCCCAGATCAGCTGAGTGGCTCTAGAATCCAGTTTTTTCCCTAATGATCCCACGATTCTGAGATTTGGTATGTAGCCCCTTGAGGGACTTCTGAACACAACTGACCGATCCCAGATCAGGTGAGTGGCTCTAGAATCCAGTTTTTTCCCTAATGATCCCACGATTCTGAAATTTGGTATGTGGGCCCTTGAGGGACTTCTGAACACAACTGACCGATCCCAGATCAGCTGAGTGGCTCTAGAATCCAGTTTTTCCTCTAATGATCCCACGATTCTGAGATTTGGTATGTGGGCACTTGAGGGACTTCTGAACACAACTGACCGATTCCAGATCAGCTGAGTGGCTCTAGAATCCAGTTTTTTCCCTAATGATCCCACGATTCTGAGATTTGGTATGTAGCCCCTTGAGGGACTTCTGAACACAACTGACCGATCTCAGATCAGCTGAGTGGCTCTAGAATCCAGTTTTGACATTTTCATGTCTTTGCTTTGGCACATAAACTGAAAATTCGTCACGAAAACTTGCTCACGCGATACCAATAAATAAAATAGACTCACTGTGTTGCGTAGAGAACAATCAACTGTTTTCTTATTTTGATGCTTGGGTACATGAACTAACAACCTTACTTCACTACCTTGTTGTGTAGTCGTTGACATTTTGACATCTAGAATCCAGTTTTGACATTTTTATGTCTTTGCTATGGCACATAAACTAAACAAACGTCACGGAAATCGCTCACAAAAATATTCTGATGATTTCCGTTTATAACCGAGTCGTTGCTAGGGAAATGGTACTTCTTCGTTTTTCATCCCACAAAATTCGTTGACCATTCGTTCGAAAGCTCTCGATTTATCCAACCATATTATGTTAACTACTGCGAAGTGCGTGGCCAACAAGCTGAGTTATGAGCATGGTTATATGAATAATAGTGTACACACAGGTGATCATTCACAATAATAATATTGTGAACATGGTTGCCACCGCTTGTTAATTTCTGATTTCTGATGATTTCATTGAATTCAATTAAGTACCCACGGGTGGGCGGTTTCTCTTATGGCCCATTTGACTGATCTGTACGCGCCGCCGTGCAATGCACGGGTGAGATCTGCCTAGTAATAAATACAATAAGAAAACACACATGAAAATGTCCCAATGTGTTGCAGACTCGTATGCAAGCATTTAAGTTGTACATAAATTTCCACATCTTTGAGATTTCGAAGTTTCTTTTGATTTTCACGTACAACCAAGCCGTTGCTGGGGAAATGAAACTTCTTTATTTTTCACCGGACAAGAATCGTTCTTCTATTCATGTCGTAGTTTTATATTTATTTATGTTATAAATGGATATAGTAAACAATGCCACTTGTTTTGTTGTCACTTGGTTGAGAAGTTAATCTTTCTTATAGTAATTGTAGACGCGCACCAAGATTTTTTCGGCAACCAAAATCATTTCCATAATATATATATATTTTTTTTTTATTTCTCTTGTTTTAACTCTCGCCAAAATTATATGCAGTCCATCCATAGGGACGCCCCTGTAATGGATGCATTACTTACCAATATGCTTTTTCATCAGCTCCAGAAAGGCCTGCTGCCACAGGGCGAGAAACTTGAGAGAGACCATCAGTATCAATATCAATAGACAGATATCAATCAATATCAATCAATGCAATTACTTCTGTGGTTCACACACACACCACGACATGCTATATCCCCTCGAACTCCTGGACTGGTATTAGTTGATTCCCTTATAATTGGCTTGTGGACAAAGTTTCCGCAAGCATATGTCATGAGCTAACCCAGCAGGTCCCTCACTTCATTGTTCCTTCTTGTAATGAGTCCCCCAGTTTTACAACTGAGGGCGTGTTCAAGAGAAAAATCCCTATGGCCACACCCATCACAAGAAGCTGGCATTTCAACACTGGGATGGGATTATAAATTGTTCGAACTACGGAGTCACAACATGAGAGTCCTTTTATCACGTCACTAGTAACTGCTGCTTGAAAGAAAGAGAACAGCAGATTTCGTGGTTGGCCTCCCAACTCATTTTTAGCCAATCATGAAATCGCACTTGATTCGTTCAAAAGACTCTTCCCTTTTCTCTTGTATGAAAGGAACTTTTTTCTAGGATGTGTTGCTTTTGGCAGTGCGAAGTTTCTATGCATTTCTATTGATTCCACTGTAGGATTTCAAAGATAATTTGAGCAGCCCCCCCCCCCCCCCCCCCCGTCGTGTTGTGAATGTCTATGAATTTTTTATAGACTATCACGCTCTCATTCTATTCTATTGATTCTATTCTATTCTATTGAAAATTCTATTGATTCCACTGTAGGATTTCAAAGATAATTTAAGCAGCCCCCCCACCGTCGTGTTGTGAATGTCTATGAATTTGTTTTAGACTATCACGCTCTCATAAAAATATATAGTAAAATACTTTGTTTTTAAATTTCAGAGCAAGAGGGATCTATTTGGTTCAAACTACAGACTACCCTCCCTACGCCATAGAATCCTCGGAACTGTTTTCGTAATAATGATGATATGTATATTATTTATTGTAATTTTAGTGCTACTGTGATCTTATAATTACTATTTAGCCTAAACCTCATTCAGAACTATCGTCTCACGACAATGTATTGAATTCATTTATTCATAAGTTTTATTCATTCGCCTTTTTGTACCTTCTCAAAACATGACTGTAAATGTTACTATGTGTAATAAATTAACTATAATCAAATGACTTATGATAAACGATTAAAGTAATGGAGCTATTTGTGCGATCTATTCATTGTGTTTATTACCCACTCATTTATTTATAGGATAATAAGCCAGCCACAAAACGAGCACAGTACGAGAAATGATGAGTTAAAGCAAAAACGTGCTCGAAATATTGACCATACGCTCGAAAAATAATTAAAAAGTTCCAGTCATGCAGCATGATCGTAGGAGCGAATTTTTGTACATTATCGTTCTATAGTAAATTACTTTTTTTTTAAATTTGAGCAGTTTGAGTGCAAAGAAATTGTCAACTCCCAATTTTATGGCACATGAACTCGTCCCATATCATATTCTACGATTCAAAACAGATTTTGGATCTTTAGCAATTTTTCAGTTTTTTTCAATCGATTTTTCGGGCAAATATTGAGGACTTGTAGTACGTTCTTCACTATAATTTTGTGAATAATTTTTTTAATGTTCTAGTTCATTGTTGATAAACTTTTTCGGCTAAAATTCTAAGGAAAATATTAATTTATCGATTTTTAGACAGTTTTAGTAATTTGTAGTGATTTTTGAGCACATTTTTTGAAATGTGAACAATTTAATGTGCTCAAAAAGTGTTGGCCAACGAACCCATCCTTTCGTTTGGAAGGCTTGATTTTTTTGGCGCAAGAGCGGAACATTTATCTCAATCCCAAGGAGTGTTATCGTCTGGAATGACACACACACACACACACACGCATATAAACACACACACACATATATATGTATATATATATATATATATATATATATATATATATATATATATATATATATATATATATATATATATATATATATATATATATATATAACAATATGTTGAGTTCTCGACCACTTTTTTCTTAAAACAAGGTGTTAAGGTTCTTGAGGGTTGGTCAATTTGACCAATTGACCAACCCTCAAGAACCTAACACCTTGTCTTATATATATATATATATATATATATATATATATATATATATATATATATATACAACCTTGTGTTGTGAATTGTGCAACAGACAATGGTGCACCGTTTCCGAGTTAAGGACAAAAATAAATTTTAGGGACATTTCCACCTCCCTCCCCACTTCCTCACAACGTAGAGGTCACGACTTTTAGTAACTACTCCCATCCCAACACATCCCCGAAGAAATTTAAGAAATATTAGATTAGATTATTAGATAAGATAATAAGATTATTATCTATTAAGATACATAAAATTATAAGATTTAAGAAATATTAAGAAAATTTAATTTTAAAAAGTGTTGACCCGTTTCAATAGCTTCATTTTTTACGTGAATTCGCTGAAACGTTATAGTTCAGAAGATGATAACAGGCATCCATATCTATGGCACATGATACTAACAATAAGTCACGAGACCAAGGTGACAGCTGAGTAAACAAATCTGATCTCTTCTTCACCAAAATAATGAGTTCGATTAATCGACTTTTGATTTTTTGATTCAAAATTTCGGCCAAATTGGCATTATGTAGTGTTAGACAATAAGGAATAGTGTTCGTTTTACCGTTATCCTACAACATTGACATCATGCATATGGTGGGTCGATCACCACTTTTCTTGGTCTTTTCTGTTATATCCCCGCATATACAAACTATTTTCTATAGAATGGGGATTGATCAGATTGATGATCCCCAATCATTTTTACGTCCACTGTGGTAAAATAGATCCGAATGTTGTGTATAGTTTGGTAATCAATCCCTTAGTAAAAATTCAGATTAGTTGGATATGTAGGTCAGAATGATGTGTAATAGTTTGGTGTCTGGATGCTCGCAAGCTCGCATCTCAAAAATACATAACATCAAGTAATCAACCCCTTAGTAACAATTCAGATTAGTTGGACATGTAGGTCAGAATGATGTGTAATAGTTTGGTGGTCCGGATGCTCGCAAGCTCGCATCTCAAAAATACATAACATCAAGTAGTCAATCCCTTAGTTAAAATACAGATTAGTTAGACATGTAGGTCAGAATGATGTGTATAGTTTGGTAGTCTGGATGCTCGCAAGCTCGCATCTCAAAAATACATAACATCAAGTAGTCAATCCCTTAGTAAAAATACAGATTAGTTGGACATACTGTTCAGAATGATGTGTATAGTTTGGTAGTCTGGATGCTCGCAAGTTCGCATCTAAAAAATACATTACATCAAGTAATCAATCCCTTAGTAAAAATTCAGATTAGTAGGACCTGTAGGTCAGAATGATGTGTAATAGTTTGGTAGTCTGGATGCTCGCAAGCTCGCATCTCAAAAATACATAACATCAAGTAGTCAATCCCTTAGTTAAAATACAGATTAGTTAGACATGTAGGTCAGAATGATGTGTATAGTTTGGTAGTCTGGATGCTCGCAAGCTCGCATCTCAAAAATACATAACATCAAGTAGTCAATCCCTTAGTAAAAATACAGATTAGTTGGACATACTGTTCAGAATGATGTGTATAGTTTGGTAGTCTGGATGCTCGCAAGTTCGCATCTAAAAAATACATTACATCAAGTAATCAATCCCTTAGTAAAAATTCAGATTAGTAGGACCTGTAGGTCAGAATGATGTGTAATAGTTTGGTAGTCTGGATGCTCGCAAGCTCGCATCTCAAAAATACATACAATCAAGTAGTCAATCCCTCAGTAAAACTACAGATTAGTTGGACATACAGGTCAGTATGAATGAATAGCAGAGAATTAACGGAAATATGCGGGGAATATAACAGAAAAGGCCCACTTTTCTACTTAGTTGACCTTTGTCCGTCCCTTGACACATCGTGTGACGGTCTCGGTGGGGAAGAAGTGACAAGGCGAGGTTTGTAGTGTGAAGCTCGGGAGCGACGAATCGTTGGTAGGTCAGCTACGAGGTGGGGTCAGGAGGTTGGAAAACATCTCACGGACACTCGACGTCTGGCACTACGAGTCGTGCCGTTGCCCGGGCCGGACCACAAAATACCGGACTACCAAACCCGGATGATAAGTTCTGCGAGAAAGTGTCCAGTGGTGAATAATGCGAGGACAATACGTCACCTTACTGACGTTCATCTTCGTCTCTGAACGTAAGGCTTAAAAAATTAAATAAAACACGATCGCATGACAATTTGTTTCCTAAAATTTTAATTTCTCCCTTGATGGGAAAAACAAAAATCATGGATATGTCTAGTGCTTACTGCTTACCAGTAGGTACCTACTACTCAATTTTATACCAACCATGTAGTGCCTTCTTTTCACAAGATTATTCCATTATGGTTACAAAACAATAATAGTTTATAACTTAGATATAAACTACTATAACTATTATAAATCAGCATTCCTTGACACTACAATGGCTTAGAGGTCGTCAGATTTGATAAAATGAGAGCATTCCAAAAAGTGGCGAACGATTTTCCTACTATGAAAACTATGGAAGTTACTCTTCCCTAGTAACGCCTTGGTTGTACGTGAAAAATCAATAGAAATTCTACCTAGCCTTCACTTTTCGAGTTAACAATCTAAAGTGCCGGAGCGTTGCATTTTGTGTGGAGAAAAAAAAGTGTAACGAAAAATTCCTTGACCCCCGCCAAAAGACATATCCATGTCAAAAATGAAATAAAACACGATCGCATGACAATTTGTTTCCTAAAAATTATGAGCACAGTGCCAAGTCATAACGTTTTCTGCAGGCATGTAAAGATGCTGAAGAACAGCGCGTAAGGGCTTGTGGATAGGTTGATTTCTATGAGTAGAAACTGTAGTGAATACCCCAATCCAAACCACTCACCTCACAACCACTCACAAAGTATATAATTCATTCCAATTATCTACCCTCAAACTCAATGGTTAATTTTTCAAAATTAATATTTTCAGAAACTATGAACCTATTCCTTTTACCAAATCATTACGAAGTTATGGAGGAAAGGTGTTTCTTTTTTTTTTTTTTTTGTATTTTGTGTACCTTCAATATGATGTTCTCTTCAAACAGGGTGCCCAAGTCCTCCTAAGTCCGTGGAAATATGAGAAATGTCTCATTTATCAAGGTATCTACTTTATTAGCTGGGCTAACTATTATACGTACCTACCTAACTGACATATCACTCATACATCAAATCAAATATATTTGTCGAGACACAAAGGGTATGACAATTGTCAAATAGAGCAAGTACAAATAAATAAATTAATCAGATATCTTGTAGCCAACAAACGGAGAGAGAGAGAGAGAGAGAGAGAGAGAGAGAGAGAGAGAGAGAGAGAGAGAGAGAGAGAGAGAGAGAGAGAGAGAGAGAGAGAGAGAGAGAGAGAGAGAGAGAGAGAGAGAGAGAGAGAGAGTGGAAGAGAGAGAAAAACAGAACATCAACACAAAACAAAAACGAAAACTAAAAAATTATGCAAAATGCTGGCAGCTACCATACACAATAATACCTCGCCCAAAGGCAGCCCGGTCGGGGCATCCAGGCCAAGCCCGGACCCGGCCAACCCTGGCGGCCTCCAAAGGGTGTTCATATATTTGTAGATGAGCACCCTTGGACACGATTAATAAATCAATTTATATTATATTATAGGATTTAAACGACAAGCGAGACCGCCCCCGGACCGACCGAGAAACCCAGGCCGAAGCTCAGCAATTGAAGAAAATATTATATATATATATATATATATATATATATATATATATATATATATATATATATATATATATATATATATATTTACACGCAGCCAGACCTTTAATAAATTTCATTCACTCAAATCCCTCATTCATACCATTAACAAATGAAAATATATTCAACAAATTACCTACCCCCAATAAATATTTTAAAAAGTAATAATAATAAACTCTAAACTTCAACAATATTCTCAAAACTCTACCACAGAAAAATAAGGGATTTAAAAGCGTGCTTTCATTAAATTCTTCGACTGCTGACATAAAAAATATTAAAAATTTAAATGGCTACCAGGTATATATAGTATAGGTAAACATTACGTATAAATATGAATGACGTTTCTAACCATGATATAATAAATGATCTGAATTGAACCATTTCATAAGTAATTTACAATTTAACAAAAGGAGTCACAAGTAATTATACAAAAGGCGCACCAAAATTTACTTGGAAATTATATCAAAAAACTCGAAAGCATTATAAATTTCAGCGTCAATCAAAGCCTTTTTAATTTTGGTTTTGAATGATTTAAAAAAAAAAAGTTTGTTGAAAGAGTCTTTAGTAGTGATAGTGAGGTATTATGCATTTCGGTAGTTCAGGTACAAATTTAAGATAGACATTTTATTGATTTGATCTAAATTGACTTAATGAGCATGTATGAACAAGCTTTGTACACAAGTCGGCCGATTGTTGACATGCAGACAACCATAAACGATTCGTAATAAAATAAATGCCAATAACGAATTTTCTATTCAAGTAAAAGCAAATAGTTCGCTTCCTTATAATTACAACGCTTATACTGATAATAGATTTCAAATTTGAGTTGATATTTAAATGTTTCATACCTGGGGCCTATGGCTTATCAAAATTGTCATTGTCAGTTCTAGCACAGAACTTCTGGGTAAAAAATTGAATACCTTCCTACGAGTACATCAAATGTGGTATAGTCCAATCCTCAGAAATACGAGAGCACCGTGTTTTGATTACGTATTAACATTAATACTATTGAACCGATCCTCCTATGAAATTTCCACTGGTAGATAAGAATTTCATATTTATTACATATTTCATAGTGATACTTTTAATTGCAATATTCCTGTGGTCTCAGAAATTTTTAGGTGAGAGGAACCACTTAAGGTCTTTTACGACCCATTATATTTTACGCTTTAGAAGTTTAGATATATTAAAAACAACAATAGAACAAGCCTTGTCCTCGTCTTTGTGGTCGTCGGGCATGTTATCTTTCGCATGCATCACCATGTGCTGCACCCATTAGCTGCTTTGCTGAAAGACGAGCTTCAGTTTCTTCCATTTCCCTAAGAGGAGAGGAGAAAGAGAAGGAGTAGAGGTGGTCAGGAGTCAACGTAGATATGAGTCCTTCTTTCACGTGAAGGGCATCAGGGCTCCATCTTCTAGCCCTAGACACCGGACTCTCGTCTCGACCCACAGATTCTCATGGAGACGGCCTGTATAACTGCCATCTGCCTCTTCACTCTAACTAACATCTATCTCTTCACATGGGAAAGAGGCTTGTCCCACTTGTCAGCAAGAACCGTCGCCAATTTTACAATTTTTGATTATGAAAACCCGCAGTAGGTCATGCGGGGTGTCACAGTTGAAGCATTTTTTAGCGTTGAGTCGATTGCGACACCATATCTCCAACATTCATAAATAAGTGAGGAAAGGTAAATAATGCCCAAAATTGACCAAATTTTCGAGTTCGGCTGCAAGTCCTAAAATTTTCTTTGCGATCTCGTCAAACGGCTGTCCCCTCAGTTTTATTAGTAACTTTTTTTGAAAATTCACTCTATTAGCTATGCTACATGACCGAGTACTTTGGAAATGTAGTTAAAGTACAAGTTTTTTTTTTTTTTTCCTTATCAAAGATAACCATCCGCAGCGCTTTAAGTTTTTCCGTCGCCATTTAAGTTTTTGTTTAGACCATTCTAAAGAACTTTCTGTGTATGCGTAGGTACTCTTGGATTTCTAGGCGCGAGAACATAGAGATTATAATCCCTAAATGCCAATAATGATCGCGAGTTTTTCCGGTAGGTACCTTAGGCAGGTAGCCAACATTTATGAAGAATTTAATATTGAATCAAATACCCTTATTCGAGTGGGACTCTTGAAATTTTCTGGAGGTATTGTGGTGTTTTCACTCATTTGTAATCCGTTTAGATGAATCTTCTTCATAAATAAGAGTGTATTTGACGTATGTACATGACGAATTAGTTGCCCAAAAATCAATGTTATCAATTCCGTGATTTTTTGTTTGTTTGTGTGTGTTTATAATAGTTGCATCATCACGACAAGAGAGCAAAGAATCGCCGAGCGAACCTTCGAGGTCTTTCCATTGTAAGGCCGTCCGATACACTGAAAAATGTCAAGGAACTGACGTCCAGTTTTATTTACACACAAGGTAAATTTTCCTTCCAACATCAATTGCATAAAACATTATATCGTCTCCTATACAAACAGGCTAATCCCCCATACGAGTTTATATTACAGAAGGGCGTATAATAATATAATAGGGGGGTCATATAATAGAAGGACGTTGATGTACCTAAATGAAGTCCCTTCTTATATAGCATTTTTTAGTCAAATGAAACCTTTTATCTATCAAATGAAACTTCGAACCGACCAAATGAAACCTTGTTCCAATCAAATTAAACCTCGTACCTACCAAATAAAACCATACACCAATCAAATGAAACTTCTTTTTAAGCAAATGAAACTTTTTTTTTTTTTTGAAATCTCATTTCAACCAAATGAAACTCTTTGATCATTCATATTGTTGATCACCGCGACAGATTGCTTCAACTTCATCGTAAACATAATGATGAAACTGCTGCCACACCGCTTCATTAAATTAATTTGTAGTGACTCTGTGTTTACTTGTTTAGCGAAAATCTGAAATAAAAAATGTTATTTTATCTGGATGATTCGAAAAAGTTACATTTGATTGAAGTAAGGTTTCATTGGTTTGAAGAAAAATAGTGTCATTTGGTTGATAAGAGGTTTCATTTGATTGGTAAATGGTTTCATATGATTGTTAAATGGTTTCATTTGATTGGTAAATGGTTTTATTTGATTGGTAAATGGTTTCATTTGGTAGGTACGAGGTTTCATTTGATTGGAACCAGGTTTCATTTAGTCAGTACGAAGTTTCATTTGATAGAAAAAAAAGTTTCATTTGACTTAAAATTGCTATATTAGGTTATACTAGTAGAGGCAGAGTAGGGCGTAATTTAACTAATTTGTTAGTTAAACTGACGCTGTAGCTAATACCAGTTAGTTATTAGTTACCATACATAACTAAACTTGATAACCTAATTTTTTGGTGTAACTAGCGTTGTAATTGATAACGATGACTTCAATTTATTAGTTATGGCTAAATTCTCCTGAATCAGTTTTTAGTTTCAACCCTTCAATCAATAGATAATTTTGGAGAAATTAGTTTAACTAATAACTAAGAGATAATTAGGTAGTGTTTAGTTATTAGTTACAAGCAGGTAAACTAATAACTAATTTAGTTATTAGTTAAACGCAATCTAACTAAACTAATTTAGTTATAAAAAATTTAGTTGCTACCAGTAAATAATAACGAATTAGTTTTTTAGTCATTATTAGCGCCAATAGTAACTAATAGCTAACTTTTTGTCGTTGAAAACATCAAAATTGAAACCCGTTTAAATAAACAGAGAAATAGTCTTCGCGCAACATGACTTTATATGCTATTTTTTATATATAACGACAATAATAATAAAAAAAGTGTTTGCATGTACAGGGTGTTTCAAAAAGAATATCGGATTTTCAAAGAGCTGTATTAATAAGAATATAAATGCAAAAACACTTTTAATATATTTTACTCTTTTCCCATATTGTCTAAAGTTGTTCAATATGCCCCCCACGAGTAACTCTCACAATATCCAATCGCTATTCAAATTCTTCCCAAACTCTCTCTAACATATCAGGAGTGACAGTTTGAAATGCAGCAGTAATCTTCACCTTGATTTCTTCCAATTCTTAGGCATTGGCGGAGTAAAAACGCACCCCCTTCACATAGCCCCAGCATACAAAAAACCCAAGGCTGAAGCATGTCCCATGCTAAACGATAAGGTTGTATTCGATAATCATCAGAAACGCTTGCATACGAGTCTGCAACACATTGGGACATTTTGTGTCTTTAGTTGCAGACTCGTATGTGTTGCAGACTCGTATGCAAGCTCTAAGAGCCACTCATCTGATCCGGACCCTGGGCATCGTCGAGTAAATGTCCTAAAAAGGCTACATACGAAATTACAGCTTCCTAAAGTGTAAAGTATAGAAATTACTTGTTGAAATGATTTAACCATCGCTTCACAAATCAAACCGTTCTCGCAATATTCGGATCACCTGCTATGAATCAAATCATCGAAACACCAACTCAATGAAATCATCAGAAATTAACAAGCGGTGGCAATCATGTTCACAATATCAATTATTGAGAATGATCTCCTGTGTGTAAACAATTATTCATATAACCATTGCTCATAACTCAGCTTATTGGCCACGCACTTCGCAGTAGTTAACATAATATGTTTGGATAAATCGAGAGCTTTCGAACGAATGGTCATCGAATTTTGTGGGATGAGAAACGACAAAGTACCATTTCCCTAGCAACGACTCGGTTGTAAGCGGAAATCATCAGAAAACAACTGGGACAATTTTCGTCAACAGTTTACGTAACGAATTGTTTGTTTATGTGCCAAAGCAAAGACATAAAATGTCAAAATCGCAAGGTGTCTGGTGACCTGGGAGGCCAGCGGATATCACCGACCGGCCGATCCACCTTTGAGGGAGAGTCTATTTCAGAAAATGCCGCACTGCAAGGGACCAGTGAGGGGGTGCACCATCTTGTTGAAAAATGAAGTTTTCAGCGTTATCCTCTTGCAACTGAGGAAGCAACCAATATTGGAGCATCCCCCACCAATCTTGGCCCCTGTCACTGTGTTTCCATCAAAAACGGAAATCAGAAACTCGTAAACGAGTTCCACTATCTGCTTTACAAGCAGATACCATGTTACATGGATATGTCTTTGATTGGGGATTTCATAACGGTTGTCCTCGAGAGTTGTAAACAAACCCTTTAACTTTGGACTGTAGTCGACGAAATGTAGGATAAACAGTCTACTGTTGTCAAGAGGATGAAAATGTTTCCTATGAAGTGGAATAAATGATGCTATTGCTTTACGTTAAGAATTTTGTAACCGGCTTATTGAAAACGGGTCATGTCTAGACTTTCCTCCACATGTCATTAACTCCCCAAATGATGTCAACAAAAAGCAGTTGATAGTAAATATTAAATGTCTACAAACTGAATCATGTGTCATTGCAAAATTTAGTTTCCGCCAAACGAAAATTGTTTATAACAGTCCAATTAACTTAGTTTAGGAATGGAGCCAGGTACGTAAGGAGTGGGAAATTGGTAGCGTGAGATGTGAACATTTATCTCATAAATCAAGTGGTTTCCAACGAGTGGCAAACGATTTCTGTGCGATGAAAACTGTGGAAGTTCCATTCCCCTAGCAACGGCTGGGTTGTACGTGAAAATCATTAGTTTGGAAAATCGTGACATCAAATTTTGCGTGACGAAAATTTTTGGTTGACCCCCCAGAACAAAGACATATCCATGTCAAAAGAAAGTTCCGAGTGTTGCATGTGGGTTCTCTAACCCCCAAATTCGCACATTATTACGATTAACTTTCCCGCTCAAGTGGAAAGTTGCTTCATCGCTAAAGATAATTCTCAAACAGAAGTGAAGGTTTGGAGAATGGTCGTTGCCAATTCCAATCGTCGTGTCTTATCTCCTCGTCGAAGTGCCTGGACTAACTGCAAGCGATATGGTTTCATTACTAACCGTCGTCTGAGCACCCTCCATACACTTGTAGATGACATTTGTAACTCATTAATCGCCCGCCGAACAGATTTGGAGGGAGTACGAGTGAATGCAGCTTCAACTGCGGCAACGTTTTCAACTGAGGATGGGGAGCGAGGTCGGCCAGTGCTCTTACCTTTGCAGAGACATCCGGTGTCAAGAAACTGGTAAAACCATCGTCGAATGTTGTTATCACTTGGAGGATTAATTCCGTGTTGTTGACGAAATGCTCGTTGCACTGTAATTATTAATTATTGATTGTTAATAATTGATTGAGTGCGACCGAACTCGAGCACACAAAAAGCTTTTTGTTGCTTGGTAGCCATGACTAACGACAGTTGCTACTGAAACTAACAACAAAAATGTGATAACATTGCTTTGATAAGTGCTAGCACTACCCACCGCCTACCTAATGAAACTAGATAACTCCCTATTCAATCCGATAGGTGGCAGACCATTCTCCGATGCATTGTTGCACAGCAATAACTCCGATATTCTTTTTGAAACACCCTGTATTTCAACTCGGAGAATCCTAATATTCATGTTCATTATTTTTGGGCATTTATTTGGAAAAAACAAAAAATTAAGAAATTCGCTCTTATATATTCATGTTACAGCCATGTTATCTTCCGAGAATGAAAACAACGTTCACGGTAAATTCGGAAACAAATTTTTTTATTAGTTATTATTCGCGCGAATAACGACTAAAAACTAATTAGTTATTTGTAGTAACTAAATTAGTTGCTAGTTACTAGTGGTAACTAATCGAATAACTGGATTAGTTACCCTGAAATCAATAACTAATAGATAATTAGTTGTAGTTATTATCATTTGTTTCAATTTAGAATGTAAGCCGCGCCTCAACCGGAAGGGTCATTTGCGGCAATCAAAAAGGGGTGTCAAAAGGACACTGCAACGGGCACGATTCTACGGGGAGCCATGCTGACCGTCCGTCACTAAACGGATTGCCAACACGGACTCCACTAGCAGATCGGAGGGGGAGAAATAATAATAATAATAATAACCCGCAAAACGAGGCATCGCTGCACTCTGCCTCAAGACACACAGCGATGACCGCTTTGTAACCCCTACAGCGGATCAAAATACCCCGTAATGAGAACTAAACTACGACTAGGTGATCCTTACAAATACATAAATATTATCGATAAATATATAATGATAAATACTATATATTTTAGGTAAATAAAGGTATGACTAGATATACATAAATAAATAAATATATCACAGATCAAAATATCACAGTTCGTTGTAAATGCTCAGTGGCTTTCAGGTACACCAATAGGGACTGTACCTTGTCTGGTCCTGACAGAACATCCACCCACTGAGGGGGTGAATGCTGGACTCTGAGGTTCATGAGGGCTGGGCAATCCTCCAAAAAGTTGTAGTTATTATTCGCCATTGTAGTAACTAATTTAGTTGTAGTTATTTCTATTGAGACCAATAACTATTTTCAACCCCTTCGTGTGTTTGGTTACATACGTAGATCTACGTTTGCCCTATCTATACGTATTGTTTTGAATAAAACAGATGTTCATGAAAAATCTACCGAAATATCTTCTTAATATTTTCTTAATTGATTTACTTTTCTGCCTATTCTGAGGTTAAATTCAACAATTTCGTAACTGCTTTTCGCCCAACACTGAGCAGAGGAAATGAAATGCAATACTGTTATGAACTATTTGATTGTGGATTCACAAATAAAGTGAGATTCCCGTTCGAGCTTTAGATCCGCATCATCTGACCAAGTATCGTACGCGTGGCGCTGCCCATCTCAGTAAATAAGAAGCTACGGAGCTCTAGCGAGCATCCAGTCTCAATTCAATTTTCGCCTTATCTGCTTCACCTAGTTACCTTTTTTACAAACCCTAGTTCAGTTTTGGGCATAATCTTTTCGTCGAATACGATTGTAATCGAGATAATTATTCGTTGATTCTGAGTCAACTGCGATTATATTCGTATCCGTGTAATCGTATTCGTCAGTCGGCGATTACACGAACATAACTCATGAAAATGCGTCACGGTCATCAATTGCAATAGGGCGTCCCTCCTATAATACGCGAAGCCTTGCTAATATTACCTAGCTTCAGAGGATTGTCCTTAAAGCGAATTCAACGATTGGAGCCCAGCCTATTTGTCTCAAATCTATTTCAATAGGATATCCCTCAGAAGCTAGGTAATATTAGCAAGGGGAGGGACGCCCTACTGAAATTGATGACCGTGACACATTTTTATGGTTTCTATTCGTGTAATCGCTGACAGACAAATACGATTACACGAATACTAATATAATCGCAGTTGACTCAGAAACAACGAATAATTATTGCGATTACTATCGTATTCGTATTTGACGATAAGATTCTGCCTAAGACTGCCCTAGTTACACCCACGCAGTAAACCAGTGGTTCTTAACCTATGATCCGCGGACCATCAGTGTTTTTAGAAATCTTATTACCCTACGTCAAAATATAGTTAGATGGGAGTGGAAAAACGAATAGGCCATTTGCGAATAGTTTTTTGACAGCTGTGATATCCATCAATCGATCAAGAAAACATTGATCGTGCACTATCTATTCCAATGCTTGAATAAAATTTATCAAATGAAAAATCAATTATTCAATTAGCATAGCGACAAGTAATGGGTGCGAAGGAGACCTCGTTGAAACTATATGGTTAAAAAGTTTCTTAGAAAAAAGAGTAAGGATCAAGTATCCAATTAGGTTAGGGAAGATTTTATTTTAGAAGAAAAGCAATGGACAAGTATGCTGTATTCCATATTATGGGAACATTTCTGATACAATAGGTAAAATTCTATCATCGAGGGGTTACAAAGAGGGTTTTAAAAATAAAAATACCTAATCTTAACGCTTCACTTGGGTCAGTTTATGATACAATCCTTTGACTTCCGATTTCTTCATTGAAAGGTTTTCCAAAACTTTGTTGCGAGTGATTTAGTTTGTGAAAACACATTACTGGACAGTGCACATTAGGAATCGTTAAGATAGAGAAAGAGGAAAACGGCACGTAACCCATTTAATACCGGAGCGTTCTCAGTATCTGCCTGATTGTGTGCAAGAAGAAATAAAAATAAGTCAAAAAGCAACAGGAACTGCAATCATAACTTCATTGTTCCAAAGAATGGAGACTTCTGGAGTAAAATTGCTCTGTCGAACCTAATAGTTCGAAATATTGCGTTGGAACTCCTCAGTCTCTTTTCCACATCATGCTAGCAAGGATTTTTTAGCAAATTTTCATAGAAAATAAATTATGAGAAAATGTTAAAATCAAAATTTTTTGAAAATTTATTGAAATCCGTTTTGAGGCATTCTGAAACTAATCCGAGAGTTTAACGCTTTTTCACATATACATATATATATATATATATATATATATATATATATATATATATATATATATATATATAGACAAATATGTGTGTATATTTTTTATTTACTCATTTATTTATTTATATATGTATCATGGAGTTCCAGTTAGGTAGCCGAGCTTCAGTTTTGGTTTTTTGTAGTTGCTCTTTAAGTAATTAACTCTCACAATTTTCATAAATTTTTAACGGGTTGATTTCTGGAAAAAGGTCTCATTTTTGCGAGTTTGGTTGGTGATTTCTTGTTTACCGAAGGGCAAGGGCTATCCACTCGACCGAATATCGTATTCCTTAGTCAGCAGCACTCGAAGAGCCGACCGGTGTTGCGTCGAATAATTGCAACTACGAGAATGTCGACCTCCGAGTTACATCAGGTAATTCAATGCCTTGACGTAATCACAACCAAACTTCAAAACCACGACTGCATTTTGAAGGAACGTTTCAAATGTTTTGAATACACAGGTGCATGCTCTGTCGCAAGAAATTGCTAACAGCCAAGAAACTATCTTGCTCATACAAAAAATTAATAAGAGAATTGACAGTATAGAAGAAAATCTAGCATTATCTGAGAAAATGATACGAAACAGAACCGGCACGAGGACCACAGAAACGATTTTATTCTTCATAACGTTCTAGGGTGTAAGACGTATAGGCACCATCCAACCTTCTAGAAGTAGCCCAGTTCACATTCATTTTGCTAAATAATTTCTCTAAATCTAAAGTACGCCAGAACGTTTACAAGTTCAAGGGATCCCAATTTAATACATCCGAGTTCTACGACAGACGAACACGGGAATTTAGGAAGCATCTCTTGCCCAAGTTGTTTCAAACAAGAAAAGACGGGAAGGATGCCGTCTTGATTAGGGATGAACTACTGGTTGATGGAGAAAAAAAACTTATCATTCGCTATGGACGAATAACGTTGGAGGATTCTACATCTACTGGGTCAGAAGTATAAATTAATCTGAATACTCCTCCTCTGTCCCCTCCCAACATTTCCAGAAGACAGGTCAAGAAGAAGATGAAAATCTACAAGAGATAGAACGAACATCAACAACGCTTTGGAAATTTTGGCAATGACTCGGGATTATTATTGAAATTTGGCAGTGGATTGTAGGCATTATTGATTGTGATCTATGTTAACTATGCAGTGCTCATTTACTATAAGTAAATTATGTAGACCTATATAAGTAATTATTTGGTACATCATACGTTTGTTTGGTACATTGTTTGTTGAGGCAGAAATGAAGGCAAGATCTCATCTGCTATTTTTTAATATGTATTTAAGGAACTCCTTGTAATACCTACGGGTTAAACAATAAAATTGCATTGAATTTATATGTGTCATTCGAGACGATAACTCTCCTTAGGGTTGAGATAAAAATTCCGTTCTTGCGCCAAAAAATCAAGCATTCCAAACGAAAGGAGGCCAGCACTTTTTGAGCACATTAAATTGGTCACATTTCAAAAAATTTACTTAAAAAATCACTAAAAATGGCTAAAAACGGCTAAAAATTGTTAAATTCATATTTTTTGGTAACATATTGCTCGAATAAAGTTTATTAACTATAAAATAGAACATTCATAAATGTATGTACAAAATTAAACTGAAAAATGTACTTAAATTTCATTAAAATTTGCTTAAAAAAATCGATAAAAACCGCAAAAAAGCTAAAAAATCAAAACCTCTATTTGAATAGGAGAATATTATTTAGAATACGTTTTTGGCCATAAAGTTAATAGACAATTTCCTTGTACTCAAAAAGCTCACATTTCAAAACAATTTAACATTATACAATAAGATATTTTACGAAAATTCGAACATGCGATCATGCTACATGACTGAAACTTATTTCATCGGATGTCGCGATCAAAAGCAATCAAAAATCGAAGCTGGAAAACCTCGAGTGTGACCTACTAATTAATGGCAGTGGTGGAAAGCCCAGTGGTCCGTGGAAACTTCTGAGCTTTGTTAATGGTCCGTCTTTTCAAAAAGTCTAAGAACCCCTGCAGTAAACAAACTGACAGACGAGTAACTTGGCGGAAATTAGTGAATGAACGCCGCTAAAGACCCTTCTGGTTGAGGTGCGGCTTAAACCTTAAAAAAAAAATTAGTGAATGAACGTGGTCTATTTCCACAAAATATAAAGAGTTACAATGTTAAATCGATTTCGACGGTTAGGCCATGATCAGGCCATGATGATTGTAACCCCTCGATGATAGAATTTTGCCGATTTTATCAGAAATTTTCCCATAATAAGAGTGTACTTATCCATAGTTTTTCTTCTAATATTACACCTTCCCTAACCAGATTGGAAACTTTATCTCTAGGTACTCTTTTTCCTAAGAACCTTATCCCATATGGTATCAACGATATCTCCTCCGTAGCCATTACTAGCCGCGATGCTTTTGATAATGGATTTTTCATTTGTTAAATTTCGTTCACTCATATGAATAGATAGTGCTCGGTTGATCATTCTATGGAAATCTGCATGCTTATGGACTAAAGGGTGATGTGTAGTACTATGGATAGTTATATCGGTATATATATATATATTTCTATAAATTGAAAAATCATGCTTCTCATTTACCAAAGAGTGTGTTCAGTTATTGTTTGTTGCTGATGATGGCCTAACCGTCGAACTCTTCATTTTTCGTGGAAATAGACAACGTTTTTTCACTAACTTCCGTTTTGAAATGGGTTTCCACAACTTCGTCGCAAGTGATTTAGTTCGGAGTAACTTGGCGACCATGAACTCCTCGGCGAGTTCCCTCCTTTCGTCAATAGCGTTCTTTTCCGCTACAACAGAAAGTAAAAATGGTCAAGTAAACTACTACGGCTAAATTACGTATTACGAAAGGTAGGAGTTTGCAAAGCCCCAAAAGCAGTTTTAAAAAAATTAATAAATAAAAAACGGGCTAAAGATCGCAAAGCAGCCAAAAGAACCGCAAAAATTACTCAGTCATGCAGCATCGCTATTAGAGCGAATTTCTAAAGAAAAGTGGAGGATAAAATTAAATTAGGCGCTTAAATTCTAATCATTGAGCCCAACCATGTCCTCAATAGTCGTGCTGGGATAACCGTGTGATGATATTGTAGAGGAAATTTTGGGACACGCAGCACAACTTGAAAACTACACAAATTCAGTCAATTATGGGCATTCTTCACCTAAACATCGATTTTTCTCACCTAGCTATGGATCTTAGAGATCTGGGGGTGGTTGCAATCGACTCAGCGCTGAAAAATACTTCGACTGTGACACCTCACATGCCCTATTATTAAAAAAAATTGCCAGAGCAAATTTTCCTAAAGTGAATTTTCGTACATTTCTGAAGAATGTACTTAAATCTCATTAATATTTGCCGACTAAAATATATAAAAACTTCAAAAAAGCTAAAAATGCAAAATCTTATTTGAATTGCAGAAGGTTATTTACAACGAGTTCGTTTTTCATGAAATTGGTAATTAACTATTTCTTTTTACTCAAAGTTCTCAATTTTCAAAACAATTTAACATAACATTGTACTATAATTTATGAAAATTCGCTCATAGGATCATGATGCATGACTGGAACTTTTTTAGCATTTTTGAGCCACTAAATTGTTAATTTGAACCTGAAATTCTGGAGCGATCGGGCTGGCCAACGAACTCGCCCTGTCTTTTGACAAGACGGATTTTTCTGCGTTGGAACGTAATTTTTATTGCGTATTTCAATAGAGTTATCGTCTGGAATTACACCCTATAAACATATAAATATATATATAATATACATAAGACGTTATAATCTATGATTGTGCCCCAGCCCCCGCATACATATATTTATATATGTATGCGTCATTCCGGACGATAACTCTCCTTAGGATTGAGATAAAAACTCGGTTCTTGCGCAAAAAACCAAACTTTCCAAACAAAAAGCCCTGGACGAGTTTGTTAGCCAGAACTTTTTGAGCACATTAAATTGGCCAAATTTTTAAAAAAGTAGCTCAAAAACTTGTTAAAAATAGCTTACAATCAATAATTTTTATTTTATTTATTTATTTTTATTTTTTTTTTTTTTTATTTTTTTTTATTATTTTTTTTTTTTTATTTTTTTTTTTTAAGCAGACTCTTAGACCAAAAATTTTATCAACGATGAACTAGAACTTTAAAATATTTACGCCGAAAAAGACGCTAAAACATGTAATTGAACTTAATTTAAATTTGCGAAGAATCGATCAATGCGGCAATAAAGCTATAGATTCAAAATCTTTTCTGAACCGCAGAATATTATTTGGACGAGTTTTTTGCCATTAAATTGGTAGATAATGATTTATTTGCACTCAAAGCGCTCAAATTCAAAAACCAAGTAACATAATGTAATTCGACAATTTACATAATATCCCCCCCCCGGGGGGATATTTTTTGAAAAAATACCTTGAAAAACTGGCAGTTTTAGAGGTTTTAAACCCACACTTTATGTTATGTATATACGAATTAACATGAAAAATATATAAAATTAACGAAAAATAACATTTTAGGTAAGCAATTTTTTTGGCAAAATTATATCAGAAAATACAGGGAATGAAACATAAATTATAAATTTTTATTGTAAACACAGGATTAAATAATAGTACAGTCTTTATTTTTTCAATTTACGTCAGAAACAAAACATTTAATAAACACTCAGGATGAAATTGAATGAACGAATAAAATATTTCTTGTCTATTACTGGTAAATGTGAAACAGAGAACAATTCACTTCAATAAAAA
This sequence comes from Adelphocoris suturalis, assembly GCA_030762985.1. Lineage (NCBI taxonomy): Eukaryota > Metazoa > Arthropoda > Insecta > Hemiptera > Miridae > Adelphocoris > Adelphocoris suturalis. Next base: position 62,143,700 of record CM061043.1, read on the forward strand.
AACAATGAAAACACGATTCGTTTCTTTCTTCGTTGAAACAGTAGGTAGGTTGATTATGTATCATGGCTATTGATTATGTATTGTTACCTACCGTTATACAAATACAGTAGGTACCTATCGTAACTTGTTAAATTAACTGATGAACACAAACTTATCCCTATTAATTAAAATTGTATTCCTTAATTGTTGCCTTATGTTTTTTAAAGAAGAAAGATGTTATCTTCCATGCTCGATTCTTGACGTAGATAAACTCAAACAAAAAGAAACGAGTTCGCATTCAACCTGAAGTTTGGTTTCTACTGCTCTTCTACTCACGAAAGGTTGACGATGGACGTCACAGACTCAACACCACCATTGCCAATCTGCTTTGATGATTTTTCCCTCAATCACTTCTGGAAATCTCAGAGTTTACGCACGAAAATTCTGGTACTACTCACGCAAATCCCCGATTGATACCCCGTGGCACCTAAGCAGTTTGTGGGCCTACTAATTTTCAAACGAACAGATTAGTAAATTGGCCGTGACAGATTAGTAAAACCGGTACCTATCATCCCAGTTTCCCCTCAGTATAAAGTTCCTTCGTCTATACTCGTATTTTTGTCAACCTACAAGCGCGACAGCGTAATTCTTTTCTGGCGTTCCATAGCAAAAATTTTTTTCTTCTGCCTCTCGGGGGGGAGGGACGACCCCCCCCCCCCCTTTAATCCGTCCCTGGTAGTTATCAATAGCCAGTAACCTTCGCAGAAGTAATAAACAGAAAATAATGAACCTTTATGTAATATTTTGTAGCGTTTTTTCTCCCAACTCACTCAGTATAATTATTTTTATAGCTTAATTTAACTTGCCTCCAATCTGGTTATTTACCAAGTGTTTCCTTTGGTTTCGATTATCTTAGACGCGGCAGTGAAGCTGTTGAAGTGACTGATGATTCTAACAATATCACGTCATCCATGTATGACGATCTGCGGCCTAACATCATTCTTATTCATGGCTACAACTCAGATATGTCGTTAGACGCTTTGGTATCAATCAAGAAAGGTAAATAATGCACACGCACCTATGTATAAATTTTCCTTTGTTCCTTCCCGATTATACAGGTTTCTCATTAATAACTGCTGTAACAAGCGTTTCGGTAGGTAGATAGTACTTACTCAATACTTCAGTAATCTAAGCTCTTTAATCTATATACCTATGTAAAAATGAATGTTTATTTCATGTTCTTTACGCGCGAGCGTACCATTCGTCTGATTAGGATGAAACTTTTTCCAACTCCTTCCTTGCGCTCCCGGGACGGTCTTAGGCTATCCGAATCTTCCCAAACCTACGTACTCTTTAGCGGCCTTTTAACTTACATTCTTTCCCACACGTTGTGAAGGATTATGCGGGAACAAAACCGTCCACGCAATCGTGTGGGGAAGATTTGGAAGCCAAAGAAGTGAGCACGCGCTTTCCCAGGCGAAAGAGCGTCCACTTGATGGCGCGAGCGATGGCACGAAATCCCCTGAGCGTGGAGTGTTCGTCAGACGTTCCATTTCGTTTAGTCGGTCCTCAAATCGTAATTATTCATCCCTGAAGTAGCCTTGGTTTTTACGAACATGTCGATCTACAAAAATTTCCTCATCAGACGAATCTGAATCCATTTCTTCATCGAGTACCTACCTCATCAAACAAGTCATCAGTTTCAGAAGATGAATCGTCCAATAAAATGCTGAAAAACTCATGACGGTTCATTATGGACAACTAAGCAAGCTAATTTAACATTCAACGAGAATCGAAATAATTTTAAAAAACAACGAAATAAAAAAAAAACGAGATGCAGACAGTTCAGATACAGTAAAAAGAGCACTTAAACCCGAGGGAAACGCGTGAATGTAAACAAAATTTTCGGAAGTTTCTGCAAGGTTTTCTTCAGTTCGTGTTCTCTCACCGTCCTCGAGCGAGTGAGAAAATTCGGGAGAAACTTCATGAACTCAATGCGAAAAGTTCCCACAACTGAATCAGGGTTATAGAACACAGTAATCGCGCCAATGAATTAATGAACTAGTCTTCCCTGGAACGTAGCTATTACGTCCCTATACTATGAATAATTCAAGTCCTTTTTCATTTTAGAATACCTAAAAGCGGGTGACTTCAACGTGTGGGCAGTGGATTTTCCAAACCTGGTGAAAAGCCCCTGCTATCCCTTCGCTGTCTACAACGTTCACTACGTCGCTCGCTGCGCGTCTCTTCTGGTGAAGGGGATCAGAGCTGGGCCCGTCGAGCCGCACATTCACGTGATTGGATTTAGCCTCGGAGCTCACGTCGCAGGGCGAGTCGGCTACGAAGTGCGGGACCAGAAAGTGGACCGCGTCACCGGTAAGTACCAATGTGAAGAGTTCAGGGGAAGAACGGGTTAACTCGATTTTTCGTCAAAAGTGAGTTGAGAATGTTACCTTCTGTATTGGAGGTAGCCGAACACGATGGTGTTGTAAAAACGGGGAAAGAACGGGATTAAATGCTTCAAAACAGCGGGTGAGTATTTCGTATACAGCGAAAGAACGGGCTTATGGGATTGCTCCAGGGAAAAAACGGGCTAACTTAGAGCTGCCGCTTCCCCTATCCTTGCTTTCCCCGTGCTGTGGTTCAAATTTCACATTCTTCCATTTTTCCGACCTGTTACTGTCTCTAGTCAATATTCATCATTTGGTCCGGTGTAATACATTGATTTGTTGGCCTGATAGAAATCAGATATTTTGATGGAGCGGGTTTTCTTTGACACAAGATACATTCCTAAAGCTCAATGCAGATAAGGCGGCTGAGAGAAGTGAAATTTCATGTTAATTACCCTCGGCTAGTTCCCTATCATAAGAGCTATAATGGAGAATTCACTAGCAAGTTTGTGACACCGAATCCTCTAAAAAAGAAGAAAAGACTTGTAGCGGCTTCCCAAATTTCACCAGATTTTTTATTTCGTCCATCAAAATTTCACTTTTCATCAAGAACAATTTCGATCTCTTCCGAAAAATTCAGGGATTTGATTCATTTAAAAATATTCTGTACAGAGAAAGCCAGGAGGTATTACCCCAAGTGAGGAAATCAATCGTTGTCAAGAGCGTTATCCCTTTCTTCCACTGTTTTTTGTGATTTTTGGCACTTTATTCCGTTACCTATATTTCAATAAAATTAGTTATGTATATTGGCATTTTTATTACTTTTACCTGTACGTTGACATTATAATTTCAAAATTTCAGATTTTTTGAACGCATTATATACATTTTATTGAGTTTTTTCATTCAAATTCGTTTTTCTCCAAACTAGGAAAAACCAAGATAGCCCGATCTTCCCCAGTACTCTTCATGTGGTACCTATACTAGAATAGATATAACTTCCGTATTGGGCGGTGGGGCGTTCTGGTCTATCTCCCCTTGGCTAGCTCCCCCTCCATACGATTCCAATACGGAAGTTGTATCTATTCAAGTATAAATTGTAATGCGTTGTTCGCAGAGGAAGTTCCCCATTTGCTAACTAAGGCTACGGAACTCTATCTGCCTTTTGGTTTATTATTTTCAATAATAGAGAGTTCCTAAACGATAAGTCAATTGGGATAAGGTGCTTTGGGATTTTATCATCTGGGGCGAGCCACAGCGGATGGTAACCTGATGAAATCATGAGGGTCGAATTAGCATTTCATCTTGGAGTGACGCTACTTATATTCAAGTAGGTAACGCTGAACCACCAAGGGGATCTTCCCGCCTATCCCGTGTGTTCAGTTTCCAGCATTTATAAGTTTCCTAGTTTTATTTTCTTATTTATGAAAAGGTTTTGCAATGGCAGATTTTGGAAATGAATGAACAAGAAAATGAATAAAATTTTCATTAATCATGAATACCAACAAGAAATGAATATCACTGTTATCGGTGTGTAAGGTTACTTTGCGATAGGGAGGAAGAGATGAGATAGGTTGGTTCGGGATAAAGCGTCTTATGTTTAGGTGAAATAAATTCGTCTTATTGGAGATGAGGCGCCTCATCTGCCCGCACATGCGCAGTAGTATTTTCTGTTCACGGTAAGGCGCCTCATCTTTATCTCCCTATCGCTTTAGGAACTCTCTAATAAACCTTTGCAATCGACCAACAAGAAAAAAAAAAATGTTTAAACCCCCCTCCAAATTTTTTTGGTTTACGTTTCAAGATGCGTAAAATTCAAACAGCGAATTTTAAAAAATCCGTCCGTCGCCGCGGCACACAGGGTTGTGGACATGTGAAAAAAGCCGAAAAATCAAAAATTTTATTTTCTTGAAATGAGGGCACTAATATATCACCAGATAGTTCTTCAGTACTATTAAATAGGTTCCTTGCCCCAACAAGTTGCGTTTGGATACCTGAAGGGCAAATTTCTAGGCCTGTCCACAGAACATTTAAATATTTTAGGACCAAAATACTTTGCCCCTCAGGTAGTACTTAAGAACTATCTGGTGATATATTAGTGCCCTCATGAAATTTTATTCTTACTTTCTGGAACCAGTTCTTGACCTAATCTCATTGGAATTTCTTGCGACTAGCTGCGACTTTTTTTCCTAACGATTTAAAAAAAAATGTGTTCTAGCCCGAGTCCCCACCAACAAGGAACTCTATGAAAGGTGGAACTGAGTTGTAAGAGCTTGTCCCTTGGAATAGCTGCAAATATTGATTCTTTCTCCAAAAATAATGGATATAGTGTGTGTGTGTGTGTGTCCTTCCGGACGATAACTCTCCTTAGGATTGAGATAAAAATTCCGTTCTTGCGACAAAAAGTCAAGCTTCCCAAACGAAAGGATAAGTTCGTTGGGCTAGCACTTTTTGAGCACTTTAAATTGGTAAAATTCCAAAGATGTGCTAAATAATCACTAAAAATGGCTAAAAACGGCTAAAAATCGTTAAATTCATATTTTTCACAGAATATTGCTCAAATAAAGTTTATTAACCATAAAATAGAACATTCAAAAATTTATGTACAAAATTATGCTGAAAAATGTACTTAAATTTCATTAAAATTCGCTAAAAAGTCGATAAAAACTACAAAAAAGCAGATTATTATTTAGAATACGTTTTTTCCATATAGGTCACGAATTCCTTGCCTCTAAGAGCTGAAATTTCGAAACAATTGATACAATAAGATAGTTGACGAAAATTTGCTCATATGATCATGCTGCGTGACTGGAACTTTATATTTTGAGCCTTAATTCAATACGAAAAGCTCATTCAAAAACTGTTCTTATAAAAATTTATAATTATAAATGTACTCTTCATGTACAAAGCAGGCAGGTAGGTACTTACCCAGTAAAATACCTAAAACTAGATATATATATATATATATATATATATATATATATATATATATATATATTTATATATACTTATATATATAAATTCTTGTTTTGATTTTTGAGGGTTGTTCAAATAAATGGACAGTTAATCTAGGCCGACGTTTCGTCCAATTTATTGAACATCTTCAGGGCTTAGTTAGTGTTATCTTCAGTGTCTTCCTCTCCTACATAACCACTCTTGCAGACCATACAACAAGCACTTTTTTCTTATACAGAAACACTTATGTGACTAGGGAATGGACAACAGTCTATGATTGTCCATTCCCTAGTCACATAAGTGTTTCTGTATAAGAAAAAAGTGCTTGTTGTATGGTCTACCAGAGTGGTGATGTAGGAGAGGAAGACACTGAAGATAGCACTAACAAAGCCCTGAAGATGTTCAATAAATTGGACGAAACGTCGGCCTAGATAAACTGTTTATTCATTTGACCAACCCTCAAAAATCAAAACAAGAATTTATATACTGAGTGGTCAAGAAAACAAAATGGCTGTATATGAATATAACTCATCCTACACAGATGATACATATGAATTTTTCAGGGCTGGACCCGGCGTTACCACTTTTTTTCGGGACCAACCCTGGCGAGAGGTTGTCAAAATCTGATGCTAAATTCGTTGACGTCGTTCACTCGAATATGTTCATGCAAGGACACTACCGTGCATTGGGCCACGTAGATTTTTATATGAACGGGGGCTCCTTCCAACCTGGGTGTTCCGGAGGGCCATCAGGTAAACCCCTTTCATTTATTTTCGAATAAATTTTTAATCACTCCTAAAAATTTGTAATATTCCTTACAATATCAATTCAGTAAAGACAGTTGAAGTAAATAGATTATATTAGATTTAGTCAGGCTACCCTTTTCTGGTGTTGTCATGTAATATAATTGTCAATTGTAATTAAGGTTGGTTAATTTCTCGACCACTTGTGACTTGGTTTTGTGGTTTCTCAAGAATACACAAAATTAAGTAAATTGTAATATAATGGAAAAATTTCTGATAAAATCGGCAAAATTCTATCATCGAGGAATTCCAGAGTGGGTTTTAAAACTAAAAATAGTCATAGAGCATTACTAGGTTCCGTTAAAAAGAAAATAAATGTTCAGGATAAAAGTGGGGTTTATAAATTAAAATGTTCTTGTGGCTACGAATATTGCGGTCAAACTGGTAGGAATTTCAGGGAAATAATAACGACCATCAAGGGGATTTCAGGGAAAATAAGGGGTACCTAAGTATACATTTGCAAAACATCCAATCATAGTTCTAATTTTGATTTGACAGATAGACAATTTGTAGATTTTTTTCATTTTTGTACGAAAGGAGTTATGTTGAATGTACTTACTTGAAAAATTCGAAATTATCAAAAGAAACAGATCTGGTAAATGTTTAAATGAGGATAACCCTCAATATATTTCACCACTGATAAGTCCATTTCCCTTCACTCTATTAAAACCTGATTGAGTAGGTACCTCTTCCCCTCCTTTCACTTCATCTGATTAGCTATGATCCCCTTCGCTTGCACTTGTACCTCCCGACCCTTTCCTTTCTCGACCAATGGGATTCAACCTCTTTTCACGTGTGACTATATACTAGTAAGATGTGTCCTTTCTAATGTGTGCCCAGTTATTGTTTGTCACTGATAATGATCTAACCATCGAAATCGATTTAAAATTGTACAACTCTCTATTGACATTTTATGTCTTTGCTATGGCACATAAACTGAAAAAAGGTCACAGAAAATTGCTCACGAAAATATTTTGATGATTTCCACTTACAACCGAGTCGTTGCTAGGGAAATAGTACTTCGTCATTTTTCATCCCACAAAATTCGATGACCATTCGTTCGAAAGCTCTCGATTTATCAAACCATATTATGTTAACTACTGCGAAGTGCGTGGCCAACAAGCTGAGTTATGAGCAAGGTTATTTGAATAACTGTGTACACTCAGGTGATCATTCTCAATAATAAATTATTTATTGATATTGTGAACATGATTGCCACCGCTTGTTAATTTCTGATGATTTCATTGAGCTGGTGTTTCGATGATTTGATTCATAGCAGGTGATCCAAATATTGCGAGAACGGTTTGATTTGTGAAGCGGTGGCTAAATCATTTTAATAGGTAATTTATATACTTTACACTCTAGGAAGCTGTAATTTCGTATGTAGCCTCTTTAGGACATTTACTTGACGGTGCCCAGGGTCCGGATCAGATGAGTGGCTCTTAAAGCTAATTTCTATGTTTTACACTCTAGGAAGCTATAATTTCGTATGTAGTCTCTTTAGCACATTTACGTGACGATGCCCAGGGTCCGGATCAGCTGAGTGGCTCTTAGAGCTTGCATACGAGTCTGCAACACATACTTGTCTTCAACTGAAGACATAAAATGTCCCAATGTGTTGCAGACTCGTATGCAAGCGTTTGAAGGGTTTTTTTTTCGTGGAAATAGACTACCTTCTCTAACTAAATTCTGTTTTAGCTTAGTCAGTTAAGACCCGAAATAATACGAAACAATAATTAATTGAATTCCTCTCGAGCCAAAAGACTGTAAACATCACTTTCCCTGACGTAGCATCTTTCACTTCCTCACTCACTTGAGTCAAAACACACCGTGACAGCGATCTTGCTCAACTTCTGGACTTCTTTGAGCGAGCAAGTACTGAGCCAGCGGCCTGCGTTCGTCCGACCCCAAACCAGCCGAGACGGCAGGTATTTGAATCGGGGAAAATGTTATTTTCAAGGAAAATAACCCACAGTCGAAGAGTTTTGATCAAACAGACTCATAGCTCAACCCGTTGGAGTGTTGCATCTAAAGGGAAATGTCCCCTTAGTAGAAAGGACATGAGTTCGAACCCTGCCAGAGGTATCAAATATTTTTGGGCCGTTACAGAGTCAAGCAAGCTATTAACTTTCGAGTAGGTAGGTAGGTGGGTATTATTTGGTCAGTGCTTTTGCACGAAGTCACCATTACTTGCAATCCTCCTGGAACAGGCACGTAGCCAGAGGGGGGGGGGGGGGGGGGGGGGTCCATGGGGTCCGGACCCCCCCCCCGAAATTTTTTGATGAATTAAAAAATTACTCATGGTTAGAGTAGTATCTATTATTTAACTAGCACAAACTACCAACAGAGAATATTCGTCTGATATGAAATTCTTCAGAAATTATTTTTATAATACTCATAGGTTCTGCTAATAGCTCCAATACGTAGAGGTAAGATTCCTGAGATAAGAAGTTAGATATTTCGGTACACGGACATGGGTCATGTATACGACCTTAAAGACAGATCAACGCCTCTAGCACTATACCTGAACGACCCGTGCCGTGTAGCAACTCTTCATACCTTTCAGCAACATTTTTATTATGGTGTTCAGAAGCCTTCTGACATCTTCCCCTGAAGAGATTCCTTTCTCTCTCTGGAGGACAGTACTATAGAGGAAGAAAATTCTCTCCGAATCTGGTATTCCTTCGGCTAGGCCTTTCACTTCATCAGCAAGGAGTGACACGCCGACCGCTCCCTGAGGTAACTCGTAGGTACTTCTTTCCTTGCTGGCTCTCTGCTACAGCATGTCCCATCTTAATGTGGTCCAGCCTCCTGGAGAATTTAACATCCCGTCCCCGAAGCCTCTTTTGAAATAGTTCTGAGTAGGATCAGCATTTGGTATTGATATTATACTTTGAGTACCACGGTTGGTATTCAGGTTCGCAATATTTGGATGTCTGGAGCGTATATGTAGAGTGAGTTCTCTTTTTGTAAAGCCTCTAGAACTATGGGGACATTGGGTTGCATTTTCTCTTTGACTATTTACCAAGGTATCATCCATGTTACTGAGCTACATAATTACGTTGCTCCAACGATATCACAACAATAACAATAATTAAGTTAACATTTTTGGAATGAGTGAATGAGACAGAATTTGGCACTCAACTTCGAAGTAGGAATTTGAAGAAGTGACTGGTAGTGTGAACCTGTCTGGTACGTTTTCCATTGGTTTTTGGTTTAAAAAAAAAAAAAGCGATCTAACGCTTTGAAAATCGATTTTCTTGCGGAGCGGAAATTCGCACATCACATCACCATCCGTTCCGGGATTAGAAAATTCATAAATTTACTTCATGGGATCTTGTAGGCTAGGGGAAATTTATCTATCCTATGTGCGTCACGGGGTTCTGTATTCCGCCCCACACTCTTTACAATAGCCTAGGTACGGGGAGAATGTTCCCAGATGTCTTCCTAACTTTTACGTTACGGGATCCTGCAGTACCTTAGAAATAAGATGGGTAACGAACGCCTTTCTCATTTGACCATGATGTCAATTCATTATCCACTGTCGTTCGCGGCTGATGACGTGCTGGATTTGATGTCTTTAAAAGCAAACAGAAAAGTCTTACTATAAACATTTTATGATCAACTAAATACCTAAAAAGTGAACTTTTGTTGTTGTATAAAGATCAAGATTTATCATGATTGTGAAAAATTGTTTTAACTGTCACCTAAAATCCTTATTATGTACCTACCTATTAAATATTTTTGCCTTATTAAAGATAGTATTTCATCATGTTTGTAAAACATTTCTTCTCCTGTGACTTAAAATTTATTGAAATGGGGAGAGAGCCGATGGGCGAGGGGGGGGGGGGGGGGGGGGGGATATGGACCCCCCCCCCCAGGCAAAATTCTGGCTACGTGCCTGTCCTGGAAGTTGCCAATCGAAAAACCCTGGCGGTTTCTGGTGTTTTGCATGTGACTTGAAATTGGCTGAAAGAAACTGCAAACTGCTGCGCTGTTTACTGGTAGAGATCGGCCAAAATCACCACTGTCAACTTCCAAGTGACTAGAAAGTAGATTGCAAATGGCATTTTGGTCAGCAATAGGTTTCACACAACAAGTAGATAGGTGGCGTATGGTATAACCTATGTGTTGGAAGTTAGGTAGTATATGACATGTAGGTATGTATTGCAATGAATTGAACGAGTAATGGCTAATTTTAACTAAATCACAGTATGTATTCCCAAAAGTCAATATGAAGGTGTAATAGCGATATTTTTTCATAATTCCATAGAACGAAGTGGATGCGACCATCACAGAGCAGCTATGTACTTTGCTGAGTCCATCAACTCCAAACAAGGGTTTTGGGGAGTGCGGTGCTCAGGGTTTATGTACATATTGTTGGACCGATGCCCGAATCAACCTCCTTACGAAGAAATGGGTGACAGCGTCAGTATAAGGTAGGTACCTGCTACCTAACAGCAATTCCACAAAGGTAGTTATAGTAGCTCACTATAGTTTTAATATGGGGGACGCAATTCAATCCATGGCTATAGAAGGAACTGAAATGAATTTACCTGGGGGACATATAGGTCTCGAGGACATGATGACCATTCTATAAATAACTTACCAAGGTCATTTTTCTTGTCGTTCTAACAGTTGCTGTTTTTTGCATGTCCAAAACTTTACAAATTTTGAATGGGCTTGAGGCCTTTACCATGGTAATTGATCATTGAAATGTGTTAATAGAGAAAATGTTGGATTTATTAATTCATAAATAAATATTTACAAACAGTAGATCAGGCATAACGTGAAGAAATTGTGAAAATATGATTAGGTACTTAATTAGCATCCCATATATATTTTGAAAGTAGAAGCAAGGTCCTTGACGAATTTTACGTTTAAACAATCGCAGAGGCTACCTACTTATAATCCTGGAACAACGAGATTCATGAGCCGCTATGAAATATGAAATCACTCATAGCTATGAAATATTCATAGTAGACCATCTGTGGTTCAACCTGCACAATTGCACAGTCAGCACGTTTTCACTCATGAATGTGAAAACGCATTTTTCTTCATTTATTTTGTCACCTTAGCATTTCTGTAAGTCACTTTATCCCATTTATAATTTACTGTTTATTAATTTATTGGCATTATCTTAAATCATTTTAAAATGCATAATTTCAGGGCCCAAGGTCAGTATTACGTCAGAACTTCGGCTGAGAGTCCTTTCGCTATTGGCTACCCCGACCAGTCCGACGCTTACAAGGTTATAAGAGTTAACAAATCCTCAGGTTAACATTCATCTACAGAATCCAGATCCAGCCGATCCGGTCCAGCTTCCGATGGATTCGTGTTTTCACGTTCCTTAATTTATTGGAGCACGTAAAGAGAACTCCAAAGAATCTAGAATAGAATCGATACTACTCATCTGTTATGGAACTGTTCATTATTCTTTTTTTGCGACAAAAGAAACGGAGTTTCTCCTAACCAAGAGATAGGTAGGTAAATGTACTGCATCACCTGCATAACCCCCAGAGGAATGTTAAAAAGAGTTTGCTGTTCCTTACATATCTTGCCATGCTCATCATAATATTTTAATAATGTATTTGTTGAATAGTTTTCCATATTTATTCACGGAGATTCTGAACTCTTTAAATTAATGACATTCAAGAAAACACTTTTAACATAGGTAAAATTGAATCCTACCAGCCAATAGGTACTTAATTGATTCATTTCGATTTGTAATGTTAGATGCCTACCCACCTACGGTATCACAGATAATGTAAATAAATTTAATGTAGACTGTACATAAACACTGTGAAGTAGGGATATAGGTAGGTACCTAGCTACCTTCACAAAGTTCAATGCCCTGCTGGACAAGATATAATTAGGTAGGGACCTGATATATTTATGTAAATATGTACATACAATCTCGATTATATCAATAGAAATACATGAATTTAATTATTAAAAAAAATATCGCAATTTTTCATTTCGACAATGCAAAGTCGTTTCAGAATGCCCCAAAATGGATTTAAGGAAAATTTTATTTTTAAAATTTGGTGAGGCATTGAAATGTCTTCATTTTACTTAAAAATTCGCCGAATTATGCATCCCATCCATATTAAATTTCTTGATCAACATTCATCATTCAAACCATAATTTCTTCAAATTCTCCATCATCTTTCCAAATCGTTTAATTCTCAGATCATCTCGCCAGATCATTATCAAGGTATCAGTAAGAAATGAATTGTAAGTTGTGACCAATGGGGAACAAATTAATATTGTTGCCTGTCATGGAAACCATGGGCAATAAAAAGAGATAGACAAACAGGGAAGAAAGAAGAAGCAGCGCGTTATGGTTTATTGTTATCGTTCGGAGTAGTGATGGGCGAAACGAATGATTTCAATAATCGAATACCGAGTATTCGAATGATTTTTATAATCGAATGATCATTCGAATGGGCAGGAAAAACAGCCATTTTGAACCGAATGCGAAACAACCAATAGGATATCAGTATTGGAATCCGAATGAACGTAGTATTCGAATGAAATAGCAAGTAGGAACCGGAGTGGAGCTGAAACTTCTTGATTTGTAACAGCTACTTCTTATCTCGTATCACTACTGACTATCACTACCTATCACGTTGTTTACTTTTTTGGTGTTTGATTTGTCGCACCTACCCTGGAAAGAGATAAATAAATTCGTCCGGCTCACCGGACGATTCGATAACCCCACTAGCCAGGGAGTCAGAAAGAGTGCAAATAATTTGGATTCTATCTAGGTAGGTAGGTACCTACCTTGAAACAAGAAATTACAAAGGATGGTTTGCAGTGTCGTTTTTCAACCCGATCACAAAGGCTCATTATTTGAAGGAATAATAAACCAAAACCCGAGCTAACACGGGAAGTAGAAACAAAAAAAATATTCAAGAATAGATTGAGTAGGTAAGTAAAAAATACGATTTGATATTCGTTGCACGAATCACACAATATGTTTCATTTAAAAACGGAATACAAAAATAGGTAGGTAGGTATACGGACATAAGTAGGTATTTGAATGCAATGCATACAGCCAATAGGTTTCAGATTCGGAATTCGGATGGAAATCTCAGATTTTTGAGCTTCACGAAGGGCCGCCAGTTTCACCACAACGACAGCAAAAAGTACCTATTCGAATGCAAAAGAAACTGCATGACATGACATTTCGGAAGACCTCAGCTCCAAGTAGCGGCTACTTCACTATTCGCATGTCACAGCTCCGTCTTTCAGTTGTTTTATTTCGATGTTTGAGCTTCGGGAAGGAGCCGCCAGTTCCGCTACTATGCGAATAAAAAAGTATTCGAATACTCGCATCCGAATATCCGAGCGATTTCAATACGGCGCTTCGTGGTTATGCCGCTAGTCTCGCTACTATACGAATGAAAAAGTATTCGAATACTTCATATCTCGCATCCGAATATCCGAATGATTTCAATAATCGAATGCCGCATTCGATTCTTCATTCGGATGTCCCATCACTAGTTCGGAGAGGCGTGGTGATGTGTATGTGCTGTAGGCCTTGAGAAACGGCTTTAGAGGGTTTGTTCCCCTTATCAGGCTAAGGAAGAGCGAGGCCACTCCCGGTGAAGGCCAGAGAGGATCATAGTGACGTCAGGCGCCGCTGGAAGGCGGCCAAGGGAGATGAACCCTGGAGAGACGCCCGGCTATACGAACCCTAGACACGACCCCCTCCTCATCCAGTTCACCCAGTATCTAGTATAGGTCGTTCACTATAAGGAGGCGCGTTTCTCCAAACCGTCCGGCAAAAGTTTGCGCAGCTAGACTGAAGACTGAAGTTTTCACATCCCCTCTCTTACCAACCTATTACCTGGTAGCCCACCCCATCCGAGGTATATAAACTAGACTAGGTTGAGACTGCAGGCGAGGGTGGGAATGGGAAGAGAACGGGAGGGGTTCAGATGGAGTAGGACTGGACGTTGGGTGGGGGAAGGGTCCCACTGCGCAGCCCTGCTCTCCAGAGCCCCTCTCGGAGAAACGCGCCTCCTTATAGTGAACGACCTCTACCAGTTGACAGTGTTGAGTTTTCAGTTGTGTGGAGTAAGGCCCCCGTGTTTTTGGCATCCATGCAGTTTTCCCCGTTACTTTCTTATATTTCACCCATTTGTTGTAATGATCCCCTTCCATTTGATTATCTCCCCGATAACGACATACGCTTATTCACACTGATCTCTTCTTGGACCATAGAACATTCTTCAAGACTCAGCCAGTCCCGGGCCCCGACGGTATTGCGGTAACGTTAACATATCCTATCTATTGGCCAATAGTTCAGTACCTACCTAGGTAGGACGTGGTGACCAAAATCTGTGAAAGAACAAATCAAATTAACTCTAAGAAAACAGTGATAATAGTCGTAACGTTCTATGAAAGTCATAGTAACAGTAGTAACATCTAAGTTACAGAGAGTATAATATTGATTATTAATAATAAGCGTAAATCTTGGTAGTTTAGTAACAACAATCACAAGGGTGTAACATATTCTTCAATCGCAACTCCAACTGTCTGAACTGTTGGTTTCATTACACTATAAATTTGACACGTACTCACAAATCGATGAATTATAAAACGAAATTGATGTAGGATGGTAGGAAAATAAAGTATAATCGATGAAGATAGCACGTTATAATACGATGTTGAATTGCTATCCCTTGTACAGTATGTACCTATACCACATAAAATAACTTATGTACATTTAAATAAGGTGATCAACCGTCCTGCTTCCGTCAAATGATGTGTCACACTTTCTTTGTTGGAAGTCAACGAAAAGTTGCGAGTAGATAGTAACTAGGTAACTAGATAAAAACGGCGCGGGTAAAAACGGGTCGTGGTTGTGATTCACTGCTTTATTGTCTTGATATGCCGGACACATGGCGGGTTTTCTAACTGTCGTTTCAAATTGTCCAATTTTTCATTGGACAGTTTCCGGAATCTCCGTTAAGGAAACTCAATTATGGGCCACTTTCACCAACAACTTATAAATCCGAGATTGGCCAAACTCGATTAAATATAATCTCGAGGATCAAACCTTGGCGTCTTTCACCAACCCAAAATTCGTTTAAACCAAGATTGGAATAATCGAGTTTCCCTAACGGAGATTCCGGAAACTGTCCAATGAAAAATTGGACAATTTGAAACGACAGTTAGAAAACCCGCCATGTGTCCGACATATCAAGACAATAAAGCAGTGAATCACAACCACGACCCGTTTTTACCCGCGCCGTTTTTATCTAGTTACCTAGTTACTATCTACTCGCAACTTTTCGTTGACTTCCAACAAAGAAAGTGTGACACATCATTTGACGGAAGCAGGACGGTTGATCACCTTATTTAAATGTACATAAGTTATTTTATGTGGTATAGGTACATACTGTACAAGGGATAGCAATTCAACATCGTATTATAACGTGCTATCATCATCGATTATACTTTATTTTCCTACCATCCTACATCAATTTCGTATTGTAATTCATCGATTTGATGGCATAAAAGCTTTTTTCCAACTTATACCTGTTCGAAGGGAACTCCAGGTGAGTGTCGATAAGCTCTAGGACTTTCAAAACTGTCGGTTTTGGGAGCCGGAATCTCCGCCGAAATTTGACGTCATCCAACCCGTCAAAATGTGGAATGCGCCGTCGGATCGTCCTTGGGCGTCTTTGCGGGACATCGTCCTCATCCGAGGAATCAAATTAATCCGAGCGATAAATCGCGTGAATTCATCATCAAAAACTTGAATAACAATAAACTATATATAAACTATAATAATAAACTGAACCAAACTGTAGAGGTATGAGGAATCAGCTGCTGGTGCGCGGCCATTTTGCTCGATATCATTTTTATCACTAATCTGAGATTGGCAAGAGTTAACTGGCCGAGATTGGGAGATTAACCTCAAGCCACCTCGTTAGGAGTTTAAACTCGTAAAGTGGTTTGGTGAAAGACGATTAGCTGGAATCTCGATTATTTGTTAATCTTTTCTAACTTAAACTCGTTTATGTTGTTGGTGAAAGTGGCCCTTAAACGAGTTTTGGGTTGGTGAAAGACGCCAAGGTTTGATCCTCGAGATTATATTTAATCGAGTTTGGCCAATCTCGGATTTATAAGTTGTTGGTGAAAGTGGCCCTGGTTGTTTTCCTTGACTCTCTCCTGGTATAGAAATACTTACCGTAATGATCATAAGGTGTTGGAATAATCTGTATAACAACCACTGTAATATCCATGCTCTTATATTCTATCCATGATCTCGAATGTTTGTCCGTGCAATGTGTCGTTGTTTACCTTTTACCATTGTAATCGTTTTTCGTTTTTATGTGAATAAATTCACTACGTTTCGCCGTTCAATTTCTTCTTCACGTTATTCCACTGTTTCCTCTGTGTTTCAACATAAGGAACCTTCAGTTCCAGAGTTTAACCTTGCCACGTGCTCTTCAAGCACAACTACATATCCGTAATTCATTTCAAGTTATTATCCAGTATTTGTCTCAGCAATAGTAGTAATGTTCAAGTGAATGTTCAGTTTGATCTCTTCGTCCCGCTATATCTACCAAGGGCTCAGGACTGCTTTTGGTGGCAGCATACTATCAGGAGCTGTCAAGGACGACGCGCCACCCCCTCAAGGTAACGCGCTTATTGATAACAACAAATATTTTCATTTATATATTACTCAGTAGCGTCACCTAGTTCTTGGCAGCTTAACCATTCTACCATTACCTCAGGAGCACTGCTTACAGTTTCCTTGCGATGGGTCATTGCACACAATAACCTAAATGATCTTACAGACCACCTTGCTACTAGTATCTGCCATTCTGACTTGACCGATAAAACGAAAGTTTGCCTGAGGACTGCTACAGTAGGTACATACAAAAATATACTGCTGGAAACAGCAATATGCTCAGAGCAAATGGTAGGTTCGTGGACAAGAAGCATAATTGAAGACCCAATAAACAGTACATGGTTCATCCCACATCCCAACTTATCAATCCGTACGGTCTCCACAATAAACAGAATTCTAATTGGTCGTGGAAGAACAGATTACTTTTCTCAATTTTATAAAACAGTCTCGTCCTTCTGCGACAAATGCAGAAGAGAGGAAATTCAGGATATGGCCCATATTTTGCTGCATTGCCCCCACACCAATAGCACCACAATTCCTATAATGTATGGAGCAGTACACCCAGAGGAACCCCCACTCTCTATGACACTTCATTATTTCTACATAAAATGCATAATGTCTCAGCAGAGTGAACCACTCAAGAGAACTGGCGGACGATCTATACTTGCTGGATATGCGGGATTTGACAAAAAAAATTAACCTCTGTATTAGTAAAATATAAAATTAAATCTCCTTATCATGATCCTTCTATATAACATCATTATATATTTATCCGTATACATATCCCAGAGAAATATACATGTGTACATATCCCACAACATACCGCTGTTGGCATGGAAACAGACTTCCGCGGCATCAATCAAGAAAAACAACAACAACGTTGGGAGAGGCTCCGGAAAACTATTGATCTTGAGTAAAGAGTGCCAACCAAGCTGTTCTAACCGAATATCTGTTCCTGCTTCAATTGGTTGTTCATTCTCCTGCTTTTGCTCAATGTAACAGCTCTTATCCGTTGTCAGGTGGGTGGAGGTGGACTTCCGAAGTTCCATGGTCCCATTCCAGATTGAGCACTCAGTGTTTTGCCCCTTATCCCTAATGGATAATTTCAAGTTTAAATGCTGTTATTGTGGATTCTCCTCGCGATATAAATGAAGTTTGAAAGTACATATGGAGAACCACCATTCGAATTCACACAAAATCATTCCTCGTTCATCAATATCGTCAAGTCCATATAGCTGTTTTACATCTCAAAAATAAATAAAAATCCTAAATCAATCTTTCCAGTAAAATATAGATATCAAATATAGGTATCCACACAATATTGTAAAATAAATAGATATCAAATATAGGTATCAAATATTTTTGGGCCGTTACACAATATTGTAATTAGATAAATCCCGATGAGTGCATTGTTGACCGGTTATTAGCGAAAACCCGAAAAATAGTCACCGTTTTCCACCACCACAATGAGAGTGGTCCCTCGAGGTCAAAAAATAGATTCTTTATCATACCTATCCAAACAATCCCTTCAAATTTCATTACACCTTTGTAATATTTGCAAAGCAACTCCTATATTTCTACCTCACAAATGGAAGAAATAAACATGCGGATATCCCTCATTGGATATTTGCAAATGAACATAAATGTAAGGTCGATGTCATTGTCACGGATATCATCGATGCTAGAAAATATTGGACTTCTCAACATCGATGGATAAATCATCGAACAATCTAGATTATGTAAAATAGGTATCAAATTTCTTCTCAAGTTAAACTAGTTCGATTTCCTTCTCAAGCCACATTCAGCTGATTCCATTATTTCAATCGTCTCTTTAATATCCTAGAGAGGCTCCCCTATCTAACGGCTCACAAACCAAGGAAGGTACCTACTTAGCTAGGCATTTATTATGACAGACAGTTGGTTGGCGGGGTCACTTCTAAGTTACCTACCGAACATTCATAATAATATAATTAATATTATGAATTCTTGTACGCAAACATTTACGTAGGTAGGTACTTTACGTAAAAATGGTACTAGGGCATTATAGGGCCGGAAGGTTCGATTATTGAGATAATCGAAATATGCGATTATGTATCGATTAGTAGGTACACATTCGATATTCCGCCGTTTTCCAGCGGTTTTATAATTTCTACTGTTTTTTTCATTTCAACAGGTAGTAATCATCATTTCTAATTTCTACTTTTTCTTCATTTCTACTGTAGGGTTAGGTAGGGATTGACTACTTGATGTTATGTATTTTTGAGATGCGAGCTTGCGATCATCCAGACCACCAAACTATACACTTCATTTTGATTCTGATCTACATGTCCACTAATCTGCGTTTTTACTAAGGGATTGACTACTTGATGTTATATATTTTTGAAATGCGAGCATCCAGACCACCAAACTATACACTTCATTCTGATCTACATTTCCAACTAATCTGCATTTATGTGGTTGCGTAAACCAACCGCATTTTGTGGTTGCTCGTACACAACACTTTGGTTGGTATGACGCGGACTTTTTGCAAAAACTGAGCTGCAGTGGATTCACTATTGACATCGCGCACGAGAGATTTGAAAGATACAAAATCCATGATTCGACGAGAAGACAACACAACACGACAACTAGGAAAACGACTGTCCGTAAAGCAAATATGGCTGGCGTCCGGGAAAAGGACGAAACCTTGAACGGAGCACAATCGATACAAAATTGCATATTTTGATTATCTCAATAATCGAACCTTCCGGCCCTATAATGCACTAGTACCGTAAAAATGATAAATTTTATAAGTATTGTTTGTGGCTATATTATACTTATGGGTTTTAATAAAACTCACCGAAGAAGAAAAGACACCGGGCCATCCTAAGGACATGAAACTTGTCAAAATTTCATTAACCAATGCTTTCAATACAATAGGTACAGACTAGCTGAACGATTAGATAGGTAGATCACAAAATAAGTTTCTAAGTTTAAGAAAAAAATTGCAATGGCCTTTGGGAGTAGAACTTGAGACCTTCTGCACGGGTGTCCAGGGCCTTTAGGTACCACATGACCATGGAAGTCCCTATTTTAGATTTAATAACAACTCTATCTATGCACAAATAACTAGAGGGAACTTATAGCCTACGTTCCCTCATCCTTACAAACATTGAACGGTAAAAAGAACGGATACAAAAAGAACGGATTGCCAGCGCTACTAGCGGATTCTTCTGACAACAGCTCAAGATCAATGGTTTTCCGGAGCCTCTCCTGTTATCATTCATTAGGTTGTTTGGACCGTTCTAGGACCTTGCGTTTCGCTCCTCTCTTCTGTTTTATATCAATTTACTTTACAAAAATTCCAGGTTAAATGTCTAATAATCAAGTTTTTTATATCTAAGTTGTAAATATTTGTGTTTCCTGCACAACAACCTTCAGCCGAGCATGACTTTGAGCCGTGTATAGCAGGTTTACGAAGATGTACTAGTTTACCGTTAGTGTTTTGGCGCTTTTTCTTGTCTTCATCATCTCACTCAACTATGATCAATTTTTGCAAGGAGGAAGGAAATGGATACATTCCAAGAGGTAAGTTGTGAACAGCTCAGAAGCTGGTGTAGTGCAGTGCATTATGCATTTTTTTTTTTTTTTAAACTTAGTTTACTTGTCCAAAAAAGTCAAGATAAGGCTTAATTGCAATCGGCCTACGATTTTCTAGAAGTTTGCTGCTGGATGAGGGTCCCGACTTGATCCGAAATAATAACAATATAATTATTACATAATATGCACATAAGTAAGTAGTGTGGGGATGTATTACGTAGGTAGGTAGTCTATTTTATCGGTAGTCTTCGCCACTACCGCAAAACTTGGGCATCTTGCTTGATTAATTGTGCTCGACTATTCATGCTCCAATCAAGAACCTTTAGACCATTATTATTTTGTAAACATCATAATCACAACTGATATCAGGAACAAGCACAGATAACATTCGATGGTCTTTGGTTGGTCATTCCCATATAATTTGACCATTTGACTTTTCTGGACCCTGCAAGTTAGAGAAAATAGGGAATATAGCAACTGAATAAGATTTGATCTGGAATGATTCTATAGAATCAGGGGTCTCCAACCTTTTTTCAGGGCGGGCCGAATAGAAAGTTTGCCTCGATAGCGCGGGCCAAACGTCATTTTATAAGAGAGATTACTGTTAAAGAGGAATAAATTAAATTTATTTTGAAAGCTTAATATTGTCACTGTAACGGTTTAATCGCTTTTATGTTTGGCACTGTTTGTTGCACAAAATATCAACATAATCTAGCTCAAATTTTGTCGTTCGTATCAACAGACTCGCTTCCGAATGTTCATCAGATAAGTTTGCCCTGTATTTAGATTTTGATAATTTCATTCTCGAAAAGGTTTGTTCGCACATATACTTAGGTAGAACTGAAGAGCGAAATCCTGTGAGCACAGCGTAGAATTTTTGGATATCCTCATCCAAAGCTGTCTTTGTAGATGTCATTTGACTGCAGTTCAATGACTTCCAGTTGAAGATCAGGAGTTAAATCTTCAACTGCTGCATTAAAAGGGTTTTTAAAAATCCTGATGTTCAAAGACGCTTCCTCAAAATCTAGAAAATAGGTCTCCAACTGATCTCGGAGACACCTGACAAGATTCGCCGCAAATTCATTCGGAAACTCTTCATTATTTTCCATTGGTTTTTCTGCTCCTGCCTCAATAACAGCAGTAATCAATAAGTGGTAGTGATACACTACGAAGAAATTACTGTTGAGGAAGTTGAAAGGTGAAAATGCTTGGCGGGCCATATGCGGCCCATGGGCCGTAGGTTGGAGACCTGTGCTATAGATGTTCAGGATAACAAATATGAACATCATTTGTCAGTTTTTTCAGTTCTTACCTATTGCTTTTTATCAATTTCGAAAATTTGAACTTTAACAAAAAAGTTATGTCGTGTGTTACAGTGCAAAAAAGAGCTGAATAGAGCAAAATGTTGCATGGTACACGTCTTTGAGGTTTGAAAACCATTCAGCAAACTTTCTATACTAAATTTGGAATAACGCGACAAGCTGACGCAAATTGATTTCAATCGATCTATTCTGCCCAAAAACTCTTTTGGAAACTTTTCACGGTAACTCTCGTAACAGAAAATGTTGTTGTTGCAAAGCAATGAAATGTCTACTATATTGCAGTTGATTAGCTGTTCTCGCTGGTGTATTTTCATCCCAGGTGGAATGAAAGCTAACTTGTTTTTCGCAACTTTTGTCAATGAATGATCAACAGCACATCATAAGGGTCACTTACGCTCCATGAGTGTCACTCATTTAGTAACACTCGTAATGTTCTTACACAAAATTGTTCATCTCGACTTACCAACTGCTGGACAGATATGGGGGTTATCCAGAATTAAATGTCCCTAGACAACGTCTTTTGCGATTGGTATTTACATGTTTAATTGAAGTTTGTCAAATACGAGTACATCAATGGTACCTAATATTAAATCTAAGAGGTTATTTCCACTAGTAGTAATACTATAATTATCATTTACGTACCGTTCGGAGGAATTCGTCGTCGCTAGCAAGTCGAGCACATTTCGATGCAAAGACATCATCATCATCATCAGGCTGTCGAAACAGTACCTAATTGTTTCACACTGTTTCTATGTCACATAGCTCAAAGCATACTTGTTAGAAAACGCGTTTTACTGCTCACCCTACCGGACATATGTTTTTTCATTTGTCGTTCCGAAATCCATTTTGAACTTTTTTCTCAACTGCATTGAACGAAATTTAGTTCATTAGACTGATTTTTATTAAATTTTGTATGTAAATTTGGTAGGTGGTAGAATAAGTCGTAAAGTATATTTAAGCTGACAGACTACTCTGAGCACCACGATTTATTCAAACTATTGGCAAGGTTAGGAACGTCCGACTACATCGTTTTACAGACAACGTTACGTTGGGCGTAGACCAGGGGTGCTCAAACGGTCGATCGCGATCGACCAGTCGATCGCGAGTGCTTTTTGAGTAGATCTCGAGAAGAAAAAAATTTTTAATAAGTAGGTAACTAAACTACAAAAATTTATTACGTAATAACAGCTTTTCTAGACGAAAGAGGTGATGACACTGAGATGTTGAAAAACGAAAAATGGCTGATTGAATTATCAAATACTTTGGGACAAATCGAAATGCGTTTTTATGGTTGCAGTAAATTGGAAAATATAGCATCATTTATGAGTTATCCGTTTTCATGTGAAAACATTGAGGAATTAGCTACTGAAGTAGCAAGTCAGTTTAATATGAACTCATGTTCTGTTGAAAATGAGTTGGTGCAGATTAGATATCAGATATACATCTCAAAGCTACAGCATCAGATACAAATTTCTGGTGTTTTATATCTGAAGATAAATATCCGAATCTAAGGCAAATTGCCCTTCAACTGACGGCAATGTTTGGGTCAACTTACTTGTGCGAGTCTGCATTTTCTGAAATGAAGATAATTAAGTCAAAATATCGCAATCGACTAACTGACGATCATATGTCATCATGCTTGCGATTGGCACTCAGTAGTTACGCACCATCTTATGAAAAGTATGCTGAGGACATGCAGTGCCACGCTTCAACATCCAAAGTCACTCCTTAGTTGAGTTTAACGCCATATGTAACTCTTTTGTTTTGTAACAACGAATAAACTCGCAATTTTGAATAACTAGGAGTTTTTTCATTGATATTGTAGAGAAGAACTTGAGTAAACCTAACCCAAACCTTGACTAAAATAATGTAAATTGTGCGGAAAGCTAATATCTATAAATGCTACGGTACACTCTACCTAGGTAGGTAGGGTGTATCGTGTATGTACGACAACCCTGCATCACACATACTTGCAGCCTCTCAGAGTCGATCGTAAGTAGTCTAAAAATATTGAGGTAGATCGCCAGCAGTTCAAGTTTGAGCACCCCTGGCGTAGACGTTTATGCTCCCAGCGGTCAAAACTCCGCTCGCGGGAAAGACTATTTCCTCCCGAACGAAACGGCGGGCTGCACGATATGATCCCAAACCTGTGCACGCTTAGCACTGTTATTCTCCCAGCGAGTGATCTCTGCTCGGAGATAACATCTTCTCGGGAGTTTGACCATATCAAGTCAATCGCTTCGCCCGGACTGTTTTCCCGTGACCTCTGCCCGGAGATACAATCTTCCTCTCAACATTTATTAAAGACTTATATACACCACATCCCGACCTCTTTACATTTTTTGAGGAGCCATTGTCGGTTCAAGCCGATGTTTACCCAAAACTAAATTCAGTCGGCGAACCACACCTACCAAGACCTGTCATTCAAAAACAGCAAGAATATGTTAACAAATGGATTAACAAGCTCAACTCAAATGAAATTACGCTTTACAAATTTGTCAGAGTCATTTCTTACAAACTTCGCCCTCATTTCTAGTCATTTTTGTTTGTTTCTTGATTGGATTTTTGTTCCTTATTGACGGTTGATTGTGGTTTTGTTTTGGCATTATTGACAGCGTATACGCCCCGTATATACCTAAGTACTTAGTATTAAATTATTGCACGATCACATAATTTACTTATTTCCTTCCATCAGCCTACCGACCATTTGGGGAGGAAATAGTCTACCTGGACCCGGAGGATGCTGGGATCATAACGGCCTGACGGACGCTACTGGCGGGAGCGTAACGGCAGGGGTGGTCGCTGGACTGGGAGCATAACGGGAGTTTGGTTTCCCAGGCGGGAGGAAATAGGGCCGTTTTCAGCGGCTTGGGTGCATATGGTCAAACTCCCGTTACGTACACAATTTATGTGGTTTGAGCTCATAGAAAGCACATTAAAAGATTATAGGGAGCAGCGAAATGGGGAAACAAGCAAAATCGCGGCATCGCACGCCAACCTTTGGAATCTTTGCTGAGTTCGTTTGGAGGCATCAATTTGACGAAATTGAAATATTTGACAAAATGTTGGCCGTTATGTCCCTGGGTCATTCTTATATATCTTTTAGCGAATTTTTGAAGAAAATTAAGCTATTGCTCTCGCCTCAAAATTTGTAGAATGTGAATTTTTGAAAAAAATTTATGCAGAACTCCGTTTCAGGCTATTCTGAATCATATTCTGAAGTTTAACGCATTTTTAGCGAATTTTTGAAGAAAATTAAGCTATTGCTCTCGCCTCAAAATTTGTAGGATGTGAATTTTTGAAAAACTTTTATGCAGAAATCCGTTTCAGGCTATTCTGAATCATATTCTGAAGTTTAACGCATTTTTTAATGTATGTATGTATGTATGTATATATGTATGTATATATGTATGTATGTGTCATTCCAGACGATAACTGTCCGTAGAATTGTGCTAGAAACTTCAAACAAATTTTAAAATGTTAAGGACACAAAACGAAAGTTCAAGTTCGTTGGCCAGCATGATCGGATTACATCTTCGGGTTGAAATTTTCAAAAATGTAGTCAAAAATTTCAAAATATCCTGTTTTTTGCGATTTGTTGTGCGAAATAATTTTTTCAGCATACTAACATGTGGTATATATTATTCGGAATCAGCGTAAAATTTCCTATAAGAATATGTATCAAGTTTTCAAAAATTTCAAAGTTGAAAAATCAGTCAAAAATCGAAATAATGCCGTTCGCTAGTTGTAAAAATCTACACGATCAATAACGACTGAAATGTCGAAGATTTCTTCAAAAATTCGCTCATGGGGTCATGCTGCATGACTGGACTTTTGCTGTCCGGGCGATTCAAAATGCTCTACAAGATGTAGTTTTTTTTAAATTTTATTTTATTTTTTCAAACCCCTCTAACACAGCATTCAGTTCGTATAGGATCTGTGTGAATTTTCAACTGTCATATGCTGGGGAAAAGAATTTGACGACCATTTTTCTCTTGAAAAGTTTATCAGATTATCACTCTAGGATACTTTTCTTTTTCTTTTTTTTTAGTTTATTTTTCAGACCTCGAAAAAAGATATTATATGAAAATGACCCCCCGCCCCCTCCTCTCCCGAAATAACTGATTTTAGTCCTGTTTGACCAAACAAATATTTCCCGTGTGGGTCTCTAAAGAATATAAGAGGTCGGGGCTCCGGCAGGGTTCGAACATGTGAGCCACTAAAGGATAAGGAGGTACCTTATTTGCCTGAAGATTACTAATCATTGTTAATAAGTTAAATAATATATAATACATATACGAACAACGAAAAAGGGGACTGTTATCAATCTTTTAGAAAGCGTTGCCTGCCCATCCAGCCCTTAGTTGACCTTCGTTGACTCTAGTAGTGCAATACTGCAGTGTAATTTCTTGAAAATAAGGATATTCTAACTGGGGTAAGAGCAGTACTTAGGTACTATCCGCCCATCGTCTCATAAATATTAATGGGCAGCCACCGCTGTTTTATGATGAACCTCCACTCCTCCTAAGAATACATTCGTGTGATAAACGACTCTCATGCCCTAGATCGTCGTGGCACTCTTCCCTTTAGGTACCTATTCGTATTTTTCCTCAATTTACTTAATTGTCAATTCAATTAAAATTTTATTGTATAACCCGTAGGTATTACAAGGAGTTCCTTAAATAAGTATTAAAAATAGCACATGATATCTTGCCTTCATTTCTGCCTCAACAAACAATGTTAGACTTTTACATATGATATATCAATGTATAGGTCTACACTTATATAGGGGTCATTCCATGCCAATTCAACACACCCAATTTACCTCACCATATTAGATTTTACTCCACTTTAGTATATTCATAGTAGGTGTTGAGACTAAGAAAAATACCAAATTTTAAATTTTTATCTCAAACCGTTTCTTAAATATGACTATGTAAAACTTACAAACTCTGGGAGAGGTATCATTTTGCAGCTTTTTTTATGCTCTTTCCAGTGATATACAACAGGATATAGATTCTAATAGAAAAATTTTGTCAAAAAAAAAAAAAAAATACAAATTTTGATTTAATTTTTTTCCAAAAAGTACATAATTTAAAATTTTCAACATATTCCTATAACTACTTAGCACCTACTGTTGTAAACAATGTGACAAAATATAAATATGGGACGATGATGGGTTCATTGTTAAAAAAAAAATATATTCCTGACACTAGTTTTAAACTAATAGCCCGGTTTTGACTAAATAATAAACATACGTACTTTTAACAAAGAGTTAAGCTATTTAATTGAATATATAAAGGTATGCTATGTCTACAGGTAAAAAAAAATCAGAAATATTAATTCAAAATACTAATATTAATTCAAAATACTATCTTGTTAAAACAAAACCAATAACCATAGATATACTCTAATAAAAATTAATTTAATTGGGTTGCTTACTTTAATTTTATACAATTTAAACTAAGTTAATTGCCTATTAATTAGTAAAACAAAAATCTTGAACATTTCTATGACAATAAATTTGAAAAAGGTATAAAAATAGTCTAAATAGTTATGTAATAATTCTAGTACAAACAGATTAATCAAAATTTACATAATATTATACGTATTTATGATGATGAGTAGGTATACGAGTAGTTAAGTAAATGTAACACAATTGGTGCAGTACTAACGATAATGTTTAATCAACTATCTAGATTAACACTAACGTGAGCAAAAATTAAGTTTTGGGTTGACAACAGTTTCCCTAAACATAATCTCAGTTTACGGAATTACATTTTGTAAAAGCCAGTTTGGTTTGGCTAACATCGCTTTCAGCTAGAGTGTATGTTCTCCCAGTCGGTGTAATTGGATTTACTTTTGTTTGAACATCCACAACTGACACCCACAGGACATCCGTGTGTCTAGGATAGGAGAATGATGTAGCTGGCCCACACGGATGAAGAAAAGTTATTTTCACTTCATCGAGTTCCTCATGTCATCGAGTACCCAAGCCACCAGTTTTTGTCATAGACAGTGGTGACATAGCCTGACATGTCTTGCAACTTTAGCTTGTCCGGTGATGAAGTTACCTCCCTTTCCCAACCCTGCATATCATCTGAAAAGTGTTTCACTAATATTTTTGATGTAGTGTTGGAAATGAATGCATGAAATTGCTGCGTTCCTTTGATTGTCAATGCTTCTACAAAAAGGCTTTTTAAGAATATTTCTGATATTTTTTTACCTTTATACATAGTATACCTTTATATATTTAATTAAATAGCTTACCTATTTGGTAAAAGTACGTGTTTATTATTTAGTCAAAACCGGGTTATTAGTGGAAAACTAGTGTCAGGAATATGTTTTATTAACAATGAACCCATCATCATTCCATATTTATATTTTGTCACATTGTTTACAACAGTACTAAGTATTTATAGGAATATTTTGAAAATTTTAAATTATGTACTTTTTGGAAAAAAATTAAATCAAAATTTGTATTTGTATTTTGACAAAACATTTTCTATTAGAACCTATGTCCTGTTGTATATCACTGGAAAGAGCATAAAAAAAGCTGCAAAATGATACCTCTCCCAGCTCTCTAGCTCAATTAGGACAGTTCCTAGAGCGAATAGTATAAAATCCGTTCATGGTTTTTTTGGCGAGATTTTGTAAGTTTTACATAGCCATATTTAAGAAACGGTTTGAGATAAAAATTTAAAATTTGAGCATCAATAATGCATACACTCCACAGCCAAATTTCAATATTAATCCCGAGTCATTGCCAACATTTCCAAAGCGGTTTTGATGTTCGTTCTATATCTTGTAGATTTTCATCTTCTTCTTGACCTCTTTTCTGGGACGGAGGAGGAGTATTTGGATTAATCTCCACTTCTGACCCAGTAGATGTAGAATCCTCCAACGTACTTCGTCCATAGTGAATCATAAATTTTTTTCCCATCAACCATTAGTTCGTCTCCAATCAAGACGGCATTAATCCTCAAGAACGCAATTTAATTCCGTTCTAAAAATTTCCATCTCCTTCCGCTTGAGAATGTTGGTGTTTTCTTTCTAGAACGTTATGAAGAATAAGATCGTTTCTGTTGTCCGTGTGCCGGTTCTGTTTCGTATTATTTTTTCAGATAATGCTAGATTTTTCTTCTATACTGTCAATTCTCTTATTAATTTTTTGTATGAGCAAGATAGTTTCTTGGCTGTTAGCAATTTCTTGCGACAGAGCATGCACCAACTTCAATTGTCAGTATGGAGCAAACGTCATTGGTGGTGAAATGACCGTACGGTAATTCTAAAACCAATCAAATATGAAGTTCAAAATAAAACCAGGATCAGTTCCCTATGTTAAGGGCAAAAAGATTTGATTTTTCAAAAATGTCGGTTTGCCAAACTTTTTTATGATTAAAATTTTGGTGTTATAAAGATTTATAGGTTTTCAGTTTTAGTTCTTGATAATTATTTTTAGAGGTATTTTCTGATAACGTTCGCAGAAATTTATTTATTCATTGATACGGCTTATGATTTATTGGTACGGTTACATAGCCCTGTTACAAATGTATAGATGTGAATATTCACAGTATCCTGAGACGAATCTCCGCATCCAATGATCATGATGATCTTGTCAAATCCTCTGTGATTAATCAACTGTGATTTTTCACAATTTTTCCATGATTAATCACTGACTTTCGTGATTAATAACGCAATTTGTACTCTGTTATGATTTCAATCTTTTCTTTTGTTTGAGTAAGAATCTAATCTTATTCATAACCAAAGAAACGTATTAAAATGACGATAAAAATTAATATTTGACTTTGAAATGTCTATTTTTTGTCAGGGAAATCTGAAGTTCGATCAGGGGAATTTAAAATTTCCATTTGGGGATCACCCTGTATACTACCCACTAGGGTGCCCGCTATTTTGAGAAAGGTGGAATTTTGATAACCTCCACCCGAAATTTGGTTTAGAATGTCAAAAAAAAAAAAAATAACCCCTGAATTTTCCAGATTTTTTGCATAACAAAAACCTACGCCGGTAGCTCGATTGTGGTTTTTGAAATATGCTTTTTTGCCACTGTCAGACTTTTGAATATAACTTTTACAAACTTCTTTGTAAAATTGTGAAACTTCGTATACCTACTTACTTTTTTGGGGTCGCTGAACTCGAATATGCAGTCAAAACAAGTCGACAGCAACAACGTTTGACAGTCTGGAATCTCAAAATTCATTGTCAAAAAATGACAATTTTTCAAAGTTCATTGTAAAATTATGAAAATTTGTATTCTTATGTTTTTTGAGTCGCTGAACTCGAATTCGCTGTCAAAAAATCAATTTTTTGAAAAGTAATGGGTATGCACTTATTTCATCGTGTTTAATTTTTTTTTTTTTTTTTTGTATATTTTTGTTATGTTATTCTCGTTAAAATGTTATGTTTTGTGAAACTAAAATTATATTACATATTATTTTCAATTATACTGCATCATTTTTTTATTTAACGATCCAATTACAGTTCAGACAATTCAGAACTATGAATGTGACCCCGGAAAACCGATGGAAACTAAGGAATTTTACAGAAAAATGGGAAAATTTTAGCTATTTTCTCCATTTCGCCGCTATATTTGGCGAATAAGTACAATGCCGGTTCAGGTCCTTGTATCGGTCCTTGTACCTACGGCTTTGTATCGAGTATCCTGGAAAATACCAAATTTTATCGGCACAAGGTATTTTGGGACCTTAAATTATCAACGCGACATAATTTCTGGTGAAATTAGGGTGAATTTGTCTATTACCCTACAAGTAATTTGAGGTTTATGGCCAATAAACGAAGTAAAAAAGTATAGTAAAAAACGGAATCATGTTTTGTAAAATAATAAGTCAATTACATAACAAACATAATTTTTTCTGTTCATAATGAATTTTCAACATCAAATTTGAGTTTAGCGACCTAAATACCAATGAAATAAAAACAAAAAATTAAATATTAAAAATTTGCTTTTTTTGTTGAATTTAATGAAAATTCTAACAGAAATACGTAAAAATACGAATTTTCATAATTTTACAATGAATTTTGAAAAATTGTCATTTTTTGACATGATTTTGACGGTTTTGAGATTCCAAACTATCAAAAGTTGTTGCTGTCGACTTGTTTTGACTGCATATTCGAGTTCAGCGACCCCAAAAACGTAAGTATACGAAGTTTCACAATTTTACAAAGAAGTTTGTAAAAGTTATATTCAAAAGTCTGATATTGGCAAAAAAAGCGTATTTCAAAAACCAAAATCGAGCTACTGGCGTAGGTTTTTGTTATGCAAAAAATCTGAAAAAAATGCAGGGGTCATTTTTTTGACATTTTAAACCCGATTGCGGGTGGAGGTCATCAAAATTCCACCTTTCTCAAAATAGCGGGCACCCTATTGCCCACCCAACTTGGTAGACGTTCTAAGTCATCGCTTGTTCAAACATGAACCCATATTATGAGAGGTCATGATTGCGGTTTCGACCTGCTTACTTGACGTCGTCTGACCCGCTTGGAAAAATCGATATCGTCTGGTCTAAAAGTCCGAAATACCGTTGAGGCAGACCCTGCAAATGCCTAAGGACTTGGGACTGCCAGCGAGCCGCGGCGGGGAACGCCAGCTTTCATAAAGATGGATATTGATTAGACGGAAGGTCACAGTCTATTGAGCCAACTCTCTGTTATGGTTGCATTCCTATCGCTCCCGCGCCTTCCTCTTCAGACCACTTTCGTTCAGTTTAGTTACTGACGCTCTCGCAGCACCTCCGTGGGAGCTGAAATCCTTTGCAGTAATTCCTCTTTTGACGCGTAGTTCTCTTTGTGACACAGAAAGGACATATCTCTGCTTCAGAAGCAGCCGCATCTCCGGTGCCTGCAGTAAAATCTAGGACTTGTGCTTAAACTGGGTAGGTGGGAACTTCTCTACTTCATCATGATAATAAAAACAACATAAATCATTACACAAAAGTTTGTTATTTTACTGAGGTGTTAAATTTATTAGACTCAAAGATTTAGTAGCATCGTTTCCATTGACAGAAACGTTGATTCTGCATAATGTTTTCTGTAAAACCTTCAGTTATTCAGCAATTTCTCTCTGTGAATAGTTATTTTGGGCCATCATGCACATTACCAAGGCTCTTTTGCCTGGAGAGGTCAGGCATTTCCTAAATAGTTCCAGTCATGCAGCATGATCTTATGAGCAAATTTTCTTAAATTATCTATCGTATTATAATATGTTAAATTGTATTGAAATTTGAGAATTTAAGTACAAAGAAATGGTTACAATTTTATGGTAAAACTCATACTAAATAAAATTCGGTGATTCAGAAAAGATTTTGGATTTTTATGCAGTTTTTATAGATTTTTCAGCAAATAATAATAACATTTATGTACGTTTCTGTGCAAAAATTTTTTAGTTCTAGTTAATCGTTGATAATTTGATTTTGACTAAAATTCTGCTGAAAACTATAAAGTTATCGGTTTTTGGCCGTTTTTAGTGATTTTAGAGCAACATTTTTGGTTTGGCCAATTTAAAATGTGCTATATATATACAGTAATTCAATATTTAAGATTTTTGTCGTGTTTCAACCTTATATCACTAAAATAACCACAACTCCCTCAAATGACTGTGAAAGATAGAAAAAAAAAAGAGTACATCGTCGGAAAGAACGTTAAATTTTCTACCTTCCTGATACCAATTTAAAATTTTGTGAATAGGTTAAATGGGAGAGAACTCCGGCTGAAAGTTGAAATTTGAGAAATATTTAAAAACTTGTCAAAATTTGGAGCGCTATAGCTCGGAAGTCTCCCATTCGATTTTACACCCAGAGACGGGAAAAACTGCGCCAAAATTTCACCTTTACAAAGGTATAAGCATTTTTATTTTTATCTCAGTCCTAAGAGGCGATATTGCTGTTTGAATGCCAAAAAACGTGAGATTTTCATTGAAATCCGATGCTTTGGGAAGGAAAAATTAGTTTTCCACTACTTGGACATGGGTCGAGTTTAGAATAGTCGTTGGTATAATTTTCCACGTTGAATCAATTAGTGACATTCCCAAGCCCTGAATGTTCCAAAAGTTATTTTTTGATACAGCAACCTGCTAAATCGAAATTTTCTGGAACCCCTCCATTTTTCCGTTGTTCCGTGTTGTTGTGCTCTCCAATGGTTGGAGTAGGCGGACAAAATTGTTAATTATAATGTAAAAATGTATTGAAGGGCAAACGAAAAAAAACTAGAGGTTCTGTTCGAATTTCGATTTAGCAGGTTGCTGTATCAAAAAATAAGTTTTTGAACATTTAGGGCTTGGGAATGTCACAATTCTGTTGTAGTAATAACAATTTCGGAATTCAACCTACATGTTCCAGCTTTTTACTCCCATATTTAACCCATTTTCCGTTATTCACTTTTCCACAACAAATTACCTGTTAGAACGACCTCTCAATAGAATCCCTCGTCAGGCCAACGATGCACTCTAACGAAACCCAACATTGGACTTTTTCCTTGATCAGCCATCTCGAACCTTCCGCTCTCAAATATTACGCACCGTCCACCGCCTCCCCTGAAATCTCTGTTCACATCGCCTGCCCTCGTCTCAGCGAGGGTTTTTTTGAGGTCGTGACCAAGCTAGTCTTGTGGTTGGTGGATGTAGTTTTTATTGTTCCATAATTGCAACAACGTTTCGGCTCTGGATCTGAGCCCTAGTCATGTAATACGAGTATATTTGCCTGGTAGGTCGTTGTTCATGATAACTATACATTGTAAAATGCAAACAGAAAATCGAAAACAATGGTTCCTATCAACTAGGAAATATAACAACATTACAACCTCATATATATATATATATGAGGTGAGAAAAAAATATATACCTATATTGTTTTTTCTTTTCTTCTGTCTTCTGAAGTACCTACCAGTTTTGTTTACTCATCAAGAGATTTTGCTTCCGAGTCTACCTATAGGTAGCGGAAGCATTGTTTTTACTTTCGGGAGAAAAACAATTTTTGGTCTCCAAAATCAAAATTTTTAATCGCATTTAACGTTTTAGACTATTCTGAACAACTTTGGTTCCGTGTCTGTCTGTCTGTCTTTCTGTGTGTATCTGTCGTGTGCCCCCAAATCCTTGTAACAAGCTTATTTTCCTCAGTTGTCATCCGATTTGGATGACATTTTCAGGGGATGTGCGAGCTAAGGGGTAGCGGTCCCCTATCAGTTTCATCATTCTTGGCTCAATACCTCACGTAAATTCCATTGTGCTCCATTTTTTCACGCCTTAGTCGTCCGATCTCGCTCAAATTTTGATGATAGTTGGGGAATGACGATTTGATCATCCCATATCAATTTCAAAATGATTGTATCATTAATAGCTACTGCGCATGCGCCTATGTGGAATCCTTGTAACGACCTTAATTTCCACTGTTTTCATCCGATTTCGATTAAATTGTCAGAGAATGCTCGGTTTTGGTTGTAGATGGTCCCGTACCTATTTCATTGTTTTCAACTCATCAGTTCTTTCTGCGCTTGCACAAACGTAAATTTCATTGAGTATCAATTTTTTCGTTTCCTAATTGACCAATTATGACATTTCGCGCTACTTCTTGTTTTACTCTTTTCCGCTATGGAATTTTTCAAGATCATTTAAAACTTTTCAATGATCTATACATTCATTATAGGTAAACGAGGAATCTATGTGCAGCACCCAACTTGGCAGATTTTTTTTTTTTTTTCTAATCAATGTTGTCATCTCCCGTTTTGTAAATAAATAAATAGACAGCTGATTCGATCGCCATATTTTATGAGTATAAGGCGTTCTCCCGTGTTTACATTTGCTATCATGTCGACATTATTTTTTTTCAATCAATAGGGTTGGTAGCCTTTCCATTTGTATGGTGAAGGTGGTTGTGAGGGGATGAGATAATTTTAGGCTGCTTTTCTCATCATTTATTCAATTACTCCTAGCGCTTTCGCCCTAATGGGCCTCATCAGGGAGTTTTAGATAACATGTTGTTGTAGTAATTCGTTTATTCATTCTATGTCTATAGGTTTACTTTGGTATCCGTTTCTTGGGGAGTATGTCGCAAAGGGCTTGAAATATTAATAATCATTACTATATAGTAACTAGTCGTAGTTGTATGTATAAAATAAGTAAAATAAAACGGTTTATAATAGGAGAGCAGGCCTCTTGGAAATGATTTTGCACTTTTTAGAAAGATTATTTTTTTCGTGTCAATGGTCCGCCTTTTGGTCAGGTGGCGAACGGATGAAAGTGCAGCGATCTGGATGATGCCATTCGATTCCTTGAAATCAAATCTCTCAATAACTAACAAGAAATCAATATTCCTATTTTGATTTATTTTATTTTTTAATTGACACCTATGTTTTACTACGGGAGTCATCGCGAAATTTTAGTCATGACATGAGAAGTGTATAGCGATATGGATATTCTTCTAGATGGTTGCTGATGTACTTTCTTATAAGGGTTGTCTTGCATCGATTAAATGTGGTTTTAATATTATATAAATAAATAGCAGCCCTTCAATTATACCCTTTAGTGGTAGAGGGAACAAGGGCCTGGCAGCAGTATTTCAATTACTTGCAAAAGGACCCTCGCCATGGTGGGTTGGGTCCGGGCTTGGCCGGAACTCCCTGGCCAAGCCACCTTTTGGGTGGTTACGGACTACTTATTTGGTCTGCAGCCGATATTTTAGTTTTCCTATTTATTTATTTATTATTATTATTTATTTTTTTAATGACTTTTTTGAAATGAAGTTCTTCCATAAAATTGTATGGCTGCATATTTAAATCTGTGCTAATTTGATTATTTGGGAGTTGTTGAATTTGTTTGTTTTTGACTATTGTTATGCACTTATGTGTGATGGCAAATAAAACTATCTATCTATCTTAGTACTATCATTGAAAAACAGAGCTCTTTCCACCTCGGCGCAAAAAAGAAAGAATGTAAAAAGTCCAAGTTTTACGAAAGTTATTCAATTTTGAAATTTCCTGGAATTCCTCCCGCGTGGCCTTCCGTTAATCGAGTTTAATTAATCGCCTGTAATGCCGGAAGGACTCGAACCTTCTGCGAGCGTGTCTGCTAGCAGGACGCAGGCCTGTACACACTATCACTAGGGTTGATCCAAAATTATGCCAAGATTATAGGCACATCTCCGGCCGATGCATAACTTTTGAGCCTAATTTCGCAACCTTTGGTTCAGTAGTTCTGGAGAAAAACTGGGTACGTCGATCAAATGGGTTTTTTTTCTTCCTATTTTTAGAATATAATATGAAAAGTTCCAGTCGTGCAGCATGATCGTATGAGTGAATTTTTTTAAATTATCTTCCGTTTTATAAAATGTTAAATTTAATTGAAATGTGAGCAATTTCAGTTGAAAGAAATTGTTGAAAACCAATTTTATGGCAAAAAAAAAAACTCGTACAAAATAAAATTTGTTGATTCAAAGAGATTTTGGATTTTTTTTTTTTTTTTGCAGTTTTTATATATTTTTTAGCAAATATTATTGAAATTGAAGTACGTTTTTCAGCATAGTTTCGTGCAAAAATTTTTCAATGTCCTATTCAATTGTTGATAATTTTGTTTTGACTGGGACTGCGCTAAAAATTATAAATTCAACGTTCACATGCATTACTATAATGAAGTACTAACTGCCATATTGGTTGAAAATATCACGGTATATCGGTATTACCCCCCCCCCCCCCCCACCACTTTCACTCCTCTTCAAAAAAAACCCGTCATCAAAATGAAATCCGATTTTTGCTCATCTAAGAAAATTTGTTAAAATCAACGGAAATATCATGATTTATTGAAATCACACCCTCCATTCAGCCCACCGTTAGTAAATCTGAACCCGTCCTAGGTTTATTTAATAACTGGATTGAAATCTGGATCGAACAAAAATCACTCGCGGAAATCGAATGATAACAGGGAAACAACACGGTTTTATCACTATTACCCTTTCCCATTTTCCTTTATTACTGTACTTTATTGAAACTTCTGACATATGTTTCAAAACTAGACCAAATTTTTATTGGGGGAAAAAAAAATCACGCAGAGCAGATGAGAATAGTGTAAAAATCAAGAATTATTACTGTCCGTTCGTCCCCTTCCGTAATGAAATCTGAAGCTTGTGACGTATTTTCCAAATAAGATTGAAGTTTTAATTGAACAAAATAAAAACCACGAAAATCAGATTAGAATAGCGTAATCACCACAATTTATTAGTGTTTCCACCCCCTCCATTCACCATAAGGAAAATTTTACCTTTTCCACTATGAAGTTTGAAACGTGTGACATATATATTCCAAAACTAAACCAATTTCTTGATCGAACAAAAAAAAAAAAAAAAAAAAATCACGAAAATCTGATGAGAATAGCGTAAACATCACGATTTATCAGTATTACCCCCTCCCTCAACCCCTTCCATAATGGCCTGAAGTAATGTGTTAAACAGTTCCAGGCTGAGTTCCAACGTGGGAAAAGGAAGGTGAGGTTTTAGTGGGT
This sequence comes from Adelphocoris suturalis, assembly GCA_030762985.1. Classification (NCBI taxonomy): domain Eukaryota; kingdom Metazoa; phylum Arthropoda; class Insecta; order Hemiptera; family Miridae; genus Adelphocoris; species Adelphocoris suturalis. The sequence goes on from CM061043.1 coordinate 62,180,902, forward strand.
TTGAATCCCACATAACCCGGAGTGCGGTCCCTCTTGGGTATCTTACGAGATCCGATTACCACCTTAGGATCTTAAAGATTTCCTCACCTGCCTACGTAAAAAAAAAAAAAAAAACCCCTTCCATAATGAAATTTGAAACTCCTGGCATATATTCCAAAACTAGACCGAATTTCTAATTGGAAAAAAAAAAATAATAATCACGAAAATTGGTCGAGGATCGTCGGCAAAATTAGGCACACACAGGCCTTACACCTAAGGGGTTTTTTCACGGATTCGGTCTTAAAATGGTCTGGAACGGATTTGAATTTTTTTTATTTTTTTCCCTCGTGCTTGGGTTGTCCCACTCCCCCTGGATCAATTCCAATAGGTCATCCCTCTAATATAAGAAACCTTGCCTGTATATGACCTAGCTTCAGAGCGACGTCCTAAAAATGATTAATTCTTAAAGCTGAAACTTTTCCTATCTTAGAAATGCTGGATTCGATTCTGGATGGCACTAGACGAATTTTCTTGTAAAAATGCATGGAAAAAGTAGCTAGGTACAAAAATGTTGACTTAATTGCAATAGGTACCTCAACTTTAATTCACAAAATTCGCTATAAAAAGACATCTATGCAGTGTCAGTTCAGCACAGCTCCTTTTGATGAGTTGATCTGAAGTCCTTGATATTGACCTGTCTGGTGATGATTTATAATTAATTTAGTATCTACAATTATTTCAGCTATTGAGAGGGTCATATGTGATTTGATTTGTTCTTACATCTCTCATTTTCAGAACGGTGCAGAAGAAGCATGCGGTACATCCAACGGTCATCTGCAGTCTGATCGGCAACATGATATCAACATTTCTGAGGAGATCGAAAAGTATTTAGATAGTTTGGCAAGTAAGGATGTCGAGTTCATCGATCCAAAGTTGAAAAAGGAGAGACAAAGACTCCAAGATTTATTGACCTCATACAAAAAACTGAGTGAGCATTTGGACAGGAAGTGTGCCGAAGCCTCTAAGGAAGGCATAAGCGTTCCATCGAAACAAATATTAGCTCGTAGAGCCGAAATACACGCCCTCCTTCATCCAGAATTGTACAAAAACCGCCGGGACGAGGAGAAGAAGAAGCTGATCGAGAAATTCTCAAGCAGACGTCACTTCACAGAAGCTGACAAGGTTTGTCCTCGAGACCTGACGCCCATCCACAGCGTGTCAGACAAGAGGCAACAGGAGAAAGACAGATTCTGCAAACTTCTGGCCAGCGCTCCGTCGAGGTTCCATAACATTTTGAGTGAGCCGGCGACGAGATTCAAGCGTCGAACTCGTCCTCTATTAACCCCGCAGTGCCCCGTCGATGTGAGGGAAGACGAGAAGGATAGACTTGCCAGAATATTTTCAACTTCTGCTGCTTTTATTCGAGACCCCAATTTGAAGAAGAGGATCTTGGAGAAATACAAGGAAAAGGACGTTCCATCCAGACTAAACTACCCTGCCCAATCAACCCCTCCGATTATTCAAGTGAGTTGAGTGGTTCTATTATGCTTTTAGAATGAAGTATTTCGTGCAGTATTAAGGCCAAGCTTCAGCCCATCAGATGAGCTCACACTCGATGTCCTGTTGAAAATCATTGAACACATTCGTATGCGATCTGTAACATCAATCATTCGACACGTAATTTATTTTTTTCGAAATATATAGATTTTATTTACACATACATATGATGTTAGTACAAAAGTAGAACTAGGCTACTCGCCTAGCTTACTTTTCCAACGGAAGGCTTGGCCCGTGCAGTTGGTTAAGGTCTAGGCGATTTGCCTATAATTTCAAACATAGCACGTTGACATAACATCGCATACGCGTCTACATAATCTACACATAGCTTAAATATTATAAATACAATGGTATTTGATGTCCCTATCTTCTATAGGCAGAAAAACTTTCTATAGTAAAATTATTGTTTTATAATATTATACATAAATGCTGTTCAGCATAGTTTCGCAATCCACTGCCCCATTTTTCACAAGCCACGTTAAAATTTGCTTTTTGTAGTTTGGTCTAGTATAATTTTGAGATCTTTTCATATGACTATCTAGCGCTCTGTGAATAATGTACAAAATAAATTTTGGACGGTGTGTTGACTGCGTTAATCTTGATCTTGGTGCAATTACATTCCCTGCGACTACATATCATGTGGTATAATATGCTGGATTGCGCTGTGAATTTATTATTTGTGGATACTTATTGAATTTCAAAAGTAAATTTTTTACATATAGTTGCCCTACGGTAAACATCTTTGCTATATTATATTAATTTATAGGTGGCGTCCTAGGCGGTAATGACAACATTATTTTCATAATGATTTTCTGGCGTACTTGTAATTTATTTATATGTGAGGTGTATCCCCCCCATGCTATTATTCCATATTGAAGCACAGACTGTAGCATATTGTAATAAATAAGTTTTATCATATCTCCCGGAAGTGAGTGTCTAATGCAATTGCAATCGTGTTGGAGGCATTACCCTATTGTCGTCTCCATCATGATTGCTGGTCATGAATATAACAAAATGTAACTTCAAAAATTATCAAATTATGATACATTATGCGAATTTATTATCAAATTATAATTATATAATGATAATTATCAAATTATAATAGAAACTGCTCCTACCAGGATGTTCAGTCCTATATTTAGTGTTGACTTGAAGCGCAATTAGGTTGGCGCTGCTCGGAGAGACGAGGCTGTGAATATATTCTCGTAAATGATCTGACGTCTTTTGTTTAGCGCTGATTACCGAATTGGGGTTCGTCATACTAACTAAAGCATTGAAATTCTCTTTCAGAGGGCCGAAACTGAGATGTGCCAAGGCCCACAACAGTCCTCCAGTACAGAAAACACAATCCCACAGTTGGCATCTGATTTTGTAAGTTGAATTTTCGATATGAACTGTTCATTCCCGAAATAATGTCAACCGTCTTATCACGAATCAATAATTTATTGATCAATGTCTTTAGAATAATTAGTTCTTTTCTTGTGGCTCATTGCGCGCCGGGCTCATTATGTTATCGGGTTGTTTTAATGATCGATTTCTTATTTGGTGATGGTTTGTAGAATTACAATGTCGATAATGTGCCTGTGTTTAGGTTTTGTAATTATCTCTTGCAAAGTTGAAAGATTTCCACCAGGTTTATAAATTCATCATAATACTAGAATAACATTATAAACAAGTTTTAATGCCGTCATTTCGTACTCAACTTTAAATGATGTGCTAAATTTATTGTTCCAGTCATGCAGCATGATCGTATGAGCGAATTTTCTGAAATTGTCTATGTATTATAATATGTGCAATATTTGTGCAATTTCAGTAGAAAGAAATGGCTAGAAACTATTTTATGGTTAAAAAAACTCGTACTAGTTCTGGTTAATCGTTGATAATTTTGTTTTGCCTAAAATCGTTCGTTTGGAAAGCTTGATTTTTTGGCACAAGAACGGGATTTTTGTCTCAATTCTAAGGAGAGTTATCGTCTGGAATGACACACACACACACACACACACACACACACACACACACACACACACACACACACACATATATACATATGTATATGATATATATATATATATATATATATATATATATATATATAAGCGCAAACTTCAGGAATCGTTTCAGAATGCCTCAAAACGGATTTCAATGAAGAAAATTTTCGGAAATTTTGATTTTAAAATTTTCCGAGCCATTGCAATAGCTTCATTTTCTTCGAAAATTCGCTAAAACGGAAAATAACTGTAATGTGTGATTTTGAAAATAGTTGATCCCATTAATGAGCTTTGATAAAAGAAAACCATCGGGAAAAGTGGTCGAATAACTCCATTATTTCATTGAATATCAATTCAAACTGTGGAATAAGCGCCAAGAAAGAAGAAGATTGAGTAGAATACGTTTTTTGAGTTGAGTTAGTATGTTACGAATTCGAAAAAATGTCTGAATTTAAACTTTAGGGTCTTAAGAAATCGTAATGTAGGCTACAAAGAATCTGTTTCATACAAAAATTTGCACGCGAAGTCATGATGAATGCCATGTTGTCTTGCAAGTTTTTTTCCATCATTGATACAATTTTTGTGATGTCAAGAAATGTCTTTCTGTGGATGAAGAACAACTGGAAGGTATGAATAAGGAATCCGTTTGATTTTGTTGTTTGCGTTGTTGAGAGTGGTTGTATTGTGACACTTAACTGCACTGTAGAGAGAAATTAATTGTGTTACACACTCACATCTTGGTTTTCTCTATACACTATAGGAATACATTCTGGAGTACCCCTGATTGACTGCTATATTTGAAATTCTCATCACACTTTTGTGAACATAAATCTACGACTACATAATATTTATGAACTTATCGATAGAACTGTGATAAATTTAGTGTGAAGACTGAGTTGAAGTGAGTACATTTTTGTGCCAAATTTGAGCTAAAACACATAAATTTATTGGATTGAAAACGAGAAATGATGGCTTTGTTCCAAACAAAGCGACTTTCCAAAGGCAGTCCATACAGAATCCACTTTATCTTGGTTTGAAGTACCTACCTATTGCTTAGTAACTCATTTCTCTCACTCCGTCCCACCACTTTGGGGTCAGATACTTTTCACACCAAGTTCAAGGAATTTTCCGTACCTTCCTGGGATGGGTTTTTGAACTGTAATCCATTTGGGAACATGGGAACGACACTAGCGCTTGCAGAGGAATAGTTCTACTACATTAACGCTTGATTTGGGCATGTTGAACAACTCACCTCTACTGTTTTTATTTGGGAAACTCAAGAACTCGTTTGTTGTTTGTTTGTAACAAAGATTTGTACCTCAATAAATGTGCTTAGAAAGTAAAATGAGTAAAAAATAATATCAAAATGTATCATTGATCAAAAGTTTTTATGTGCTACAAATTTGTAATGTCTTATAATGTTTTGCAGTAAAATTTGACAATCAGCCCAGCTTCCTGAGCGCCAGGTTGATTGTTATTATATCATTAGGTAGGGAAAGCAGCGTGGCCTAGCTGCATAGTGACAACATTTCAGAGTACCTACAGAAACCAGAAATTCACCAAACAGAAATTTGTTGATGTAGTATAAGTTGTGTTTTTTCCTTGATAGAACTCCCCTTAATTTGGTAGAGGAGGCGTGTGACCCTGCTGACTAGCAATGGAAATGATGGAAGAATGGAAAAAGAATAATGAAGTCACACTAAAGGAACCATCAGTTGAGATATTTGCTGAGCTGAATGTAGGCGGTGAGGCGACGGAATACTACTGCCGATATACATGCACTTACGCAAGTCTGCACTGCTGTACCTCAAATATCATTCTTTGTGTAAAGTGTGAATACTCTCTTCACTACCTATCTTTATAATCTATCTTTTCCTTACAAGTGTGAAGGATAATTGAAGAGTACATCTTCAAGAAGAGAGTGCACCATTTTTCTATATTGAAAATTTTGTGTTGATTTGGGGGTATGTGTCATATAGTGCAGGAGCCAAGGCCGAAAATAGGTATTATTTTCAGGAGAAGTTTTGTTTACAGTGGGGTATGCAGTGAATGGCTGTGGTGGTTGTGCCTTTACAGTCAGCTTGCATGGGTCAGAAAGTACTGGAAATTTCATTGTTTGATTGATTTGGTTGTTTTTTTTTTTTTTTTTTTTTTTTCCGATTTTGTGAGTAGGCTATTTGTATTACATATAGTTAGCCCGAGATGAAATAACAGATTTCCCGAGATTGAAATAAAAGAAATGGAGGGAGAAATTATATTAATACCATTCAATCGTTGTTAAAAATGATGAATTCATTTCAGCATGAAATGGTACGTATTGGTGAATACTCTCCTCTCAACAAGTACTCAAGTCCTACACAGGGACGAACAGTATTGGGGATCGGAGAACATGAGGAACAAAAGAAACACCTTTCTGAAGAACGGCGTTTTGAATATCTCAGTCATCGAGAAAAAGTACGTTTACTAGTTTGGTTATAGTTTTTATTGGCTTTTAACTGTTTTAGTATTACTACCTACTGTTCCAGAATAATTTCCTTTATCATGAAATCTTTTTAAAAAACGCTGAAAATTATTACACAATGCTGTCTTATCTTTTAACTTTGAGGGGACCTTGCTACAAAAATGAAGGAAAAATTAATTTCCGGTTTTTATGTTTTTATTTTTCCAGATAATATTCTGGCGGTTTAGAGTGTTTGTGTATATATATGGTGTATTTATATAGTTTGTGTATATATATGGTAAAATGTTGGAAATAAAGTATACTTTGGAGAGAAACATGCAAAAATGGCTTGAATGTCTGAAAAAGTTTGCCATGGGCGTAATCTAACTGGGAGAATCGCGGAGTGAGAGGAGTTGGAGGAGACAGCGGAACTGGGTAAAGACGAGAGACACTGGGGGGAACGAATTGAAAATTCACCTAAGCAATAATGCAGAAGGAAACAAAACATTGAAGGTTCGTTATCATCATGGACATAGTTATTGAGTGTAAGTTCCTTTCTCAACGAGGAAAAACTGTAGTAATGATTGAGGGCCATAAATTTACCAAGTTCCGGAGTTTGTGCAAGTATCGAATTCAGAAACACAAACGCTTGTCGAATCACTTAAAAAATGGATGAAATTGGTCTTTGAACCAAAAATTGTTCTGTAAGTACTGCCTTACCTTCTACCTTTCAAATGTAAAAGTAAAATCCGCAACCTCTAAGTTCAAAACACAGAATAATTTATGTTAAAAGAATGAAATTTGACCGGTACGGATCTGATTACCCCAGTTACATCGGGTTCTTATTTTTACGTTCACCCAGTTAGATTGCGTTTCGGACACTTTTCCCATAGTTGAAACGCTTCCTTTGCCATGGCATGTAATCTACAATCAGCCTATATAGCTTCTACCAAATCTGTTCAAACGAAGTGGCAATTTGTTCAGAGGGTTGTCGAAGGTGGAGGTGAAAATTATTCCAGTCTCAAGGATAAGATTTGTTCAGACCTTCTTCCTGTAATCATAGGTGATCGGAAGTGTACAGACTAAGAATTTGAGCTATTTTCACTCCCAGTCAGTAAAGGGGGCTTGGCTGTGGTTGACCTGGTACGCTTAGCAAGGTCGTCGTGATATGTGTATGGCAGGATCTAATGAGTTTATGAGAACAATTGGAGCTGAGACCACACTTGATGTAGCCGATCAGCTATCCCACATATCAGCATCAAGGCGGGAGGCAATGCTCAAAAAACACGACAAAGAAGAAGAATTGCTGCAAACAATACTTACCGAGTTCCCAGATGACAGACAGGGAGCCATAAATTGCTCGGTGGTAGAGAAAAAGCAAATGTAAATTCTCAGGATGACTAGCTGCACTCCCTTTGAAACGCCATCGTTTCGTCTTCTCAACTAGTGAGTTTTGAGAATCCTTAACAATGAGATACAAGCGCAAGTCACATGGAGTCATGTTGTGATGGCTCTGGATCAGCCTTCTCACTTGAGCATGCGCTAAGCTGTAATATGTAGGCCTAACCTCATGGCGACACTATGAAGTGAGAGACGTTTTGGGGAACTGCGTCAGGGAACCCTTAATTAAAGACGTTACTTCCCTACTACCAGCTCTGTGGTGATTTAGCGTGCCGAGGAGTATGGGAGCCACACTGCGTTATTCGATACCCGTGTCATAGACACTCCAATGTCTCCTGCACCACTAATACAGTCCTGATATCTGCTGAACAAGAAAAGAAGCGAAAGTATGCACAAGCACGTGAGTTGTGCGTCATTTCACAGTTGTGCAATAAGCACACTTGTGTGCTTGGTCGATGCTATATGGGCTCCCCAAGCAAATGCCTTCGTAAAAGTCCTGGCAGAATGGCTTTCGAACATTCGGAGAAGATCACAAAACATACTAAGGGTTATAAATACGTTGATAATGACGTTGGGGTTAGCTCCTAGATGGTCCCTTATAATTAATGTCGTCAAATCAACAGTAGCCTGTGCGCGTGCGCAAACGTGAATTTTTCATGACGTCGATTCGTTGATGTTCCAGAAAAAATCCCTATGTATTATATCGCAATTGGTAGAGTAATAACATTACGCATGCGCGAATATTGATTGACACAAACAAAACTCCGAGACTAATGGACCGATTTGTATGACATTTTAAAGGATTGTGCAGTGTAACTCCTAGATGTCCTTCTATTCGTCCATTTTACTGCCCACCTGACTTGGCAGACGTTTTTACTATAGTAAAATGCGCAAATTTAGTCCAAATAAATCAACGATCGAGGTTTTATTGTAGATTTCTCCTATTTTAAATCGGAAACCTGATTTTCTGTGACATGACTCAAATTCTTCGAATCTAACGCAATATTTTATAATTCACCTGATCTATCAGAAGACAATGTTGTGTACTCGTGAAAAGTTAGGAGCTGCTAATTGCTGCCTCACGAGGTGTATGGTTTCCAGATAGATTCCTGATTCATAGTCATAGAGATTCATTCCTAGGTACTTTGTGTTCTATAGGTGTAAATGTACCTATCTTTACGTTTATTTAGCACCTGAGCAGATGCCCTTGCAAGAAGAGTCATTGTTGATAACTCCTTTGATATGTTGCCTATACGCGTAGAGGATCAAATCTCCTACGCGCAACATAAAGCTAATTCCATCTGGCATGGGCAATGGCAGGGTGAGGTCACTGGTCTGCGTGGTGTCCTTCAGGACTTAAGCATGGTGGGCCCTTTCGTAACCCTACTTCCAAGGAGGCATCGAGTAGTGGTCAACCGGGTTGCCACTGGTCATACCCGTCTTACTCACAGACACCTGCTTAGTGCAGAAGCTCGAGATGTTGTGTGTGGGGGTGATCTGTCTGTCCGCCACTTTCTGGAGGACTGTCCAGCCCTAGTGGACCTTCGAGTCCAGCATCAGCCCCCTCAGTGGGTTGACGTTTTATCCGGACCAGACAAGGTCCGATCCCTGTTGTTGTACCTGAGAGCTGCTGAGCTCTACTACGAACTGTGATATCTGATCTGTGATATACTTATATACATTTAGTCTTAGTTTTATTTCACTTTGCTGATTGTATATAGTAGCATGTACTTAGTTATTAGCCTATTTTACATCTAGTCTTTGTTGTATTACTTTATTGTTGGGGTTTTTTAAATCCACTTTGGTGTCTAAACAGTGGTCATACTGTACCCCTCATTTTTCCCCCCTCCGAGTTGCCAGTGGAGTCCATGATGGATGATGGCGCTCCTTTTTAGTCAAGTATGGCAACATGGCTCCCCTAAGAATCGTGCCACTTCCAGTGTCCTTTAGACACCTTGTTCATTGGCGCTAATGTCTCAAAAAAAAAAAGCTCCATGAATTGAAAACTAAAAATCAAAAATTGTTGGAGATTTCTTCTGAAACTGACTTGAAATTCAAATCTGGTTAGAAATTGGTGTTCCATTTCAAAATACGGAATTTAATATTCGATTAGACAGCTTACAAGGGAACCAAAGATCGCGTTTCCCAAACTCATTTGTGAGATATAAAACAACAACGCTTCCATTTGGTTATCCGCCGTTGTTCCATTGAACTCAGCATCTAAATTCGCTCACTCTAGACCGAAAAATGTATTTTCATACGTAATTGACTACATGCACTAGCCTACATCATGTTTTATTTATAAGTAATCAATATTTTGAAAATTCTGATTTAAAAAATGTGAATCTTGGGTATCATATTTACCAAATTATTCACTGATCGTGTCATAAGATACTTTTTTTCGATCAAAATTGAATTGAAATAGTTGACTAGTCCCACTTTATTTTATTACCATGGAAGTTAGCCACTATGAATTATTAGATTGTTTTATTTAATTGTTTACTTTATTTTTTCGTATGTATTTGCAATCACAAAAAGAAAGATAAAGTGGATAAAGGAGTCATGGTGTCCACTCCAACTGGAAGAAGGTCGGTCAGCTCTGCTTCCACCCAAACTGACGATCCCCATCCCGAAGTCGAATCGCCAGTTCAAGCCTATCCTTCCAAAATGTCGTCACCCCAACAGTTCGTCGACATCAGCCCACGAGGTAAAACTTAGTTGACTGCTCTGCAATTAACTATTGGTCAAATTAACAACTTATTTACTATTAAATAAATGAAGCTAAGGTTATGTTGCATTTACTTGTTATTATCAACCATTCGGAGACTAAATGGAGCTCTGAACGTAAAAGGAACTTGGCTTTTCCGTAATTTAACATCTAGTCAACCTCAAGCACTAAAAATGCTTGGCCTCTCACTCTCTGTTCCAATATCGCCATCATTATTTTCTATTTTCAACAACATTGCTTATTAATCACCCTTCTAGTATATCTATAATTATTATCATTATAAGATGTTTCGGGTTTCTTGAGGTTTGGTCAATGAAAAGTCTATATTTCAGGCTGACGTTTCGAAATATTTATATTTCTTCTTCAGGGCTTGGAAACTGTATAGCTTATTTCATAACCTCATCATAATAGAGCTTTATGACAGATAGCTATCTATACAAACATAGATAATATACTGAAAATTTCAACATAGAGGTATACTGAGAAAAACTTTAAGGTAGGTATACCTACCTTGAAGTTTTTCTCAGTATACCTCTATGTTGAAATTTTCAGTATATTATCTATGTTTGTATAGATAGCTATCTATCATAAAGCTCTATTATGATGAGGTTATGAAATAAGCTATACAGTTTCCAAGCCCTGAAGAAGAAATATAAATATTTCGAAACGTCGGCCTGAAATATAGACTTTTCATTGACCAACCCTCAAGAAACCCGAAACATCTTAAATTTAACCCAGTGGTCGAGATAACCCAGCCTGATTATCATTATAGTCTGTGATTGATTATTATCAATTAGGTGTCTATCTAATAGTCCCACAGCCCTTTAAGTTGTAAATATTTTCCGAATTCAGAAACTACCAGAAAGTATTAAATCTAAAGAGTTATTTCCGCCAGTAGTAAGCGTAAAATTATCATTTACATAATTTTCGGAGTAGTCCGTCATCACAAAGCAGTGCATTACATCAAATGTCAGAAAGTGGTTAGGTTTGTTCAATACGGCAACATGCAAAAGAGAGCATACAAAAGAGATGTAAAAGCGCATAAACATATCAAATCAGCTTAACGCGACTGTTGTAAAAGTGCACTCGTATTTTGAAATCGGCTTAACGCCACTATTGTAAAAGCGCCGAACCGATAGTTCCCAGGACATTATTGTAGACAGAATCAGACTCACCTTGGTGTAACTTCATCTTCTTGTCACCTCGTCAGCATGCAGGTATAGGGCAGTATTAAGCAACTCGTGCCTTATGATTTTGCTTGGTCTTTCAGTTAGTTGGGTTCCGGCTTTATGCTCGCAAGAATTTCTAACCTCGTGCCTCTAGACAAAACGATCTGAATTCTCACTATGATTATGCTCCCCATTATGAACAACAATCTAATTGACAACAATATTAGTCACTAGGAAAGCCGCACAACTTTTATTGTATGTACACATGGCGCGCTTTTACAACAACACGATTTTGCCAACGTGACAGAAAGCTGGCACTTGTACAACATTGTTGAGAGGGAGATTAGAGGGGATTGGCGCTTCTACATTGCAGCCGTTCAATATTGGCAGGTTGCCTTGCAATCTAGTGTGGTATGTTCTGCCTCAAGCTTCTCATATTTTAACCCTATTTTATGGCTAGCTTAGTTAATCTTTCCAGCCTGAATTAGTTGTCTCTGCATGTTTAATGGTATGCAGATCAAATCAATTGTCCACGGACCAATTACATTCAAATTTTGACTTCATGTTCCTAAAACTCTGAAGTAAATGCGTGCAAAAATTTCAAAGTGATGTTATTACAGTAGACTCTCCTTAACCAGCATTCGGATTAACCAGCCACCCTTTTTCTTTTTCTTCATTTTCCCCCTGCAGCCTTCATGTTTTCACTCCCCGCAACCTCCCCAGAAGGTGAGGAGGAGAAAACAAATCTCTCTTTCCCTATATCTCGGTGCTGCATGGCCTTCCTGGATAGTAATGAGAAAGAAAATGTATTTTTTCTCCTATGAATCTCATGTCAGAACTAACATACAAGAACTAAAATCATTCTCCGGTCGTTCACTTTCTATGTGTGACTTTTGCTACCATTATGCAGACACTCCTGCACAGGCAATAATTCTTAGGACCCAAAGCGAAGAAAAAATATTTCCGGATTATTGTCTGTTCTGTTTTGGCCATACCTACTTTTTCAGTAAATTTTATATTTTACTATTTAACAAATAAATACTTGTTTAAGAATTATATACTCTGTGTACTCTGTCGATATACACATACCGGTTAGTTCATATATATGTAGTTAACTTTTCTTAGAAAAATAACTGCACATCCGATGAATTGGTCAAAACGCCAACTTGCCTGGCTCTGGTCTCGGTTTGGTCTGAGGCCGTTAAGAGAGAGTCAACTGTAGTAGCAAAGTCCCACGTAGACAGCATATTATTACGTACGGTGCATCAGGATCGACTGGCAGCCAATTCATGCAATCGAACCTGCACTACGTAACAGAAGCATCTGACAGAGGGTGTGCAGGAAGATTCCACGCAGGACACTTCTGTTACATAGCATAGGTTAGATCACAGAATTCGCACGACCGCATCGCACGCATGATTTTGCTGTCTAGGTGGGACTTAACCTTACTGTATGAAGGTATTCATCTAACTTTATAATTTATTGCTATTATTTTCATTAATATTTGGATTTGTATTTTCCAGAAAAACTCCTCTCAGATCTTTACGGATATCGTCCTAGCAGTGATCTAGCCCAAGGTACTAACTACTTACTAGTTCTTTTTATACTTCTTACACCTATAGCAGGTTGCGGCCTGGTTCTATGCCACCACATTGTAATTATACACTATTAGGATGTTCTAAGATTCTTATCTATTTCAAAGTAGCTGAACTGTGATTCAAATTGAGACTATTTCGATTTTAATGCAATTTCTATCAATATGTATTGCAGAAGAAAAAATCAAACGGATAGCTTATGCTCAAGCTTTACAAGAACAGATTAAAGAGAAAAAAAGATTGGAAGAAGAAAGGAAACAAAGAGAAAAGGAAGAAGAAGAGCTCGAGGAAAGACGCTATAGAGAGCAAGCTGAACGCATCCAGAAGGAATACGACCAGGAACGAAATTTGAAACTTGAATTTCTGGAGCATGTGAGTAATGCTCTATTCGATGTAGTCTTGGAGCTGTTTTAGAACTTAAATTAATGTACCTTTCCCGCGAAATTCATTGAAAATTTAGAAAGTTAGATTTTGTACTAATGCAAGTTTTATCAGATTTTTTTTTTAAAGAAAAAGTTAGGGAGATGGATTGTGATGATATATCTCCTTAAATCATTAAGAGCGTGAATGGAGATTGGTTGATGCTTGACCTGGCCCTGTGGACGGGGCCCCACGGTCAGACACCTCTTCACACTGTTCTCCTGTAACAATCATTTTACGTCCAGTAAAATTTATTTTCATTGTTGATCAATTATAGAAACATGCTCAAGAGGAGCTACTGAGAAAACGATTAGCAGACTTGGATATTGAAGCAAAGGAGTTGAACCGAAAGGAGCGATTGAGTCGACTAAGCAATGCACGAGATAGAAGTCCTGAAGGCTCAGTTGCGAATTATTCAAACTTGGCCTCTGCACACAGTAGCTTGCGGGTATGTTATTTATTTACTTAATATACTAGCCTAGTTTTCTAGCTCACTTCGCTCGCTTAGTATGGCTATAGATTCGATGGTCTTTACTGATGAGTGGGACATTGTTGTATAATAAGTTATATAGATTACCTGTAGGAAGGTTTTATTCTGCATAAAACATCAAAGAATGAATAAATTGAGAAATTGGGTTCCTACAAACAAACGCCGTAAACAAGTTGCCATCCAACGACACCAGCCAGTAAACACAATAATATTACATTCACCCTCCTCTCAGAATCGAACGTAATCCTGGAGGTAGGATGGAGGTTTTCGATCCCTGGAACTCCTTCTTGGAGATTTAACGAAGGATTGTTTTTCAGATGGGTAAATCCGATACTTCTTCAGGCTCCATCTGGATAGTCAGAGGATCCTTACTTGATTCAGAAAGTTGTGGTACTGAAGTTGGTAGTTCAGATTGTTTGTTTCCGACATTTGTACTAGAAGATGGCTGTTTGTATCTATGTCCTCTTCAGATATGGAATTTTGGTCTCGTCCTGTAGGAGCTAGATGTCGTGTAGATACTGTGGTCTCTCGGCCATCAGAATAGCGAATAAGTGCGTATTCATGATTCCCGTCTACAAGAGTCACTTCTTCCACTAATGGTTCGAATTTGGATTGCCTGTTAAATCGTTTGAGGAATACTGGTCCAGGACGTAGAAGCCATGATGGCGTCGATAATCCGTTTCCAGATTTTCTAGGGTGACTGAACAATCGTTCATGGGGTGTGACATTTGTACTTGTGCACAGGAGTGATTGAATAGAGCGCAATGCTTCCGGGAGCACTGTTTCCCACTGAGTTATTCTCAGTCCTTTTCCTTTCAGTGTAAGTTCAATTGTCCTCCAAATAGTCCCATTGTATTTTTCTACCTGTCCATTTCCTTGAGGATTGTATGCAGTGGTGCGGCTTGTAGCTACTCCATATGCAGCTAGAAAATTCTTGAGTTCCTGAGACATAAATGAAGAGCCTCGATCTGAATGAATATAGGAAGGTGCTCCAAAAATGCAGAAGAGTGAGTTGAAACAATTTATGAGGGTAGAAGCACTCGTATCTTGACATGCAAAAGCAAATAGAAACCTGGACTACTCGTCGACTACTGTAAGGAGATATCGGTTCCTTGAAGTTGTCGGTAGCGGCCCCTTGAAGTCCACGTTAAGTCTCTCGAAAGGTAAAGTGGATTTTATACGCTTACCTTGATGTTGAAAGAATCGAGGTTTCAGCTCGGAGCCAATTTTGCATGCTATCACTTGTCGGACATCTTCCATCGAATAAGGCAAATTTTTGCTTCGCACCCAATGGTGTAGTCGAGTGACGCCTGGATGACATAGTGTTTGATGAAGAGCTTTAAGGTTTTCTAGCCCAGAAGTGACTGCACTGACTCTGGATAATGCGTCAGCAGCTAAGTTGTATTTACCAGGGAGATACAAAATATCATAGGAATAGCAAGATAAGTCGAGCCGCCACCAAGTGATTTTTTTCATTCTTAATTTTGTCTGTGTGTTTTTTATCAAACATGAATGAGACAGACCGCTGATCAGTTACAAGTTGGAAATGGCGACCTAAGAGAAAATGACGCCAGTAACGAACAGCTTCAATGATAGCGTAGGCTTCTTTCTCTATTGAAGAGTGATGTATTTCAGAGGTGGATAGAGTACGTGAAAAGAAAGCTACTGGCCTTCCAGATTGTGATAGTGTGGCTGCTATTGTCTTGTCTGATGCATCTGTTTGTACACAGAAAGGAGAATCCCCATCAATGCAGGTCAACGATGCCTTTACAATGGATTCTTTCATCTCAACAAATGTTTGTAAGGCTTCCTGTGAAAGAGGGAAAGGACTGTCTATTATTGGTCTGATCCTTTGGGAAAAGTTCTTGATGAAACCTGAGTAATGCGAAAACATTCCCAAAACTCTCTTGAGAGATGAAGTATTGTGGATTAGAGTGGATTTCTCGGGAATAGTGTATAAGCGATTTTAAAATTTTCTCATCCCACCCGAACCATGGGCTGTAGGGGGGTGGGAGTCCCTTTTAATTCGTATTGTTTTCCCGAAAGCACCATCTTCTATCCGCTGCCACATTCAAATTTGTTTGAAAGCACTACGTATGTCAGCGACAAAGTAACGTTCAGGACCCGTAGAACACGATGATGCCATCATCGCTGAAAGATGCTGTCTTCCCGGAGAAATCATTGAAAGAATGTGGAAAATTATGAAAGAAATTTGTTCCCTGCTATGGATTTTTCCGCCTTGGACCGAGATAATTTCGACAGTTTTTGCTCCGGTTGTTCTTAAAATGTTCGTTGAAGTTCCGATTTGATCCCATGCGAGTTTCGAGATACGAAATTCTTTTTTCCGATTGTAGTGGACGAAAATGTAGACGAAAACGTTGGTCGCTCTTCCTTATTCCATCGCAACGTAGTTATCTGATCTTTGCCTTCGAACCTCTTGAAGGAAGGAACCTCTCGCGTTTGAAAGACACTCCAACAGAATAATAGACGGGGAAAACAAATACGTACAAACATTTAACATCCAACAGTTCTGTTAGTACTGAAGTGTTCTTAAAACTAAACTTTTCGTGGTTCCACATGAGGTGGTGCCGCCTTTGATAGACATTTCCAACGGAAAAAAACGTCTGCCAAGTTAGGTGGGCAATATAGCTTTCTCACGTACAAAAATTTCACTTCCGGCAGTTCTGTTAGTACTGTAATGTTCTTTAATCTAAAATTGTTGTGGTCACACATGATCTTTATTGGATAGCCGTCCTACGCAGATAAATGGCCTATCTTTATTAAACCTAATAAACTTTTCTTGGTCCCACATAGAAAACGCAGCAAATTATTACACACATGTCATACTCAACAGTAAAGACCATCGCATCTATACAGCCATACCGAGCGATCGAAGGGAGCATCATCCCCTACATATTTCAAATCACCCTTAGTGATCTGCCGTTTTCAATCATTCTACATGTCTCACTCAACAGTAAAGACCACTGCATCTATACATTCGCACCGAGTGACCCCCTACATTCCCTACGTGTTTCAATTGTAATACACCTCAATGTGGGCTGGACGTGGAGGCGAGCGAAGCTGCTTGTCCATAATATAGATACTATCTGCGTTCAACGCCATAGGGAAATAGAAAAACTATTCGTGAAAACCAGGTCACTTTACATCTTGAAATGTATCTTCAAACATAAATTTTGGGCAAAGAATAATTACCAGGATTTTAATCATAATTTCTTATGCATTTGAAGGTTCACGAAAATGGTGGCAGAATGTTGGATAAACAACTAGCTGGTACGCACTCTGCTCCTGTGCTGCCAGAACAACTGCCTGAGGCGGACTTTGAAGAAGATTGGAGTAAGATTACTAGATTGGAAGGCGTTGATCTTCTTCGAGAGCACCGAAGTCAAAAGGAGAGGCTGCAACTCCCTCCAGTGGTTGATCCTACTGCAGTGGTGAGGACTGCATTGCACCGTTTTATAAAATCTTATTAGAATTGAAAATTTTACCACTAAAAGTTGTTTCGTTTGTTCAACATCATCCGATATAGATGAACAAAATGCTGCTAATTATTACACGAAGATTTATTATTTCTGTATTAGATTGCCCTGGTACATGTGTATAGGAAATTACCTATCAAACTGAGTCTATGGTGCATTATCAGGATATAACTGAATGATGTCACCTTAGGGAGAAGTAAAAAACTCGCCGCGAGGATACAAACCACAGCAACCTGCTTCCTTTATGCTACCACTAAGCTATGATGCCTTGTTTGTGAATGTAGGTTCGTTCGAACAGACCGTTCTACCTAGGCCACGCCTCTTTTTGGCAGCCCAGACAGCCACACAACGCATTCTGAACGTGTGGTTCGCAGTTTGAACAGACAATCCCGAACCATTCCAAACCCGTTCTACCGTTTCTGGATTTTCTTCAGAACGGTTGGTTCGGGATATGCGCACAGAATGTTTTCAGCATAAGCCCCATCTTATTTGAATTTATCTTCGATTTCCCGCATATTATTATGGAAAATAACTGTTAGCCATTCTGAATCATTGAAGCACTTGGGAGGGTCACACGTTCCAAAAGGGGTTCGAAATGGTTCTCATCCTATCCCGTTCAGAACGGCGTTCTGAGAACCCCCTTCTGAATGGTCTGTCCAATCAAAAGTTCTAGCTCCATCTGAGGTATACAGGGTGGACCTCGAGATAGCCCTCGCCCCCTTTATGCACTCTGTCGGTGTAAAAAAATGCAGACAAGCGCTATTTTTCACAATTTTTTTGTAGATTTCAAAACTGTGTATTTGCGCAAACGTGTGCAATTGACATCAACTTTGTTTTTTGATTTGGAACTCCCATTTTTATGTTGCAGATTCGAATTGTACGTGAAATAAACCCCTCCCCCTCCCCTCCGCACACGACTTTTTTTTTTTTAGTGCAGCGTGTTGCAGTAATCGCATTCTAAAAGTGCAAAATCGTGAAATTCTGAGTTTTAAAGATATTCAATTTCCAAATGTAATACATGGTTTTGGAGTATTTTTCCCTGCTGAATCACCTAATGGTGTTCATTTATTGTTATTTGCTACACCAACTTGGGAAAACAACGAAATATCGACCAGAATTTCACTTTTCCTCACTCATTTCCACACAGCACAAAGCGTGCCAAAATGTTTACAAAACATGTGTGTGTGTATGTGTGCCATAATACTGATACATCAATAATAGCTATACATCATATATGTTTTAATAATCCTAATCCTAAAAAACCGGCTATCCTTCATAGGTTCGCTTTCGAGTTTAGTATGTACTAGGTATTACTTTTTATATCAGTGTTTGAATTATATCTTGTGAATGATACTGCAGACGGATTTTACAGTCCGATTGAAACCGTATTTCTACTAATTTGTCTAATTGATTATTGTTATCACATATTTACTCTTTGCCTTAGATTGAGAGGAGGAAACCTAGATCCACAGAGAGGCGGCAAGCTAATGGCTACGTACCTTCCATTAGAAATGATTCGAATCGGCGAACACATAACTACCGGCAGCAGGCTGAAGCCATATTAAGAGCACCACTTGATGAAGAAATCACACCTGCAGATCCTCTCACTCAACAATCGGCGGTTTCGTTGCCTCCTCATCAACGCTCCCGTTCTCCAGTCCTACCTGCCGTCAGAACTGAGTCAATACTCAAAAGAAATTCGAAGATTCTTGATGACAAATGGAAGGTAATTTATTAATTATAATGAATCCTGTCACAATATTAGGTTTTCGTGTGTTAGAATTTTAATGTTCAATGATTTTATTTGAGTTGTGTGGTTTGGTAGAAGGATCTCGTCCATTTTTGAACTGGTTCAGGCTATTCCCTCGTTTTTTATTCAGAGCGGTGGTGATACAGTCGATTTATTCTGAACTACTGTAAGCCTGAGATGTTCAATGCCATCTAGTTTTTTTTTTTTTTTTTTTTTTTTTTTTTTGTCCTACTTATTAGACAGGTGATGTAGTGTGATATATACATCCTCAATGATACACTGTTGATAGAGAAGTGAGTGAGTAAATTTGAAATGGAGGCCCATCGGAACAATAAGAAACCCAGCATAAAGTCTGTAGCCCCCTAGATCAGCTGTGTAAGTTTTGAAGGTAATAGAGAGTTTTAGTGGCAATAGAAAAAACGCATCGTTATTACTGTTACCTCCATGCAGGCTACTAGGTATGGAGGAAGGGAGGAGATAGAACGAGAAGAATACAATGAAAAGGTATGGTATCACTCCTTGGTGGGTGACGTTACTGATAGTGGTACACTGACATTTGCCGGAGTCCCACAGATAATGGTACCTTAACTTCTAAAATCATCATTAGCCATGGGAGTCCAGCAAATGTCAGTGAACCATTATCAAGGAGTGATACCTTATCTTGTCATCGTCTTCTCATTCTACCTCCTTCCTTCCCTCCATGCCTAGTGGTCTCGAGCCAAAGTAACCTCAAATTTAGTGTTAGATACTCTCCCTCCACATCACAAGACTTCAAACAGCAAAAACACTTGAAGGTTGCGGCCAATTACCCTTCTGGTTGAGGTGAAAAAATAAATAAAACAGCTGAAACTTGTCCTGCTTCACTGATATGAGGTTACTAGAAATGAAAGTTACACAAGCCAGGCACACGAATCGAACGAACACATTGCCAGGCTACAAATCGAATTCGTCAGCGTGTGCGTGGGGATGCAGCGTTACCATGGAGCGCTACATTTCCGCCAAGAAATACAGTTGCGTTTGTGGATGTGTTGTCAGTTTCTTGACACTAAAAAACTCCAATGTTTTTGCTATTGAACCTATGAATAGCAAATTTTTACGTAGAAACGTATTCCATGCTCATCACTGTACTTGGCTTTAGATTTTTTCAACTGCTGTCCCATATACATAAATCTCTCAACTTTTATATATTTTTTAAATAAGTATGTACCTAAATGGTTTTAAAAACTATAAATTTCCTACTCAATCAAGCCCCAAATTTCCTGCACAATCAAGCCCAGATAACACCCTCAGACAACCACTTACTATATTTTTAATGAAAACGTAGTACATGATCGGGATGTACTATTTCAAAGGCGTTAGAATCTATTGTACGTAGGTAGCCTAAACCAGCTTCAACCTTGGGAGCATTGTGCACAAGTCTCCATTTAATTACCTCTCTCCTATGCCTCGGTGTAACTTAGTTGATTGTGTTAATGAAAATTAGGGTTGCAACGTCGAAAGCAACATATCGATATTGCAATCAAATGATATATCAAGAGCCCAATATCGATTATACCGATATATTGGACATAAATAATCGGTATCGAATGTATAACATTTTCCCAAGAGCTTATTATTGCAAATAATTCAAACCCAATCGATGTAACATTTTGTGCCAAATTTTAATATAATTTCTACGACTATAATACCTACTCTAATATTGGCAAAAGTTGATTATACCAGCTTACTTAGTTATCGATAATGTTGAATGAATTTTTGCAAAATATCTTCTTGTGCCTCAAGAAAAATGAGTGTAAACAAGGAATACCAAAGAAAACGAGATTTTTTTAAAAATATTTCTACTGTATGTGTAATTCGTATTAAAAGAAGAAATATTTTGTACTGACTCCTTGAAGAAATAATAATTTTGAAAGAATAGAGCCTTTCAAACGGTTCATTTCTTGAGTTAAGATTTGTCCTGCTTTGGAGAACAACCTTTCGGAAGGTACAGATAGCAGAAAAAATCCAAGCGTTAGCCTAGGAGTAAACGTAATTGTTTGCCAAGTCAGTTCGACATACGTCAGTTTTGACAAGTCGTGTGATTACAAACACTCTTCGGAAATGCTGTTTTCAGCAAAAAAGTTAGTTTAGCTTAGTCCAAATCATTCCAGTGCTTCTTCGCTCTGCTGATGAGTTACCGTATGACAAAAACGAAACAATTCCAAATTGCCGCCAATGTCTTGAAATGAGACAAGGTTTTCAACCAAAGTTAAGTTTCTGGACCGAATTCCCAACGGGTAGCCAAGTTTGGTAGACTTCGTTTCGATCATTCGAATCTCTTCAGCTAGGCGTGTCCAAAGGTGAGCTTTCTCTCCAAGCGTTAGCCTAGGACAAAGTTGAATAATAAACGTAATTTTTTGACAAGTCAGTTAGACAAACGTCGTTTTGACAAAGTCTTTTTGACGAGTCGTGTAAAAAAAAAAAAAAATAAATAAAATAAAATAAAAATAAGAAGCACGATTGAGTGAACAATGACATGGTTTAAGCCTAAGCGCATGGAGGAGAGAAGAGTGGAAATCAGTTTCTTGGTTCTTTTTGCTCTGTTCTTCATTCCTTGTAGGTAATCTTTTTTAAATCTTTTCTTTGATCAATATATCAGTATATTGACATATCAAAAACAAATATCAATAAATCGGAAAACATCTAAAGATGAGTATCAATCTCAAAATATCGATAGGTATATCAAAACAAAAATATAGATAGTTCGAAATATCGATAATCGATTTGAATTTGCATCCTTAGAGGAAATGGTTGGCGAAGAAAAGAACGGAAGTGGGTACTGACATTTTTATTGCCCAATATTATTGAAATGTCTCATTTTCAAACGTTTGCTGACTACGTTGCTTTAATGTTACTCAGGTACCTCAAGAAGGCGCTCATGATTTGGCCAGAACGGTCGTTGATAAAGAGAACATTCTGACCCAGCTTGGAGCTTTTCGGCGACAGCTGGCCCAGGAGCATCACAAGCTGGAAGAAAGAATTAGAGGACAGTCTTCCTCTTGATACTTGTCAACGTGGTTGTACTCACAACACTAATTCTTCTTATTTTCAATGTTTCCTTTTATACAGTTTTTTACCACTATCTATTAACTTGATATAAAATTTTAAGTGTGTACATATGTATATTGGTACTATTTTTGAACTGAGTGACGAATATTTTATACAGTAACTACGATAGATACCCAACAATTACACTAGTGTGGCGTTTATTTACTCATATCTTCCAGAACAGTGCCAGTTATTACGTCCGCCGTTTCCATTAGAAAAGAATTATAGATCTAATTTTTAGATACTTATATATAGATGAGCAATTGCTCAGATTTGATACGATTTTTAAAAAATCGGTGTGGCCTTTTTGTGCAGTTCTCCACACTTGTAACTTCCTTAAAATCAGTGATTCTTGATATTAATGTTTCCCTTCCACTTTGATGTAGAATCTATTTTATCACAGGCTTTGTATTTCCTTTTGTGCAACGCATTTTAACACTTTGTTTCTAACCAGTAGGTACCTATTAATTTTGCACTTGATGATTTTGTATGTACTAGCATGCGTTGCATTCTGTGATAAAATTGTAATTTCCATTATGAATAAAATATTTTCTTTCCCAATTTCCTACCAGTGTCGTTTTATAAATGATGACTCTCATGTTCTCCGTTTTTCCCAGCAACATCAGAGTGTTACCCAAGTCTAAATTGTATGTTTTAAAATTAAAATAGAGTTCATTCTAAGAATTTTGACCCTATCCGCACTTTCCTACAATGAGTAGTTTTTTCCCCCTAATGATTTTTCAGAGTTTCCTGCATTGGTGACATCACATTGGGGAGGGGGTATTAAATCTAAAAGGTTATTTATGCTAGTAATATGAGTAAAAATATCATTATATCATATACAGGAGTCCATTGTCACTAGCAAGTCGAGTACATACTTTTTGATGGCCTGATAATGATGTTCTTACATTGAAAGCGCTTGCCCCCTGTATTCGACTTGCTGGTGACGATGGACTCCTCCAAATGGTTTTTAAATGAGGGGGCAGGGTCCCTCCCAGGTGGGCGAGTGCTTTGACGTCACCAGTGATTGAAACTTTGAAAAGTCATTGAAAGAAAACTACTGTTGTCTGGGACGATTTCAATCAGGTTGGGTGATTTCGATCACATGGCACTTCTAACCTCAAGTGCAGTGTGAAAAAATTGAAGCTGACACTGTCTCTATGGTATTATCTCTCTTCAATGGTGATATCGAATTTGCTGGCTTGCCTGCTGTTATCACCCCAGTTACTGATAACTGATTGGTGCTGTGTTCCATGTTTCCATCCAACATATTTCACCAGGTAAACTGAATCCGATGTAGGTATGAAAAAAATTCCTGTCATGTGATCAAGCATGCAGTCATGCTGCATTACTGAGTCTTTGCGTTCCATACCTCGCTGATTAATTTTGGTTCCGTGTCTGGGAGTGGGGACTAAAAAAAAAAACGGCTACGCATTGAATGTGTTAATGACCTTTGGGCATCTCGAATATTTCTAACCATTACAAAAGCGCATATGAAGTGAAACAAGCAATAGAGAGTTCCTAGAGAGATAGAGAATGAATGTGAATGTTTCCGCCTTATCGTGAACGAAAAAAACTTACTGCGCATGTGTGAGGAGATAATTCGCCTCATCTCCAATAAGACAAATTTATTTCACCTAAACATAAGGCACTTATCCTGAACCAACCTATCTCATCTCTTCCTCCCTATCGCAAAGTAAACTTACACATCATAACAGGATATTAATTTCTTGTTAGTATTCATGATTCATGAAAATTATAATAATTTTCTTAGAAATGCTAGAAACTGTACGCATAGGATAGGCGGCTTCTATGGTTTGATGACTCAACTACCACTAATATAGCCCTCCATATTATTTATACTCAAAGCTAATAGCGGATTCTTCAAGAAACAGCTCAAGATCGTGCTCTCTACTGTACGCATAGGATAGGCGGCTTCTATGGTTTGATGACTCAACTACCACTAATATAGCCCTCCATATTATTTATACTCAAAGCTAATAGCGGATTCTTCAAGAAACAGCTCAAGATCGTGCTCTCACGATCCCCTCCTAAATAGGAGTTATGTCCATGTTCGGAATAGTCCTGCCGTGGGGGGGGGGGGGGGGGGGGGGGGGGGCTTGCGTGCCATGTTCAACTAATCTGAATTTTTACTAAAGGATAGACTACTTGATGTTATGTATTTTTGATATGTGAGCGTAGCAAGCATCCAAACCACTGATTTGTGTAACTGGTAACTAGTGTAAGCTCGCCTACAACCGCTCTTGGAAAGAATCACTTTTAGTGCAACCCGAAGTTGTATTGATTAGTCAGGTAGATAATCAAAAGTGCTTCAAACACTCAGTTAAAGTCACATTAGTGACAGTAAAGGTTTGTCAGGAGAAACAGTCCCAAATCAGATCGGGATTGAACCAGAACCGATGAAACTAAAGGGGAGGGGATAGAGACGTTCAGGACTGTAAGCTCCAAAAGGTTTTTGTACTATAGTGCGAGAGGCATGAGAATGGGACTGGCCAACAAGGAGGGTTGAAAAAACGGAAGATGTACCACTCTCCTTCGAGCAGTCCTCACACCACTAATCTGCAGCCTGAGATAAAACAATATTCTCATTGAGAGTAATATCCCCTTTCAACTGAGGAACACTTTTCTTACCTGGGAGCTGGTAACAGGTCAGTGACAGTTAGCAAAGACGACGTAACACAAGTGAGACCAGATGAAGACTGTAGCTCTGATCGTTAAAGTGTCGCAACTCCGAGGAATTTCCCGTAATTTCTTGTAGTTGTGACGACGCGAATTCGAACTCCTGTCGAGGTATCAAATATTTTTGGGCCGTTACAGTGGCGCAGTTGGTAGGACCCGAAATCATACGAAACAATAATTAATTAAATCCCTCTCAAGCCAGAAGACTGTAAACATCACATTTCCTGTTGTTATGCCTTTCATTTCCTCACTCACTTGAGTCAAAACACACAGTGACAATGACCTCGCTCGACTGCTGACTTGTTTCAATGAGCATCTGCTGAGCCAGTGGCCTGCAGTTACACTTCGTCATTCGTCCGACCCCAAACCAGCCGAGACAGCTGGTATTTGACTACGGGGAAATGTTATGCTCAAGGAAAATAACTCTCACAGTCGAAGAGGTTTGGTAACCATGGCCTCATAGCTCTGATCGTTGGAGTGTCGCAACTCCGAGGAATTTCCCGTAATTTCCCGTAATTTCTCGTAGTTGTGACGACGCGAGTTCGAACTCCTGTCGATGTATCAAATATTTTTGGGCCGTTACTATCTAATTATACTACCTAACCCAAGATTTTCAATTGTTTAAAATAATTTTCAACCAGTTAGACCAGTGTTTGGGAAAAAGAGTTAGAAAATTGAACATTTCACACGAAAATGAACCCTTTCTAAACCTCATGACTTGATTTCTAAATAAGTTGTCTGGGGCGAGGCTTCACATTACATCCCCATTGGTTTTAACCTTAATTTTAGTATTCTTAACGATACTTAATTACCAGTTGTTTTCAAGAGTGGGAAAGCAATAGATATTAGATTTATCAGTTACTAGCCGCTCCGGCTCGCCCCGGCCCCCCCATTAAGTTGCTCGCTTCGCTCGCAAGGTGTGGCTGTATACATGCGATGGTCTTTAACACCCCCATTCAGGTGTATTACAATTGGAACATGTAGCGGGTGTTGCTCGCTTCGCTCCCAAACGGTAAATCCCTGGGGGTAGGTTTAACGTAGCTCATACGTTAGGATAACGGTCTCGTGAGACGAAGGTTGTGAGTACGAATTCTGTTGACTGGTCAAATTTTTTTGCTCGTACAACTCCCGAAATATACTTTTAAAACGTCATTCTGACATGCATGTCCAACTAATTTGAATTTTCACTAAGGGATTGACTACTTGACGTTATGTATTTATGAGATGCGAGCATCCAGATCACCAAACTATACACTTTGTTCTGACCTAAATGTCCACTAATCTGCATTTTTACTAAGGGATTGACTACTTGATGTTATGTATTTTTGAGATGCGAGCTTGCGAGCATCCAGACCACCAAACTATACACATCATTCTGATCTACATGCCCAACTAATCTGCATTTTTACTAAGGGATTGACTACTTGATGTTTTGTATTTTTGAGATGCAAGCATCCAGAACACCAAACTATACACATCATTCTGATCTACATGCCCAACTAATCTTCATTTTTACAAAGGAATTGACTGGTACACAATCTCCTCACCAATAAATCTATTTTTTCTTGGCATACGGATAAATCCGTAGATTTACTTACTGGTCGGAGTGATCATACAAGCCCAGTCTGATAAAAGGGGAGACTAGTGCCACTGCGCAGCGGAGGAGGGAACCACGGGCCGGTGTACGGCTACCGTCGAGTCTAGCTGGCCCCCTCTTTCTTTCTACACCTATTCTTCTCATCTTCATCCCCCCTGTTCTATCTCTCTCTGCCCTTTAATATCTGCTTCGTACTACCTTGTACCTAGGTATCTGTTTTTATATATATTTTTTGTTCTTTTCGCTCTAGGTATATGCATATGTACCATATATTTTATTTTATATCTGTTCTTTAATTATTTTTTGTGCTTTTACACAACTTTTACTTTTATTTTTGTAAATAATGTACACTATGAGGGGCGAAAGCCCTATGTACAATAAATTATTTTACTTACCTACTTACTTAAGGTGTGAAGCCGCACCGAGCGCCCAAAGGTAAAGGCCGTATCACACAAGTGTGATACGGCGCTCGGTGCGGCTTCACACCTTAAGTAAGTAGGTAAGTAAAATAATTTATTGTACATAGGGCTTTCGCCCCTCATAGTGTACATTATTTACAAAAATAAAAGTAAAAGTTGTGTAAAAGCACACAAAAAAATTAAAGAACAGATATAAAACAAAATATATGGTAAATGCAAGTTTGCATTTTTTTCGCATTTTTTCTGCGTTTTAAACGCTGAAAAGTGAAGAAGGCAAACTGCATTTTTTCAAGGTCAGTAGTGAATGTTGAAGAGGAATAACTGCAAAAACAACGCATTCTGGCGGAATGCGTTTTTATTAAATCTGTCAGGTTAGGGCTCCTAGGGGTTTTTCATTGAATTGTAACCTCCCCAAGGGTTATGTTTAGCATTTTTCTTGCGTCAAGGTAAAAATTAGAACGTGTTCTAATTTTCCCAAGTGAGTTTAAAAACGCTCCACCAGGATGCGCAATGGTCGAAAAAGCTGACCTTGGAAAAACGCACTTCTTCTTCTTCACGTTTTTCGTTAAAAACGCAGAAAAAATGCGGAAAAAATGCTAGTGTGATACGGCCTTAAAGAAGCCTTCAACATGCCTTCAACTTCAAGGTACTCGGGGCTGGGTGTGTTCCCATGTAACAGCTTGAAAATAAATGCATACAACCTTATGTTGAAATGATTCCTTAAAGAACATCCAACTAGACTACTAGAGCCTCAGGCATACCTATGGTGATACATGTTCAAAGCGACTCACATTGTATGCATATCTTGCGATTGAATTCCATGCTACTTGTAGACGGTGAAACTGAGTAGCATTAGACTGGTAGAAAAAAAATTCCAAGCAATAATTAAATAATGGAATTAACAGAGATTAAGCAAGGATTAATTTAAGAGATGGTGGTGTGAAATTTTGCAATCGCCTCAATGTTCGTAAAGATCCTCTGAACAATCCAGGAATCCTTGTCCAGTTGAGTTAGGGATCAAGGAAGACACCCAAATCACGAGCAGAATCACGTTTATCCGTCACTGAGTCCCCTCAAAATAGGGTGAAATTGATTAGTGACAGATTGATGATTTAGATTCTAAACGCACAGCTGAGAATTTTGATACCTACCAACCAATCTTGGTAAACTGTCCTGGAACATTTCGCATTTTGCCAGTAGTTCTGTTTCAAGTCGTGCCTACTGCCTACCTACAACAGAACGGATGTGCCAGCGCTACTAGCGGATTCTTCAGAAAACAGTTCAAGATTAAGGTTCGTCCGATCCTCTCCATTCCTCTCCCTTTATGTGCTCTATGGACATAACAAAACAGAAAGTAGTGACAACCTCGATCCTGGTCACAGAGTAGAGTAGGAGGATCCTGGTTGACGCTGAAGCCGTCGTGATGAGTGGTTGAGTCCTTGTCACCCAAGATTGTTTACTTTTCGTCATCAAAAAGTTAGTTTTGTTGATAAGTATGTAGACAGTTGTTGTTCATTGCCGAAAGTGATTCGGTATATCTATTATTAGCCCTGGTTTAGTCTTAGGTTAGTCTTATGTGAAGCGGTGTACTCCTAAAAGCTGCCTTGCGCATTTGTATTTGGTTGTTTATTATAAAAGCTTTTTATAATTATTACGCGGCTACGTAAGTACAAGTATTGCTCGAACCTGAGCTTGACGCTTTAACTCTCAAACTTAGAAGTCTTGGTTGCGTACAAGGTAGGTGAGTTGGGCTTAGGTGCATTTACTCATTGCTTTGTTCCATGCACTAAAAATGAGTACTTATAGTTGCCTATAAAGTGAGAGTTCAGATCTTGTATGAAGCAAAAACTAAAGAGGTAGGGAAGGGTCCTTGAACATTCTCATCACTTGGAACGAAATGTGAGGACTTGACGCCTTAGTTTGCTAGGCCTAGTGTTCGGATTCTGAAATTGGTTCCTGGAGATTTCGAAAAATATTCAACTCCCTAAGTATGCAGTTCAAGCTGCATGATCTGTTCATGTGCCGAGCTTGTTTCAATCGACTTGAACGCTTGGAAAACATTGAAAAACTTCCTAAATATGACCTCAAAGCTGTATGAATAGCTGAACTTGGTAGATTACGTATTTGAATTGTTGATCATAACACCGAGGATGGTTGTACCAGTTCAAAATTAGGATTATCATCCTAAGCTGCCCCTTGTGTTGAAGAATGAGCAGTAAAGCTACGGGGCTAGTTTGAACGCTGTATTATCGTGAACCAGGCTCCTTATTAGCTTGTACGGCCATAATAGGTGTGTTTCCACTGCTGTACCGTACAGGTTCAGCTCGAGCCGCGCTTGCGCCGTGAAGAAGGAGTAAAAAAAGGCGTTTTCGCAATCCCTCAGTTCATATTCGGTACAGGATAGCCTGTGTTACCGCTGTCCAAAGAACATGAACTGAATACGAACTTATTGCCCCATCGGAAAACCAAATGCAGCTTGTTTCGCACATGCGCTGTTTGGAACTTAAGGTAACCCCGATATATCCATCCTCAAGCTGGATTCACATGGAGCGGAACGAGCACGGAAAGTGGAAGGACGGAAAAACCAGTGGAGGGGGTGGTGGAGTCGGAAAGATTGTTCACATGAAGCGGTCTCCTTGGTGAATGGAATCGTAACCTTCCTTCTAAAAGCCTCTCTGACCTGAAACCTCTACCTGCGGTTATCAACATTCCTGTCAAATGTGCTTGCGCGAGCTCGACGGGAGGCCGAAACGGTATGCAAATTTCTACCGCTGTCCGCCCCTTCCAACAACATGTCAGCCACTGTTGTTGTCCCAACAGCCAACAGAGCCTTTCTGCTTTCTGCGCTTGTTCCGCTCCATGTGAATCCAGCTTTAGACTTCTATAACCTTACACAGATCAACAACAGAAGGTTGGACGTCGGAGGGCATGAAAACGAAGGTTTGTTTGCTGAAGTACCGGTAACATGATTCCATGTTCATCGATCTTCGTGTATCCACGCGTTACTGCCCCATAACATATCCTAGATCGTTTCCCCTGCAATCTGAACTTAACAGCCATAGTGGTGCCCTTTCTCTGAACTGAACATGCTTCAGTACAGCTGTGGAAACATACCAGATAACTAGTACATGAACTCAAGGACTCATGTTCTATAAGGCACAGTTGCATTGAGCACTTAGTTTGACATTCCAGTGTGGTTAAGTTCTTGTATTTTTTTGGCCCTGCAGTGTTCCAGCCTGGTTAAGTTCTTGTACTTTGTTGACCTGTAGTGTTCCAGCGCCCCCAGTTCATGAGCTGGGTCATGTACTTCTTGCTCCAAAACAAAGACTGGTGGTTTGTTCCAGCGTGCTTGGTTCATGTACTAGTCTGGCACAGTCGGTCTGGCCGATAGTGTGACGTTCCGGCTGCGTGGTGAAGTTGTACTTTGTTGACCCTGTAGTGCTCCAGCGCCCTGAGTTCATAAACTTTTTGCTCCGAAACGAAGGCTTCTAACTTTTGGAGAAATAACCAACAATAGACTAAGTTTCTGCAACTTTTTCAAGGAGTGAATAGTTGTACAATTTTTTTAAATAGTTGCCAATATTTTTTTCTGCGATTGTTGCTAGAAAACATCGCTCGTGTAAAGGCTCCTTAAGTCAACAAACTGAAACTCATTCAGAGAGTTACAGTTTGTTGACTAATGAATGTGGCGATGCGTGGCGAGCTGCCACGCACTGTCGATACATGATTGTCTAGCGGTTCACGCAGCTTCAGTCCCCTCTGTTCGGCAGGCAGTACTGTCAGCGCTTGTTCACTCTTATCAGCCCTTTATCAGCCCTTTTATATTCCGTTTTGCGTTGTTTCTTGCTCTCCTCTCTGGAAAACCTGATCTTGAGTGGGGAGTGCTAACTGAGCGGTTCTAGCCGAATCGATATTTTGAAGCAAAGCTTTTATATGGACCCCCCCCCCTCCCCCGCTAGGAACGCTCGCCGCTCGGGGAGTCTCCCCGTGAAAATCGTCGTGACCCGAGCATGAGTCATAATCCGAATGATCCCGATTCTACCCGAGGCCTCCCCGGTCATTCTTTCTCTACTCTGCGACGCCAATCTTCACTTTCATATAATATAACAATGAGAATAATGGTGTAGAAATTACTGAATGTACTTCTGATCTTGATGAACAGGCAGATAATTAAGCTTTGAAATTTTTTTTTTCTCTCGTCTCATTAACAATATAAATTTGACTTATATTACTACAATACACTATTCAGGACCTAAGATGCATAACTATGTCCCTTGTCTGTCGAACATATCACATTTACTTCCTACACTAGCTCATGCGGTTTCAAATGCTTAAGGCGTCGAGTTAGATCTTGCACATCCAGGAGCTTTACAGCTTCCTCATTCACATGATCTTTTAGTCTGGCAAGATGATCCGTTGCTCGCTTTTTGATCACCTCATCCACACTGTCAAGTTGAAGTTCACGGTGGAGTGCCTCATTTCGGAAGTACCACGGCGCATCAGTGATACATCGTAGAACAGAATTCTGGAAACGTTGAATGATCTGTCTATTGGTTGGAGCTGTGCAGCCCTACAACTGCGCTCCATACTTACTTCCTGGCTTGATTGTAAAGAAGCAGCTTGTTGGTCATGGTGGATCGTCGGCCGATTAGCCAATACATCCTTCTAAGTTTCAATGAGCTCTGTCCTCTTCTTTTTGACATGTTCCTTCCACCTGAGCTTGCTGTCTAGCGTCATGCCCAGGTATTTGGCTTCATTCGCGTGGGGAATTGCCACGTTGTTGAGGAAAGCAGGGATGTAGTTAATCTTCTGTTCGGTAAAATCAACGTGCACCGACTTGGCGTCATTCAGTTTGATCCTCCATTTTGTTGTCCAAAGACTGATTTTGGAGATGGACTTATTGAGTTTTGATATTGATTCATTACTGCTGTCACCAACTGCCAGGACAGCAGTGTCGTCTGCAAATGTTGCTGTGGTATTATGTTCAACTTCTGGTAAATCGCTGGTGTACAGAAGGTACAGGAAGCTTTGTAAATGATTTGGAACTTGTATGTTATATATTTTATGTGAGAACTTGTATGCAATAAAACTGATTTTGCAAAAATTGAAGGATGCAAATTATTAAAATTATTGAAATTAATTCCAATTAGAAGAGATTGTTTATGAGTATGAAAATACTCATAATTCTATTCTACGCTTTATGAGATAAAGCTTCACTTCCTTCGGGCATCCCTAGATGGCCCCATTTCTCTACTCTATGGCTTGGCGCTCCCCGGTCTTTCTTTCTCTACTCTATGGCTTGGCGCGTGGGTAACCGTTGCGTTCAATTATAAGCAAATAGTGAGTCATCAAGTGAAGCATGGAGAGTGATTCAGAGAATAATGTTCATTCTCAACGAGAAAAGAAGAGAATGAAGGAAGATACCGAAAGTGAATCTGAGAGCACTGCCGACGATTCGTGTCGCTCAGAAACGGATGAAGCTTTAAGGTATGTTTAGATATTAATTGAAATTTTCTACCAAAAATGTATGTTCTCAAACAATACGATCTATTTGCACATAATCTCCATAATGCGTTTATTCTCACTGCAAAACTGTTGAAAATATTTAAGGAAAATTATTTTCCAGGAGGAAAAAAAGAAAATCGAACGCACAGATACACCAAGATAAACTGCAAAAAAACGCTGCTGCTCAAAAAAAATGTCGGGGGAATAAAAATCCTGATGAGCTTAAATTGAGAAATGCGGCTTATGCAAAAGCGTATAGAGAAAGAAAAAAGTTGGAAAAGATTGAAAAATTCTCAAATATAGATTCTGAGAAACGAAATCCTGATGAGCGTAAATTGAAAAATGCAGCTTCTTCAAAAGCGTACAGAGAGAGAAAAAAGATGAAAAAATTTTCAAATATAGAAACTGAAATGAAATTACAATATTCCACATCACACAGACATACACAAGTCGAACATGCTGCTGAAACTTCTGGAAAACTTCAAAACATTCCAGAATCATCACAACAATCACCAAGGTTTGAATAAGAAATAATATTTATCGTAAATATCATGAATATTTCTTTACAATATCATAACTATTTTTTCACAAAAAAATAGTGTTCTTTTACATTTATACCATTGCTAATAAATATATATATTTTTTTAGAACGACATGTTCGTTACTTGTTATCGTTCTTTGCATATGAGGAAGAGGACCAGTAGATTCCCTCTAGATATTTTTGCATAGATGTAGTAGAGTTTTGTTATCATTCTAATTAAGGTCTTCCGTGGTTTTTCGGTAAAGCACTGGACTCCTGTGCAGAAGGTTTGTTAAGAGCACGAGACTGAAAGTCCGGGGAAGACATTAGACGACTGCTGCAAAGGCGGATGGAACTTTGGGAATCCGAAAAGTACGACGAATTGCTGCAGGAAGCGGAGCGATGGGACAAAAAGCTGAAGGTAC
Organism: Adelphocoris suturalis; assembly: GCA_030762985.1. NCBI lineage: Eukaryota > Metazoa > Arthropoda > Insecta > Hemiptera > Miridae > Adelphocoris > Adelphocoris suturalis. Next base: position 62,214,169 of record CM061043.1, read on the forward strand.
CACCCAGAGGGGACGTGGCGGACCATACTGTTAGGATTTTCACTCGGCTGGTAGTACAAGGTAGACTGAGATGCGACGAGATGGTTGACTGAAAGATCCCACGGAAGAGTGTTGCACCCAGACTTGATGGCTGATGGGAACACGGTTTTAGAGGCATTAAAGAATAAACACCCTGCACAGTTTCGACCTGATCGACAAACCTTCCTAACAAGTCAACCCCTTCCATTACTGGTAGACATCAAGATTTCAGCAAATCACATTGAGCGAGTAGCACATAGCCTGAAAGGAAGTGGGGGCCCAAGTGGCACCGATGCTGAACCATGGCGCACTATGTTGCTGAGATTCGGTGCACATAGCAACCGACTAAGAGAAGCTGTAGCCTACTTGGTTCGAACGCTAGGGAATGGAGTAGTTGAATGGAGCCAGGTTAAAGCTATGTTGGCTAGAAGAGCTGTAGCTATTAACAAATGTCCAGGAATCAGAACAATCGGAGTTGGGGAACTGCTTCAAAGAATCTGCGCCAAAACTATGGCATTTATCACAGGAGACGACTTAAAGGAGGCATGTGGTGCCGAACAACTCTCAGTTGGTTTGAAGGCAGGGATTGAGGGGGCTGTTCATGTGGTAAGTGGCATGTTCGAAGAAGACGAAACTGAGGGCCTGCTGCTAGTTGATGCCTCCTATGCCTTTAACGTATTGAGTCGCCCACTGGCCTTATGGAGCGCCCGGTTGTATTGGCCAACGTGTTCGCGCTTTTTGTTTAATACGTATCGGCGTTTCCCATTGATTTTATTCCGTCAGAGCGAAGCATCATTGTTGAGCCGAGAGGGAACCACTCAAGGTGATCCTCTCGCATGATGATGTATGCTGTGGGAACTCTTCAATTGATCAAGAAACTAAAAAGACCACAGTGGAGGCAGAACTGGTATGCTGACGATTCGGCCTGTATTGGGAAATTGAGACAAATCCGTGAGTGGTTCAATCTTTTACTTGAAGAAGGGCCGAAGTGGGGCTATCACCCTGAACCGGCAAAAAGCTTTTTAGTAATTGAGAGCAGTCTCGAGGAAGAAAGCAGAGCTCTGTTTGGTGAACTCAATGTGAAAATCGTTCATTCACACAGATTCCTAGGAGGCGTGATAGGCTGTTTGGCAAATAAAAGGGAGTATGTTAAACAAAAAGTAGAGAAATGGGTTGAATGTACTGAAAAATTTGCAGCTCAAGAGAGCCCTCAAGCCGTGCACACAGCGTTCACAAAGTCATTTCAATTTGAGTGGGCCTTCATCCAGAGGGTGGTTGATGGGTGTGACAACGATACCGTCCGCTGTGGGACACCATTCGCCAAAGGCTGATGTCAGCCATCATGGGGCGGGAAGTGGGAGACGAAGAAGGGAATCTTCTGAGCCTTCCAGCCAGACTTGGGGGACTAGGTGTCACTGACCCAACAAATTCATCCCAGGCTTTCCGAACGTCCGAGACGTCGTGCGAGCTCCTAACCACGTCCATTTGCACCGGCAGCTTTCTAAATTACAATGAACACAATAATTATGTATCGACAGTGATAAAGGACGAAAAAGTTGCACGAGAAGCTGTTCTGAAACAACGGAGGGAAGAGATGATTCTAGCGCCGAACCAGCAGAGAGTCCTTCGGCGAGTGTGTGAAGCATCGCAGTGGCTTTCCATGCTCCCAACAGTGGCAGATGGGTTTGACTTGTCCGCAACCCAATTAAGAGACGCTATCTCCTTAAGATCATACCCCCCAAGATCTCCCAATGAGATATGATGGTTGTGTAGCGGAGTTTGATCTCTCACATGCCCCCAACTGTAAAAAAGGAGGAATGGTATGACGAAGTACGAGACGTTGTAGCAGGAAAAGCCAACCTTGCCTGGGGGGGGGGGAAAGCTTTGATTGAGCCAGTTATGCGAGAGTCAGCCAACGGGCAGCCAGCATAGTGGGTGATGGTGTCTGGGAGGGTGGGAGACCAGCGTTTTTTGATAATCGCATAGTTAATGCTGATGCTGCCTCCAACCTCTCCCTAGACTGGAATCAAACAGCAAGAGCAGCAGCAAATGCAAAACACAGTAAATATGATCGAGCTGCAGAAGACCACCGAGGGTCTTTCACACCCTTAGTGTGCTCATGTGACGGTTCTTCACAAAGAATTTGCTGTTTTTCTGAAACGGGCAGCATACGTCCTGGCTGAAAAATGGAACCGTCCCTACTCGCAACTTTCAGGATGGGTGAAAGTGAAGGTCCAGTTCGCCATAATTCGAGCTGTTTCACTTCGTATAAGTGGGTCTCGAAGGAAGGTTAGACCGTTGGGGCTGGAAGATGGAGCAGCTGTACCTCAGATGGTCAACGATTAATTGAGATACTTACCCCCCCCCGTCACTACCTACCTTCCATTTTAAAATTTATACAACCCCGGTTACCGTCTTGTTAAAATAAAAAAAATTGTATTGTTAAAAAAAATTCATTAAAAAACCGCACAACCAGACCTAAAGATTATTTAAAAGAAAGAAGAGAGAGAGAGAAAGAGCGGATGGGGAAAATATGATTCATGGGAATTGCCCTCTTTTGGCGGTGAATTCGACATTCCCGAGGTTTCTTGCAAATCTGGAGTCTTCAATACTTAATTCAAGTTCTGACTATGCTTCGAGCAATCGTCCAAATGGGAGAATGGTGGATATTTCGAAATGGAGCGGGAAGTTAGAAGGGCTGGATGGTTGATTTTGGACGAACGACGCCAATGACAGCGGAAGTAAAGGAACTGAAGCTGCGTGAACCCATAGACAATCGTGTCCACACTAGGCTTTAGTTATAGGAACCTAAGCTTGGGATCATGATGAGTCTAGCTCTTGGAACCGTTCATTCACAGTTTTGTTGGGTTTATATATATAAAGGAGAAGACAAATTAGAGGTTTTATAGGAAAGGCTTTGAAAAGTTTTTCGTGGTGTGTGATGTTGCCTTGGGCATTTTGAATTTAATTTCCATGTACGATCATTTTAATTTGGGCAAATTTAATTGTATTTCATTTGTATTTTTCAAGACAAAATATTTTGGTCGAATAGGTGTTTATCATTTCTGTTAGACTACTCTTTAGACAGTACTGTCCAACAGAATGCTTTTCTGATTTTTTTCCCCCAGCCTTTTACTTAATTTTAGAGATGTTTTTATTTTACTTTTTTCCCCCTTTTTTTTCTTTTTGTTTTGGTTTTAGAAGAACTGGGTGTCCGATCGAAACATCTGAAAACCAAAGATTGTCATGACTGATCAATTTGGTTAATTATAGTTTTGCCGAATGGCCAATCGTCCGACTGAATACGACTCGCTGGTAGGAATTTTAAGAAATAACAGACACCAAGAAACGTTTGAAAGCCAAGAGAAATCGCTAGTGGTTGCTGCACTGCGTCTTCTCCTCCTCGAAAATCCATAAAAATTGTCATCGCTGTGGTCTCATTTTTCAATTTGTTTTTTGAAAACAGCTTATTGAGTAATAATAATGCACCGTTGTTGCGTTCTTGGTTGCCCCACTAAGGCAGATGAAAAAATCCCCTATTTCTTGTAAGTATCTTGTGCTTCTCGTTTACCCATACTCTCAAAATATTTCATGTTCCACAAAGAACCGCTTATAACGAAAGTATCACATCGAACTATTTGTTTCTCTTGTTCATAGGTTCCCATCAGCTGAGAATTTAGATTTGAGGGAAGAATGGATCAAAGCTGTGGGAAAGGTCAACTGGGAACCTGCCTTAACCAGTAAGGTCTGTTCCAACCATTTTAAAGAAGACGACTTTTACATTAAAAAAACTCACAAAAAGTTGAAATCCGTGGCTGTACCTTCCATTAACGTAGGACTTTGTGACACTTTGAAATTGGCGAAGGTAGGAATAATATTGAACTATTTATTTTGAAAATAATGTATTATTATTGGTGATGAATTGAAATAATGCTGTGCTGCCCCTAATGAGTGTTACCCATGGGTGCGAAAAAGGAACTTCTACTATTTTTAAAGTGAAGAAGATTTCTTAATAAGAAGTTTGGCATCAACCGCACTCTTCTACGATGAGTTTCAATCTATAATAACAGGTGACGTCAAAAAGAGGAGGCTGGACCCTAGCGCTACCTATTAGATTCGTGTCGAATCACTGATGAAGAATTTATTCATGGTAGAAAAGCTTGGACTCGTCCATGTTAGCGAATTATTAAAGAAAAAATGAGCTATTTAGCTTCAAAATGTTAAATGTAAGGGGGTGGCCTCCGCAAATCCGTTTCATACATCAAAGAACACATTCCTAAATGTTAACATCGCCCGGTCGCTCCAAAATTTCAGGTTCAAATTTACAATTTAGTGTCCCAAAAAATGAAAAAAAAAAAAAAAACGGTTTTTTGATCGTAGGGTGTCAGGGCATCTCTTGAAGTATTTTTCAGCGCTGCGTCGATTGCGACCACTTCCAGATCTCCAAGATTCATAATAAGTGAGAAAAATCTATTTTTAGGTGAAAAATGTCCATAATTTACCAAATTTTCAAGTTCTGCTACGTGTTCTAAAATTTTCTTTGCGATCTCAGTTTTATTCACAACTTTTCTTTGAAAATTCGCGCCATTACCCATGCTGTATGACTGAGTACTTAAAAAAAAAAATCGGTGTGCGTCGGACCACACGGTGGAAGTTATACTTCTGTGGCCATAATTTATAATTAATAAATAAATTATGAATAATAATTTATAAATTATAAATTTATAATTTATAATAATTATAAATTTATAAATTTATAATAAATTTATAATTATAATATTTATAAATTTATAATAATAATCTATAAATTTATTATAATTTATTAATTATAATTTATATATTATGAATCGATAGTTCTTAAAAATTTGTTCTTAAAAATTTGTTCTTAAAAATTTGTTCTTAAAAATTATAAATTTATAATTTATAATAATTATAAATTTATAAATTTATAATAATTTATAATAAATTTATAATTATAATATTTATAAATTTATAATAATAATCTATAAATTTATTATAATTTATTAATTATAATTTATATATTATGAATCGATAGTTCTTAAAAATTTGTTCTTACTTTTCTTACTTTTCAGCGTGACGCGGTTTCTCGACCAACATCCCATCCCAAAGGGTCTAACTCCTCCTCCTCCTCCTCCTCCTCCTCCTCCCTCACTCCTCCTCCTCCGCCTCCCTCCTCCTCCGCCTCCCTCCTCCTCCTCCTCCCTCCTCCTCCTCCTCCTCCTCCTCCTCCCTCCTCCTCCTCCCTCCTCCTCCTCCTCCCTCCTCCTCCTCCTCCTCCTCCTCGATTAATCGATAGTTCTTAAAAATTTGTTCTTACTTTTCTTACTTTTCTTACTTTTCAGCGTGACGCGGTTTCTCGACCAACATCCCATCCCAAAGGGTCTAACTCCTCCTCCTCCTCCTCCTCCTCCTCCCTCACTCCTCCTCCTCCGCCTCCCTCCTCCTCCTCCTCCTCCCTCCTCCTCCTCCTCCTCCTCCTCCTCCTCCTCCTCCTCCCTCCTCCTCCTCCCTCCTCCTCCTCCTCCTCCTCGATTAATCGATAGTTCTTAAAAATTTGTTCTTAAAATCGATAGTTCTTAAAATTCAGCGTGACGCGGTTTCTCGACCAACATCCCATCCAAAGTGTCTAACGGGCGCAAAGAAGTATAACTTCAAAAAAAACTCTTGTTACTTATGTATTGAAGAGTAAGTAGGTGTTTTATTTGATTCCCTCAAATTTGTATTTTCTTTCGGTAGGTCGGTGGCTACAACTATGTAGTCATAATTTAATTTCCATTGTACGTATATAATGATTTATTAGCTTTTTTCATCTCCATATGAATCGCAGAAGCTCAGAATATTTTATTTCATAAATTTTCTTTCGGTAGGTAAACAATTTACTGTAATTTATTTAGGTACCTGTTGTTTCATAGATTTTGTTTAACAACTATGGAACAAAAAATGATCTATGTAGGATAGCCATCAAGTACAGAAATAATAAAACTTTAATAATAATCTGCAGTTTATTTTTCTCTGAGTCTACGAAGGTTCCATTGTTTTCACTTTCTGGACACGAGCAATCCCGTCCCCCCATTCCAAATCATCGTTCTTAATTTCTATCATTTTCATTCGATTTTGATGAAATTTTCTGGAAATGTGCGGGTTAGGCTGGGGATAGTCCCCTATCGATTTCACCACTAAAAATTAATAGTTTTTACTTCACATTAATACGTGAAGTCCATCAAGCGACTTTTTATCATGGTCTATTTGTACGATTTCGCTTAAATTCAGAAATTAATTACATGTTTGGAGAATTGCGATTTGATTACCCCATATATGTTTCATCATATCATTAGTTGCTTATGCGTGAACCTCAATTCATTGTAAAAAAGCATGACTTCTATACTGATTTCATGAGCAAGTATAACATATTTCACGCATTATTTTCTTATTGCCAAATAAACCGATTTTATTTATATTCAAAGACATGAAGAGAAGGTTCACAGAAAGTGCATGAGTCCAATAACAGGCTAGCAATAATAGCAGTGATAACAGAGTAGGGGGGGACGAGTAGCGCTAGTAGCGGTGCCACAGCTGAGTCTAGTCTCCTGTACGTCTGAGCATCCCTCCCGCCTGGGCAGGACACTCCTGCCGAGTGTGACGTCGCCAGTACAGGAAGTTGAAAAGTAATAGAAAGAAAACTACTTGTCTATCATGGTGTTGAATTTCTTGGAATGAAACTGTTCGGGGGCTACAGTATACGGACTTTAGGTCATTACCATTTGTCTGTGGACATTAAGTTATTACGCCCATAAGGTTGGCATCACTGGCCTTATCGGGAAGCTGATACCGTTGTTGTAATTTCTGTTTATCGTGAAGTTCCTATCCGTTGTTATTATACTGCTCGTTAATTTAAATGTAGTTTTATTCAGATACCTTTTGAATCCAATGATAAAACATGGTGGCAGCTAGGATGTACGAAATCGAGTAGTTTCCGCGAGTTATTTCATAACGTACGCGAGTGATTGGTGAAAAGTCGGTAGACGGAGTTTAGTGTTAGCAGTTTCGTGTCTACGTGTTGAGTCGAAAGCCGAAATGCCTCAAACGCCCGCTACTCCTAATCCCGTTGTTGCGGGGGGTACAGGTGAATCGACGACAAGAATCACACTTCCGTTGCAGCCGCCTGAGCCTTTCAACTTCAATCCGATGGACTGGCCGAGTTGGAAAAATCGTTTTCAACGATATAGACGAGGTACCGGCCTGGATGGGGCTTCAGATGATCGTCAAATTGATGTATTAATTTATCAGATGGGACACAGAGCTGAGGAAGTTTTCGCTTCTTTTAATCCTGAGCCGACAACGTTCGATCTGGCAATCGGTGAGTTTGATAAGCATTTTATCCCTAAGCGCAACATTATTTACGAGCGTGCCAAGTTCCTGAGAGCCCGTCAAGGAAATGATCCGGCTGAAAAGTTTATCACAGACCTCCACAGCCTAGCCAGTACGTGTGATTGGGGCGATCTACACGATGATTTGATCCTGTTAGTGTTAATAATTGGCATGAGGGACTCAACTGTGAGTGATCGGTTACAATTAGATCCAAGTTTGAACCTAGAAAAGGCCAAGACCGCTTTGCGGCAACACGAAGAGCTACTGAGGCAAAAGGAGGATCTGAATGAGCCCAGTTCAGTGAATACGGTCAGGGGTGGTAAACCTAAGCGGAAGTTCGGCAAGCGGTCGGGGAGTGCTGACAAGTCCTCCTTCAAGACGAAGTGGCACAACGGGTCGGGGGGTAAAGAATGTCCCAAATGTGGTCATGACCAACACGAGAAAGGTTCTCACTGTCCAGCGAGCAATGCGAGGTGTGGGTCATGTAAACAGGTTGGCCACTACGCCCGGCGGTGTCCAAAAAGTCGTAAGAATGTGCGGCAAGTAAAGAGGGACTCCTTGTGCTCGGATAGAGAAGAGGGGGGCGACGAGTATTTTGTGGGCTGTGTCAGGACGGACAACTCGGATGACTCGGATGGGGATTGGTCAGAGACGTTGGAGATCGTGATAGGGGGCGCCACCAGGAAAATTTCGTTCAAGCTGGATACAGCTGCGGACGTGACGATGATACCATCGCACCTGCTCCCGGGTCTCACTCTGCTCAGATGCAAAAATAATGTGTTCAGCGCAAAGAGGCATGAAAGACTAAATGTTAAGGGAATTGCTGAAGCCAAGCTGAGGTACAAGAACTCAGAAATAACTGAGAAGGTTTATGTTTCGGATGATGTTGGTGCAGCCCTGTTGAGCCGAAAGGCATGCCTCGGTCTGAGTCTAGTTAGACGAGTTTACATGGTGGACCAAAAGGCTGATTGGGGTAAGGAGTTTCCAACCCTGTTCAAAGGTCTGGGAAGTGTTAAAGGGGACTACACCATCGAGTTGAGAGACAATGCACGTCCCTATGCGATTTCATCGCCGCGAGCTGTAGCTCTTCCACTGAGAAAGCTGGTCGAAGAGGAGCTTCGTGAGATGGTCAAGAGGGGAGTCATTGAGCCGGTAGACCATGCCACTGACTGGTGTGCGCCAATGGTTGTAGCCAAGAAGAAGGACGGAGGAGTTCGTATCTGTGTGGACCTATCGAGGCTAAATGAGAGCGTTCGAAGACAGTACCACCCAATCCCTAGAACGGAGCTGTCTCTCGCAGAGCTTGGCGGCACACGCGTGTACTCCAAGCTGGACGCAAATTCGGGATTCTGGCAACTGAATCTGTCTAAGGAGAGCCAGGACCTGACGACGTTCATCACACCTTGTGGAAGGTTCCGTTTCAAGAAGTTGCCGTTTGGGATCTCCTCGGCAACTGAGCATTTCCAAAAGCGCCTGTCGTCGATACTGGCCGGCTGCAAGAACTGTTGCATCCACGTTGATGATGTTTTGGTGTGGGGCAAAGATCAGGCCGAGCATGACGCATGTCTAAGGGCAGTTTTGGAAAAGATACGAGACGCCGGGATGACGCTGAATAAGAGAAAGTGTGAGTTCAGCAAATCTTCAGTCCAATTCTTGGGATTTGTGCTTACGGAGGAAGGGGTCAAACCTGATCCTAGTAAGATTGAAGCAATAGTTAACCTGGAGGCTCCCAAAGACGTTCAAGGAGTTCAACGCCTGATGGGAATGGTAAATTTCCTGTCCCGGTTTATTCCCGACAAATCCGAGATATTAGAGCCCATTTCGAGTCTTCTGTCATCCAAGAATGTTTTCGTCTGGGGGCAGCCGCAAGAGGATGCATTTAGGAAGATCAAGGAGAAGTTGGTATCCGCTCCATGCTTGAGGCTGTACGACGTGGACAAGCCGACCATGCTTTCCTGTGATGCCTCTTCTTCAGGCTTGGGTGCCTGCCTCTTACAGGGCGAGGGGAGTGAGAAACACCCTGTGGCATTTCTTTCACGTACCCTGACCTCGGCAGAACAAGGTTATGCTAACATAGAGCGTGAAGCATTGGCTCTGACTTGGGCCAGCGAGCGTTTGAAAAATTTCCTGATTGGAAAGCGATTCACCATCGAGACAGACCACAAACCTTTGGTTCAGATCTTCAAGTCGAAACATCTAGACGACCTCTCTCCTCGTCTGCAGCGGTTTCGACTGAGAATGATGCGGTTTGATTACGACATTGTGTATACTCCGGGGAAATACCTTCTTGTCGCTGACGCACTCTCACGGCAGCCCGTGCCTCATCATGAAGGAGACGGGGAATTGGGGGAAGAAGTGGACGCCTACGTCCATGAGATAGCTCTGACTGAAATCAACACCGCTGATGAGAACATAGTGGGGGTCCTGCAGGCTCAATCGCGCGATCCTGTGTGCATTCAACTGAAGGATTTGTTGAAGAAAGAATGGCCTCGCAAGGGGGATCTGCCACTGGAGCTTCAAGAGTTCTACTCAGTCAAAGATGAACTCTGCGTCATTGAAGGAATGCTCATGAGAGGTAATCGAATGGTTATACCTTTGGAACTACGGAATGTGATGTTGAACAAGCTCCATGAGGGCCACATGGGAATCACAAAGACGAGACGTCGCGCTCAAGGTACCATGTGGTGGCCAAACATTTCGAGCGACATTGAGAAGAAGATCAAGGGTTGCCCAATATGCATTCAGCATGCGTCGAACCTCCACGAGCCGCTTTTGCCTTCTGTTTTACCCGATTATCCTTGGCAAATAATCTCAATGGACCTTTTCAAGTTCGAAGGCCATTGGTACTTGGTTGTCATCGACCATTTTTCCCGATATTTTGAATTGGCTCGCATGGACAGAATGCGGACAGTTGACGTGATCAAGGTCTGTAAGGAGTTATTTTCACGTCATGGAATACCAGTTAAAATCAGTACAGACAGCGGCACACAGTTCCAGCCTCTCCAATCGTCCGAGTTCCAGCAGTTTGCTCGAGATTGGGGTTTTTCCACATCAACCAGCAGCCCACACTTTCATCAGGCTAACGGCGCCGCAGAATCAGCAGTCAAAACGGCAAAGTCTCTGTTGAGAAAGAATAAGGTAGATTTTGAAAAGGCCCTTCTAGCCTACAGGAATACGCCGTTGGAGACCGGTTTCAGTCCAGCTGAGCTGCTGTATGGTCGAAAGTTGCGTGACACCTTGCCGTTCACTCGTGGAGCCGTGAACTCTGAGCCGGACCTGGAAAGTTTCCATGAAGCGGAGGGAAAGTATAGGGCGAGGTACAAAAGGTATTACGATCGTCGTCATCGATGTCATGAGCTGGAGCCGCTCATGATAGGAGCATTCGTTTGGATCACCGACCTAAGGAGACATGGACAAATTGTCGCTGTTCTGAATGAACCTCGTTCATATCTGGTCAGGACCGAGAAGCAGACCGTCCGCAGAAACCGTTACCACCTGATCCCAGCACCGTACCTCGACCAACTGCCAAACACATCACTGGATAGTGCTCCAGAGTGTCCTGCTGAAACCAGTCCAGAGTCTGCAGCTTTGACAAGCCAACAAGCTGCTCCACAACCTGTCTCTCCAGTCCAAGCCGAGCCTACCCAAGCTCCGAAGATGCCAACAACACCCGCTCAACCCGCCGGGAGGCTGTCAACCAAAGCTAGCCGACCCAGTCAACCCAATCGACCTAGTCAGCCTAGTCATCCGAGTAGAGCTTCATATGGCTCTGGCTCCTCTGCCGCCCGTCCGCCAAAACCAACACCTGCACCAGCTGTGTCAACCCGCTCAGGAAGAACCGTTGTTCGGCCTGCGAGGTACCGTCAGAACTTTGTAAGACAAGAGTCTTAAAGGGGGGATGTTCGGGGGCTACAGTATACGGACTTTAGGTCATTACCATTTGTCTGTGGACATTAAGTTATTACGCCCATAAGGTTGGCATCACTGGCCTTATCGGGAAGCTGATACCGTTGTTGTAATTTCTGTTTATCGTGAAGTTCCTATCCGTTGTTATTATACTGCTCGTTAATTTAAATGTAGTTTTATTCAGATACCTTTTGAATCCAATGATAAAACAGAAATCTATTTTAATTTAAAAATATAAAATGAATACGTGGGTAACACTCATTATTACTAGCATCCAATACCCGGGGGAACGTTATACAAATATTCTATCTGACTACTTGTACCTCCATGTAATAAACAGGCCTACGTAATAGATCAAAATAATGTGTATAGTTTGGTGGTCTGGATGATTGCAAGCTCGCATCAATAAAATAAAATCCCTTTTAGTATAATACAGATTAGTTAGGCAACAAGATTAGAATTGCGCTTAAAATGATGTTTCGGAGGTTGAATATAACAAAGAATTGGATCCAGATGGCACTGGAGATGGGGGGGGGGGGGGGGGGGGGGGGGGTTCGACTTGCTGTTGAATGTCTAGTCTAGGCCGAGCCGCCTTTTAGGCGGGTTAATGACCAGCCTACACTCTTTTATTTCATTTTTTATTATTATTTTAATTAATCCATTTTTTCTCTCTCCTTTATTGGCTACATGAATGTTAATTTACCTTATACAACATTATTACAATATTACATTGACAATTGTCCTACATTACGTCATGTTATGACGATATATACGATTCTGATTCTACTTTCTGGTGCAAGTGCAGTGCTAGATAATAGTAAATAATATTAGATAATATTATTACAAATGATATATTATTTGTATAATCTATCCATTCCAATGCCAAAATGTAATAATTTGGTGCTTCCAGACCGCATAATAGATATCCATACCAATGCCCCTGCCCGTAGAGTCATTATGAACATTGATGAAAATGCCTACAATTTTGTTCTGGTTATAAACCACCCTTTAGATTTTATCAAAAAATTTAATCCTCAAATAAGAAACAAATTATTTGTGTATTTTTCAGATGACATCTAAGGAGTGTGTCGTACCGACCTGTACGCCCCAGGTCAGTAAAGGGCCATATTTTCATTTCCCCAAAGATAAAACGCTTTGCCTGAAGTGGCTCCTAGCGATCCCTAAAGGTGGTTGGAGTCTGAATCAAGACTCACAGGTGTGCTCTCGCCATTTTGACAATGCGGATATAGTCGTGCACGATGTGCAAGCTTGGCTGAAGACGGGATCTGTGCCAAAATTGTACCTGGACAGTGCAACAGATCAAGGTGAGGTCACGTTTCCAGTATAGTTAGATATTATTTAATGATAATGTCGACTTTTTTCTCTACTATTAATTTTAGTTTTAATAGTTTCTGTGGTGGTAGCCATCTCAAGATGAGTGTGTGTGGGGGGGGGGGGGGGGGGACCGCGGCCAGGGGGGAGCTGCACAGTGATCGAATAATGGAGGGTGGCCCCCAACTTGAAAAGTCAGGGAAAACCTGGAATTGTCAGGGGATTCTTTGCGTCGGGAAAAGTCAGGAAATTTTGCAAAAACCACCAAATGTCAGGGAATTTTTAAAACGAAAATTTGGTGTAATAATTTAAAGCGTTTTTAGTAATAACTCCTAAACAACCAAACTTCAATCGCGTATTTTATCTTACTAGGTACGTATTATTTCATAGGTGAGATTTACGAATGAAAAAAATAATTATGAAGAGTTGAACTGTTCAAAAGTAACAACTCTACACGCACACAAAAAGTGAATGGATATGCCATTGGCTTCCCTGGTAACTACATCACCTTGAGTAAACCATTTGTGAGAAAAATCAACTGAGTATTGAACTAGGGAGAAAAAACCCAGCAGAGTTGTGGATTGATCCAGTAAGAGTCCCAAAACTAGTTTGTATACATAAGCTAGGACTTCTCAGGAAGGTTACGGAGGGGGAATTGGCCCATTGAAATGTGGAGTCATGTGTTATAAATTCACAGTGCAACTTTCCAACGAACGATTTTTATGGGATAGGAAATGAGGAAGTTATACGCTCTCTGGCAATAGTTTAATAAAAGCGTGACATTTTTTGCTGTCGGTCGAAAATTTTGAATCATCCCCAGTGCTAAGAAATCCATGTAGGGAAAAATGTACTTCAACAAATAGCTTCAGATCACAAAAAGAGCGACCATAAAATATTGAATAAAAAGTCATGCAGCATGATCGTATGGGTAAATTTTCGTAAATTATCATATTACATTTAGGTTAAATTGTGATGATATTTGAGCACTTCGAGGGCAATGAAATTGTTAAATATAAGCAGACTACATAGTCTGTTTTTTTTCTTTAAATTATACGATTTTCGTTTTAGAAGCATTAAAGATACATTAAAATGACGAGAAAACAAATTATGAATTTGATATTTTTGGTCAGGGAAATCTGAAGTTTTGGTCAGGGAAAAGTCAGGGAAATTAAAATTTTCCATTAGGGGGCCACCCTGAGGTGGAAAAAAGTCAGAATAAAAGTTTTCGAAAAAATCTCTACAGTATCCAGAGTGGTAAGGCAATGGTATCAAATCAATGATATTTACTCGGAACATCCCTCCCAGGCTAAATCTATGCCCAGATTTGAACGCACCAAACAGAAAACTACTGTGCGGAACCTATAAGGGCTCATTCCTCAGAAATCTAATATTTAATTTTCCCCTTCTCCTGATCATCTTGGCTTGGACTGGGATGTATCTCCTGAATGTTTTAACGATTAATATTCTCAAATTTTGAACAATATTGCTTCCGAGTCTACTAAACTATAGGTAGCGGAAGTATTGTTTTTATTTTCGGAAGAAAAAAAATTGTTGGTCTCCTAAATCAAAATTTCCACTCGCAAACGTAAATCACATTGTTTATCATTTTTTCGTTTCTTAATTGACCAATTATGACGTTTCACCCTACTTCTTGATTTACTCTTTTCCGCCACGTAATTTTTCAAAATCATTTAAAACGTTTCAATGATCTATACATTCATGATAGGAAAGTGAGGAAGCTATGTCAGGGTGTCTACAGGTCACGGGTTCCCGGAAAGTCACGGATTTAAGGCTAAAGGGGACGACAGTTGTGTGAGAGAGAGGGAAGATATAAATAGATAATCTTGATTATCTCCACACCAGTCAATCAGTTTTCAAATCTAAATATATATTTGAGTTTGTCCCATCCTAGGCTATCGAGCGAACATAACAAAGTTTCCAAAAAATAGCTAACAAAAATTTTGTTTTTCAATTTTTTTGTATTTTGCTCATAAATATTATTTTGAACAATTTTTTCCTGGAAAACGCTAACATCCCATATTTTTACATATCTCAACTACCTACTAGAATTATCCTCATAAATAATTGTAGTGGGAATCAGACCCAGTGTGAGAATGAAGGTGTAAAAACGCAGTGCAAAATTGATGGTGATAGTGTCCTCTACAAACGGTAAAATAATGCTTGTTGCTGTGGCGGTTGCTATGCGTTTGCCGACGGGTCGGTTATGAGGGGGGGGGGGGGGTTGCTACCTGCAGAAAGGCGTGGGGCGGGGGGTTTCGCATTCGGGTTTATTTAGCTTCTTGATTTCTTGTTTACATTTTTTACCCGCAGACCAAAGCTCGCTTCTTGCCTATAACGCGGTTAGGTACCGGCGCCCAGATTCGTGTGTGTTTTTGGTTCGTTTTTCTTTCCATTCTATTTATGATGATAAATGAGTAATTGACGATAGTCTATAATGAATTTTGTTATGATTTATTGTGTGAATTGTTATTGTAAATGATATTCATATTTACCTGTTATTGTGCAATACTTATCCTGAATACAGAATTTCGATGCATTTTGAAATGTAGTCCATTTACCTATCTTGTAAAACAGATAATCACTCAAATTCAAGGATCTTTATGGTGAATTTCATCATCTTCTTTTGAAAATACAAACATTAAAAAAAAAAAAAAATCAAATTGATGGTTTTCAAGGCTGGATTCGGCTGATTTGTGACAGATTTTTAAATTTAGTCCATTATCCTACTCTGAAATTATCATAAATTACTCAAATTCTCGGTATTCTACGTTGAATTTTGAGATCTAGTCCCTTCACTTATGCCATACAAACAAATTCAACTATAAATAATAAAAAATAAAGGATAAATACATATTTGTATTTTCGGATATGTGTTTGCTCATCTCTGATTGTAGGTAGGTAGGTACGAGGTTGGTAGATACCTACCTAATGAATATTACGGTTCAGTGCGTCAAACTCCTCCAGTTTTTTTCACACAACTACAAAGGTTCCAACTATACAAACTAATTGTTACCATGGACGTTCCTATAACAAATGAAAATAAACCCCACCTAACACTTAGATAAAGTATACCTACTTTGATAAAAGTGGAAGAAGCAGTAAGTACAAATGTTCGAGAGACGGCTCGGTAAGCGGGTTCGTACGCGCGCGCGGATGAGGTCAGTTGCTAGGCGTCGCCAAGGCACGCGCCCCTCAAATACACTCTAGTTTTCCTGGAACCACGTTTTTCGCTCCCAATTCTCACATGCGGCCACTAATTTTCAGAATCAAAGTTTCATGCCTATGCCAACATACACTGAATTGTTTCCAAACACGGGATATTAGCGATTTTTTTAATTAAAAAAAAAAATTAAATTAGCAATTAAAATTATAAGTCAAAATTTCAACAACAAATTTTTTTAAAAAACAATATTATATGATCGCTCGATAGGTTCACTCGTCTTGATAATGATTCTGTAGCCAGATTTAAAAAAATTTGTACTTGAGTAGAGATTTGTCCGATGAAGTTTCATCCGACGCTGGCGCCATCCGTTATCTGAGAATCGCACTAAATATCCGTCCCCTTTAGCTTTAATACGAGTAGTAGAGCAGGGATATTTCCGAAAGTCACAGATTTTAATATAGAAGTCACCGATTTTTATGGCGTCGGTAACCGAATAATCATAATATAATGCCAGTACCGGGATTTATTCTTAGTAGTAAGTTGTGATAAAAATAGAATATGCTGATATGGGCTTAATTGCTCTAATCACTATTGCAGAATTTCAAAACCAAGGTAAGAATTCTTTTTAAAATCTATAATATTGAATACTTTGTACATTGTATATTAGTAATATTCTGTAAGGAGTATTAGACTTCTGTACTTTATAAGATAGCTAGAATCAATAAAAAAGTTATGAAGATCTAATTTTATAAAGGCTACTCATGATTACAGTAAGTCTACTGGTAAGTATTTCGGTACGCTATTCCTCAAGAAATCAAAGCCTGTAAAAGGTCACCGATTTTTAAAATTTTGTACCCCAAAAGTCCCCAAAAAGTTCCCGATTTTTGTTTTACATATCTAGTAGACACCCTGTATGTGCCACACCCAACTTGGCAGACTTTTTTTCAATTTCCATCTCTTATCAGAAATTAGTCATTGAAAACCAGTGGTATGAAGTTGTCAGTTCAAAACATATTGTTAAGTAATGCATGCATTACAGGGACGTCCCTATGAATGGACTTTATGTAATTTTGGTGAGAATTAAAATTAGAGAAAAAACTAAAGTATCATGATTTCTCGGAAATCCCCCTCCACCCATTTAACCCCTTCACCTACGGAAAATTTGAAACTTCAGAGATTGCATAACTGGACTTGAAAGTAACGAAAAGTCTGAAGAATATAATAAAAATATCACGATTTATCGTTATTACCCCCTCCCTCCCCCATTCACCCCCTTCCATCATGTAATTTAAAACTCCAGACCATATTCAAATTTGAACAAATGAAGAATCACGAAAATCGGACGAGAATAGTTGAAACATCATGATTTATCAATATTATCCCCTCCATTCTCCTCCTCTCTTGATGAAATTTGAAAATCCTGACAAACTTTCCAAAACTATATCGAATTCATAATGGAACAAAATAAGAATCACGAAAAATCGAGATTTGTAGCTTGGGCAGTGTTTGACAGAATCGGTAATTATCCCCTCCACCCTCACCTCGACAGCAAATCCAAAATTTTCTAGGTTCGTTGCGCAATTAGACTGAAATTGGAATCGAACAAAATGAGAATCACGAAAATCGATTGAGAATTGTAGCCTGGGCTGCGTCGACAAAATTTGTCATACACACACACTTATGGTTTTTTCATGGATTTGGTATTAGAATGGTCTGAGACGGATTTGTATGCGGTTTTTTTTTTCTCATGCTTGGGTTGTCCCCTACCTCCCTGGATCAATTCCATTAGGCGTCCCTCTTGTTAACGAAGCCTTGCCTATAAGACATAGCTTCTGAGGGACGTCCTGAAAAGTATGACTTCATTCCTCAATTTTCGAAACTTGAAGCATTATTTTCAGAATTTGATGCTGAATTTGAGTTTTCAACCCGTTTATTCCGCAAACCTCTGGAAATATTGATTTTATGCAATTTTTGGAAGCAATATGCATAATTTGAAGCAGTGAGTTTTAGCGAATTTTCGTAGAAAATGAAACTATTGCAGTGGCTCGAAAAATTTAAAAATGAAAACGAAAAATTTTTTAATTGAAATCCGTTTTGAGGCATTCTGAAACTATTCCTGAAGTTTGCGCTTTTTCATATGTATATAAAAGAAACTAAACTGATAACAAATAAGATTGGCAAGCAATCCCCATTTTACAATTAAAATTAGGAATTATAATCACAAAATTTCTCCAAATAGGTTCTGTATGTACAGCCTGTGACACGGGTCTTCTTGAAAACTTATTTCATGTTCTATTTGAGTGTCCTATGTATAACTGGATCAGAAAAAGATATATCTCGGACTTGGTGGGGGGTGCCGTAAACTTGATAAATTTTGTATCAGTACTGAATTTGACATAAAAAGGCTATATTTCTTCTTAAGTGAAGTTTGCAAACTGAGAAATTAATGTTTGTTTGACTGAAGGATTAACTCCCTTATATATACTGGTACTGCCTATGTTAACTGCTTGAATGTTTTTGAAATGATTAATGAAGTTCATTGTGTGTTTTATTTTATTGTTGTTTTCAATATTTATAAGGTAAAGAGAATAAGCTGAATTAATAATGAATGTTATATTAATTTGTAATTTATAAAATATTTGAAATTTCTACTAACACTGTAATACTGAATTGATTATCATTAATTGTGACTGACATGTTACTGGACACTACGATCAATTTCTAAATTTTGTACTCTTATAGTTGGTTCAACTGGGTATTGAAAACACTACGTTAATGATGTTTACACTACAACTGTTTCAATTATGCATTTTTTGTAAAGCATACTCGAATGTAAGGAGCATTCATGTTCAATACATTAAATAAATATATTAAAAAATCTCACGAATCGGGGAGCTTGAGTTTTAAAAAAAACTTAATTTTGAAATTACAAATTAAAATGTGAAATGAGTAAGCTAAGAGACGGTGGATTTGAACGTAGAGACGTTGTCGAGACTTGGGTGATGATCCATGGTGAGAAGGGGTTATATGTATACCCTCGTATCCGGAGGCTGGAAAGCTGAGGTCTGCATTATTTCTTTTAAGACGCAGTAGTTTTCTGCTGACTCGGCGGTTCGCAGGGTCTGGTCCGTTGATATAGTGCTGAGGTGTCAAGTTTTGAGATAACTCTGTCACATGAGATAATTCCTCCCCCTCAAGATTCGAGAACATAATTCGTAGAAATAGGAGTTATGCTCGCAGAGGGTTGCGCAAGCTGTGAGGGCGTTTGTAACTCCATTACAATAGTTTGTCTGGAACTCAAACGTTTAGCATTAATAATGGAGTAACTCTGTTTCACCCCAGGCCATGTCACATAGGCTATTAAGCGTATTATTAACACTTATGTTACTACTGAATGGTATGGTGACGGGTGAGGTTCATTCTAGATATATGTATTGTCGTTCTCTAGATATATATTGTCGTTGTCTGTCTGTATTGATGGCAATTTGGTCTCAGAGATGTGGAGAAATATAGGTTTTCCCCAAGATGCCCCTTGATTATTAAGTATTGACTTGTCGAAGTATATTTCATCATTTTTGGCGTATATCAAAAATGCCCCGTTCAAATTCATTATTTCCGTTTTGGATTCGTCTTTTATTTCAACTTGTTCGTTTTTCAATGCAACTATTAGAAATTGATTTATTTCTTATAACTTTTCAACTATAGGCCTTTTCATTGGTATTTTAGAAAATGTGCAATCATCTATTTTATTTTGAGTTATTACTTTTTCCTCGCATTGCGTCACGTCTCTTGATAATACGTCCCAATCACAATAGAATTTGTCACTAATTGAGGAGGAGCCAAGCAAAACCCCACAAGTCACAAACTTTTTTTTAGTTAGCATTGGTTTCTTGTTCTTTGTGATCAGCTGTACCATTTTCTTCACTCAATGTCGAGCGAAACCCCACAGATCTCGTCAAAACAATACAGTAGATTCTTTTACTTCATCCGAAACCACACATGTACAGAGCTGTGAATCACGCAGAACCCCACTAGTCCAAGCAACCAATGGGAAGCCAGACACCTAGCCCCGTGACCCTACTGTTGCTTCTTGTTTAGCGATCTGTGAAGTTCGGCTACCTGTACTTTTATCAGTGAATTTTTATATTATTTCAAGTGATCATTTATGTTAATCGAAATGGGTGATAGTGAAATGGATGGTGAAGTGACAGTGAGAGACGGTAACGTAGGGGTACGGGGAGAAAGGCAAAAACCAGTAGTAAGTAGTAGTAGGCATTCGTTTCCATCTGGTTCAAACGTATTCATACCATGTAAGCACAAACGTAATGCTTACCAGTGGTTCAAAATTCTTAAATAAATGTCCGCTAGAATATCTATGGATCGTGTGATAAGATACTCCAGGATCAAATTAATGGTCAGCAGATACATGCAACATGTAATTTTTTTTCCGCTAGGTATCACTATCTACCTATTCATAATTATTTGTTTTAATTTTTCCTTCCATGTCTGATTTACTCAAGTTTTATATTCAAGCATTAACTCAGATTGAGTTTCATTCCCTTTTCAACAATTTAAAAATTTGGTTCAGCATAAAACGTTTAAAATGGCATATTATCTTTACCCTGGTTTCCATTTTTCCTCTGAATGAGGAAGACCAAGACCCCTTAAGTCCTCCATATGTTTTCACCAAAACCCCACAAGTCAGAAAAAATCAATCAAACCCCCACATCCTAAAACTAAAATTAGGATTTTTTCAACTTTAGTGGCAGAATGATTTGAATCGAGTATACTACTTAGTTTCTAAAGTCTCCTACAAGACAATGAAGTAAAAATACGCGTTTTTTTTTTATCTGTAGAACAATATGAAACAGTTTTTCCTTCATTCTGAAAATTTTGATTTGACGGACTAGTGGGGTTATTCATGGCTCCTCCTCAATTTTCGTACAGGGTTCTTTAAAACTATACATCTGAGCATTAAGGGTACTGTACAAATAGTATTTATACTTAGGGATTATGGTTACATATTCATCACCTCTAAGTATTGGGATAAGCTTTAAAGTATATGTGTTATATTCTTCCGCGCCATATAAGGTAAGATAATAAAAATACAAGATTATTACGTAGCCAAGTACAGTTTGGGCTAATTAGAGTTTCGTATTCTAACATATTACCTACTAAATACCTTGAACGAATTGGGGGTCGTTTGGGTCGTGTTTATTATGTCGTACTACTTCTCCTTCGTTATAGATTATGTCTGAGAATTCTTTCAATAAGTTGGTGTTTTGAGTTCTGTTACGAGTTTTTACTTTTTTTATCGTGGATCTGTTGACCTGAGGGTCCACTAGAATGTTTCTTTTGACCATTATGGTCTGAATGATTTTTATTCGAATTGTTATTCCTGTAGGATGAAATAATTTGGAAATCGTTTATTAGTATGCTCGCAGCAGCACCCATGCTAGTTGGGTTCTTGGTTCTCATGAGCGAACCGAGGGGTTCATTTAGGGGGGCCAACAAAGCACGCAACCAGGGCGGTTGAGGGTGGAAGATATGATAGGCCTCTTCCAGTATCAGCTTTTATTTATTGTACAACTAGTTTCGGCTTTTAGAGGCTTCATCAGATATGTAGGCTTATGGATATTGTTTATCATGATTCCCCTGCACTAACTCCTAGCAAGTTTTCATTCCCCATCCTCTAGTAACACCTTGGAATGGTGAGTATTGCTTGGAATTATCCCAGACCCATTACGGTGATCGTTGTGCTACTGATACCAGTTGGGGGCAGTATGTCTATGTTAAATTTACGCGGTAAATTAGATGTATAGATATTATATCTAATCTATAGATATTACTTTAGATGTTGGTCCGATTTAAATCTGTCAAAGCTCATTCGACTCGGGTTAAACGCTTTCCAAGGTTTGCTTTGAGCAAGTTTCATCTCAGGCTGTGATGATTTTGAATAATATTCATGTGCAAATAACATTCGCAGAAACTTGACAATTTATGAGACATTGTTTTCAATATTGCTAATAAAAATCTACTTTCAACTTTGGATTTATCTGTATGAATTTATGATTTATTTTTCTCATAATTTTTGAAATCTTATATGACAAGTTATTTCAGGAACTATAAACCTGCTTAACCCATTCAGGACTGATGATCCTGCTGTCCAACAAGCTTTAAGCACCCCTGGTTCTAGTAAAAAACCTGATGCAAGTAAACCAAGCACTAGTCAAGATGTTGATCTTGTTGAAGAAGGCAACGGAATTTATAAAATCAAACTCGATGATGACTGTGGGTCTGAATCAGATCTTGAGATAATCGAACCTGAAATTGAAACTTTCGAAGGTTAGTAAAACCACACTTATTTAGATAATAAAAACACGGCATCGCTGGGGGCAAGCCCCCTGGACCCCGGGTTACCTCTATTTACGTACTTCTAATGAAATTATTGTAACACAGATTGTGTTTTAGCACACGCGTTTCACATATACCCGTGAAACCCACATGTAAGAATTTCAGATTTCGTTGTACCTTATCACTGCTATGTCAAGTTGTTTTAGTTATTCATCACCAGTGCAACGACGTACCACCAGCTCAACGACTTACCACCAGCTCAATGAAATCATTAGAAATTAACAAGCGGTTGCAATCATATCAATAGAGAGTTTTTGTTCTTTCAGTAATTTTCTACCTGTGTACGCGACAAGACTGAAATACCAACTCCACATGCGCGAGAACTACGCGTGTACGAGAAAAAGGCCTATCTACACTTAGGCGGGAAAAATGATTTTGTTGGAATCCCGTCCTACGTGTAGTCGTCATAACCTGACGCAAAGGTGACCACAGTTTTAAGAATAGGTTAGGTATTCGTTCTCCCTCTGACTGTCGTCTAATAACATTTCCCTTTCACAATTACCCACCAAGTCGAAAAAAGTAAGAACCTGTGATAAATATAATTGTATTATCAAATCAAATTTCGTTAATTATGTGAACAAAGTACCTACTTCGTCCGACAGCCAGATATCCTGTTCACCTACTTGGGAGTAAATGCAGTCGTTGATACTTTCCCGATTTTATAGTAGATACCTATTCTTTGTAAGCATTCGCAAGTACATTTCGTACTACAAAGTTGTATCTACCAACATAACGATTCAGACAACGAGCAGGTTTGTGTTTAAATAATAAGTTTGTATACAAAAGCTGTTGTCAGTTCAATAACAAATTGAGTACGTTGGTAGTAGAATTTGTGCTAGGTACATTCTCAGATCCTGGAAATTACCATTTGATAAAGCAGGGAAGGCACTCAAAACGAACTATTTCACGATGCCTGATTACGTAAACTTGACGAAGCTAGATGAATGATTGAATAATTGGACAAAAAATGAAAAATATGACGTATCGGGGCGCTCCCGGATGGTCACCCATCCTAGAACTAACCAAGCTCGATGTTGCTTAAGTTCAGTGAT
This sequence comes from Adelphocoris suturalis, assembly GCA_030762985.1. Lineage (NCBI taxonomy): Eukaryota > Metazoa > Arthropoda > Insecta > Hemiptera > Miridae > Adelphocoris > Adelphocoris suturalis. The sequence continues at coordinate 62,237,464 of CM061043.1, forward strand.
CTGACGAGAACCGATGTTTTCAACGAAATATGCGTTGGGGAATACTATTTTTTCTTGGGTCGAACCTAGTTATTCGATGCCTGTGAAGATAGCTGATAAAGCTGAGTGTAAAATGATTTCAAACTTCTTCAACTCGATCTCGAATTCAAGGGAATCGTTGACTTTGAAATACTAAAGAGACTTTAGCTTGACGATAGCGTTTTGTTAGTCGTGTACATACGTGTAAAAAAAAAGTGTAGAAATACGTGAAGAGTTAGCATCTGTAGTTGCTTGCTCTAGATGCTGCTCTACGGGTTAACGTGGGAAAACCGTACGGGAAGAACAAAAACGCTCTAATGTTTCTGTAAGAAGATATTGACAGTTGGAACTGTTTATCTAACGGTTACTGTGTAATGTTTCCATGGAATTCCATTTCAGTTTCTGATACATCTGACGAGGATCAGCCGCCTCCTAAAACAACTTCGATCTGTAAAGAGCTTCTACAAACATCTCTGAAGTTACAAGTTAATGAAGTCCGCAGCAGCAATCTCCCGAAATCTGGTAATTTTATTATTTTCTCTACATTTTCGGTTGGGATGCATGTAAATCCGATTGAGTACTAGCATTCATAGCTATCAGAAGGAGGTGTTCTTTAGACCTCAGCAAAGTTTTTCAATGGTGATTTTCACCATTGAGCTACTGTAGTCTTTTGAAATTCCATTGAAATACTCTAATCTTTTACTGCAATTCACTAACTTTACTTTTTCCACTAGTTCCAGGTGTTCCTGTAAAACCGTTACCTGCTTCAAATGGAAAAGTGATTCGTGGTAAGTAACCATTGTTTGTGTTTCGATGTAAAATAACATAATTCACTAGAGTTACCCTTGCATTGCACCGACCCACCTGTACGGGTTAGACGGTACATAGACTGATGAAATAACCTTATCCAGTCTGTGTTCGTAACTACGGAGGCTACATGCCAAATCACAGCATAAAAGTAGCAACATCAGGCCCGAACTGATCAGGAAAGATGCCATAATTTCAATCATCTCTTATCGTCCCAAAGAGTCACCCTATCAAATTTCAACTTCCTAGGGTGAACTGGAGAGAAATTAGCTCACTCAGCTGATCAGAAAAGAGACCATCATTTCAATCGTCTTTTAATGACTCAGATAGTCTGCCTATCAATTTTCAACTTCCTAGGGTTAACAGGAGAGAATTTTGCTCACTCAGCTGTGCGACAGTTCCTGTCAGATCCAAGAGAATGCACGTCTATCCGTCGCTCTCGCACCGGGTTGAACGCGTCCCTCTTGAGTTCTTGGAATGCTGCGGTTGGCGATAGATGAGGATCCGAGAACCGGAAAACCAATCTTCCCCAAACATAGCACATTACGCCATTAGTACGAGTAGTATCTCTTATGGTTCTGTTACGCTTCCCTCTCTCTATGTAGCGCCGATTTAGGCACCATTGTACCTCTGATGAGAGAGTGCATTATTTCAATCGTCTTTTAATGACCCAGAGAGTCTTCCTAACTAATTTCAACTTCCTAGGGTTAACAGGATAGATTTTGCTCACTCAGCTGAGTGAAATTGTCAAAACCAAACACGCGCGAAGAAAGGCTTCTAACTGCGTGTTGGCAACCACAGTAAAATTTCGGGAGCCAAACACATCGGTTTTCCGACCGGCGCTTCGCACAAAGCATAAAATTACCGTTCATCACCTACCTATCAATAATGGCACTCATGCTTCACTCGGAACTCCCGTAGCAAACAGTCAAGGCTTTGCCATTTGTCACTAATTTCCGTTGCTAACAAACTGCATGTTAGCCACAATAATAACTAAAGTTTAGGGACCAAACAAATCAATGCGAAGGGTAGCGCCTTTCATGAACTGTGTAAAAGGATGTTTTGGAGGTTCAGAGCTAACCTATGTTGTGCGCCGAAACTCGCTGATCATTTTACGACCGCTCCCGTCAGAATCGGTCCAGCCATTTAGCCGTCTATTGGGAACGTAGACTATCTATCTAACTATTAGATAAATATATAGAAACAAACTTTGAGTTTTATATACAAGGATCATGACATATTCTCGGAAAAAATCATTGTACATTATATGATTGCAAATATTTGCCTGTCAACATCAAGTTTACTAAACTTATAATTCATTCAGATTTGAAATTCATGAATACCCAACTATTTTAGTTTTTGCTGTAAATTACTGACTTTTTATCCTTCCTTCAACAAATGTTTTAATTTCGCAGGTGACTCCAAAATTAAATGTTGCGTCCCTCGCTGTGGTTCAGTGGCAGGCAATCCCGTGGGGGTCGGTTTCCATTCTTTTCCCCAAGTAGGGGAAACTAGGCTCAGCGTTCGATCCTTGGATAATAAACTTACAGTTCACGATCTATTTTCTATGTGGAAATCGCTGCTTTCCGTGCCAGTAATTACTAAAGATTCTTATGTATGCACCAGGCATTTCACTCCTAATGATTACAGTAAGTTGAAGATTTTTTTCAAAAAACTACTTTTCTACCGGAAGAAACCATACATTTATTACTAACTAGCTGGTTCACCCATGCGATGCACAGGTTGACTTGAACATTATCAATATCAAATAGCTTGTGACCCAAGTTAAAGTAATTTTGATAGATTCGCCCACTCAGATCCCCAGTTTGTTCAGTGACCTTCAAAACGCCTCAACATCCTCCCCCCTCCCCTCACCACTGGGTCAGATTTGAAAATTTTGAAAAAAATAGTCTTTGACTTGAATTAGAGTAATCCAAACATATTCGACAATCAAATTCCCAGTTCGTTCAGTGATGACAAAGATACCCCATTCCCCCCTTCTCCTCTAACCCCCCCCCCCCCCCTATGGGGTAGATTTGAAATTTTAAACCTTCTCTGGACTTCCACAAATAGTTTAAGACCAAAATTAGCCAAATCGGTCCAGCCGTTCTCGAGTTTTAGCGAGACTAACGAACAGCAATTGATTTATATATATATATATAGATTGTACTTTTAATATACTTGTTTATCAGGCTGTGTTTCCTCGACCACTGAGAAATGTAAAATGTTTCGGGTTTCTCGACGGTTGGTCAATGAAAAGTCTATATTCTAGGCCGACGTTTCAAATTATTTATATTCCATCTTCAGGGCTTGGAAAACTGTATTTGGACGCTTATTTCATATCCTCGTCATAGAGCTATAGTAGGTAGTTATCTACTTGAACAACATCTTTGGGTATACTGAGAAAACTGAGAAAAAAAATAGGGGTATACTGAGAAAACATTATTTAAGTTATACTGAAGAGATTAAAATTGAAGTTATAAGAGATGTATAACGACCAGGATATGAAATAAGCGTCCAAATACAGTTTTCCAAGCCCCGAAGATGAAATATAAATATTTCGAAACGTCGGCCTAGAATATAGACTTTTTATTGACCAACCCCCGAGAAAGCCGAAACATTTTACATGCTGTAAGCATGGAACATGCTTTAGCCATCACCTAACTGGGCAAAAACAAGACGAAACCATGGAACGGAAGTAGCACGGGATTTTGTACTTTCCCAACATCCCAACATAGTGGAAAGCAATATCTACTTTTACTTTCCCAACATCCCAAGAGTGGAAAGTAATGTCCATTTTTACTTTCCCAACAGAGTGGAAAGTAATGTCCATTTTTACTTTCCCAACAGAGTGGAAAGTAATGTCCACTTTTACTTCCCCAACATCCCTGCAGAGTGGAAAGTAATGGCCATTTTTACTTTCCCAACATCCCAACAGAATGGAAAGTAATGTGAAAAGCAGGCCCATAAAGAGCTAAATTAAAACAACAAATTCATAGTAAAAGGAAACAGCAAACAAATGAAACATGGCTAAAGCATGTTCCATGTTTCTTGAATTTTAGCCGAAGGATCTAAGCAGTAACCATCCGGAGGTCCAGGGGGCTTGCCCCCTGGCGAGGCCCGAAGGGCCGAGTTTTATTATAATTCTTAATAAACATTGATTATAATTTGGACTCCTACTTGAACTCAATTGTCCCGTGTTGTGAATATGAGAAAAGATCATTGCAGTGTTGTTTATGAATATTCCAGAAAAGGACAGGGTCATATTGAGAGTTTTGTTTGCCATTTTTTTCAGCTGGTAATTTTTTGAACAAAGTAGCCGTTCCTACACAGTTTTTACCGACACCAGTCACATTTGCGCCTTGCAAAGTTCAAAATAAAACCCCCGTGCAGCCTCCTCCGCTGGTCTTGCTGAATAAATCCAAGGTTAGTAGACTGAATCGATTTGACCTATCGTAACAATTTTAGTTTTAAGGGGACTTGGCCGTCAAGTATGAATAAATAAATAAAATAAAGGCTGAGGCAGAGCGGGTGACGAGTTTTGAAGGGTATACATAGGGCTGGGGTGGGGGCAGGTGGGTGCGGAAGGGCACTTTGTGTTCCTTAGGGTCTTTAGTTTTTAGTCATGATTTGAACCACAATGCATCAGGGCACTGCCGTTCGTATGTTTTACGTAAATAACCGTTCGTTTTACGAAAATCGCGATCTTTGAGGAGAATTCTGCATGAGGATTCGTCATTCCACCCGTATAAAATCTAGCTTGTTCAAGAGTTGAGTACTGCTGACTACATGAACTGTATAAATCGTTTATGAGGAAATGATTCAGTGCATCCCCCTATGAGCTAATTTTTTAACTAGTGATGAGGCACATTCTCACCTTTCTGGAACAGTGAATAAGCAAAATTTTGATGATACTTGTGGAAATCTACTGGTTTTGAAATTCCTCTGAAATTTTCGAATTCTTACATTTTCAAATTTAGATACCATTTTACAATTTTAATTTCCATTTTCGAAGTTTGTGGGACCTAGAGGTTTCGAAAATAGAACGAACGCTGCAAGAATAATTGAAATTGGTCAATTATTGGCTGAGAAAAATTGAACAAACCGTTAGGTCGTATTTTGAATTTGGAGGGAGCTTGAGCCGTTTTCTGGATCGGACAGAGTCCACTGCTAGTCTACCGCTAGGTGTCACTACATTCGAGTCACTCACCTTTCTTGCTCTTTTGGTTGGAGAGGCGCCAGACGGTCTGCTTTCAGAGACTTTACGGCGCTCCCTTAATTAGAAGGTCTTTAAACATCGCACACACACCCTGCCACAACTCAAGCAACGAATAACCAAAGAAATCAGGGCAGCAGTCAAAAACTTCTGAAATCAAAAACACCTGTGTATCGATGTCCTCGATCTTAGCGATATCGTTTTCAAAACTTGCGTACAAAAACTACTTTTCCTACTGATTCCAATAAATAAACCGTTTTTATCAAACCTTTACCTTTTTGACATTGAAAATGTCTTAGTCAACGGGTCAACCAGAAATTTTGTTACGCAAAGAAAAAAAGTCACGCAACCAATAAACAAGTTAGGTGTTGTTATGATTGTGTATACTAGAAATGAAATCAGTCATTTAATTAACGTAATGGTTGCAAGTTTGTCAATATGATGTCAATGAATACTTCACAATACCAGTTATTAAAAAAAAGGACTGTGAATTCATATTCATGGAAGGATTGGGCATCGTCGAGACTGGCTTACGGCAAATTCAGTAATTGTGTGTCAATAATTATTTTATATTTTCTGAATTGTTATTTTATTTAAAACAATGAAAAAACATTGAAATTACTGAGACATTTTCAACGCTCATAGCTCGTCTCTCATAAGAGAGAAAGTACGATCGGCCTGCTGCGTTTTTTAAATTGATTTTTGGTTTATTAATTTCTTTAATAAACCTTTGTTTGGATTCTACTCATTTTGAAGAGGGTGGTTTTTCGTAGCCCTTTGAAACTCGCCAATCGGTTCTGCAAAACCCTGTAAATAAATAAATTCTGACAACTGGAAGTGGGTGAAATGAAATTCCAAAGTTGCACCTCCATCCGCTTAGTAAGAGTCAGTCGCGCACGACAGGTTGTCTTCTTTCTCATCCTTCCAATCTCCTTCTACATCTCTTTCTGATAATCTACCATCCCCCTCCTACCTAACATTACCTTATACATGTAAAACAGAAATATGGATGTTAGAATGGCAGATAACTCATATATACAAAGATGAAGAAACAATAAACGAGTGTTATGGACGATTCGTGTGGAGACATAAGTATGGTTGTCCGAGAAAGGGTGGTGGGTCGGCTGGAGAAACGGGTGCTCAAAGGCCTATTCCTGCTGACAAGTGGTCGGGAGGTCACAACCCCCATTCTGGAGTCAGCTGAGGGGAGGAAGGAACGATCGGCGCAGGAGCCAGGAGACAGCAGTCATATTCCAGTGTCAGATCAGTGAAGGCCTTGTTTATTTGCCAGTCGATTTTCCCCAAGTTCAGTAGTTACTGTGCTGATACGAAGTGGCGTGAGACCACTACCATGCTATCTTATGACCTGCCCAAACTAGTACCGAGTATAAGATGTAAGAAACGTGTCAACCTCCCGTTTTACACGACCACATCGTGATACGACACCGATACGCCAGAGACGATTTGTGAAGTGAACAGAGTTCTCAAGGTACTGTTGAACTTATATTGTTCTATTAGTGTCACCATCACTACATCTGTAGATAATCGCCCGTCTGGCCAAGTCATAATTAGGTTACCTAACACTTATTATTCCTATATGCTGTTAGATGAATCAGGGAGTATATGTCTGCAGAGTAGCTTGATTGTTGCTGCTTCAAATCGCATCCAATACTCAGAGCAGGGTGCGACACCAGAGTGGTGTTACATAGGCATAGATACGAATTTATATATAATTAGTTTTAAGTGTTTTCAGAGTCAATACTTATTCCATTTTACTCTAATTTACGATTTCGATTCGCTACCGTGTGATTCCTTTTATTGTGACATTTTGTATATGTTCCTTGCATATATCTGTGTAATAAACTGTGTTTCGTTACTATTGGAGAGGGCCATGTTATTTCTGATCTTTCTCCCGGAGTGCACTCGTATAAATATGAGCCATTTTGATACTCCCTTCACGAGTATCTATATAAGGATCTTTGACGTATTTGAAGTAGGTCCAAAGACCGATACCGTACGAATTTAGGTACAAACACATTCTCTGACTGTCTGTCAAGGTGACCATTTGTTACATCGGGTTTCATAGGTACACTTGAAGTAGGTTATTCAGATACGTTCATTGACCATTGTCAGTGATTGTTCAGGCCAACGGCTTACATTCAGAAAGTCACCAAAAATTTAAAAATCACTATTTTTGTAAATCCTTGGTCCGGACTGCTCTTTATATAGTAATTAATAATGGATAAAAATTTGAAATTTATAACTTTATTAGCCCTTTTAGGATGGCCCAATCATCGAGTACTAGAGCCACGAGTGTGGCCGAATGTTTTAGGTAGCTCAGTCCCCTGGATGGCACAATATTATGGCCTCGGGGGTGCCACATCGGGTACCCCCACTACCATATTTTCCCTTTTATTCATTAATTTACACATCTTCAGAAGTTCTGATTTCCATAAAAACGTGTCTACTTCATTCTATTCACTTATATTTTGAACCTAATATTTGTTTTATGTTTACTGTATTTTGAAGAAAGTGTTACTTGAATTTTTAATTTGTTCCTAATGAAAATTAACGATAGATTTATAGATACTGTACGATAGAAACTTTGAGGTGGGGCGATCTCAATGGACGTCTTGATCAGAATAATACCTCTTTTTGAGATTTCTAAGCTCCCCCAGCTTGCATATCTAAAGAAAGCAATTGCTGCTAATGACGATTACATGTTGCTTGTCCGAATTGACCCTTGACGGCATTTGCCTAAATCCTTAATTTAAACCATAATCTAACAGTACTTTGTAATTCATTTCAGCCTAAATTATAGGACTTCTAGTTACATATTTACATACATTTATTGATTAATAATTTTTTTAATTCAGTTTTACTGAAAACTAGAACGATGGACAAGGGATAATGGATGAATAAATAAAATGAATACCGCGTGAACTATGCGATATTCTTTCTATTCCATCATCCATTTCATGGTAGGTTTTCTTTGAAATTGAATGAAGCCATAGATATTCTTTTGTTCATTACAACTGAACAACACCAATTTTCGGACTCAATAAAATTGCATGATTTCAAATTTGAACAAGAATGAGATCCAAAATATCAAACATTGACAAGAAACAACTACACACACACACACACACACACACACACACACAAAACATCTGATCTACCTTCTCAAAACATCCACTAGGGTGTACTACATTGTCAAGTTGAACAAAGAAAGAAACGTTTCATAGAAAGACCAAATTCTTGAAAAATGTATTTGTGCGAGAGAAATTGTAAAGCTATTAAACAAAAAATGACGATGAAAATCTGTCTATGTTTGTGTAAATAATACAGTTAATTTCCCCCACCGTCACTTCTCCTCACAAATAATCCGTCATCAGAATGAAATCCCCGATTTTTCACATCTAAAGCAAAAGATTGGCTAAAAAATGAATAATAATGGAATAAATAAATGAATATAATTGTATCCATGTATAATGTAATTCCCCCCTCCCTAGATAGATAATTTGAATCTCCTAGTTTTGTTGAAACTGTCTAAAATCTGGATTGAACAAGAAAACAATCACGAAAATGTGGATGATAAAAGTGAACATATAAAGATTAATTATACGTTTTAACATGGAATCATGTTTTAGCGATGGATCCCCCGCCGAAAAGTGAGACTCTAAAGTGAGATGAAAGTAGCGCCAATAATTGAACAATCAACTTACCTTTCAGGGAAAGTCGATTGTGATTATATTAGGTAATTGGAGGAAGAGATTGTTTACTGGCAGCAGTGCTCCGTCGGCAGAATTCGGAACTAGTTTTATAAGAAACTAAAAAGTTTCTTGCACTATCATATTGGCACCACTGGGCCCCACCAGGCATCCCCACTTCACCAACATGGCGAACCATTGCAGTTAGAAGGAAAATCAATTTACTGGTGGATATCTGGGGTCGGGTAACAAGTCTTGGGTGGGACTGTAACAATCTCTTCCTCCAATTACCTAATATAATCACAATCGACTTTCCCTGAAAGGTAAGTTGATTGTTCAATTATACTTCGGTAATTTCCGGAAGAGATTGTTTACTGGCAGATGTTCAAAGATATATCCACCAGCACTAAGCAAGAGGGAAAGCAAGTGTGACAACAAGAAAACCAAGGGGAAAACCCAGGGACAGGCAAATTTTGACTCCTCAGCGACTCCCACCACCTCCCAATCGTTGTTTCCTGTTTTCTTATTCTTCAAACATGGCCACAACCTCGGCATGGGCCTCATACCCATTATGCCCCCTCCCCTTTTTCCATGAAAGAAGAATAGTTAGCATCGAATCACCATAAGAATAAGTTATATCAAACACTTTACCAAACATAAGAATATTACTATCCCTGGTCAATAGGCTAATAAATTGTACACTCGGATCAGACAAGTAACAATTCCCAGTACTTTATGCCATAGAAGTAGGCGTCACACCGCCTCTGAACTGAAGGTCAAATCACGAATATAATTATGATCATGTCCTATGAACGATCAGTAGCACTAACTGATGATAGGGAAGAGAAATTATGAACATAAATGCGCATGAACGGGTGTAATGTATGCCTATAATTAGACCATTAAATGCCAATGGGCAAACGAAATAAAGTTACAAAGAGTTTTGGTACATGTAAAGTTGAACACATGTTATCAGTACATATTAGTAGAAAGGAACGAATATTGAACGATAGATGCTAACGATGTTAGCAGAAATGCATTGTTAGACGAAAGCATGCAATAATGCAAAGAATGCATTAACTCAGTAGTAAATGTATTAAATGTACAATAACCAAAAATGTGTGAAGACCAAGACAAATTGACCCAGTATTAGGTCGACAAAACGGCAGCAGCGAAGTTTGCCTGTGAACACAAAGGACGATTGTAAACCGCTTGAAACATATTTGAATTTTGCGACCAGCCGGCCGCATCAAAGATAGTGTTTATTGCGACCCCCCTACGAGCCGCCGCTGAGACTGCTGCATGCCGTGTTGAATGAGATGAGAACACAGATACGTCGATCCCTGCGGATTTTAAAATTTCCTTTACCCATCTACTCAATGTGGGGATCGTGGCAGGTTGGAAAGGCTTTTTTAGGGTAACAAAAAGTGCAGACTGATTCAAACTGTTAGTATCAGCTAGGTATCTTTTCAAGTTAGACGGTACACAAATGAGTGGTTGGGAATGAAGTTGAGGAATAGAGATGGTGGGGGCTGTGGCCCCCGGTCTAGATGTTTTTAGTAATTTAGGAATATAGATAGTTACCCCAGAATCAGAAAAGACAATATTACACCTTTCAATTGCGTGAATGGTTTGCATGCGCTGTCCCGAGGCCAACAGGAGTAGTACAATTAGTTTTTTGGCTCGGAAGGCAAGGGAGTCATCAGTCACTGTTACGAAATACTGAAGAACCACTTGAGGGTCCCAGGTATATTTGTATTTAGCCGCCGGAGGTCGGAGGCGGAAAATGGCCTTAATAAAGCGCTTGATTAGGTAATCCTGGGCCAGATCAAACTCAGCAAGTAAAGCAAGCGCAGAGCGGTGAGTGTTAGAAGAATTGTAAGATTGTGATGTGGTGTCCAGCAAATGCTGGAAAAATCGTAATACTATAGGAGTTGTAACATCTAGTGGGTTAATGAGATTTGATGTACAAAACGTTACCCATAAATTGTAGGAGGAAGCATACTGCTTCAAGGTGGTCTGTGAAAGCGAATTGCAGAGTGTGGCTACAACGTCTGGAGAAAGGCCCCTCTTCATAAATCCTCTCCGGATAAGGTCGCCACCATTAGGGTGAGCGTTTGTGACGAGGGATGGTCCTGTGAGCTGTAAGGAGAAAACAATAAATCTCTATTAGGGCCCAAATACAGTATTTTTGAGACAGCCAAATTCATGAAGGAGGAAAACCATGGCTGGGTAGGCCATGCTGGAGCGACAACGATACCCCTAGCCTTATCTTCCCTGATTTTCTGTATTACTCGGGACAGCAGCGAGAAAGGAGGGAAGGCATAAAAATAAAAGTTTCCCCAGAAAAAGGTGAATGCGTCAACCCCTGCCGCTTCCGCTTGGGGCTGCCAAGAAAAAAACTTTTGGCAGTGGTGTAGATCATTTGAGGCAAACAAATCAATTTCCGGTTTTCCAAAGGTTTTGATTATTATCGTAAAATAGGATCGTGACAGTCCCCACTCCCCAGTGGAAATTGTCCGGCGTGACTCGAAGTCAGCCACCACGTTTTCTTTGGTATTAATATATGACACCTGAAGCCACAGGCCTCTGGCTTCACAAAAGGACCATATTTGTTTTGCCACTACATGGAGGTGGGGAAATCGCACACTACCAAATTTGTTTAAAATTGCCACAGCTGTACCATTGTCCACTCGCAGAAGAATGGTTTTGTCACGCCAATTTTTTGCAAAAACCTCTAATGCCAGCTTGGCAGCGCGCAATTCTTTTTCATTAATATGGACGCCTTTTTCACTTTCTTTCCACCAACCACACGTACGCTGTGCGTCCCAGGCCGCCCCCCAACCTGTGTCACTAGCATCTGAAAAAATAACATAGTCATGACCATCCGAGCGAATTTTGGAATGAGGTTCTTCAAGAGCTACTTCCCACCAAAGGAGATCCCGCCGTGACTGCTCCGATATACAACAGATCCCGTTGTAATTATCATTATTTTCTAATAAGGCTAGGTATCTATCTCGCTCCAACGACCTAATATACAACTGACTGTAGGGAATTGCCGGTATGCATGCTACCAATGTTCCTATCAAGGAAGCTAAATTGCGGATAGACCCGTTCGGGTTGTGCAACTTCGATCTTACTATTGAATATATTTTTTGTCTTCTCTCAGTAGGAAGGGATATGGTCATTTTACTCGAATCGAAAACGAAACCTAGGAATGTGAATGATTTGGATGGTTCAAATACACTTTTTTCTTCATTAATAACGAATCCCAAACTGGTAAGTAACTTAGAGGTTGTTTCTAGGGCCAAAACACATTCGCTACTAGTACGAGCCAAAATTAGACAATCATCCAAAAAATTTATGATCGTAACCTTCTTTTCCCTCAAGCAGGCCATTACAGGCCGTAGCACTTTATGAAAACAATAAGGGGCAGATGCAAGTCCCATAGGTAAAGCGTTCATCCAATAAAATTTGTTGCGAAATTTGAATGCCATGAATTTTCGATCCTCCGGGACAACGGAAATCAAATAATAGGCATCCTTCAAGTCTATGGAGGCCCCATACATATTAGGCTCCAATATGTGAAGAACTGACCGGTAGTCGTCTAGTTTGAAATGACTAACGGCCACATATTCGTTCAATTTTTTTAAGTTTAAAATGAATCTAGCCGAGCCATTAGGTTTCGGTACGAGAAAAATTGGAGAAAGAAATACCCAAGTTGACGAAGGAATTTCTGAAATTGCTCCCAGTCTCAACAAGTCCTGGATTTTTGTCTCCATTGTCGCAATATCCCGTACTTGATCCGAAATATGAATAGAGGCAGCTTCGGAAAGGGGAGGGTCCGACAAAAATGGTATTTTATACCCATTTACCCATTCGAAAACTTGCTGTGAGACTGGTATTGATAACCATTTTTTCGCAAACCAGACTAAACGCCCTGCATGACTTACCTGATTTAATGTCGCTGGTGGTGTTGTTTGGGGTTGTAGGTTGTAGGGTGTGGTTTCGCTCCCTGACGTCGGTCCTTCGATGCAGCTTGTGGCCGGGAGTTCCTTGCTGCGGACCGCTGAGCGTTTCCCGAGTTTTGAAATTGAGACGATCGTTGATAGCCAGAGGTGGATGGTTGGACAATCATTGACTCGGGCTGTACTCTGGGAGGCGGTTGACGAGGCCTATACACCATTCTAGCCGCTTTCGAAGCGTCTTGGGCTCTTCGTACCCAACCTTCTGCCTTACCATCGAATAGATAGGTCGTTCCAATCTTTGACCTGGTTGCCAGTTGCTTATATTTCGACTTGAAACATGTGGTAACCTTTGCCTTTTGGGACATAGACGTTCGGTAAAATCCTGCACACAGCAAAGAGGATGTGTTCCAAAGTATTTCAAATAATTTGTCCCGTACTCCTGGTTCTCCCAACTGATCGTCTGTGAGGAAGGTCATGGCTTCCCCGACACCCATCAGGGCTTTGGAAAAAAAACTTTGCGTGGTAGCGACCGAAGCGTCGGCTCTTCTAGCAGTGTTTGGAACCACATCTTCGATAACTTCATCCAATTTAGGTGGTTTGAGAGTAGGAAAATGCGCTGATGGATCGTATTTTGTGTTTAAACGCTTATAAAATTCGAAAGATAGGCCTTGCCTCATTTGGGTTTCCCAAGTTGAGATTATGTGTGAATGAATGCGAATAGGTGGTGGGGTTGCCTGCTGACCTTGATCGACAATTTGTCGAATAGCGTCCGGTAATGGCGGAATTTCGGATGGGATTGATGTAATTCCTTCATCCTCGTCCCCCGATCCACTGAAATTATCGGAATGGTCGTCATTCCCAAAACCTTCAAAAAGTTTTGAAGAAGTAGAGGCAGTGTCTTCATCAGATTCCATATCGGAAATTGGCTGCCTTTCGTTTTCATCCGGTTTATTGCACCGGGAAAAATGACGCCCGAAGTCGGGGTTTGTCACATCAGTTCTACTCGATTGAGTAGCCGGATTCGGATTCAAGTGAACATCAGTCACTTCCGTTTTTTTGCTTTTTCTCAGCATTTGCATGAGAAGGAAGTTCTCCAACCGTTTGGTTAGAGAAAGCTCGACCGTTCGGCTGAAGCGGATCCATGTCGCCGTAGTTATCGGCGGTCTCCGCAGATCTCTTCTTTCTTCTTTTGTCCGACATTGCGAACCAAAAACACGAAAAGGAACACTCCTCGAGTATAAACGAACACTTTTTAAAAACAAAAACTACTAAAATTAACAAAAAAATTCACTAAAAGAGCAGATAACGCGTACTAGTTCAGAAACACGTGCCAACGCGGAACAAACAATGGTTCGCCATGTTGGTGAAGTGGGGATGCCTGGTGGGGCCCAGTGGGGCGCGAGAAACTTTTTAGTTTCTTATAAAACTAGTTCCGAATTCTGCCGACGGAGCACTGCTGCCAGTAAACAATCTCTTCCGGAAATTACCGAAGTATAATTGTGATGATTTCCGCTTACAACCGAGTCGTTGCTAGGGATATGATATTTCGTCGTTTTTCATCCCACAAAATTCGTTGACCATTCGTTCGAAAGCTCTCGATTTATCCAACCATACTATATTAACTACTGCGAAGTGCGTGGCCAACAAGCTGAGTTATGAGCATGGTTATATGAATAATTGTTTACACACAGGTGATCATTCTCAATTATTGATATTGTGAACATGATTGCAACCGCTTGTTAATTTCTGATGATTTCATTGAGCTGGTGTTTCGATTATGTGATTCATAGCAGGTGATCCGAATATTGGGAGAACGGTTTGATTTGTGAAGCGGTGGTTAAATCATTTTAATAGGTAATTTCTATACTTTACACTATAGGAAGCTGTAATTTCGTATGTAGCCTCTTTAGCCTCTTTCTATAATAAAGTGAATGTTTACTCGCGAGTTTCTATTAGGAGATCATCATCTCACAAGAGCTCAATCGTCGTGATCATTTCTATAATAAAGTGAGAGCGAGGAGCTAAAACATGATTCCATGTTTTTTACATGTTAGCAGTCAGGCTCAAAGTAATAACATCTGGGAGGTCCAGGGGGGTGAAGCCCCCCTGGTGGGGTCAAGGTGTGGAGCCCCTTGCGAGGCCTGAAGGGCCGAGTTTTCATCGAAATTTTACTCGAGAAATGGTACCAAAACTGTGATGGTCTATGAGGGGGCTAACTGACGGAATATATTTTATTGACAATTTTAATGAATGAATATTTCATAATTAAATATTATGTGTATGAAAGTTTTTTTCTCCATAACCTTTAAATATTGAGTTAGTTCATCAAAATTGATGATTCTGCAATTCTGTGTACATGAATGCGAGGTGAATGGTGGGTCGCAACTGGTCGCACCTAATTCCGGTTGGATTGCTTTTACCATGATCAATTACATAGCCCCTCATTGACCGTCTCAGTTCTGGTAGAGCTCTCTCAGGTTTTGGAAGTGCAAAATGAGTGGGACAGGGTAGTGGCTGGCTGATGCGAGACTGAGGCGTTCTCGGCCCCCTCCCCTCCTCTTCCCACCCCCATAGGTGAATTCGTGGAAGCCCGTGGTGAAGACGGAACAGCGAATTCACCTATGAGAGGGGGAAGAGAAGGGGAGGGGGCCGCGAATGCCCCAGGCTGGCATCGGCCTGCTGCAGCCCTGTGGGCTCCGTTTGCACTTCTAAAACCTGAGAACCTTGTACCATTTTTCGAGTAAAATTTCGTTGAAAACTCGGCCCTTCGGGCCTCGCAAGGGGCTCCGCCCCTTGACCCAGCCTGGGGGGCGAAGCCCCGGATGTTATTGCTTTGAGCCTGACTGCTAAAATGTAAAAAAACATGAAATCATGTTTTAGCTCCTCGCTCTCACTTTATTATAGAAATGATCACGACGATTGAGCTCTTGTGAGATGATGATCTCCTAATAGAAACTCGCGAGTAAACATTCACTTTATTATAGAAAGTGGCTAAAGAGGCTACATACGAAATTACAGCTTCCTATAGTGTAAAGCAGGGGTGCTCAAACGGTCGATCGCGATCGACCAGTCGATCGCGAGTGCTTTTTGAGTAGATCTAGAGAAGAAAAAAATTTTTAATAAGTAGGTAACTAAACTACAAAAATTTATTACGTAATAACACTGCTTGCGGCAAAAGGCGGCTTTATCAAAGGAACGCCATTAACTTGGAGCTTCAAGGTAAAGGAAAAACTATTATTGAGATGATTAGCGCAGTAAACGCATTCAAAAGTAAATTGTAACTTATGATTGATCAACTGAAAAGAAAGGATCTGAAACATTTTCCGTCTTTGAAAGCAAGGATTCCTCAGTTGAATTATGATACGTATGAGGCTGAATTATCAAATATTTTGGGACAATTCGAAATGCGTTTTTATGATTGCAGTAAATTGGCAAATATAGCATCATTTATGAGTTATCCTTTTTCATGTAAAAACATTGAGGAATTAGCTACTGAAGTAGCAAGTCAGTTTAATATGAACTCATGTTCTGTTGAAAATGAGTTGGTGCAGATTATATCAGATATACATCTCAAAGCTACAGCATCTGATACAAATTTCTGGTGTTTTATATCTGAAGATAAATATCCGAATCTAAGGCAAATCGCCCTTCAACTGACGGCAATGTTTGGGTCAACTTACTTGTGCGAGTCTGCATTTTCTGAAATGAAGATAATTAAGTCAAAATATCGCAATCGACTAACTGACGATCATATGTCATCATGCTTGCGATTGGCACTCAGTGGTTACGCACCATCTTATGAAAAGTATGCTGAGGACATGCAGTGCCACGCTACAACATCCAAAGTCACTCCTTAGTTGAGTTTAACACCATATGTAACTCTTTTGTTTTGTAACAACGAATAAACTCGCAATTTTGAATAACTAGGAGTTTTTTCATTGATATTGTAGCGAAGATCTTAAGTAAACCTAACCCAAACCTTGACTAAAATAATGTAAATTGTGCGGAAAGCTAATATCTATATATGCTACGGTACACCCTACCTAGGTAGGTAGGTAGGGTGTATCGTGTATGTACGACAACCCTGCATCACACATACTTGCAGCCTCTCAGAGTCGATCGTAAGTAGTCTAAAAATATTGAGGTAGATCGCCAGCAGTTCAAGTTTGAGCACCCTTGGTGTAAAGTATAGAAATTACATATTAAAATGATTTAACCACCGCTTCACAAATCAAACCGTTCTCACAATATTCGGATCACCTGCTATGAATCACATAATCGAAACACCAGCTCAATGAAATCATCAGAAATTAACAAGCGGTTGCAATCATGTTCACAATATCAATAATTGAGAATAATCACCTGTGTGTGAACAATTATTCTTATAACCATGCTCATAACTCAGCTTGTTGGCCACGCACTTCGCAGTAGTTAATATAGTATGGTTGGATAAATCGAGAGCTTTCGAACGAATGGTCAACGAATTTTGTGGGATGAAAAACGACGAAGTATCATATCCCTAGCAACGACTCGGTTGTAAGCGGAAATCATCACAATTAGTGGCGCTACTTTCATCTCACTTTATTGTCTCTCTTTTCGGCGGGGGATCCATCGCTAAAACATGATTCCATGTTAAAAGTTGTTTATTTTTGCAGAAAAAGTGGTTTGCATGCTGAGGTAGTGTGGGTGTGGTAGGGGACTGGAAAATATCAACGTGCTGCACTCTGCTTCCAGCGCCTCAAATTCCCATTTTATCCCCCCCCCCCCCCCTCCCATCAACCACTACCACCTTTCTGGTTTATAATTATGTTTCTAGTACACCGCTCTTCCTTACTCATTTAAGCCTCAATAAATGTTTCTCTGTTTCAGAATCCACCTCCCATACTGCGCAAATCAGTCAAATCTAATTACACTACTTATTCTACGCCTCCCATTCGCTTTCCTGGGATCCCAAGCATTAACAACGTCACCAGCCTCGCGCGGCAGCCTACTTTTCGTTTGCAGGGACCAAAAAAGCAGCTAGCAGTTGTTAAACAGACCCCTAATTCCACACAACCCACTCAACCAAGTCAACCCACACAACCAACTCAACCCTCCAAACCAACTCAACCCACCAAACCAACCCTAACCACTAAACCGCCCCAATCCAGACTGCAAATCATAGCCCCAAAACCTCCCTTCCCTTTAATGCGTCTTGCTCCACAATTGCCGATTCCGAAAAAACCAAAATTGGGCTGTTCGATTAATGATTGTCCGAATCGACAACAAGATGAAAATAATAAAGCGGTACTCTACAGACTCCCTCATAATATTGAGAAGTAAGTCTTTTTCCACAATGTGACTGTACTCTACTCTGTTCTCTCTCTGAAAATTATTACTGTAGGTTTGTTCATGCGGACCATTCCGAACCCTGTTCTGGACAAATGACACTACGAACATGCTTCGATGAGTCAGAATGGTTAACAGTCATTTTCCATAACGAATCAGAGATGAATTCAACAATGCGGAAATCGAAGATAAATTCAAATATGGTGGGGCTTATGCTGAAAACATTCTGTGTGCATGTCCTGAACCAACCATTTTGAAGAATATCCAGAACAGGTTTGGAACGGTTTGGGATTGTCTATCCAAACAGCGAACCAGTTCAGAACGTGTTCTGTGACTGTCCAAACAGCCCAAAAGGGGCGTGGCCTCTGTAGAACGGTTCCAAGCGGTTCAGAATGGTCCGGCTGAACGAACCTTATAAGGAATTGGTTCGGTTCCACCTTGTTGATTTTAGGTATTCTGTCCATGTGGTTTGTTTCCAACTATATAGTGACCATCGAGCATTTCCTAGGAGAAATTAGAGTGTTTTTGGAAGACAACTTTTGCTCAACCTCACTTTTACCCACTTAGATCGTGCAAAAACAAGTTGAAATAGTTTGGATCATTGAATGACGAAAGAGACAAGGTAAGAAGGATACCAACACCAAGGGCCTATTTATTTCATAAAGCAACAAGTGACAAGTTACAAGCCAATTTTATGTACAAGTTGTAAAAAATGATTGTGCAAGCGTTTCATAAAGATACAAGTGTAGACTCGTAATGCACAGTGAAAATTAACAAGTGTGCAGGCGAATTTGGACAAGTTACAAGTGTTTCCCCATCATTTTGAATAAGTCACTGTTTTACAGTTGTAAAAAGTGGCCATTTGTAACCTACCTCCATTCACCCGTAAACTTGTCATTTTCCAGCATTGCGAGTAGACAATTTTTCGGTGTTTAATATGTGGGAATCGTCTTCTGCTGAAGAATACAGACGCTTCAGAGCGTAGAAGACGCCAAAGATTTTTTCGGCCACGAATAAACGCTCATTTCGTGGGTATTTTTGAGTTTAACGAGAGATTTAGGAAGTCATCCGAGACCCTTGAAAGATTCAAATGGTGCGTGACCCTGTGCAATTTTTCCTGATTGAGTATTGAGGATCTCCCCATCATTGAAGAACTAAGTAAAGATAATTTCGAAGTTAAAGATGACATTCCTAACCCAGCAGCTTAATGCTTAAGTCATAATGACTTGATGAACTGATTAATCATTTCCGCTGAATGAAGGAGAAAAATCAGATTATGGCAGCCATCAGAAAAAGTTGAAATCAAATACCCACTTTCTTCACTTTTCATTTTATAATTTGTCTGTCATCCAATCAATACAACTTGTCATTCCAATCATTACAACTTAGTCATATCCAATCTATTTTTCAATTCTAACAAACGCAATAGTAGTGTGAAGCCTCGCGCCTGTCATGTTACTACCTTTTTCAATTCTAAAGAAGCAGCAACTTCTCCACTAGTTTTCGGATGGCGTCCCTACATTCTCAATTCCGTGCTATTTGCGAATTTCCAAGGGAAATTCATGTAAAAGTTGCGAATTCTCTTCGAAAAATTTCAATGCATCCACAATTTTAGAAAATTTAATTTTCGATCATTTTCATCATGGAAATTTGTTTTTAAACATTCTGAAACAAATTTAGGTTTCTAACTAACACTTTTCCTGTACTTTGTAAAAATTGGTCGTTGTCCCGAATATAAGTAATTTTTTTCATAAGTGCCTCAAATTTTCTATAAACTTGGAAGTTAAAAATGTTCGTGCAGTTGAGCTCAAAAATTCAATTGAATGTGCTAAAAATAGCAAAATTGTTGAAATGCTTACTTTTTTCTTGCCAACTATAGTTTTGATTTCGCTTCCGAGACTACCTATATTTAGGTAGGGGAACCATTGTTTTCACTTTCGGGAGGAAACAAATTTTTGGTCTTTAAATTCAAAATTTTCTCTCGCATTTTACGTTTTAGACCATTCTGAGCAACTTTCATTCCGTGTCTGTCTGTCGTGTGTCCACAAATCCTTGTAACAAGCTTATTTTCCACAGTTTTCATCCGATTTGGATGACATTTTCAGGGAATGTGCGGGCTAGGGAGTAGACCCCTGCCAGTTAATTGTTCTTGTCTCAATACCTTACTCCGCGCATGCGCACACGTAAATTCTACCAAGCATCATTTTCTCACGCCCTAGTCGTCCGAACTCGCTCAAATTTGGATGATAGTTTGGGGATGGCGATTTTATTGTACCATATCAATTTTATCATGATTTAATAATTAATAGCTACTGTGCTTGCGCCAATGTGAAGTCCTTGTGACAAGCTTATTTTCCACAGTTTTCATCCGATTTGAATGAAATTATCAGGGAATGTGCGGGCTTGGGTTGAGACGGTCCCTTATCAGTTTCATCGTTGCTAAATCAATACTTAACTCCGCGCATGCGCAAACGTAAATTCCATTATGCTCTATTTTTTTCACACCCTAGGTAGTCTTTCGATTTCTTTTAAATTTGGATGATAATTGAGAGAAGACGAGTCAATTACCCCATCTTAATTTCAACAGGATTGTGTCATTAATAGCTACCACGCATGCGCCGATGTGAAATACTTGGAACAACCTTAATTTGCATAGTTTTCATCCGATTTTGATGAAATTGTCAGTGAATGAGCGGGTTAGGTTGTGGATGGTCCCGTACCTACTTCATTGTTCTCAACTCATCAGTTTATTCTGCGCATGCGCAAACATAAATTACATTGAGTTTCATTTTTTCGTTTCTTAATTGACCAACTATGACGTTTTACGCTACTTGATTTACTCTTTTCCGCTATGGAATTTTTCAAGATCATATAAAACTTTTCAATGATCTATACATTTATGGTACGTAAACGAGGAAGCTATGTTCCAAACATGGTTTAAAAAAAAAAAAAAAAAAAAAAAAAAAATCAAGGGTTTTCGTGAAAAATGACCCTCTAAAACTTCGAGTTTGGGACCGGTTTTTTCGTATTTTTTCACGCTGAATCGACTGGTAACACTTGCAGATCCACCCAACTCCGTTATAACAGAGTTTTACACTTTAACTCACGAATTTTTACTTCATGTTGTGCTCAATGTTGTGTTGTTAAGGGTAAAACTAGTTATTTACAGTGTAAAACTATGTTACAACGTAGTTGGAGAGATCTGCAAGTGTTACCATTCGATTTACCGTGAAAAAATAAGTAGAAACCGGTCCCAAACTCGAATTTTTTTAGATGGTCATTTTTCACGAAACCCCTTGGATTTCATAGGAAAAAACCATGTTTTTCAATATACAAACATACTTTTACCCCCTAATTAGTGAAGTAAAGTAAAACTTGATTATACCGCTAGAAAGCTGAGATCTTGGACCAGTTTTTACAGATGAGGTACGCGAAAAATAGTACAGAAATGGGACACTCACAGCTGATTTAAAAAATTAGAGTTTTTCATAATCGTAGAAATGTCATGTTCAAGCAGTTTTTTCCCGAAATCGATCCTGTTAAAAAATTTTGATTTGGTATTAGATGGGAAGCAAATTTAACGCTCATTTCCAACGGTATCCTAAAATTTAAACTTACTGTTTTAATTATTGTAGGTAGTTATTGCTGTTTTAGTGACTCAAGGTCGAAAACTCGAAAAAAAAGCTCTATAATCGATCCCTGAAGTTTGGCTCATTAATTCTGGGACACTGTATATATGATCAAGTTCTACCACATGTTTTGGGAACCTAAATTACCTATTACTTGAATGTCTGTTTAGACTAGTTCATTCATCTAGTGCTAGTATTTATTCTGCACTGATGATGGATAATGAAGTCTTCATCGTGGGTGCACCAAATCCCATTGCCCAATAATCGTCTAATTCATCATCAGTTTGAATATTTCAACACTTTTCTAATTGCTATGCAAGATTTGTAACGGAGCGTATTACTCTTAATTTTCTATTTTTCCTTCGCCTCGAAAGGCAAAAGATATTCAAATGGACCACTTGCCTGCCATCAGTGGAAGCTGCACAAAAACGTGTAGACGCTCTATAAATCCATTTTGGAACATCTAACTCGGCAGACTTTTTTCCCTTAACATTGTATTGTTTAATGTTTGTGTTGTAACAAAGACGAAAATGAGGCAGATTTGTGGTGAAAACCCCGATAAAAAGAATTAAATTCGCTCATGAGGAAATCCTGCACGTTTGAGAATTTTTCGTTTATTTGTGTGACCGTTTGAGAAAATAATTCACAAATGATAATTATTTATTGCTTACTTCCTTTTCTAAGATTGCACTTAGTACTGTCACAACAAAATATGACTTATCCGTTCATTTAATTTTTCCAGGTGCAAGGAATGGGTTTATTCTTGTGGACATCCCGAGTGGTTGGATAAAGGAATGGTGATTGCCAGATCCGTTTTTCGAATTTGTTCGTTGCATTTTGCCAGTGAAATGTTTCTCGACAAGGACCACAAAGTTTTGAAAGGTTCTGCTAAACCTACAGTTAATGTTCAAGGTAGCTACTTTCTGTTATACCCGTCAAACGTTGTTCTTATCCAACTGAACAAATCTTTTTTCCAAGTTCTGGAATTTATTTTTTTTATATTAATTAATTTTTATTTATTTAAAAAAATAAAAAATAATGCAGATGTTATATTACAATAGATTCCGCACTGTAATTCTCTTCAAACGGTTTTGGCCTTTTAGCGAATTTTTGTAGGAAATAAACTGTTGCAATGGCTCGGAAAATTTTAAAATAAAAAATGTTTGAAAAATTTCTTGATTGAAATCCGTTTTGAGACATTCTGGAACGAATCCTAGAGTTTCATTATATATATTAATTGCTATGCAATTCTTAGGCCGACCCCCAACAATTTTTTTCGTTACGTCTGTAACGAAAAATGACCGTAACACAAAGCGCGAGTTCGTGGGTTCGAATCCCAGCCAGACTTGAAATTTTTTTATAGGTATCCAAATTCTTTTATATCCATTTTTTTCGCATCGTGGGTTCGAATCCCAGCCAGGCTTGAATATTTTTTTGTATCCAAATTTTTTTATACTTTATTTTTTGAGTGTTTTCAGGCTAAGAATTGCATAGCAAATTATCCTCTTTTTGTACACAGTAGAAAAGAGAAAAGATCCGGGGGAAGCGCCGAGTATATATATATATAATCGCGAAGCGCCGAGTAAATATATATATGACCCCCCGCATCTTTTCTCTTTTCTACTGCGTAGAAAACGAGGATAATTTGCTATGCAATTCTTAGCCTGAAAACGCTCAAAAAATAAAGTATAAAAAAAATGTGGATATAAAAAAATATTCAAGCCTGGCTGGGATTCAAACCCACGATGCGAAAAAAATTTGGGTATAAAAAAATTTTCAAGCCTGGCTGGGATTTGAACCTACGAACTTGCGCTTCGTGTTACGGACATTTTTTGCTACGGACGTTACAAAAAAAATTGTTGGGGGTCGGCCTAAGAATTGCATAGCAATTAATAATCATATTATACATATAAAACAGGATATATATATATATATATATGTGACATTCCAGACGATAACTCTCCTTAGGATTGAGATAAAAATGCCGTTCTCGCGCCAAAAAATCAAGCTTTCCAAACAAAAGGATGCCAAGCCAGCACTCTTTGAGCACATTAAATTGATCAAATTTCAAAAAATGTACTAAAAAAATGGCTAGAAACGGCCAAAATTGTTAAATTTATAGTAAGGCAGAATATTGCTCAAATAAAGTTTATTAACTATAAAATAGGACATTCAAAAGTCTATGTACCAAATTATGCTGAAAATTTTCTAAAATCATCAAAATTCGCTAAAAATCGATAAAAATTGCAAAAAAAAAAAAAAACTAAAAATTCAAAACCTTTATTTGAATAAGAAATTATTATTTAGAATACGTTTTTTGCCATAAAATTAATATTTAACAATTTCCTTGCACTCAAAAAGCTCGAATTTCAAAACAATTTAACATTATACTATCAAAAAAAAAAAAAAAAATTATCATTATACAATATGATTATTACGAAAATTCTCTCATACGATCATGTTGCTTGACTGGAACTTACTATTACCATGACTGCAATAGGTGTCTATTATATCAACTTTAAATTGTAATACGCACTTGAACATTTTTTTTTCTTTACAGAGCCTTATAAAAAGTGTATTGTCAAGCATTGTCACAACTACTTCGACAAAGATCGCTTGCATTATATTGGAGTAGATTTCGCCACTTTCCCCACGGAAACCTTACTATTCAATTCATGGGTTAAAGCGGTGAAGAATAATACAGGTTAGTATTGCCTTTTGTTATCATTGCTTCCTCACTACCATAGGTACACAAAGCTGGGTCACACAGGACCTCAACATTCTCTGGAGTAGAGAAATAGCTAAATAGACAAACCGGAATGCTCGTTACGTCTTCAGATCCCAAACGAGCATATTGGCTTCCAAGTAAAAGTAGAAATTCAATTAGAACTATGATTGGCATCCTTACCGGACATATATGATTTCATCTGGATGCTAAATATTATAGATAACAACACCTCACCTTTGTGCCCTTGTGGACTCGAGGAGGATTCCGCAGAGCACTTTCTTTGCAGATGCGACCGGTACTGAAGATCCAGGACGGAGGCATTTGGGCATCATATAATTGAACGTGCTTCCCTCAGATATATTGAGTTGAAACGAATCAAAAAATTTGCTGATTTAAGCAAAAGATTTGCTTGTGATGACTCCAACTCGGGGTAACCGGCGGAATCCTCTTTAAAATTGAAGGGGCCTCTTCTTGAGGGAGAGTATAAGCCGATTGTGGTGCCTGAAACTCTTTTCCAATGGAAACACCGAGCAGTGAGTGAGTGAATAGGTAGGGAAGCATTTTATTCGTGCAAGAAGTTTGAAAAAAGTTATGCGGCAACGCTAATGGATTGAATTTTTAAAGGAAGTTGTGGATAACATTAAATTAGGCACTTGAATTCTGATAATTGATATCAACAATGTCCTGATTAAAACTGAAAGGACAGTCTTGTTACGAGTTTTCTAGGAAAATTTTAGGACTCGCTGCACAACTCGAAAACTACAAAATTTTAGTCAATTATGGGAATTTTTCAACTATTTTATGAATCTTACGAGATCTGGGAGTGATTGCAATTGACTCAGCGCTGAAAAATACAAAACGGAAGTTAGTGAAAAACGTTGTTTATTTCAACGAAAAATAAAGAGTTACAATGTTAAATCGATTTCGACGGTTAGGCCTTCATCAGTAAGAAACAATAACTGAAGACACAATGGAAAGGACACAGCTTTTATAGTCACAGGTGAAGGGAGATTGAATCCCATAGGTCAAAAGAAAGGAAAGGGGCTGGAGGTACAACCAATTAAGTGCAAACAAAGTGAAGGGAGATTATAGCAAATCAGATGAAGTGAAAGGATGGGCAAAATGACTAAATATGGTTTCAACAGTGTGAAGGGATCATTCCAAGCTTTATAGAAATGAACCTATCAGCGGTGAAATATTTTGAGGGATATCCTCATTTAAACATTTACCAGATCTGTCACTTTTGATAATTTCGAATTTTCCAAGTACATACAACATTAGGAAAAAATGAAGAAATTCTACAAACTGTCTGTCAAATAAAAATTTTAACTATGATTGGATTCCTTAAGATGTTTCGCAAATCTAGACTTACCCTTATTTTCCCTGAAATCCTCCTGATGCTATTCTTTCCTTAAATTTCCTACCAGTCTGACCGCAATATTCGTTGCCGCAAGAACATTTTAATTTATAAACCCCACTTAAAAATTTGTCTTGGTCGATTACAAAGGTTCATTATTGAAAATAGTAAACCAAAAACCGTATCGCCATATCTTTAGTAGTTTTTGAGTAAAAAGTGCCTTGAAAAAAAAAAAAAAAACTGGTTTTACAGGAATTACGATTTAGTGACACAGGAACTCTCGCTATTTCGCTTCAGTTTTTGGCTCCCGATTCAAGTTTTCTGCTATTCATATGTGATTCCGTCTTCTGTTTCATCTTTTGTGTCCATGAAGAACATAGGTGTTGTGATTCCATGATGTCCTCAAGAATATGGTATCTATTGAGCTCGAGCATCCTACTAGGAGCGGGTCAGTTTTGACGAAAATGTT
This sequence comes from Adelphocoris suturalis, assembly GCA_030762985.1. Lineage (NCBI taxonomy): Eukaryota > Metazoa > Arthropoda > Insecta > Hemiptera > Miridae > Adelphocoris > Adelphocoris suturalis. The sequence goes on from CM061043.1 coordinate 62,263,694, forward strand.
AATCGGACTTACATTATTTGGACGAGTGCCTCACCAATTTTAGTTTATTTCACCTAAAATTTTCAGGAGATGTTTGTCAGAATATGTACAATAAAAATCCATGCAAAACAAAAACTATTTTATTTTTAGTTTTAGAGAATTTTCAAAGAAAAAATGAGTTATTTAGATGGCTTCGACATTTTAAAAGAGGGTTTGAAGGGTCAGGGACCCCCTTATAGATCCGTTTTATACATCAAAGGGCACTATCTTAGATTTTAACGTCGCACATATATATAGTGTATTTCCAGATGATAACTCCTTTTAAAAAAAACTGCGTAAAAAATTCGTTCCAACACAGAAAAATCCATCTTAGCTAATGACAGCTCAAGTTCGTTGGCCAGCCCGATCGCTCCTGAATTTCAGGCTCAAATTTACAATTTATTGGCCAGAAAATGCTAAAAAATCGTTTTTTTTTTTTTTTTTGACCAAAGGGCATGTGGGGTGTCAGAGTCGAAGTATTTTTTTGAGCCGATTGCTACCACTCTCAGATCTCTAACATTCAGAATACGTGAGCAATTTTTTTTCGATTTTTAGGTGAAAAATGCACGTGACGTTCTCGAACAATCAAGTCGAGTCACGAAACTCTATGTAGACCCTGACTTGCTCCTTAGTTAGACTACCCACAGCGTGGCATTCCCAGCGCTCAAGACGCCATGAGGTTTTACACAGATCAGTTTTTTGCTAGATTAGTGGTCAAAAATACATAACATCAAGTAGTCAATGCCTTAGTAAAAATTTAGGTTTTTCACGAACGTCTCGTGAAAAATGCTCATAATGATTCATGAAAAGATGAATGAATTGACCAAAAATGCTTATTTTTGTTTTGCTGTAAGTACTAAAATGTTATTTGCGATCTCGTCACATGGCTGTCTCCTCAGTTTTATTCAGGACATGGTTGGCCTCAATGATCAGAATTTAGTGCCTAATTTAATGTTATCCACAACTTTTCTTTGGAAATTCGCTCTATAAGTCATGTTGCATGACTACTTTTTTGGGTCCTGAGTTCCCTTAAAATAAATGGCAGACGTTTTTATTATATTTCATATCTAATTGAAGCAGAATTCTAATTTATCGTGACTGGTTGGTGATAGATGTAGACCATCCCTCCTGAAGTTGTTTCAATTCTGGTTACGAGTATCTGGTTTTATGGTTTTAGGATGTTCTTCTAAATCTGTTGAAGTTACGGATGAAGACGTTAACAATTTCAAGGGAGCAGTGATTTGCTCACTCCATTTCAGGAACAGTGATTACATTTCCAGACCTGGTGGAAAATCTCTTTGCCCCAAGGCTATTCCTACGATGAATTTGGTATGTGAGTTTTAAAATTACTTCTCTTGCCTTAAGATGGTACGTCTGTTACGACCTTTTGATCCTATACTGAACTTCATTATTCTAATTTTCTACACACCCCAAAAGAATTAAGGGATCAATTTTCCTTATAGACGCTAAAGACTCAAGGGGCCAATTCATAAAGCAACAAGTGACAAGTTAGAAGCCGATTTTATGTACAAGTTGTAAAAAATGAATGTGCAAGCGTTTCATAGAGGTACAAGTGTAAACTTGTAATGCACAGTGAAAATTAACAAGTGTGCAGGCGAATTTGGACAAGTTACGAGTGTTTTCCCATCATTTTGTACAAGTCACTGTTCTACAGTTGTAAAAAATGGCCGATTTTTAACCTACGTCCATTCACCTGTAAACTTGTGATTTTCCAGCATTGTGAGTTGCCCATTTTTCGGTGTTTAATATGTGGGAATCATCTTCTGGTGAAGAATACAGACAAGAAAGAAGCATTCAGCATAGAACACGCCAACGTTTTTTTCGGTCATCAATAAAGGCTTTTTCCGTGATTATTTTCGAGTTTAACGAGAGATTTAGAATGTCTTCCAAGACCCTTGAAGGATTCAAATGCTGTGTGACTGTGCAATTTTTCCTGTATTGAGGATCTCCCCATTCTTGAAGAACAAAGTGAAGATAATTTCCTAGTTACACATGACATTCCTAACCCAGCAGCATTAAGTCTTGATGAATTGATTAATAATTTCCGCTGAATGAAGGGGAAAAATCCGATTATGCCAGCCATCAGAATAAGTTACCCCCCTTGGTTAGTTTTCGTTTTACAATTTGTTTTTTTTTTTTCGTTTTTTTTTTTTTTTTATATTATTAATTTATTTATTTACCTATTTATTTATTTTCTGCTACTTTTTTCTACTTTTATTTACTTGTACTTTTGTTTTGGTGAAACACTTGTTCTAGTTTACCGTTATTGTACTTGTTAACTTTTTGTAACTTTTTTTTTGAAATAGGTCCCTTAAAACTTAGTTTCAGGCACCCCTTACACGCTCTCCAAATTTCACTTCAAAAAATGGAAAAATTGTTTTCTAACTATCCAATGACCCCCTTGGTTAGTTGAAAAATTTTTTTTTTTTTTTTAATTTTATTTATTTTTTACTTTTTTTTTATTTTTTTATTTTTATTTATTTATTTATTTATTTTTTTTTTTGGCTTAAAACTTAGTCAAAAAAATTGTTGAAAAAAATTAGGGGCGAGGAAGTTACTTCTAGGTTTTCGTAACGTGGAAACGCTTTTCGGAACGGGAAGAGTCAGCTTTACTCGTGCTCAGCGTTTTCAGAATCGTAATTACGAGATGACAACTTGACCTTTCTCTAGGATAACACTAGAATAACTTAGGTCTTTGACATCTACAAGGAAAAGTGATACCTTAAGTCTTTTGAGGTGTGAATGTTAATATGTAAAAGTCACTTGGATTTCCTTCAAATTGTTCAATTTATATTTAAATATTATAGAAAATTTGTAATTTTATGTGACTTTTATCATTTTATTCCAAGGTGTATGTGAAAGATGAAGAAGACGTTCCTACACCAAGTAACAAAAATTCGTCAATTGCAAGTAAGAAAATGCGATAATTGTAATGGTATATTCTGCAACTAATTGATCATTATACAATTTTATGTTTATCCTTTTAATTCCAGGTGGAGTTGCAAAAGACCAACCCGAAAACGCTGCTCCAAGCAGTGAAATTAATGATGGTGAGAGTGAGAGGAAATACTCGCCAAAAAAGCGTCGACCTCCCTAGTAAGTGTTTATTATTTCATTTTTTGTTTTAGAATTTGGTATTTTAAAGACTTTTTGCAACTGACCACAAACTATTTTGCCCCAGATGGAACCCTACAAAAAGATATGATAATGGCTATGGATTTGATGGTGGTTTATCCGACAGGACTTGCATTCTTTCTCCGAGTGAAAGTTTCATTCTTTTACCGAGTGAAAGTCACCTGTCACTTCACATCCGTGAGGTTTCATTCTGGACAGTGCAGTTTCTTGGAGCACTGTGACAGGCTACATGTTCGATTCAGCAAGGCGTTGTTCCTTCTCCTGTAGAGCTGCCTGTGCTCAGAACATTACATTTTTCGTGTTTTTATAGCCAATTGGTTTACGGGGTTGTACTATGGAGAAATTGTCCAGGGGCTAAACCGTTGATGATACTGCTGCTATTCGAATCCTTTCAGGCCTGGATGGTTGAACGTCGTGTATAAGCTATTTCCCAAAGGCAGGATTATTGACTCTTCCTTGTATGTTTGTTTTGGAATCTTTATGCCTTGTGAGGAATAATATGGGCCAATTCCCTCAAAATCAAGATCACCACTCATACCAAACGAGGGGCAGAAATGATTTATCGATCCCCAGATGTTGAGCCGTACGGGTTAGGCGTTGCAATGAACCGTTTCTCATGCAATTAGCGAAGTTAAGCAACGCCGAGCGTGGTGAGTGCTTGGATGGGTGACCGCCCAGGTAAGGGTCAGACGTCCAAGTAATTTTCTCGCTTCTGTACGGCGAACCTCTCTCCACTCAAGGGGGCGAGGCAATGAGTAGCTTTAAGCGAAATCATCAGAACAAATTCTGATCCTCCTTGGAGGACAGCTGATGACGTCCGTGACGCCCGAGGCAGTCAGACGTAAAGCCCCAACCTGAAATGGTTGTCTACTTTACTTTTACTCCCCAGATGTTGATTGGTCACAACTTAGAGAGCAGCCACTTCTTATTAGCGCGTTAAACTGTTCAACATGTTATCAGCGAACAGTTACTTCTATAAACTCAGGTGTACCTTGAAAATGCATTATTGTAGATAAAATCCTGGATGCTCTATTTTAAAAACTCTGGCAAGCTTAGTCGTTTCAAATCTGGAAGACAAAAATATTTAGTTCAAGCTCTTATGAGAATTTGTTTTGAGGAAATATTATAATGTTTCAGCCTGGGTAGAAGACGCAGAAGGGGCAGGAGACCTGGATGGATAAAATCAGTCCCGGCAGCCGAAGGTGAACAGAATGAGACAAATGAAGGAGGGGAGAAGACGGATCCAGCGAATGTAGGTGACAAATCTGCGATGGAAGATGTACCAGAGAGTGAGCCTAAGGCTGTGGAAGAAACGTCACCTCCTAAACCACCTGCAAGACGAGGTCGTCCGAGTAGAAAGTCCAAAGCTGAAAGTGCTGCGTAAGTACCTAGTAAAAATATCGTCGTAATTTTTGCTATCAAAATCCGCATCCAGATTACGAAACCCTCACATTCTCTCGATGAAATCGGTTGCTGGGTCGAGTCTTGGGATAATTTTCCCCCACGTCCCCAGTCGAAAATAGTGAGTCCATTGGGTAAAAAAACTCAGACCTCTTCCGACCCCAAAGACTTCCGAAGTTTTCCCGCATCCACCCGGACAGTAGATGAAACTCACGTCCGAACGAATGCAACAGAAAACATCTTTCTCAGCCCGACGACGTGAAGAACGTTCCTCGCAGGAACCGTCCTCACCATCCCGTCTAGGAGACAAAACCGAATCCTGGAGTGACGTGTCTCCATGAACATGAAACATTGCAATCGCGAGAAATCGAATCGCACTGATAACTTCACTAAACTTCACCAAAACACGAATCCCCGTCGGTTCCCAACTTATACTTGTTGAAAAAACTGGATTATGTGTAAGAAGCATTAAATAACTGTTAAAAATTTTGGAAAAACACGGCTCTATTGTTCGTGACACGAAAGCTGAAGAACAAGAGAGGAGGGCCACAGACAGCGCTGCTAATGTGACCGGGCGAAATAGTGGTTGGCCAGTAAGCACGGCCTCCCCAGGCGCCGTTCCCGCGAAATTTCAAAAATACCTTTGAAACCAGCTCTGTCCGATGCGTGGCTAAGGCCACTACAATTGTTAATAAAACACCCTCTAGTGCCCCTAGATAAAATTAGAGTTTTAGAAATGAGGGCTTAACAAAAATAGATGTATGTATTACAATAAATCTTCTTTTTTCTTGGTTCATATATCTATTTGTCCTGTCTTCTATTTTAAATTGTTTTGTATTCAAATTAGAATTTTCATACTCTGGAATATAAAACAGTCAAGGACCAAAATGAAACGTAGATCATTTACTTACCTTTCGGAGGAGTCTGTCGTCACTAGCAAGTAGCGTACCCCTCTATTATAAAATGACAGACCGATTTACTGACTTCAGTACTGTTTTTACATCAAAAGCACTCTTCCCTGTTCCTCGACTCCTCCGAAATGTACGTGAATGATAACTTTACCATTACTACTAGCAGAAATAACCCTTTAGATTTAATACGAAACATGGATCAGTAATTAATGACTCATATTGTTCAGATTTTATATTTTCTGCAGTTTTATTTCTCACATGTCAAAAACTTATAATTATGAGGTTTAATCACAATAGTTTTCTTTTTTCATTTTAGGAAACCAGATGCACCTGTTCAGGATGGTGTTGATGAAGAGTCAGGAGTTGATGAAGGACAGAGTTCACGTAGATCATCAAGAACTCTGTTTAGTAGACGTGGGCGACCTCTGCGCTCGGCTGTTCTAAAAAGGAAAAAGCTCGTGGATTCAGGCAGCGAAAGTGAAGATTCTGCTGAAGAACCACTGCCAAGGAAACGTGGACGTCCAAGGAGACAAAATAGTGATGAGGAAAGTTTAGATGTTGGCGTCAGAAGAAGTCTCCGGCCTCGGCGAGCTGCTGCTACCAAGAAAATCGTAATGGATGACTCTGAATCAGAACAGGATTATAAGGACGAAGATTGGCAAGACGAGTATGAGAATAATGAGCCTATCAATTATGGCGGAGGCGTTACAGAGGGAGGTCATTTTCTGGACCCGGTCCTTGGTGTTGAGCCTCTTCTGGAAGAGTTTCCCGAGAATGCATCTGCTCCGACTGCTGCACAAGAGTCAATTGAGTTGAGTGTGGGTGAGCAGCAGAAGGAGGATGTTACAATGTCTTCAGATATCGAGGACAGGCACAATGAAGTTGTGGAAGAATCTACTAACGAAATTTCCAATAGTGTTACTGGTGTAGAGAAAGAAAATGAAAACGATGGCATGGAAAATATGTTTGACGTTCCGGTAACTACTCCGGCCCATGATGCAGTAAAAGAAGCTGAAACGGACAGTGTGGTGCGAACGTTGGACACCACAATAACTAGTCCTACTGCTGATGAAGCAAAAGAAAATAAAAATAATGATTTGGAAGGAGCTCAAAATGACAGGTGTGTAACTGATTGTACCAGTGATGCTGTAAAAGAAACAGAAACAGGTGGTGTTGTCAGAACGTTGGACAGCATTCCAGTAACTAGTACCACCAGTGATGCAGGAAAAGAAAGCAACGCAGAGGGCGTGGAAGGTACTCAGGTTGATACTTCTGTACCTTGTAACTATGTAAAAGAAAGTGAGACTAACGATGAGACACACGAACTTGCCAAAAAGGATACAACTTTGGTAAATGAAATGGAAGAGAGTTCCAATCTAGAAACTAATAACGAAAATGATCCTTCTAATGAAGTTAGTTGCTTCAAAAGCACTCAGCAGCTTAGTGACTCTCAAGCCTCCCAGCCTAAGGCCAATGATGGTACCAAGACCCATTCTGAAGCCGAAGAAAACGTCATTCCATACGGTCCTAAACTACCAATCGTCACTCGAGCTGATGTGGAGTTTTTCAGGTCCATACTCCCAACCATGGCTTCATTTAACCACCTCCAAAAAACTGAATTCAAAGCCACCATAATAACCACATTAAAAGAGCTGCTGAACGAAGATCTCGATTTGGAAGTGTCACCCAAAACCAAAGAATCTGATAAAGATGACAGCCAGATGCCGATTCCTGAAGCGATCGTTACCACCTAGACTACATATGCAGAGCTCCAGCTCCAGTGTCAGTGCGGAAACGTTACAGTCCGTTTAGTTACATTTGTAAGTAACATTATAGTACTCGGCGCCTGCAGCTACGGTTATTTCTAAACTTTTTTCTACTCCTTAGGTATTTAATGAATCCCACATTAAGTCATCCCCCTTTGCCCTGGGAAGCAAATAAGCTCTAATCTTACCTTTATTATTGTAAATGATGTACATAATTTTGTTAAAATACAAGTTATTAGATTATTTATTGGCTAATTTAGGTATGCATTTATAAACGAGAAAAAATAGGATTTATTTGAGTTTATTGTATTGCTGTAAAGAAGTATTTCTTATTGAATATATGAAAATTGACTTGGTATGTGTCTCTATTCATGACTTGAAGATTTGGGCCGGTTTTTTAATAAAATCAATTCTGTAAATACCGTACATGTTTGAGCAGTTCTGAAATGCTGATGAGCTTGGCAAGGGGCTCTCTTGACTGAAAATATCACTCACTCGCTTCTCACAGATTAAATTGATATTTGATGTCGTTTGTATTGATGAATTAATAGTTAATGTTTGTTTTGAATATAAGTTAGTCAATTGTGGATGTTTTTGTGTCAGTTCATATGGAAATCCTCATCCTCCTCATACCCAATTAAAAGATAATCCTAATTAAAGCTACCTACGGTAGCTTTAGTCGGTGTTGTTAATTCTGAACAATTTTATGGACAAAAATCCTGAAAGTTAGAGGTGGTTTGATTTCACATTACTGCGTGTGCAGACACTGCACACTGTTCCAGTTCCCTGGCCAGAACGGTTAAACACCACCTTTGGTCAACAGTTCCCGACTAGTTCCGAGGAATTGAAAAAATTCTGTCGTTCCAGCCACAAATCCAACACAAATAATTCATATGTAGTAAAGTATTCAACCAGCTAGCACGCCTCCTTCCCATTTAAAACCGAAAATTTCCCTCATCAGTTCTGTTTGGAGAATGGCCAGAATGGGAGAGGAGCTTCTTCCAGTTTTCCGTTATCGTTAACGCATGGATATTTTACTAGTTTAATAACCACAGGGTGGCCTCCAACTGGTCAGGAAAAACCTGGAATTGTAAGGGAATTCTTAGTGTCGGGAAAAGTCAGGGAATTTTGCAAAAACCACCAAATGTCAGGGAATTTTTAAATGAAAACTTTGTGTAATAATTAGCAGCGTTCTTAGGTATATTCTAACTCCTAAACAATCGAACTTCAACAGTTTACTTTATCATACTACATATTATTTCATAGGTGGGTTATCCAAATGTCAAAAATAATTATCAAGAGTGGTGGTTAAACTGTTCAAAGAATAACACGCAAATAAATTGTGACATCGATGTCTTTGGCTCTCGGTTACTGCAACGCTTAGTAGTAAACCATGTGTGGGAAAAATCAACTGAGTATTGAACTAGGGAGCATACCAAGCAGAGTAGTGGACTGATTCATTGAGAGTCCCAACAACTAGTTTGTATAGCCCAGCCTAGTTTGTTTGCAGCCTACGGTAGGTTGTTTGCCTAACCTAGGATTTTGTGAATCTAGAGATCTGGGAGTGGTCGTAATCGAATCAGCGCTGAAAAATATTTCGACTGTGGCACCCCACACGCCCTATTGTGAAAAAACTGATTTTTTAGAATTTTTTGAGACACTGTAAATTGCAAATTTGAATTTGGCGATCGGGCTGGCCAACGAACTCGACCTGTCTTTTGCCAAGAAGGAACGAATTTTTTAAGCCGTATTTTAAGAGAGTTTCTGGGAATACACCCTATATATATATATATATATATATATATATATATATATATATATATATATATATATATATATATATATATTACATTAAAATCTAGGATTGTATTCTTTGATGTACGAAATGGATATGTAGGGGGTCCCCGCCCCCTTCCTCCCAATTTTCAAATTTTGAAGCCATCTAAATAGCTCAATTTTTCGTTGAAAATTCGTAAAAATTACAAAAAACCGTATTTGATTTTGATATTTTTGTCAGGGGAATCTGAAGTTCGTCAGGGAAATTTCAAGTGTCCATTTGGGGCCCACACTGAGTAACATTCTGTTTGGAGAACGGCCAGAATGGGAGAGGAGCTTCTTCTTCCACTTTTGCATTATCGTTAACGCATGTATATTTTACCAGTGTAATAACCATGTTCAGTTCACGCTTTTTCTTTACTCAACTTAGTTCAGTTATTCCGCTACTCGGTGTCTCAGTCTTTGTTATGAGTTCTTCCAGTTTTTATAACAAGACAGATTTGTCACAGCTGCTAAATGGTGAACGGTATAAAGAAAATAACTCTTTTTTTCTGAGTTTCATCTCTAACCGTTCCAGCTGGAACTATTTATTTCTACAAGGTGTCACCGTTCCATTCCGCTCTGTTTTGCCAATTCACGTCCTCTCTAAAGCGGTGAATCTCATTGGGCGGCCCCGATTCCTCAAAATTGACGTCATTCCTAAAATGGCAAATCTTATTGGCCGACTCTGTTTTGTCGGTTTAGGTCTCTACTTACTGATGTGCTTCTTTGATGATGTTTCGAAACCATTCATTCGATAAACTGTGTTACAAAACGGTATCAAACATCAAAAGCTCGATCAGAATGGTATGTTTCGTTAACATAGATAGGAAACGATCAATATCTGTATTGAATCGAAACGCATATATCGGAACTTTTGAGATGTCACAGATAAGCAACCCGGCTCAAAACGCAATGTCATCAGCTTTTACCTGATACTCCTTTGAAAATGAATTAATTGTTTAGAATAGAATATAAATACTTTATTGTCACCATACATCAAAAGGTATCCAACAAACGTCAACAGGAGAAGAAAAAAAACAAGCAACAATTGCATAAAAACAGGTAGGTAATGAATTGTCAATATCTCTCAACACTTCACTGACACCAGCTCCAGCAAGAAACGCCATTTGTGCTGTACGGTGCCAAGGCAATCAGCCTATCTATCCTTTATTTCCCTCTGAAATATGGCAGGACTCATCAACTTCAGAGCAGATCATTATACATCTTTATCCCCACAGAGTCATTTTTCTGAACTAGAGCCAGCCGACAACTTTGAATAGAAAGCAGATCCCGGTTCCTTGTATCATATTGGTGATTGTCCCCCAGGCGTGGAAAATCTTCCATGTTGTTCTTGACTGATTAAAATTGCCTGGATATAAAGCGCAGGAAGAGTCAATAGTCCCAAATTCCTGAACAGATCTCTGCAGTGAGCGTCGCAGCGAGCCCTTTTCAAAATCCGAATTGCAGATTTTTGCAGTCTGAAAATCTTTATGGCGCTGCTGCAGTTGCCCCATAGAATGACTTCATATCTAAGATGGGATTCGAATATACCGTAATATGCAATAAGAAGAACAGAAGGAGACACGATGTTTCACTATGTAACGCGTTTTGTTAACTTCTCTTAATTTTGCGTGAGTTAAAATAAAGTTAGTCATGTTGGAGTGCAAAGAATATTCGTGTCCTGCGTTCTTTGCTTACTACACCATTCCACACCCGAAGTTTTGAGGACAAGAATGAAATCGTTTTTCAGCATGACCAGTTCCAGACAATGTAGAGTTAAGCAGAAAGATTACTGTCAACAAATCCCAGGTAAAAACATTTTAATAGAAATTTTAGTACCTATATAAAATATTTGCAAATAGCTGATTCCAAATATATACTTATTTCAGTTTTTTTATTTTTCTTCGATTTTCAAGTTTTTCTTTAGCATGCTCCTCCTATAAAATAACATAAGCATTGAGCCTAGGAAACTAATTTAGGCATATTTATGTAATGCAGAATAAATTATTATCGACCCAAACGCAGCAATCTGTCGTGGAATTATCAGGACTGGGGCCAAACAAATGATTCCTCCTCATTCGCCAAGCTTTCGATAAATTTATTATCTTCTTCAGGGCCTATAATATACAACAGCTCAACCCTTAGAAAAACGGCGAACACATGAGTCGTGCAGAAGCAAAATGCTCCATGCGCCAAAAGTACAAAAGTTGAGACTGCTACGCCATTTTTTTCTATTTCGCGTCATCTACAGATGGTGTAAAGGATTCGTTTCTAAACGCACTAAATCCAGCTCAAAAATGCGTTTGAAAAACTCGGTTTGTTCCAGAATGCTCCAAATCCCATGTTTGAGGTGTTCCAAAACGCTTCAACTCCCTTACTGTTCCAAGGCGCTCTAACTCCCACTAATACCCTGCTATCTCGAACCGTATTGGTACAAAGTGCACCTACTCTCGTGATGGGTGTACTTTGCCCTTAAAAACCTAGTATTTTGCCGAAAACTTTAGTTTCTTTTCGTTGGCAACCTGTATAGGATTGGGAGAAGGGTTATTTCACGATTTGTGCTAGGTATTCATAGTGTACAGACATGGCTGATGCTGCCGAGAGTGAAGTGTTGCGTGGCGTCCGCGTAGCAAAGAAGCCTGCTAACTGGCATCTTAAATTTTTTCCTTCGAAGAGATTCATTCTTTCAAAAGGAAGAAATCATGCAGGTTTGATCCAAGGTGAAATTGCATATTCCATGGACCTGGGTTCTCCGCAATCTGTTGTAAAAAGAGGACAGCGTCTAGCCAATCTCCGCCCGCCAACCAAGCCTCATTCAGTTCCTCTAAAAGCGAGAGATGTCAAGAAGTTGCTGGAGAAACATTATGGTGAACGGTGGGTGGAAATTTCATTGCATTCTATGCAGAAATCTTCAATACCAACCTTCTGGATGCTGCTGATCCACATGATGTTCTGGAAGAGGAGGTACAAAAAGTCGACGATCCTATGGGTGATGAGGTGATGGAAATATGGAAGGGAATTTCGTAATGTGGAAAATATTACAAAAATTATGTTTGAAATTTTTTAAATGCTTCTTGAAATAATCTGTACCTACTAGTTTTTTTTTTTGTCCTCCTTCGTTCTACTTTTCTGAAACTTTTAAATGTCTGCCTCATAATTTTGATAAATGAAATACTTTTATGTATGATTTCAAATAAATTGGTTTTTTGATGCCTAAACCTAATCAGTCTTCAAATTTAGCATTTTTCATCAGTCTGACCTAACTTGCTGCTGTTCCAGAATGCTCCTAATCCATTCGATGTTGTTCCAAAATGCTCCAAATCCACAAAACCAAACCAATGTGCTCCAACTTCAAACTAAATTCCTAATTTCCTGATAAACCATTCGGTTTTTTTGCAAAAGCGTCCACAGCCTACCTATTTACTTCACCCTGGACCAATTAAACTGAAAAACATTGTTATACAACGTCAGTAGGTTGAGCAGCAGTTTTTTATGTTTCCGTCGCAAAATTATACTAATATATATTCATAATTATATAACTATAGGCCTTGAAGAAGATAATAAATTTATCGAAAGCTTGGCGAAAGAAGAATCATTTGTTTGGCCCCATTCCTGATAATTCCACGACATATTTACGTAATCGGCGCAAATTTTTCTGTAAGCTGTCCTATACAGACAACCAACTAATCTGCCTTCCCCAAACTCCTTACTCTACAGATTCGAGACACTCTGAAACAGCTGATCAAGTTTCCCCAGACATACTATAGAGTGGGTTAGGGTAGAGCTAGGATTTGACCGACATCAGAAGTCTCTGATTGGGGTAGGTTTTGAGAGTAGAACTTTTTGAACAAAATCAGGCTTAATGAGTTTTATTGTTATACATATCTGACATTTATAGTTGTAAATAACAAATGAATGATCTTCAGATTGTCGAAATCAAAATTCTTGGATTTCTATCGTATATTTCAATCTTTCGATGTAATTTTGGGACTCAGGTGAAATAATTAGAACAAGATTTCAATCACCGGGATAATTTATTATGCTTTTCTTTACGTCGCTCCAAAAGAAAGGTGATCAGGGGGGTTTTAACATGGAATCATGTTTTAGCGATGGATCCCCCGCCGAAAAGTGAGAATATAAAGTGACATGAAAGTAGCGCCAATAATTGTGATGATTTCCTCTTACAACCGAGTCGTTGCTAGGGAAATGGTACTTCGTCGTTTTTCATCCCACAAAATTCGTTGACCATTCGTTCGAAAGCTCTCGATTTATCCAACCATATTATGTTAACTACTGTGAAGTGCGTGGCCAACAAGCTGAGTTATGAGCAAGGTTATTTGAATAATTGTGTACACTCAGGTGATCATTCTCAATAATTGATATTGTGAACATGATTGCCAGCGCTTGATAATCTCTGATCATTTCATTGAGCTGGTGTTTCGATGATTTGATTCATAGCAGGTGATCCAAATATTGCGGTTGCGATTTGTGAAGCGGTGGCTAAATCATTTTAATAGGTAATTTCTATACTTTACACTCTAGGAAGCTGTAATTTCGTATGTAGCCTCTTTCTATAATAAAGTGAAAGTTTACTCGCGAGTTTCTATTAGGAGATCATCATCTCACAAGAGCTCAATCGTCGTGATCATTTCTATAATGAAGTGAGAGCGAGGAGCTAAAACATGATTCCATGTTTTTTACATTTTAGCAGTCAGGCTCAAAGTAATAACATCCAGGGGTCCAGGGGGGCGAAGCCCCCCTGGCGGGGTCAAGGGGCGGAGCCCCTTGCGAGGCCCGAGTTTACATCATTGTTTGAACATTTGAATGTTCTCCAATGAATACGGGGTTTGTGGAAATACTCCTTTTCAGGGAGGTGTTGTTACATCTCAAAAGAAAACTAAAACACAGTGAGTAGCTTTTGAAAAACTCGCTGTTCAAATGGTCGGTTTTTTCTATCTAGCCAGTCGGTTGATTAGTTTTTTATATTCACTTCTTTTAAAGATGAAAGAAATACCGCAGGAGAGAGAGAGAGAGGTATGCAGGATAGCAGTGGATTAGGTATTAGTATAAACAAAGGGAATTTATCTAATATTATTGCTATTAACACAAAATGTAAGAGAGAGGTAGACTCGCCGTTCTGAAGGTTGAACAACGATTAAGAGCAAGCCGACAGGTGCATGTTGGGGATACCAATGGGCACGCCGTTCCATTGAACGAATCACCGTAACAGGGTGAAAACAGTTACAGGGGGGGGGGGGGGGGGGTATACAGTTTTCGATAACTGTTACAAACTCCTACTCTACCGATTTGAGAACAGCTGATCAAGTTTCCCCAGACATCCTATAGAGTGAGTTGGGGTAGAGCTAGGGTTGTCTCTGATTGGGGTAGGTTTTGAGATTAAAACTTTTTGAACAAAATCAGGCTTAATGAGTTTTATTGTTATACATATCCGACATTTATAGTTGTACATAACAAATGAATCATTCATATAAGGCGCCTCACCAATAATTTTGTTCAAAGCAACAGTTTGATGCACATATCTAAACCTAACAGACTTCTAACTCACGAATATTACGGGGCATACGTTTATTCATAACTGTATTTATCATATTTCTTTAACTTAATTAACTTTTATCACAGCTCATAAACGTCCGACTTGACATGAACACAAAATATTTGTCGAAGTAATTATAAAAGAAAAAAGTTGAAATTTTCGGGTTGTAAATACATTTTAATGCATTCCCATTAATTAGATACCTATCATTAATTAGGTATCTAATGAATAAAATAATTCTAAAAAAGTCATAAATAATGATAAAATTAGTAAATAGATAATCATTTACAAAACAACGATTATTCTGAAAACTAAGTTTTAAACCTACGCGACTGTATCCCATTATGGACAAAAACCAACACAAAATAAAATCGTTATAAAATTAACCAACAGTTATATTCAGTATAAAAACGGAGGAACGATGGACCAGGGTTTTCTATGATTCAAACGCGATTTCACGATGGCACGTGATTGTTTAAGCTTTCGACGACACTCTTCAAAAGATTGGTTTCGTTAGTCGGTAGCTTCATCCTGCTGACGATGATGAAGCCAGAATGAAAACCAGAGGCCAATGTTAGGAATGAGTTGGGGTTTGGATTCCAGCTTACCTGCAACAGAAACCGTACGATAATTTGGTCGAGTGAATTGTATCCAAAGTTTTACTCGCCAAGCTAACTGGCGCTTGCCCACCTTATCTGTTGTTGGTACCAACTAATAGGGAGTTTTTGCAGTTTTCATCGGAGTCGTAGTACAAATAGAGGTTTTCCTAGCGCAAGCAAACCAGAAGCTAACCACTGAGTCATACTGTACAAATAGGGAATCGTTGTACGATTGAATGAAACGATTCAAAAGTCACACTAACCTGACAAAACTACTCCAATTCTCCATAATTAAGCCCCAAGTCATAGATTACCTAACGTGTAATGTATCATTTTTCTTTCATAATGAAAGAAGTGCCTATTAAATTCTACCTATATGGTTTAATTTTTTCACTAGCAATGGATGTGGTAGAAGAAGGAAGGGAACTTTAAAGGGTAGTAGTTAAGGCAACATTGAAATTCGCCTTGGGTTAGGATAATTTCTTTCGGGGACTTCAACATGATCAGCGATCAAGATGTACCAATATTATAAATATATACGAACTAAATCACTCGCGATGACGTTGTGGAAATCCTTTCAAAATGGAGGTTAGTGAAAAAACGTCTATTTCCATGAAAAAGAAAGAATTACAACGTTCGATTTCGAGGCCGTTAGGTTTGATGGTCAAGCCATTTCCAACTCTAATGAGCACCAGAGGTTTCAAGAATGGTTCAACTACATCCAATAATCCTTTACCTTATTTAAACCCAAAGGATGATAATGACTTGTTTTACAGCTGTAATCTTCAAACTTAAGGGGCCTACACACTCAGTTTACCTGCACAGTTTATCACGCGTGACGTCATGTATGAGCGATTCAACTGCGCAAACTGATGAAACTGCACAGTTCTTGCAGGTTTTTGCTCTGGCCGTTGAACTGTGCAATAGTTTATACTTTCTTCCGATAAACTGCTTAGTTTCCTCATTTAATCAGTACGGTCAGTTTTCCACTCGAGGTGTCTAGGTACCAGTCGTGTATCCCCCGTCCCTTGTATTAATGTAAACAAAGTTGAATTCGGCCAAAATGAGCAAATCGTCAAGCAAATTTATATCATTCGGCAAGACATTTCGCTGAAGATACCATTCCTTGCTCCAGCGTTCACAGCTTCTTCTCTTATTCTCTCGCAGCTGCTCAATCCCAGCAGCAAGGAGACAGCATAAGGCTGCTCTCCTTTTCCGGTCCATCACAGTTGATAGACAATATCCCGTTATATAGATAGAAATAATCCCGAAGAGTTCACGTTCAAATTCAGAGTGGAGACCCTCTATACTAGAAAAAACTGAACGAACTGAATCAAAAACGAGGGGAAAACTGCAAAAACTGACAGATGCCCCCACAACTTCAGTTCAGAGAACTGTACAGTTTTTTGCTCAGTTTTGTCCTCATGAAAAATGCTCAGTTGAACGGAGCGTGTGTAGGCCCCTTTACAAAGACAACTCAAATTCGTAGTATTATAATTCATGGTACCTTATTTACTGGAGTCAATGGAAAAAGCAAGAGATCGTTACAAGGACTTCCTTTGATTTTCGTTTGAGTGCTGATGCGGAAGTTCTGTAAAATGAAACAATTTTCAGTCAGAGTGGCTTAAAACATATGGCTAATAAAAAATGTATCTCATTATTATTTTGCTTAATAGTCAGCGATAATTATACTGACAAAGGTTTCTCTTGACAAAGCGTCATTAATAGAGTTTTTGTTCTTCCTGTAAAATTTCCCCCCGTTAATACGAAGAGCAGCGTCTAGAGCAAGCAACTGCAGATACTAGCTCTTCACGTATTTCTACGCGTATATACACGACTAACCCAACGCTATCGTCACGCTAAAGTCTCTTTAGTATTTAAAAGTCAACGATTCTCTTGAATTTGAGATCGAGTAGAAGAATTTTGAAATCATTTTACACTGCTTTATCAGCTATCTTCACAGGCATCGAATAACTAGGTTCGACCTAAGAAAAAATGGTATTCGCTAACGCATATTTCGTTGAAAACATCGGTTCTCGTCTGATCACCAAAGTTAAGCAACATCGGGTTTGGTTAGGTTAGTACTTAGATGGGTGAGCGTCCGGGAGCACCGCGATTACGGCATTTTTTATTTTTTTGTCTAATTATTCAATTTTTCATTTAGCTAAGTACATCAAGTTTACTTAATCAGGCCTCGTGAAATAGTTCGTTTTGAGTGCCTTCCCTGCTTTATCAAAAGGTAATTTCCAGGATCTGAGAAGTACCTAGCACAGATTCTACTACCAACCTACTCAATTTGTTATTGAATTGACAACAGGTTTTGTATACAAACTTATTATTTCAACACAAACCTCGTTGTCTGAATCTTTATGTTGGTAGATACAACTTTGAAGTACGAAATGTACTTACGAATGCTTACGAAGAATAGGTATCTACTTTAAAATTGGAAAAGTATCAACGACTGCATTTACTCCCAAGTAGGTGAGCAGGATATCTGGCTGTCGGACGAAGTAGGTACTTTGTTCACATAATCAACGGAATTTGATTTTATAATACAATTATATTTATCACAGGTTTTTACTTTTTTCGACTAGGTAGGAAATTGTGGAAAGGAAACGTTATTAGACGACAGTCAGAGGGAGACCGAATACCAAACCTATAGTCTTACGCCGTGTCCTACGTGGACGACCAAAGAGCGCGAGCGAGCGACCTTCGCGTGCGAGCGACCTCAAGTCACTCGCGCGCGCCGCTACAGTGTCCACAGTGGGCGTCCACAGTATGCGTCTAGGATCCTCGCGAGGTTACCTGTGTAAAATTTGTTTCTATTTTTGCGATATTATGCTGTGCGCATTGTTGAAGCGATTACTTTATTATACCCAGGCATCCCCACTTCACCAACATGGCGAACCATTGTTTGTTCCGCGTTGGCACGTGTTTCTGGACTAGTACGCGTTATCTGCTCTTTTAGTAAATTTTTTTGTTAATTTTAGTAGTTTTGTTTTTTAAAAGTGTTCGTTTATACTCGAGGAGTGTTCTTTTTCGTGTTTTTGGTTCGCAATGTCGGACAAAAGAAGAAAGAAGAGATCTGCGGAGACCGCCGATAACTACGGCGACATGGATCCGCTTCAGCCGAACGGTCGAGCTTTCTCTAACCAAACGGTCGGAGAACTATCTTCTCATGCAAATGCTGAGAAAAAGCAAAAAACGGAAGTGACTGATGTTCACCCGAATCCGGCTACTCAATCGAGTAGAACTGATGTGACAAACCCCGACTTCGGGCGTCATTTTTCCCGGTGCAATAAACCGGATGAAAACGAAAGGCAGCCAATTTCCGATATGGAATCTGATGAAGACACTGCCTCTACTTCTTCAAAACTTTTTGAAGGTTTTGGGAATGACGACCATTCCGATAATTTCAGTGGATCGGGGGACGAGGATGAAGGAATTACATCAATCCCATCCGAAATTCCGCCATTACCGGATGCTATTCGACAAATTGTCGATCAAGGTCAGCAGGCAACCCCGCCACCTATTCGCATTCATTCACACATAATCTCAACTTGGGAAACCCAAATGAGGCAAGGCCTATCTTTCGAATTTTATAAGCGTTTAAACACAAAATACGATCCATCAGCGCATTTTCCTACTCTCAAACCACCTAAATTGGATGAGGTTATCGAAGATGTGGTTCCAAACACTGCTAGAAGAGCCGACGCTTCGGTCGCTACCACGCAAAGTTTTTTTTCCAAAGCCCTGATGGGTGTCGGGGAAGCCATGACCTTCCTCACAGACGATCAGTTGGGAGAACCAGGAGTACGGGACAAATTATTTGAAATACTGTGGAACACATCCTCTTTGCTGTGTGCAGGATTTTACCGAACGTCTATGTCCCGAAAGGCAAAGGTTACCACATGTTTCAAGTCGAAATATAAGCAACTGGCAACCAGGTCAAAGATTGGAACGACCTATCTATTCGATGGTAAGGCAGAAGGTTGGGTACGAAGAGCCCAAGACGCTTCGAAAGCGGCTAGAATGGTGTATAGGCCTCGTCAACCGCCTCCCAGAGTACAGCCCGAGTCAATGATTGTCCAACCATCCACCTCTGGCTATCAACGATCGTCTCAATTTCAAAACTCGGGAAACGCTCAGCGGTCCGCAGCAAGGAACTCCCGGCCACAAGCTGCATCGAAGGACCGACGTCAGGGAGCGAAACCACACCCTACAACCTACAACCCCAAACAACACCACCAGCGACATTAAATCAGGTAAGTCATGCAGGGCGTTTAGTCTGGTTTGCGAAAAAATGGTTATCAATACCAGTCTCACAGCAAGTTTTCGAATGGGTAAATGGGTATAAAATACCATTTTTGTCGGACCCTCCCCTTTCCGAAGCTGCCTCTATTCATATTTCGGATCAAGTACGGGATATTGCGACAATGGAGACAAAAATCCAGGACTTGTTGAGACTGGGAGCAATTTCAGAAATTCCTTCGTCAACTTGGGTATTTCTTTCTCCAATTTTTCTCGTACCGAAACCTAATGGCTCGGCTAGATTCATTTTAAACTTAAAAAAATTGAACGAATATGTGGCCGTTAGTCATTTCAAACTAGACGACTACCGGTCAGTTCTTCACATATTGGAGCCTAATATGTATGGGGCCTCCATAGACTTGAAGGATGCCTATTATTTGATTTCCGTTGTCCCGGAGGATCGAAAATTCTTGGCATTCAAATTTCGCAACAAATTTTATTGGATGAACGCTTTACCTATGGGACTTGCATCTGCCCCTTATTGTTTTCATAAAGTGCTACGGCCTGTAATGGCCTGCTTGAGGGAAAAGAAGGTTACGATCATAAATTTTTTGGATGATTGTCTAATTTTGGCTCGTACTAGTAGCGAATGTGTTTTGGCCCTAGAAACAACCTCTAAGTTACTTACCAGTTTGGGATTCGTTATTAATGAAGAAAAAAGTGTATTTGAACCATCCAAATCATTCACATTCCTAGGTTTCGTTTTCGATTCGAGTAAAATGACCATATCCCTTCCTACTGAGAGAAGACAAAAAATATATTCAATAGTAAGATCGAAGTTGCACAACCCGAACGGGTCTATCCGCAATTTAGCTTCCTTGATAGGAACATTGGTAGCATGCATACCGGCAATTCCCTACAGTCAGTTGTATATTAGGTCGTTGGAGCGAGATAGATACCTAGCCTTATTAGAAAATAATGATAATTACAACGGGATCTGTTGTATATCGGAGCAGTCACGGCGGGATCTCCTTTGGTGGGAAGTAGCTCTTGAAGAACCTCATTCCAAAATTCGCTCGGATGGTCATGACTATGTTATTTTTTCAGATGCTAGTGACACAGGTTGGGGGGCGGCCTGGGACGCACACCGTACGTGTGGTTGGTGGAAAGAAAGTGAAAAAGGCGTCCATATTAATGAAAAAGAATTGCGCGCTGCCAAGCTGGCATTAGAGGTTTTTGCAAAAAATTGGCGTGACAAAACCATTCTTCTGCGAGTGGACAATGGTACAGCTGTGGCAATTTTAAACAAATTTGGTAGTGTGCGATTTCCCCACCTCCATGTAGTGGCAAAACAAATATGGTCCTTTTGTGAAGCCAGAGGCCTGTGGCTTCAGGTGTCATATATTAATACCAAAGAAAACGTGGTGGCTGACTTCGAGTCACGCCGGACAATTTCCACTGGGGAGTGGGGACTGTCACGATCCTATTTTACGATAATAATCAAAACCTTTGGAAAACCGGAAATTGATTTGTTTGCCTCAAATGATCTACACCACTGCCAAAAGTTTTTTTCTTGGCAGCCCCAAGCGGAAGCGGCAGGGGTTGACGCATTCACTTTTTTCTGGGGAAACTTTTATTTTTATGCCTTCCCTCCTTTCTCGCTGCTGTCCCGAGTAATACAGAAAATCAGGGAAGATAAGGCTAGGGGTATCGTTGTCGCTCCAGCATGGCCTACCCAGCCATGGTTTTCCTCCTTCATGAATTTGGCTGTCTCAAAAATACTGTATTTGGGCCCTAATAGAGATTTATTGTTTTCTCCTTACAGCTCACAGGACCATCCCTCGTCACAAACGCTCACCCTAATGGTGGCGACCTTATCCGGAGAGGATTTATGAAGAGGGGCCTTTCTCCAGACGTTGTAGCCACACTCTGCAATTCGCTTTCACAGACCACCTTGAAGCAGTATGCTTCCTCCTACAATTTATGGGTAACGTTTTGTACATCAAATCTCATTAACCCACTAGATGTTACAACTCCTATAGTATTACGATTTTTCCAGCATTTGCTGGACACCACATCACAATCTTACAATTCTTTTAACACTCACCGCTCTGCGCTTGCTTTACTTGCTGAGTTTGATCTGGCCCAGGATTACCTAATCAAGCGCTTTATTAAGGCCATTTTCCGCCTCCGACCTCCGGCGGCTAAATACAAATATACCTGGGACCCTCAAGTGGTTCTTCAGTATTTCGTAACAGTGACTGATGACTCCCTTGCCTTCCGAGCCAAAAAACTAATTGTACTACTCCTGTTGGCCTCGGGACAGCGCATGCAAACCATTCACGCAATTGAAAGGTGTAATATTGTCTTTTCTGATTCTGGGGTAACTATCTATATTCCTAAATTACTAAAAACATCTAGACCGGGGGCCACAGCCCCCACCATCTCTATTCCTCAACTTCATTCCCAACCACTCATTTGTGTACCGTCTAACTTGAAAAGATACCTAGCTGATACTAACAGTTTGAATCAGTCTGCACTTTTTGTTACCCTAAAAAAGCCTTTCCAACCTGCCACGATCCCCACATTGAGTAGATGGGTAAAGGAAATTTTAAAATCCGCGGGGATCGACGTATCGGTGTTCTCATCTCATTCAACACGGCATGCAGCTGTCTCAGCGGCGGCTCGTAGGGGGGTCGCAATAAACACTATCTTTGACGCGGCTGGCTGGTCGCAAAATTCAAATATGTTTCAAGCGGTTTACAATCGTCCTTTGTGTTCACAGGCAAACTTCGCTGCTGCCGTTTTGTCGACCTAATACTGGGTCAATTTGTCTTGGTCTTCACACATTTTTGGTTATTGTACATTTAATACATTTACTACTGAGTTAATGCATTCTTTGCATTATTGCATGCTTTCGTCTAACAATGCATTTCTGCTAACATCGTTAGCATCTATCGTTCAATATTCGTTCCTTTCTACTAATATGTACTGATAACATGTGTTCAACTTTACATGTACCAAAACTCTTTGTAACTTTATTTCGTTTGCCCATTGGCATTTAATGGTCTAATTATAGGCATACATTACACCCGTTCATGCGCATTTATGTTCATAATTTCTCTTCCCTATCATCAGTTAGTGCTACTGATCGTTCATAGGACATGATCATAATTATATTCGTGATTTGACCTTCAGTTCAGAGGCGGTGTGACGCCTACTTCTATGGCATAAAGTACTGGGAATTGTTACTTGTCTGATCCGAGTGTACAATTTATTAGCCTATTGACCAGGGATAGTAATATTCTTATGTTTGGTAAAGTGTTTGATATAACTTATTCTTATGGTGATTCGATGCTAACTATTCTTCTTTCATGGAAAAAGGGGAGGGGGCATAATGGGTATGAGGCCCATGCCGAGGTTGTGGCCATGTTTGAAGAATAAGAAAACAGGAAACAACGATTGGGAGGTGGTGGGAGTCGCTGAGGAGTCAAAATTTGCCTGTCCCTGGGTTTTCCCCTTGGTTTTCTTGTTGTCACACTTGCTTTCCCTCTTGCTTAGTGCTGGTGGATATATCTTTGAACATCTGCCAGTAAACAATCTCTTCCGGAAATTACCGAAGTATAACACTATAATAGACTGAGAAGGTGTACAGGCAGAGGAAGCAGACGAATTTAGAAATAACCCTTTTTCCCGGACTATCCAACATTTACCGAATTTCCGACCTTCCCGCGATAATAATAGGTGCTCAGCTTCTGCAATTCAAATCAGGAAAATATTTAGTAAATATTTTATGCAAAGAGATTAAAACTATACCTAGCACTGTAAATAGATTTGTTGACTAAATCAATTATATTTTCTTCTATTACACCTAACCTAATAACTAAATAAATAAATTATCCCTATCTAATTATTCTACTTAATTGATGCCAGCAACACAGGCAATGTTTTTACCCACTTACCGGCTTATTTTAATAATAAAAGTTCATAATAAGAAGTAAATAATACCACTTGGCAACTTCAATAGATTCGCGACCTCTTCCCACGACTCTTGTACCAAAAATCTGTTTTTATACGATTCACTGCACTTGTTCCACAACGCTTCTCTTTTTTGTATTTCACTAATAATAAGATCGCAGTCAATACCTGCCATTTCCAGGGAAAGAATTATGAAAATACGGGAACACAAACAAAACTTGAAAACACAAATATAACCTCCCGGCAGCGCGACCAGGCGAGCGCGCGACCAAAATCAAACCGGTTTGAAAATCAAACCCGAGCGTGCGGGCGGGGGCATGTAGGACACTTCGTTTGTTTTACCTTGTTTGAAATCAGCTGATCGCTTACTCGCACGCGTGGGTCACTCGCTCGCACGCTTTGGTCGTCCACGTAGGACACGGCCTTAGAACTTGGTCACTTTTGCGTCAGGTTATGACGACTACGAGTAGGACGGGATTCCAACGAAAGCATTTTTCCCGACTACGTGTAGGTGGGCCTTTTCCCCGTACACGCGTAGTTCTACGCGTTGATGCGTGAATTCGCGCATGCGCAGTTGGAATTTCAGTGTTTTTGCGTACACAGGTAGAAAATTACGGGAAGAACAAACACTGTCTAATAATACAGAAGTAGTATTCCTTGCGGCCCCCGACTGATTCGTCAAATGAGGTCCACTGGGTGACGCCTAAAAAATGTTCAACTATGGGCAGCCAGTTATGTCCCCTTCATATATTACATATACTTGTTTATATATAATTTAAATAGACGGGGTGATCGGTTTAAAGTGTTAAATAAAAAATTATGCAAAACTAGACAGAAAATGGAGTAGAAAGCTGCTTATCGCACCTTTCTATCTCAATCCGTTGATGAGTTATGATTACTTCAGTTTTTTTCTCGAGAAAACCACGTTTTTTTCTAACATAAAAACCCACATTTCTCCACTTTAAATCAATTTTTGATCACTTTCTCGGAATCAACATTGAATATCTTTAAGAACAGACGATTTTCATATTTGTCCAACACCACTCGGGCTCATTTATTTTTTAATTCTTTTGGAAATTGGTAAATTTGGAAAATATTTGAAAATTACGACACTCCTTCAAAATTATTCGTAAAGAGCGATTTAGATAGGTCAAGAAGGAATTTATCCAAACTCACATGATTGAAGACGATTCCATATCTTTCGCAAACCGAGGAGTATGATCTACAACCGACCGTTTTTGAAGAATATGGATCAAAGTCGTGCAGTTGTGGATATAGAAGGCACTGTAACAAGCAATACACCAACTCAATAACGTCAGTCTCAAAGCAACACATAATATTATATGAGCGGAAAAATTGAGGAAATTTAATAAAATTATAGCTCTCTTTCTCATCTCAGTTATCACTACATATATAGTACCTATGTATAAGTAAATAGTGTGAATCGATTTACTGATATAGTTTCCTGGGGATTTCGAGGGCTGTTCCTTCATAAAAGTAAGGTCGCCTCAACTGAAAATCTACTCTACTCTTTACACCGATGTAATACCAAAAAGTAAACGCTCAAATTTTGCAACACTAAAATTTATAGGTTCTTGGCCAATATTTTTGATTAAGACATGAACTGGGTAACACTGAGATTTGAATTGGGTTAATCCATCTTGATTCAGCTACCAAAAAACATTGAAAACTTCAATAAACACGTATTCTTTTAGTTAAGCTTTTAATGCTATATCACACTTGCATTTTTTCTCGCATTTTTAAGAAGGCAAAGTGCTTCTTTCTAAGGTCAGCTGTGAATGTTGAGGAGGAATTAGTGCAAAAACAGCGCATTCTGGCGGAATGCAGTTTTATTAATCCTGTCATGTTAGGGCTCCTAGGGGTTTTCCATTGGCTTGTTAACTTCTCAAGGGTTGCGTTTTAACATTTTTTGCGTTGAGGTAAAAATTAGAGCATGTTCTAATTTTCCCAAGTGAGCTTAAAAATGCTCTGCCATGATGCACAATGGTCGAAAAAGCTGACCTTGGAATAAAGCACTTCTTCTTCTTCACGTTCAGGCATTAAAAATACGGGAAAAATGCTAGTGTGATACGGCCTTTAGATAATACCGTTACCTACCACGACGCTAATCTGCTTTTCCCAGTTCGGCAAGAGTGCATTCAAAGATTCTGTGCTCCGGCATAAATTGAAATAAGTTGGTGTGGCATATATGTTCCTCGTTTCCGTAACATGAATGTATAAATCATTTAAAGGTTTTGAATGACCTTGGAAAATTCCAAAGTGGAAAAGAGTAAATCAAGACAAAGGATGAAACGTTAAAATCGGTCAATTATTAAACAAAAAAAAGTAGCTTGAAGTACCTAATTGTCGTTTGCGCATGCGCAGAATGAAGAAAAGATTTGAGAACTGTGAAATTGGTGAATGCGACCATTTACTGCCTAACCCTTGACAATTTTCATCAAAATCGGACGAAAACTGTGGAAATTAAGGTGGTTACAAGGATTACAAATTGGCGCAGCAGCTATTAATGATACAATCATGTTGATATTGATATGTAATGATCTTCTCCCAACTATCATCCGAATTTGAGCGAAATCAAAGGACTAGGGTGTAAAAATAATGTTTGGTGGAATTTAAGTTTGCGCATGCGCAGAGTGAAGTATTGTGTTGGGAACAATGAAACTGATATGGGATTCTTCATAGCTTGACCCGCACATTCCCCGGAAATTTCATCGAATTCAGATGAAAACTGAGGAAATTAAGCTTGTAACAAAGATTTGACCCTCACGCAACAGCAGCATCTACTTGATACAGTCATGTTGAAATTTATATCGGATGATCATCAAGTAGTCTTTTCTTAACTACCAACCGAATTAGTGAGACCGGACAATTAGGACGTGCAAAAATAGAATTTTTGTATGCGCAGAGTGAATACCAATTGATTTGGCAACAATGAAATGGATAGGGGGACATCTACGAACTAAATCACTCGCGACGACTTACTGCTTACTGCTTAATCCGCACATTCCCTGAAAATTGATTGACCTATTTATGAAGTTTGGATATTGTATAAAATAACATTTTAAAAACACGATTTTTTAAAAGCATTTTTTGGGCCACTAAATTGTAAGTTTGAACCTGAAATTTTGGAGTGATGGGCTGGCCAATGAATGAATTCGACTTGTCCTTTGCCAAGTATTTCAAGGGAGTTATCGTCTGGAAATACAACCTATACGTACATACAACGTTAAAATCTAGGATTGTGTTTAGATTAATATATAATTTTCTTGGTCGATTAATAAGGCTCATATTTATACCTATAATTGAAAATAGAGACAAACTAACGCCGAACACAGGGGCACATATAGGCAAGACCCGCAAGACCGATCAGTCTTGAAGGAGAGGTATGCCTCGAGCGCCGTCTTCGTTCAAGTCGGAACTTGGAACACATTTGTATCACCCCCTTTTGGTTTTTTGTCATCCATAATGATCCCTTTTAAATATAATTTCTAATTCCCTCAAAATTTTTTGGTTCACGTTTCAAATTACGAATATTAAAAAAAACTAGGTATTAGTAGTGGGAAAACTTCAGCTACCCGGCACGCAGTGCAAAACACAATTTTGTGAATATTTAATTTATAAACACATATTATTTCATTAATAAATTAGCTAAACCAAAGGTTATGATCCAGAGTTCTTAAAATACAAAAATCCTGAAGGAGTTGGAAGTTTTGATGCATGCAGGTTGTTTCAGAAAGTCCTCATCCAGCGAAACGCTGCGGTAAGTAAGCAACCCGTAGTTCCATCCCGAATATTAGTCGGAACTGAAGCTTTGAACGAATATGGCGTGGGAATGAGAGACGAAACACAGTTTTGTGTGTAGAGTTACACTCTTTTCAACTCTTTTGAAACGACGCCAGTTCGCTCTAGTGGAGGTTCGGAGAAGGTGGTATCAGTTGTTTTGTGTGTGATCAGTTGTTTTGTGTGTGTAATCAAAATCGGATAAAACAGTGAAAATTAAGCTTGTTACAGAGATTTCACATTTAAGCATGCGCTGAGTTACGATCATCATGAAATTGATATGGAATTCTCAAATCTTCTGCTCCCAACTATCCGCAAATTTAATCTAGATCAGACGACTAGGGCGAGAGAAAATGATGCTTGGTGATAGTTGCTTTTGCTCATACACACAGTGAAGTATTGCGTTGGGAACAATGAAACTGACAGGATACCGTCCTCACCCTAGCCCGCACATTCCCTGAAAATTCCATCAAAATCGGATTAAGCTTGTAACAAGGACACTGACAGAGTATATAAGAGTGTATACCAACTAGGAGGTACTCTGTGGTAAGTGATGAGGGGTTAAAAATAAACGTTCTAGTACCTCATGAAGCCAGAAAATTTAATGAAATTTCCGGGGATTATGCGGGAATCAGTTTAATTGTTCCCAAATCAATGCTTAACTCTGCGCATGCGCAAACGTAAATTGCGCCAATTCGTAACCCTTGTTACCACCTTAATTTCCACAGTTTTCGTCCGATTTTGATGAAATTGTCAAGGGTTAGGCAGCAAACGGTCCCATTCACCAATTTCACTTTCTTAAATCTGTAGTTCATTCTGCACATGCTCAAACGACAATTACTTCAAGCATAATTTTTTCGTTTCTCAATTGACCGATTTTAACGTTTCAAGCTACATCTTGATTTACTCTTTTCTGCTTTGGAATTTTCCAAGATCATTTAAAATTTGTCAATGATTGTAGCAAAAGGTCTTGTGCTAGTTTTCTCTTGAGCATTTGCTCGTACAGGTTAGATTAGGATAAGATTTTGCTATTTTTATCAACTTAATTTCTAGCATTTACTTGTTAAACCCCAAGTTTTTGAGCATTTTCTTGGTTTTATTCACATGACCCATTATTACCAGAACATAAGAATAGCTCCTCTCCTTTTGGTATATTTAGAAAGAAAAACATTTAACTACTCGCCAACAACAACATGAAATGGACAAAAAGATAAATAAACCAACACTCACATTAAAAACTTTCCTGCGGTCATCATTCACGTGCTGACTGTATTTTCGTGCAATGCTTAGAATAATTTGTCCGCTGTCATAACCACAGACGTAAGTGTTCAACCAATTATTCACAGATACGGACTGGAATAAAAGACACATGACAGATTAATTAGAAACAAACATTCAAGTCTACATAGCAACAATTACTATCAATGGGAAATTTTCATTATTTCAGATTTTATTTTTTCTAAAAAATTCGAGTAGGTAGGAAAGTGGGGTAAGGGTAAGACCCGGTTACCCCACACCCGGTTACTCCGCAAAAAAAAAAACATATTTTTGCTACATAGAAATACAGGGGAGATATAAGAGGTGACAAGCGGACGCGCGTTGCAGGCGATTCGTCACACCGGTGAGTTCAATTCACACATAAGAGGTGGAGGTGTGGTGTTGGAACGGCGGGTACGGACAATTGGTGAAGTGCATAGGCCTCCAGCTAGTTGCACGCTCCTCCTCCAGAGGTGTGGAAGAGGCGCGCAAGAGGTGAGCGGGCGAGCGCCTGCGCGTCACCTCTTATGTGGAGATTGAACCATACATTTACATGGAAGAGGTATCGAAGCGGCGTACCTCTCACCTCGCCTCAGAGTTGGGCATAATCGTCTTATCGTCGAATACAAATACGATCGTAATCACGATAATTATTCGTTGATTCTGAGTCAGCTGCAATTATATTCGTTTTCGTGTAATCTTATTCGTCTGTCGGCAATTACACGAATACAACTTCTGAGATGCCCTATTGAAAGTGATGACCGTGACGTATTTTTATGGGTTGTATTCGTGTAATCACTGACAGACGAATACGATTACACGAAAACGAATATAATTGCAGTTGACTCAGAATCAACGAATAATTATCACGATTACAATTGTATTCGTATTCGATGATAAGATTATGCCCAACACTACCTCGCCTGCACCGCGCGTCCGCTCGTCACTTCTTATGTGTGAATCGGGCCTTAGAGATCACTTGGCTTACTATCCTGTAAAAGCAAGTCCGAAGTATAAAAAAATTAAATAAATATGTGGTAAAATGAGACCAATAATGGGGGGCAGACCAGTGAAGAACTATCTGAAAGTCATATAAATTTGGGTAATCAAATGATTTTTTTATGCTATAACATTAATTTGAGCAAACGTATCAATTTAATTTATAAGAAAACACAAGCTCACCATAGCAGCTGAATCAGCTTGAGTAACACCAGGTTGAGATTGATAAATAAAATTCCTTATTGGGTTCAAAGTCACAGTGGTGGTGCCCGTCCTGAAACCAACATTACATCACATTCAACACCTTTTTTGAGTACAACATTACTATTAATGAAACCAACATGTAAAGTTAATCAATAAAGGGAATATTAAATAAAGGGAAAATTATCTTATAACTGTCATATTCTTATATTATGGTAACTAGTCAATCAGACTGAAACCTTGAAGCTCTTCGTCAGTTTTGGCTACCCCTTGAGGAACAGAATGTTATCTTTCAGAATGTCGTAAGTAAGGCGACTACGTTAATTGAAATGTGGTTGAATTTTAATTCACAAAAACCTTGACACCTTGTGTTGATTAATAAAGTAAAGAAAGAAAGGATTGTGGTTAGAATCCGAGAATTGTTTTACTGTATCGAAGAGTTGAATAGTTGTTGATTGAGGACAAACAAGTTTCACTAGAGCCAGTGAAAAACCCTCAGTCTACTGAGGGTTTTCATGGAAAATCTTTTCAGGCATTAAGGCTCAAACTCTCCTAGATGTAAAAAATTTAGAGTAGAAGAGGACTTTACCAGCTACCCCAAGACCCGAATCGGCAATCTAACCTTCCCAGTGAACTATTCAGTTCCACAAACTGCTACTAAAGTGAGTTGGAGTCGTCCTCACTCATTCAACACAGAATCAACTAATCTACCACCCCAATGAACTATTCAGTTCTGTCAAAATACTTGCTAAGATCACCTTTTGACGCACTATGGAGGAAGTGGAAAGAATTCAACTTTGTGATTCCGAAATGCTTCAGTTACCGATCTCCAGTAACTGTTTACACCAACATAAGAAATTTTCAGCAGAATATTCTTCCGATCTCAAGGTTACAACGGAGAGGTTATGGAATTGGAATGGAGTTGTTACCCCTTCCAGTGGTTGAGATAATTATTCTGCAATACACAGAGGAAGACCAGGAAACTTAGGGCCGGTTTATCAATCACATTTATCTAATGGATAAGAGGGATAGCGTTATCCTACAGATAACAAAATAGGGGGTGTTTATCCATCCCTAGTTAAACCTATCTAGCGTTTTAATTTATCTGGTCCCTGGATGGCGGATAACAATTATAACTGGAGGTTAATGATATATCTAGAGCTTTCTAACCTCAAACAAGTTCATTTATTTACAAAAATCTTATTTGAATCTCGTTTGATTGTCTTCAAATAGCAGCAACGGCGAAAATTCTATCGTAGCATATTTCGTTTAATGGAAAAGAATACCGTATATACCTAGTAAGACCCCATGTAGATCACCTACTAATATGGGACGAGTGCGTATTTTTATTGAGGTTTCGGTTGGACAAAGATACTGTTCTTTACATTCTAACACAGATCGAAGATGAAATTAAGTCCACAACTTACTGATCACAATAATTCAGGTTACAATAACGCAATTCGTGTATGTATTTCTCTCTCTAGAAATGAAGCAAATGGCCAAAATGTGGTGGTTTCTTATTTTGTCAAGCTTGATAGACACTGTTGTGTTGTGGACGTCAGACCTGGTTTTTTTAAAAGTCGATCCATGAAGAAAATGTAGCTCCTACTCTGCTGTGTGGTAGCTCCATGTGTAAACCGCCCTTATTTTGTCACCTACAGACACCAACGAGGATGCTAACAGCGCTATCTGCCAGACAGAATTTATCTGGGGGATAATTTTATCCGCTAAGTAATTCGGCATTGATTAACGACTCACATTTTTTATCTGGAGTAGAGCGCAATACTCAGTATAGCTATCCTGCAGTTAACGTAGATAATTGATAAACTGGCCCTTAGTGGCTCAGGTATAGCCTTGAGGGCAGCGCAGTATCAAGAAGTGGGAGGGGGGCACACTAGGAAGGGGCCGGTCTGAAAAGTTGTTCTAGGCAGAGTAGAGGGAAGTTAAGAGGTAAAACTTTAGATTTAGTGCACATTTTCCCTGTGGGGGCCAGTGCAAGGGGGATGGGCCACAGGATAGTAAACATTAGAGGGTGGGGGAGGTTTGAAACCACGTTTTGCTACCATATGACAGAGAAGGGACATGATGGGGGGATGGAATGGAGTCCTTTGTAACCCTTCCAAGGGTTGAAGTGATTAGCCTACGGCACCTGGAGGATCTGGAAGATTAATGGCTCCAGGTACAGCCCCCGAGGTGGCAGTTTCAAGACATGGGAATAGGAACTATCCATCACAAGGTTATATATAGTTATACGATATTTAGTATTCTACACAAGCTCTAGTGGCACACAAGGTTCATTGTAGCTTTTGATCCTTACAATTACAGTAGAAGAATCTATCTTCCTATCTATGAGGATTATTCTTGGAAATCCCAGCAAAATTAGTAAGCCCATTACCTACCATCAGCGACACAATGATTTGAAGTGGTGGTAATAACAGTTTTGTTTATAATGTTTTCCTAGAATAATTAACTTAATTTTTTAATTAAACTTAATTAATATTAACTTAATTAAGTTACATGAATAATTTCGAAATAAATCCAAACTGAAGTACATGCAGCATATAGTGTACATGGGTTCAGTTCACAAAACAAATTAATGTGTAATTCAAAAATCTTACGTGTAGTTATCGTCCAGGGTGCAGACTGCTGACAACCAAAGGGGAAGCCACGCAAGATCGGTTACTAAGCCCCTAGTAAACTCTCCATGGTTGACAGATGTGTCATGCAAATTCCAAAACTTACATGATTTTTCTGTGCA
The DNA here is from genome assembly GCA_030762985.1 of Adelphocoris suturalis. NCBI lineage: Eukaryota > Metazoa > Arthropoda > Insecta > Hemiptera > Miridae > Adelphocoris > Adelphocoris suturalis. Next base: position 62,296,162 of record CM061043.1, read on the forward strand.
ACCCGTCGCTAAATAGTATTCATTAACAGGGCTAAAACTCAAAGCTGAAACAAAAGAAAGCAGGGCATGAGTAAAGAAAATTCTTCAGCTTTCACAGAAAAATCAACACGTTCAGTATAAAGTGCCTTCGAGAAGGCAATGTTGGCTGCCATAGGTGGCTAGGTGCCATACAGAAGGCACTCTGGGAGCGCCCGCACCCTCTGTTGTTTCTCTCGAAAACTAATTTTCACCTCATCTTCGTATTCCAGTGTTTCACAAAGTTATTTTAGATTACCTAACCTCAACTAGATCGCATACCGTTCTAAGATTGAGGTTTTCAAAACATTGCTAAGTCGTGAGGTTTTCAAACATCACATTCGAAGTCACAAAGTTCACTTTTTCTGTGTTTCTCACATTTTATTCCTCTCATTTTATTCTCCTCATTTTGAGTTCTAGTTCAAAACACTCCCAAACAAACTATAAGTCAATGTAAGTACCTTCACGTGAAATTCCTCATTATTATTCTTATTACCATCTCGGCATTACATTCTCCCACAAGATTGTCTTTCTGTATTTTTATAAATCTTTTTAGATACCTGCGTATTCTGAATTTTGCTGCATAACAGACAGTAAACCGTTAAAAACCGCAGACCCCAGAATTAGCGAAGTTGTGCAGGCTGTGAATACCTGTGAAGGTTACTGGCTAAGTGCCTTTGCTAAGGCACAATCTCACTAACCATGAAATTGGCAAAATAATGCAAACGGGCATACATTACATGCATAACACATCATAACAATTAGTTATTTGCGTTCAATAGAAAAAAAACCTTCTCCCGCCACTGGGAGTCACCCACTAAATGGATGTCAGTCACATTTAACGTGTTAAGTAAAATCTCTCCACTTAACAAGTCCCTCTGATCTAAGTACATTGTCACTGACTCAAGTACCCTCGAACTGAAAATTAATTAAATAAAACGAATCACTAACCAACGCTTCACTAGCCCATTGGTTATAGCCAACTCGGTTCCGTGAAGAGAGAATATATAACAGGGTGTTCATAAAAGAATGCCCTAGTTTCAAAAATCCGTAACTTCGTTATCTTCAAACTTAGCGGGGAAAAGTTGGTTTCTAATGAAAGAGGAGGTTTCATAGTTTTATTTGGTTGCCGAGAGATCGCACCACTGGTAAACTTGATGTTTTATCAGTCGATATCAAAGCAGTAGCAATGGCGACGCCACAGCAAAAAGCTTTTTCTGTAGTGGAGTTTGTTAAAAGTGAATCTGTAGTTACTGTTCAGAGTGCTTTTAGACGACGTGTTAACGTGAATCCGCCTGATCCCAAAGCAATTAAAAGGTGGTATCAACAATTTGTAGAGCGTGGATACATTTGCAAAGCGAGAAGCCCGGGACGGCCACGCGTTACTTAAGACAATGTGAGACACAAACAGAGCACTTTCCTTCACAGTCCTCATAAGTCAGGTTGTCGCACAAGCCGTGAGTTACAAATGCCACACACTACCATCTGGAAAGTTGTTAGACATCGTTTGTTGTGGTGGCCATACAAATTGCAGTTGGTTCAGGCTCTCAGACAAAATGAAAAAGTGCTGCGGGTTGAGTTTTGTAATCTTATAATGCGTTCGATGGAGGATGATGAGAATTTTCCCTTTAACATTGTGTTTAGTGATGAATCGACATTTCATATATCGGGAAAAGTGAATCGCCACAATTTTAGAATTTGGGGCAGTGAGAACCCTCACGAAACACTCGAACACAAAAGATATTCTCCAAAACTCAATGTTTTCTGTGCGATCTCCACACATAAGGTGTATGGTCCTTTTTTCTTTCAAGAGCCCACAGTCACAGGAACAACATATCTGCGAATGCTATTTAGACAATAGACTGGTTATTCCCCCAACTTGAACAAGAAGAAAACTATGCAACAATAATCTTTTACCAAGATGGTGCTCCACCCCATTGGGCCTCTGCAGTTCGAACATTTCTCGATTAAAGCCTCCCACAGCGATGGATAGGTCAGAATGGGACTCAGGACCTGGCACTCCATCGATGGCCATTATTTTTTATGGGGGTACATCAAAGATACGGTGTTTACAAACCGGGTAGTACAAAGTGTGACACCCGACATGCTAATGCGGGTCTGGGACGAGCTTAATTACCGAAATAACGTAGTTCGTGTTGCTGGAGGTGGACATATCGAATATTTGTAGGAATGGAAAAAAACTATGGATCACAACCTTCCATTTAAGACCTATTTCATTTCTGTAACTTCAATATTGCCAGAAATACAGATGTTTGAAACTAGGGCATTCTTTTATTAACACCCTGTATATCAGCTTATACAATCCAAAATTTATAAGGTGATTTTTACTACGATCCATCAGTTACGCTTTTCTCCTATGTTGTTGATGTTTTTTTCCTGCCAAAGCCCTTAGGGAGTGTGAATGGTTTAGTGATCCAGGTGATTTCATTAGATTCTTTAAGATGATATCTATTTAATGACAATCAAACTACTCTTATTCCTTAAGTGTTTTAGGTCTCTTTTTTTAAATTTATATTTCAGCCTTTAAATTTTACCTATTGCGGCTGATTGAAAGTGCTGCTGATCTTACTGACCGTTGCATGATTTTTGAGTTGGATTTCCTGAAGTTCGGTTCCGTAGTTAAGAATAAAAGCTTTGGACGATGGTCCGGCTCTTTTTTGGATTCTTTGTATTTTGAAAAGTAAACGGGTAAACCAACAAATTTTGAGGGGGTTAATTTTTTTTTCTTGATCGATTACAAAGATTCATTATTGAGAATAATGAACCCCAAAAACAGTAAATTGGGTAAACACATCAAGATCACAATAATCATACGAACCAGAAATAATAGTTAGATGAGGATGAAACATTTTGAATGGGAATAAAGTGTTTCCAGATCGCAGTAGGGTAGAACTTGTTGTTATATCCCAAACAGCCACCAGACCATTAGTGAACCCTGCTGCTATGAACCTAAAAAATGAGAAAGGGAATACAATCTAGATTAGCAACTGATGAAACAACAATCAAGGACGTAATGATGAGATGAAAGTATGCTACCTGTGAGGTGAGGTTTTTGACCAGGAGATTCGGGAAACTTGATATGAATCCTTTGTTCCAAGTTTTAACGTCAAAACAGGGTCCAGCTTAATCGCTCTGGCGACAAGACAAAATTACAATTTTAAAATTAAGTTCAGAACAGGGAGATGCATAACATTAATAAAAGTAACCCAAGGACTGAGCCGTGCAGTACACTAAAATTTAATAATAAAAAATGCCTAAGCTGAAATAGCGAAAAAAAAAAAGAAATATAGTGAAATAATAAATTAAGGATCTAACCCGCACAATCCCCGGAAATTTCATAAAAATCGGTCCATTAGTCTCAAAGTTTTGCCTGAGTCAAATAATTTTAGTTTTGCGCATGCGCGAAAGTTATTACTCAACCAATTGCGATATATTTAACAGGGAATCTTTTAGTAGCATATACCCAACTATGTCCCAAGTTTGAACAAAACCTTCTACCTTCTGCCGTTGGAATACGAATGCCCAACGTCGTGCTACAATTTTCCTATCATCAGACATTCCCCTCCTTCTTCCATATTTTATTGACCCACTTAAATTGTCAAAATCATCTGGGAGTCCAGCAAATGTCAGTGAACCACTATCAGTGATGTCACCCACCAAGGAATGATACCTTGTCTATGTCTTCTTCTTGTTCTAGCTCTTTCCTTCCTCCATGCATAGTGGCCTGCATGAAGGAGGCTGCATGGAGGTAACAATACTGAAGACGAGGACCACCTTTATTGCCACCCCATACCCAATCACACTGTGAGAAGCGGACTAATCGATGTCCCCCCGGACTGAAAGTAAACACCTGGCATAGCAGACACTCAAGTTAACTTCGAAATCGAGGTTCTATTGACAACTGTATACAACAAATAATCATGTAATGGGATGTTACACCTCTTTTCATATGACGTTAAGGTCATAGGGATGGAGTACACTGCAACAATGCCGCTCGACGTAGCAGTTGCTACAAGTCCCAATCTTTCAAGAGTTCGTGCACCTGATGGACAGCATTCGATATCCCAAATTTCGCCAAACTCATGGCAGATGGCAGAATGGAATTTCAGATCCACATTGTACGATTCGCTGAGGAAGAATTGAATTGATTAAGTTTAGACAATTTTCTCACACAAACTAATGCATATAAGGTACAAATGTTTGAAAGCAAAGTGGTACCTGAAGTTATCAAGAGTTCCAACGGACCAGATTTGAAAATGACCGGGCCCTGCAGAAATTGGTACATCCGAAATTCTCTCAGAGTCAAAAGGTCCAATGCCTACAGCTAAATATTGAGATTCAGAACTGGGGAACCAATCAAAACATCTAACAACTCCGCCAGTATATAGAATTCGAACGTCATCTGTAACAAAGAAAATACCTATTTTGTATAACTCTGTAATATTGTTGGGAGTTTTGTTAACACTTCAGAAGTACTAAACACATCAGAATTCAAGAACGGAACGAACAGATGGGTTTCCTCAAAATTATTTATTTTCATTACATAGATTATGATTTATAACTTATGAACTATTGTTATACAGCTATTCAGATAGTATTATTGGTTTTGTGAATAGATTTAACGATTTTGTGAATAGATTTAAAGTTTTCGAATAGATTCACCCATTCAACACTTGAACTGGAGATTGAAGATTTTTTGCCGAGTCTGCAGCTGATCGGGACATCTTGCAGAGAGATATCATAAATCTTGAGTCTTGGTGTGAGAGTGACTGCCTCTTGTTAAACCCGTCAAAGTGCTCAGTCGTCTCCTTTCATCGGTCGGTGATGCCACTTCGGTTCGAATACTTTCTCAGCAGTGGTCCATTAGCGAGGAACGATGATTCTTTGGACCTCGGGGTGAGATGTGATAGCCAACTTAATTTCTCAAAGCATAACATAAGTATAGTTGCTAGTAGTGCGATGCGTTCACTTGGCTTCCTGAAAAGGCACAACCGCGAGTTTGACAGCATGGGAACCATAGTCATGCTCTACAAGGCTCTTGTTCTACCCACGCTGAAGTATGCGTCGTCAGTTTGGTCCCCGCTTTACGCTGTTCATAGGTATCAGCTGGAGAGAGTGCAAAACAATTCTCTGCATGATGTGGCTCAGGATTCCTTCAGATCACGTCGACTACCCTTTGCTGCTGAAGATATGCAAGCTCCAGTCACTTGGGGTGAGACCTATTGCTCCTTCATAAGCTTCTGAAAGGTGAGATCGACTGCCCCCCTCTGCTTGCAGAGATTAACTTCTCAGTCCCTCGAATCTTCAGTCGTCAGTCAACAATCTTCCACATTCAGTTTTTGCAACAAATTATCTACAAAATCGTCCTTTGCACCACATCCCTCGCTCTGCGAATCTCCCTCCTTCTGAACATCCATCCAGATTTTGACTTTTTTACGAACTCCTTAAGTTCTCTCAAGTCTCTTATTATTACGTCCCCGGTATTGTTTTGATATTATACACTAAATCTCCCTTGCTGATTCAATTTTTTTCTTGTTTGTTATCTTGTATTTTCATTATGACATGTAAATTCTGAACCGCTCATTTGTAACTATGCTGTTGTTAATTGGGCTTGCCCCGTATTCAATCAAATAAATAAATAGAATGGTATTAATATTAGATCTAACACTAAAAAGGTTAATTTTAAATGTAAACTAGTTAAATATATTCCTAAAACCGTTAAATATATTCGCAAAACCATTGAATCAATTTCCAACACCATTTAACCTATTCGCCAAATCGTTAATATATTTGCAACACCGTTAAATCGATTTGTAAAACCGTTAATTCAATACAAAAAAGCTTTGTATCCTAGTGCAAAATACGTGGAATATTTACCATCTTATGTGTTTTTACAATAAAAGTGCTCTGCACAAGAGCAGGCTATTCATTTTGATGTTTCCTCGTTGGAAAGAGTCACAAGCTGAAACAGTGGAGGTGTAAAGGTAATCGACAAGACAGTTCACCTGGCTGACAGTTATCCACAAGTCTAAAGTTGACAGCGAATATCATCTCCTCATGCCATCCAAAACTGTCCATCTAATAGTGTGGTTAAGATTTGGAAGCCAAAAAAGTGAGGAAGCGCTTTCCCAGACAAAAGGATAGAAAGAACGTAAGTTTTCTAACAGTTCCAATGAACCGTTATGAGAGCCATTCTATTGGACGCATGCAGGATCATCCAGCGATCCAGCAACTCTCTAACCATTCGAGATCCAGACTTTCCCAAGGTAAGAATTGCCTCCCTTCTCGGTGTGTATAGCAATTAATTATCATATAAACCATATCGATTCCTATCCATATATAACCCAGTTGCTATCTTCACATACCAACCCCCAAGTACGGTATTTTAATTACCCCCTTTATTCAATAAAATATCCTGACAATAGCTTAGTCAGATCTCTTCTCTTTTAATACCTTTTATTGGAGCACCACAAAAGAAATAGGTATCAAAATAATTACATTGATTAATTTTTGTGTCTCACATACCAATCCTTATCCCAAAATAATATTGAAATATACCAAAATATAGCATAGACAATAAGAAAGTTAATCACGACAATCATTAGATTGTCACATGGTAGCAGAGGGTTTTTGATCCACGGACCTCTGGGTTATGGGCTCCCACGGTTTAAAGGGAAATTTCTCAGGCGATCTACAGAGTGTGGACTGGTAGTGAGAACAGATAACCATTGGCCGCTATTGTGTAAGCACACACACAATGTCTCATTCCAATCGTTACCTTTACACCTCCACTCTTTCCCACGCTCTTTGTGGCTCTTTCTGAAAAGAAAGCCCACTATTGTGTCTCCACCACGCCGACATGGCCTGAGAAATGGGGACATGTTGGGGGATGCCCCACAGCTTCAATACCTAGTCACTTCAAGTTCGTATTTTGATGGCAGATACGTATATGTTCATATGTAGCAAATATTCAAAATCGGAGAATTTCGTTCTAAAAATATTTGAAAACTGACATTGCATTTATGTTCTTAATTCAGTTCTTCGACTTCGTCGAGCAACAAATCCTTCATAAAGTCGGTGGCGCTGTACTTCTTCCTTCCCCTACGGATGTTAAGGCGTACCCAGAAGCTCCTTGGCCGGTGGTTACATCCAGTAGCTGTAGTTGTAACAGTATTGATAATAATTGCAGCCACAGCTGCGAGGTCAACATACTCCCTGTCACTCATGATGGCACTAGCATGGCTACTGGGAGAAACTGTGCCAGCCCAAACACAATGCCACGCGAATGAGCGTTACCCACGTATTCATTTTATTTTTAAATGAAAGTAGATTCCATTCCAAGAAATTTGATACCATCCGCACTCTCCAACATAGAGAAGTTTTCTTTCTATGATTTTTCAAAGTTTGCACTAGTGACGTCATACTCACAGGAAGGGGGGTCCCGTTCAGGTGGGAGAGGTGCTATTACCTCACCAGTGCGCAAAACTTTGAAAAATCATAGAGAGAAAACTACTCATCGCAAGAGATTGTGGTTGGATCTTAACCCCTTCTCGACGGGCGTCGTTCAGCCACTGCAACGCTCCTGGCCTGACTGCCTCGGAGCCATCCAACCCCTGCCTGAATAATTGGCCCTCCACGCGCGGTGAACCACCTTCGCTTTTCGGAACTGGATCAAAAATATTAGAATTTGAAATTTCCCGAGTATCATGATCACCATCATCGAGAAAATCGACAAAACAATCGTCTTTGAGTTGATCCAAAAAGTTTGTTGAGCAGCATAGAGTGGACACAACTTTATAAATCCAATGCCTAACATTCTCAGAGGTAAAGATTTTTACTTAATTAAGATGCTATTATTTAAATTTTTTACAATATCGAGGGATCTTACCACTAAAACTCTCACTGGCAAATTTTTGTAATACGCTCCATTCAGGTGTGTCTTCCTTAGCTTTTATACGGATAGATTCATCTCTCAATTTGATATATGAAGAAAGTTCTTCCACTGTCTTCAAGTCCAAATTTGTGACAACTGTCAAATCAGTGAAAAGGGGATCAGTTGAAAAGTGTTCTGCTCGTCTGAAAAATAAAAATGATTTGTTTATTTGAGTCATTTTCACGGGCGATGCCCAATTTACAGGAAATTTCAAAAATACACCAATATACAACAAGTATAAATCATTTTAAAAAACTGCACAATAACATGAATAATATATAAATAATTCTAACAGAATATAGGCACGATGGTAACAATCACTTCACATACAATTCCAAGCTACAAGATAACAGTAAATGAGGGCAAATATAGGTAAAATGAAAATATATTAAGATACTAATAACAAGGATGGTTGAATTAGGGAACTCGAAAATTCGTAAGTGCGGCGGCAAAAAGAGGAGAGGCAGGAGTTGAAAATTTCCACATCCACTCTGTTCAACTCTCTCTGTAGTGGGGAACGGTACAAGTAATTTGTCTCCGCTGAATGAGGGTAGAAAGTACGGCACTCCCGGGCGTGATAGGAAGGAACCGCAAAGCTGAGAACCACAAGTAACTCTGGAGCGTCGAACATGTTGTTAGCTTATACAAAAAATCCTATCCAAGAGTCTCCTCCTGTCCTCAAGTGCGGACAGTCCGCACTCGCCCAGAGTAGCCGCCGCATCAAACTCCGACTATGGGACGCCAGATTTAAAGGCATAAAAATGCAGAAATCGGCGCTGAACCCTCTCGATGGCCTGCTTCCCGTTCGTGTAATATGGGACCATACTGATGAACAATACTCAAGGCTCGGACGCACCAAGGAATTGAAAAGAATGAGTAAGACACCAGTGTCCGTGAACTCTCGAGATGATGATGAACCAATAATGGGAATTTTCTTGACGATGTTCCAAGAGTACCATGATTCCCTTTCCACCACACCCCCTCCCCTCACCTAATTCCTTAGAAATTTAGTCATGATGTGTACCAAAGTAAACAGACTAGTCCTCATGCACAGGGGTGACCCCAAAGCGCTCTACAGGTCAATGGCGACGTTTTGGAATGGGCCTCTTGGCTTGCCAACTCATTTCCACCTTCAAACGAACTTCATTATTATTCATCTATGGAAATTCAGCATGAAAACAAGTCCATGCAATAAAAAAAGAAACTCCGCCCCTTGACCCCGCTAGGGGGCTTCGCCCCCCTGGACTTCTCGGTTGCTTTCCGCTTTGAGCCTTCAGCTAAAATGCTAAAACATGGAACATGCTTTCTTCCCGCTAATTCGTAAATCTAAACAAAATTAAAACTACGACATAAATGTTTTACTAATTGAAATTAGAACAGAGTACCTAGGTAGGTAATTTTCTGTTATGGTGCACGTCTACAATTACTAACTAAGATTAACTTCTCAACCATGTGACAACAAAACAAGCGGTATAACATAAATAAATATAAAACTACGACATGAATAGAAGAACAAGTAGGTACTAACGAAATGCGTGATAAATCGAGAGCTTTCCAACGAGTGGAGAACGATTTTTGTCTGGTGAAAACTAAAGAACTTTCATTTCCCCAGCAACGGCTTGGTTGCATATGAAAATCAAAAGAAAAAATTTCGTGACTCATCCACGTAACGTTTGTTGCCAGTTAGTCCAAGGTTTCATGGCACAACACCGTTTTTCGCTAGTTAGTCCGAGGCTAAATCATGCTCCATGCTAAAGAAAAAATTTCGTGACATCCGCATAACGTTTTTCACTAGTTAGTCCAAGGCTAAAGCATGTTCCATGCTAAAATATTACAGTACCACCGATTGTCATTGATGGTGTGTGCCCATGTGATGATCGAGGAACATAACCCACAGTCGAAGATTAAGTATTTGTCGGCCTCATAACCTCAACCTGTTGGAGTGTTGCAAATAAAGGGAAATAATTTTCCCTTACTAGTAAGGACATGAGTTCGAACTCTTTCAAAGGTATCAAATATTCGGGACGTAACACCCATAAAACGGAAAAAGTTGAAGAACTATGTAATGAAGTGACAATTCGAGAGATAGCTCCCCAAACCAAATACTGCGATACTACCTGTGCATCCTATTAATCATGGAAATGATTAAATGTGGTTTTAAACCGATCGAATTATACTTCGAAAATATGCGAGTTGAAAAAATCACATAAACGATTTCTAATGCTACGAACCCATAGCCCTAATTACTTACAAATCTCTCGTCCAGTACAAGGCAGATTGTAGATACAACATACTTCGGCCACTCAATTCACCAGCTTTTATGTAAGGAATGAATTCTCCTAGAAACAGAAAGGAAGAAAGTTTTTGTTGAAAAACTGAAGAGTACCAGCTAATACCAGATGTGCACATTGCCACATCTTTAAATGTTTCTCTGTTAGGGTGCGAAAACACATACATTTGAATTGCCGATGTATTTTACATTCACATAGCATCAAATAGATTGAAAATAAACTGATGAGCTACCGAACAACAAACCATCTCGTATCTAATAAATGAAGGTGTTTTTTGTTTCATTCTTTATTTCAAGCCCTTCCTTCATCATGAATTTCCAATTTTCCAGGTATGTCAGACAATAATTGCTATTCATGCCTGTTATGTCTGACAGGCGTCACCATGCTGTACTACTATTGTATGATAATCTTTCCGAATTATACAATGTTATTCGTAACATCGCGTCTGGTGATTTCTAACAGAGGTCACCATATGTCGGAATATTTTTATTACTGTACCAATATTGCAATTATTACACTAATTACTAGAGAGTTCCTAGAGATCCGTCGGTCTCAAAAAGCGTGCGGTAACAAGGGACTTTACCGTACCTTAAAGTCACGTCAAGTCCGTAACGGATCTAGTAGTAACGCTAAATCCATTGAAGGAGAAAATTATTCCTAGGAAGTTATTTGAGTCCATGGAAGGAGGTTATTTTAGACGAATATGTTTTTTCCGGATCGCGACCCGTTAACATATCTGTATGGAAGGATGCGTCACCGTAACACATTGCGTCAGAGTTACAGCACTGGATTGTCAATACGGATCTACTAGGAACTCTCTATTATTTGTGCCTGTTACTTCTGACAGGTATCACCGTGTTTATTGTGAAAGTTATTATGTTATTGGCAATGTATGTCTGTTACTTCCCACAGGTATCACTATATTAATACCATAATTGTTTCATGGCATGTGGTACTCAATTAAGTTCTGTCGCACAAGGCGAATTCGAATATAAGGTACTTTTAAGTTGACAACATGGCAGGGGAGTATGGATTTCAGAATTTCATCTCACATACTGAGAAATCTGTTGAATCTATCCTTCCACAACGTCCCTAAATTCATTCGGACATCAGAACTTACAGCTTCGCCAACAAATGGGGGGGGGGGGGGGGGGGGCGTGTCATCGAAGATCACTAATGGTAAAAAAGGCGGTATGGGGGAATCCGGCGTGTTCGTTGGGTCCCCTACATACAAAACTGCGTACCACTACGTAGGTACCACCTGCGATTGATGCCTCTGCATCTGACTTTACTCCTAAAATTTTGTTCAACACAATAGGGAGTTCTATAGTGATTTTAGACCTCATTTCCTGGCATCACATCTTGTTTTCACATTATGGAGTTCTCCTCACCACCTCTTCTTACAGCAGGAGAATGGGATACTTTGAATAAGCTGTGTCCGTAAACAGTCTTCTACGAAGAACGTACTATAATTGATAACTCAACTTACCTTGGGAAAGTTTGAGTAGAATTATAGTTGGGTCGTAGTAGAAGTGGTAAACTAAAGGTTTTGTTTTAATTTTTACAACCCATCAGATTTCGTAAGATGGCTTACCACAGTGGTCAATTGAAAAACTTAATGAATTGATGTAGTAGATGACTGTTTAGTGCCCACCCAGGCTTACGCCTTTTTTACGCCCCCCAGCCATTCACGAAAACACCTTCTTTCACTCACTTACTGCTTGGGGTTTCCATTGGAAAAGAGTTTCAGGCACCATAATCGGCTTATACTCTCCCTCAAGAAGAGGCCCCTTTAATTTAAAAGAGGATTCCGCCGATTATCCCGAGTTGGAGTCGTTACCAGCAAATCTTTTGCTTAAATCAGCAAATTTTTTTATTCTTTTCTACTCAATATCTCTGAGGGAAGCAAGTTCAATTATATGATGCCCGAATGCATCCGTTCTGGATCTCCAGTACCGGTCGCATCTGCAAAGAAAGTGCTTTGCGGAATCCTCCTCGTGTCTGCAAGGGCACATAGGTGAGATGTTGTTATCTATAATATTTAGCATCCTGCGGAAATCATAATGGCCGGTAAGGATGCCAATCATAGTTCTAATTGAATTTCCACTTTTATTTAGAAGCCAGTATGCTCCTTTGGGATCGGAAGACGTAACAAGCATTCTGGTTTGTTTATATTTAACTGTTTCTCTACTCCAGAGAATGTTGACGTCCTGTGTGACCCAGTTTTTAATTTTAGTTTTACAGGCATTTTTGGAAATGAAGATGGCAGGAGAAGGGCCCAGAAACTGTTGTACTGAGCCAGCTCGCGCCAAACCGTCCGTATTAACATTGCCTTAGTGATTCTCATGACCAGGAATCCATTTTATGGTTATCTTGTTGTTGTTAAGAAACAAATTTTTCAGGTATTTCTTTGTTTCCCAGACCAATTTTGAGGTCGTGAGGGGGTTCGGGAGTGCTTTAATGCTGGCCTGACTATCGGTAAAAATGTGAAAGTTTTTGTTATGAGTGTTGCGGTTTTGTAAGGTGACCAGGCAATAGAATAGATTTCTGATTGAAATACAGTTGCATATTTGTCAAGGCTATAAGAGTCTGCCATTTGAAGGCTGGGTATGAACACACCAGCACCAGAGAAAGGTTAAGATTCCCTATCTATCTTAATACCATCAGTGTAGCAGTTGATGGTGTCTATAGTCTCAACAGGGGTTTGCTGATTGTTCCACTCATTTCTATCTTTTATTTCAAAGGTGTTTTTCAAGTTCCAGAAAAATCTCCTCTTCATTTCATCAGAGGGCATGAGAGTTTCTGGTGCATAAGCGTTAGTAGCTTGTTTGATGTAGGTGTGGCCTACTTGTGTGCGGTGAGAGAGATGACTAGTGTCGTGCACCCATTCTCCTAAAAGCTTCAACCTAACCACGGCTTGCATGGAATAAACCATTGCGAGAGTATCCAGTGGTGCTAGTCCAAGGATAATTTGAATGCTTCTAGTTGGGGTAGTGTGGATAGCTCCACTAATAATAATGCTGGCTAATCTTTCGATTTTTACCACGCATTTGCTGTTTTTAATACCCCGCCACCACACTACCACTCCAAAAAAGAGTCTAGGCAGAATGATTTTTTTTTTTTTTTTTTTTCCCTACCCCATTCTAGGTCTGCGGCTCTTCCGCCATGTGACCTCGCGCAGCCCAATATAGTTTCGAGATTTTCACCCAGTGGGTGTCGTCCGGCAAGAAAGAATTTCTAATGTCCTCAAGGTGAGGGCAGTCAAATAGGTGGTCTGTCGTCATTGGGGTAGGGGATTGGCACAATGTGCATCCTGGGTGGTCCTTTACTCGGATCCTGTGGAGGTGGGCATTTAGGTAATCATGGCCGGTGATGTGCCTGAAACCTGCCACAGCTTCCATTCGCGATAGGTTGGGAGGAACTCTGTCTTTTGGTTCCAACAGGGTGGACCATCTTTTGCCAGTCGCCGTCTGTGTCTGGGACTCCACAATCCTCTCCCTCACGCAGCTCTTGATGCACCCCTTTGCCGCTTGATATGCAACCGGGCTGTTCGGCATCTCCATCTGGGAGCCCTCTCTGGCTAATGCATCGGCACGCTCGTTTCCCCAGATGCCGCAATGGGAAGGAATCCACTGCAAAGCGATGGTGGTTCCTCCTGCTTGGAGTTCCTCAATGGCTCTTCTTCCAAGCGCCACATCCCTGGATTGGGTCCTCGCACTGGAGCCAAGTGCCACGATTGCTGCCTGCGAATCAATAAGTATGACAGCGCGCGTGCAGCCTACTTCATTAATGAGGTTCAAAGCCAGGACAGCTGCACGCACTTCACCATCAAAACTTGTAGCGAGCCTTCCAACAGGCGATGCTATGGAGCCAGCAACACAGAAAACTCCGGCACCCCCGTTACGAGTAGCTCCAATCGCTGAACCATCAGTGTATACTCTAAGCCGAATGATGGCCTGATACATCCAGTGGGCTATTCTGGGGGAAAGTCCCCACTAAACACCTTGTCTTTGAACTTGAGTGAGTAAGCATCTCTCATCATGGCGGAGGTCGGGGGGCGCAGAGTGGCCAACATGAGGGAGCAAGTTTCCATTTTTTGTTTGAAAAATCGCCGCTTTGCGGGTTTTTTTGAAATAATTTTTCTGAAATTCTCCGCAATACAGTGTCTACACAAGAACTGCGTCAGTAAACAGACTTCTACTACGACTTGACTATAATTCTACTCAAACATTCCTAGGGTAAGTTGAGTTATAAATTTCACTATTACTCCTAGCGGAAATAACCCTTTGATTTGATATCGAACATAAATACGATTACAAAGCAAAATTTCAACAGTGGACTTACCTGTAACCTCAGAAACATCGATACATTCGTATGACCGATCCATAGAAGAATACTCTTTCGCTTTATCGAAGTGGGTCATCCGCACGTGATTTATCATTCGTGGTTCGCTATTAGTCAAAAAACTACATTCCTTGCACTTAGAATCCTGAAAATAAAGTAACAGTTATAGGTATGTCTGAAAAGCATTGTTTGTTTAGAAATTGTATAGAATTGTATATGCATTTCAAGGTTGGAAATACATTAGGAAAGCATTATATTCAGAACCCTTTCTTTGAAATCTATGGATCATTAGCGAATTTTCGTAGAAAATTAAGCTATTGCAATGGCTCCAAAAATTGAAAAATCAATTTTTTTTTCCAATGACATCCGTTTTGAGGCATTCTGAAACGAATCCCAGAATTTAACGCTTTTACATTATGCATTAAAATATAAATATGTCATTCCAGGCAACAATAGGATTGAGATAAAAACTCTGCTCTTGCGCCAAAAAATCAAGCATTCAAATTGAAAGAATGAGTTTATTGGCCATCACTTTAGGAGAACGTTAAATTGATCATATTAAAAAAAAAATTGTTAAAAAACATTTAAAATTAGCTAGAATCTTCAAATTTGTATGTATTTGTTAGAAGAATTTTAGTGAAAAGAAGTTTTTCAACAATGAACTAGAACAATAAAAAATGTATGAACAAAATTATTCTGAAAAGTGTACTTAAATGTCATAAATATTTGCCGAAAAATCTATAAAATGTTAATAACGGTAAAATGAGGATAAATAATCGAAGAGATTTAGTTGAATCGAAATAATTCAGATGTAACAACATTTTGCCGCCCCCCGCTTCCTCCGATCGGAGTGCCACCTTGAAATGTATACACAGTACTCGTATAATGTTTACCTAAATATTGGTACCGTTCCCAGAGTTAAAGGGGAGGATGGTTACTTTTGGGACATCCTTTATATGTACAGATGATGATGGAAGTAGGGACAGGGAGAGGAGGGGGGGGGGGGGGTTTATTCTGTAATGGTTACCTACTATGAATAAATTACATTGATGAGTTTAGTTGAGATTGTCGGTGAATATGCACAACTAGGCCACGACATACAATGTCAATTTGCGATCAAGCCCTAAATAATGATCTGAAGAAAAAATCATTAAGATTAAATTTTTGAGAAATTCAATTTCCTTGAAATGTATTTAAAGTAAATTTTTCCAAAACTGTATATTTTTCAAATTATGGCCCAAAAAAACATGAAACTTCGCATTTTTTTGCGATATAGACCGATTTTGGCGCCAATTTGTTGGTGGCAAACCGTAAATTCGAGTTCACCCACCAAATTTTGTAACCAGAATCTACCATCTAACTGGACTAATTGCCCAAGCTACAATTTTTAACCGATTTTTCAAGTCTGAATTTTTTTCCATAATTCAGGAGTTTAATATTTCATTATAGAAGGGGGTGAATGGAGGGGGTAATACTGATATATCGTTACATTTTCACTATTCTCATCTGATTTCACGTGACGGCTTGTTGTCCGATCCAGATTTCAATTCAGCAACAAATCGAGTTTTTCAAGTCTGAATTTTTTCCGATAAAATCGCGGCATTTTCATTTTTCCCATAATTTTGATTTGTCCACGAATATTCAGGACTAAAAATGTGAACAATCGGGTACTTCATTATGATGATGGATTGATCATGTGGAGGAGTAATGGAGGGGGAAATTAAATGTACCTACTAATTACACCATTCTCAATATTTTTTTTTTAATCTATTTTTTGTTTTTTTTTGAAAAGGGTTTATTTTATTTCATTGAGTTTTTTGATTAGTTAAAGCATACTAACTAATCGATGAACCCAGCTAAAGCCAAATGATCTGCAATTTTAGGATAATTTAGATTTACTACTAACTACAAACCAGACGTACAAACGTCCTTGCAATTTGTGCTTTACTTATCAATATGTTTAAAGCTCAACTTTGAACACAATTTAATTTTAATGAATTGACGGCAATAGCAATGGCATAACATAACATATATGACAAAAACTACAACGATTAAGGTACCTAGGTATTATTGTCATACTGTTGAAAAAATGAAGTTTGGGAGTACTTACTAATGGCTCCTTGTCGCAGATTCTGCAATGCTCAATTACATTTTGGATGTTTTTTCCCGAAAAATCACAATCAGGAAACATGCACGAGTAATTTTGGCTTCCCTGAGCAGTAGCTTCAATTATGCTCTTCTGAACTTTTTGAATTCTTCTCGGACAAAAAGAATAAACTTGTCTCTAAAATAAAAAATAAGTAAGTACTTACTTGAAATAAAACTCAAAAGGTGAAATTTTAAAACGACGTTTTAACTTATCATATCATTCAAATAACTCCATATAAACTTACAATCCAAGCATCTTTTTCAACAGCCATAAGCTCTTCATTTTCGTCAATAAATTCTTGATCATTTATGATATCTTTGGCTGCAGTCGATAATGTGTCCAGACACCTTAAATCAATACAGAAAACATAAATTAATTGCAGGTCCAAGCTCTAGTTGTTAGGGTGAGACAGGGAGAATGGCCTAATCTGTACACTAAGATTGGATTTTCAAAAGAAAAATATTCAATCAATACTTCTGTTACATCCTCATTATTGGAAGTAGGACTATTACAGGGGGTTGAACATTTTTTTAGCATGAATATGCTTTAGCCGTGACCTAACTACCGAAAAATGTCCCACGAGAGTGCAACGAAAGTAGCGCCAATAATTGTGATGATTTCCGCTTACAACCGAGTCGTTGCTAGGGATATGATACTTCGTCGTTTTTCATCCCACAAAATTCGTTGACCATTCGTTCGAAAGCTCTCGATTTATCCAACCATACTATATTAACTACTGCGAAGTGCGTGGCCAACAAGCTGAGTTATGAGCATGGTTATATGAATAATTGTTTACACACAGGTGATCATTCTCAATTATTGATATTGTGAACATGATTGCAACCGCTTGTTAATTTCTGATGATTTCATTGAGCTGGTGTTTCGATTATGTGATTCATAGCAGGTGATCCGAACATTGCGAGAACGGTTAGATTTGTGAAGCGGTGGTTAAATTATTTTAATAGGTAATTTCTATACTTTACACTATAGGAAGCTGTAATTTCGTATGTAGCCTCTTTAGCCTCTTTCTATAATAAAGTGAATGTTTACTCGCGAGTTTCTATTAGGAGATCATCATCTCACAAGAGCTCAATCGTCGTGATCATTTCTATAATAAAGTGAATGTTTACTCGCGAGTTTCTATTAGGAGATCATCATCTCACAAGAGCTCAATGGTCGTGATCATTTCTATAATAAAGTGAGAGCGAGGAGCTAAAACATGATTCCATGTTTTAGAATTGATGGCAGAATGATAAACAGAGTTCAGAGGCCGATGGGGGGTCGGGTTCAGAGAATCGACGAGGAGTGAGTCGTGTACGGCTAAAGCATATTCATGTTTTTTAATTTTAGCCGTCAGGCTCAAAGGAACTGTGGCTTTTTTTTCCTTCAAATTCAGAATTTTAATTTTTGCATTTTGAGTTTTACAGGTTTTTGAACAAATTTGGTTATTATGCCACACTATAGTCCGATTTTGATAAAATTCTCAGGGATTGTGCGAATTAGCCTCTAGACCATGTCCCCTGTAGGTTTCATCACCTTTGGATCAATTATAGGAGCAGGTGTACATCCGCAAACATAATTTCCTGAACTACGTCTTTCCAACAATATAATTACCTGAATTCGCTCAAAATCGGGGTTATTAGGAGAAATGACACAAAGTGATTGCCCATGAATTTCATGGTAATTGTCTTAACTTATACTGGGCATGTAAAGAGACAAAATGCTGAAACTATTCAGCCAAATCTGATGAAATATTATGGGATTGTTTGGGACAGCTTGTAGAAAACTGCCTACAGGTTTCTTCGACATCTGAATTTCATTGTGACGAGTTCACGTGCATTTAAGTTAAATTTGAGGCGAGAATTAATGCCAGAACCTTGGTCCTGTTTTGTGCAAATTATCTACACTGCCGTTGGACCATTATATTAGTGGAATCTACAGTATTACCAATACTTAAGGTGTTGAAATTTCAATCAATACCATAATATGCCATATGTGCTGACGGTGTATTACTCCATTTTTGATGTAGTTTAAGGCAAATTTTTTTTGCATCTACGAGCATTTCACCATGTATATTCTAATACTATACCGGAAGTACAATAAGATCCTTAACATTAGCAAAACTCAACAAGACGATATAAACAGCCCTCTCACCTGATGGTTCTGTCAAAATCAGCTGTTCTTCCCATGCTCTTGATAAATATTATTCTAGTGCTGTTTTTCTACTAATTTCACAAAATCGGTCAGGTGAGAGGGAAGGTGGGGCAGTGCACACGTTGAGGGTAGGAAAGGGAGCATTCCCAGCTCCAGCCTGTCTCGCGATGATAATTAGGCATTATCTTTCCGGAACAACTCTACATACAAAACTAGTCATACGAAGTAAACTACGCGTTGGTAACTAAATATACTAGGTAATCACATTTCAGATAATCGCACATACTTCGAGGCAGCAGGTCGAGCTTCAAGAGGAGGTTCCTCTGGAGTATTGGCTAAGGCAGGATGAGTCTTTACCATATGAATATGAAGGCTGGAAGGTAGTAGAAGCCGGGTGCATATGGTGCACGAAACCATCAGCTCTTGTCTTTCCTGCAAGTAATAAAAGGTATACCTTGTTGAAACCAAAATTTGTACAAGGAAATAAATACGTAAATGAAGTTCAGTAAAAGGGAAGAAATGCAATAAAAATAATAAAGGGGGGTTTTTTTTTTAAAGGTTTAATCTGCACCTCAACCAGGGGATTAGAGGCATTGAACAGGGTGTCCCATGTTGCCATCCTTGACTAAAACGGAGCGCCATCATTGACTCCACTGGCAATTCTGAGGGGGAAAAAATTAGGGGTACAGTGATAACCACTGTTTAGCCCCAAAGTGGATTTAAAAAACCCCAAAAATAAAGTAATACAACTAAGACTAGATGTAAAATAGGCTAATAACTATATACTTGCTACTATTTACAATCAGCAAAAAGTGGAATAAAACTTCAACTAGATGTATATAAATATATCACAGTTCGCAGTACAGATAAGCGGCTCTCAGGTACAACAACAGGGATCGGACCTTGTCTGGTCCAGATAAAATGTCAACCCACTGACGAGGGGGCTGATGCTGGACTCGGAGGTCCACAAGGGCTGTGCAGTCCTTGAGAAAGTGGCGGATGGACAGATCACCCCCATCCCACACACAACATCTCGAGCTTCTGCACTAAGCAGGTGTATGTGAGTAAGACGGGTATGGCCATTGGCAACCCGGTTGACCATTATTCGATCCCTCCTCAGAAGTAGGGTTACGAAAGGGCTCACTGGGCTCAAGTCCTGAAGGACACCACGCAGACCAGTGACCTCACCCTGCCATTGATCATGCCAGATGGAATTGGCTTTATGCTGCATGTAGATTTAATCCTCTATGCGTATAGGCAACATATCAATGGAGTTATCACCAATGACTCTCCTTACAAGGGCATCTGCAAACTCATTACCATGAATACCCACATGGCTCGGTATCCACATAAATGTTATGGTAGAGCCCAATGTCGCGGCTTGGTGTAACGATCCGCGTAGGCTTTGTATTAGGGGATCATCAGAATATGAGTCCCTAATCGCCTAATGAAGGGGTATTATTAGGTTGTATGGTAAACAAACAAGAATCAATGAACCGCAAAACGCAGCTTTCTAGAAACCTTACACTATTATTAATACTAACTTGCAAAGACTTTCCGCAGAATTTCCGATGAGAAATGAATCCTGCAGCACTTTTTTTCTTGACTTTACAAATTTCACAAACAAATGGAGCTCTGGTCTTCAAGTATATTCTGTACAAGAAACGTTCCATTCCCTTCTCATCCTCGAGATCCTGAAACAATGAAACAGAAAGTAACTGAATTAAGTAGGAGCAGCTCACAAGGGTTTGGAAGATATCACCAAGTTGGTACTGTAACTGAATAGAATCTTGTGTTTTTTCTATAAAATTAAGCCAAAAATCAATTTATTGCAGTTTTCTAAATGATGAATTAAGATGCCTGAAAGTATGTTACAATAGGAAGCAAATTTAGATGCAAACTTAGAACTAAGGCTCACACATATCAAATAAAATGTGGAATTAGGCTTGAAATTGATGAGATTTGATTTGTGTAGTTTGGTACCTACCTATTTTTTTCTAAAATAATGATTTAATACTGATAATTTATTACTGTAGTGATTGGTTTTCCTCCCAAATTGTTAATTATCATGACTTGAAATGTTTTCTTGAAAGTTTGTGAAAATACGCAAGAGACAATAGCGTGAAATCAAGAATATATGAAATAATTTTAAAGACGTTTGAATACTGGAAAATAACCCTCCAGGACTCGCCGAAGGGGAGGTTGAGCTTAGCCATTTCATTAGTTCATGTACCACCATGATGCGTGAGGACTTCAAGCTTAGAGCGTCCATTAACTTCTAGCTACAAGGACCGCTAAACATTGGTTGTTTTCTCGATCCATCGCAACAGTATCAAAAAATCTGATAGATAGGTATTTTGATTTATAATTTGTGTTGGGAAGTGGAAAGCAGCAGCAGATGTAGATTAAACAGTAAATAACGTACAAGACAAATGCAGGAAATTTAGTGGAATATAGGAAGTATTTGCGTGAATTGGATGCAACTGCCCTCTTAGTTACCAAGCTGATAGGTGTAGACATGAGAGGTGGGGGTTAAAAGACGAAAAACAATATAAGCGCAGCTCAGAAATCCCTCTCCCCCGGTGAGTCGTCTCACAGAACAGAGTGCAAGTCCATCAGGGTTAAAACTAAACAATCTAGCCAAACATAACCGTGTTCCTCTGGAGTGGGTGCCGGGGCATAGAGGCATTATTGGTAATGAAAAGGCTGACGAGCTCGCCAGAAGGGGCTCCCAAACCAACCACCAGTAAAACCAGCAGTCGGTTTACCAAAAACTACCTTCAGAAGAACCATCAACACGTGGGTCAACCAACAAACCACTAAAAGATGGTCCAATATTGAAGGACACGCCCACAGTAAACTAATGGTGGCTGAACCCAACACCAAAATTACTGAAGGGCTACTTAGGAAAAACCGTAGGGAACTAAAAACAATGGTTGGCCTTATAACCGGCTTTGCACCCCTACGATTTCACCAACATCGCATAGGGGTCACACAAAATTCAACCCTGTGCAGACTATGTGAGGAGACTGATGAAACGGCATCCCACATAATCTTCGAGGGCCCTGCACTCACCCATCACAGAATTGAACTCTTTGGGGCCCAAACCCCAATGAGCTCTATTCAGAGCGAACAATTAATCAAGGGCCTCCCACCCCTCATCAGGGGGCTGAGTCTCTTCTATAAAACAAACAACTCTCAGGAAAGTACAATAAGCCAACAGGCTTCCGTGCTGGGGGCTCAAAACCCCCGCCCTGAGAGTTTTTCTATCTACATATACATCAGGGTTAAAAGGGGGGAAGAAAAAATTAGCATTTAGTTGCACATGGATGTAGCAGGGGATTGCACAATGTCTAGCTAGTTCGGTTTACATTAGCTAAATCAACCCCAATGTACCACCACGACCATAAGGAAATACAGCCAGTCACGCTTATTTACAGAAGGTATCATTAAACAGTAAATCAAATGAACAAAATTGTTAAAACTAATGGACTTTTTACGAAGAGAAATAATTTATCATGTTACCAATCATTCCTTATTCACGGTGGTCCGCTGACTGATTCAAGGCCGTCTGAAATGCCGATGAAAACTGACTACAAGGCGGTGTTCCGGAACCTTGTACGAGTAGAAATTGACCCCTCGGGAAATCTGAGCTGATCGTTTATTTGTACACGACGCAAATCGAACATTAAGTTTTCGGGTGTTGTAAAACCCTGAATTATGGGCTCAGTGAAAAGTTTTTCTCGATATTTACTCAAATTTTTTGTTGAGGGTGGAGGGGAATGGGCACGGGTATGTGTCGAGGGTAGGCCCATTTCACCTCCACACATACGTACACACACACACTCACACACACATATAGATATATCAGATAGAATCAGTCAGCGGACCACCGTGTATTCCAGTTCCAATAGGATGATTTTATTGAACAATGTAATTGTCCATTAAAATATTGATGTTCAGTTTGATGCATCATTCAGTTTGTTCTGTACATTTTATTCATGCTCGCTTATTTTCAGGTTTCTCTGTGGATTTCCACAACTTATTTATAACTCAATCACGCTGTCAATCAAGTCAATCACTTATTTATAACTCAAATGGTGAGCTGATCGTAACAAGATTAACTTGAGCACACATTCATCCTATCAGCACTTCCTTTACATCCCCGATTCATACTCAAATGACCTGCAAGAACTGTCAAATAACATAAACTACCTTGCTCATTTCTATTGACGAAAAACTAAACACTCACAAACTTAGTCAGTTTCATACAAATTACTTAATTTCTTCAGTCTTTTTTTCACAGGCCGGATTAACGATAAGCTTAAAGTTAATAAAACACGTTGTATATTTCCACAAAAAATAAGAATTGTAAAATCGATTTCGATGGCCATCATCAATAACAAACAATAACTGAACACACATAAGAAAGGACACCGCTTATATGGTCACAGGTAAAGGGAGATTGAATCCCATTGGGCGAGAGAAATGAAAGGGGCAGGAGGTATACAACCAATTAAGTGCAAGGAAAGTGAAGGGGAATTATAGCTAATCTGATAAAGTGAAGGGAGGGGAAGAATTACTCAATCTAGTTTTCACAGTGTTGGTTCATTCCAAGCTTTACAGAAATGGACTTATCAATGGTGAAATATATTGAGGGATATTGTCATTAACACATTTATTGGATGAGTCACTTTTGATAATTTCGAATTTTTCAAGTTCATTTAACATACCTCCCTTGGACAAAAATGAAGAAATTCTACGAACATGTCTACTTGTCAAATTAATATTGTAACGATGATTGGATTCCTTAAAGTGTTTTGCAAATGAAGACATGCCCTTTTTTTCCTTGACAATCCCCTCATGCTCGTCTATTCTTTCCCTGAATTTTCTACCATTTTGTCCACAATATTCGTGAACACAAGAACATTTTTAGTTTACAAAACCCAATTTTATCCTGAACATTGATGCAATATTGTCAATAAGCGAGGTCCAAAGTACGAAAAGTGACACGAAAAATGCGTTATAAAAATCCGACACAAATCGAGCTTTACGATAATCCGTCTCAGATAGGTATTTCTCATCAGACCAAAGTTCTACAGACTACCAGAGTCCTGAAATTTAGTACACAGTCTTTTGGGGACAACTGAAAGTGATTGGGAGGTACTCAGATCAGCTGTGTGAGCGATAAAGCTAACTGCTCTCCTGTACACCACAGAACCCTGAAATTTGGTACACAGCCTCTTAGGGACCACTTGAAGTGATTGAGTGGAAGTCAGATCAGCGGTGTAAGTGATAAAGCTAACTTCTATCCTGTCTACCCAAGAGCCCAACTTGTACACAACCTCTTAGGGATCACTGAAAGTGATCGCGTGGTAGCCAGATCAGCTGTGTGAGCAATGAACCTCATTTCTCTACTCTACATCCTAATGCTCTGAAATTTGGTACACAGCCTCTTGGGGACCTGTGGAAGTGATCACAAGGAAGTCAGATTAGATGTGCGAGCAATGAAGCTAACTTCTCTCATGTACATCCTAAAGGGCTGAAATTCGGTACTCCACCTCTGAAAGTCATTGAGAAGATGTCAGGTCAGCAGTGTAAGCGATAAAGCTAACTTCTCTCGTGTAAATCCTAGAACCCTACAGACACAGCCTCTTGGGGACCACTGGAAGTGATTGCAAGGAAGTCAGATCAGCTGCGTAAGCGATGAAGCTAACTTCTCTCCTGTACCTACATCCTAGAGGCCTGCTACTACACGACCTCATAGAGACCACTGAAAGTGATCCTGTGGTATTCAGATCAGATGAGTGAGCAATGAAACTAGCTTCTCTCCTGTAATTCGGACACAGCCTCTTGGGGCCCCTTACAAATGATTGCGAGGAGGTCAGATCAGCTGTTCTAGTGATAAGGGTAACTCCTCTCCCATCCTACAGCCCTGAAATTCGGTATACACTCTCTTCTGGAACAGGAGGGTCTTCTTTTTGAAATATTCTTGCTGTTAGGAATAAAAGTGCGAAATATCTACATGGGGTGTTTTCCCCCCCTTTCGTCTTACTATGATGTATAAATGGAACGCTAAGTCTTTAGATTATACATGCTGAATTAACGAATAAAACTGAAACAATTAGTTAAAGCTTTAATTTTGGAATAATCATACAGTTCCAAAAAAAGGGTAAATTATTCAAGCTTTCAACTTAAAAGCAGCATACTTCTTGCAAAAATTACCATTGGTTCTTCTCCTTTGAGCCAACATAAATGGTTGTGTTTAATAACGTGCTCTTTTTTATACACTCCAGCAGTCATGGTTTCACTGCAAACAGCACATTCAACCTGGAACAAGATCATCAGTAATCAGCATGTTGATAATTTGTAATCAAAGCAGTGAACAGTTAATTTGAATCAGTTGTGTGGTACACAACTTCTCCTCTTCCTCTCACAGAGTTTTGAATCGATACCTTTGCTAGGATAAGGTCATAATTTTTCTTTTGTTTTGCAAAAAAATGATAACGGGGGGGGGGGGGGGGGGGGGGAGATAAAGGAACTAAATAATTACTAATTCTAATAATAATGCTAATATGGTTCAAGTAGGATAATGAAGAAGATCTAGACAAAATGCTGTTTTTAAAAATTTGGCGATGAGGAAACCGGAAACAAATTCTAAAATGTGTGAAGCATTATGAGATACACATGTATGGTTGAAACTGTACAGGAAAACGCTGCAAATATTTACACAGGATAAATATTTTTATATTAGGCTGTCCTTCTGTGCAGATCATGTTACGGCTCAAAAATTATACACTACCTGGACAGAACTCAAAATCAGAAAAAACTACTGAGGCCACTGACCCACCTACCGATTGTGAAAGAATTCCTGGAAGTCAAATACTATTATACAATGATTTCTTAGACTACTACGCTTCAACCGCTTCGAGCTTAACGTAACAACTGGGTTGTTACATCATATTGTACAATATGTATATATATATATATATATATATATATATATATATATAACGTAGTCAGGCACGTGTATATATACACATTTATATAAAAAAGAGCGAGTCAAACTAGCTCAGGTTCATCCTAATCCTGCATGCCAAAGTCGCCTCTAATCACAGATATGTTATGATCATTTTCATTTCAACATTTGAGCACTCGTCTTACCCAATCACAACAATAGGTTCATTTCAGCGCACTAAAATTAGTGAACAACTAGACCAGCACAGTAGCACTGTCCAGTGTTTTTTTTTTTTTTGCATTTCACAGTGTTCCTGCAAGCCATCCAGTATTGGGTCATGAAATTCTAAGTCCAATCGAAGGGCTAAATTTTGAACAGAGTCAAAAGATAACCTCGCTGTGTGTAACCTACCTTAAATTCTCATTACTCCCTAACTTCTCAGGCAAGCTCAGTGGTGTGGCTTCGGCACTCTTCGTAATTTTCAAATTGTTCTCATTCGTGAATTTAGCTACCAACTAAGGAGCATTAGTTACAGCTTATTCCTAATCCGAAGACTGGGCTTAGGATACGAAGCGTTACTTCTGTAATGGAAATATCCTCAAATAGACGGGTTTGATCCTACTTAAATGAGAATGTTGACGAAATGGTTTCTGAAAGGTTTTTGAAATGCTTCTAGCTGAAGGTTTACCATCGGAAGATGAGGAAGTATTGAGGTGACAAAGGAGAAGGAAAGAAAGAAGTTTCTACAAAATCTGAAGGCTGCAGTTTACAAAAACAGATAATGTAATACAAATGGGTGCATGGCGTAGATAAAGGTTATTACTATAAAAGCTTTGATGATATACCTAAGCTAGTTTACTACCTAATTTGGGCGTTGGAACAAACCTATAAGTCAAAACTTGCTCACTCTGCCCACCAAGAGATGGAGGACTTCCTACGGCACTGATCTAATCGCAGCCCAAGTACCTACTACTTTCGTTAGAAATAGATATTTCTATTCAATAAATAAAAAATGTGGGGTAGTGGGCATTGAGGAATACATCCTAGGGTTGTTAAGGGTGAAAAAGAGATCAGCTTCTCGTATTAGTTTATTAGCTTAGCGCTTTCACCTTAATTGGCCTCGTCAGAGCTGAAAAGGTGAGTACACCTTGAGTACAGGTTTGTATTATTATGGTAATTCATTTAATTATAATGTAGACCCCCATGAATAAAACCCCCATATATAAAACTAAGGTAATACTAATAGCTACATTAAATTAAACTTAACTCTACTTTGACGAGGGTGTACTCACCTTTTCAGCTCTGACGAGGGTGTACTCACCTTTTCAGCTCTGACGAGGCCAATTAAGGCGAAAGCGCTAAGCTAATAAACTAATACGAGAAGCTGATCTCTCTTTCTCACCCTCAACAACCCTAGGATGTAAATAAAAAATTTGAAAACTCACCAGTTTATGAGGGTCAACTAATGGAGAACTGAAAATTAGTCTTCGATCCGCAGGCACCAATTCTTCATTGTTTGGTTCTTTGTTATCCAGATACAAAAGAACACTGTCAGGATTAGGTGGTGGATCATCAGATTCTCGTGAGAATGCTGATCTTGGAACGTTACACCCAGCCAAAATTGGAGCCGATTTGCGCTTCGTAGGTCTACCTCTCCGAATAGGAAGTTTTACCTCTTCACTCCCTTTTTGAGGTAAGGGAACTATAACTCCAGGAGAAATTTCTTCAACAGGAGGAACGTTGATGATTTTTCTGGATGAACGTTTCCTTCGTGTAGTTTTAAAAGCCTCGTGTTCTTCATAGGCTAAGTCAGCTATTTGAGTAGTCCTTCGAGCCGTTCTCCTTCTACCAGATATATTATTGGAAACTAAAGGATCTTCGGAGTGATCTGAATTCCCTAACCTTTCAGAGTCGGTCGATCTACAAGGAATATCGTTTGAAGAATCTTGTGAGGTGAGGTTGTCTAAAGAGCTGACCCCTAAACTCTCGTTCTTTTCAGCACTATCATGTACACTGCGTACATCACTTACTCCCGTTTCTTCGAAAGACGGTTCTACTTTGTCAGACGCTTGGGTATCACTCAGACCTTTCGAAATTCTGGGGCTACAACTTTTCCGTTTTCTTTTCGAAGTAGGCAACTGATTAACTTTTTCAGACCCCTTTTCAACAGGTTTGCTGAGATCTGTAGGTTGACAGGCATGATTTGAATTACCCATAGGCAATTCTGAAGGTGAATTTCGTGAACAGCCAGGAATGCTTGGCAAAGAAACGGCTTTTTTCGATTCTGTACCATTCTTCCTTCGGTCAGTAATGTTTGTGGGATTATCAGTAATTACTCTATCAACTGCATAAACTGTTTGTTCGTTAAATAACTTAAATCTGTTGTAATTTGTGAGGTAGTTAACAAGGTCTTGAAACTCTTTCGTACTGTCAGCTTTATCCCAGTTACAACGACTGATGAAGTTCGGTTCATCTAGGTTGTTTTTCGAGCGACTTGATGACCTTTCTTTTTCAACTAATGAGCATTTTTGAACAGAGGGAATATCTGTGGGGTCTTTAGTTCTGTTAGATTCTGAATCAATCAGCTCTGGATGATCAGTATGTATTGTATTAAAAATTGTGTAAATCATGGGTTCATTTACGAAACGAGTTCCGTTAGCATTGGTGAGATAATTAACAAGTTCTTTACAGTTTTCCGAATCATCTGATTTTATTACACTAATATTATGGTTTAGCTCGTCTAAATTACTGCCACTCAATGTTTCACCGTTGTTGCTAAACAAATTGGATGGGGGGTGTGGATTGAAAACACTATTCTCAAGCAGCCTTCCAGATTTGCAAGGGTTCTCTTTAGAGAAATTACATAAATTTATGTCGGAAGAATTTTTCATCATGACTTGCTCCCAAGGACATCGATCATTGTATAACCCACCAGACATTGCCTGGGAGCTTTCGCAGATTATATCAAACGGTATGGATGAATCGTAAGGACCTTCATCTTTCTCTAAAGCACCGGCAAAGATGTCATAGTTTTCGTGAAAGATAGTGGAAGGATCATCATAATCAAAATCGTCCATACGTTCAGTCTTCACCACGACCTCAGCGGTATTAGTATCCACATTTAATGGATCATCTACACATTCACGATGATCAGTATCGACGTCCATCTGATCATCAAAAATCCCATTTTCAACATGTGTGCTCGAGTTATCATTGCCACAGACCATACCATTTTCCACTACCAGGTGGTTCTTATTAACTTGAGAATTTTTGGTACTTCTGCCGTACGTCCGGCGATACAGATTTCTACTTTTTGGTGGAATCGAATTTCCTGACGACCCTCGACAATCCATTTCATCGTAGTAATCAGAAATAGGATTCGATACTCCAAAAATTATGGATTTGGTCGGAGGAAAATTTGGTAATTTAAAGGGTATTGAAGAGTCCCTTTCTAAGCAATCAAGTGAATTCTCACTTTTTATTGCAGTAAGGTTACATTTTTTGGAGTATCCTATCGAGGAAACCTTTTGGAAACCTTTCGAGGTTTCTAAAACATTGCTCTTAGTTAAACATTTCGGATTTGGTACAAGTGTCGGAGGTGGTTGCAAAGGAGTTTGCTTCGTCGCGGTTTTTATAGCATTTAGTTCTTTACTTGAAACGAATCTAACAAGTTTAAACGAACTGGGGATCTGATTTTTGTCATTTGATCGTGGCAGAACTTGGGCAATATGCTTGAAAGGGGATGGGGCAGTAGCTCTGGATTTCGGAGACGGGTATTGAAGAGGGGCATGAGGACTAGTTTTAATTTGTAAGATTTTGTCCCAGTTACGACGAATCGCCAGCAAAGAATCGCCGGAAGCTGGGGCGATTATAAACCGACTCGTTTTTGGATCTGAAACGAATCGAGGGGAGAGAGGATTTAAATCGTTGGACAGAGCAACTTTACTGACGGATAGATTGTTCGAACCGGTAGCCTTATAGTCAAGAGAACTGGTGGGCATAGCGATAAAACGATTCGCATTACATACCTTAATTAATTTAGAAATTTCCACTTTAGTTTCCACTGTATTCGGAGAAATATGGTTTTCGTTAGGGTATGATTTCTCAGACGATAAAAGTGGCTTACATTCTATCTTCTGCGATTGTTTTGTAGCCTTTTTCCTATTTTCAGGTTTTTTAACAGAAATTTCTTTTACATATGTTCCTTCACTAGATGGGACTGTAATATTCGTTTCAGTGCATTCTGCAACTTCTGTCTGATGACTGGAATTGCTATTCGTTTCAGTGCATTTTACACATTGAACTGAGGATTTGACAGATATAACTTCAGGAACTATTGGTTTAGGTATGACGAGATTCTTCTTAAATTTTGAAAAAAGGTTAGGGTTGTCTAAAGCAAAGTCCAACGGCCTGGGTGGGATGTACTTTTTTTCCAAATTGTTTGTAATACTGACGACGTTTTTGGAAAGCTTTAGTAGACGGGCTCCATTTTCAATTGATTCAGACATCACTCTCTTAATTGAATAGCAGGGCAACCTTCTGTTCACAACGTTAGTGGCAGTGTCCAGGCCAGGGGCTTTCATAGCCCACGAAAACTGGTTTTCAACTGTGATTTTGACATCAATAAATGAGCTGTTGTCGCTTTCACTTTCGATAATTTTGGCTAACTCTCCTAGAAAAGACGTTTTCTTCTCAACTTTTTCTTTTACACGATGTTGTTCACAATTATTAGATGTTTGTGTAGAAGTGGTTTTAGCCACTGGTGGGCTTGAGATTAGCTGACTGCGTGGAGGGCTCGATATTTTTTCCTGAAACAGAACCATCAAGAATAATGAGAAACATTAGAGGTTGATAGACATGAAGTTCCTAAGAGCTATAACAATTACCACTATATAAAAGATACGAGGTTAGGACACTACCTAACGATACAGTATATGTATAACTTACGTACTACTGGGGTATTCATGGTCTAGTAATTTCAACATCTGGGGCCTATTTCATAAAGCAACAAGTGACAAGTTACAAGCCGATTTTATGTACAAGTTGTAAAAAATGAATGTGCAAGCGTTTCATAAGGGTACAAGAGTAGACTTGTAATGCACTATGAAAATTAACAAGTGTACAGGCGAATTTGGACAAGATACAAGTGTTTCCCCATCATTTTGAACAAGTCACTCATTTACAGTTGTAAAGATGGCCGATTTTTGACCTACGTCCGTTCACCTGTAAACTTGTTATTTTCCAGCATTGTGAGTAGACAATTTTTCGGTGTTTAATATGTGGGAATCATCTTTTGCTGAAGAGTACAGTCAAGAAAGAAATATTCAGCGTAGAGGACGCCAAAGATTTTTTCGGCCACAAATAAACGGTCATTATGTGGGTATTTTTTAGTTTAACGAGAGATTTAGGATGTCTTCCGAGACCCTTGAAAGATTCAAATGGTGCGTGACTCTGTGAAATTTTTCCTGATCGGGTATTGAGGATCTCCCCATCATTGAAAACAAAGTGAAGTGTGAAGATCATCTCGAAGTTACAGATGACATTCCTAACCCAGCAGCATTAAGACTAAATGAACTGATTAATCATTTCCGCTGAATGAAGGAGAAAAATCCGATTATGCCAGCCATCAGAATAAGTTGAAATCAAATACACACTTTCTCCACTTTTCAGTTCATAATTTGTCTGTCTTCCAATCATTACACATTGTCATGTACGATAAACATCCTATCATGTACTTAGAACCTTTTTGTATTATGATTCACTGACAAAACTTCAATTTCGGCATCCCGCTTGACGTTGTTCATTTCGTTTGTCCCCACACGCAATTTTTCTTTTCTGCTACACTTGTAAACTTAGCTTCTACAAGTGTAACTTTTCTACACATGTACTCTTTGTTTTGATGAAACACTTGTTCTAGTTTACTGTGCATTACAAGTAACTGTACTTGTTAACTTGTACACTTGTAACTTGTTATTTTATGAAATAGGCCCCAGATCATCGAAACTTGAGTTTTGATAGGTTCTAAACCGCGTGCTCATTGTCTTTTGCGACGATTCAAAAGTAAAGTTTCGATGTCGAATAATGGAAAAGTGGCCATAATCCTAACTGCAGCTTAGCGAAACATTCTTATTATAGCCGCAAGGGGTACTAGATCAGAGCGCTGCTACGCCATCATTTTGAGGGTGAGAGATTGACGCTAGCGCGGTGGTCAGTTTTCAAACTACTATTGTAACCACCCCCCACACAACAACCCTCTGCCACCATCTCCAATTCCCCAAACTGAATGTTTCCGACAAATTTCAGAATTCGTGGCTATATCATGTCTGTTCAACCATAATGAGGTTTAAAAACGTTTGAAAGTTGCCTAGTTCTGAGGATTATTCAAATATACATGGTTTCCTACTAATATTTTAAAATTGGGGTGGACTACTTTCTTCTTCCGTTACTGGACGTCTTTTCACTGAGTTGCCATTTTTAGGACGTCCCTCAGAAGCTGTCTTATAGGCAAGGCTTCGTTAATAAGAGGGACGCCTATTGGAATTGATCCAGGGGGGGTAGGGGACTACCCAAGCTTGCTGTGTCATCCCGCACATTATCATGATCCAACTTCACCAATCCTCCCTTTTTGCAGTTCAGGGCATGCGATACATTGAAAATGGCACCACATCCGGCACAGTTACTTGGTATACCAAGAGGTGTTTGACCATATCTAACGGTGAGTGCATCCCTTAATTGATTGGCTGACAGGCCATAACTATTACCTACCAATATGTTCAAACCTACAAACACCTCTACCGTTATCTCACTGTCAATTTGTTTCGTGAGTAGAGTTCAATACGTCAATAGAATGCATTAAATCTCGTTCCATTGGTTTGTTATATATCAAATATTACTCTAAAATAATCACTGTTAGCCCAAACCATTTCATTTTATTATTTATTTATTTATTATTTTTTTCTTTTTTGCCCAAGGGCTTTTGATTTTTTCGGGTGTTTTCGATCACTAGGAATCGATTCGCGCTGGTCACCAGACCGGGATAAATCAGGTCAGCTGAATATCTGGAGCTAATTTCTTTGCTAGTCAACTTAAAAAGCTGGAAATTGAGATGGAGGCTTATTGGGACGTGTAGAAACGACTCATGAAGTTTAGAGTCACTCAGATCAGCTGAGTGAGATCCGGAGCTAAGTTCATTGCTATTCAACCTATGAAGCTAAAATTTGAACCCTTGGGACGTCTAGAAACGAATTATGGTGTTTAGAGCCACCAGATTAGCTGAATGAGAGCTTGAGCTAAGCTCTTTGCTGTTGATGCTGAAACCTGAAATGGAGCGTGTTCCACGTTTCTCCACTGCTACTAGAGGCTCAAAGTGAAAGCAAAAGGGGGTCTTGCGAGGCGCGCTGATTCATATATTCAGGTTGTTTTAGCGAATTTGGTAAAAAATATTGCAATGGCTCGGAAATTTTTAAAATCAAAATTTTTGAAACATTTCTTAATTTAAATTTGTTTTGAGGCATTCAGAAACAATTCCTGAAGTTTGCCCTTTTTCATATACATGTGTGTGTGTGTCATTCCAGACGATAACTCTCCTTAGGATTAAGATAAAAATCCTCTTCTTGCGCCTTAAAATCAAGCTTATCCTTCCCAGGGAGTTCGTTGGTCAGCACTTTTTTTAGCACATTAAATTGGTCACATTTAAAAAACTGTACCAAAAAATCACTACAAATGGCTAAAAATCGTTATATTTATAATTTATAGCAGAACTTCAGTCAAAATAAAATTATCAACAATAAACTAGGACATTGATTTTTTTTTTTTTTTTTTTTTTTTTTCTTCAGAAAAGAGTACTTAAATTTCATTAATATTTACTTACTGAAAAATCTATAAAAACTGCAAACAAATCTAGAAACCAAAAATCGTTTTGACTAGACAGATTTTATTTATTATGAGTTTTTTCGCCCTAAAATTGGTTTTAACGAAATTTCGTAGAAAATGAAAATGTTGCAATGGCTCCAAACATTATAAAAGCAACCATTGCACATCAGTGTTGGGCATGATCTTATCATCGAATAGGAATACGATTGTAAATAATCGCGATAATTAATAATTGGTTCTGAGTCAACTACGATTATACTCGTATTCGTCTGTCGGCGATTACACGAATACTACCAATAAAAATGCGTCACGGTCATCAGTTTCAATAGGGCGTCCCTCCTATAATATGCGAATCCTTGCGAATATTACCTGATTCAGAGGGACGACCTATTGAAATAGATTTGAGACAAATAGGCTGAGCTCCGATCGTTGAATTCGCTTTAAGGACGTCCCTCTGAAGCTAGGTAATAGCAAGGCTTCGCATACTATAGGAGGGACGCCCAAACTCACAGTGCACTCCTACCAGTGAACAAATAAACTAAATGAGTTCTCTACACAATGAAAGGTAGTGCACAAGTGTCTAATGCATGGTGGTATAATTATAGCTATGTCTGATATTAATGCCCTCTGCGCTGGAGCATCCTAATTAATCAAAACTCTATTAATCTAACTCGGTATCAAAAAAGATCGACTCGGCTGTAAGTTTTTATCAGATTAGAACTAGTAGTTTGACTAATAGCCCCAGTTAAGCTACTTCAACTCGTTTCCAAATTATCTAAGATATAAGTGGTTGGATATGATTGACGAGTTAAGTCTTCCGAGAAATCTCTATTGCGCTAGACATGAGAAGACTGATGGATGAGTAGCAGATAGAAACGGTAATGTTGTGGGGTTAAAAATAAATTCGCACCATAAGGCAATAGATGAAAAAAAAAAAAGTATATATATATATATATATATATATATATATATATATAATCACAAAATTAGAAAAGATAACAGAAATAACGTCACAAAACTATTTTTTATATTTCGGCTTTTTGCCTTTTTCAAACTAACAAAGAAATTGATTAATTGTAGGGAATTTGTTTACAACGTTGACTAGGAATTTCGGTAACTTTGGATTTAGTTTCATCGTTTTATGTTGAGGCCTGGAGGATCGTAAGCACCCAAAACGTAAACCAATTCCCCACAATTAATCAATTTCTTTGTTAGTTTGAAAAAGGCAAAAAGCCGAAATATAAAAAATAGTTTTGCGATGTTATTGCTGTTATCTTTTCTAATTTTGTGATTGTAATCAAGCTGTTATAGAGTAATTTTCAATAAGTGATATAAATAAATATATATATATATTCTAAATGAATAAATGATCTAGATACGATCATAGATAATTAACAAGGAGCATAACTTACCGAAGTCTGGGAAGTATCAGAGCTGTTCACACTGAAAAAAAGAGAAGTATGTAAGAGACGCTAGCGAAACAAACATTGTCAATATTCAAGTGGTGTACATCTTTTCAAAATTAGCTTTGTCGAGATCGTAGTTCCAGGTTTGGTTAAAGGCTTTTTTGTCAGACAGAAACTGACTGCTCAACGACAACTCAGAGCCATTCAACATACTTTAATGTAACACTTCAGCTTTGGTTTCTAGTGTTTCTGTGTTTGTCAGGTCGTAGTTGAACAAGCAGTGAAAATTATAATAACCCCAGTACAGGGTGGCTCCCAAATGGAAATTTTAAATTTCCCTGACATTTCCCTGACCGAACTTCAGATTTCCCTGACAAAAAATAGCAGTCAAATATTTTTTTTCTCTCGTTATTTTGAAGTAGGTATAACGCGCCACCTTTAATGCTTCTAAAACGAAAACCGTATAATTTAAGAGAGAAAAAAAACCAACCTACTCCAGCATACTGGTGGTAATAATGAAGGTGAAGCATGGGGAAAAAAGATACATTTTTCAAGTAATTGCATTCGTGAAAGAATGTATTACCGATTGTTGAAAAAATCGCATTTAGACATTGACTCCCAAGAAAGGAATGGTTTTGAGTACCTACGTACTTAAGATAACTAAAAATCTTTAAAACTTAGTAAAAAGCACAAAATGGCCAATTCGGTTAAAAATCGTAACTTTACATTTTTAGCGGAATATTACTCAAATAAAGTTTATCAACTATACCTAAATTAGAACATTCAAAAATGTATGCACAAAATCGTACTGAAAATGTCCTCGAATTTCATTAATATGTGCAAAAAAATCAATAAAAACTTCAGGAAAGGTAGAAACCCAAAATCATTTTTTGAATAGCAGACCATTATTTAGAATGCTGAATGACTTTTTATCTAATATTTTAAGGTCTCTCAATTTGTAATCTGTTGCGATGTGTTGAAGCTCAAATTTTATTAATTTAAAATTAAGAGAAACAAAAATATATGACATGGATATTTCTTAGCTCAGAGGTTAATTCCAAACTTTTGTCCAACAGCAAAAAATGTCACGCTTATTTTCACCTACAACTAAATTGTTGCCAGAGAGAATTAACTTCCTGATTTTCCGTCCCAAAAATCGTTCATTGGTAACCGTAAGTTATAATACAAGACTCCACATTTCAACTGGCCAATTTCCCTCACCTTAACCCTCCTGAGAAGTCATAGCTTATGTACCTATACAAACTAGTTGTTGGGACTCTCACTGGATGAATCCACTAGCCTGCTGAATTTGCTCCTAGTTCAATACTGTTGATTTATTACTAGGTGATGTAGTAAACAGAGGAGCCAAAGACATATCATCTCTTACTCTTTGAACAGTTTAACCACCACTCGATAGTTATTTTTGTTATTCGCATAACTCACCTATGAAATTATTTGGAGTTTGATAAAGTACGCTATTGAAGTTTGATTGTTTATGAGTTAGAATATACCTAAAACACTATAAGTAATTACACAAAGTTTTCATTTAAAAAAATCCCTGATAATTAGTGGTTTTTGCAAATTCCCTGACATTCCCCTGACTTTTCCAGTTGGGGGCCACCCTGCAGTAGGTATAATTGCAATTAACAGTTGTAATATCTCCTGGAACTAAGCAAATAATAAAATAGGGTAATGGTCATACAGATAACCAAAGAGATAATGAAATAAATAAATGAAGCAAAATACATAAGCTGAGCTAGGACTTTTTCCAAGGAATTATGATATGAATTTAGATCTTACAATTAAATTAGAAATATTATTTAAGAAACATGTGGCAATCATGACTGTTACTCCAAGTAAATTAATAGCCATGCTGGCCCAAAAATTATAGATAGCCCGGCATAAGAATTCATGAGTAATTTGTCACCAAGTGCAGAAAAAGGTAACCAACTCAAAAACTCAGCAAACGAAACCAATTAATCAACCCTCCTCGAGTGTGGGAGTTTCCCTGCACGTAACTTTTCAGAGACAAACTGACCTCAGCTGAATTGGGGGTCGGGAGAAAAAGGCTCAATGGGACTGCAGGCTCAGGTGTTGCTTGCGGGAAGAAGTCACAGTCGAGTGAGGTCATTGTCACGATGTGTTATGACTCAGAAAGTGGAGAAGTGAATTTGCTACATCATGTAATGTGATACTGTCTCAAGAGAGATTACGTACTAAAGTTTGGGTCACACTCTCTGGCACCATCGTAGCCCACCGTGCTGGCCCATAAAGACACCTCGGCAAAATTCAAACTTATTCTTCAGAGAAGCCCACAAAACGTATTCGTCTGAACAACATGGCTACCAAGGCCAATAAGCGTAAGTTGGACTTTAGAGCAGAGAGGGAGATGGACAGCACGCTTGATACCTCAGATCAAGGTATGTGGCTAGATAGAAAACATGGAGAAGTAAGCTTTTTCCTGACTCAGTTCCTTTCTGGTCATGGGCTGTTTTACGCATACCTCTATAAAATAGGAAAAGTACTCTCCAATATGTCCATACTGCCAGGAAATGGACGATGATGTGCTCCACACTTTCTTCGTATGCAAGCGATGGGCTACAGAAAGAAGAAGGCTGCAGGATGCTCTGGAATTACCACCTCAAGATGTGACACCGGAGGCGGTAGTAGCCAAAATGATTGAACGAGAGCAAAATTGGACTTTTGTAGCTGCCTACGTTGAAGACATCCTCCAGAAAAAGATCATCCTGGAACGGGAGAGACAGAGGAGAAGGGGGCGCATGGACAGAGAGGACTGAAGAAATTTCTCAACGACTCGGCCTGAAGTAATGTGTTGAACAGTTCCAGGCTGAGTTCCAACGTGGGAAAAGGAAGGTGAGGTTTTAGTGGGTTTGAATCTCACATAACCCGGAGTGCGGTCCCTCGCGGGTATCTTACGAGATCCGATTCCCACCTTAGGATCTTGAAGATTCCTCACCTGCCTACAAAAAAAAAAAAAAAAAAAAAAAAAAAAAAAAATGAAAAAAATAAATTAATTTAAAAAAAAATAAAAATAAGCGTAAGCTATCAAGTCAACTGTAGGAGTTCCCTGCATGTAACAAAGTTGTGCCCACACACATGAATGCAGTTCCCATGCATACCTCTCAAACCCATGCTTACTAAGAAACCCTCCTGAAATGAACCCTGGAATTTGGTTCAGTTTCTCCATCAATTATGGATATACAAGGGTGAGGACCCATAGATAATGTGCTAAACTTCGTACTGCTAAACAAAATATACATATAAATATGAATGGATTTCATCTTGATGACTTTGACACTAACCACGTTAGGTTTTGTTCTACGATTTTTCAAAGTTTGGAAAACTTGAGGCCAGGCTGGGAAGGTAGGAACACTTGGACAGCAGGGCACAATGGACCACAGGTTCTTCAAACTTTGAAAAATATGGAAAAAATCATTTCCGGATCAGGTACACACTGGATGCACGGTGCAAAAAATGTATTTGTTCAATTTAACATTTTTCTCAATAATGATTCTTGAAGAAGTCGTTTAAATCATGCAAAGGAATTTATGGTATCGAGGTAAACGTTTACAAGTTAATGTACAATCCAAAATTTACAAAGAACTAAAAATCTTGAACTTGCCACATTTTTTTGGCTAAAAATCATCAAGCAGTAAATAAGAACTCGGAAACAAAAAGTTGGAAAAGGTGGTGCCTAATGAGGTCCTAAGAATTGTACTTGTTTTCAGAAACCTAGATCACAAATAAACGGTAAACCGTGTCAAGCATATAAACTTACACGATATTTAAAAGTTTTTTGATCTTGTTAGCGTTTCCTGAAACGTGGAATGATGTTTCGTGGCGCCAAAGGTCAACGATGTTGTCAAACCAACCTCCACACAGTGAGCAAACATCAAAATTTTCAGGATGGGGATTCTGAAAATAACAAATGATAGAATGAGTTATGCAAGTGAGTAGTACCCAAAAATTGAAGAATTTACAAACGAACCAATCCAGTATAATGAGTAAATATAATATACTTGAAAAGGGGGAAGTTTATCGTCACACATTTTGTAGCAACGAGAATTTACAACTTGGCCGTTTAAGCAAAAGTCATATATATGCATAATGGCCATTAGAGGATTAGAATGAAAGTTGAATGCGAGTGAAAACGTAATTTCAGTATTTTTAAGTGGAAGGATATTTCATCTAAAGAGGTTTGATACCAACTGCACTTTTCTTTGAAGGTTTCATTTGACAGGCCAAGCGTCTATGGGGAGAGAGACCTAACAAGCCTACTACAAGTCATGTCCTAAATTAATGGAAACCTCAAGAAAACTTTTTAACCCTTTCCTTACTGTTAGACTCAATCTTATAATTCCTGAATTACGAGTTCGAACGCATCGATATGATTCATCCACATTAGGTACCAGACTCTCGGCCACACCCTTCCCCATCAACACGGATGGCAAGAAAGAATGCATGTGGGAATAAGACCCAGCACCAGCCTCCAGCCCAGCCCACCGGCAACCCCCACGGCCATGGGTTGGGTCGGGACATGCAATGTTACGAGCGACTCATCGAAAATTTTGCGCTTATTTCGAATACACGTTCCTATACATAATACAGAGTGGCCGAAAAGTCCCTTTACACTGAATATAAGTTTTATAGGTAATAAGTAAAACCATTAGAATTTTTGTTAATCACAAATTTATTGACAATTACTTAATAGTGAACAAGAAAATTAGTCCAAAACGTCGGTGTGCATACCTCCGTGGTCTCGGCACAGCTTGATTCGACGCCATGTTCTTTTACTCATTCGTCGCAGCATCTCGGGTGTGACTCGTCCAAACGCCGCCCTTACTCCTTCTCTCAGCTCGTCATTTGTGACATACCGCTGTTTCCTCACCTCTTCCTTGATAAAACCCCACAGTGCGTTGTCAGCTGTCGTCAGGTCGGGGCTCCTTGGAGGCCAGGGCATTGGGGCAGGACAGTTCGCAGATCCTCGTCCAATCCATCGGTCTGGCAGGAGTTCATTCAGGCGGCGGCGAACACTCAGCGCAAAGTGTGGCGGAGCACCATCCTGCTGCAAAATAACTGTTTCCAATATTCCCCGTGCTCTTAGTTGAGGAACCAACCATTCCACAGCAGCGCAGGTTTCGACTCGAGTAATCGGTCGTCCACTTCTGGGCGCGTCGAGAACGGATCCCGTTGCAAACACCTTCTTTTCCCACGCTATTAATGTTTGCCGGGACGGTGAAGGTTTCCCAAACCGCACTGCAAAGTCATTCATGATTTCCTCCATTGTTTTTCTGTTGTGAGGACGCTCATGCACCCACACAGAAGCAACCAAACGCTCCTCGACACTAAACACACTGGTGTCCGCCATCTTGTCTGGCTCAGATTTGGACTGAGACTGAGGGGGCGTCGGCGACCTTGGGCTGAGCCCTCGTGGCGGGGTGGAGGCGGGGGAGGGGTTTCACTTTCTCCCACCACTGCGCCCTTACCCCACACGTGTCAGTATCAGCCGTCGTTCCGTTTATAACAGTGTAAAACGTAATAACAAATTGTGTAAAGGGACTTTTCGGCCACTCTGTACACTTTCCCAATGTACACACTACATAATGTAGTTTCTGGAGAAAAACGCCGAAAAACACGTTCAAAATTTCTTTCTTTCCATTCAAAAAAAATGTTTTTTCTGTCCAACAGAAAGGTCGTAGAAAATTAGATTTTGGACCAAATGAAACCAACCCCAGCTCTCTAGCTCTGATGGCAGGGCAGAATTTAGCAGTTGTTTCTAGCAAAAGTGGACCAAATCATGCACCAAGATATCGATGAGACAAAAAAATCATTTAATCAGCAATTCTTATAGGAAATTTCAAGCTGATCATAATTATTTTGATCACGATAAACCCTAGGGTACTGAATAGAGGCATCAAATACGTACTTTTGAAGTTTTTGAAATTTCCAGAAACATTTTTCGATCAAAAAGAACGGGGTGTACCCGGACAAGCTCGATTAACTGTTCAATATCCATACTGAATAAAGGAAAATACCGACCCACGAAATCTGTGAGGCGAGCGATCACAACACCTACCCAGGGGTGGGAAGCGACTGCATGGACTAGCAGTGGGCTATGTTCAATACGCGGTGGTCTCTATGGCAATAATGGGTTACAGATCCCCCCCCCCCCCCCATGCGAGGGATGGGTTCAATGTGCCTAATTGGCACGTGGGTCCAAGTCAGCTGAGTCAAATTCCTTTATAAGCATCAAACCATTACACAAATTTTGGACATTTCAATAAAATAAAATGTTTGGGGTAGTTGGCTTTCAGGATTATACCTTCGGGTTGTAGAGGACGAGAGTAATCAGCTTCTCGTATTTTGCAGTTTTTTATTTGCGCTTTTGCCACATAAGGCCTCGTCAGAGCTGCATATAAGTTATATTATAGTGATGCTTTGTTAGGGGGACCCATCCTCTTATCATAGCAGGCAGTGTACCTTTTACATGTTGCTGAAGGCAGAGGGGGGCTAATTTTATTGTTAAAATTAGCGAAATATTAAAATTGTTAGCAGGAGCACTTATCATAGTAATAAGTATGATAAGTGCTCCTGCTAACAATTTTAATATTTTGCTAATTTTAACAAGAAAATTAGCCCCCCACTGCCTTCAGCAATATGTAAAAGGTACACCGCCTGCTAACTATGATAAGAGGATGGGTCCCCCTAACAAAGCATCACTATAATATGACTTATATGCAGCTCTGACGAGGCCTTATGTGGCGAAAGCGCTTAGCTGGAATAAAAAACTATAAAATACGAGAAGCTGATTACTCTCGCCCTCTATAACCCTAAGGTAAAATAAAATGAACACCAGACTTATTTTCTAATGTTTGCCTAACTCGCCATAAATCACC
Organism: Adelphocoris suturalis; assembly: GCA_030762985.1. Classification (NCBI taxonomy): domain Eukaryota; kingdom Metazoa; phylum Arthropoda; class Insecta; order Hemiptera; family Miridae; genus Adelphocoris; species Adelphocoris suturalis. The sequence continues at coordinate 62,338,222 of CM061043.1, forward strand.
GTTCTGAAAGTTAATAAGTATATTTGGAAAACTTCATTCCGAACTTGCACAGGAATGTCAAGTGTCAAAAGGCTCAAAGTTTACGCTTGTTCGTACTGTTTTTGAATACAATGAATTGTGCAACTTCAAGCAACTCTAATCATGGCGGATCCCAAAATAAATTAGGTTAACGACATCACTTGATTCACAAAAGGTGATGAAATTAGATCCAAGAGACACATTGTGACAAGCACAATGCGAATTGTGTCACATTCGTTTGTTTCATGATGTGTCATTGCATGAAATAACTCATTTGGAACTTTTCCGTTATATCCCCCCCCATCAATTTGTCTTCAACACGCCCGCCCGATGTTTCTAGGCATTCCTTCTTACTTAGATTACATATTTACGCAGAATTTGTGACAATTTCAAGCTGTGGGAAGAAATTATATTATTTAAAAAAGAAGGAAAAAAAGAATTTCCGTGTTGTCAGAAGTAGCTGATGTCGGTCAGGATTTGTTGAAACAAATTGACGTGGTTGTGGTTTGATTGCCTCCACATGAATTCGCACAAGTAGAATGCACATGAATTCGCACTAATAGATCAGAATGCTGTGTATAGGTTGGTGATCTGGATGCTCGCAAGCTCACATCTCAAAATTACATAACATCAAGTAGTCAATCCCTTAGTAAAAATACAGATTAGTTGGACAAGTAGATCAGAATGATGTGTATACTTTGGCGCTCTGGATGCTCGCATCTCAAAAATACACAACAACATAATCTAAGTAAGAAGTAATGCCTAGAAACATTGGGCGGGCGTGTTGAAGACAAATTGACTGGGGGGGATAACAGAAAAGTACCACTCATTTTGCGGAACTTGAGAAGATACATTGAGAATGTAATCTTTAGAATTTGGAAAATATTTGTAAACTAAGAATACCTGCAAAATATAATCTGAAGTCAAATATGATTTCTCATATCTCCTCTCTGAATTAAGAAAGATTGAGGTTTCCTACTTTTCAAAGTGAAACGTGCATGTCATGTACAAAACTGTGTAAACAAGATTGATGGTCCCTCAACTGTCCTCACGTTTTGCACATAAAGCCTGTCATGTCTATTGCTATCAGTCTAATAAATTTGGAAAACCTCAATTTTCAAAACAGTGTTGCTCCGAAAAAGAAAAACTGCTTCATTCTAGCGCAATATTACTCACCTACTTATAAACAGTTCTAATCCCTCAAATAAAACTAAAAATTTTCTACAAGGAAATGTGAAAATTTCAAAAAATGAACTAAAAAATTCATTAAAACAATAAAATTCCACGAATAAGCCAATTAAAAATCGCATCATGCTGCATGACTGGGATTTTCCCTAAATGTCAGTATATACAGTATTATTATATAAATTGTATAATTACCCTGCAGTATCGGAAGTGCTTTTGTAATGTAAGAATGTTGTGTGAAATGAATTTGCAGTCCTTCATAACACATTTCGAAACTTCGTATGCTTGCAATGTTGATTCCCAAAATTCGTTTACTTTTTCATCAGCCCGGTTATACATTATGTCACGGGAATGGCAATTGGCAATATGGGCATCCATTTCTTGTTCACAGTGAGTTCTTCCAACGCATTTACTACAAGAAATAGTCAATTTGTCCCATACTTCGGGCTGAAAGGAACAACGAGAAATAAGTAAAATAAAACAAAATAATTAATAAAGAGGATCAGGTAATCTAGAACATGGATAGTTGTAGCGAGCTTACCGTACACATTAAAAAGTGGTCTTCCATCTTCGAGATGAAACCCGTAACGTAATGGCAATAGGGATTAAGGCACACAATGCACCCTTTAGACTCCAGATAAATCCTCCAGTGATTCTTAATTGTTTGTTTGAAGTCCTCGGATTCCAAATACTTTTTCTTTACAGATTCATATAATGAATCGTAATACTGAAGGCTGAAATGAGGATGGGTAAGCAGGGATAGTTCGGGTTACACATAACTGATGAATAAACGAACGCCCTAGTGAAGTTAATTCATAATTATGTCAGGGTGTTTTATTAACAATTGTAGTGGCACCAAACCATGTGTCGGACAGAGCCAATTTAAAGACAAAATTCAAAATACAGCAGAACAGGCGCCTATAAAGAGGCCATTGTACCAACCTAGATTCAGCCTGGCCATGTTGGCAGTACTGTCCTTGGTCCCCAAAACCTCATTAGCTGGAAGAATCCCCAGGCATGTCTATGATATGGTGTGGCCAGGAAATTGGTGGGCATACAACACCCTCAAATTCCACCCGAAGATTTTGATAATAAAAAGTTAAAGATAGGGATGTGCAAAATCCCGATCCAAAGCAACACGCAGCCGAAAGAACAGTGAGGTTTTCGGAACCACTGACAGTGCTGCCAACATGACTGGGCTGAATGTAGGTTGGTACGACCTCCTTGAAGGTGCTACGACCTCCTGGTGTTTTTTGAATTTTGTCTTTAAACTGGCTCTTTCCGACATATGGCTGGGGGCCACTACATTGTTAAAACACCCTCTAGTGCCCCCTAGATATAATGAATAATAAAATAAGATCATTATTTTCAAGCATGTTTCCTCCACGATGAGCATGGAGCTAGATAGAGGGAGTTAAGTTGGCTGGTGCCTTAGACCAGTAAATCTGGAACCAGTAGATCACGATTATGAACTGTGATTCGGCAAAGCTGGAAGAGATGGCTGAATAAAGAAGTGACATGATATCAGGATAAAAATGTCGCCTAGAAAGCTAGATAGTTGAACTAGTTCAGAATCGCCTCAACATGATTTACGCAGATGGTAAATTCCTGGAGATCAGGCTATGTTCTCGGAGTTTCACATACACAGGTTTCATCGCCAACTTGACAGGTACTTACCCAAGGCAGCAAATTAGGAAAATGAGGTGGAATATATTCAAATTTCATTCATGTTCAAGCTGAAAGGTGTGTTCATGTCTGTGTTCACTCTATGGATACATCTATGTTAAAAAACATGACTCACCAATCTTTTGGAGTCACTTCGTAGGCGTATGGATGGGATACAACTGTGTGATTGAAGAGAGATTTTGTTGTAAGGGTCCCATGGGGGCAGTATTTACAGAAATTCAACAGATCATTACTCTGAAAGAATAGAAAACCAAAGAATAAAAAATATTTTATATTTATATAATATTATCTATTGGCGTCAATCGAACATCAAATCACTCTCATCAATGCAGAACTACTGGAAAGAGTAGATGCCAATTTTTGGGAACTGCTTCAGAACTGTATTGACGAAAACGGGCATCATATGCCTGATGTAATTTCTGTACCTAATATTCTCAAATGGTAAATCCTTAAAAATGTCCTGATATCAATAAAACCTTTCTTTTTTGCTAAATTAACGAAGTTATGATTTTTTTCAAAAACACCCTATTCCTCTGCCACACCCTGTACTTTCGATGCTTAGCATATGCCGAAGTCTGAGCAATGGACTCCCAATCCTGGCTTCAGTATGAAGAGGCGCCCGTGTTCGAGTATCAAAAAACGCCACCTTCTCACAGTCCCAGACACCCTAAGCCGCAATATTCCCAACCAGTCGTGAAGCTTCATCTATGGATTCTCTGATGATTATACTATTGAAAACTTTACCTAATCCTAATTGCCCTGAAACTAAGGATAATGTAATAATGTACAATCTAGTGAAATATTTACGTTACTAAATATCAACACACCTTTGCCCCTTTGCACGAGTCGATGTGGTCAGCTATTTCAGGGACAGTCAAACCGATGCAGCGGCAGCCTTTCTTCGGACATTCAATGTAGTTTTTCTCCTCCAGTTGTATAAAGCACGATATTAGCTGCATCCTAGTGAGCTTTTTCAAGGGCAGTGTATTGCCCTCGCACTGCAGGATAGGTTTTCTATTACAAAAAAAAAGCATTAAGATGAAATTGAAAGTAAATTTAAATGCTTCTAGCACATTGTAAATGTTTGTAATAAAGAAATAATTACTGCAATACCAAATAATCGCCACTCGAGTAATTTGATAATGTGAAGCTGTGTCAGTTATTGTTGCTGTCATACCACACTTTCGTTTTTCTTGTTCTGTTGCTCCTCATTCAATCTGTTTTTTTTTTTTTGTTTTTTTAAAGATTTTAAATTTATTTGTCTATATTATATGCGCCAAAAAAAAACAAAAAAAAAACAAGCTTTCCAAATGTTAAAAATTTTTTGCACCAAATTATGCTGAAAAATGTACTTAAATTTCATTGATATTTGCTGAAAAATCGGTAAAAACTACAAAAAGCCTAAAATCCAAAATTTGTTTTTTCTCGAAGAATATTATCTGAAACTAGTTTTTTGCCATGAATCTGGTAGTTAAAATTTTCTCTGCAGTCAAAACAGCTTAAATTTCATAAAAAAGTAGCATAACATAACACGATAATAGCTAGCTGTATGCTTTAGGCCCTCAAGATGACTCAGTTCACATCAGATATCAGAGGCGAAATAACAGAGGCTGAATTCATATTCTTGCGACGACAAAAGTCAAACTGCTGATCATGTATAATTGATATGCATCACTATTCTCGAACCTTGCAGGTTATATTGGTGTTGAAGTTGCTGAATCCAAGAGAGGAAAGTTCCTTGAGACCTAAGCCGAGCTGTGGCAGGAGTGTATCCAGACCAGTGAGCGACTTCATTTCACAATATACGTTCAGAGTGCCAGTGCTGCAACACTCCTTCAAAGGCTGTTGGAGTTCCATCGCAATTTTTGGGGTAGATTAGCTGTGCCTTTTTTGAGTTACACCCAGCTCTGAAATCCATGGAGGTCACCAGCAGTTCATATCCATATTGTATGACTGGTCTCACGTAATTCTTGAATGCTAAGGTAAGAACATCCTGTGATGCACCCCAAGCTTCAACAGGCCAGATTTCCAGGAGTATTTTAGTCTGGAGCCAAGTTTTACTGCTGGGTTTATGGCATATTTTGTCTGGACTTCCATCAAGTTGAAGTGGTATTGTGTGGCTATTTGTAGATGGAGTAAACAGTAACTTGGTTTTAAAGATTAAAGTCAATTTCATTAATCTTAGCCCAGTGTGCAAGTTTTGCCAGCAAGTAGTTTATTGCTGACTCAAGGGCTGGTATACTGCTGGAAGTTGCCCAAACAACAAGCTTACAGGAGTGCATTCACACCAGACACATCCGTGAACACTGGGATAATGTTGAGGGATTATCATGATGTTGAACAGAATTGGGCTCAACACTGAGCCTTGTGGTACACCCTGCTTGGTCGTCTGGAAGGATGATGTGGTGTTGTAATCCCTGATGAACCCTGAATGAAGCCAAAGCTTCTGCACAAGCAGGTTGTGGAAACCCCAATCAAATGCAGTCTTGAAGACTACAAAGACCGCCAGAATGAAGGGGAGGGTATACGAAGTGGGAGGAAAAATTAGGCGGGGTTAGACTGCCAGCAAACAGAAAGCTGGTGACGGTGTTCCCCAAGGACACTTACTCGCAACACACCCACAATCGCCATGACTGCTACAATCACCCACATGCAATAGCTAAGCAATGGACGAAAAATAAAAAATTCTGTGAATTATTAGGCCCCACATGGCCCTATCAATTATCGAAGAAATGATAGTAGGTAATATTTCTAGGCCAAGTACAATTTTAATTAAATTACCTCTCTTTGGGATTTGTCCCATAAGTTTTCAACGATGGCAATTCACTGTCACCTGTCATTTTTCCCCACTTCATGTTGGGAGCATCATCTTGTTCAGGATCCTGAATAATTACAAAGTTAGATAAGTAAGTGATTTTTAAATATAATGAAAACTTGTAAGGACCATATTCTGATAGGAAAACTCTCTTTTCTTAATGCCTTAGTGGACGAGATAGACTAGCACTATCACTTTTTGCGACAAGAAGACATGATGTAGGGATTGTACCTAAGTACTTAGTGATGTTTGCTTCTTATTGTATCAGTGATCTACTGAAGCCCTGCCCTTGCAAAAGATTTCTGACAGACTAATTATGCCTACAATTTAGCAGTGTCTATAACATGCATATGCCTAATATATTGAATAGATGATAGATAATTAAAAGATAATGCTTTTTAAAATTTTGCAAAGGCCACATTATTCCCGAGTGATTTAGAATAAAATTAATTGGCTGGTGAATTGCAATTTTCGGCATAGATGAATCTGAACAGGCTTATGGCTCAATTCACAGAGAATCAAAAGGGCCAACAGGAGGAACCAGACTTGGTCGCACAAAAAATACTGCATGTAGATACCTACCCGCAGGATTAACAACATAGATTTTCCTTTTTTTTAAATTAAGGTTTAAGCCGCATCTCAACCAGGAAGGTCATTAGCGGCATTGAACAAGGTGTCTAAAGGGACACTGGAAGTGGCACGATTCTAAGGGGAGCCATGTTGCCATCCTTGACTAAAAAGGAGCGCTATCATGGACTCCACTGGCAACTCGGAGGGGGGAAAAATGAGGGGTACAGTGATGACCACTGTTTAGCCCCCAAAGGAATCTAAAAAAAACACCAAAAATAAAATAATACAACTAAAACTATATGTAAGATAGGGAAATACTATATACATGCTATTATATATATATATATACAATCAACGAAGTTGATATAAAACTACGACTAGATGTATATAAATATATCACAGATCGGATATCACAGTTCGTAGTAGAAGTCATTGGCTCTCAGGTACAACAACAGGGATCGGACCTTGTCTGGATAAAACGTCAACCCACAGGGGGGGGGGGGGGGGCTGATGCTGGACTCGGAGGTCCACAAGGGCTGGGCAGTCCTCCAGAAAGTGGGGGATGGACAGATCTCCCTCACACACATCTCGAGCTTCTGCACTAAGCAGGTGTCTGTGAGTTAGACGTGTATGGCCAGTGGCAACCCGGTTGACCACTATTCGATCCCTCCTTGGAAGTAGGGTTACGAAAGGGCCCACCGGGCTCAAGTCCTGAAGGACACCACGTAGCCCAGTGATCTCACCCTGCCATTGATGATTTTCCTATTGGTGGCGAAAGTGTAACTACAGATGACCTAACCATGTTGAAGTCGGAGGTCATATAAATGTTATTAAAATGATCCTCGCGACAAAAATCAAATATACAACGTCTACAATGAAAAGTTTTGCAACATCCCTCAACAACTGGAAGACTATTTTAGTATAGTACAGGCCCGCTGCAGCGCCGTCCCGCTCCTTCTGCACTTCTATAACCTGAGAGAGCTATACCATCAGCTATAACACCTCCAGATGATACTAGAGGCTGTGTAACGGCCCAAAAATATTTGATACCTCGACAGGAGTTCGAACTTGCGTCGTTACAACTACGGAAAATTTCCCGAAGTCGCAACACTCCAACGATCTGAGCTATGAGACCGGGGTTGTCAAACCTCTTCGACTATGAGAGTTATTTTCCTGGAGCGTAACATTTCCCTGGAGCGAAATACCGGCCGTGTTGGCTGGTTTGGGGTCGGACGAATGACGAAGTGAAACTGCAGGCCGCTGGCTCAGCAGATGCTCGCTGGAACAAGTCAGCAGTCGAGTGAGGTCATTGTCACGGTGTGTTTTGACTCAAATGAGCGAGGAAGTGAAAGGCATAACGACACGAAATGTGATGTTTACAGTATTTTGGCTCGAGAGGGATTTAATTACCTAATTATTGTATCCAATGATTTCGGGTCCTATTTCGACTGGGCCACTGTAACGGTCCAAAAATATTTTATGCCTCGCGTCGTTACAACTACGGTAAATTTGATCTAAACTATGAGGCCAGGATGATCAAACTCTTCGACTGTGAGAGTTATTTTCCTGGAGCGTAACACTAGAGACTGCAAAGAGAGAACTAAATACTACGAAAATCACTTTAAAATATTTACCACCTTTGACATCACTGATCTAAGAACAGCAAGTAACGTAAGATCCCGATGAACTCTACTTACCTACCAAACATGTGTATAAGTAACATAAATCAAAGCCTCTTAAGTAATGGCCAATTACTTAGGTACTAATTATTTGAGCGAGATCTCAACTTACTGGCTTTTTTTCAGGCTCAGGAAACATAGCAGGGTCAAGTTTACGCTTCAAGATCCTGCTATTCATGTTTCACAATCGTATCCCAGCACTTAATCAGTAGATGAATATAATGTTGATTTACTTCGGGGGCCGATGAATAAAATTAAAGAGGAATTAAGTTACAAACCACACAGGTATGCAGCAACATTGTACACAACAGTTTGTCATCTTAGATACGAACACCAAGGCGCGGTTCCGTTAGAAACTTCAATGAGTCAACCAGGTATAGCCAGTAGTTTTAAAATCAATATAGGTAAAGTAATTGTAAGATACAGACTGAAAATACATATTGAAAACTTGAAATTAAAACTTAACCATTCCACTTCTGCCTTCACCTACCTAGCTGCTACTACCGTTTAATTTTTGACTTTTTAACGTTGAGGAGAAAATCGGGAGAACCATTATTCATGAGCAGAGAATACCAACCAAGTATCGCGGTTCCAGCCGAATACCTGTTCCCTGCAAAGAGCTCATAATAGGATAGAAAGGAAGGTCGTGGAGGGGAAAGAAACCACTTGAGACTCCGCCCAGTCGGGGAGTGAAACCAGATAGCCAATGGAAAAGCTCTGGCTGGCGTACAATTTTGAACAAAAGTTAACTTTTGGTTTATTATATTTCCAACCCCCGGACAGTTATTTTTATTTTTTTTTTCGGATTCTACCAATCTTCATACATAAACCAACAAATTTTGAGGGGGGGGTTAACAATTTTTTTTTTCTTGGCAGGTCAAAGTGGTTCATTATTGAAAATAATCGTACACCATAAGTTACCCTTTTATTCAAAATTGTTTGAGTTATTAATTACAAAATTTAAACCTATTTTTAAACATCACCAACAAATTTTTAGGAATGGCAAATTTTTGTTTTTTCTTGGTCAATTACAATAATTAATGATCAATTATTTAAAAAAAAAAAAAACATATTGGTAAGTAATGCATGCATTGCAGGGACCACCCTATGAATGAATTTTATATAATTTTGCTCAGAGTTAAAATAAGAGAGATTATCTCATTAATTCCCTTGCAACGACTCAGTTCCAGTTGTAAGTGGAAATCATCAAAAAACCAACCGTAACGCTTTTTTCGTTTATGTGCCAAATTAAAGACATAAGCAATACTCGGTTTTAAGCGGAAATCATCATAAAAACGATAAGGTTGTATTCGATAATCATCAGAAACGCTTGCATACTACACATTGGGACATTTTATGACTTGATTAGGAAGTAGGTATTCTGCAGTATTCCGTTATTATGAACATATTTCACGTTATTACTTTGGTCTTTCGTTTCAGTTTTGGGTAGTCATCTAACAGTTCAGTTCAGTTTATTTAAAGCTTTATTTTGCCTACCTACCTACTTTTCGGAATCATGGTACTCACGTTTAGTGTTTACCTATGAATTTTCTTCATATTGGCGGACAGTCGCTAGATGACAACAACAACAATTTTCTTCATAAGAAAATGTGGTCTGTATTTGCAGAGTTGAAACTGTAAGTTTACGATCACAAAACTGGAGGGTGAGGTAAGTTTTGAAATGAGGTTTTATAATAGTGTTAAGGTTACCCCCCTCCATACGATTGTAAGCTCCGCCCCTTCGAGAAAACTGGCTTCATGAGCTTCCGCAGTTTAACAGACCATGCCCTCTTTATCCTATTATAAGGTCTTTGGTCCCCTGCCTTGTTCCTTCTCCTGCGCTATGTAACAGCTCTTATCCGTTGTCATGTGGGAGGACAGTTGAGTAATAATTCTTCTTCTTCTTCTTTTTTTTCTCCACTTAAGTAATCATATTTTTGTTTCATCTAGTTCTCATACTTTTTCCTTTTTTTCCCTCTAATTTTTATTGAGCAATTCGATATTCGTAATAATTCTAAATATTTGCCGTAATGTACAGTTTATTGTAATTTTACCATGCGTGGTTCATGTGACCTGCTACGGACAAAATTTATGTCTTTGGGCCAATAAATGTTTTATTATAATTATCATAAGGGATAAGGGGCAAAACTGGATAAATCGAACAACGGAAGCTGGAATCACAGAATACAGGCTAGAATGGAACTATGACAATGGACAAGAGCAGTTACATTGAGCAAGAGCAGGAGAATGAACAACCGGTATTCGGAGCAGGTATTCGGTTAGAACCGCTTGGTTGGTACCTACTGTGGAAGATCGCGTTTTCCTGAGACGCTCTTGGAATCGCGCACACACACACTTATGTCGAACCTAGCGTTTTGCGTGTACAACAAAATAAAGAAGAAGACAAAAACACCAACAAAATTAATGAAAACACATTTAATTTTTTCAAATATTTTAATTGTTAACTCGAGTTGTAGGTGCCTCAACTAGTGTTTAACGTTTATTGTAAAGTGTTGGATTTTAAATATTTATAGTTGTAAATGTATGTTAATTTATCCCCCACTAGGTACGTAATTGGGAAACTATTGAAATAGGTAGCTTACTCTTGTTTCGTTGTAAGTACGTGTAGGAACAAACCCCTGAGCAACAGAGACATAGTTCTAGAATGAATGAAATACAATCAGATCTGGAAGTTGAATTCAATTCGAAACGCGATTTAGCTCTCTCATTACTGGAAGATTTAATTACCATTGAAGGCGCTGGAGTTAAAGGAGTAAGCAAATTGAAGTCCAAAATAAAACAAGAGCTAGGTTTCTTGAATAAGGTGAGTTGTTAACAAAAACGTTGGTATGCTTTTAAGATAGGCATATTGAGTACCCATCTAGGTGATGAATTCCATACTTCACGTGTTAATATGCATTGATTTCATTTTTGTACGTCCGTGAAGGTATACAAGATCCTGAAAGAATAATCTCTTTACTTTGCTCAAGATTTGAGGACGACCTAATAATGTTTACTTTTTTGTTCGCAGGTTAGGGATGCTGGGAATCTAAAGAAAGAGCATTTAGCTTGTTCGAATATACACCATTATAGTGCGCTTCTATCTTACATTAAACAATCGGAAAACTGTGTATCAGTGCTGGAAGTTTTCAACTTTGTAGATGAAGATGCTGGAAAGAAGAAAATCTGTGTAGACGTAGTCTCTCAAGGGAAGTTAAAATGGACAAAAGTTATTGCGAGGAATCCCAAAGCTCTTTTACAAATCCTGAAAGGTGAGAACTGACAACTGGATGTTGCCCACACATTTTACTCGTCGATTTTGTGACTGATAAGCGACCGTGAGAGAACCTCTTTGGTGTTGTTGGCGTAATCGTTTCATCGATTACGAGCTATGTGAACATGATAGTATCAATCTAAAACCAACATGGTAGTGGAAGATATTAGAGCTATTCCACTCACATCTCCAACTTCTAATCCTTCTGTCTAAAGTCACCCCTTCATTGCTAGCTATGTGAGCATGATAGTGTAAATCTACAACAACATGGTAGTGGAAGATAGTTGAACAGTGTAAGTGCTTAACCATTGGATAAGCCCATACTACACAATAAACCGTGATGACCCAGCCTGTTGGTTGATAAAAAGCTGGACAATCATTGCACATCTCCACACTGACCACCAGTGGATAATGTAGTCTAGCAGCTGCTGGTCAGCACTGGAAACCATGTGTGGATGCTCTGCAACCCAAATTAGTCTGATGAGATCCTTGCCCATACTTCTTCCTTTTGATCTTTCGTGAAAACCCGTCTTTCTTAAAGACCAGGCATCGAAACTATTCAAGATCATTATGCATCCGCTCATACATGCAGCAGCTGAGTGGTGCCGCTTGGGCCATCGGCTAGAGAAGTCCTCAAGAGATTGAAGCTATAAATAAACATAAGTTTCTCTGTGTTTAGCTATCTCTCCATCCACTGTGCTACAGGTTTCTTCTCATTGAGCAGCCACTGGTCCTACAAGCCTCACAAAGCTACTTGGCGTAGAGATGTTTGAACACACCTCCTTTTGGATCTGACTTTTTGGGAAGGGGTTGCCAATATAATTACATAATGACATTCATGATAATATCTTGGCAGTTGACTATTGATGGTTATGTAGAATTAGGTAATGAGAGATACGTACTTTTATGAGTCCTTCAAGTATTTTTCCTGCTTTGTTTCTATTTTTTCCTGTCTGTTCTTTTTTATAGCTTACTTTGTCTTGGTTTTAGGGGAAGGCGAATATCTGCAAAAGTCTGTGGTGGATCATGCCACGGAGTACCTGACTTGTGCTGAGCAGAACCTTGTCCTATTTAGACCTCCAGTGGTAATACACATGTTTATTCTTTTATTATCTCTTGGTTACATTTCTTGATTGATTCTTGCGGTGAAAAGTATGTATATATATTCTTAATGTTTTATGGTTCATGCATATTGTTACGCAGGTCGAGTTTCATTTTGCCTGTGGACTAGAAAAAGAAGTATCCGATGTTTTGGAAAACATTGGCGTCCAGGTGAGTGGAAACATCATTGATTCCGAAAACAATTCGTTGGTCCCTTGCCGAACGCCAGAATATCTCAGTTCCGAGTAAGTGTTTTTATTTGTTTCTGTCAAAAGATTTCTGGAGTAGGTGTGGGGAAAAAATGATCGAAATTATGAGACCCAGCCCTATGTAATTTGATTGGTGAGGTCGAAACTGATCCTAAATGCCTCACGCGTCTGATTAAAACTACGAATTCTCGTGGATCAGTATTAAAGTAAACATCCAACTTATGACGAAAACTTTAGATGAAACTACATAATTATAACCCCAAAACCATGAATGTACCAAAAATCGAATTTTGGGGTTGTCGTCAGCTATGATAGCTATTGTGCTCCTGTACATTATTAAAAACTTGTAAATTTTTACCGCTTGCACGGAAAAAACTCATGCATAGATATGTCTTTCGTAGGACCCATTATGCTGCTTAACTTTTAGGTGAGATAAGAAACAGTAGGTGAAATCACCTAAATCGAAAATTCGAATTGTTTTGTTGTTGTTTCGTTAATTGCTAAGAAATAGTGATTTCCTCATTTTCTGGATAGAGTAGCGTGATTAGTAACGTAATGAAAGTAAGTAACAACCTAGTTACCCATTACATTTTGTGATCACGATTACAACATTAAAAAAACACTTTGACAATTTTTTCTGGAATTTGAATGCTCAGAAATGTATAACGTTTGTATTTGTCTGAATGAATTGTTTATTATTAGTTAGGATTGCTTTTTGTCAGTTCTTATTGGTTAATATTGCATTTTTTATAAGCACATACAATCAGGGGTTTGTTACCATTTTTGTTTCGTATGAACCTAATAGGTATGTTGGGGTAGGTACATTGTTGGAATTTAGGTTCATTTTGGTGCTAAGTAGTGAAATAGTGCCGCCATTCACCTCATCCTTTCTTTTGTGGTTTTTCGCTGAAGAACTGATTTGTATTTGATTTCAAGATCAGATATCGTCTGGAATAACACATTATATATATATATAATATATCATATTTATATGTGTTCTTCTAGACTATCAATCCCCTCAGTATTGAGATAATAATTCCGTTCTAGCGCCAATAAATCAAGCTTTCAAAATGAAAATATGAGTTCGTTGCCCAGCACTTTTGGAGAACATTAAATTGCTCACGTAAAAATAAAAAAAAGTGCTGAAATAACTAAAATAGGTTAAAACCCGTTTTTATTAAGCACAATTTTAGACATAAGTTTTCTATCAGCAGCAAGCAAGAACATTAAAAAATGTACACGCAAAATTATGTTGAAAAATGTACCTACTTAAATTTCTTATTTTAGAACCATCAAAAAACTGAATCTTGGAGTTACGGCTATGGTAGCCTATGTCTCTGCCCTCACCAATGGAAACTGTCATGTTAAGTTGGAAGGCAAAGTCCTTAGCCAACAAGCTGAATGGGAACGAGTTCGCCCCGTCAAACCAGTCCTTGACAAATATTTTGAAGGTTTGTTAGTACTTCGTAATATACATTTATCTGTGTTGTTTGCATTTTGGTTGGGTGAGAAGCACATTAAAACGAATATTTATATTCTGGGGAAAGAAAAACTTTTGTGTATTGCTTAATAGTTTCTCTTGCAAAAGCTCATCGCTTCGCCCCTCGCTGGAGAGATCCCAGACCCACTTTTGCTTTCACTTCGTTAAACATTGGAAGGAATGTGGAAACACGCTCCATTTCAAATTTCAGCTTCATACGTTGAATAGCAAAGAACTTAGCTCCGGATCTCACTTAGGGCTCTAGACTTCATGATTCGTTGCTAGACACCCCAAGGGTTCTCCATTTCAACTTTTCGCTTCATAGGTTGAACAGCAGAGAAATTAGATCTGCCACTACTTTAGTCTCGTTTTAGTGTGTAATTGGCTTTCACCGGGACCTAAAAGTGAAAAATGTTACAAAATATGGTCACAAAACATTGTCACAAAAAAAGACTAAAGTAGCTGCAACCCCAATTTTTTGAACGTCTACAAACGAATCATGAAGTCTAGAGCCCCCCCCCAAATTAGGTCAGCTGACTGAGATCTGAAGCTAAGTTCATTGCTATTCGAGACCAAAGTAGCGTGGATCTAATTTATTTGCTATGAAGATGAAATTTGAAATGGAGAACTGTTAGGAATTCTAGAAACGAATCATGAAGTCTGAGGCCCCCAGATCAGCTAAGTTAAATCCGGAGCTAAGTTCTTTGCTGTTCAACCTATGAAATTGAAATTCGGAATCGAGGCCCCTTAAGCGTCTAGAGACGAATCGTGAGGTCTAGAATCTCCCAGATCTTCTGAGTGTTATCTGGAGCCAAGTTCTTAGCTATTCAACCTATGAATCTGAAATTTGGATTGGAGGTCCCTTGGGGCGTTTGGCATTTTAGCGCCTGGGATTTAAATGCCCAAGCGGCTCCACAGTCCTGACTTATTTTCCACATTTTCGCTTCTTTGACTTGCCTGTCTTCATAAAATGTTCAAAATTCGCCCAAATTTCATCAAATTTGGAGAAATTGTTAGTTAAATTTTATAACATCTGATAATGTTAAATATCTAGGTATATTTTTGTACCTTATGTTTATCTTTGTATACCTTTTAGTGAATTTTTGTATGGTCACTATTTTTAATATTTATTTGTCCGTAAATGTACACCCACTACTACTGCTTCTACTTCTACCTTACTACTATTACTTCTATGTGACAAAAAGAAAAGAGAAATCACAAGTCAATGCAATCAATGGCTAAATGCAACTAGTGCCCACAAAAATGGCAAAGATATACAAGTCTAGGGGGTGAGACTTCCTTAAAAGGGGAAGGATGAAACGCCATCTCATAGACCATAGACGGTAGATGTTCAATGTGAACACTGCCAAAGGTCAAACTCAGAGTCAAAGAAACCATAAATGATAAGATGAATGGAATGACGTAGTAAATAACTAAAAAAGACAAACCGCATAAATGCGGACCCCGGCAGAGAGGTGCACCCCAGCAGACCCCGATCTAAGACCCCGGCGCTAAAGGGCTAGAAACCAATCGTAAAGTCTGAAGATCCCTAGATCAGCTGGGTGAGCTCCGGTCCTAAGTTCTTGGCTATTCAATCTATGATATAATAGATGAAATATAAATGTGTAATAGGTATAAAATATTAGTGTAATATATGAAATGTGTCGTAAAGATGGGCAACATGAGGTCTAAAGAACCTGCAGATTTGGTATGTTTCAGATCCAAGTTTGGTATGTTTCAACAGAAAGACTCCTCCAATATGGAGAAACCTTTCAAAAAAGTCTTTTCCAAAAATATTAGGCTCATGGTATTATCTTCTGTTTACATTGTTTAACTAAAATGACTATTGAAATGATCTAAGTTATGGTTTTAGTAGAGTTTATAATATAGTATAGTATAATGAAATATGAAATAAATTGGAAAATAATAAGTAACATTATTTTGAAACCTTGACTGTTTCAGGAAGGCAGTTGTACGCTTGTAAAACAGCTGTGGATACGTTTAGAGCTATAGTGGATGCCATAGGTGGACCTGGTGAGAAAGTTAGGGCTTATGATCTGTTGGAACGAATCACGGTAGTCGACGATGTCCCATGTACTACTCTCCCTGAAGGTGGACAAATAAAACCAAGATCGTTAGTTATTTTTGGCACTGGCCAATCGTTACACGCTATCACTGTTACCGCTAATACATCGTTCGTTAGGGCTGCACAACAACAGGTGGGTGCATTTTTATTTATTTAGTTCAAGATGATGAGTGCCTAGTTCACCCTTCTCAATTCTTGTAACTGCTGCTCCCGAGGCTATACCTAGAGCTGTTGGGTGTTGCTGTTTAATTGCTAAGCCCTTGGAAGGGTTAACTACTCTTTTCCGTCACCTCTGTCACACATAGCGTGGTTTCAAACCACCCCCCACTCTTTAATATTGCCTCTCCTGACCCTTTGCAGAGCCTTCATGGGCAACAAGTACTCAACATTTACCTCTTAACACTCACTATCACCCCTATCCTACTTGTTCACCAGTCAGACCCACCCTACTTCCAGGAGTGTGATGGATATGGTAGTACCCCTTCCCAATTGTTTTACAGCTGCCTCTGACCTGAAGCTGAAAGGTTTCTGGGTTAATCTCTGGGTGTGACAGGCTAATCGGACAGCCCTTGGAAAGAGTAAATACTCCATTTTTGTCATGTAAAAAAATTGGCAATTGAATCCATGGATTATCTTCAAATATGAATTGAAATATTGCTTATTTATATGCAATCCGATAAAGCCTTAATCAACCAAGTTGTGATAAGATTTGGGTATGGAGATGACAAAGCATATATAAAATATACACAACTATAGGTGATATTCTCGAGTCTTCGACACAAGTACATCCTTACATCGAGGCAAGGCCAAAAACCTTATTGCCGAAGTTATTTTACCTTGTTGTCGTGGTGACGAGTAAACTATGAGAATAGGCTCAATTTCGTGTCACTGCCCACATAATTTCTTACCTAGTCATCTTACGGTTCAGTATTTACCTAGTTTCTAGTTCAATACAATATCTTGTATTATGCCAGGTAATAAATTGTGTGCGAATTATATTAAGCTGTTGTCCGGCAGTGACCTGATATACGTTACGAACGCAAGATTAGTTTGTATGGTCAAGACCTAAATGAAATGTGTGTTGAATAGTTTACAAAATGAAGTGTTACAAGTTCCTGACGTGAGCCGTGAAGATGTAGTGGATTATCTGATTTTCAGAACTGTTCTTTGAATCAATTAAGAAACTAAAAATCTTTACAGTCCTGTGAAAGTGGTCTTCTGAAAGGACGTGCCATGAGAGCTCTGCCAGACAGAAATATTAGGTATGGCCTTTGGAATGGTGGTACTTGGTGGTATACCAACCTACTATCCTTATATTATTACTTGTTGTTCATATACTTATTTCCATAGACGAAAACCGAAGTAGGTCCCTAATTAACTGTTTTTGTCCCTAAAATGTGCGTAACTGCAAAACTCGCGTAATAACTGCACTGACCGTCTTTTCGAAGTCTAACCTAGTCTAGTCTTTTAGAATGAATTTCAAGGTTTTTATCATTTAATAATGATTAACAGGACATTTCCATTTATTTTCGTTACGTCACCAGTGTCACGTCACGGTGGGGTTTTGTATTGATTTTCACGTACAACCAATGCGTTACCCTTAGTTTTCATAGCAGGAAAATCGTTAGCCACTTTTTGGAATTTTTATCACAGCATCTCATAATCCCTAAGCCTCTGTAGTGTCAAGGAAAACTGATTTATTACGCTCAGTTGTTTAACTAATATTGCTAAGTAACCATAATGAACTAATAATGTGTAAAATTAATCATTATTAAATGATCTGACTGTAGAACCGTGTCTACCGTCCGTTTTTTTCTTTACAGCTGGTTTTTAATTCATGTCGCTGATTTCCTGAATCGATATTCGACAAACTTGCTTGATATTCGTCGACAGAGCAACAAAGTACCTACTTAGTTTAACTTTAACCAACAGCGAATCTTGTAGGCTGTACGTCTACCTTCCTAAGTAGTTACGTTTCTTGGTGTAGCAACAACCTGCCTTGTTTACTTTGACAAACTATCAAATATATCTTTTTATTCATACAGTTTTAAGAAGTAAAACTTTCTCATTTATAGTTATACTAACGTATTTATAAAACGCAGATGAAACCACCGCCTCCACAATAGCTGTGTACCTACCTACATTGCAGTGTAGACATCTAAGGAATTTTCAATGTATTTTTTTTTTTTTTCACTATACATTTATTTTTTCGCAGAATATTGCTCAAATAAAGTTTATTAACTATAAAATAGAACATTCAAAAATTCATGTACAAAGTTATGCTGAAAACGTACTTAAATTTCATTAAAATTTGCTAAAAAATCGGAAAAAAACTGCAAAAAAAGCTAAAAATCCAAAACCACTTTTTTGAATAGCAGGTTATTATTTAAAATACGTTTTTCGTCATAAAATTAGTAGTTAACGATTTCATTGAACTCAAAAGCTCTAATTTGAAAACAATTTAACATTATAAAGGCTGGTCCGTAATAAACGGACACATTTAAAAATCCTGTAACATTCACAAATTCGATCGTAGGGATTAAAAAATAAGCAGAACGTGTAGAGAAAATCAATAAGTTTTATTCACAATCGAAAAATCGGAAAAAATTATCAAGTTTTAAAAATTATGTCATCTAAATGACGACCCTGTTTGGTAACGCACAGTTCAAGACGGTCCTTGAAGTTCTGCATCACTCTTTGCACCATATCTTCCGGTATTTCCGCGATTTCTCGTCTTACTGACTGCTTCAATGCTTGAATGGTTCGTGGTTTGTCCACGTACACTTTAGATTTCAGGTGGCCCCATACAAAAAAGTCACTGGGGGTGAGGTCTGGGGAACGCGGAGGCCAGAGAACATCCCCATGCCGGGAGATCACGCGTCCGGGAAAAATCGTTGGCAAAAAGTTCAATGAAATCCTGGCCGTGTGGGCTGTTGCTCCATCTTGTTGGAACCACATGTTGTCGGTGTCAACTTCATTTTCCTCAAGCTGAGGAATGAAGAATTCTTGAAGCATAATGAGATAACGTTCAGAGTTAACAATCACTACATTCTCTCTGCCATCTTAAAAAAAATAGGGCCCAATTATTCCGAGTTTGGAAATTCCACACCACACCGTTACCTTGGCAGAGTGTAGAGGCCTTTGGTGTAAATGTCGAGGGTTTCCACCAGCCCAATAACGGCAATTCTGTTTGTTGACGTTGTGGTGAATTCCACCACAATCTTTCAACAGCCCTTTTCAGGGCTACCAAAAAGAAGTACTCACGATACAAGTACATATAAAAGACGTCGAGTTACAACTCAACAAAATAACATATTTCGCCCGAGAGAATATGCGAAATATTCACTCACGAACGAAATATTCACAAATAAGCAACAAGCCAAACACCCACTGCAGGAGAAGGGTTCGTCAGGACAACCCACAAAAGTTGTCTTGAAAACAACAGCCCAAGGAAATAATCAATCGACCTCTAAGAAATGCAAGGGCAAGGCTGGCAAACCAACTCAGCTATCATATTCACAGATTCTGAGAAAACTCTATGCGAGCCAATAAGAGAACACCTGGCGAGCTAATGAAATTAAGCGAACCAACCAGGGGGCGGCAGGAGGCGGCCACCTCCCTATAAATACCCCGCACGGAGCCTTCCGTATTCATTCCACCTTCTGCTCTCGCTGACGACTCTTCTCATCTCTCGACGAAGTTTCTACACGCATTCAAGACTCAGAAAGGCATATCTTTCTCTCCTCACAGATTCTCTCGATCTTCTTGGCATCTACGAGTCTAGTCATTGCACTACTCATTGCCCAACGTAGATCTCCAGTAAGGGTCCCACCCGGCACGTTTAAGACTTCGTCTAAAACGTCGCGTCCGCAGGGAGACCTGAGCCGTATCACCCGAATCTCGCAGCCTTCGGCTCTTGATTGCCCGAGGGGTACGCCGGGAAATTGCACAGCTCATACGCTCCAATTTACCGTCCAAGGAAGTCTTTATCAAGGCTCGGAGAGGACCCCGACATCAAGCTGGGAGAGAGCTTTGTCGAGCGAGTCCCTCCTCTACATAAATCCTTCATCCGAACGGAAAGGTATTTTTCTATCGAGTAAACACACTCGGATATCTCGATGGAGCGAAGCCCCTCTTACTTCCTCGGGTTCGAGGGAGAAGAACTTGGCGAGGGGACAGGCGTCGGCCCTGCTCCAGCTCCTTATCCGAAACTCGATTCTCACTCAAAACGTAGTGACAAACTACCCGGGCCAGCTCCGCGCCCAAAGCTCGAACCTCTTGACGAGATCGCAGCTTTACCTAATAAACCCTCAGAAAGTTTGTTAGCTACTCCCGTGCACACACAAGGGATCGAGGATTCTTTTCAGAATCTCTCGGAAGGTAGTTCTTACAGTTCTACCCATGAATATACTAAATATTCATCTCACGATCGCACCGTCGATCCGAGTGTTAAACACACTCCTATCCTGCATACACCGCACGGACCAAAAGGTACTTTCCAGTACTTCAATCAAACACATTCCGTCCCTACTACAGATGTAAATCTGAGACCGGAATATTACACAACGGTTCAGCACCCGAATACGCATTTCCAAACAGCTCGAACCGAACCTGGCGCCCCTCGCGGCATACCAATGAACGAACCACGAGGTTCAACCACCCAGCAAAATGTCCTTGACAATTTCGCTCACATTTCCTTCGGAAATAATACAGGGACCAACCCGCATAACCAAGATACGGGTACTTTTCACAACGTCCCACTTGGTCTACCTACACCAAGTAGAACATATATAAATCCACTACAGACGTAACCGTTCTTCTTCCCGGCATGGGGATGTTCCCTGGCCTCCGCGTTCCCCAGACCTCACCCCCTGTGACTTTTTTCTATGGGGCCACCTGAAATCTAAAGTGTACGTGGACAAACCACTAACCATTCAAGCATTGAAGCAGTCAATAAGACGAGAAATCGCGGAAATACCGGAAGATATGGTGCAAAGAGTGATGTAGAACTTCAAGGACCGTCTTGAACTGTGCGTTACCCAACAGGGTCGTCATTTAAATGACGTAATTTTTAAAACTTGATAATTTTTTCCGATTTTTCGATTGTGAATAAAACTTACTGATTTTCTCTACACGTTCTGCTTATTTTTTAATCCCTACGATCGAATTTGTGAATGTTACAGGATTTTAAAATGTGTCCGTTTATTACGGACCACCCTGTACAATACGACAATTTACTAAAATTCGCTCATACAATCATGCTGCATGACCGGAACTTATTTTGATTGAAAAGGGTTGACATTTTTTAGCATGGAACATGTTTAGCCTTGGACTAACTAGCGAAAAACGTTACGCGGATGTGTCACGAAATTTTAGCATGGAACATGCTTTAGCCTTGGACTAACTAGAGAAAAACGTTACACGGATGCGTCACGAAATTTGCACGTACAACCAAACCATTGCTGGCGAAATCCGGACAAAAATCGTTCTCCACTCATTGGAAAGCTCTCGATTCATCACGCATTTCTTTCGTAATTGTTCTCCTATTCACGTCGTAGTTTTACATTTATTTATGTTATAAATGGATATAGGAAACCGTCGGAGCCCCTTGCGAGGCCCGAAGGGCCAAGTTTTCTTGGTAGATTGCAAATTATTAAAAAAAAAAAGGGGTTTGAGCTGTGATGAGGGAAATTCTCTTACCAATTCAAGCACAAAGGGCTTCTTTTTTTTTTATTGAACTTGATTACTATTAGATACAAAAAGTTCCTATCATATTTGTACCCTTTCTTTCAGGGTGTGAGATTTGACGTGTTATTCCACGAAGCGAGAGCTTTAACTGAGAGGAAGGAGGTCCATTAAAATCCATCTTCATCCGTTCTTTGAACCCGACCTGGTGCCGTCTGCCATTCGTCAAATACACCTGGAAATCAATGGACGACGTTATTGATTTGTGATAAAAGTGGGTACCCATTCACTTAAAAGATGTTTGTATGGATTCTAGGAAGTCTGAAATTATTTGTTACTGCTTGAAATGATTTTTCGCTATTAATAAAATTATTTATTATGAATCCCATTCAAGCTCCCATTATATCCCATTCAAACTTATAGGAATATTTATTAAAACGTCATTTATAGGCTATTTAAATGCAGGAATCTCACATTTCCCTCCTTAGTGTCTGGTTGTTTAACATGGTACATCATGGTGTTTTGATGATGAGTTAAATAGATTCCATGAGGCTCGAATATCTCGGGTTATGATAGGTGGCTACTTCTTAGCTTCGTTCTCAGTGCGTTTTCTGACAGTTTTTGAACTCATCAGAACTGGGACGGGAAAAATCCCAGGGCGTTCCAAAACTTGTGGAACCGCGTTCTGAACTGCGAACGATTTCAGTACTTGGGAGTGGAATGATGACGATTTCAGAACTCAACTCGTGTTACCTTCTGGTGCTCCTTTTCAGAATAATTTTAGTGCCCGTGAATATTTTTATTACTTATTATGCCCGTGAATATTACTTAACTATTACCCCACGGCAAAAAAAAAAAAAAAAAAAAAAATTCCACGATGACTGAGGAGTATACTCGAAAAAATTTGAGTTTCGTGGTTGTAGACAAGATCCAACTATAACTTCAATCTCGTCCTAATAGTCTACAAACCATGAAACACCATCGTCAAAACTATCGCTTTCCGAACTTGACGAGCTAGTTGACATTTTGATCATAGAATAGGTACTTGTACTAACGTATAGAGTCTAAAGTATGATTAAGTATGAATCCGATGAAGAAGAATAGAGTTGTTTACTCCTCGAGGTCTGCAAAATTGTGAAGTGCGCATGCGTTAACTACGTCCTTGTGTTTGAGTACTGACAGTTCTGAAAAAAAGGGGACTGTCAGAACCGTTCGGAACTGGGTTCGTAAAACACTGCGAACGCCGAACTCGGCGTTCTTGGCGTTCTGGCACTGCGTATGACATAACTCGACTACGCTTGCCCAGAACCGTTCCGAACTGGCAGAACACACTGAGAACGAAGCTCTTATATCAAAATGTGACCCATTTCTCCACCATCATTTCTAGGCGTGACACGTGAGCAAGGTGCCTTACCTGTCCCTTGTAGAATGATAATTGAAGAGTAACATTTATTGTTGATCTACCGTACATTAATATCATCTAGTAAAATGCACGTACTTATTTAATGGTTCACTTGTCAGTACGAGATCAATAGTGAATTGGGTTTCTTCAGCTTCATATTCAGAGGAGAATACCTTTATATGATGATGGGAATTCATTATAAAATACCTTTCAGGTACTCTTCTTGATCAGGTAAAACTCGACACGCTTCTTCTATCACTTCTTGGGACTCGCTGTCTTTCCCGAGATGCCACAAAGCTTGGGCCTTGTAAATGAAACCTCTCAAACTCTTATCGTTAGCTTTCAAAGACATTTCCGCGTCTTTGAGGGCCTTTTCTGCCAATCCAAGTTTTAAATACGTCAATGATCGATTGCAGTACAGGATGCAACTGTCTTTCAATATATCAATAGCCTGTAAACCAAATTGATCGGTTATTAATAATGCTAGGTTTGGGAGATCTTGAGGTTCGAGCAATCCAAGATTACTCAAACTTAGTTTTATTTTGAGCAGCAGTCAACATCATACATTACAGGGGCTGATCCAGAAGGGGGGGGCGTCCCCTCTTCGGACCTTAGTAAACAAATTTATTGCTAATTTTTCCTCAATTCAGACATAAAAGCGTAATTTACTCAAACTCCCGCAATCTTTAAACTGTAGCAGACATTATGACGAGCATTCCAATAGTATACCTACCTATTGTTTGATTAGTCCGAAGGCTGATATTGGATTCGTGGGGGAAAATCCAGAAGGATTGGACTTCTGGTTTTAGGAATGAATAATCCCAAGAAAACTCCGAATATCAAAATGTTTGCTACTGTGTAAAATATTTAATAAATATTAGGACCTATGCTTCAGTAGTAAAATACCTATTGGTATTGTACCTAATTATTATTGTCTAATCTAAACCTAAATATTATTATATCTAAATTATTAATGCCTAATAATTCATCAGGCATTAAAAAAAATCATTATTTCGTTGGTGTAAATTTTCTTCAACTTCAATTTCGTTAAACAAGTTTTTAGTGTGTCTGTAAACTAGCAAGTTTTACTCTGTTCACTTGGCAAAATACTTGCGAAACCCATAAAAGTAACTATTACAAGTATTCCAAAAGAAAGGATGATTTCATTGGGCAGCACTTTTTGGGCACAATAAAATGATCACATCCAAAAAATGTGCTGAAACAATCACTAAAAATAGCGACCAAAAATCACTAAATTTAAGTTCCTTACAGAACATTATTCAAATTAAATAATAATAAACTAGAACATTAAAAATTAATGAATGAAAAAACTGTTGTGAATGTATTGGATGCATGAAAAATGTCTTGATGAATAGCAGATTATTAATTAGAATAAGGTTTTTTGTCATAAAATTAATAGTTGACAAAGAATTCAATTTCAAAATTATTTAGCATGAATATACTTAATACGATAATTTACCTAAGATGTTGATTTATTCAAGTTCTTGATCTCACCTTGTCATAACAAACAAGAGCTTTTGCATATTTTTGTTCTCTAAACGCTTTGTTGGCTTCATTTTTGTATCTATCTGATTCTTTCTTTCTTAACCTTCTGTCTTCAGCTCTCTGTTTACAGTCCTCTTCTACTTGCTTCATAAATGCATCTGTTTACAGTATCAATTAGCTATCAGTGTTAGTACAAATATAAATAGCTAACAACATAGCATAAAATACGTACTTCGTATTATATTATGCAATGCAGTGTATACAAATCATAGTATGAGTCAAAATGGCTGATTCGTTATGAGGGAGTTGTATCCTTACTTGGGTGCATAGTGGCTGGTCCTCCATCTTCTTTCTCATCAAATTTGTCGAAAGCTTGTTGGTTGATGACCGTCCGATTCTTCTTTATGTGGATCTCGTCTTCATTAAAGTTCACCTCTCTTCCTTTAAGTAGCAAGTCAGCTTCTTTCATTGCTAGATCACTCACTTTTGAGTCGCCCGATGACAGCCTTTTGAGCACACTTTCTGTGATTGGATAGTAGTTGGTTTGCTCTTTTTTACTCCATCGAAAACATGATTTTGCCAATTTTTAAATCCTAACTTCTAGGGGCCTATTTCATAAAGCAACAAGTGACAAGTTACAAGCCAATTTTATGTACAAGTTGTAAAAAATGAGTGTGCAAGCGTTTCATAAAGGTGCAAGTGTAGACTTGTAATGCACTGTGAAAATTAACAAGTGTACAGGCGAATTTGGACAAGTTACAAGAGTTTCCCCATCATTTTGAACAAGTCACTGTTTTACAGTTGTAAAAAATGGCCGATTTTTAACGTACCTCCATTCACCTGTAAACTTGTTATTTTCCAGCATTGTGAGTTGACAATTTTTCGATGTTCAATATGTGGTAAGAATCATCTGCTAAAGAATACAGACAAGAAGCATTCAGCGTAGAAGACGCCAAAGATTTTTTTCGGCCTCGAATACACGCTCATTTCGTGGGTATTTTTGAGTTTAACGAGAGATTTAGGATGTCTTCCGAGACCCTTGAAAGATTCAAATGGTGCGTGACCCTGTGCAATTTTTCCTGATCGGGTATTGAGGATCTCCCCATCATTGAAGAACAAAGTGAAGTGCGAAGATCATCTCGAAGTTACAGATGACATCCCTAACCCAGTAGCATTAAGACTTGATGAACTGATCAATCATTTCCGCTGAATGAAGGAGAAAAATCCGATTATGCCAGCCATCACAAAAGTTGAAATCGAATACACACTTTCTCCACGTTTCAGTTCATAATTTTATGTCTTCCAATCATTACACCTTGTTGTGGTGAAAACCACCCCCTCTTTTCAACAGCCCTTTTCAGGGCTACCAAAAAGAGGTAGACATGGCACACAAATGTTTATAAGACGTCGAGTTATAACTCCGTCAAACAAAATATTTCACCAGAGAGAAAATGCGAAATTCTCTCTCAAAAGTGAAATATTATCAAATAACATACAAGGCGACCTACCTAAACACTTACTGGGCGAGAGAGACGCGACAAGTATCTCGAACCAAGTCGCCTTGAATGAGAAAACTCAAACAGACAATCAAATGTCCTCTAGAACTAACAAGGACGGTTCTAGCAAGCCTACACGCCAATCAGAAACTCTGATTGCGCGAGAGACAATAGACGAACCAACCAGGAGGCGGCAAGCAACCACCTCTGGTTCAGAAGCCACCCCGGGGACCCTGTCTCAGCAACGGACGCAGAGAAGCCACCCCCGGGGACCCAGTCTAAACAACGGACGCAGAGAAGCCACCCGAGGACCCCGTCTAAACAACGGACGCAGAGAAGCCACCCCGGGGACCCTGTCCCAGCGACGGACGCAGAGAAGCCACCTCCGGGGACCCCGTCTCAGAGACGGACGCGGGGAAGCCACCCCCAAAAAACCAACTCAGCTATAATATTCACAGATTCTGAGAAAACAATGTGCGAGCCAATAAGAAAACACATGGTGAACTAATGAAATTAAGCGGACCAATCAGGGGGCGGCAGGAGGCGGCCACCTCCCTATAATTACCCCGCACGGAGCCCTCCGAAATTCATTCCACTCACCGCTCTCGACGACTACACTCTACCAGTACGAAGTTTCTACACGCTCTACGCTGACGACCCTTCTGCTCACGAGTTCTTCTCAGAACGGCATTTTTATTGCTCACACGGCATATCTTCTCTCCTCACAGATCTTGCTTTGGCATCTACGAGTCCAGTGATCCTTTATCCTGCTCATTGCCCAACGTAGTTCTTCTGTCAGAACGCCACCCGGTACATCTATTGATATTCTCATTAGATCGTATGCCCGCTGGGACGTTCGAGACGTGTCGCCCGGATTTCGTAGCACAAAGCTCGTCACCGACCGCTGGGGCACGCCGATAAATTACTCAGCTCATCCGCTCTAATTTATCGTCCAAGGAAGCCTTTTTCAAGGCTACAAGGTAGGACCCTGACATCCGAGCAAAGGAAAGAAGCTCTGTCAAGCGAGTCCACCTTCCAAATCCTGCATCCTATACGGAGAGGTATTAAAAACGAGTTAATCAACTCGGGTACATCGATGGAGCGCCGCCCGTCCTACTTCCTCATGCAAGAGGAAGCAGAACACGGCGCGGCCGGGAGCTCTAGCCCGCGAAGCGCTCCCTACCCGATACTCGACTCGTCCGCTGGTCCTAGCGACAGACAAAGGCTCGATTCTCGCGAAGAGATCGCCTTACTACCTAACGTATCCATGAAGGAAACGTTAGGCCAAGCCTCACACACACAAAAGTTCGAGGATACCTTCCAGACTCGCTCTGAAGTCAATCATCATGATTCGACAAAGATATCTGAATATCCACGATATTCTACGCAAGGCTACCCGGCCGATCCGAGTGTCAAACTCACTCCCAACTTGCTCAAAACACAGGATACTTTTCAGTACCTCAACCAAGCCCAGTATATTCCCCCTACAGATATAAATCTTAGGCCGGAATATTACACAACGGCTCAGCACCAAACAGATCGGACCCAGCACGCACTAAGCGAGCCCAGTGCTCCACGCGGCCACTACACGAACTATCCTCAAGTTCCTCCCGCCAAGCAAGCTGACCTTGGCGATTTCGCTCACATTCCTTTCGGAAATATCACAGGAACTAACCCGCATAATCAGAACATAAATGTCCCACTTGGTCTACCTACACCAAGTCAGACATATATAAATCCACTACAAATGGTGACCCCGACGTGATTTGAACACGCAACCTTCTGATGACGCAATGTAGCGGAGAAGCCCATTCGGAGTCGGAGGGAGCGATGATGCCCTCTGTGAGCATTTTGTAGAAAGTACTTTTAACCTGAGCCCGTTTTTCGCCTGCCATGGGCCTTGCACGGAAGTGTACTGGTGTTCCTTCCGTGGTTATACGGTGGTAAACACCGTTGTTTTTCCACTTTCCTTGAAGTTTGTTCATTTTATCATTGTATTTTTCAATGATAGAGCGTATGTTTTCGTCCTCTGTGAGCTGTGTGTCCTCTGGTTTAGGACTGTTGTCACGATGAGGAATAGCAGCTGCTATTTGTTCGTCAGTAAATTTTCTGCTCATGACTGCAGCGATTTTTTGATCGGCATAGCTCTTTACTTTATCTTTGTAGATATATTTTTTTGTGTTTGACCCGTATTCCGATATCCCAAGACTCGAGGAATGGTATACCGAGGATCGCTAGATCAACTTTAGTGATCATGAAATCGGTGGTCATGTCTCCGAGGCCGATGTTAATTGTCGTGTCAGCACGCCCTAGTGTGTCTATAGGGGCGCCGTTAGCTGCTGTGAGCTTGACATTGGACTTACGAATTTTTAAGCTCAATTTTTTGGTGACATTGTGGGGCAGAATGTTCACTTCTGCTCCCGTGTCAATGAGAAATTCAGTGCCATTTAGTTTGCTCTTGAAAAAAAGCCGCTGCTAGGCACAATGCTAAAGAAAAACGCACATTTTTCTAAAATGCGATTGAGATGGCTAACATACATCTCCCAAATGACAAGTGACATACGACACATACCCAGAGAAGACAACGTCGTAGCCGACGCACTCTCCAGACCTTTCGATCCAGTTGAAATTCAAACAAAGTCAATTTCAACCCAAACTGACGAGGGTCCGTCCGTAGCAAAAATTTCACAAATTACGGCCGCAATAGAGTGCAATCTTTTGCTGCACATCTCAAATGCACAGATTCATTCTCCTCCTAACGCAGAGGACAAACTAAAACTCACACGAGTTGAATTCCCTCAAGGAGAGATTTGGTGTAACCTGGACTTAGGACACCCAAGACCTTATATTCCAAACGAAATAAGGCACGAAATAATCAGCCAAATTCACAATTTGGGACACCCAGGCATACACTCTACAGTGTATAAGGTAAAACAGAGATATTTTTGGCACGGCCTTCGTGCGGATGTCTCCAACTGGGTCCGGGCATGCGAGACTTGCCAACGAGCAAAAATCACTCGCTCCGTGAAGCTCCCTTACTCCGAATTTGAAACGGCTACCAAATTCTCCCATGTACACGTTGACATTACCGGACCCTTACCTTTAGCTAAAGGAGGGAAGCGTTACATCCTAATGATGGTCGATAGAGCAACGGGTTGGCTAGAGGCAGTCCCTCTTAACAACATCGAAACCTCCACGATCACAAACGCCTTTATAAATATTTGGGTAGCCTCAAAAGGCGTACCTAAATACATCACAAGTGCCCAGGGCACACAATTCGAATCAGACCTATTTCATTCCATTACGGAACGTCTCGGAGTAAAACATACTCACACGTTACCATACAAACCGTCAACAAACGGAATGGTGGAACGCAGAAATAGATCCTTGAAAGAGGCTCTCAAAGCACAGGACGAACATTGGCTCGACGCCCTTCCAAAAGTACTACTCGCCATGCGTACGGCAGTAGACCCAGCAACGGAAACTACACCCTTCCAAAAAGTTTATGGAATTGACGTGCCGCTCCCAGGCGACATATTCGTAACTTCTACGAACATTTCCGAGCCTCTCTTTTTCCGATCTACGCATATCAGGCATAATAATACGAAATATGCCGTCAACATGCCCAAAAATTTAGATACATGTACACATGTCTATATAAGAGTGCCCACACAGCTCTCCTCTTTGCAATGTCCTTACACAGGACCATTCAAAGTTGTTAAAAGAGATAAGTTTTCGGTTACAGTACAAATTGGCGAACACACAAAAAAGGTTCCCAAACAGCAAATCAAACCAGCTTACACTCTAAACACAGACGAAGCTGTGTCACTAAGCACAAATCAGGCAGAAAATAAGGAGGAGACTCCCCGAAAATCCGCCAGAGGGCGCGTCCCCTCTACCAAATTCGACGAGAAATGGGTGACTGCGCTCGAAGCAGACCACGCCCACTTTTCTCGGGTAGGAGCAGTGGGAGATATAAATAAGGAGCACCCCGGGCCCGGAGCTCATACCAATCTTGACCATGGCAGCCTCCACTACAGAAGAAAGAATGATGACGGAAGAGGTAGAGGATTTCCTCCTTGCAGAAGAAATTCCTACGCCCATCGGCCCGCTCCCGCCTTCACCCGAGAAGAAGGGACCGGCGGACGCCAGCGCTCCAAGAGAGGTGGTTTGGAGAACGCCGGCCGCGTTCGCAAAGCCGGCTCCACCCGCTCAGCAGCTGCCCAGGGCTCCACCCGCTCACCAGCTGCCCACGGCACCACGCAAGTGGATCAGCTCGGGCGACGTCCCAGTGCCTCGTTGGGACGAGATGAGCGCAGCGGGGTGGACGTCACCGGAACCAGCGCCTCCGCAACAGCCCAGCCGCGGCCGCGGGCCAAACCCTCGCGGGTTTGGTACCCGTCGGCAGAGCTCGGGCCGGCCACGGACGCCCCGCGGCGCTCGCCGAAACCGGCGAGGCCGGGGCTCACACCAGGCGCGGGACGAGAGGCCTGCACCTCCGCCTCCGCCCCAACTGGTGAGGGTTTCATACGGAGAATTCCGTATGGACCTCCCAGTTCTCCCCAACCGGCGTCGTCGTTGATAACACGACGTCTTGGGGGGGCGCCTGTGGTGAAAACCACCCCCTCTTTTCAACAGCCCTTTTCAGGGCTACCAAAAAGAGGTAGACATGGCACACAAATGTTTATAAGACGTCGAGTTATAACTCCGTCAAACAAAATATTTCACCAGAGAGAAAATGCGAAATTCTCTCTCAAAAGTGAAATATTATCAAATAACATACAAGGCGACCTCCCTAAACACTTACTGGGCGAGAGAGACGCGACAAGTATCTCGAACCAAGTCGCCTTGAATGAGAAAACTCAAACAGACAATCAAATGTCCTCTAGAACTAACAAGGACGGTTCTAGCAAGCCTACACGCCAATCAGAAACTCTGATTGCGCGAGAGACAATAGACGAACCAACCAGGAGGCGGCAAGCAACCACCTCTGGTTCAGAAGCCACCCCGGGGACCCTGTCTCAGCAACGGACGCAGAGAAGCCACCCCCGGGGACCCCGTCTAAACAACGGACGCAGAGAAGCCACCCGAGGACCCCGTCTAAACAACGGACGCAGAGAAGCCACCCCGGGGACCCTGTCCCAGCGACGGACGCAGAGAAGCCACCTCCGGGGACCCTGTCTCAGAGACGGACGCGGGGAAGCCACCCCCAAAAAACCAACTCAGCTATAATATTCACAGATTCTGAGAAAACAATGTGCGAGCCAATAAGAAAACACATGGTGAACTAATGAAATTAAGCGGACCAATCAGGGGGCGGCAGGAGGCGGCCACCTCCCTATAATTACCCCGCACGGAGCCCTCCGAAATTCATTCCACTCACCGCTCTCGACGACTACACTCTACCAGTACGAAGTTTCTACACGCTCTACGCTGACGACCCTTCTGCTCACGAGTTCTTCTCAGAACGGCATTTTTATTGCTCACACGGCATATCTTCTCTCCTCACAGATCTTGCTTTGGCATCTACGAGTCCAGTGATCCTTTATCCTGCTCATTGCCCAACGTAGTTCTTCTGTCAGAACGCCACCCGGTACATCTATTGATATCCTCATTAGATCGTACGCCCGCTGGGACGTTCGAGACGTGTCGCCCGGGTTTCGTAGCACTAAGCTCGTCACCGACCGCTGGGGCACGCCGATAAATTACTCAGCTCATCCGCTCTAATTTATCGTCCAAGGAAGCCTTTTTCAAGGCTACAAGGTAGGACCCTGACATCCGAGCAAAGGAAAGAAGCTCTGTCAAGCGAGTCCACCTTCCAAATCCTGCATCCTATACGGAGAGGTATTAAAAACGAGTTAATCAACTCGGGTACATCGATGGAGCGCCGCCCGTCCTACTTCCTCATGCAAGAGGAAGCAGAACACGGCGCGGCAGGGAGCTCTAGCCCGCGAAGCGCTCCCTACCCGATACTCGACTCGTCCGCTGGTCCTAGCGACAGTCAAAGGCTCGATTCTCGCGAAGAGATCGCCTTACTACCTAACGTATCCATGAAGGAAACGTTAGGCCAAGCCTCACACACACAAAAGTTCGAGGATACCTTCCAGACTCGCTCTGAAGTCAATCATCATGATTCGACAAAGATATCTGAATATCCACGATATTCTACGCAAGGCTACCCGGCCGATCCGAGTGTCAAACTCACTCCCAACTTGCTCAAAACACAGGATACTTTTCAGTACCTCAACCAAGCCCAGTATATTCCCCCTACAGATATAAATCTTAGGCCGGAATATTACACAACGGCTCAGCACCAAACAGATCGGACCCAGCACGCACTAAGCGAGCCCAGTGCTCCACGCGGCCACTACACGAACTATCCTCAAGTTCCTCCCGCCAAGCAAGCTGACCTTGGCGATTTCGCTCACATTCCTTTCGGAAATATCACAGGAACTAACCCGCATAATCAGAACATAAATGTCCCACTTGGTCTACCTACGCCAAGTCAGACATATATAAATCCACTACACTTGTCATGTACGATAAACATCCTATCGTGTACTTAACATCGTTTTTATATTATGACTAGCCGCTCCGGCTCGCTACGCTCGCCTCCACGTCCAGCCGGGGGGCAAGCCCCCCGGACCCCCCATTAAATTGCTCGCTTCGCTCGCAAAGTGTGGCATATAGGGAATGTTGCTCGCTTCGCTCGCAAAGTGTGGTATGTAGGGAATGTTGCTCGCTTCGCTCGCAAAGTGTGGCTGTATACATGCGATGTATTTCAATTGAAACATGTAGGGGATGTTGCTCGCTTCGCTCGCAAACGGTAGATCTCTAAGGATAGGTTTAACTTCTGTAGGGGATGATGCTCGCTTCGCTCGCTTGAGGAAGTTATACTGCCCACCCAACTTGGCAGACGTTTTTTTTTTTCTGTAGGAAATGACTATCAAACGCGGCACATTATGTGGAACCATGAAAAGTATAGTTATAAGAACACTTCAGTACTAACAGTACAGTCAGATGTTGAATGTTTGTAAGTATTTATTTTCCAGTTCTATTTTTCTAAAGGTAGGCCATTATTTTATGAGGTACCTATGTGTACCTGCTCGCAACCCGTTCCCGTCAGGTGCAAGCCCCGCCTCATCGAACCCCTTGACGTCTTCGTAGAGCCTTCTCGCGTCCGGGGCACAAATAATTTCTCATATTAAACGCTTCCCTCGCTTCCGCTCGCAATTTGACCTACTTCCCGTCACTTTTTTCGATATCCGATTTCGGATTCAGATTCGGCGGGATCAAAGCTGTATTTCGCCCGCGAAGACCGTTCCGAAAAACGTACCTTTATGGGGTATATTTTAGTGGGAAAAAACGTAGTTTTTCGTCGGACTTTTCGAGAAAACACGGTCCGTAATCTCGCATTTTTTTTACGCATTTCCCGATACTTTTTTCGCGATCCGATCGCGCCGTCGTCTTCCTCGTTCAAAAACCTACGAAACCGGTATTTTTCCGGAATTTTCGACGGCCGTTTAGAGGGGTAGAGGAAGCGGGGAAGTCCAAAAAGCGCACATTAATTCTTACTTCGACCCCCCTCCCGCCCTACGGCCCATGGTTCGGCTGGGATTAGACAATTTTAAATTCGCTTATACACCCTATCGGAAAATCCCAAGAAGATCCCCCCACTCGTAGACTCCCCCCACTCAGCCGTTTGGCCGTGCATAGACACGACAAACAGACAAACAAACAGACGGAGTTTCATTCTTATAAAATAGTATAGATATAGATTTGCTGACAAATCTTCAATTTCGGCATCCCGCTTGACGTTGTTCATTTCGTTTGTCCCCACGCGCCATTTTTCTTTTCTGCTACACTTGTAAACTTGGGTTCTACAAGTGTAACTTTTCTATACTTGTTAACTTGTACACTTGTAACTTGCTGTTTTATGAAATAGGCCCCAGCTGTTATATTCCTACTATGTTCCTTTATTCCTATTTTTTATGTTAAAAAACACGGTTTCGTGAAAAATCAGGGGTAAAACTAGTTTTACCCTTAAAAACTCATAAAATTGAGCAAAACAAATGAACTAGAAATTCGTGAGTTAAAGTGTGAAACTCGGTTACATTGGAGTTGGGGGGATCCGCAAGTGTTACTATTCGATTCAGCGTGAAAAAATACGTAGAAACCGGCCCCCAATTCGAATGTTCTTAGAGGGTAATTTTTCACAAAAACCCTTGATTTCATAGAAAAACCCATGTTTGTCAACGTACAAACGCGCTTTTCTCCGCCAATTAGCAAAGTAAAATTGGCTAAACCGTTCGAAAAGCTGACAGTTTGAAGAAGTTTTTTCCGAATAGCGCCAGCCGAAAAACCTCCATACTGGAAGCAGAAAGTCGAAAGAAAAAACTTCGATTTTAAATGATTTTTCTAATTTTAGTTCGGCCTTTTTCGACCAATTAAAACTAACTAAAAAACTTTATTTTACATCAGGGTTACAGGAAATTTAACGCTTAGTTTTGAGTTTACAGTGATTCTAAGGGGATTTATGGCCGTTTTAATGTCATAAGGTACAAAACACGAAAAACATCTTAAAATTCGAATAACTTGAAAACAAAGCGTTTAAAAAGAAATCTTTAGGGGCAACTTTCGATCAAAAATGAGCTCTAGAATCGATTCTTTGAGTTTGTCCCATAATTTCTGTAGCCACCCTGTATAGGTATATATAATTTCAGACAATAACTCTCGTTAGGATTGAGATACAAATTCCGTTCTTCCGCCAAACAATCAAGCTTTCCAAACGAAAGGATGGGATCACTGGCCAATACTTTTTGAGCACATTAAATTGGTCAAATTGAAAAAAAAAATAATAATAATAATAACTTGAAAATAAAATAAAATAGAATAAAGAAGAAAGAATATTGAAGAAAAAATAAAATAAATAAATCTACTTATCAGAAACGAGCTCTAGAATTGACCCCTTGATTTTTGCTCAAACTTGGTGGAGACACCCTGTATAGAAGTTAGTTAATTTGAACTGGTGAGCCTGATATGCAATGAGTACCTAATTATCCTTCCTGGTTGGTTCTAGACGTACATGAGAATTACATTTATAATAACGAGAAAAACAACATTAGGTAATAACGATTTCTTAGTGTGATGTCGGTAATAAATGGTGAGCCGTATTCTTAAATGGATTGATGGGGGGAAGAAGTCAAATTGATCATTTGGCGACTAGAAAGATTAGCGAACATTAATCAAAACCTCAGGGACCTCTTCGCCGATTGTGAACAAAAGTTCTTAAACGTAGGTAGGTCTAGTAGTTTGGGAGAAGAGCTTGAAATTAGGATTGCAGATGAAATGATTAAAAAGTTTCAGTCGTGCAGCATGATCCTATGAGCGAATTTTCTTAAATTACCTATCGTATTAAAATATGTTAAATTGTATAGCAATTTGGGCAATTTGAGTAGGTACAAAGAAATTGTTAAAAACCAATTTTATGACAAAAATAAATCAAACTTAACCAATTTTGGATTTTTAGATTTTTTGCAGTTTTCATAGATTTTTCAATAAATATTGATGAAATTTAAGTCCGTTTTTCAGCATAATTTTGTGCAAAAAATTGTTAATATCCTAGTTTTGTTTTGACTAAAATTCTGCTAAAAATGATAAATTTAACGATTTTTGGCCGTTTTTACCCATTTCTTGAAAGTTGACCAATTTAATGTGCTCAAAAAGTGCTGGCCAACGAACTCCAAGGAAAGGATAAGCTTGATTTTTGGCACACGAACAAGATTTTTATAATCCTAAGGAGAGTTATCGTCTGGAATGATATATAAATGAATAAATAAATAAATAAATATATATATATATATATATATATATATATATATATATATATATATATATATATATATATATATATATAATTTGATGTTTCTTTGACTAGTGAGATTACAGATTCATAATTGTTGAATGACCAGTGTAGTCTTGAGTTAGATGTTTTTTATTTACGACGTTTCTACCCAGGAAATAGGATCTGGGTCCTATTCATGTAAACATATTATATTGATGTTTTGGAACTTCAAAGTCTGCTGGAATGACTTATTTTCACAAAAGGACTTATTTTCACCAAAGGACTTATTTTCACTGTAAGTCAGTCTTACATGATTGTATGAAAGACTGGCTTCACCAACAACTTGTGTTGTTTAATATATTCCTTTTGTGAAAATAATCCATTCCAGCAGACTTTGAAGTTCTAGAACATCAATATAATATGAAGAAATGCACTCACTCAAGTTTATTTATTATTTAGTTGAATCAACATGTGATCTATCTAATTGATATCAATCACATGTATGAATCAAAATATTATGATTGCATTATCAAGTTGAATGTTTACCGAATAGGTACGAAATAAATATTATTATAAAATAACAAAACCAAAAAGTTCCGAGTCTTTATCACATAACAATAGGTTATGGGCCCAGCACGCTTCCACTGCGCTGTTATCTGAAAGAATGTGGTATACAGAGAAGATTATCGGCACCGTATACACCACAACAAAATGGACTTGCCGAAAGAAAAAATAGGTCACTTATGGACAAAGCTAGATGTTTATTATTAGAAGCTAAGTTACCGACTAAATTTTGGGCAGAAGCCATAAATACAGCGAATTATATACTGAACCGTTGTCCATCTAGATCATTAAATGGCACCACACCATTTCATTTATGGGTAGGTCGTACACCATCAGCACGACACTTACACTTGTTCGGTGCTAAAGCATATTTCCTAAACAAAACTATGAAAAGAGGAAAATTGGATCCTCGGGCTGATGAGGGGATATTCATGGGATATTCTACAATCTACAGCGGAGAGTGAGTATATGGCGCTCACAGAAGCTGCGAAAGAAGCCATACACCTAAAAATCTTGGCCAACGACATTGGAGTTCATCACAGCATCATTGAACTGAAAAATGACAATCAAGCAGCCCAGAGCTGGTCAATGAATCCAATAGTGAATTCAAAGTCGAAGCACATCGCTATAAAGGAGCACTTTATTCGAGAAGCACTTGCAAAAGGCGATGTGAAAATATCCTATTGCCGAACGGAAGAAATGCCAGCCGACATCCTCACCAAAGCCGTCGTCGCATCCAAACTGGAAGAATTCAGACAGCAACTCGGACTAGAGGAATATCGTTCGTGAGGGGGAGTGAAGAAATGCACTCACTCATGTTTATTTATTATAGCCGCTCCGGCTCGCTACGCTCGCCTCCACGTCCAGCCGGGGGGCAAGCCCCCCGGACCCCCCATTAAATTGCTCGCTTCGCTCGCAAAGTGTGGCATGTAGGGAATATTGCTCGCTTCGCTCGCAAAGTGTGGCATGTAGGGAATGTTGCTCGCTTCGCTCGCAAAGTGTGGCATGTAGGGAATGTTGCTCGCTTCGCTCGCAAAGTGTGGCTGTATACATGCGATGTATTACAATTGAAACGTGTAGGGGATGTTGCTCGCTCCGCTCGCTTGAGGAAGTTATACTGCCCACCCAACTTGGCAGACGTTTTTTTCTGTAGGAAATTCTTACAAACAAATTAAATCTTATAAAACTACGTGGAACCACGAAAAGTTTATTAGGGGATGTTGCTCGCTTCGCTCGCAAGGTATACCTGTATATCCTTGAGGAAGTTATACTGCCCACCCAACTTGGCAGACGTTTTTTTCTGTTGGAAATTCTTACAAACAAATTAAATCTTATAAAACTATGTGGAACCACGAAAAGTTTATTAGGGGATGTTGCTCGCTTCGCTCGCAAGGTATACCTGTATATGTGTAGGACAAAGTCCGTATTTATTCTGTTGAAATGGCTCTCGCTTCGCTCGCAAGGTAGGTACCTATGTATACCTGCTCGCCTCGCAAGGTATTGCGTAGAAGTGCGAATGGGAACCCCCCTGTGAGGGTCCCTTCTGGTAAGCAACGTTGTGAAACGGGCGGCCCGGGTCGATTAAAAATGTCATATTAAACGG
This sequence comes from Adelphocoris suturalis, assembly GCA_030762985.1. NCBI lineage: Eukaryota > Metazoa > Arthropoda > Insecta > Hemiptera > Miridae > Adelphocoris > Adelphocoris suturalis. The sequence goes on from CM061043.1 coordinate 62,376,425, forward strand.
TTCCCCTCGCTTCCGCTGGCAATTCGACCGAGTTCTCGTCACTTTTTTCGATATCCGATTTCGGATTCAGATTCGGCGGACCCAAAGCTGTATTTCGCCCGCGAAAACCGTTCCGAAAAACGTACCTTTATGGGGTATATTTTAATCGGAAAAAACGTAGTTTTTGTCGGACTTTTCGAGAAAACACGGTCCGTACTTTCGCATTTTTTTGACGCATTTCCCGATACTTTTTTCGCAATCCGATCGCGCCGTCGTCTTTCTCGTTTCAAAACCTACGAAACCGGTATTTTTCCGGAATTTTCGACGGCCGTTTAGAGGGGTTGAGGAAGCGGGGAAGTCCAAAAAGCGCACATTAATTATTACTTCGACCCCCCTCCCGCCCTACGGCCCATGGTTCGGGTGGGATTAGAAAATTTTAAATTCGCTTATACACCCTATCGGAAAATCCCAAGAAGATCCCCCCACTCGTAGATCCGGCCCACTCAGCCGTTTGGCCGTGCATTAGTTGAATCAGCATGTGATCTATCTAATTGATATCAATCACATGTATGAATCAAAATATTATGATTGCATTATCAAGTTGAATGTTTACCGAATAGGTACGAAATAAATATTATTATAAAATAACAAAACCAAAAAGTTCCGAGTCTTTATCACATAACAACATAATATATTTACATGAATAGGACCCAGATCCTATTTCTTGGGTAGAAACGTCATAAATAAAAAACATCTAACTCAAGACTAGACTGGTCATTCAACAATCCTGAATCTTTATATATATAAAAGCGCAAACTTAGGAATCGTTTTTTCAGAATACCTTAAAATGGATTTCAAGGTAGACATTTTTCAAAAATTTCTATTTTAAAAATTTGCGCAGGTAGGTAGGCACTTACCTATCTTATCACGTAAACCAATAAATAATTTCGGGAAGGGTTCCTAATTGTTTCTTCTTGGTCAATTGCTAAGGATCATTATAGAAAATTTAACGAACTATCGTTGATGAGCTAAAACTAAGATATCTCTCTATCGAGGTTTCCCTTGAGATGAAATAAAATTGCTAGATTACTTGCCAGATGTAGTTTTGATAAATTTTCCATTATTCTTACCAACTAAATCCACTTTCTTCATGTAATTGTCGAAATCATCCTCTATCGGTCGCATCGCCTCTTCTCTCATCTTGATTTCCATGGCGTTCTTCTCTTCGATAGAACGAGAATTCAATTCCATAATAATTACTGTATTACTTCAAGAAATTAATAAATTTCGTAGATTCAAGCGATTCTGACTGTTCAACTTTCAAGGTGTTTACTGGTTGCTAGGACATGTATTATTGATTAGGAAGGGTTTTTTTTTACCTGGACAGCTAATCAACGTGTGCTGGAGGAGATTGTGAATAAAAAGTTCTTGACACTTAAAATTTTTTATTAGGTATCTTTTCTTATAAATTTCTACAACGTAGACAACAACAAAGAGTTTCATAGGTACCTACCCTTACATAGGATAGTAGTTTTTGTTTTTTCTATTTGCTAGAATCTAACGTTTTACAATGAATCAGTCTTAAACTACCAGCAAAGAGAAAGGAACTGGTACCTATCTTCGTTGTTACTACACCATATAGCTACCAGTTCTGAAAGTACAAGTATGTAACACGTATGCTGTTGCATTTATTTACGATTTGAATCATAGGTACCAACTATGAGGAAAATGATATTATTTTAATCGAATTCGAGTTTCAGAACAATATCAGTGCGATTAATTTCATAGCTACAAACTTTTCGTGGTTAGCTACGTTTTACATGAAGAAAAGTTTGTATTACATCGATCATGGTTGAAATAGGTGAACACAAATCAATGAACATACGTAGTTTTATAGACAACCTACATAGGTTTTACTTCTCCAACGCTCCAAAGGACAAACGCGAGCAGTTATTTAGTGAAAATAAGCAGTTTTTATGGAACTCCCTCAAAATATGTCTAGACACAAACTCAGAACATATCCTGTCAATCAGTGAAATGTTTGAAATTGTATTTTGTCTGTAATTGATAAAAGCATTACGATCTGGAACGAAATCGGGGGAACAAACTGCTTATATATATATATATATATATATTTATATATATATATATATATTTGTTTTTTTTTGTTTAAAAATAATAATTGTTTATTTGACATATAGGGTGCGGCAGGAAGATCTCCCCAATAAGGAATGCTAATTAGAAAAAGTACATAGATAGATTCACATTTCTTTTGTAATTTATAAATTCTACGTTTAATGCAGTTTCATTTTAAGCGGTTTTAAAAATTATCTCACTTATATTCTGCCCTCCACCGGCGATGCACAATTCAATCTTTCACGAAGTACGTAATAGCCCTTCGGGTCATGTCAGGCGGAATAGCGGCCACTTCAAGGGTCATCGCAGCTTTCAGTTCCTCCTATAGTCTGGAACGATGTTGGTAAACTTCGGTCTTCAAACGACCCCATTAAAAAAATATTTATAAAATAATAATAAAAATCATAGTGAAAGACTAAATTTGTGCATTGCCGGTGAAGGGCAGCATATAAGTGACATAATTTTTAAAACCACGTAAAATAAAACTGCATAAATATGTAAAATCTAGGAATTACAAAAAAAAGTATCTACCAACTTTTTTTTAGATTAGCCTTCCTTATCGAGGAGCTGTTTCTGCCACACCCCGTATAGGACAATATTGTCCCACCTAGTATGTCGATATTTGACACAGAAGCGTTGATAAAAAAATAAAATACAATAAATAAAGAAATAAAAATCAAAACAAACGGGCAACTTAATTTAAGGCCTCAAGAAATGCCAAAAATATAATTAAAAAAGTATAGATGAATATTTTACGGCAGATTTACACTGAACGTGCACTGTTCGCAAACAGGGTTAGTGAACAGTCGCTATGATGGTGCGCGTGCAGTGTAAACACTCACCCGCGCCCAGCAATGTTTGTGAATAGCGTTCGTTCGTGCACGGGGTCGATCTGTGAATTCCACGAATGCTCAGATTCCTTGCATGCGAACAACTGTTCGGTTGGCCATGCACAGGCAGTGTAAACGCGCGTTATGGTGTTTGTAAACGTTCTGCGCGGCGTGACACGACCTGTTAGCAAACGGCGCACGCTCAGTGTAAATGGGCCTTTAGAAGCAGAGGCAAAATGAGTGAATGAAAGTAAATAAAAGTGGTACAATTCTCCAGTGATAGTGAAATCTGCCAATAGTGGGAGAGGGAGTGAGAGAGGGAACAGAGAGAAAAAGAAGAAGAAGGAAGGGAAATAGATTCTTCTTCCCGAAAATAGATTCGTCTACTTCTTTTCCTTAGTGGCAATATCTGAGTAGATATAATAAAACGTTTTTTTCCTGCATAACTCTTACATTTATAATGAAATCTTTAGAGGTTATTCTTTAGCTTTGTTCCAACGCACAGAATGGCACAACCCCATAACCGACTCAAAGGGGGCCAGAAACCGGTTCTAGGTGGACAAAATTATTGGTAGGTACCTATTCTTACGGGAAATTTTGTGCCGATTCCGAATACACCCCACGTCTCTAAAAAGCACCTAAATTAGCTTCTTCTACCCAAGAAATCGATTTTTGTTTCTATCACTTTTTGACCTTTGGAACTGATCTAAATTCTTTCTGTATGGAAGGAAAGTTGTAAAGGAAGGAATTCTGCATCGACTGAGACCACATCCAGATCTCTTGATATTTTTTCTAGGTTAAACTGATATCTTCTCTTATAGGTTAGTACCTCTCTTTATAATGTCCGAGATACATATAACAATCCTGATTTGAAATTTTCTGAAAATGTTAGTTCTTTTGAATTGATGGTCATTCTGACTCTTGGATCGCAGTTATTGATGAAGTGCCTTTGTATCTTCTACTTAAAGACTAGAATTTTATATGCCATACTTAATTAAAAAGGGTAGAAGAGTGTGATTGGGCAGTACCTCTTTCTACCATTAATCGTACATGATGAATTTTAAATTATTGGCATTGAATCAATTTCCTATCGATAATTTTAATTTATACAGGCCCGTTATTCGTTCACATTTATTGTTAAGATCCTCAAAGTGCTCCTGCATAAAATATTTCATAATTAAAATTGTACAGATTAAGAGGATGCAATTCTATGCAGGATGCAGTTCTAAATCAATATGAAGATATTATAGGTGGTACCTAGTGCTATTCATGTTGCTTACTGAAAATGAAACAGGTAGAATTTAGTCATTCCCTGTAAACCGCGTTTTACGGGTATAATATCTACCTACGTATGCTGAAAATAAGGGCACTGTTTCCCTTACTTATTCTCGGTTTACCTAATATTAAGTACTGAATTTTTTCGTACATACAATATTAATATTTTTGTTAATTAGGGTAAAGCTTAACTAATAACTAATGTTAGGAACATTTTTCCAGGGCGTGAAGATACGAGTATATTAACCGACCTACCCCTTTTGGTAAGGTACTAGGGCCTCTGCTGTGCTTTCAATTTTCCTTCAACAATTCGATTTTTCACGATGATTGAACCAAAAATCTGAAAAGCACAATTATTACCTACTGGGATTTCTGTACCTCCCGTTTATTTTTACAATTTTACCATTCTAAGAAGGAAAAAAACTTAATTTACTACTACTGATAAATCAACTGAATAACAAGTCATAACTGTCATCCTAAATACTTACCTAATATACGAACTACATACAATACTAATTTATAGGATCTACGCACTTACAAGTGTTGTATGACTAATGTTTTTTCTTAGAGAGAGAACATACAAAAATTAATACTTCGTAAATAATATTGTTAAAATCGAAATCAGCAGTGGGGCGACTGATTCACTTCTACTAATTCGGGTTAATCACCAATAATTGTCGTAGCGGTACCTACTAATTATGTTTTTAAATGAGTACAAGAGTCACGTCCTATCAATTGGTATTAAGATTTAAATGTTGCATGTTCTTATTAATTTTTATACGACTGATCGGCTGTGTAAATTACTATCTTCTGTCAGGGTTGATAGTATTTGATATTATTGAATGTGATGTTGTGTGGGTTGAAGAAAATGATTGGATTGCAACAGGGTCTTTAACTCTAACTTAGTACCTACCGAAATCAAACAGACTATAACAATTAGGTAGGTATTTCATAAGATTAAAACTGTAGTAGGTAGGTACCTACCTACTATTTATTTGTTACGGGTATTATTTACATGGATATGTCTATGGGCATGGATATGTCATGTGTTTTTTTAAATTTAACCCAATTTTCAGATCAAAAATTGTAACACGATACTGATAAATAAATTCGGTAACTATGCTGCAAGAATGAAATCAGAAATTATTAGAAATTTTATTGGGAAGTTGCTAAATTTTATGGCTGTTTAAAGTATCTTTGTTAGTGAGTTAAATTCTCTTCTGTTCATCCTAGGAAGTTGAGGTTTGATAGGGGGACTCCCTGGGATAGTAAGATACGATTGAAATGATTGGCTCATTCCTAATCAGCTGAGTGAGTTCAAGTCTCCCCATTTCATCCCAGGAATTCGAAATTAGATAGGGAGACTCTCAGGGACACTAAAGAGACGATTGAAATGATTGGATCTTTTCTGACCAGCTGACTGAGCTAATTTAATTGAGACATTTTCAACTTGAGACACAAAACACGTATTTCACCGGGGGAAAAATAAGACTTATCCATGTACCAATGTATCTTCATGTACTGTCTGTCCGCGACGAGAATGCCGAGGCACAGGTGGAGAGAGGGAACCCTTCCCCCCTCGTCCACCTTTGGCGAGGGACGAAGGAAAACACCAATATACTACCTGCAAATTAGAGAGGAAAACGTCATTTGAATGCCAAAGTTCCAGTCATGCAGCATGACCATGTAAGCGAATATTTGTAGTTTTTTAACGGTTTTAGTGATATTTAAGCGCATTTTTTGAAATTTGAGCACTTTTTGAGCGCGCAGAAATTTCTGATGTTCAAATTTATGGCATTTAAACTTTTTAAAATTATTTTCAGCAAATGAGATGAATTTTTAGTATTTTTCGCCATTTTTAGCTGTTTTGTGCGATTTTTTGAACACGTTTTTTGAAATTTGAGCACTTTTTGCGTGCGCCAAAATTTTTAATGTTCAAATTTATGGCATTTAAACTTTTTTTAATCAGTTTCAGCAAACGACATGCAGCAATGAACATGTATATATATATATATAGGTACATATAAAAAAGTGTTAAAATTCAGGATTTGATTCAGGATGGGTCAAAACGGATTTCCATGAAACAAATTTTCAAAACAGCCCGATCCACAATTTTTGGAGCCATTGCAATAGCTTCATTTTTGAAGGGGTGCCGCAAACTTGGTGAAAAGGGTAGTAGCGGAGTTTGGCTGCTCAGGACGGTAGGGTGGGGACAGGTCACCTCGGCATTCTCATCGCGGCTGGACAGTAGTGTTGGTACCATGTAGGTACCATGAGCATGTTATCAACTAGGTAGGTACCAAGTAGAATCTGTCTAATTATCATATAATTTAATGATTTTTTAAAATCAAACCCTGTTAATCAAATTAGATAGGCCTTTACACCTATTTTAATTAACTAATAATTTTCTATCACATACCTACCTAATGTGTATTATTTGCGAATGAAAAATCATAAATATCGGTTAATACAATATCCTGCTTCAGTTAATGTATTAACGGGTTTGAATACACGGGTTTAATTAAAGATAAAATCAATTTTGCCAATTAGTCAATACAAGTAGGTATTTGTGACGTAGGTACCTACTACTACGAACGTTGAGCAGTAACAAGTTGAAGCACCTTTCTTTGTTCATGAATTCGCCTTACACGTTAATATTTGACTACCCTAATATTAATTAACAAGGATTTGAGCTATACCTCTTTTGAAAAATGTTGATTATGTACAAGATATCGTTGCGGCTTGACGTACTTCCTCTTCATAAATCACAGCGCGTCAACTCTCATGGTGCGAACTAGTACAGGGAAAACACCAAAATGTCATGCTAACTCTTGTCCTCGAAATTAAATTTTGACTGGACTAAATCCTGACCTATAGGTCATTGGGCGATGGGATATTCAGGCGAGTCGGAGTTTTGGACTTTTAACCTCTAATTATGAATCAGAATTTGGTACTATCCACCCATAATAACCAATTTTTAACTCCTATCTCGACTAGGTTCATTGTGAAGCGGGTGGAATTAAGAAGTAGAGTGGCCGGTTGGTAGGTACCTACCTACTTAATGATCAACGTTTGTTTTTACGGTTTTCGCTCACTACTTTTGCAGATACCCATTAATTTGCACCTCTTTGGAAAGCTCTCAGCGACACTGACTTTATGTTTGTTACTGGTGAATAATTGATAAATGTCTAAGAGCTCTACAGAAACGTGCTTATGAGGCTTTGGTATCTTAGAAAGAAAGATGGAGTTTACCAAGGGATTTAATGCCAATGACGTCACCTACCTCTCACTTGTCTAGAATGAGAGGAATCTCCACTAATTATTAACATGACGTCATAGGCAAATTTGAGTGTTCGCCACTAAGACTGCACCTAAACATGGAATACAACTTGACATTTCAAGGTCCACCGGAATTTTCCATGTTAAAATACCCAAATTATAAAGAACTCGTTGGTGCTTTCCTACTTTTCCTTGAAAGGTGGGAGAGGGTTTTCTCGTTTGGTTTGTTTTGCCTGTACTACTCCGCCATTTTACTGCATCAGCCCTGCACATTTATCTGTCAGTTGGATCGTCCCAGACGATTTGCTCTAGACTGTCGTTGGCGGGAGTTGTCGACACTTGTCGATGATGGTTGTGGCGCAGGCGGTGAACGCTGTCGATTGGGTATTTGACGACTCCGTAAGACGCTCCTTCCGTTGACTTGGGGAATTCAATGGTGGACACCTCCAGTGACGGGTACTGCTGGACGCCTGCTGCCCTGGCTGCGGTTTTGTTTTGTATTGCGTCCATCAAGAACAGTGGCATTGATCGTGGCGGGGCTGTTGGAAAAACGAAAGAGCTGTTAAATCCTGATTTAAACGTACCTATGCGTCATCATTAACTTATATTTGTAGAACATTTATTCAATTTGGCTTGGTAAAGTATAGGTAGGTATGTATATTGTAAAAACTTCTGCCAAGTTGGGTGTGGCTCATAGCTTCCTCGTTTACTTATCATGAATGTATAGATCATTGAGAAGTTTTAAATGATCTGGAAAAATTCCATAACGGAAAAGAGTAAATCAAGAAATAGCGTGAAATGATTGGTCAATTAAGAAACGAAAAGATGATACTCAATGTAATTTACGTTTGCGCATGCGCAGATGAATTGATGAGTTGAGAAAAATGAAATAGGAACGGGACCATCTACAACCTAAACCGCGCATTCACTGCCAATTTCATCTAAATCGGAAGAAAACTGTGGAAATTTAGGTCGTTACAAGTATTTCACATTGGCACATGCGTAGTAGCTATTAATGTAACAATCATGTTGAAATTGGTATGGAGTTAATCGAATCGTCTTCTCCCAACTATCATCAACATTTAAGCGAAATAGAGCGACTAGGGTGTAAAACATAGTTCACTGGAATATAAGTTTGCGCATGCGCAAACAATGAAACTGATAGGGGACTATCTACAACCTAACCCGCGAATTTCCTGAAACTTTCATTAAAATTGGATGAAAACTGAGGAACTTGGGTTGTTACAAGGATTTTACATTGGCGCTTACGCCGTAGGTATTAATGGTACAATCATGTCGAAATTTATGTGAGTTAATAAAATCGTCATCCCCCAACTATCATTCAAATTTGAGCGAGATCGGATCGGAGATCGGAGGGCGTGAGAAATAATGCTTGGTAGATTGACGTATACGCATGCGCAGAGTGAAGTATTGATTTGACAACAATGAAACTTTTAGGGGACCGACTACACCCTAGCCCGAACATTCCCTGACAATTCCATCCAAATCGGATGAATAAGCTTGTTATAAAGATTTGCGGACACAGACAGACACGGAACCAAAGTTGTTCAGAAGGTCTAAATTGTAAAATGCGAGTGGAAATTTTAATTTCGGGGACAAAATTTTTGTTCACTGAAAACTGAAAACAATGATTCCGCTACCTCGGTAGACTCGGAAACGAAATTGAATGCCTCATTAAAGAACTCACTTTTGTGGTGATGTTGTAACATAAGAAATGAAAACAATGCAGTAAGAAAAGGCTGTAAAGAAAGGAGGCAGTTACACCTTAGGGGTCTTCAAAAATGAGGATCAGTTATCCCGGCCCCCTCAAAACTGGCCAAATTCCGGGTCCTTCTAATTAGAAGGTGATTACCTACCTACCTACCTACAAGAAGACAAGGTATACCTAGGTATTTTGATGTAGCTACGTACCTACTTAAAATAATTGAAGGAAAAATGTATTTTAAGATCAAATATCTGTTTTTTTAAAGCCCACTCATGTTTTGATGAAGCAAAAAGGGAAAAAATTATGTGTTTTGTCCTTAGCAAGGAGGGCTTCATTTCACTAGGCTTCCATAATGTTGCTGACATGAAGAAGTAGGTATGGATAATATTGTAATGGAAGGTAAAGCAGGTTGATATTGTAGAGTAATTACCTACTTATTTCTAACATCGTATACCTCTACGTTCTATGCTGAGTCGCATGTGTAAAAAACTGTTGGTGATTGAAAATTTTACATTTCCGTTCCATAAAAATCTCGCTGATGACGCGGAGCATTAGAAATGTACGACTCATGGCTGTAAGTCCTATTTTAAGCGAAACACCCTTGGTGAAATTTATGATAAGCACCTAGAACATAACTACCCAAATCTAAATGACACGGTTTTAAGAAGGAAGGCTATTAGTAGGTAATAATGTAAAGCGCAAAGCTCTTGATAATGTGCACGAGAGGCCCGCCAAACTTATACGAAGTGAATTTGAATCTAATGATTTGGATTTGCTGACTCACAAAGATATTAACCTAATTCGAATATCGATTTATTACGCACGTTCAAAGTCACTGCCAAAATTACCTAAATCCAATTGGGAAACTCAGGATGCACTTGAAAACGTGGAAGTAAAGACTATGAAAGGCGAGAATTTTATATTTGTTAATGATAAAGAGTCTAATATTTTAATTCTTACTTGTGACACCAACTTGAACATCCTCAATGAAAACAGTTCGATTTACATTGATGGTACGCTAAAGTGTTGCCCAAAGTTTTTTTTATCGGTCCTCCTGAATTCCAGTCAAAGGAAACATTCACGTTAACAGATATGGTTATAGATTATCATAGTAAGCAAACTGCAAAAATGGTACAAGAAATGATGTCAATTTTTACAGAGAATTTGAAAACTGGCTTCAACAGTTTCACCCAGTTGCCTCAGATGTTTACCATCCACGTTTCATCTTCCAAGTTTGCATCCCCTTGCGTAATTGTCCCAAAAACAAATGGATCATGGAGATTATGCCAGGACTTCAGGGAGTTGAATAAACAAACTGACTTGGATCCATTTCCATTCCCATCCATTGATGACATTATATGTAATTTTGGAGGTTGCAAGGCCTTCTCAAAAATTGATCTAAAAGATGGTTTCCACCAAGTTCCTTTGACCGAAGAAACAAAACAGTACACGGCATTTGTTCTCCCGTTTGGACATTACGAGTACAATTTCCTCCCATTCGGCTGGAAAAACTCTCCTCCACGATTTCAACGTTTTATCACTCGTGTGTTGGGTGAATTACTTAGGGACCCATTGATTCGTGTATATATTGATGACATCTTGATTGGCGGTCGAAATAGTGAAGAATGTGCAGTTCGTCTCGTCACGAACACTACCTTCCCCTGATTTAGGTACTGTTTTTTGCCCGATAAAACCTCTGCCACCTACGGAAAAGCTTTTTCAGCCTTGCCTTACGGATTTTGAATAGGCTATGTACAGCAGTCATGGAAAAACCCCTACCGCCCGATCAAGAAAAAAACAGGAGTATGTAGGGAATGTCATTGATGAATTTTTATCGAAAAAGATATCGCGACTGGAATACATTGGAAAAGTGTGCCTGAAAAATCTGCCAGTTTAGAGCTTGACTAAAATAGAAAAGACGAAATGTTTCACGAGAAACATGAACAAAATCCATGACGCAACACCAACACATTTTTAACCACACCTCAATCGAGGCAGTCCTAAGTCTGCATGAAGTGGGAAGGATTCTGCGTTGATGAAAGCGGAAGCCGTTTGGGGATTTAGTAGTGTGACGTTAAGGGTACGTTAGTGGTCACCAAAAACTCTCTATTCTTATGGACGGGAGCCGAGTTGGCTATAGCCCCTGTTGAATATGATAGAAAATACCTAGTTTCGATACGTTTACAGAGATTTACCGAGAGCCAACCTACTCGTATTTACCTCTCAGGAGGGTAAGGGAAGCGCAATGGGCTGCGTGGTGTGTAGTACTTAGTTTGGTACCTTATCTACCGACTTTTAAATCATGAGCTTTCCAACAAGGAGTTAATGGTTTTTGTGGGGTGCAAAATGATTGTTTCTTTTCCAATGCTCAACTGGTTGTAGGTCCCTACATGAAAAGCATTAAAACCTACAACTACTTTTTTGGCTGTTAGAAAATCACTAAAACATATTCCAAGGTGATAAGAACTAAGCGAATTAGGTAGGCATTGATTGAGCATTGGTAGGTAGGTACTGCTTACCTACATGAATCAAGTGCCCATTATTTTTTTCGAATTTGGAAGGTAGTGGGTACCTACCTATCTACCTATTCAATAGATTTGTATTTGGCATGTTCCTTACAAGTGAGGTTTCTTAATTTTATACCAAGAAGTGTAGTATTTCGCTTAGGCTGCTCGATTCGAAGACTGTTAAAAGGGGTTCTGCTGAATTTTTAATTCGATCTACGAACGGGCTAATATTGAATGACGTAACAATCGGTTCGACGGAATGAATTGTTTCCTCGAGTTGGCCGCATCATAGGAAACTATTAGTTTTATTCCTCGGGTTCTGATTGGCTGTATATCGTAGAATATTCCTAGAATATTTAGTACCTACCCATTAGGAGGCCCATGTTCGCTCACAAACGATATAATAGGCGTCTGGGACGGGCTATTATTTCCAATCGATCGAACTGTACCCTTTCAGTGTAGTCTACCTTCGCGGTAATAGGGTCGACTTCTAGACTAAACAACAAACAAGTCTGGAGGTCAGCCAAGGATGCAGTATGATTTGTCTACGTCTGATAAACCCAAACAAGGTCTTCAAGAGTCTGGACGAATCGTCGGCTTAGATATGGAAAGTTATTGCTGAAGAATAGATCAGAGATTATCTAGATCTTGGTGGATAAATGATTTACCTATATCAGACTTGAAGTAGAACGCAGGTAAATTTTAAGGCGCCTTGTTGAAAAAATGGTGATGTTTTTATGGAGGAGAATCGGATACCTAACACCTAAGAAGGGATACCTAACCGTATCCCTCCTCGTGGTTTACTGCGATTGTTCTCCAGTTTCACTTGGACGAGCAAGAGGCAGATTTTCATTTTTCATACCTACTTCCGTTTATTTCCAAATTTCCAAGATACGAAAAAAATAGATAAATTATAAGCTTAAACGTGTTTAAAAAAACCAAGTTTATAATAAAAATAACATCAGAAATTGAAATGGTACGCAGAAGTCATTAGAATCCTGACAGCTTGACGAGACCACAACCCTTGGAGAAATATTCATGTTTCGGTTAGCTCATTCGCCTTCTTAGTAAGCCTTGGTTATTACCAAATCCTAACTCGGGTGTTGTTTATAGTTTATTAATGACTTTGCTTGCAGATCAGCTGGTTTTATTTTTGGAGAGGTTTAGACAGCGTAAGATTATTAGCACAAATTTAGATCTTGCCAACGACTAGCGAACGGTTTTGTATGATGAAAAATGGCAAAGATACAGTTCCTTATAGCAATGAGTGAGATCCGGAGCTAATTTCTTTGCCATTCAACATATAAAGCTAAAGTTTGAAATGGAGGACCCTTAGGACATCTAGAAACTAATGATAAAGTCTGAAGCTCCCCAGATCAGCTGAGTGAGATCCGGACCCAAGTTCTTTGCTAGTCAACCTACAAAGCTGAAATTTGAAATGGAGGCGCCGTGGGACATCTAGAAACGAATAATAAAGTCTGAAGCTCCTCAGATCAGCTGAGTGAGATCCGGACCCAAGTTCTTTGCTAGTCAACCTACAAAGCTGAAATTTGAAATGGAGGCGCCGTGGGACATCTAGAAACGAATAATAAAGTCTGAAGCTCCTCAGATCAGCTGAGTGAGATCCGGACCCAAGTTCTTTGCCGTCAACCTATGAAGCTGAAATTTGATATGGGACGTGTTCACGTTCCTCCAACGTTTAGCGGAGGTTCAAGGTGAAAGCAAAAGGGGGTCTGAGGTCCCCCCAGCGGAGTCAAGGGGCGGAGCCTCTTACGAGGTACGGAGCACTTAGTTTTTATTCGATGTTTGAATTCTACGTTCTTTGAAACGTGAACCAACAAATGTTTTTCTTGGCCAATTACAAAGGTTAATTTATTATTGAAAACAGTAATTAAAAGAGGAAAAAATGGTTGGTTTCTTCTCAATGTTTTTATGTTTGTACAGTTTGAGTAGGAGGTATTTCTGTAAACTTGAAAAGATTAAACTGCTCAAATTAAGAAAACTTGTAGATACATTTGCGACACCTTGAAATAGAAAATTTACTCGTATGCAGTAGATTTGTGCTTACCAGCCTCTTTGGAGCAGTTCATCATAACGAAGTATTTGCTCGCTTGGAGGAGCACGTTGTCTTCATTCTCCACTTCGACTGCCAATCCGAAATTCCTACCCGTTTCCTTCCAAGCGTTTACTGCAGCCTTCACGTTCAGTTCGGTCAACTCGTCCGTGTACAAAGGTAACATCATGCTGTCCAACAATTTCCTCTTGACTGTAAAATGAACGTATTAAGTAAGTATTAAGTAGTAAAGTAGTAAGTATAGTAAGCAAAATTAAGTATTAAGTAATAGTATTAAAATCTAGTGTGAGGTTTCGCACTATCCTATACTTCACTTATATGTGAAATATCTAGAAAGTACCAGTCATGCAGCATGATCGTATGAGTGAACTTTCGTAAATTATCGCATACCTAATATTTATAATAAGCTAAACAGAGTTTTTAGGACGTCCATCTGAAAGCTATGTCTTATAGGCAAGGCTTCGTTAACAAGCGGGACGCCTATTGGAATTGATCCAGGGGGGTGGGTGACAACCCAAGCATGAGAAAAAAACCGCATTCAAACCCGTTTCAGACCATTCTAAGACCGAATCCCTGAAAAAACTATAGGCGTTTGATGAAGATGGCTAAAATTTAACTGAAAAGCTTTGTGTTTTTGCTTAATGCAATAAATATGTGATAATCTAATGGTGTTTCATTACAATTACCTGAATTATAGGAGTAGGTATGTCTGTCTGTGTGACGAATCTTTTTGACGCTGCCCAGGCCACAATTCTCTACCGATTTTCGTGATTCTTAATTGGTTCGATTCCCATTTTAGTCTAATTGTGAAACATACCTAGGGGAGTTCGGATTTGCTGTTGTGGTGGTGGGGGGGGATTACAGATTCTTTCAAGCGCTACCCAAGCTACAAATCTCTTGCGATTATCGTGATTCTTTTTTTGTTCTATTACGAATTCGATATAGTTTTGGAACGTATGTCAGGAGTTTCAAATTTCATCATGGGAGGGGAATGAGTGGAGGGGGTAATACTGATGAATCATGTTTCAACTATTCTCTCCGATTTTCGTGAGCCTTTTTTTGTTCAACTATGAGTTTGGTCTAGCTTTGAAACGTATATCAGGAGTTCCAAATTTCATTATGGAAGATGGTGAATGGTGGGGGTGATAGAAATAAATCGTGATGTGTAAACTATTCTTGTTAGATTTTCGTGATTATTTTTGTTAAATTATGAACTTGGTCTAGTTTTAGAAAATATGTCAGGAGTTTCAAATATGATGGAGAGGGTAATTAATAGCCGATAAATCATGATATTTTTACTATATATTTCTATGGGGTCCGTGTTTTTTTTTTTTTTTTTTTTTCGAATCGAATAGTAATACTTGCAGATCTCTCCAATCCCGTTTTAACTTAGTTTCTCACATTAGGGGATTTTCGTAGAAAATGAAGCTATTGCAATGGATCGAAAAATTTTAAAATCAAAATGGTCGAAAAATTTCTTTATTGGAATCTGGTTTGAGACATTTTGAAACGAATCCTACAATTTAACGCTTTTTCATATATATATATATATATATATATATATATATATATATATATATATATATATATATATATATATGCGCCATTCCAGAAGATAACTCTACTTAGGATTGAGATAAAAATTCCGTTCTTGCACCGAAAAATCAACTTTCCAAACGAAAGGATGAGTTCGTTGGCTAACACTTTTTGAGCACATTAAATTGGCCAAAATTCCAAAAATGTGCTCAAATCGCCAAAAATGACCAAAAACGTCTAAAAATCGTTAAATTTATATTTCTATCAGAATTTTAGTCGAAAGAAGTCTAATATGGTGAAATATGTACATACTTTTATTAATATTTGCAGAAAAATCTATTGAAAATCTGAAAAATTGCTAAACATATCCAAAATCTGTTTGTATTCGTAGAATACGATTTAGAATGAGTTTATTTGCCTTAATATTGGTGGTTAACAATTTGTTTGTACTTGAAGTGCTCAAATTTCAAAACAAAATCTACGAAAATTCGCTCATACGATCATGCTGCATGACTGGAACTTTTTAAGTTTATTTGGTATGCTTAGTTGGACGTGTTTTTAGGGATAAAACTAGTTCATTAAAGTGTCATTCTCGTAGGTGGAAATAATAACTGCTCACACAAGATATGCGGCCACCTTTGAGATTAGTAAATATAAATCGCCAGATTTTGGGGGTTTACACTCGTAGGAATTCGTAAAGTGCTCTGGTGAAAGACGATGAGCTGGAATCTCCGATAATTCCCAATCTTTTCGAGCTTAAACTCGTTTATTACGCCCATTTTATATAAGCCTAGCTGGTACACCCGTGTGTTGCACAGGTTGACTTGAACATTATCAAATAGTAAGTAATTATCAAACATTATAAAGTAATTCTGATAGAATCGCCCACTCAGATCCCCAGTTAATTCAGTGATGTTCAAAACGCTTTAACATCCTCCCCCTCCCCTCCACACTGGATCAGATTTAAAAAATTTGAAAAAAGTAGTCTTTGACTTAAATTAGAGTAATCCAAACATATTCGACGATCAAATCCATAGTTCGTTCAGTGATGACAAAGATACTCCATTTCTTCCCCCCCCCCTCTACCCTAAAACACCCCCTTCTATGGGTTAGTCTGAAAATTCTCAAGTAGCCTGTGATTTTAGTTAGAATACTCCAAACATATTCGACAACTCAAATCCCCAGTTCGTTCAGTGACGTTCGAAACGCTTTAACTCCCCCACCCCCTCCCCCTCCATTGTGGGCCAGATTTGAAAAATTTGAAAAAAGTAGTCTTTGACTCGAATTGGAGTAATCCAAACATATTCGACAGCCAAATCCCTAGTTTGTTCATTGATGACTAAGATACCCCATTCCCCCCTCCACCCCTAAAACACCCCTATGGCGCAGATTTGAAATTTTAAACCTTCTCTGGACTCCCAAAAATAATCCAAGTCCAAAATTAGCCAAATCGGTCCAGCCGTTCTCGAGTTTTAGCGAGACTAACGAACAGCAATTGATTTTTATATACTTACATAGATTACGCCCAACTCTGTTGCTTATTGAATGATTGTTAATGGGACTATTAGGTTTACCTTTGTTGCGCTTGAGAGATCTCGTGTACCAGTAAGCCGTCACCCGGATTTTTCTGTCTTCCGGCTCGAGAGACGAGCCGGCTGGTGCCGAGTAGCGGGCAGCTGGAGGAGGATCTCGCTTGTCATCTGCTCCTGGAGTCAACTGAGAACACGTAGCGAAACAGAAGCTGCTGAGAAATGCGATAAAGTAATGATCCACATTCCCGTTAATACGAATAACATTCATAGGTTCCTTAGGAAGGTTGGGATTTGATTGATGATCTGTATAATATTTAAGTCAAAATTGGGATTCCTCCTTGAAAATCTTAGTCATGACCAGTTATGTTTGGTGATGTTACTAGTGTCAATTTTGTGCTAAAATCGAGGGAAATGTAATTTTTATGTGGAGAGACACACAGAGTCTGAAACTTGAATCTCTTGGTCTTGACCAGATATGTTTGGTATTGTTACGGGGGTCAATTTTGTACTTGAATTGAGAAATTTGCAAATTTTTATGGGACGAGATACACATTGTCTGAACTGATAAACTTCAATTTAATCATAGGTTCTCATACTGCTGTTTGAAGAGAGAATGCCATAACTTCAATACTAACTAACTCACTCGCGAAGAAGTTTCGGAAACCCATTTCAAAACAGAAGTTAGTGAAAAAACGTTATCTATTTCCACGAAAAATGAAAAGTTACAATGTTGAATCGATTTCGAAGGTTAGGCCATCATCAGTAACAAACAATAACTGAAGACACATTAGAAAGGTCACAGCTTTTATAGTCACAGGTGAGGGGTGATTGAATCCCATTGGTCAAGAGAAAGGAAAGGGGGCAGGAGGTACAACCAATTAAATGCAAGCAAAGTGGTGGGGTTTTTTTGCTATTCTGATAAAGTGAAGGGAGGGAAAGAATTACTTAATCTGGTTATCACAGTGTTGGTTCATTCGAAGCTTTACAGAAATGGACTTATCAGTGGTGAAATATATCGAGGGATATCCTCATTTAAACATTTACCAGATCTGTCACTTTTGATAATTTCGAATTTTTCAAGTACATTCAACATACCTACCTCCCTTTGGACAAAAAAGAAGAAATTCTACAAAATGTCTAGCTGTCAAATCAAAATTGTAACACAATAAGACATGAGGGAAAATCATGAGGGATTATCATTTTCAATGAGAAAATGAAAATATAGGAGGGACGCCCTATTGAAATTGCTGACCGTGACGCATTTTTATGGGTTGTATTCGTGTAATCGCCGACAGATGAACGATTACACGAATACAAATATAATCGCAGTTGACTCAGAATCATCGAATAATTATCGTAATTACAATCGTATTCTTATTCGACGATAAGATTATGTCCCCCACCCCCCCAGGATCAATTCCAATAGGCGTCCCTCTTATTAACGAAGCCTTTCCTACAAGACAAAGCTTCAGAGGGGCGTCCAAAAAACTCTTTGAGAGGAGTAGTCAGGTCTTAAAGCCCCACGGACGTCTTAAGTTCGTCTTGCCTTCACAGTTCCTACAATTCCGAAAACTTGTTTTCAGTTGGCTGTTGTCTCAAGATAGGGATAGATGTGAGGATTCACCAAAGAGCTATATTATCGAAAGTGACCATAATTTAATTTTTGAACATCAGAATTGTGTCTAATTTATTTTTATTTTCCTTTTTCGCCACTCCACCATCGAGTCTTCACTACTTATACCTATCGATATTAAATTTTATTCTTTATATAATGTGAACATATAATGTGAATTTAATTTAGTAAATTCGGTAAATTTCAAGATTCCCACATGCACCACAGAGCTTTGCTCCGTCGCATGTGGATTCCAGTAGTTTATTCCATTATATTATCATAACGCTTATATAAAGCTTTCATATTATTATTCATTGCAATGATTTTCTACAATGGCTCGGAAAATTTTAAAATCAGAATTTTTGAAAAATTCCTTCATTGAAATCCGTTTTGAGGCATATAGAAATGAATCCTAGAGTTAACGCTTTTTCATATGTATATATATATTTATTTATTTATATATTTATGTGTCATTCCAGACGACAACTTCCTAAAAATATAAAATGAAAGCGTGGTTAACGCTCATTTCTCCGACCTAATTGGAACGTATTACATTTTTGAGTTTCAAATATCAGATCGATGAATTGAAATTTTGGTAGCAGTAGGTAATTTTTGCACGTTTGTCACTACAGATCGTTCTTACCAATCCAGTTCAAAATAACCGTTACCGACCGCCGGCCATTCATTCAGGAAGTGTTAGGTGCCACCTATCGACCCTATTCATTTCACCGGAATCCGGGAATACCTCAATAACAGGGCGGAACAAGGACGGCGGGTTTCAACCTGCAGGGATTCCGTTTTCATAGGAAAAAGCCGGCAGACAGACAAGCGGGAATCAAATAACGCCAAAAACGTCTGGCCCGGCCCCATTTATCACTCGTACATGGGCGGAGACCTCGTCTGGAGAATGGGAACAACAAAGCCGGCGAACGTTATTGATTGTGACACGTCTGGGAGAACGGTTCCCGAGGGACTTCTTTTTTTTTTTTTTTTCATAGAAAAGAGGGAAGTTGAGAAAAATGGGAGGGTGTCATCCCTTTGTGCTATGATTTTTCTTCGTAAAAATAGTTTTAAAGCGAGAAATAATCATCGACCTTTTTGTTAGTTGTCTGCTGCGAGATTCCCAGAATGCTAAAAAGAAAAAAGCCTCTCTTGGATACATTTTGTATACAATCCAGGTGTTGGGAAGGTACTCGAACTCCTTGGGGGGAATGTACATTTTCGATGGGTAAGAAAATAGGTAAGCTAAGTCTTATCTGGAATATCGTCTTTTAAGATCTAACATCGCTTATCTAAAAGAATCCGTCCGTCCGCCGTCCAAAGCTTTTCTCCGAAACTACTTAACCAAACTTTATTAAAAAATCATAAAACGTCG
Source organism: Adelphocoris suturalis (assembly GCA_030762985.1). Lineage (NCBI taxonomy): Eukaryota > Metazoa > Arthropoda > Insecta > Hemiptera > Miridae > Adelphocoris > Adelphocoris suturalis. Next base: position 62,396,286 of record CM061043.1, read on the forward strand.
GGGTAACATCGGCATCAATTTTTATCAATGCTAAAAGAGTGGCAATTAAGGGCTGAAATATTGAAAAATCGAGGTCTCGGAAACTTTCAAGGTAAGTAGGCAACCGTTTTTTTTTAAAGCATGGAACATGCTTTAATCTTGAGCTAACTGCCCGAAAACTTTACGCGGAAATGTCCCGAAATTTTCTTATGATTTTCACGTACAACCAAGCCGTCGCTGGGGAAATAAAACTTTTGTAGTTCTCACCGGACAAAAATCGTTCTCCACTCGTTGGAAAGCTCTCGATTTATCACGCATTTCTTTCGTACTTGTTCTTCTATTCATGTCGTAGTTTTATATTTATTTATGTTATAAATGGATATAGTAAACAATGCCGCTTGTTTTGTTGTCACTTGGTTGAGAAGTTAATCTTGCTTATAGTACTCGTAATTGTAGACGCGCACCATAACAAAAAATTACCTACTCTGTACTCTGTTCTGATTTCGATTAGTAAAACATTCATGTCGTAGTTTTAAATTTATTTACATTTACGAATTAGCGGGAAGAAAGCATGTTCCATGTTTTAGCATTTTAGCCGAAGGCTCAACGCGGAATGGAACCGGGGGGTCCAGGGGGGCGGAGCCCCTTGCGAGGCCTGAAGGGTCGAGTTTTTTTATGATTTTAACGTACAACCAAGCCGTTGCTGGGGAAATAAAACTTCTTTAGTGTTTATGGGACAAAGATTGTTCTCCATTCGTCAAAAAGCCAAAGGACCGTTTTGTTTATTTTTTACATCTTATTTATTGACATTTTTCCAAAGAATCAGATGAAACCACTCGGGTCGCTGTTAGCCTAATGCTGTCAGCAAATTGTCGTACAGCCTAAAACCATCCCTGGAACTTGCTCTTCAATTTGCGCCCACCCGCACGGAAATGGTGCAACCGTTTGGACATCAAGAGCCGACAAATAAACTAATTTTGGTGACTAATCGATTTGAGTTTCATAGTCGTGTTATAAATCTTCAAGAAATGTTGTGTGAGAAACTATTGCGATGAGTCCAAAAGTTGTAGGTGTTTGACTCCTATACGGTACTGCTGTTTGAAAGATAACCACCTCACCTCAAAAATCCAAATATTCCAGAAATTAGCTTCAAAGTTTTTCATATGAATCCCTGCTATCAGTGCTGTCAACGCGGGGGATTAATCCCCACGTGGCTTTCAGAGCCTTAGTGGGATGAAGTGTGGGAGGGGATTTCTGGGGGATTTTTGAGCTTCTGACAATCCTTGATCTCTATTATCTTTTTTACTGCCTTACATATGAATGAAAGGTGAATTTTCACCATAAATACAAATGAAAAAATGATCCCTCCACTAGGTCGTTCCCAGAACAACGACAAATGACACGCACGGACAGTGTCAGGCACGAACGTCAGTTAGCCAAACCAAATCAGACGAGAGTTAGTAAAGATGTAGGAAAGGGAAGGAGTTTGAACCCCAAGAAAAATGATTTTCTCCAAAATGTTGGAGGAAAAATAAATGGATGTTTCTACATTATGTACTGTGGGTGTACTTGTATTTTTTCCTATTTTACTTACTAGTCATACTTGTTGGTTTACATTTTTTGGTGATCCAAGTTATGTTGATGTTGACGTATTTAAATTTATTATGTGAAAGTTACCCAACAAATTTTTCTTTTATTCACAACATGATTTACTATAAGTACCTGCCTACTGTTGGTAACGTAGTTTCTCCTTTTTTAGTAATAATCCGCTCTTTAATTTCTTTCACATTGTTTTCCTTGTTATATGACCGTTCATTACCTATTTAATAATTCAATTTGTGATTAATATTGTCCACAATCGCTTTTAACGGCACCTTAAATTTGGGGGATATTGGGGATTTTTTCGTGAATTTGGGGGGGATTTTTTGCTGAAACGGGTTGGCAGCACTGCCTGCTATACTCATCCTCCAGTTTGTGCTAAGTACCCCATTTTTTGAACATACTTCACTTCAATAAAACTTTAATTTACTAAATAATAGAGGGAAAAATTGGGAAAAAATCGATTTTTCAATCGATTTTTTCCACATTAGGTGGTGGAATAAAATCGAATAATTTTGTTTGCCATATTTTTGAAGGTGAAATGCCTTAACTAGCCTGTGAGGCGTTTTACATTCAATAAAAAATTAATAAGTTTAATAGGTGTTATTTTTGAAGGTGGAACACCTCAAGTAGTACAATTTTCATGGGTACTTAATCAGTACCTACCTAATCAACCGCCTGACTACCATTTTGATTCATGTCTTACCCCTATCGTATTGAAATAGATTTGAGGCAAATAGGCTGGGCTCCAATCGTTGAATTCGCATTAAGGACGTCCGTCTGAAGCTAGGTAATATTAGCAAGGCTTCGCAAAATATCGGAGGGACGCCCTATTGAAATTGATAACCGTGACGCATTTGTAGGGGTTGTATTTGAGTAATCCGCAAAAAACTTAATCGTCTAAAATAACCTCCTTCCATGGCCTCAAATAACCTCCTAGGGATAATTTCCTCCTTCCATGGATTTAGCGTTACAACTAGATCCGTTAAGGACTTGACGTGACTTTAAGGTGCGGTAAATAGAGAGTTCCCAGTAGATCCGTAAAACACAATACGTCGTGGGTATTGACAATCCGGCGCCGTAACTCTGACGCAATGAGTTACGGTGACGCATCCTTCTGTACAGATACGTTAACGGATCGCAATCCGGAAAAAACGTAATCATCTAAAATAATCTCCTTCCATAGACTCACATAACCTCAGGGATAATTTCCTCCTTCCATGGATTTAGCGTTACAACTAGATCCTTTAAGGACTTGACGTGACTTTAAGGTAGGTAAATGTTTCTCGTTACCGCCCGCCATATTGAGACTGACGGATCTACTAGGAACCTCTTATATCACACGCCAAGTGACCGGGGCAAGAAGCTAGATATCGTTGCCGTCAAGCCCGATGGGTATGCAGTAATCCTGGATGTCAAGGTTGTCAGTGGCAGCGTGGACATGTAGCAGACCTGGCGGGCTAAAATAAATAAGTACGACAGAAATGACCTTCGGCAAGCGATTTTCGAGCTAAAAGGAGTGGCGGCCAATAACATCAAGGTCATGGCCGCGACCTTATCATGGCGCGGGGTGTGAAAAGTGCCACGGAGTTACTCGAGTTGGGCATCTCGGCGGGAGTGCTCCATGGTATCACCACCCGCGTCCTGAGGGGGTCTCTCTTGAAGTGGTGGTCATCCTATAGGGCCTCTTCCTTTCATCCCACTCTTCCCTCTCATTCTTCGGCAACTTCCCTTATTCCTAGAGCCGGCGTCGGGTGAATCTATATTTGCACAAGTTAATGGTGTGCCCAGGTTAATGGAGTTTTATTTAAAAAAAATAATAATAATAATAAAATTAAATAAATAAATTTAAAAAAATGATAAAAAAATGTAACTCGTGTACACAATTGCGACCTTACGGTAGGACATTAAAAAAAAAAAAAAAATAATCCTATTTCGGGGTTGGGTTTCTAAACCCAACTGTAGACAAATCAGCTTAAAATTATTGTTTTTAGGGGGTTAAAAAAATCAAAATAGGTGAAAATACGTCATTTTTAGTACTTTTTTTTGCCTTTTCTCCAAAATGGCTCGAGGGATTTTGATGACATTCAGAGGAGTTACTCTTCTTGTGGGTGCAAATGATATTAGATACCCCTTGGGAAAATACTCTAAGGGAGGTAATTGGCAAAATACTTCCAAAAATAGGTTAAAACAAGTAAGGAAAGTAGGTACGAACTAAATCACTCGCGACGAAGTTGTGGAAACCCATTTCAAAAGAAGTTAGTGAAAAACGTTGTCTATTTCCACGAAAAATAACGAGTTACAATGCTAAATCGATTTCAACGGCAAGGTCATCATCCGTAACAAACAATGTTATTGTTTGTTATATGTTAATATGTTATTTATGTAATTTATATGTTATATATGTTATTATATGTTATGTTATATGTTATTATATGTTATATGTTATTATATGTTATATGTTATTATATGTTATATGTTATTATATGTTATATGTTATTATTTGTTATATGTTATTGATGGCCTAACCGCCGAAATCGATTCAGCATTGTAACTCTTATTTTTTTGTGGAAATAGACAACGTTTTTCACTAACTTCCGCTTTTTTAAAAAGGAAAATAGTGTGAAGCCTCGCATCAGATGTTTTAGATTGGATCCAAACCCAAGTCTTGAAGTTAACAAGTAAGACGGTAAATGTGATATTTTACCTGTGACACTTTGTAAAGTCGAAGTTTGGCGGACTGTATCTGAATCGTGTGGCCAGAGGCTGGGGCGGGGAATGGGAGCTCGAAGTGCAGTTTCATCGCCTGCCCGCTCTCCCACATCTCTTCGTCTGTGTTCCTCGGAAGTTCACCTGTTGCCAAAAGTCAAAATCTTCCTGTTCAAAACGACTCTGTTAATCGAAGCGATTCAGTTTTGCAAAATCAAATAATTCTAATAATTTTCCTCTGATCCTGAAATCGTCTCTTCACAACAATAATAGGGAGTTTTTGCAACGCTGAGTCGTTGTCGAGTGGGAGGAACTTCGAATAGAAATGGCGATTGCGCATGCGCTCAAAATGCTAACGGTTAGCGGTCCCTTCGTTGTACGGATAAAAAAATCCTATTCGGAGCTCAAGGGAAACCGAATACAGCTCCGAATACGCATGTAACCTTCCATGACCTTAACCCATAATGCTACAATCAATTTTTTTAGTTCCTATTTCAAGTTGGCATGACATGCGCATAAAAAAGTGGTCGGTTTGTAGGATTCATCTTAACTTAAATTATGCTGATACCTTACGATGGATTCTAAAACTTCACGATCTACCATCAGTCCGATTTCGTTCGAGGGCATTCGGGTACAAGTCTCGGGTGTCATCCTACAAATTTTGTTGAAATAGGTAACCATTGAGCCTGCCAAACTTGAAATTGGTTGTTACAGACGAAGCTCCGATACTGATGGATCGATTTTAATGAAATGGGTAGGGATTGTGCCACATTACAGAGAAAATAGACACATACAGAAAGGGCTGTCTTTGCCCTTTGTCGTGTATTAGCAGGTACCCACATCTTCAATAATGAATCGTAATTGGTCAAGGGAAAAAAGTGTAAAATATCGTACATTTGTAGGTAATGGGTACAGGTAGGTATGTACATGTTGTCGTTGATCATTTTGAAGTTCCCGAAAGAGATTCTCCTAGCCCAAGGCGAATTTCGATGATGCCTTAACAACTACCCTTCCAAGTTCCCTTCCTTCTTCTACCACATCTATTTCCAGTGAAAAAAATTATACCACATAGGAAGATATAGTTATAGCTAATTCAATAGGTTCTTCTTCCATTATGAAAGAAAAATAATACATTACACGTTAGGCAATCTATGACTCGGGCTTAATTATGGAGATTCTGAGTGGTGTAGTCACTTTAGTGTGACTTTTGAATCGTTTCATTCGATCGTACAACGGATTCCCTATTCGTGCAGTACGACTCAGTGTTTAGCTTCTGGTTTGCTTGCGCTAGAAAATCCTCTATTCGTACAACGACTCAGCTGAACGACTCAGATGGAAAACTGCAAAAACTCCCTATGGAACCGTAATCAATTGAGTAATATTGAATATTGAATTGAGTATTGCACTTATTTACCGACAAGAGGGAATTTGTCCCCTTTGACATTTACGATCCGGTTACTACGAATCTGAAACTGAGTTTTTTCGACAGTGATCTCTTAATTTCGCACAGTAGTGTACATGTGTACATGCACACCTGACGGGAGTATATAAAGAGTGCATGTGAAGGACGGGCTAACTCGATTTTTTGTCAAAAGTGAGTTAAGAATGGTACCTTGTGTATTCGAGGGCAGCCGAACGCGGAGGTGTGGTCAAAACAGGGAATATACGAGTCTAAATACTTCAAAACAGTGGGTGAGTATTTCGTATACAGCGAAAGAACGGGCTTATGGGAGCGGTGCAGGGAAAGAACGGGCTAACTTAAGACTGCCATTTTCCCCATCCTTATTAGTTTATTATTCATCCTTTGAATCACAGCAGATTAGCTGTGTTTAATATTTCACATTCTTTCACTTTTCCGATCTGTTACTGTCTCTATTCAATATTCATCGTTTGGTCCTGTGTGAAACATTAATTTTTTGGCCTGATCAAAATCAGATATTTCTTGACATAAAGTATATTCCTAAAGCTCCAATGAAGACAAGGCGGCTGAGAGAAGTAAAACTTCATGTTGATTACCACTGGCTAATTTACTATCGTTAGAGCTATAATGCAGAATTTACCAGCAAGTTTGTGACGCCGAATCCGCCTAAAAAAGAAAAGATCTGGCTCAGAAGGCATTTCGTCCATCAGAATTTTACTTCCCATATAGTTCCTACACGAGATCTCTTCCAAAAAATCCAGGGCTTTGATTTATTCAAAAATATTCTGTACTGAGAAAGCCAGGAGGAATTTCAAGAAATGTACCCACAAGTGAGGAAATCACTCGCTGTCAAGGGAGTTATCCCGTTCTTTCGCTGTTTTTTGAGATGTTCGGTTTTTTCCCCGTTATAATTATTTCAATAAAATTATTTTCGTGAGGCAATTTGGCATTTTTATTACTTTAACCTGCACGTTGACATTATAATTTCAAAATTTCAGATTTTTTGATCGCAGGATATACATTTTATTGAGTTTTTTGCATTGAAATTCGTTTTTCTCGAAACTAGGAAAAACCATGACCCATTCTTCGCCTGTACTCTTCATATTTATGTGAAAACCTACTGTAGGATACATGTTAAGTGAATTAGCTGAATACGTACAGGCGGGATAGTAGTTCTGCACTTTCTCCGTGAAAATGTCGCTGTTATACTGAATCTTCTTCATTTCATCGTAAATCGTCCTGTCGATGGTGTCAGATTGCTTTCGACTGGAAGGCGGTAAGCTGGAATTGGATCTCACGTCGCGCCCCGCAAACTGCAAAACCTGTTGCATTATCATTTTTATCCTCTGCTCCCTGTCCCTGGAAAGAAATCCCAACTTTAGCGTCATTTCATCATTGATTCTGACATTTACTGGTGAGATATCACCCTCAAGTATCCCAATAATCAGTTCCCAATTTATGTACTTCATTTAAGTCTTGATCAATGAGCTAAAAATATGAAATGCTGGGTTAATCAATCAATAAATAACTAGATACTACGATGAACGCTATAATATACGATAATATATGACATCTCTATAATAAAAAGGTGATTTTAAACAGTTTCAAATGAGTGCAGGTTAAAATTGGCTTGCATTAAAATATATAATCTCTCAAGCCAGATTTCAAGCTCTCATGCCAAACACAAGTGGGAAAATCCAAACGCAAGTGGGGGAGAGCCGTTTTTGTGAACGAAGCACAAGTACTATCCCAGTTAAGTTTCAATACTATCCAATTTAGAAGAAAATTTAGTACTATCCCAAATTCAGAAGTTAATAATACCATAAGTTATTAATTATCATTAAGTAATTAATTTACATGAAATCAACTAAAAATAATGGTGTACAGGAGAAAACCAGAAAAATGTTGATGGTTATTATGGAAAATATTGATAAAAATCACTAAAATCTTAATTGGGAGGGAGGGGGGTACATGTAGCATGATTGTATGAGCGAATTTTTGTCACCTATCGTTTTATACTACAATGTTACATGTTACATTATGTTAGATTTCTTTGAAATTTGAGTTTGAGTGCACAGAACTTGTTAACTACCATTTTTATGGCGCAAAAACTGGTTCTAACTAATATTTTGTTATTCTAAAAGATTCTGGGTTTTGAGCTTTTTTTTCTGTAGTTTTTATCGATTTTTCAGCGAACATTAAAGAAATTTAAGTATATTTAACAGCATAGTTTTGTACTTTTGTGCATAATAATTCTGATAAAAAAATATAAATTTAACATATTCAGTAAACATATAGATGGATTTCAAGTGGATCTCAACTCTTTAAGGGTTCACCAACAACCATTCAACTTTTTTTAAAAAATGATCATAAGTTCGATCTCATGCTTGATATAAGCAATTCTTCAAACAGGAAATGAGCGATGATAAAAGACTTATTAGGGAGCATTTTTCATTTGAATAGGAGAGATTACTTTCAATTCGAATCTCCGGGATGAGAAAGGAATTTCCGGAAGATAAATAGCAAAACTAGTCAATCTTTCGAGTATGGAGCGTTGTGTTTATTTTTCTTTTGAATTTATCTTCTTGAATGAGCGAGCTCTCGGACTGCTGCCGAATTTTCTTTAATAAAACACGAACAATCTAAGCTTATAGATCTACTGATCTCAAGGGATACGGAAGAAAATGGAAGTTATTGAAAAAACGTTGTCTATTTCTACGAAAAATAAAGAGTTACAATGTTAAATCGATCAACACAGCTTATATAGTCACATGTGAAGGGAGATTGAGTCTCATTGATCGAGAGAAAGGAAAGGGGGCTGGAGTTACAACCAATTACGTGCAAGCAAAGTGTAGGGGGATTATAGCTAATGCAGTGAAAGGAGGGAAAGAATTACTGGTTTCAACAATTTGAAGGTATAATCCCAAGCTTTATAGAAATGGACTTATCAGTGCTGAAATATACTGAGGGATATCCTCATTTAAACATTTACCAGATCTGTCACTTTTGAATAATATCGAATTTTTCACGTAAATTCAACATACCTCCCTTTGGACAAAAATGAAGAAATTCTACAAACTGTCAATCAGTTAAATCAAAATTGTAATCATGATTGGATTTCTGAAGATGTTTTGCAAATGTCGACTTACCCTTATTTTCCCTGAATTCCTTCTGATGCTCTTCTATTCTTTCCCTGAATTTCCTACCAGTTTGACCGCAATATTCGAAGCCGCAAGAACATTTTAGTTTATAATGGGAAAATTTCTAATAAAATTGGTAAAATTCTATCATCGAGGGGTTACAACTAGAAAACACACACGGGGTTTTAAAACTAGAAATAGTGTTAGAGAATTACTAGGTTCCGTTTAAGACAAAATTAATGTTCAGGATAAAAGTGGGGTTTATAAACTAAAATGTTGACTATATAAGCTGTGTCCTTTCCAATGAGTGTTCAGTTATTGTTTGTTACTGATGAAACAACCGACGAAATCGTTCGTCGCCAGTGATTTAGTTCGTTTAGGTTGTTTCTATTGAAGGAACCTGACGAATTCGACGCAATAGTTCGAATGCGTTTTAATTAAAGGAGTTAGAAAGTAAGTATGCAGTTTATTCCCCTTAACGCCAGTAAACATATATTTATACCTACATAAAGAGAAAATAAATGCAAATAACATTCGATTGCTTATGTAATAAACTGATTGTTGATAACAATGACAATTCCAGTAATGTAGCACACAGAAATTACGGTTCTCATGCAAGTATCATGCTTGAAAATACGAGTTACATCGATAATGTTTACAACAGCATTTAAAGCATTTAAAATCTGTACAATAGCAATACCTAATTTATTCTGTTACCAAACTCTCGTGGCACGTAAATATTTGTATCGGGTTGTGCATCAAAAAGAAATCACTAAAAAGTTGCATTGAATCAGTGCATAAAAAGAAATGTGTCCAACTCTCACGAGAATCCTCTATTGAATAGTACTCGTAATTGAATTAAATTAAGCAACTAATTTTTGAAAATTTTAACCATTGGGGTGGGGGATGGGGTTAGTAATTTGGGAGCAAAACAACATCAGCAGATGTCGCATTTTATTCGGTACCTCAAGTATACGTGTCTTGAAACAAACTCTCAACGGAGTTTGAAAGGATTTTAAAATTTAGTTTTTGGTTAGTTACAGAGTTACGAAGGTTCAGTGTTGAAATTGGGAACAAACATTGCTGAAAACGATTTTCGGAGCAATATCTCTTACTCAATAGTTCTGATTGTAATTATGTAAATCTAACGGAGAAATTTCATTTTTTCATGTTTTTCCAAGTCAGAATTATTTATTTTATTGACATTAAAGAGTATATTTTTCTGATTCAATGGACGCGTGTCCAAATCGGTTCAAGTCCCGTTTGTTGGAAAGTTTTGCATACGGTTTCGCAGGCCGATTACATTACTCTTCTTTGACTCTAAGGGTTGTTGAAATAGTAAAAAAAAGTTCCAGTCATGCGGCATTTTCACAACCTGTCATATAATGTTGTAATACATCGTACATTGTTTTGAAATTCGAGCACTATGAGTGCAAACGAGTTGTTCACTACCTACCAGTTTGATAGCAAAACACTCGTTATAAGTAATGATGTGCAATTCAGGAAAGATTTGGGATTTTTAAATCTTTGGCAGTTTTTAACAAGTTTCAGAAAATATTAATGAAATTTAGGTACATTTTCAGCATAAATTTGTGCATAAATTTGTTAGTGCTCTAGTTCATAGTTGAAAAACTTTTTTGACTAAAATTCAGCTAAAAAAATTAATTTAACAATTTTTAGCAATGTTTATAAAATGTTTAATTGACCAATTTAATGTGCTCAAAAAGTGTTGGCCAACGAACTCGTCCTTTCGTTTGGAAAGTTTGATTTGTTGGCGCAAGAACGGAATTTTAATCTCAATCGTAAGGAAAGTAATCGTCTGGAATGACACAAATATACGTAAATCTATATATGAAAAAGGGTTAAACTCAAGGGTTCATTTCAGAATGCCTCAAAAGGGATTTCAATGAAGAAAATGTTCGAACATTTTGATTTTAAATTCTGTGGAGCTATTGCAATAACTTTTTTTCCTACGAAAATTCGCTAAAAACCTTGGATATGCAATATAAACGGAAACTGCTGACACAATATCAACAATTTTGTTCCCAAATGTGCCCCTCCTCTTCCTTTCATTGGTAAACAAAAATGCGTCTTCCTACAGAAGCCCCATTTGATGCGCAATTGGAAACCTTGATTTTTTGGCGCTAAAACGGAATTTTTATCTCAATCGTAAGGAGAGTTATCGCCTGGAATGACACAAATATACGTAAATCTATACATGAAAAAGGAAAGGACTCAAGGACTCAAGGATTCATTTCATAAAATTTAGATTTTAAATTCTTTGGAGCTATTGCAATAACTTTTTTTCCTACGAAAATCCGCTAAAAACCTTGGATATTCATATAAAAGGAAACGGCTGACACAATTTCAAAAATTTTGTTCCCAAATGTGTCCCTCTTCCTTTCATTGCTCAACAAAACGCGTCTTCCTACAGATGCCTCTTTTGATGCGCAATTGGAAAGCTTGATTTTTCGGCGCTAAAACGGAATTTTTATCTCAATCGTAAGGAGAGTTATCGTCTGGAATGACACAAATATACGTAAATCTATATATGAAAAAGGGTTAAACTCTAGGATTCGTTTCCGAATACCTCAAAACAGATTTCAATGAAGAAAATGTTCGAAAATTTTGATTTTAAATTCTGTGGAGCTATTGCAATAACTTTTTTTCCTACGAAAATTCGCTAAAAACCTTGGATATGCAATATAAACGGAAACTGCTGACACAATATCAACAATTTTGTTCCCAAATGTGCCCCTCCTCTTCCTTTCATTGGTAAACAAAAATGCGTCTTCCTACAGAAGCCCCATTTGATGCGCAATTGGAAACCTTGATTTTTTGGCGCTAAAACGGAATTTTTATCTCAATCGTAAGGAGAGTTATCGCCTGGAATGACACAAATATACGTAAATCTATACATGAAAAAGGAAAGGACTCAAGGACTCAAGGATTCATTTCATAAAATTTAGATTTTAAATTCTTTGGAGCTATTGCAATAACTTTTTTTCCTACGAAAATCCGCTAAAAACCTTGGATATTCATATAAAAGGAAACGGCTGACACAATTTCAAAAATTTTGTTCCCAAATGTGTCCCTCTTCCTTTCATTGCTCAACAAAACGCGTCTTCCTACAGATGCCTCTTTTGATGCGCAATTGGAAAGCTTGATTTTTCGGCGCTAAAACGGAATTTTTATCTCAATCGTAAGGAGAGTTATCGTCTGGAATGACACAAATATACGTAAATCTATATATGAAAAAGGGTTAAACTCAAGGATTCATTTCATGCCTCAAAAGGGATTTCAATGAAGAAAATGTTCGAACATTTTGATTTTAAATTCTGTGGAGTTATTGCAATAACTTTTTTTCCTACGAAAATTCGCTAAAAACCTTGGATATGCAATATAAACGGAAACTGCTGACACAATATCAACAATTTTGTTCCCAAATGTGCCCCTCCTCTTCCTTTCATTGGTAAACAAAAATGCGTCTTCCTACAGAAGCCCCATTTGATGCGCAATTGGAAACCTTGATTTTTTGGCGCTAAAACGGAATTTTTATCTCAATCGTAAGGAGAGTTATCGCCTGGAATGACACAAATATACGTAAATCTATACATGAAAAAGGAAAGGACTCAAGGACTCAAGGATTCATTTCATAAAATTTAGATTTTAAATTCTTTGGAGCTATTGCAATAACTTTTTTTCCTACGAAAATCCGCTAAAAACCTTGGATATTCATATAAAAGGAAACGGCTGACACAATTTCAAAAATTTTGTTCCCAAATGTGTCCCTCTTCCTTTCATTGCTCAACAAAACGCGTCTTCCTACAGATGCCTCTTTTGATGCGCAATTGGAAAGCTTGATTTGTTGGCGCAAGAACGGAATTTTAATCTCAATCGTAAGGAAAGTAATCGTCTGGAATGACACAAATATACGTAAATCTATATATGAAAAAGGGTTAAACTCAAGGATTCATTTCATGCCTCAAAAGGGATTTCAATGAAGAAAATGTTCGAACATTTTGATTTTAAATTCTGTGGAGCTATTGCAATAACTTTTTTTCCTACGAAAATTCGCTAAAAACCTTGGATATGCAATATAAACGGAAACTGCTGACACAATATCAACAATTTTGTTCCCAAATGTGCCCCTCCTCTTCCTTTCATTGGTAAACAAAAATGCGTCTTCCTACAGAAGCCCCATTTGATGCGCAATTGGAAACCTTGATTTTTTGGCGCTAAAACGGAATTTTTATCTCAATCGTAAGGAGAGTTATCGCCTGGAATGACACAAATATACGTAAATCTATACATGAAAAAGGAAAGGACTCAAGGACTCAAGGATTCATTTCATAAAATTTAGATTTTAAATTCTTTGGAGCTATTGCAATAACTTTTTTTCCTACGAAAATCCGCTAAAAACCTTGGATATTCATATAAACCTTTCATTGCTCAACAAAACGCGTCTTCCTACAGATGCCTCTTTTGATGCGCAATTGGAAAGCTTGATTTTTCGGCGCTAAAACGGAATTTTTATCTCAATCGTAAGGAGAGTTATCGTCTGGAATGACACCAATATACGTAAATCTATACATGAAAAAGGTTTAAACTCAAGGATTCATTTCATAAAATTTAGATTGAGCTATTGCAATAACTTTTTTTCCTACGAAAATCCGCTAAAAACCTTGGATATTCATATAAACGGAAACGGCTGACACAATTTCAACAATTTTGTTCCCAAATGTGTCCCTCTTCCTTTCATTGCTCAACAAAACGCGTCTTCCTACAGATGCCTCATTTGATGCGCGTGAAGGATTTTTCAAGCGATCCTTCCCAGGATAGACGTCTACGGTGTACACAATCATTACGAGGGATCTCGTACTCTTGGACAAGTAAGTGACTCCTCAGCCGGCTAGACACTTGCTCACTTGTCTCCTTTCTTTTCTTTTTTTTTTTTTAAATTCTTATCCAAGTGGGTTCTATCCGTCTGGCATCCTGATGACCAATCTTCTCGCCTTCCACAGCAAAACAATGTTCTTGGTCTCGGCGGATAAACTGTGGCTGACATTTGCCTGGCGTCCACATTCTTCCTACACCTTCGTCAACCCACACACCGAACACAGTGTCTTAACAAACCGTTCGAGAATGGGGGAGTTTTCATGGTTATTTTCTATTTGTTCAATAGAAAGATCAGAACGAGAATTTTCCAAAAAGGTGCTATATGATGGGTATTTGAACACTAATACGGCTAAAAACGGAAGTTAGTCAAAAAACGATGCCTATTTCCACGAAAAATAAAGAGTTACAATGTTAAATCGATTTCGAGGGTTAGGCCAACATCAGTAACAAACAATAACTGAAGACACATTAGAAAGGCTTTTATAGTCACAGGTGAAGGGAGATTGAATCCCATTGATCAAGAGAAAGGAAAGGGGCAGGAGGTACAACCAATTAAGTGCAAACAACGTGAAGGGGGATTATACCTAATCAGATGAAGTGAAAGGGGGAAAATAACTAAATATGGTTTCAACAGGGTAAAGGGATAATTCTAAGCTGTATAGAAATGGACTTATCAGTGGTGAAATATATTGAGGTATATCCTCATTTAAACATTTACCAGATCTGTCACTTTTGATGATTTCGAATTTTTCAAGTACATTCAACATACCTCCTTTTGGACAAAAATGAAGAAATTCTACAAACCGTATATCTGTAAAATAAAAATTGAAACTATGATTGGGTTCCTTAAGATGTTTCACAAATGTAGACTTACCCTTATTTTCTCTGAAATCGACCTGATGATCGTCTATTCTTTCCCTGAATTTCATACCAGTTTGACCACAATATTCTAAGCCACAAGAACATTTTAGTTTATAAACCCCACTTTTATCCTGCACATTGATTTTGTCCTTGATGGATCCTAGTAATGCTTTAAGACTATTTCTAGTTTTAAAACCTACTTTGTAACTGTAGAATTTTGCCGATTTTATCAGAAATGTTCCCATAATAAGGTATACTTATCCATTGCTTTTCTTTTAAATTTACATCTTCCCTAGCCAGATTGGAAACTTTTTCCCTACTCTTTTCCCTAAGAACCCAACCCCATATGGTATCAACGAGATTTCTTCCATATCCGTTACTAGTCGCTATGTTTTTGATAATGGATTTTTCTTTTGATAAATTATGTTCACTCATTGGAATAGATAGTGCTCGGTTGATCATACGATGGAAGACTGCATGCTTATGGACTGAAGGGTGATTTGAAGTACTATGGATAGTTATATCGCTATATGTATCTTTTCTATAAATTGAAAAATCATGCTTTTGAATTACCAAAGAGATGGAGATGTAAATCGATTTAACATTGTAACTCTTTATTTTTCGTAGAAATAGACTACGTTTTTTCACTAACTTCCGTTTTGAAATGGGTTTCCACAACTTAGTCGTGAGTGATTTAGTTCGTAGTAATACGGCTTTTGAAATATATTTACAAGATGACGTCACGGCCCCCGCCAGCCTGGAGGGAACCCTCAGCTCACATGCACTACTACGTCGCCCGTGATCTTTCTTCCCGTTTATTGGTCAAGCTACACGGCCTTCGAGCTAAAAATTGGTAGGTACTGACGTTTAAGGTAGGTAAGGACGTTTTCGAGTGCGCTGAATCCGAATTTGAGTTCAATAGGGTGAAATGCCAACACAAGAAAGTTCCCTATTTTAAGTTGTGGAATTAAGGGTACTCTGAACCCAAAAAATGAATCGATTTTCTGTTTTATGTGGATTTTTACTGTACATATTCTGACAAACATATCCTGAAGATTTCAGGTGGAAAAAACTTTAGGAAATTGGCGAGTCTCTCTTCCATATAATGCATTCGGTTAACAATTTCGTCAAAACTGATTCTCGTCAGAAATAAAATATGAAATAATAAAATAATGAAATAATGAAATGTGCAGAAGAAGTTTTGGTGATTTGTTCTATCCGGATATTTTGTTATCCAAGAGTTTTCAGTTTCACTTTATCAGCCTTTGTCAACCCAAACACCGACGCAGAGTCTTTCCGAACCGTTTGAGAATTTAAAGTTGTGGAATTAAGGGGACACGGAACCCAAAAAAATGAATCGATTTTCTGTTTTGCATGGTTTTTTATTGTACATCGTCGTCGTTCAAACTCGATAGGTGATTGGGAATAGGCATGTTACAGAAAAATGCTCTATAAATTATATTTATCGCAATTGGTAGATCTTTATGACATTTTCAGCGATTGTGCGGGATAGCTTTTAAACGGTTCCCTATAGCTTTCATTGCCGTCACATAAATTGTAGTTTGTGCGCATGCGCAAACGCTAATTTATTATAACGTCGATTACTTATAATCTATTGGTCCGATTTCGTTCAAACTCAGAGAATAGTTATTTACGGGCTAGTTAGCCCAATATACAATAAGGAAACTATACATGGAAAATACAGACAACGAATGAAAATAGAAATTTATACAGAGTTAAAAGTGTTAGTAACGAAAATTAAATCAATACACTAAAGATAATAATATTAGGTACCTTTTAGTAGGTTGGAAATTTAGAACAATAGGAAATAATGTGGTTTTTAAAAACGGAAAAACTGTTGAAAAAAAATCAAGGCAATTATTCTCAGCTGCTATTAAATTTATTATAATGTCTAGCCATGCGATAAAGGGGGTTATTTAACAAATAATTAAACGGGACAAAAGGGACGGAAAACAAATCATAACTTCTTGTGGGATGGATCGGCGTACGAAAATCAAAATGAGATAATAACTGGGGGCTGTCAATTTTGCAATTGTGTAATTTGAACAAAATAAAAGATCGCCCACGACTCGTCTATCTTGGAGTGATAAAAGACCACACTCGGTCATCAGGGAATCATAAACAACATCATCCTGCCGAATATGTTTTTTAAAAGCAATATAGCGGAGAAATTTATGTTGTACTGACTCAATACGCCTTTTATGTTCTTGATAGTATGGGGACCAAATCGGATAACTAATGCTTTTATATTATCAAAATTACGAGTATTACGCTTAATCCATCCCAATGATCGCATGGCTCGACTACAAATATTATCAATATGCTCATTAAAAGATAAACGGCTATCGTACAATACTCTCCCAGGTCAGATAGTGACATTTTACGGCAAAGACTACTATGCGTGATTGTGTAATCAAAATTAAGAGTATTAGGAGATCGTGAAAAAGTAGTAATACTAAATTTGCTAACATTAAGAAATAAATTGTTGGATTTACACCAAATAACGAGCCGATCAATACCTAGCTGGAGGTGAATGCAGTCATCCACTGAGGTTATTTCCAAGAATAGTTTCAGGTCATCAGCAAATAACAAAAAGTGTATTCGTTAAATAAGGTGGGTATATGGTCCAGGAATTATATCGCAATTAGTATAGTAATAATTACAGCGCATGCGCAAAACTAAAATTGATCGACACAGACAAAATTCCGAGACTAATGGACCGATTTTCATGATATTTTCAAGTATTGTGCGGTTTAGCTCCTAAGAGACGTTCCCCTATAAATTTCATTGCCGTTGGATTTATAGTAGTCTGTGCACCTTCGCAAACATTAATTTCTTATAACTTCAACTTATCAATAATTTCAACTCGTACTTTGCCTTCAACTAATTCTATACGTCTATATTAAAATATGTAAGGAAGCTATACTGCCCACCCAGCTTTTCAGACGTTTTTCTTTTTCACAATCCACACAAGTTTGGATACTTAAATATTTACAATTGTTCATTACACTAGATTGGATGAGTTCAAGAGAAGTCCAGGCACGAGAGAGAAAAAAAAAACCGTTAACCCAGCCAGGGGGGTTTCGCCCCCCTGGACCCCCCCCCCCCCCTTTGCTTTCAGCTTTGAGCCTTCGGCTAAAACGTTAAAACATGGAACATGCTTTCTTCCCGCTAATTCGTAAATGTAAATAAATTCAAAACTTCGACATAAATGCTTTACTAATCGAAGTTAGAAGGAAGTACCTAGGTAGGTAATTTTCTGTTACGGTGCGCGGCTACAATTACTACGAGTATAACCAAGATTAACTTCTCAACCAAGTTACAACTAAACAAGCAGCATTGTTTACTATATCCATATATAACATAAATAAATATAAAACTACGACATGGAGAACGATTTTTGTCCGGTGAAAATTACCGAAGTTTCATTTCCCCAGCAACGGCTTGGTTGTACGTGAAAATCAAAAGAGAATTTGTGACACTCCCGCGTAACGTTTTCGGGCAGTTAGCTCAAGACTAAAAGCATGTTCCATGCTCAAACTGATGATATCAATTGTATAAGGACTCACTGACGGTCTCAATTTTTTTCACCGGAATATCAAAATTTGAACAGATCGCATCGTATCTACCATCTCCAAGTTACTTGAAAATTATTGTAGAGAGGTAATGTATTTTCTATTGCAAATTAATAAAGGATTTGAATTTTTAGACTTCAATTCTTCAGATGTCAAACATTCCTCAGGAAGTTTTTTCTTTTTTTTTTCTTTTTTTTTGTTTATTTTAAATTTTAATTTTTAATACAAGAGAGCTGCTGAAGTTTACATTATCGGTTTGTAAGTGTACATAAATACATTATACTTTTAATCATAGAAAGTATATCTGTTACATATATAGTTAGTTCATTCTATACCTCGATTTACAGTCAGTGCTATACTAGTAATGGCAAAGAAGTATACAAAAATTAATTGTTCGTATTTCCCGTAACCATATCTTTATTGTTAAGTGAACAAACATCACAACATGCAACATAACTTGAATCCCAGTACGGTTTAGTAAATGTTAGTGTGTGCAGAATTTTACGTGCAAATCCCAAAAGCATACCTTCCACCAACCACGTCCCAGCTGTAAAAAAGATACCATTACCCAAGTTTATTAGAAATAGAAACATTTGTAAACACAATAAAAATAAAACACATGAAGAAATATAATGAGAAGGACTATTCAAACATCAAAAGTTCCAGTCATGCAGCATGTTCGTTCGATAGAATTTTCGTAAAATATCATATTACATTATGCTAAAATGTTTTGAAATTTTAGTACTTCGAGGGCACAGAAACTGTCAACTACCTATTTTATGGAAAAAAAAACTCTTCATAAATGACATTCTGCTATTCAAATTATACTTTGGGTTTTAGTTTTTTTTGCTGCTTTTTTTTAGATTTTTTAGCAAATATTAATGAAATTCAAGTACATTCTTCAGCATGATTTTGTGCATCCATTTTTTATGGTCTAGTTAATAGTTGATAAACTTTTTCTGAGTAAAATTCTGCCATAAAAATATAAATTTAACAATTTATAGCCGTTTTAGCCATTTTTTAGTGATTTGAGAACATTTTTCGAAATTTGAGCAATTTAATGTGCTCTAAAAGTGCTGGCAATCGAAATCACTCTCTTATTTGGAAAGATTAAATTTTGTTCATAGAACGGGAATTTCAATCCTACGGAGAGTTATCGTCTGGAATGATACATACATAAATATAACTTAAATCCCAGGAATCGTTTTATAATGCCACAAAACGGAATTCGAAGAAGAATATTTTCAAACATTTTGATTTTATCATTTTCAGAGTCATTCCAATAGCTTCATTATCAGCGAAAATTTGCTAAAACCATATTTTTACTCTAGTTTAGAAAGTGTAATTTATCGTAATTTTTTTAGACGCATACCTCATTGAAGGATCAGCCTTTTTTGAAAGAATGATATATAGAGAATTTATATTATAAATAAACACATTTAAAACACACTACCTTTCATTATACATTGTATAGGTACATACACTACCTATATATTATATAGGTCTAAATACTTACCACCAACAGTATATGCAATCATAATACACACTTAGGTGGAAGTACAGATCTAAAAAATGTTGTCGAGTCTCAAACCAAAATTAAAATTTGAATTAATAAGATAAAAAATAGCAAGTACAAAAAAATTATGAATAATAAAATTAAAATAAAAACATAAAAAAAAAGAACTTGGTCCTTCGTCCCCTGGACTCTTCGGTTGCTTTCCGCTTTGAGCCTTCGGCTAAAATGCTAAAATGTGGAACATGCTTTCTTCCCGCTAAAACTACGACATAAATATTTTATTAATCGAAATTAGAAGGAAGTACCTAGGTAGGTAATTTTCTGTTATGGTGCCCGTCTAGAATTACTATAACGAAAGACTAACTTCTCAACAAAACAAGCGGCATTGTTTACTATATCCATTTATAACATAAATAAATATAAAACTACGACATAAATAGAAGGACAAGTACGAAAGAAATGCGTGATAAATCGAGAGCTTTCCTAAGAATGGAGAACGATTTTTGTCCGATGAAAACTAAAGGTTTCATTTTCTCAGCAACGGCTTGGTTGTACGTGAAAATCATAAGAAAATTTCGTGACACTTGCGCGTCACCCATCTCGCGTAACGTTTTCGGGCAGTTAGCTCAAGGCTAAAGCATGTTCCATGCTAAAAAAAAAAAAAAAAAAGGTTGAATTAGTAGGTCTAATCCCTAAGGTCTTGTAGACCTATTCTATTTGGACTAAACTGCAATGAACGGGATTAGAATAAAAATTTCAATGCCATAACAAATTCTTGTAATTAAATATGTTAGATACCAGATTTTCAGATTATTGCAGCAGTATTGATGAAGGAGTTATATGAATTTTATTATGGAAAGTACCTTTTTTGGTAGACGGTTTGCTTCCGAGCATAGGTACCTAAAGGTAGCGGAAGTATTATTTCCAGTTTCGGGAAAAGGACATAACTTCTACAGTTTCTAATCGATTTTGATGAAATTTGCCGGGAATGTGCGGATTATGCAAAGGATGGTATCCTGTAAACTTCATCAATCAGAAATGGATAGTTATCACTGCGCATGCTCAAACGTAAAATCCATCAAGTGTCGTTTTCTCATAGTTTATTGAAGGGTACCTAAGTGGAAATAATGATGAGATAGATGACCTCATGAGTTTCAGCGCGATCGTACCATTAGTACATAGCTGCTAGGCACGCGCTAAAATCAAATTGATCTATCAAACACGATTTTTACAGTTTTAATCTGATTTCGATCATTAATTCCTGGAATGAATGGTTCATATTTTAAGATTATTCAAATGTTCAATATTGTACACTTAGGTAATATTCTAGATTCATGTAACGGATACGAGAAAACTGTGTCCCTCATCCAGCCAGACGTTTTTATCTTGGTCGATTACAAACGTTCATAATTAAAAATGCTAAACCAAAACACTTTTCTTAATTTACGTCTTATTTAATTTTCGCGAGGATGGCGAGGGATAATTAGAACTGCTAATACAGCTCCCGCTCCCAATTTTGTTTTAATTTCGTTCCCTCACTACCGATGGTAGGGAAACTTTGTATTCATGAAAGAAGTCGAAAAACGTCTGCCAAGTTGGTTGTGGCACATAGCTTCCTCGTTTACCTATCATGAATGAATAGGTCATTGAAGAGTTTTAAATTATCTTGAAAAATTCCATAGCGGAAACGAGTAAACCAAATAGTAGCGTGAAATGTCATAATTCTTCAATTAAGAAACGAAAAAATGATACTCAATGTAATTTACGTTTGTGCAAGCGCAGAATGAACTGATGAGTTGAAAACAATGAAATAGGTAGGGACCATCTACAACCTAAGCCGCCCATTGGCTGACAATTTCATCAAAATAGGATGAAAACTATGAAAATTAAGGTTGTTCCAAGTATTTCACATTGGCGCATGCGCAGTAGCTATTAATGGTACAATGGTGTTGAAATTGGTATGAGTTAATCAAGTCATCTTCTTCCAAATATCTTCCAAATTTATGCGAAATCGAACGACTAGAGTGTGAAAAAATGGAGCATAATGAAATTTACGTTTGCGCATACGCAGAATGAAGTAATCATTTGGCAACAATGAAACTGATAGGGGACCATCTGCAACCTAACCCGCGCATTCTCTGACAATCGGATGAAAAAAGTGGAAATTAAGGCCGTTACAAGCATTTTACATAGGCGCATGCGTAGTAGCATTAATGATACAATCATGTTAAAATTGATATGGGATGATCAAATCGTGATCTCCCAACTATCATTCAAATTTGAGCTAGATCGGACGACTAGGGCGTGAGAAAATAATACTTGGCAGAATTTACGTTTGCG
This sequence comes from Adelphocoris suturalis, assembly GCA_030762985.1. NCBI lineage: Eukaryota > Metazoa > Arthropoda > Insecta > Hemiptera > Miridae > Adelphocoris > Adelphocoris suturalis. Next base: position 62,418,345 of record CM061043.1, read on the forward strand.
CATGGTCCGCTGTCGTTCAAACTCGGTAGGTAGTTGGGTATATATTCAAGAAGAATGTCCTATAAATTGAACCGCGATGGTTGTATAACAATTGCGCATGAGCAAAACGATTGACACAGGTAAAACCCAGGGTCTAATGGAGCGATTTAGATGACATTTTCGGGGGTTGTGCGGGTTAGCTTCTATACGGTCCCCAATAACTTTCATTTCCATCGCATAAATTAATTAATTTCTTGTAACGTCGATTCCTTATCAACTGTTGGGTCGATTTCGTTCAAACTCGAGGGATTGTTGGGTCCAGGATTATGCTCTTTGTATTTTATATTTATGGCATCTCTATTATTTATAAGAATGAATGGCTGAGTGGGGGGAGTCTGCGAGTGGGGGGATCTTCTTGGATTTTTAAAAGCGATTTTATAATTTTCTAATACCACCCGAACCATTGGCTTGTGGGCAGAAGGGGGGTGGGAGCCCCTTGTAGAATAAATTATTATCGACCCAAACGCAGAAATCTGTCGTGAAATTATCAGGATTGGGGCCAAACAAATGATTCCTCCTCTTTCGCCAAGCTTTCGATAAATTTATTATCTTCTTCAGGGCTCCGAGGTGAACTACAGTGTGAAAATCACACCACTCAGCGACCAACTCAGTAAATTATACATCAAAGGTTGCAAACAGGTACAACTCAATGAAGAAACTAAAACCAGTCTATTGAACATTTAAAAAAGAAGAAGAAAATAACATCAGGCAGCCACAAAATTACACTAATAATTTGATTTTCTTGAATAGCATCAAAATCAAAAATTTACTGAGTTGGTCGCTGAGTGGTGTGATTTCCACACGGTAGTTCACCTCTGAGCCCTGAAGAAGATAATAAATTTATCGAAAGCTTGGCGAAAGAGGAGGAATCATTTGTTTGGCCCCAATCCTGATAATTTCACGACGGAGCCCCTTGTGATGCGCGTTTTTTCGCCACTCAGCATGGACAGGCAAACATACAGACAAACAGACGGAGTTTCATTCTTATAAATAATAGAGATTCGCTCAATAGGAAGCTCTAAGCTAGAGCTTTCCAAAAAGGTGCTATAAGATGGGTATCTGATCAGGAATCTTAAATGATTCTTGAAATGAATTCTTGATCTTGAAATTCATTTGCACGATGGCGCCACGACCACCGTCCGCCAGGGGGGAACCCTCAGCCACCTTGCTGATTGTTGGGTCCAGGATGATTCCCTTTGTATTTTATGTTTATCGCACTTGCTAGAATAATCGGTATCCATTGCGCATTCAAAAAACTAATATTGGATGACAATCGATAATAATGGATCGATTTTGATGAAATTTTCCATTATTGTGTGGCCCTTTAGACATTTTTCGCGCATACTAACGTGAGTTATAGCATTTTAGCATGTATACACTACTATATTTTGCATTCAACAATTTAGACTTGTAATGTGTTCTTCGACTAATTCTATACCTACGTCCTTCTAAAAATATGTGAGGGAGAGAGAGGGAGGGTGAGAGGGGGAGAGAGAGAGAGAGAGAGAGAGAGAAATTTACTGTCAAAACATTATTGAAAAACTCTCTTTAATCGACAAATCAAAAATAGAGATCAATGGAAAAAAAAGTTAATTTCCATCGTTCATACAATACAAAGATGATTTTAGAGATGAGCCTGTATTGATAAGTTCATGCTGTATTGATAAGCACGTCGATTGAATTTGACAAAAACCGAACCATTCTATAACAAATCTTACCCGATTCTTATTCAATCAGAAAATACAGTCACTGAAGAAATCAATCGAATGTTGCAGTTAGGGGTTATGGAGAGGAGCAATTCAAATTGTAGTCCTATTGTATATTGTAGTCCCCCCTATTGTAGTCGTTCGAAAAAAAGATGGGAAGGTTGGATTAAGCTTAGATGCAAGGACACTTAAAGAACGATTTGAGCTAGACAGCGAAAAACCGGTGGCCATAACTTCGTCGCGAGTGATTTAGTTCGGTGGCCATAGATGAACTAATAAAAAAATGCCACAAAGATATCTTCCAATCATTACACCTTGTCATGTGAGATAAACATCCTTTCGTGTTCTTAACACCCTTTTTATATTATAATTCGCTGACAAAACTTCAATTTCGGCATCCCGTTTGACGTTGTTTATTCCGTTTGTCCCCACACGCCATTTATTTTTTCTGCTACACTTGTAAACTTAGCTTCAACACGTGTAACTTTTCTACACTTGTACTCTTTGTTTTGGTGAAACACTTGTTCTAGTTTACCGTGCACTACAAGTACCTGTACTTGTTAACTTGTACACTTGTAACTTGTTGTTTTATGAAATAGGCCCCAGCAAGCTCTTGTTTCGCTCCGATTCGATGCAGCCCAGACATATTACACTGCGAATATGAAGTTATCCGCAGTAATTTATTGAGCCGAAGGTCGCAATCAAAGCAAAGTGGCGGCGCGTCTGGTCTGAAAATAGTTTTCGCTCTCGTTATCCCTCACAGACTGCCTGTCTGCGGCCCCGTCCCAGACCACCGGACTAACTATTTGTTTGTTCCCCTCATCTCTGGTCCAGAAAGGTCCCAGTGTTTTCCATACATCCATAATTCGCCCGGCGGTACAAAACGCTGTCCAATCTGATATAGCACTCGCGCTTTATTAAACCTTCCGCGAAATGAAGTTGCATGGGGTTCAGCGTTCCAATTCAGGGCCATGTTCACCGTTTGAGTAAATCAAGAATCAGTGTTAACGCGGCATTATGTTTGAGGTTAATCAGACGTTAGAGCAATTTTTCTTTCACTGAAACCCGTCGTTGGTTAATTCTTCCGTCAAAACTCGACGATCTGATTACCAAAACTTGATTAATAATTACCCGACCCTCGAGGAATTAAGGGTTAACGGATGATTAACTTTAGGTTGTGAGTGTACGGAGCCTTCAATTTCCACTTTTTAATTACCAAAAATATAATAATATTCAATGATTTTATACATTTTAGTTCAACATTGGTTTAAAAACGGCCACAAGTCAGTCGGGAAAAATAATGTTCACTCACATAACCTCCGCCGTCCGCCCCCATTGACGAGTTTGTAGATGATGGGATCGTTTCCAATAAAACTCAACATTTCAAATTTTCCGTACACAAGCTTGTTTCGTATTAATATCAAAGAAGTATGAAACGCTAGCAGTTTAATACGTTAGGTTGTTGAAAAAGTAGACAAGAAATCAGAGATCAGTAAGCTCTTTTGGGCAGCTGTACAACTTTTTTTTTGTTAGCTCATTTTGAATGTTATTCAAGTGACAACAACCTCAAGTTATAAGGGAAAAAATTATTCTCCAGAGCTGGATGAAAAGCGATGTTGCCAAAGTGCTTTCACTCAACCAGCATAGAGATCAGATAGATACCTTAGTAGGTAGGTACCTAATCAAGTTTGATGACCCAATTTATACGTTTCCTATAGAGAAGAAGAGATTTGTATATGTTTACTTCTTATCTGACGAGATTTCTATAGTTTTCTGTCACAACCCTTCCATCAACTAGTACCTATCCTCCTACATATATGAATTTCTTGGAATGCAGGTATGATACCCTCCAGTACAGGAAGATCTACTGTTTAGGCCACCAAAAGAGTAGAAAGATAAATATGTTTTATTTTACTTCACTTCACAGGTTCCTCACTTAAAACGATTTTCGAGTGCAGGTACCTAGTGGTTTTTACTCGCTCTCTCCCATTTAAATGTTTTTTTCAAAATTAATGTAAATCAAATTTCAGCGTTTCAACCTAGAAAAAATCAACTCCTAATCGCGTTAAGAAACAGCTGTTGAAGTTGTTTAAGTTATGATTTCTAGCTCTGGGCAGCCGCTTTTCTGTCCATTATGGACAAATGTTCCATGATTGATGGAAAAAATGCAACTATTCGTCGTTAACTAACCAAACCATAACCAGCCACGGGGGTGATTACTTTGAGGTCTGAATTCACGTGGTGAAAGATAATACCTTAACGCCGCTCTTAATCGCCAGTCTCCCGTTACCGTTTGGTTAATTTGACGGGACATTAGCTCGGATTGGTGAAACTGGCCCTGGACTATTTAGGACCGGTTTCACCGACAATTCCTAACCATGGTTAAAGTATAAGGTATTTTTTCCGTTACGAATCCGGTACCGATCCAGCCATCCTAACCTAAGTCAGGTCTTGAATCGTTCCTTTGTCTTTCTCCCCGCACACACTCCGTCTCTTTTCCCTGCTATTTCAACCTCATCAGGCTATAATGAAGTTTCCATTTTTCTTACAATAATTATAAAAAGATAGTGGGAGACCCGCAAGGCCCAAACAAATAGGAAATTAAGCCTCTCAAAAACTTCAATTAAATATTTAATTAAATCCCAAAAAACATCACTTTTCAAGCAAGAAGTTAGGTCTGTATATTCGATTTAGATTTTTAATCAATTTGTTTTTTTTTCTTTAAAAAAAAACCCCAAATTTGCGTTTAAAAATACCAACATTTTCGCTTAGGTATGGCGATGAAGCACGCGAAGACGCGAACGAAAAAGACATACAAAAAACACTCAAACCACCGAAACGGAGCTACAAATAAAATTATGTGCAATGGTATACAGATAGTTTGCTGCATTCTCCCTTGTTTCCTACTAATTCCCCCCCCCCCCACCCCATCTCCCCATTCTTCTTCATTACTTACTAACAATTCCTCTTGAGTTTTGGACTCACAGACTGAGTTGGAGAATTAAATATGCCTGGAAAGAAAGAAAAAAAAGTTCCAGTCATGCAGCATGATCGTATGAGCGAATTTCCGTAAATTATCGTACAATATAATGTTAAATTGTTTCAAAAATTCAGGACTTTAAGTAAAAAATATCTGTTAGCTACCAATATTAGGGCCAAAAACTCGTTCTAATTAACATTATGCAATTAAAAAAAGATATTGAAGTTTTAGGGTGTTTTTTCCTGTTTTTATAGATTTTTTAAACATATATGAGGAGTTTGTTTCCAAAACCTGACTTATCCACTTTAGTAAATTTTGCAGAAAAACAAATTTTATGATTGTATTTGTAATATTAAAATTTGAAGATCCATTTTTTTTTCTATGCTTCATTCCTTGTTTCCTTCCATTAATATTGAGTCAAAGAAGATCCAGAAAAACTATTCAAAGTGATATATTCAATTAAATTTTGGATACAAATACCAGGTTTTGGCACAAAACGTTCGGAAAAATCATTTTTACATCAGTTTTTGGAATAAAAATGTAAATTTCTTCATAAAAAACGTTGCTTTAAAAAACAGTGTTTTGAAAACGTTCACAAACTTTGTTATATAACAAATATCTATAATAAAGTTTCGACGTTTTTTGTCGGCACTACACAATACTCTTCATCTTCAGAGTCGGACATAATTAAAATCTATACGAAAAGCTCACAGGAAATTCAGAAAATAACTCGAAATTAAAACAACAGAAGCTAACTGACACTAAACAACAAATAAAATCAGTTGACCAGAACCAGAAACCAGTGAAGGTTATTTATAGAAGCTCTAGGGAAAACAAGAAGCGCTAAATGACAGAAAAATCGGCTTCCGATTGGCCGAAGCTGGAAGTCAGGTTTTGACACAAAACTTCAAGTGGAGAAATCTAGTTTTGGCAGCAATCCAGACTTTCTTTATTAGTTTACGGTGAGATATGTCAGGTTTTGGACTGAAAACACTTTACTTAGCTATGGGAAACCATTTCAAGAAAAATTCCCGCTCAAAATCTCATTTTTTTTTTTTTCAAAAAAACGGATATGTCAGGTTTTGGAAACAAACTCCTCATATATTAATGAAATTTAGGTACGTTTTTCTGCTTAATTTTGTGCAAACATTTTTAATGACCTAGTTAATCATTGATAATTTTGTTTTGACTTAAACTCTGCAAAAATGATATATTTAACGGTTTTTGGCCGTTTTTAGCCATTTTTGGTGATTCTTTCAGTACATTTTTTGGAATTTGACCAATTTAATGTGCTTAAAAATTGTTGGCCACCGAACTCATCCTTTTGTTTGTCAAAGCTTGATTTTTTGGCAACAAGAACAGGATTTTTATGTCAATCCTTAGGAGTGTTATCGTCGTTTCATTATGCCTCAAAACGGGTTTAAATGAAGAAATTTTTCCAAAATTTCGATTTTAAAATTTTCCGAGCCATTGCATGCAATAGCTTCATTTTCTACGAAAATTCGCTAAAAAAAGAAGAAATTTCTTTGGGGGCACCTTTATAATTTCCGAGAATACGTATGGTAGGTTCAATTCAGCCTAGTCTTGTTATAAACTTGTACTGTCCAAATGAAGAAAAGTTGTGAAATTTGAACGGAGACTCTGTGCGACAGTTAGAATAGGATTTTAATCAGCCGAACCACCCCAATCAGCTGCGTGAGCTCTTATCGCTCATTTTTATGCTACTTATTATATACAGCTACTTACGAAGCTGAAATTCGGAACAGAGACTTTGTGAGACAGTTAGAATATGAGTTTAACTTGCCGAACAACCCAAGTCAGCTGATTGAGCTGCTAATTTCTATGCAATTTATCCTACGACGATCAAATATGGAACTGAACCTCTGTGAGACAGTTGGAATAGGATTTTAACTTGCCGAACGACTCCAATCAGTTGATTGAAATATAGATTTTGGTTTTGGAGGACAACATTGAGTTTCGGTTCAAAATTAAACCCCTTTTGTAATTGGGTGTTCTCGGAATAAAAGTATTCAACCATTTGACACCCGCAGGAGCACCTTTTTGAGAAAGTGTTGATTTCACTACAATCGTATCTTCATCTAGGGGTTTTGTGAAAGAGACACAGCTTTCTCATCAAAAATAAACGTTGCAGCCCGTTTGTTTGGGTTCGGTCACGCTCTCCCGCTATTATTGGAGACAGTCTATTTCTGAAGTCCCCCCGCATTGACCTCTCATAACGTAGATTCGTTTAGATCCGTCGCTTCTGTAGGTGGTAATGACGCGCTTCCATCTATGATGATTCATTGACAATCCATCCTGTTTTAACTTCTCTTTTCTCATCCTCAATCGCCAATGTGTGTGTATGCTCCCAACAGCATTTTACAAGCCTATCCCGAAAATGAATTGATTAATGTTATATTAAAACAAGTCCGCCCGGACGATCGTCAATATTTTACTCACACTAATAAACCCACAGATGAAGAAAGTTTATATAAACTAGTAAAGGGAGTAGAAGAAATGCATAGACAATTCAATACTTCAAATTTATATAAATATGGCACCACGAATACTTTTAAGTCTAATTATAATCCTAGGCCGCAATGAGCACATATAAACACACAATCCCAAGCCCAAGTCAGACAACCTAATAATTATAAACCTCAAGCAGCTGGTAGGTACCAAAGCGCATTCTCCGGGATTCTGACGGGAACTCTCTCACACATTAGAAAGGTGGAGGACCGAGTGAATTCAAATCTTTTGCTTCGTTGCCCACTTTTGCACCGCTCGCCAAGAATTCCACGATGAAACCCAACCCTGTTCTGTATTTTACGTACAATTGGCAGCAAACGCTGAATGGTGAGGAAAAGATCCATATTCTAGTTTTTCCTTGATTTAATGCAGTTAATTAATTCGACTTATAAGGACTTCTATAGATTTGAAAGTACTGACATTCATCTCCGGGCCCATAAATTTCTACAATTGAAGCAAAGGAAGTGCAAAAGGGTCTAAGTTTCAAAAAATAAGAAACTCGTGTTTTTGCATTTTACAGGTTTATGTGCCAAGGCCAGTGATATGAAGCAGGTACAATTGCTATCAGCAGTTTGAAGTAACACGTCTGTTTATCAAACTGACTGACATAGTTCCTACTTTGTAAAATTTTGAATATATATGAATGCTGCAGTGCCAACTACATTACTCTGTAAACTTGGTATAAGTGTTAATCTAATCATAGGTTATCAGAGAAAAATGTTTTTATTTAATTCACTCATGTTCCTTTAATACTTTTCATTTGAGTCTAAACATTTGAATTGGCCTGCTGAAAAATTTGGCGGAAGGCACTTAGTAGACCTTTGCACTTCCACGCTTCAATTACTATCCTTATTCTTTCTGCAATGTACCAAGCCAAAACTGAATTAATGAATCGACTGATTAGCTAACAATTGTAGTATCATAACTTTTTGATGAAAGAATAATAATAAAAAAACGGTGGAATTTGAGTGTATTTATATTATTGGGGACGTTTGAACCCGCATCGATTTCACTAACTTTGTCAGCTTACGGATTCGTAGTCAAAAACATGACTATCTATTCATAATTATAAATGTAATAATGAATTACATCAATGCATGTCCATAGAGTCATACAGGAGACAGTTTGGGTTGGGGAATTGATTTGCATCGGATGCAGAGCGAAACTATAAGGGAATAACTAATCTAAATCAGTTACGTTCTGGTAAACATCCATTCTTAGTTTGGGTATCTGTAAATATTCTTCACGCTAGTCTTACAGTAATAAAATTGGGAGTCATTCCCTCTACCAGCAAAGCATCTCATTCATAATTGAGCTGTTTCAAACCAGGCACGAATGGAGTATGAATATTGACAAGTTATCAATTTCTATAACATTCTCTGAGGTTGTACCTAATTATATCTCCGGTTTTAAAAGTAGTCGAGTTTACTTCCCAAGGACGTGCCAGGACATGATTTCTAGGATTACACGTAACATTCGTACTCGATAAATTATTTTTCTGAGCCCCCAAAACGAGCATCGGTGAATGCATGCAACGCACAAAAGTAATGCGGAATTACATACACCAGGCGCAGAAAGCTGCATCCACAGTCCTGCATGCTCTTAATTCAAATTTATTTTTCATATTATCATCTATAGGTATATATGATCCTTTCATATTCCCCTTTTTCAAAATAATTATGCATGTTTCCACAATTTCGTCGCGAGTTATTTAGTTCAAGTTCAGTTAGAGTGTTATTTCGTACCCCCAAAAAGACACTTCTAAGTACAAAAGATGCCAAAGCGACAAAATGCATGATATCATCCAATTTGGGCCAAGCCAATGTTTGGATTCCCTTCCTCTTTTTGACAAAGTTTGGGAGTGAGAATGTCAAGTTGTAGACAACATGATATCAGACCATACATGCATTCTACTCGAACTGAGGTCAGCATCTATGCCACGAAAAGTTTATGGCATTCTTTTGAGAGGAGGAAAAATTTTGCTGAACTTGTGGCCGCTACAAAATGGCCTTCACAGGATGATTTTGAAACGTGGGTGACATATATTCTTCCTTCAGTTTTTCCTTTGAACGGCTTGCAGACTTGTGCTTTCCCTTGAAGCGATTAAAAACTGGTAAGCGTTACGATTTCAAGAATTTCGTAGACTTCTCACCTGAAGTCATTGCATCACGCGAAATGCAACGGAAGTTGAGGTTTGAATCTGTGTCTGATGAAAATGCTAAAATTGCGTATAAGAAGAATATCAGGACACAGTCAAGACTTCTCAGGAGACTTGAAAGAACATGGAACGATACTGCGATAGAGAAATCATCTAATAGAACCAAAACTTCATGGTCCATCATCAATAGAAACAACGAGGTCCAAGAGCAGAATGACATATTATGTATGTAAGTTTCTGATCGAGTAATTGATGACCACAGTGAGCTACTCGACAAATTCTCTGACCACTTTGGCAGAACTTCCACCTCTCTTGTTCCTGTTCCATCAGGCAGAACTTCCCCTCATTGAACATGATAACTTGATGTCCTAGAGAGTCTCGCTATCGAATTTCAATTTGCTACGGTGAGCGGGAGAGAATTTAATTCACTCAGCTGATCCCTAGCGCCTCCAAAACCCCAAATGTAGCCTGTCTCAAATTTCATCAAAATCGGCTGAGGAAAACTGGTAGAAGTAGATGGGCAAAAAAAGAGCTGGGATGAGAAAAAACACATTGGTAAGTGATGCATGCATTACAGGGACGTCCCTATGAAGGGATTTGATGTAATTTTGGTGTGAATTAAAATAAGAGAAAAAAAAAACAAACAAAAATATCATGATTCCTCGGAAATATCCCCCTCCTTAAGAGGTTCCCGATCTTTACTGACGGTTCTAAAACTGGTGGAAATGTAGGCTGTGCGTTCTACTCTCCGAGGGATAGAGTCCAAGCGGCCCATAAGCTACCAAACGAAACGGTTAGCTTGAGTGCTGAGGTTATAGCTATAATAAAAGCTTTTGAATAATTACTATCAAGCGGACAAAACGATCCATCAACGTGGCTAGTCCTTACAGATTAAATGAGCTGCATTCAGAAAATGAGTGGCTTTAACGTAAGAAGAGCAGACAACCCCCTAATTACCAAGCTAATAAGACTATTATAAATGGGGAAAACGGCAGGCATACAAATTGTGTTCGTATGGATACGTGGGCACTCTTGTATACGGAACAACGAAATAGTGGATTCACTACCAAAAAGAGCAGCCTACCAGGTCACTGAAGACCAAACAATCATTCCAACAGCCGATTACGACCCGAAAATCAAAGACCGTACCTTAACCGAATGGCAGCAGATATATGCCAATAACCGAGACAACGGTTTGTTCTACAAACAAATCCAACCATTGGTCCCCTTAAGGCCCTGGTTCTATTAAAAAGCAGTGTCGAAACTTTCATGTCGTATAGTAACAACAATAAGGACAAACACGGGGTAAGCGACCACTAGCTACACAGATTCAGCCTACAAGATGTCCCTCAATGTAACCGCTGCGGCGATCCTTGGGGCACTATTGAACATTTTTTATGGAGTGCCCCTTTTACATTAGTTGAAGAGACTATATGTTTATGCAGATGGCATCCGAAATAGAACACCCAATTAATTATCTGTATCTTTTGTCAACCCCCAATATAAACATATACAAAGCAATGTATGAATATGTAGAAAACTGTAATGTTTACATTTGATTAATTTACATATTATAATCAAGTATCTTATGGCTGTACAACATGATGTTAATGCCAAATAAAAAATTAAAAAAAGAGGTTCTCGATCAATTGGCTTAGGAAATAAGGAAACAAGTTATTGTGAAATTGTTTCGTCTTACAAATATGAAAAATATTAAAAGATGTAAAGCATATTGCCAGATTTTGATCGCAGCTGGGATCGGTCTTTATTACAGTAGATACCTACCTATTATGTAGTTTCCATAAACTTATTCTTCATCAGAGAAATGAAAAGAATGCAATGCCAGATTTTAAAGAATTTTTCTCGTTTCTCTCTAATAGCATTTGAAATGTTAATGTCATAGAAATAAGCATCATAGACGGAGATAAGTGCCTATAAATATTTCCTTTTTCAACCTCTATTTCTTTTATCACTTCCAGATTGTTTCCTTTTTTTTTTCTTTTAATACCCAGCCGGCGGAATGCTCTGCCTACGGTATCGTATAATCGTTGCCGTTGTTCCATAAAGTTTGCAGGGCCTTTGAATGATTTATTTGTCGACATGCGTTCGCATATGAGGAATTACTGATTTCAAAGTCAAATCCACCGTAGAAAGCCTGGCCTCCGTCTGGAAATAGTAGTAGGTACCTGACCTATACAGAGCTAACTTATCCCATCTGGTGGTTTGTCAACTTGAATTCCCACATCAGACATTCCATCGCTACGATTGCTCACATTTTAAATACATTCTTACGATTTAAAACAATCTTATGAAAATATTTAAAATAAATTCAAATTTGAGAATCGTATCCGATCCGATGAACTCATAACACTCGACCCTTCAGAATCAAAACGCGATAGTTCTAGTCCATAATTTCTTCCTATCTTATACTTCCATTCGCTTCTCCTAGAAAATTCTTATAATAAATTAGAAAATACAGCTAAAAAATAATGTTTCACAAGCCATTGAAAATATTGTGATAATTTCCAACTGGCCACGTTTAAGCCTCCTGAATGTCACTTATTTCTTATCTACCATTCTAGCAGCTGTTTGTTAACGACTCCCGTGATTTTTAGGACGTCTCTCAGAAATCATCATATAAAGGAAAGGCTTCGTGTTGGAGACGCCCATTGGAATTGATCCAGGGGGTGGGGGGTGGGAGGACAACCCAAGCATCAGAAAAAAATATCGATACATTGTTGTACTGGATATGTGTTCATAGAATACATTTGTATGAATACGACTCCGTTTCAGACCATTCTAATACCAAATCCTCGGAAGAAAAAGTCTGACAAGTTGGGTAGGCAGTATAGCTTCCTCACATATTAGCTTTGTTCTCGGTGCGCGTTCTGACTGTTCTCGAACTCATCAGAACTGGGACGGGAAATCCCGGGGCGTTCCGGAACTTGTGGAACCGCGTTCTGCACTGCGAACGATTTCAGAACTTGGGAGACCTGTGTTGTTGTTTGTAACCTCACTCAATTCGTGTTACCTTCTGGTGCTCCTTTTCAGAATATTTTTAGTTCCCGTGAATAAATTACTTATTATGCCCGTGAATATTACTTAACTATTACCCCACGGCAGTAATTAAAAATAAATAAATTAAATAAAATAAATAAATAAATTAAAAAATTACACGATGACTGAGGAGTATACTCTAACAAATTTGAGTTTCGTGGATGTAGACGAGATCCAACTAACTATAACTTCAATCTCGTCCTCATCATTTAAAAACCAAACACCTTCGTCGAAACTATCGCTTCCCGAACTTGACGAGCAAATTGATATTTCGATCGTAGAATAGGTACATATTTATACTAACATATCGAGACTAAAGTATGATTAAGTATGATTTCGATGAAGAAGAAGAGAGTTGTTTACTCCATGAGATTCGAAAAATTGTGAAATGCGCATGCCTTAACTACGCCCTTGCGTTCAAGTTCTGACAGTAACACGGGGACTGTCTGAAACGATCGGAACTGGGTTCGCAAAACACTGCGAACGCCGAACTCGGCGTTCTTGGCGTTCCGGAACTGGGCGTTCTGGCACTGCGAACGACAAAACTCGACTGAGCTTGCCCAGAACCGTTCCGAACTCGCAGAACGCACACTAAGAACGAAGCTATTTTAACATGGACGTATAGAATTAGTTGAAATATGAGTCAAAATGATTGGATGCTAAAAATATAATAGTATCAACACATGTATTGTGTATACATGGTAGAATGCAAATCAGGGCTATAATTCATGGTTGCATGTGCAGAAATGTCTGAAGGTTAACCCACTCTCACAAAATAATTGACAATTTCATCAAAATCGATTAATTATTCTCGGAGTGTCATCCAATTGGCGATGAAATACAACGGTATCATATAATCCAACAACATCTCGAGTTTGAACAAAATCGGACCAATAGATGATGATATATTGGCGTTATAAGAAATCAACTATGCATGCGCACAGACTACTATTTATCCAACTGCAATGAAATTTGTAAGAAACCGTCTAGAATCTAATCCGCACAATCCCTGAAAATTTCATCAAAATCGCTCCGTTAGACTAGGAGTTTTGCCTGTGTCAATCGATATTAGTTTTGCTCATGCGCAATGGTTACTTCACCAATCGCGATATAATTTATTGGACATTTTTCTAGAGCCTATACCCACCAGGCTACCAAATTTAAACGAAATCAGGTAAGTAGAAGATAAGAAATCGACGTTGTCAAAAATTAACGTTTGCATGTGCATTTCCGAGGTTATTTCTTTGTTTGATTCTAATTTTGTCTAGTTGTGCAGAAAACCTCGGAAATTTTGAATTTTCTGATGGAAGAGGGGGAATGGAAGGGCAAAGCCGAAAAAACGTAGTTTTTTGACACATTTTGTCGACGCCACCCAGGCTACAATTCTCAACCGATTTTTGTGATTTTTATTTACTGCCTAGGTAGGTGGGTGGGTGGATAATTACCGATTCTTTCAAGTTCTGCCCTAGCTACGAGGCTCCACCGTTTTTCGTGATTCTTATTTTGTTCCATTTCGAATACGATATAGTTTTGTAACGTAGGTATGAGAGCAGTTTCAAATTTCATTAGGAGGGGATAATAACGATAAATCATGATGTTTTAACTGATCTCGTCAGATCTTTGTGAACCTTTTTTTATTCAACAGTGAGTTCGGTCTAGTTTTGGAACGTATATCAGGAGTTACGAATTTCACCATGATAGGGGTTGAATGGAGGGGGTAATACTAAAAGTCATGATGTTTAAACTATTATCGTCAGATTTTTGCTATTCTTTTTTGTTCTATTATGGACTTGGTCTAGTTTTGCAATATGTGTCAGGACTTTCAAATATCATGATGCAGAGGGTAATAGCGATAAATCATGATATTATTACTATAATTATTTTTCTGTAGTGAGGGTAAATGAGGGGGGGGATTTCGAAAAATCATTATATTTTTGTTTTTTTGTCTCTTATTCTAATTCTCTATTTCTCTAATTATTGATTCTAAAGGAATTTCAATGAAGAAAGTTTTCGAAAATTTTCATTTTAAAATTTTCGGATCTACTGCAATAGCTTCATTTTCTATGAAAATTCGCTAAAAGGTAGGGCAATTCTTGGTCCCATTCTCATATCTCTCGGAGTATAGTAGATATAGGTAAATGTGCAATAATTGAAAATGTCAAAACCAAAAGAAAATCAGGGGAAGCTTGAGGCTGCAGAAACTCCGAATATTCGTCAACGTTACGAACGGTCTAGACCAGGGCTGTTTATCAACTATTCGCGGAACAGGCTCCTCCCCCCTCGTTTAGATTTTGTCTGCTCTGATAAGCTAGATGGTATTGAAAAACTTTTTATCATTTAATAATGACACTGATAATGATTACTAGAACATTTCCATTTTTTTTCAGTTACGGCGAAAATATTGGTTTTCTATCGATTTTTACGTACAACCAATGCGTTACTAGTCCCGTAGTTTTCATAGCAGGAAAACCGTTAGCCACCTTTTGGAATGCTCTCATTTTATCACAAGATCTCATGATCCCTAAGCCTCTGTAGTGTCAAGGAAAGCTGCTTTTTTTATTCTAAGTTATAAACTAATATTGCTAAGTAGCCATAATGAACTAATAATGTGTAAAATTAATCATTATTAAATGATCTGACTGTAGAACCGTAGGTCTACCGTCTGGTTTTTCTTCTATATCACTTTGATATTAAGACTCGCTCTTCAGAGCTTCATATAATAGAATTCTGTACATGTATGCATCCACGTTCGATAGGAACTAGAATTGCGAACACTGCAAATTATTTATGAAACAACCGTTTATTCATCATCAATCAGTTTATTTCATCATTAGTCATCAATCAGTGTTATTAATTCCTAACAAACGCTTTAATTTGTTGATAGTGTTTTGGTAGTATTTGATACTATTTTAACTATTTCTCAGTGGAACCGAATACGGTGCAGACTGATCAACAATTCTTAATGCACTATTCTCATAAAAGTTTAACGTTGACAATTCCAACGCTTTTTACCCCAAACACGTTTTTCAATTTACCCTCTTAACGATTTAAAATAATGGTTTAAAATATTATTTGTAACATATATATAAGTTGTATGGAATCGATTTCGGCGTCGATTGTAAACCAAGAATTGTAGAGAATATGGATGAAATAAAAAGTTATTCCATCTCAGAAACGTCAAATTTTCTGGACGCAACATTTAGGGAGGTTTCAGAAATTCAAGATGGAATAAATTTCTTATTACCTACCATTTTTCGTGAACAATCGACCGATAATTCGTTATAGCTTCTATATATTCAAAAATGGTTTGAACTGCAGTTATACGCGCAAAAAAAAAAAAAAAAAGTATAATATATGTATTTGTAATATATGTAATATATATTCCAGGCGACATCTGACGTTGACGGATAGTTCAAGAATGTCCCAGTCATGACTGTATGAGCGAAATGTCGTAAATTCTTATTATATTATATGTGACCTTTTTTTGAAATATGTTGCATTATTTGTAAATTTGAGCACCTTGGGTACAAAGAAATAGTTAACCACCAATTTGATGGCAACAAAGCTCGTATAAAATAATATTCTGCAATTCAAAAAAGATTTGAAAATTTCATCTTTTTTAGGGAGTTTTTATAGATTTGTCAGCAAATTAATAATAATAGAATTTGAGTACATTTTTCTCCATGATTTTGTGCGTAAATTTTATAATGTATTAGATCGTTGTTGATTTTTTTTTTTGGCTAAATGTCGACAAAAAAAAAATAAATAAATAAATAAATAAATAAAAAAATAAAATAAATTTAACGAGTTTCAGCCGTTTTTGCCATTTTTAGTGATTTTTTTAAGTACATTTTTGGAAAGTTGACCAATTTAATGTACTCAAAAGTGTTGGCCAACAAACTCATCCTTTCGTTTGGAAAGCTTGATTTTTTGGCGCAAGAACGGTATTCTATATCAATCCTAGGAAGAGGCATCGTTACAAGCTACAGTTTTCATCCGATATCACATGTGGAATCCTTGTTTCAAGCTACAGTATTCATTCGATTTTGAAGACATTGTCAGGGAACTCGTGTTACGCAAAGGGTAGCACAATCCCTGCAATTTCATCACTTAGAATTTTAAAAGTTTTCACTGCTCACGCGAAAACGCAAAATCCATCAAGGGACGTTTTTTCATGGCCTATTAGTCTGATCTTACACAAATTTTATGAGTGGTTGGGAAACATAGTATGATTCCCCCATTCGAGCCTAGGAACATCCAATCCCTGTAACAACGTCTACAATTTTCATCCGATTTCACATGTGAAATCCTCGTTACAAGCTTTAGTTTTCTTCCGATTTCACATGTGAAATCCTAGTTACAGGCTACAGTTTTCATTCGATTTTGAAGACATTTTCAGGGAATGTGTGAGTTTTGTTGAGGGTAGCACAATTCTTATAATTTTTGTCACTCAGAATTTAGAAGTTTTCAGAGCGCATGCGCAAACACAAAATCCATTAAGCGTAGTTTTTATGGCCTATTCGTCTGATTTTACTCAAATTTAAAGGGTGATTAAGAAATAATGATTTGATTCCCCCCATAAGGAACACCAAATTCCTGTAACATGCATGACTTCTACACTTTTCTTCCGATGTCACATGTGAAATCTTTGTGACAAGCTACATTTTTCATCTGATTTTGATGAAATTGTCAGAGACTGTGACGGTTAGGCCTTAGATGGTCCCCGATGAACTCTGTGGATCCCGACTCACTGCCTTTCGAGTACAACAATTACATCTACAATTTTGATTCGATTTCGATTAAATTTACTGAGAATGTGCGTGTTAGCTGAGGGTGGTCCCCTACCAATTTCATTACTAAAAAATTATAAGTGTCCAATGCGCATGCGCAAATGTGAAATAAAACACGCGGCATTTTTTCTTCAGCCAAGTATTCGTTAAATTTTGCTCAAATGTGGAGGGAAGTTAGGAAATGACGATTTTAATACTCCATATGAGTTTTATCACGACCTAGTAGCTACTGTGCATGCTACAATTGTGGGATATGATACAGCGAAAACCTGCGTCACACCCAACATGGAACATGTTTTTAGAACGTCCATAGTCAATGGAGGGAAGACCTATTAGAATTGATTCAAATAGTATGGAACAACCTAAGCATAATTAAAAAATTACTTGTATTCATGTCACATGGATTCCATCGTGATGGATCACATCTTAGAAAGATGGGGTTGTTATTCGATTGTTTTTACTGTTCTTAGGGCATCTTTCTGGCCATGACGGGTATCGAATATCATTTGTATCCATAAGAATAGTAACTCCTGTGGATTTCATCAATATCCATCGAGCCATATTGAAGGAAAGATCAAAAAGGTGCTAAAACGACGTTTTTTCACCTATTCTGATTTTTTTAACCCCCTAAAAATGATCATTTTAAGCTGATTTTTCTACAGTAGCTAGCTCTTGGGTATAGAAACCCAACCCCGAAATTGGAATTTTTTTATGTCGTACCGTAAGGTCACAATCGTGTACACGAGTTACATACATACACACACACACACACATACATACATTTTCATGAAACGTATAGATATGGGTTCAGGTTGAACAAAATACCCATCCTAGCATGAGTTTCAGAAATTGATTTTCAAGGTTATTGCAAGACTTTCCCTTCATCCTTCGAGTTAATGGAAAGTAATAACCTTATACAAATCCGTTTCAGACCACTTCGAGACCGAATCTGAGAAAAAACTGTGAGACAAATTTAGTCGACGCTGCCCATGCGACAGTCCTCAACCGATTTTCGAGATTCTTCTTTGTTCGCTACCAAATTTAGTCTAGTTGTGTAACGAACCCCCGAAATTTTAATTTGATGAAGGGAATGATGGATTGGAATGGTGTAAGCGTTAAGCGTTGGTTTTTTGAGGAATTATGGTAGACTCTGCCCAAGCTACGTTTTAGGAAGATTAAGCACCAGTTCCAGTCTTGGTTAAAAGTTTATTTATTGGCGACGTTTCGGCCTCTGACTGTAGGCCCTATTCATGCCTATAACAACAAGAGTTTACATGGGATACTTATAATATAGTGGGCGTGGTTTAGTATGATTTAGGTAGTTTTGTAACCAAGAAATGAATGAATTGTTTCTAGCATACCAATAGTCTTATAATGTAGTTTTTGACATGAGTTGACTTATGTATCTAATTTACTAACCAAATTATATGCACAGATACTACACAGGTATATAATAGGAATCACATCTGTTGGGTAGCCATTTTGTTTTTGAAGAATGATACTTATTTGTATGGAGAACATGGAATGGAGTAGGTAACAAGGAATGGACAAGATTTCCTTGTGGAATGGACATGGAATGTGGTATACAAAGCCAGATTTACAAATGATAAACCTGGCTTTGTATACCAGATTCCATGTCAAGGTTGCAACCAGCAATATATAGGAGAAACAAAACAGTTGTGGAAAAACCGTGTTGGCAAACATATTAGAGACACAAAAAAGCCATGAATACACCATCCACTGAAGAACATTTTCCCACTGCTTTAGCCAAACATGTTGCCAACACCAAACATCAACCAAATTTTGATGCTTGGATTGTCTATTTCCAGGAAATAAACCGCAGAAAACACCAAATAAGGAAGTGGCTTTCATATTAAGAAACAAAGAAACGGATATGAATCACAAACAGGACACTAACAACTTAAGCAGAGTATACCATAGAAAAAATTAAAAAAGCTAAAGAAAATCTAGTCCATTCCTTGTTACTTACTCCATTCCATGTTCTCCATACAAATAACTATCATTCTTCAAAAACAAAATGGCTGCCTAACAGATGTGATTCCTATTATATATACCTGTTAGTATCTGTGCAAATAATTTGGCTAGTAAATTAGATACATAAGTCAACTCATGTCAAAACTAACTTATAAGACTATTAGCATACTATCTAGAAACAATTCACTCATTCGTTGGTTAAAAAACTACCTAGATAATACTAGACCACGCCCACTACATTATAAGTATCCCATGTAAACTCTTGTTGTTATAGGCATGAATAGGGCCTACAGTCAGAGGCCGAAACGTCGCCAATAAAAAAACTTTTAACTACGACTGGAACTGGTGCTTAATCTTCCTAAATCTTTGACATCCAGTCATGGAGACACAAACTCCGCCCACCTCTACTAGCTACGTTTTGTTCGATTCAAATTGTTGTGCAACAAACCTTGGGAATTTCGGATTTGCTGTTGAGGGGTGGGGGGGGGGGGGGGGGGTACCGATTCTATCAAGCGCTGCCCAAAACCCATATCACACCTTGGGATTGATCTATAACAATAGTGACATTTTTGATCTCCGAATTTCATAGACTTTGGTCCGATAATTTCAGAAGAGAAATCCATGCGATGGACGGCCGAGTTTTTTTTTTTAAATTTCTAAATTAGGGTTTTGGAATCTTCCTACCTTGAAACGTGAACCAACAACAAAGGGGGGGGGGGGGGGGGGTCAGATTGTTTTAGTGGTAAATTACGAAGGTTCATCATTGAAAACCGAACTTCCGCTCTTTCGATAAAAATAGTCAATCATCACTATAGAAAATTTATCAAAATTTTTCAAATTAGGTAGGTATATTTTTAAAAATATTTAAAAATCAAACTAATTTAAAAAAAATAGATAAATAAATAAAAACGGAATAAGCATAATAAGAAAAAAAAAAAAAAATAAATAAATAAAAATCGCTTCATACTGTCAAATTGGTTATTGTGTGTTGCCTTGTCCTTATTGTAGGTTGGGTTGGTTGAGGGTGAGAGATTTCAGGCTTCTCTGATTATGTCATTTATTGTAGTTTTGCTAAGGGCTTTCGCCTATGTATGGCCTCTTCAGAGCATAGTTTGTGAGAGATGAGTTGTTAAGTATTTATATATAAATCGGGAGTCTCCTCCTTGTTCATCTTGATATGACCAGTTGTGGTTGGTCTCATTACTTGGGGTCAATTTTGCGTTTAAATTGAGAAAAATACAAATTTATGTGGACATATAGTCAGAAATGAGAAAACTTTAATTTTAGTCAAAAGTTTTCTCATTTCTGAATATATGTGTCTTTCCACGTAAATTAGTATTTTTCTCAATTTAAACGCAAAATCGACCCCAAGTAATGAGACCAACCACAACTGGTCATATCAGATTGAACAAGGAGGACTCCCAATTTATACATAAAGTAGCCGCTAGCTTCGCTCGCCTCTACTTCCAGCCGGGGGGCAAGCCCCCTGGACCCCCCATTAAATTGCTCGCTTCGCTCGCAAAGTGTGGTGTGTAGGGAATGTTGCTCGCTTCGCTCTCAAAGTTTGGCATGTAGGGAATGTTGCTCGCTTCGCTCGCAAAGTGTGGCATGTAGGAAATGTTGCTTGCTGCGCTCGCAAAGTGTGGCTGTATACATGCGATGTATTACAATTGAAACATGTAGGGGATGTTGCTCGCTTCGCTCGCAAACGGTAGATCTCTAAGGGTAGGTTTAACTTCTGTAGGGGATGCTGCTCGCTTCGCTCGCTTGAGGAAGTTATACTGCCCACCCAACTTGGCAGACTTTTTTTCTGTTGGAAATTCTTACAAACAAAATAAATCTTATAAAACTACGTGAACCACAAAAAAGTTTATTTGGGGATGTTGCTCGCAAGGTATTGCTGTATATGTGTAGGAAAAAACCCGTATTTATTCTGTTGAAATGTCGAACGGAAAAGTTCGGATCCTTCAACGCGCGCGTACGTAGGCCTACTCGCAACATTGTGAAATGGCGGCGGGCTCGATTAACTTGTCATATTAATCGCTTCGCCTCCCTTCCCCTCGCATTTTGACCAACTTCCCGTCACTTTTTTCAATATCCGATTTCGGATTCAGATTCGGCGGAACCAAACCTGTATTTCGCTCGCGATAACCGTCCCGAAAAACGTACGTTTATTGGGTATATTTTAATCAGAAAGAATCAAGTTTTTCGTCGGACTTTTCGAGAAAACGGGTCCGTACTCTTGCATTTTTTGACGCATTTCCCGATACTTTTTTCGCGATCCGATCGCGCCGTCGTCTTCCTCGTAGAAAAACCTACGAAACCGGTATTTTTTCGGAATTTTCAACGGCCGTTTAGAGGGGTACAGGAAGCGGGGAAGTCCAAAAAGCGCACATTAACCGTTACTTCGACCCCCCTCCCGCCCTACGGCCCATGGTTCGGGTGGGATTAGAAAATTTTAAATTCGCTTATGCCCCCTTTCGGAAAATCCCAAGAAGATCCCCCCACTCGTAGACTCCCCCCACTCAGCCGTTTGGCCGTGCATAGACACGACAAACAAACAAACGGACAGACGGAGGAAAAACTAACAACTCATCTCTCACAAACTATGCTCGGAAGAGGCCATACATAGACGAAAGCCCTTAGCACAACTACAATAAATGACATAATCAGAGAAGCCTGAAATCCCTCACCCTCAACCAACCCATCCTACAGTCAAATTGGGCTAAATTTATTTGTAATCAGTCAAATTTATCTTAATTTACAAGGCAAGCCCATTAAATAAAACCTAAAAGTAGGGACAGAAAGAAAATGATGCATATAAACTAAGTTGGTTTAACAACAAATAAGAAATTAAAAGAAAATAGTAAGTAGTGAATATGACAAGTGGCATGTGTGCTGGTGGATAAAATGGTACAAAATGTTGATAATATAAAAAAGTTCCAGTCATGCAGCATGATTGTATGAGCGAATTTTCTCAAACTATCGTGTAATAATATGTTAAATTGTATTGTAATTTGAGCAATTTCAGTAGAAAGAAATTGTTAAAAACCAATTATATTGCTAAAAAACTCATACTAAATAAAATTCGTCAATTCAAAAGAGATTTTGGGTTTTTAGAAATTTTTGGAATTTTTCTACATTTTTTTGAAACAAATATTAATGAAATTCAAGTACGTTTATCAGCATATAAAAAATTTTAAATGTCCTAGTTAATTGTAAAAAATTTAGCGTTATCTAAAATTCTGCTATAAAGTATGAATTTAACGATTTTTGGCCATCTTTAGCCATTTTTAGTGATTTTTTCCTACATTTTTCGAAATTAGACCAATTTAATGTGCTCATAAATTGTTGGCCAACAAACTCATCGTTTCGTTTGGAATGCTTGATTTTTTTTTGGCGCAAGAACGAAATTTTTATCTCAATCTTAAGGATGATATATAATATATATATATATATATATATATATATATATATATATATGAAAAAACTTCAGGAATCGTTTCAGATGCCCCTCAAAACGGATTTCAATGAAAAAAAAATTTCAAAAATTTTGATTTTAAAATTTTCTGAGCCATTGCATTAGCTTCATTTTTGACGAAAATTCGCTAAAAAGTATGCAAACTAAATTGATTAAGATGGCATTGATGATTGAGAAAAAAAATCCGAGTGAACGTCCGAAAACAGGTTGGCTGAATGTAGGAATTCTGCTTTGCGGACGGGAGCTATTAGATGATCATATGTAGGCGCGTCATCTGTAGGTCATTTGTAGGGATTGTAGGAAAAATTTTTTCAGCCAACCAATTATAGCATGATGGATTATTTTTATTATTTTTATTTTAAGCACCTTAAACAGAAGGGTCATTAGCGGCATTGAACAAGGTGTCGAAAGGGACACTGGGAGTGGCACGATTCAAAGGGAAGCCATGTCGTCATCCTTGACTAAAGTGGAGCGATCATGGATTATTGTTCACAAACATTTGCTCAAATTTCAATAAAATACACAAATAAAAGTTCCAGTCATGCAGCATGACCAATGGCGCGAATTTTAGTATGCTATCGTAAACATATTTAAGATGACAAGTTTTTGAAATTAGAGCACAGAAATGATTAACCAAAAATATAATGGCAAAAGAACTTCAAATATTCTGCTATTCAAACAAATTTTATTCATTTTCATATTTTATGTTGGAGTTATTATTGTTTTTTTTCGCATATAGGTATGTAATAATTAATAAAACTCAACGTTAATTCAATCAATCATCCAACGTGATTTTGTGCATTTGAATGCTATAGTTCACAGTTGATGCAACTGCTATGACAAATATTCTTTTGAAAAGTATAAATTAACGATTTCAAGTCATTTCAACAACTCGTTCTAAATAATATTCTGCGACTCAAAAAAGATTTTGCGTTTTTAACCTTTATTGCAGTTTTTTTCTTTGATTTTTTAGCAAACATTATTGCAATTCAAGTACATTTTCAGCATAATTTTTTACATCGATTTTTGAATGTTTTAGTTCATTGAAGATAAACTTCTTTTGACTAAAATTCTGTTAAAAAAATATAAATTCAAATTTTTTTTAGCAGTTTGCAGCCGTTATTAATGATTTTGTGAACACATTTTTTGAAAATTGACCAATTTAATTTGCTCAAAAAGTGCTGGCCTACGAACTCGTTCTTTCATTTGGAAAACTTCATTTGCTGGCGCTAGCACGAAATTTTTATTTAAATTAAGGAGAGTATCGTCTGGAATGACACATACATATATAAATATATATAAGATACACATGGAAAATACTGTATGTTCAGCCTGTGACACGGGTCTTCTTGAAAACTTATTTCATATTCTATTTGAGTGTCCTACGTATAACTGGATCAGAAAAATATATATCTCGGACTTGGTGGGAGGTACCGGAAACTTGATAAATTTTGTATCACTACCAAGTGAATTCGACATAAAAAGGCTACATTTCTTCTTAAGTGAAGTTCGCAAACTGAGAAATTTATGTTTGCTTGACTGAAGGATGAACTCGCTTACATATACTGGTACTGCCTATGTTAACTGCTTGAATGTTTTTGAAATGATCTATGAAGTTCATTGCGTGTTTTATTTTATTGCTGTTTCCAATATTTATAAGGAATTAATAATGAAAGTTATATTAATTTGTAATTTATACAATATTTGAAATTTTTACTAACGATTTAATACTGAATAGATTATCATTAATTGTGAGTAAATCATGTAACTGGACACCACGATCAATTTCTAAATTTTGTACTCTTATAGTTGATTCAACTGGGTATTGAAAACACTACGGTAATGATGTTTACACTACAACTGTTTCAATTATGTATTTTTTGTAAAGCATACTCGAATGTAAGGAACATACATTCCTAATGTATAAATAATTAAAAAATACATGAAATAAATAAATACATATGGACAATTTTATGATCCTGGAATCGTTTCAGAATGCCTCAAAACGGATTTTGACGAAGAAAGTTGTGAAAATTTTCATTTTGAAATTTTGGAGCCGTTGCAATAGCTTCATTTTTCACAAAAATTCGCTAATTGGGAAAATTTGGTGGTATGGCCAGGCTCCATGGCTGGAACTATATTTTAATTTATGTTACAGAACTGGCGTGAGTTACAAGATGCAAGTACTACGTACGGCTATATTTCTTCTTAAGTGAAGTTTGCTAACTGAGAAATTTATGTTTGTTTGACTGAAGGATTACCTCGCTTACATATACTGGTACTGTCTACGTTAACTGCTTGAATGTTTTTGAAATGATTTATGAAGTTCATTGTGTGTTTCATTTTATTGTTGTTTCCAACATTTATAAGGTAAAGAGAACAAGCTGTTTTAATTATGTATTTTTTGTAAAGCATACTCGAGTGTAAGGATCATACATTCCTAATGTATTAATAATTGAAAAATACATTAAATAAATGAATAAATAAATACACATGTAAAATGTTATAATCCTGGAATCTTTTCAGAATCCCTCAAAACGGATTTTGACAAAAAAAAGTTGCGAAAAATTTTGATTTTAACATTTTTGGAGCCATTGCAATAGCTTCATTTTCTACAAAAATTCGCTAATTAGGGACATTTGGTGGTACAGCCACGCTTCGTGGCTAAAACTATACTTATTTATGTTACACAACTGGGGTGAGTTATAAGACGCACGTACCTGGACTTGATGGGGTCGAGGGAGGTCTCGTTGCCGGGCTGCGGCTGGTCGCCCTGCATCTCCTCGTCGTCGTCACCGGCGCCGATGCCCAGCATCACCTCGAGGGCCGCCAGCTCGTCGTCGGAGAGGCCGCGGACGGCGTTGAGGACGCCGAAGACGGTCGGCCGGCCGAGGACGGCGGTGGCCGCGAGCGCCGTCACTATCAAGTGCCCCAACAACATCGCTCTACTTCCTTCTGCTTCTGCGTCAGATCTGATCCCGGACTCGACTAACGGAGGTGGAGGTGCCGACTGTCAAACGGCGCTCCCGAGCTCGACGCTTCCCATTTATACACCTGCCACCCCCTTTCGCCCTTACCCCCACTCCACCCCTCCGTACCCTCTCACCCTCTAATTTCTTGTGTAGTTAAGGGTTGGTCGTGGCGAATTTCGTAGAAAATAAACCTTTTACAACAGCTCCAAAAATTTTAAATTAAAATTTTCCAAAACTGTCATTATAGAACGATTCTTGGATTTTAACATTTTTTCATACATCAACTTCATATACAATTTAGAAATTCCCATTTATACATCTGCCACCCCCTTTCGCCCTTTCGCCCTTACCCCCACTCCACCCCTTCACACCATCTTACAACCCTGATTTAGGGTTGGTATAAGCGAATTTTTTGTAGAAAGTAAAACAATTGTAATAGCTCCGCATCATCTTACCCCTTAATTTCTCTTGTACTTAAGGGTAGGTCTTAGCGATTTTGTTTTTAGAAAATTAAGCTATTGCAATAACTCCAAACATTTTAAAATAAAAATTTTCCAAAACTTTCTTACTAAGGGACGATTCCTGAATTTCAACTTTTTTTCATACATAAATGTCATATACCATTTAGAATTTTCCTTAAATACACCTGCTCCCCCTTTTGCTACCCCCTCTACACCCTCTTAACCCCTAATTTCTCATGTACTTAGGGGTTGGTCTTCGCAAAATGAAGCTATTGAAATCAGAAATTTTTTATTTGTAGAAAACCAAATTAATGGTAATTCAGAGGTCAATAATGTAGCATGAAACAGCCTAATATATTAAATAAAATCTAAAAATATAACAAAACAAGATGGTCCGGAGAAATTTAAAAGTCAATGCTTAAGAAATCCGAAATGTAAGGTTCACAATCAATCAGAATACTCTTGATTCTTCTTGAATACTCCTTGACCGGAAGGGATTGCAGACTCGGTGGAAGAAAGTTAAAAAGACGAGAACCTGTCTGGATGTGGTTGCACTTTATCGATACAGTAAGACGAACATCAGGGAGGTATGGAGTGGTGGTCTGATCCGCTTTGAATAAAGAGATTCCAAATTGTTTCTCATGAAGACCAAACAGTTGTAAATTAAATATGATGGGAATGTCAACAAATTTAAATGTTTAAAATGACGACGGCAAGACTCATTCCATCGCAGTCCTTGCATTAAGCGAATAGCTCTCCCCTGAAGTCGGAAGATTGTCTTACTATGGCTCGAGTTGCCTAGAACAACACGCAGTAGGATATTCTACTCTCCAAACAAGCGCAATAAACCATATCAAGAACACCAGGAGGCTGTTTATTTATTTATTTTATGATTCCTCGATAAACGACGAATCATAAAATTACATGTAGAAAGTTTGACGACAGTACTTCATATTTATGGGTCAACCACAAAAGTCTGTTATCCATGGTCAAACCTAGAAAATTTGCCTCCAAAATTACAATAGCCCCAAACAAATTAAAAGTAAAATTTTCTGAAACTCTCCTGTTGTGGAACCATTTCTGGATTTCAACTTTTTTTTTTCATACTTTAATTTCATATACCATTTATAAATTCCCATTTATACACCTGCCACCCCCTTTTGTCCTCACTCCCAATCCTCCCCTCCGCACTCTCTTATCCCTAATTTCTCATGTACCTTAAGATTGGTCTTGACAAATTAAAAAAATAAAATAAATTAAAATAAATAAATAAATGAAATTAATGCAAAGTTCCAAAAGATTTAAAATTTTCCAAAACTCTTTATATGGAAAGTTTCCTGGATTTTAACTTCTTTTTTTCATGCTTAAATTTCATAAAACATTTCAGGAATCTCATTTATGTACCTGCCACCCCCTTTCGCCCTTACCCCCACTACATCCTCTACCCCCACAATTTCTTATCTATTTAATGGTTGGTCTTTGTGATTTTCTGAAAAAATGAAGCTATTGCAATAGCTACAAAAATTTTAAAATTAAATTTTTTCAAAACTTTCTTAAGATGGAACGATTTCTAGATTTCAACATTTTTTCATATATCAGGTTCATATATACCATTTAGACGCTTCCCATTTCTACATCTGCCACTCCCTTTCGCCCTTACCACCACTCCTCCCCTCCGCACCCTCTTACCCTCTAATTTCTCAGGTACGGCAATGAAACAATGAATCTAATAAAGAACCATCCAAAACCTAACCCGCGCACTCCCTGACAATATAATCAAAATCGGATAAAAATCGTAGAAATTAAGGTCGTTACAAGTATTTTACACTGCACAGTAGCTATTATTGAAACAATCATATTGAAATTGATATGGGATGATCAGGTTGCCTCCTTCCTCCCAGTTATCATCCAAATTTAAGCGAAATCGAACGACTTAGGTGTGAAAAAAGGGGGCATAATGGAATTTACGTTTGAGCATTCGCAAATTGAAGTATTGATTTAGCAACAATGAAACTGATAGGAGACCATTTACAATCAAACCCGCGCATTCCTTGACAATTTCATCTAATCGGATGAAAACGGTCGATATTAAGGTAGTTACAAGGGTTTCACTTTGGCGCATGCGAAGTAGCTATTGATGATACAGTCATATTGAAATCTATGAGGGATTATAAAATCGTCATCCCCCAACTATCATCGATCGGGCGACTAGGGCGTGAGAAAATGAAACTCAATGTAATTTAAGTTTACGGATTTGCAGAGTGAATTATTTAGTCAAGAACGATAAAAACTGATAGGGAGCCGTCTGCACCCTATAGCCCGAACATTCCCTAAACATTTCATCCAAATCGGGTGAAAACTGTAAAAAATAAGCTTGTCACATAGATTTGCGGACACACGACAGACTCACAAAAGGCACGCACGAACGGACGGACGGACAGACAGACACGGAACTAAACATGTTCAGAATGGTCTTAAACGTAAAAACATACGAGTGGAAATTTTGATTTTGGAGTCCGAATTTTTTTTCTCCCGTAAGTGGACACATTACTTCCGCAACCCATAGGTACACTCGGAAGCCATAGAACAAGGAAACGTAAATGAACGTATCAGATTGATGAACCTACGTTGAATGAATCGATAATATATTTTATAAGATCTGGGAGCCTATAAAAAACTATTTTGTATTAAAAATCCTTTGTACTCCACGTGTACAACAATCCTGTACTGCGGAGACTTGGGTTCGCGAACTAAATCACTCACGACGAAGATGTGGAAACCCATTTAAAAAAAATTCTATTTCCACGAAAAATAAAGAGTTACAAAGTTAAATCGATTTCGACGGTTAGGCCATCAGTGGCAAACAATAACTGAAACTGTGTCCTTTCACACATTATAAAGGACACAGCTTATATAGTCACAGGTGAAGGGGGATTGAATCCTATTGGTCGAGAAAAAGGAAAGGGGCTGGAGGTACAACCAATTAACAATTAAGTGCAAGCTAAGAGAAGGGGGGGGGGGATTATTGCTATAGGAGTGAAAGGAGGGGAAGAATTACTGGTTTCAACAGTTTGAAGGGATATTAAAGCTTTATAGGTACTCGTAGAAATGGACTTATCAGTGGTGGATATATTTAGGGATATCCTCATATAAACATTTACCAGATCTGTCACTTTTGATAATTTCGAATTTTCAAGTACATTCACCTCCCTTTGGACGAAAATGAAGAAATTCCACAAACTGTCTATCTGTAAAATCAAAATTGTGATTATGATTGGATTCCTGAAGATGCTTTGCAAATGTAGACCTACTCTTATTTTCCCTGAAATCCTCCTGATGCTCATCTATTCTTTCCCTGAATTTCCTACCAGTTTGACCGCAATATTCGTAACCGCAAGAACATTTTAATTTATAAACCCCACTTTTATCCTGATCATTAATTTTGTCTTTAACGGAACCTAGTAATGCTCTAAGACGCTAACGCTTTTGTTGCAGTAGGTTTTTGAAGTGTAAACTTCTATAGGCGCACCGCGACGAAAAATTTAGCGGGGTGTGAATACGATTTTACCGTCACGTTTTTTTCCGTCACGCTGTTTTGACAACCAAGCCGTTGCTGGGGAAATAAAACTCGTTCTCCACTCGTTGGAAAGCTCTTGATTTATCACGCATTTCTTTCGTACTTGTTCTTCTATTCATGTCGTAGTTTTGTATTTATTTATGTTATAAATTGATATAATAAACAATGCCGCTTGTAGAAGGAAAATTACCTACACCAAATTGAGTCAAGAACATTCATCTCTCATTTCAGTTACCATGAGCCAATAATTTCTTTTCTAGAGTCTATTGTTGACGGTTAATGAAAAAAGAATAAAATAATAATGTAAACAGAAAATATAGAAACAATGTTGTGACTAGTTTATGTGTTTGAATAAAAATTTTTTATACTTTGAAATTGGTCTTTACAAGATTTTTTCGGCAACCAAAATCATTTCCATAATATATTTTATATTTATTATATTTAGCAGAAAATCGTCATAGAAGTTTACTCTTCTCCCGTGTGGTCTTTAGCACACCTGGTTTTTTTTTTTACTAACATCCCTTTTGACGTGGGTTCGGCAACAACAGAAGCTTTGCTTTGACTGATTTGACGAGGCGATGATCATCAGGTAAGTGATAAATTAGTAGGAAGGTAACCACCCACGAAAGAAAGGAGAAAACGAGGGATCGGGTGACGGGTTCGCAGGCGGAGTCTTATCGGATTAAAAGAGATTGAATGAAACGACATCTTGATAGAAGAAGCG
Organism: Adelphocoris suturalis; assembly: GCA_030762985.1. Taxonomy (NCBI): domain Eukaryota; kingdom Metazoa; phylum Arthropoda; class Insecta; order Hemiptera; family Miridae; genus Adelphocoris; species Adelphocoris suturalis. The sequence continues at coordinate 62,448,814 of CM061043.1, forward strand.
GTCGCCGGTGGGTTTTGTTGCCGTGAACAATGTACAGGGTGTTCACACTTTTGGTTACTAATCTCCTACTCACTTTTCTCCTTTTTTCGAGAAGTAAAATAAAAATTGATTATACAATCCTATAAATAATTAAATTGATAAGTCTCGTTACTGTGAAGAGTGCTGCTGGTTTTGTATTCACAACCTATCGTCCTCTAAGAGCTCTGAATATAACTTACGTGTGTCTTTATTTACTGCTATACATTTGTGCACATTTAATTGCTTCCGAGTCTACCTAAAAGTAGCGGAAGCATTGTTTTGACATTCGAGAGATAAAATTTTGGTCTCCAAAATCAAAATTTCCACTCGCATTTTACGTTTTAGACCATTCTGAACAACTTTGGTTCTGTGTGTGTGTGTGTCCGCAAATCCTTGTAACAAGCTTATTTTCCACAGTTTTCATCCGATTTGGATGAAATTTTCATGGGAAGTGCGGATTAAGGGATAGACGGTCCACTGTCAATTTCATTGTTGCCAAATTATCATTTCTTTCTGCGCATGCGCAAATGTAAATTCCATTATGCTCTATTTTTTCACGACTAGTCATCCGACCTTGCTCAAATTTAAATGATAGTTGGAGGATGAAGATTTAATCATCCCATATCAATTTCCACAAGATTGTATCATTAATAGCTACTGCGCGTGCGCCTATGTGAAATCCTTGTAACGGCCTTAATTTCCACTGTTTTCATCCGATTTAGATGAAATTGTCATAGAATGTGCGGGTGAGGTTGTGCATGGTCTCCTATCAGTTTCGTCGTTGCCAAACCAACACTTCATTATTCGCATGCGCAAACGTGAATTTCATTATGCTCCATTTTTTCACAGTCTAGTCATCCGATTTCGCTTAAATTTGGATGATAGTAGGAAGAAGATGACATGATTACCTGATATCAATTTCAACACGATTGTATCATTAATGGCTACTGCGCATGTACCAATGTGAAGTACTTGTAACGACCTAAATTTTCACAGTTTTCATTCGATTTTGATGAAATTGTCAGCGAATGCACGGCTTAGGTTGTAAATGGTCCCGTACCTATTTCATTGTTTCCAACTCACCAGTTCATCCTGCGGTTTTGCACAAACGTAAATTACATTGAGTATCATTTTTTCGTTTCTTAATGGACCATGTATGACATTTCATGCTACTTCTTGATTTACTCTTTTCCGCTATGGAATTTTTCAAGATCATTAATTTAAAACTTTTCAATAATCTATACATTCATGATAGGTAAACGAGGAAGCTATCTGTCAAACCCAACTTGTTTTTGGTTACTTAGGACGACGACTGTGGTCCCAGCTCTACACTAATGAAAAGGCATTGGTTTGGCATTCATAAAAATTTGGTGAAAATCAAGGAGTGGGTATTGAAAATATTTTCTGACCACACCGACAGGCAGACAGCACTATTGATCACAAATCATTGAAATACAAGAGATGAATTGGAATGTTTGTTATGTAAATGTAAGTAGTAGATCAAAAATACGAGGGTCTTTTCTAAAAAAGGGCCGCCACTATTAACTTGCTGCTTCCGCACCCCGTGATGTAGGGATTGATTTTGTAATAGATCAGTTTTGCATAGATTGGTGGTCTGGATACTCACAAGCTCGCACCTAAAAAATACGTACCATCAAGTAGTCCCTAAGTGAAAATTCAGATTAGTTTGAAATAGAGATTAGATTCCTGTTTAGACTAAAAACTGTTGGTACTGTACCTGCAAATAGCGTTTTATTTCTGTTTATTATGTGTATTCACACAAACAAGTAGGTACTCATTCATTACCTTTGTTCGTACAAAGGACACAAGGAGAACATCTATTTTGTCCTACTAATCTGTACAGTAATCAGAAACCAATCTGACTACTTGGGAGCATTCAGACCAAATCAATGTATTTTGAGATGCAAGTTTGAGAGCATTCAGACCAACAATGTATACACATTATTCTGTTCTATTTCAAAATTAATCCCTATATCGCGCAGTGTTTCGACTAATGTGTTTCATGTGGAAAAAAGACAGAATAAAAGTTTTCGAAAACAGCATCTAGGGTGGTACGTAAACCGTACACAGCATGTCCCGCTGTGGGCGCCACTGCCGACCTGAATTCGAACTAGTGTCAACTGGCAATGGAAATAAGCTCTCTTATGGGTACCAAAGTTCTATGATTATTCATTATAAATATGCTAAAACTCTCCACAGTGTAGTGGAAAGCGTATCAGACTTCTAAAACGAAGGATCCGAGTTCGATCCCAAACTCGGGAGAACATTTTATTGCATTCGAATTCAACCTCCGAAATATATTTTTAAACGTCATTATAAATGTTTTAAATCATACTTTAAAACGACATTTTAATCTTTCGTCTAACTAATCAGTATTTTACTAAGGGATTGACTATTTGATGTTATGTATTTGTGAGATGCGAGCTTCCAAGCATCCAGACCACGAAACTATACAAATTATTCTGATCTATTTGTACAACTAATCTGAATTTTTACTGAGGGATTGACTACTTGATGTTATGTATTTTTGAGATGCGAGCTTGCGAGCAGCCAGACCACCAAACTCCACAAATCATTCTGATCTACCTATTTGTCCAAGAAATCTATATTTTTAGCAGCGGACATAGACTAATCAAAAAATTGAGGCGCAAATTTATTCAACGGGAAGAGAATGGGGGAACGTAGTTACAATTCACCTCGGTAGGGGCGCGCACAGCGGGACATGTTGTGTACCCAACGTCAAGTGGTACGTAAAGACCTCAAATCGATTATATTTACGTGGAATAACTCTCTCTGGGTAACTCTGTTCCCACACTTGAACATACCAAATATACTGGACGGAACCCATAAGGATAAAATCCGATAAAATCTGATATTTAATTTTCCCCCTTCTTCTAACGAATAATATTCTCAACTTTTGAATATTAATTTTTAATTTCTATCTCTTCTTATCAGAAAACCATTGGTTTAAAGTTGTCAATTTGAAAAATACATATGAGTCCCGGTTTTTAAAGTCTCAAAATTAGATGAATTCTTAGCAGAATTTAAATCAGAATTCGAATTTTTAACCCGTTTATTCCGCAAACCTCTGCAAATATTGATTTTTTCCCATTTTCGGGAGCAGCTTGCATAATTTGAAACTGTGAGTTTTTATTTAAAAATGGCTGTAAAACATAATATAGCCGAGTGAAATACGGTAATTTATACATTTCTAGTTTCTAAATATAACATTAAATTGAACATTTCGCGGGTTTTATTAAAATTAATGCAGAAATACCAGTCCAAAATCACCTTATTATCATTTTTAGCTAACTTCATCAATGAAACGATTAGGCCTCAAAATGATTTTTTTCTTGGGTCTTTTCTGTTATACAACTGCAAAACAATTTTCTATAGATGCAGAACGATAGTTGTTTTTCTGAAATTGATGAAATTATCCATAAAATGAAACTTGTTAAAAAAAGGAACTTTTCCGTTAATTCGCTACCATTCATTCACCTGTAAGTAGGGTAAACCTGTACACTTACATTCGAACGCTCATTAAAATCGACGTCATCATCCTGGAGCTGTTTTTCCGCATAAATTTAAGAGATCGAAACCTGAATGTACATGGATTTAAGTTGATTGGTTCATACATAAAAACATAAAAACGACCGCATTTATTATTTAACAAATACTGCCCCATATACCAACCTTTGATAATACTTACTATAGTAATATTTGTTTGCTGGCGGCCACACCATCACTGCGCGCCAAATCAATGCATTTTTCAGCTCCCGACCATGGTTTTTTACTAACTAAAAAGCAGACATCATGTAATTTTATTGTGTGTGTGCGTTTCCAAGCAAAAAAGCTTCAGGATAGGCCGGTTTGGAGCTTAAAATCAACCATATCTCAGTTATTTTCGTGCGTTTTTATAGGAAAAAACAGCTCCAGGGTGATGACGTCGATTTTAATGAGCGTTCGAATTAAGTGTACAGGTTTACCCTACTCCTGTATGTCCAACTAATCTGAATTTTTACCAAGGGATTGACTACTTGATATTATGTATTTTTTAGATGCGAGCACGCGAGCACCAAACTATACACAGCATTCTGATTTATTTTACCACAGTAGACGTAATAATGATTGGGGAACAGTTTTTAGAACAATAGAACATATATCAAGAGTTTCTATTTCTATAGAAACTTGTTTTGCGGTTGTATAACAAAAAAAAAAAAGTCCAGTCATGCAGCATGACCCCATGAGCGAATTTTTGAAGAAATCTTCGACATCTCAGTCGCTATTGATCGTGTAGAGAAATTTTAGTTTATGATTTTTATAGACAAATATCGAATCAAATTATTAAAAATAATTAGGAGGTACTCATACTTTATTATTATTAAACTAATCTTGTAGATTTAAAGACAAATGTAGGTAAATATTAATAGATTTCGATGTCCAATGTGGTCAGTATTGAAGGCAGTTGAAATCTTAACAGTATACTATCATAACATCATCAAATCTTGAAATAAAATAAAATGACATACCGACGTCATATGAAAGAAACGTATTTCCACAGCCAATCGATGACGAGGCTTTATATTACGAGTGATATAAAGTTAGTTGCATTCTAATCTAGTATCCCACAGCAAGAAATTAACAGACAAACTGTAGTCTCCGTTTCGAACAAATATTACCGATTTTTACAACTAGCGAACGGCATTATTTCGATTTTTGACTGATTTTTCAACTTTGAAATTTTTAAAAACTTGATACATATTCTTATAGGAAATTTTACCCTGATTCCTAATATACCACATGTTAGTATGCTGAAAAAATTATTTCGCACAACAAATCGCAAAAAACATGCTATTTTGAAATTTTTGACTACATTTTTGAAAATTTCAACCCGAAGATGTAATCCGATCATGCTGGCCAACGAACTTGAACTTTCGTTTTGTGTCCTTAACATTTTAAAATTTGTTTGAAGTTTCTAGCACAATTCTACGGACAGTTATCGTCTGGAATGACACATACATATATACATATATACATACACATATACATACATACATACATACATACATACATAAAAAATGCGTTAAACTTCAGAATATGATTCAGAATAGCCTGAAACGGATTTCTGCATACAAATTTTTCAAAAATTCACATTCTGCAAATTTTGAGGCGGGAGCAATTGCTTAATTTTCTTCAAAAATTCGCTAAAAGACCGTATGCGGTCGTATAATAGAAAATACCCTTTTTCTTCACTATTTATCTTGTTTCTATTAGTTTCCGCTATTAGATAGGGTGATAGAACCGCAATATCGATCATTACTATCGATTTTCGTGGTTTCGGTTTTTTTTCCTCCAAAACCCCCAGAGGATCGAAACACTGTGCATCGCGGGCTGCGCTCAGTGTTGGGCATAATCTTATCGCCGAATACGAATACGATTGTAATCGCGATAATTATTCGTTGATTCTGAGTCAACTGTGATTATATTCCTATTCGTGTAATCGTATTCGTCTGTCGGCGGTTACACGAATACGACCAATAAAAATGCGTCACGGTCATCAATTTCAATAGGGCGTCCCTCCTATAATATGCGAAAGCTGGCTAATATTACCTAACTCCAGATGGACGTCCTATTGAAATAGATTTGAGACAAATAGGCTGGGCTCCAATCGTTGAATTCGCTTTAAGGACGTCCCTCTGAAGTTAGGTAATATTAGCAAGGCTTCTCATATTATAGGACGGACGCCCTATTGAAATTTATGACCGTGACGCATTTTTATGGGTTGTATTCGTGTAATCGCCGACAGACGATTACGATTACACGGATACGAATATAATCGCAGTTGACTCAGAATCAACGAATAATTATCGCGATTACAATCGTATTCGTATTCGACGATAAGATTATGCCCAACACTGGATGCGCTGCAGCCGCAATAGAGGTGGCCCTTTTCTAGAAAAGACCCAAATACGATTGGAACCACCAGTTTATCCTTGAAAGAGCGATTTGATAATTATCCGACCTACTTATTCTACCCTAACGATATTCTATATTATAAAACTCCGTTTTAACATCTTCTTGGAAGCCTGAGCGAGCGTTTAAATCGATCACATTCCTTTGTGAAAAACTTGGACTTTCTGAGGGCTCAATCTAGAGCAGACAGTTGCCTATCAAGTTCTTGTTATAACTTGGGGGAGTTTGACTTTCAAAAAGGCGGTTAATTGGTAGCTGAAAGGGACAAGTTATCGTGGATCCTCACTTTTTGAGCCTGGCGCTGTCATTACCGGTAGCGGGGGCAAGTTAAGGCCATCAAATTTATGTTTTACACTAAGTCAAGCGTTTCAGGTTTCTTTTAGATCTGAAACAATGGAGTAGGTATTCTACCTGTATTTCAATTCAATTCAACAGTGGGAGCCCGAGCAAGTCGGGAAGACCAGTGAATTTAGTCTTGGCCTGAATAGGCCCATGTCCAATCTACACATAGGCTTCTTTATCATAACTTAAGTTGTTGGTGTACATTTTATTGTCTTATCTGAACATCCTAGATATATTTTTTTTCTTTTTTACCTCCGGCGTTAGGGGTATTTACTTATGTATGTATTTTGGTTAACTGCTACTTAGAATGTACGAGGTTATGGATACATTTATTCCTTTTAGAAAGGCTCTGTGAACCTTCCTGTGTACCTCATAGGGTGAGAACGGTGTACCAATCACTGTTTTTAATGCAATTTATACTAATTATAGTATCTTCAAAACTAAGAAGTCTCGATCTAAAGTAAATAGGACATTCGCGTAGATAGTGTTCCATAGTTTTTATGTTTTCACATGGCATCGCATCTTTTTGATACTCTCGGGTTTATTTTGGTTAGTTTTGATCTGACAGCATAATGTCCTGTCAGAGCCCCTAGTACCCTTCTTATATTCAGTCCTAATCGCCAATCTGTATAGGTTGAAATATATTTAGTAGTTCCTGTGTTTTTCGAGTGTTTGTATAGACAGTCTTCCATGATTTTAGAGGTAACCTTATTCCATATGAAATTGTTTATTTTCGTTTTACACATTTGAAGGGTAATTCCCAATGGGAATGGTTCTGGTCCTAGGAATGCATAATTTGTGCTTCTTTTCGCTAATTAGTCAGCTCTTTCGTTACCATAGTACCCTTGATGTCCTGGAATCCATTGAAGTGAAATCCTATTACCTCTTTCAATTAACTCCTTACTTTGTTTATTAATCTCTTTGATTAGTTTGCTTTTTATTTCTACATTTCATACAGTTCTAATACTTGACTGACTATCTTTGTATATTGATACAGATTTATGGATCTTTCATTTATGGTATTTCTAGTTATTAATTCTTGTAAACAAAAACAAATGGCTAATAGCTCTGGTAAACCGTTGTGTAAGTGCCCAGAGCGATTAAAGTCTCCATTTGGAAATGCGGTATCCAAATACCTAACCCTGTGTTACCGTTGAGTCCTGTCGTTTTGGTCCCATCGGTATAGCATATTATATCCGCGTCATCTATTATTTCTGGTCTACAGTCCCAAGTTAATCTTGATCCTATAATAATTTTAATATTTTTTCCAAAGTTAAATTCATTTTTAATATCATCAAACGGAAATTATGTTTCAGGAATTTCCGTTATCGTTTCTTGTATTATTTTAGTATTACCTTTTCCTCCTAAAGTGCTATTCAACTGAATTTGATTATTATTATTATTTTTTAATCTTAGAAATCCTCTCATTGCCTCTTGTTTAATCCCCATTCAAGTGGGAGTACCCCTAGTAGTATTGATTATATCAATGTTGGTGTGCAATAAAAAGCCCCAGAGATGGCCATTAAAATAAGTCTATCAAGTTTCTTTAATTCATTTAGCTTATTTGATTTGATGCCAATCCACCATACATTCGCACCATATACATATCTAGTTCTAATTATTGCTGTGTGTATCCATTTCAGGGTTCTTGGAGTGAGTCCCCAAGTTTTTCCCACCGCACCTTTTAGATGGTTCAATAGTATGATTGTTTTATTATGTTGTTTATCTATTTGGTATTTCCATTTCAGACCTTTGTCAAATTCCACACCCAAATATCTAACTCTATCACTTATATATATTTCGACATCTTTTATTCTTATTCTTATATTATCCAAATTAGTTTGTTTTCTCGTGAATACGACCACTGTCGTTTTGTTTGGGTTGATATCCAATCCCTTACTTGGACACCAATTTCCTAGTAGTCCTATAGCCGATTCTAATTCTCTTATTACTTTTAGTAAATCTTTTCCTTTAGTGAGTAGTACTCCATCATCTACATAGAATTGACAGTGTACTCCCATGTCTACATTGATCATATTAATCATTTCATCTACTACTAAGCACCAGAATAGCGGACTGAAACATCAGCCTTGTGGTGTGCCCCTAGATATTGTGAACGTTTTCTTGATACTACCTAAGCTGCTCTGTACTACTCAGTTAGATTGTCGATATTTCTATCAAGCATGCTATCAGCGATTGCTTCAAATGGTACATTGTCGAATGCACCCATGATGTCTATAAAAGCACAAGCTACATATTTCTTTTTATTTATAATTCCCTCTTCTATTATGCTTACGAGTTTATGGAGAGCCCCTTCTGTTGATTTACCTATGCAATAAGCATACTGTATATCATGCAGGGGTTGTGTTATTAATATGTCGTTCCTGATGTATCTATCTATAGTTTTTTCTATCAGTTTAATGAATATGCTACAGAGACTAATTTCTACCTGTGTTATTCAATCATTTAATTTCTTCCTCTTGATCCCTATACTTACAGGGTGTCCCAAAAACGTTCCATCCCATGCTAAAATCGTAATAATGGGTCTGAAAAATAATTTGTTTAAAAAATCTTAATGTTTTTTCTAAGGATGTCAAAACTGAAAACGCATTGCGGACTAGCGCATACGTGCGTAATTGACATAGATTTCGTTATTTTAAATGGGAACTCCTTTTTTTATTGCAGATTTGAATTCTACGTGAAATTTCATGATGAAAATCTCCATCACCCGATTGTTTAAGTGCGCAAACGGGCAGGATTCCGCTCAAAAAGTGCAAAAACTATGAAATATACGGAGTTTTTGAAGATAATCAATTGCATCATGTAATACATGATTTTGGGGTATTTTGTCGTACTGAACCTCGTAATGATGTTCATTTATTAATATTTGCAACACCAACTTGGGAAATCATCGAAAAATCAACTAGAATTGCAGTTTTTCTATACATTTCTACATAGCAAAAAGCGTTCTAACATGTAGTTTTTTTCGGTGTTTTCTCAAGTTGGTGTTGCGATTGTCAATAAATGAACATAATTTCGAGGTTCAGAACAAAAAAATACCCCAAAATCATGTATTACATTTGGCAATTGAATATATTTAAGAACTCGGTGGTATTTAATTATTTTTGCACTTTTCGAGCGGGATTTCGCCCGTTCGCGCGCACTCGAGTGAAATTTGACGTAGAATCCAAACCTGCATTAAAAAATGGGGGTTTCTGTATAAAATAACGAAGTTGATGTTAATTGCACACGTTTGCGCAAGTGCGCGATGCGCAATTTTGTCAGTTTTGAGATCCATGCAAAAAAAAAAAAAAAAGATTGGAAAAAAAAGATTGGAAAAAAAGCGAGGGGGGGGGGGGGGGGGACCCTTGAATTATTATTTGTGTAACAATTTTAGCGAACACATGGGGGGGGGGAGCAATACATAATAAGCAAAGTCACCCTTTACATCCCGAGCAACTTCTGGGTCAAAGGAATGTTGTGTAACTAGCCTGAATTCTTGTCAGTCTTTCAGCCTTTCTAACACATGGTTCGTGGGCTTATTTGAACATAAAGTAGAAACTAACATAAACTGAATGGGTCTTTTCGAATCAGAGCAATACATAATAAGCAAAGTCATTCATTTTCATACATAGAAATAATTCCCAACATGGAAATAATCAAAGATAACATGCGAAAATGCAAATGTCAATTACTAGATCCCAAACTGATGCTCCCCTCAGTGATTGACAGTGCTGTCAATATATGGATCTCTATTCGTTCTTGTCATTCGTTCTTTATTTTTTTAATTTATATAAATACTTAGCAACTAACAAGCTGTGTATCAAAAAAACATTGTACCTATTTCGTGATGAAATATTCGGTGATATTTTCAACTTTGTCTTTATGAATACTCATATTAATTTTAAATTTAGATTAATAAAACTAAGTTCAATTGTTCAATTTATTTGTAAAATGTTGAAATAAAATGTTTTGTTGATACAAGGAATCATTTATTGCAGAAGAACTGCTGTGTCAATAATTGGGTGTCAATCACAGGTACAACAAAAAATGTGGCTATCAAATCCTAGGTCAAAAAATTGATTTCGAAAAAACGAATTTATGATGTTTTGTGGCTTAAATTAGTGATTTTTTCAATACGAGCAGTTTGAGGACATCCTGATGCAGCAATAGATGTAAGCTTCAAGTTTGAACAAACGAAAAAACATAACTTAATTTCTTGTCAAAGTCAAAATGCCTCTTAAGGTGTCAAACACTGGCCTATCGACGTTTTTTAGTATTATTGGAAGAAACAGAAGTTTTATGGGTTATGTAGTACACGTTTTCCCGAAACAAATCTTTTCGCTCACTACTCACAACCTTCTGTCTGGTTGAACCTAAAATCAACAGACGCGCGTGTTGCTTAGGAAATCAAGGCAAGAAAAGAACGGAGGTGCACGAACGCGAATTAGGCTACAGAAAATACGCATTAGACGCCACTGGTTGACTCATTGGCGACATTGTAGAACATGACATTTTGAAGCATATGTACAACAGATCTATTTGTCAATGAATAATGTTGTTTACTAGGCCCTCCCTAAAACTGGGTGACGAGAATGCATAATGTAGCGCGATAGATCAAAGTAATACTTAAACCCTCCATGTGACGACGTGATCTACTTATTCTATCAGGAAGGGGGGGGGGGGGGTTGGTTTGAATAAAACCCTAAATTTTAAATTTAAATGCCAATAGATTGTTTGCGTTATTTTACTCATTCCTATGGAAGTATTGTTATACATACTTTTTAGCCTAGGTAAATAGTAGGTATAAATAGAACAAAAAGTACAAGTTAACAAAACTACACACACACACATATACATATATATCAAAATACACGCAGCCAGGCACTCATTAAATTACATGCATACTAAGAAATTCATACGTGCCACTAAACAATAAAAAATTAACGTTCAATAAGTATACTATACAATAAACTATATTATAATCAACAACGTATGCCAAGCAGGGTGGGCAGTATAGCTTCCTCACTTATTGTAACATGGGCGCATAGATTTAGTTGGAGAATAAAGTACGAGTCGAAATAAATGCTAAGTCGACGTTATCAGAAATTAAAGATTGCGCATGCGCACAGACTACTATTAATCCAACGGCAATGCAATTTATAGGGGAACGACTAAGCGCACAGTCCTTGAAAATTTTTAAAAATCGGTCCATCAGTCTCGGAGTTTTGTCAGTGTCGTTGTTTTAGTTTTTCGCATGCGTTATAGTTACTACTCTATCAATCGCGATGTAATTCATAGGGAATTTTCCTAGAACATATACCCATCTACTCTCCGCGTTTGAACGAAATCGGACCAATAGATGATCAGAATTCGACATTATAATAAATTAACGTTTGCGCATGCGCACAGACTGCTGATATGACGGCTATGAAAGTTATAGGGGCCGCCAAGAAGCCCCGTAAAATCCATATTTAATATAAACCGGTCGCTCCGAATATAAAAGCAGATGAGCGACACAAAGTTATTAATGAACTCGAGGAACCTCCCCATCTACACATGAGAACCCGAGTGAACAATCCTCGAGGTGTAATAACGTTATTTGGTACTTGTAACACCTATCACTAAAGGTTTACAATATTTACAATAGTAAAGGCCGTATCACGCTAGCATTTTTTGGCATTTTTAATGCTTAAACGTGAAGAAGAAGAAGTGCTTTTTTCCAAGGTCAGCTTTTTTCGACCATTGCGCATCCTGGCGGAGCATTTTTAAACTCACTTGGGAAAATTAGAACATGTAACCGTTGGGAAGGCAACAATCTAATGGAAAACCCCTAGGAGCTCTAACCTGAGTGACTTAATAAAACTGCATTCCGCCAGAATGCGCTGTTTTTGCACTTATTCCTCCTCAACATTCAAAACTGACCTTGGAAAAAAACACTTTGCCTTCTTCATGTTTAGGCATTAAAAATGCCGAAAAAATGTGGAAAAAACGCTAGTGTGATATGGCCTCAAGATTACTTGCTGGACAAAAGCCAACTTAATAAATTTGTATACGTGCACTCCTCCCTAATATTTTATCATTTAATAATGATTAACAGGACGTTTCCATTTGTTTTTGTCACGTCACGAGCGTCACGTCACGGTGGGGTTTTCTATGGATTTTCACGTACAACCAATGCGTTACCTACTAGGAAAGTGTAACTCCCTTAGTTTTCATAGCAGGAAAATCGTTAGCCACTTTTTGGAATGCTCTCATTTTATCACAGCATCCCATAATCCCTAAGCCTCTGTAGTGTCAAGGAAAGCTGATTTATTACGCTTAGTTATAAACTAATATTGCTAAGTAATCATAATGAACTAATAATGTGTAAAATTAATCATTATTAAAAAATGATGTGACTGTAGAACCGTCCGTTTTTTTAGTTTCTATAACTAATAATAGATAATGTAGTGTCAGCTCATTACAGTAGTAACCAGGCTGGCTTGCTAAGATGGCGAATTGAATTTGGTAACCGATAAATAAAATGTATCCTGTGGTAAAGTAGCCGTTTACAAGCTAGGTTTTAACACAGAATGTGTTTTAGCGTTGGCATCTCCAACCGAAAACGAAACGTTTATGTGTCGAAAATGTGTTGCAACAATTTCTGATGATTTCCGCTTACAACCGGGTCGTTGCTAGGGAAATGCTACTTCGTCATTTTTCATCCCACAAAATTTGTTGACCATTCGTTGGAAATTTCTCGATTTATCCAACCATATTAATTACTGCGAAGTGCGTGGCCAACAAGCTGAGTTATGAGCATGGTTATTTGAACAATAAATTGTTTACACACAGGCGATCATTCTCAGTAATTGATATTGTGAACATGATTGCAACCGCTTGTTAATTTCTGACGATTTCATTGAGCTGGTGGTGAGTCGTGGCGCTGGTGATAAATACTCGTAAATAAATAAAACAACTTGACATGTTAGTGATAAGATACACCGCAAAATCTGAGTCATTCTTACTTGCGGGTTTCACGGGTTTATGTGAAACGCGTGAGCTAAAACACATTCTGTGTTTCAATAATTTCATTCGAAGTATGTAAATAGAGGTAACCGGGGTTTCAGGAGGATTGCCGAGTTTTTTATTTAACATTTTTTACAATCTCTCAAGCGTGAACATTATTATTATTATATTGGTAGAATGGGAAGTAAAATTATTTTGGAGGCGTAATAAGAAATATAAAATGTAAACGACTTAAAAAAAAAAAAAAGGTACCAGCAATTTTCTTGCAGATTTCCTGATGATAACGAGCAATTTATTTACAAACTCACTAGTCAACAAAGGTTGTGGCATCCTTGTGAGGAACTTAAGGAGATGAATATTTTTCGTTTTAAATAAAACACCCTAAACAGCAAGGCTGTGACCAGGAACAAGCTCCTGCATTGCGGTTTCACCTTTTACCCGTCTGATGGGTTGAAGGCGCTCACCAAGCCATCCTTCCCGTAGCTTTTTTACAGAGCAGAAGCTGAGCAAGAAGTTCCGCTCTTTTTGATTTCCAAAACTGTATGTTTTTCAATAACCACTGCTGTGTATGATTAATTTTTAAGGAAAATTTCGAAGATGCCTATCTGAACATTATCAACTAATCAATCAACTAATCATGATCAACTAAGGTAGAAAATTTGTATAACTACCTACGTGTAACTGAAGCATCTGCCAAATAAAATAAGTTATTACTTCTTAAACTAAGGAAGAGTTGATTATTTCTGCAGCTATACTTCCAGGTTTTTTAATAGAAGAGTAGTAACTCCATTAGCTCGTTACAGTTACGCTTATTTAGGTTAAATAATGGATGTTGTGTGCAGAGTTCGTATCTACCTTCTTGAAGAAGTAAGTACTTGGCTGAATTTCATTATGTCTGTGTCATCATGATCTGATTGGTGGAGGTGGCACTAAAGAAGAAATCGAACGCAGATGCTGCCATAAATGAATTTATTTCGTATAGGCACTGCCGTGCCCGACCTTTAACCAGGTGTAGTATTTCAGAATAAATGAAACAGATGATCCTGATTGGCAGGGCCAGAGCCAGAATAGGAGCTGAGACCTCTAGGAAAGGGTAACACGCTAAGAGGGAGAAGAGTTACAAAAAGGCCAGCCCTGCTCCTCAGAACAAATTCTGACGTTCAAACTCAAACAACCAACTGTTTTCTCTTTTAACAAACCATTATTATAGGCAGGGACTTGAAGAGAAATAAACACCACAGTGTACTCAGCTGACCAGGGTGACCATTTGCAGAGTTGCACCAAAAAAACTTTACGGCATTAAAGGTTGCAATGATAAAACCTACAGTCTTCGTCTGTCAATTTCGGGGGACAAAGAATCCTTAACATGATTGTTTAGATCATTATGGAACACAATATATTTCAAATAAGAAATTAAAGATTAGGTTTGTGGTCTCCACCGTAAAGTTTCGCAGCTATCTTCTTTTAGCTCAATCCTCTGGTATCTGGAGTGGAGCGCCATCCTCTAGGTTCATTTCAACCCCCTCCTCTTGTTGAAAGTGTCCATGGTTTTGAATTTTTCGTCTAGATCCCCGCAGTCTCATTGCATAGATCACTGAAATGTTATAGAGAGGGTTTCGAAAATATTTGTTTATTATTTGTTAAACAGAACGTAATGGAACATACCTAATGTTAGTCAGAAGAATAACCTAAAAAACAGTAAAAAGTAAAAATCTGAACCTTCTTTCTTTAATTTGTAGTTTGAGTTCACGTTTTCAAATTTTAGCTGAAAGAATAGTTGAAACAATCTATATTGTTTTCTTGGTCTAGATGAATGGTTTACCATGTCTGAAACCACCAGATCTTACTAGTTTAAGTTGTTGTGGTACCTATGTACGTTGAAATGCTGATAGCTAATGGATTATCGCTAGACCACAACCATTGCATCTGAGCACACTTTTCTCATTGTGATCCTCATTTAATTATCAATGAATGAAAAGCATTAATATAAGCATTTATTATAGAATTAGGACATTCAATTGCGACTTCGATTGTCATTTATCTTAGGGGAATTATGTTGGTAGTTGGGTTCGAGATCAAGAATGGAGTTTGTTCGTATCGATTTAGTGGCAAACTTCTTTGCCTTCCTGGAGAATTCCTGGTTCCTACCAATAATAGGTATTTCAGCCATAAGGACTCGTCTTCTCACCATATTCAGGACTTCATAAGGGAAACACATACTTGGGAAACCCTGCCCATCCACACCATTCTTGGGTAATGAAACCAGACCGCACAAACTATCACCAAGTTATAGATTATTGCTCCCTAGTTAATTTGATTCACCTACGTGTTCATAACTTAATTATTGCTTTTCTCTGATCGTCAATCGTCTTTTAGCCAACATCGAGTTGTTGTTCGTGTCTAAATCTGTTCCTATTCGCGTTCTTGTTTGTGTAATTTATTGGCTGTTCATTTATTATTGAATTTTTAGAAAAATGAATACCGGTAATCTTTATATAGATCTATTATTCTGAATGACGAGACTTGTGTCGAATTTCTAAAAGAAAAAGGACTTTTGCAGAGGAATGAGCGATACCCAATTATTAATTTTATATTTTTAAATGAAAGTATGGATTTTATTTTAATAAATTTGATACCAAACGCACTCTCCTACGTTGAGTAGTTTTCTTTCTACGATTTTTCAAAGTTTGTACTGGTGACGTCACACTGATGGGGGGGGGGGGGGGGGGGGGGGGGGGGGTACCGCCCAGGAGGGGCGCTGTGGCGTCACCAGTGTGCAAAACTGAAAAATCATAGAAAGAAAACTTCATCGTACGAGGCGATTGATGCCAAGTTTCTTTCTATGGAATCCTCTTTTTAGGCAACGCTCATTGCTGCTAGAAGTACTATGGTTTTCGTGGTTTGATACAGAACTGAAATTTATTTTTATAATGCAAATAATTTTGTCAATTGGCCAGGTTAATGAACGTATGAACTATAACAATATGGAGGCAGGACTTGGATTCCAACACCCACGGTTACATCCACAAACGTGTGTGACTACGTAACCCTATAGTTGGGTCCCATATCGCCCAGGGGATTTTTTTACAAAGGTGAGTTGAAATTAATTTTCCGGATCTTAGTAAGCTCTAGGTCACACATTGGCACGTACCATCTTAATAGATCACACCCTCCATTCGCAGATCGCACACGACATGGTCAAATTCCTTGAAGGTCGCATATGCCATGCGTATCCAGTTCATCCTCCGGTCAATAATTTGTCCTTCTCTAAAAATATCAATCTAAATTTCATACATCTATTTAGTATCAGAATTTTATCGTGGTTATATCACATGCCATAATACATAGGTACCCATATCGTTCCACAGCGAAAAATTTTTCAAACTTCAGAAGAAGGCGATCAGAACGATTCGTAACTTGGGCTTGAATGAGAGCTGTCGTGGGCAATTTAAGTATTTGCATTTGATGACGCTTCCAGGTTTATTGGTGAATGTGTGCCTACTATACGTCCGTCAATATATTGACATATTCCAGAAAGGAACTGACCTGCATAACCATTCTACGAGGCGTCGTAACGATTTATACATTCCGACTACTCGCTTGACAACCACGTTGAGGACAAGCCCAGCATACATTGGTGTAAAGTTTTTTAACCATCTCTCGGTCAACTTGAATTCCCATCGTTCAAGAACGAAATCAAGAAAATTTTGATTCCTGCAGAATTATACGACCCGAGTGATTTCTTGCGGATGAAATTTTAAAATTAATGATGTGATCATCTTGTTGATTTTCTTATTGTTACATTATTCAATATTTGACATGTTCTAACCAATGTTTATTCATTGTATTACTTGACGTTTGTAATGCCAGTTTGGCCTCTACAAATAAAAATATTTATTTATTTATTTATATTAACAGAAAAGAACGACTTAATACTTATATATTTAATAAAATAACCGCGAATTAATACAAAGAATGCAAAACTGCAAATAAGCGTTTTATGCCAGACATTGAAAACGAGCCATTCGCCAACTCCCTCCAAGACAACAAACGCAAAAGCACCCACTTTTACCAACCCCATGAGTGCGATCGGAATAGAAGGGTGCTTCAGTGTATTCTGCCAGGTCCCAGACACCCCTCGTCCGGTCGAAGCGGGAAACGGGTCGGACTCCCTGCTTGATTTTCTTCAGATTGCAACCTGCAGGTCCTTGTGATTTAGGTGTCTGCAGTACCCCAGCTGAGGAGGTTCATTACACTCTGTACCGACGGTAATTTTTGCTCTTTTTGTTTGTTTGTTTTTTTTTTTCTGTTGAAGTTGCCAAAGCACCTGGGGGTCCATAGGGGGCTGCATGCACCGACGTCGTATGACCTTCAAACCACATTTGGGAACTGCCGAATCTCATGGTTATGCACCTTCTTCCCCTCCCCCATCCCATCCGTACCCCCTTGTGAAATCGTTTTTGCGGGAAGCTTTAAGTGCACATGCTATCGTTTACACCGTACGAGCCCAAGGGAGAATTCCGAATGGTCTCTAAACGTCTCGTAAAAATGTTGGATGGTATTGCTCTCCCTCGGGAATCCGAGTACCCGCGTAGCACAGAAGTTTGAGTCAATTCAGAGATCAGGGTTGTTTTTTCGTTTGAAACATGCATCCCATCTGAATTTTCTCTAACCGAACAATACGCAATTAAGCACCAGTTTTACTATCTTACTTAAAATCTTAATTACACCACGGAGTCAGTAGAGGGGATATTTTATAGCATTGTCCATATCCACAAAGAAATAGGGTTACGATTTTAGATTTATTTTACGATTAGGACGCGAACCGTGTTTTTCTACTTCAACTAAACCATATTTGACTCTCGAACTTTTTTTCGAAATCAGCGTTCAATTTTCTATAATACAATTGTGTCTTCATATCATACCGCCAGCTGAAACATGATCTGTTTTGAAAAATAATTATTTCTAAAAACGCACGAAACTTCAAATTTTACATCCATAAAAATTATTTGAAGATTGTCAGATCTCATAAAAACTGCCTCAGGTTTGTCAAAATTGCGATTTTGTTTCAATTTGGTAGATACATTTTTGCTGGAATTTGAAAAAAAAAAAAAAAACTTGATACCAGATGTGTCTGGGGCAGAGTTGGGCAAAATCGTACTCATGAGTATGATTAAGAGATTTAATCACAGGATATAATCAAGAATATATTCTTAATCACAGAAATCCATGATTAATTACATAAATCCATGATTAATCACAGAAATCCATGATTAATTATATAAATCCATGATTAATCACAGAAATCTATGATTAATCATAGGCAATTTGTAGGAAATCCTAGGGATCGGTGATCAATCATCAATGGGAAAATTTTGAGAAATCTCTATTGTTTAATAATCACATCAATCAGTTATTTTTTTTATTTTTTGTATTAAGGTTTAAGCCTCACCTCAACCAGAAGGGTCTAGCGGCATTGAACAAGGTTTCTGAAGGGACACTGGAAGTGGCTCGATTCTAAGGGAAGCCATGTTGCTATTCTTGACCAAACAGGAGCGCCATCACGGACTCCACTGTCAACTCGGAGGGGAAAAAACTGAGGGGTACAGTGATGACCGCTGTTTAGACCCCAAAGTGGATTAAAAAAACCCCAAAAATAAAATAATACAACTAAGACTAGATGACAAATAGGCTAATAACTATATACATGCTACTATATACAATTAGCAAAGTGAAATAAAACTACGACTAGATGTATATAAATATATCACAGATCAGATTTCACAGTTCGTAGTAGAGCTCAACGGTACAACAACAGGGATTTTACCTTGTCTGGTCCGGATAAAACTGAGGGGGCTGATGCTGGACTCGGAGGTCCACAGGGGCTGGACAGTCCACCAAAAAGTGGCGGATGGACAGATCACACAACATCTCAAGCTTCTGCACTAAGCAGGTGTCTGTGAGTAAGACTGGTATGGCCAGTGGCAACCCGGTTGACCAATATTCGATCTCTCCTTGGAAGTAGGGTTACGAAAGGGCCCACCGGGCTCAAGTCCTGAAGGACACCACGCAGACTAGTGACCTCACCCTGCCATTGCTCATGCCAGATGGAATTGGCTTTATATTGCATGTATGAGATTTCATCCTCAATGCGTATAGGTAACATATCAATCGGTTATTGTTCACAGAAATCGGTAATTATTCACAGAAAGTGGTGATTAATCACGGGTTTCTGTGACTTATCACGGGTTTCTGTGATTAATCACTGATTTTTGTGATTAAGAATTCACTCAATTTACTTTTAATCATACTCTGTGATTATGATTTTAATCATACTCTTACTTGTGAATTCGAATTCAATCTTATTCATCATCACAGAAACGTATTCTTATGATTGAAAATCTTAATCATACTAATGAGTAAGATTTTGCCCAACTCTGGTCTAGGGGGGTAATAAAGTGTTATCTTCTCGCAATAATTTTTATTTTGAGCCGACACAACGTCTTACTGGAAAAGGTGGGTGGTTAAAAAACCAGTAATAAAGTCATTTTCCGCTCTTTCAATGGAAAAACGGTCATTTAGCGAGCATAAAATTTTTCGCTCGGATCCTTTCATTACGAGCCGGACTGTACGGGAGTAGTGTAAACCTGAACACTCGAACGCTCATTAAAATTGACGTCATCATCCTGGAGCTGTTTTTTCGTATAAAAACGCACGAAAATAACTGAGATATGGTCGATTTTAGGCTTCGAGCTGGTCTATCCTGAAGCTCTTTTGCTTGGAAACACACACACAGTAAAATTACACGATGCCTGCTTTTTAGTTAGTAAAAAAGAAGCAAAAAAAAAAAAAAAAAAAAACCATGCTTGGGAGCTAAAAAATGCATCAATTTGGCGCGCACTGGTGATGTGGCTGCCAGCAAACAGGCGTATAAAAATCTCAATACGATGGTAAAGGCTCTTAGTAGGGTAAACCTGTACACTTACATTCGAACGCTCATGAAAATTGACGTCATCATCCTAGAGCTGTTTTTTCGCATAAAAACGCACGAAAATAACTGAGATAAGGTTTATTTTAAGCTCCGAACCGGCCTATCTTGACTGAACTGTCTTACCTCAACGGGCTTTTTGTTAAGCTCACATTACACTTCCGTGTGTTGAAGCTGAAGGTTTGTATTGTAGTTCCCAGCCCCAGCAAGCACGAAACGCACACAAATTGGTCAAAAGAGCCTCTACCATCGTATTGAGATTTTTATACGCCTGTTTGCTGGCGACCACACCACCAGTGCGCGCCAAATTAATGCATTTTTCAGCTCCCGATCATGGTTTTTTTGTTCCTTTTCTATTAAATAAAAAGCAGGCATCATGTAATTTTACTGAGTGTGTGCGTTTCCTAGTGAAAAAGCTTCAGGATAGGCCGGTTTGGATCTTAAAATCAACCATATCTCAGTTACTTTCGTGCGTTTTTATGCGCAAAAACAGCTCCAAAATGATGACGTCAATTTGAATGAGCGTTCGAATGTGAGTGTACTGGTTTACCCTACTAACAGCCTTTACCATCGTATTGAGATTTTTATACGCCGGTTTGCTGGCGGCCACACCACCAGTGCGCGCCAAATCGATGCATCTTTAGCTCTCGACCATGGTTTTATTGTTCCCATTTAACTAACTAAAAAGCAGGCATCATGTAAAAAAAGTTCAGCAAGAAACCAAAAAAGCTTCAGGATAGGCCAGTTTGGAGCTTAAAATCAACCATATCTCAATTATTGTCGTGCGTTTTTTTGCGAAAAAACAGCTCTAGGATGATGACGTCAATTTTAATGAGCGTTCGAATGTAAGTGTACAGGTTTACACTATTTACGGGACAAAACCTGGCAGCCCCGGTGTGAAACTTAACCACTTTTCGGTCTGGTGTGCGAAACGTAAAGCTCCTATTGACCCAAGCGATTTGTTATTTTGAACATCCAGATCGCAAAACTTTCGAAGGACTGTCAGGAAGTCTGACGCAGTTCTCGAAAATTGCTATTCGTATTATACCGGTTAGAACCAACGTATTCATTGAGTCGGCAGCCTCCTAATCTAGACGGGCGCGTAGTTTTTGTTCCACTACGCTTCCTCGACCGCCGAGCCTGTAATCTCCTAAGATTGCCATCCTAAGAGAACACATTCCTTTTTGGATCTAGTAAAATAGACTCCCAATAAATTATACAGGGTGGAACTGGATAAGAAACGAACATTTTTGTGTGTTGATCTGCATCAAAAATATAGTAAAATGCCGCTTTTGACCCCATTTTCGGAATCAGCGTTGTATTTCCTATAAGAATAGTGTAGTTGGGTTCTTATAAAGTACCTTCAGAAGACCTTCACATCAGCTCAAACATGAACGATTTTGAAAGAATAAAATTTGTGAACACCTTTAAAACGTTACTACTCTTCCAAACAAATTCCCGGGAACTGGCAAATCTCATGAAAACTGATTCATCTAATATCTTTCTAATGGTATAGTCCATTTTACTTTGTTACGTATTTAGGGGAGAAAATTATGTTTTAATGACCCTCCATGAACCTACGACGAGTATGAGGTCGGTTTCTACGCATTTTGGTTTATTATTTCCAATAATAAGCCTATGTGATCGTGTAGCAAAAAATTTTTATAACCCCCCCTCAAACTTTGTCACTTTACGTTCCAAGGTGCGTAGAATCCAAATTTGAAATGTCCGTCCGCCGTTCGCCGTCCGCTGTCCAGAATTTACTTAAAAAACCCGTTCTTTCGCACATAGACTCCATTTGGGGTCTAGTTGGTCCTAACGTTTAACCATCCCGATCGCTTTACTCGCATAGATGCTATGGGCCAAAAAACGGGCGAAAAAGTGTCTTTTTTGAGGCTTTGAGTGATAGACGTGTTGGACGCACGCCTGGCACGCTTGGCAGGGGGTCACGGTGGGTGGTGAGGGGGGTGTGCGGGGGGTGGAGTGAGAGGAGGCGCCGCGGCACCTTGTGGTGTCTGGGGTGACCAGGGGCGTAGGGGACGCAGGGGTGTACGAGAATGGATATTTATTACTTTTACGTGTTATACCCATATAATACACCGCGGCACCATGAGGTGGGTATAGCGTTCCTTCGAGGCACCAATATATGTTTTTTTCTAGGTCATATTTGTGTGTTAATACCAATGCTTTTCCTACACATATTTAATAACACTTACGTACTTAGATAATGATATTATTAAGGCAATAACTATTTGAATAGATAGGAGCTCAAATCGAGAAATATAAACATGCGTATATAATTATAGAAGTATAGGTTGTGGCAACTCGAAATAGGACACGCCGAGGAGTCTGGACGGGCCTTATGACGTACGCAAGCCAACTAAAACTACGATCATACTCAATTGAAAAAATAATAAACCTTTGTGAAATAATTTGCAGCGTTTTTTACTCTGGATCGAATGGTAACGCTTACGGAACTCCCCAAGTACGTTATAACCGAGTTTTACACTTAAACTCACAAATTAAAACTAGTTAATTAAAGTGTAAAACTCGATTATAACGTAGTTGGAGAGAACTGTGTAAGAGCTGGTAAGATTGACTATACCGTTGGAAAGAGTATTTAGATGAATCAGTTTTCATGAGATTCGCCAGTTTCCAGGGTTTTTTTTTTTTCGGAAGAGTAGTAAATCTTTAAAGATTTTCAAAAATCGTATTCTTTCATCTTCCAATTCGTATTCTTTCAACTTCGGTTTGGGCATGTGCACAGTGAAATACTGATTTGGGAACTACAAAACTGATAGAGGACCATTTAATGTCTAACTTACACATTCACAGAAAATTTTATCAAAATCAGATGAAAATTGTGGAAATTAACCCTGGAATGTCCCGGCTAAATTTCCACCACTTAACTCCCCGGTGGGGTGTGTCAAACCCCAACTTTGAAAAATGTTAGAAAATTCAAAAGTAAGTTACACTTGAATCAAATTTTATTTTTATTCTGATATCAAGAGTGTGAAGAAACATGAAGTAGGTACCTAAGATCATGAAGAAAAAAGTAATAGTAAGGCAAACCTCACGCTCTGAAGAAAAAAGTAATAGCAGAAAGGTACCTCATTGTAACAAAATTTCAATATAAAATGAGCACATTTTCATTTAAAAACAAAAATAAATAAATAAATAAAATCTACAAAACAATTTTCTGAGATTAGTTTGACACCACTTACAAAACCCAAGGACTAGAATCAAAAGGTAACATAAAATTGGCACCAAGCAATAGGATCAACATTCTCAACACGTTGAAGATCTATGATGTTCACATAAGGAAAATCGAACTAGTGTCTCCAAAACGGTCACTTATGACGCTTCTTCATCGGATGCAACTTCTTGTAACTCGACATTATCTCCCGTGTTTGAATTTTCTCTGCCAAAATATACATCTTCTTCCTCCAGCTGTTCCAAAATGGATGTAATGTCTTCAGGATCCGAAAACTTGCGTTTTTCAGCCATTTCTAACGATGAGCCAATAACAAAACTGTGGGAACGCCCAAAAAAATAACACTTGCTATACAGAAAATCACTAGCGGTTAACTCTCCGGTGGGGTTTGTCAAACCCCAGGCACATGAAAGTACTACACTACACAGAAGTCTTGAACGCACTAAACTGGAAAAAGGCTGAAGCCTTTAGGGAAGAAGTGGGGGGTGATATAGAAGGGGGCGAGAAGAGCCACACGTGCGGGATTCAACATGATAAACTGATTTTAAATCGCCATTGGGGTTTGACAAACCCCACGGGGCATTCCAGGGTTAAGCTTGTTACAAGGGTTTCACATTTGCGCATGCGTAGGAGGTACTAATGGTATGATGACGTTGAAATTGATATGGAATGCTCAAGTGCTCACTTCCGACGATCTTCCGAATTTGAGCGAGATCGGGCAACTAGGGCGGGAGAAAAGATACTTGATTGAATTTACGTTTGCGCATGCTCAGGGCGGAGTGTCGATTTCGGAACAATGAAACTGAAAGGGGACTATCTACATGTAAATTTCATCAAAATCACTAGAAAATTTTGGAAACTAAGCTTGTTCCAAGGATTTGCGGGCACACGACAGACGCACAGATAGACACTACGAAAGTTTTCCAGGATAATCTAAAACGCGAAATGCTAGTGGAATTTTTTTTTTTTTTTTTAGGCAAAAAATTGTTCATCTCCCAATAGACAAAAACCAATTGGAAAACTATAGGTAAACTCGGAAGCAATATAGGGGCTACAGTACTTACACTGGGAATTTGAATGTTTTCTCAGGAGGCTTGCATGCGTGCTATCTGATAAATGGCAGAAGCCCTTGTCGCTCATCACATAATGGGTGCGAGTGAAAACCCAAATTTCGATCGTACGGGCTATTTCATTGAGGATAAGAGGCACCAGGAGGAAGGTGAGGTGCCTTGGACAGGAGGATGGCGCATTCATGCCGCTATGAAGGATATATGAAAATTAATTAAATATGATGAAAAAATAAGAATAGAGCAATCGACATAAGTAGAAGAGAAACCAAAAACCTTCAAGCGAATATCCCCCTCATTCTATGTATCTATAAAAATATACCATAAAACTACAATAGTATTTCTTAAAACTTAGTATTTACTTAAAATGATAAAAGCTTCCTAAATGAATTCACAGAAGCAGAGTAAATTTAGATTCAAATCAAAGCATTACCAGGTAGTAAGTGTTGATTTTAGGAAGGTGTTTGTTACAGCAGGTATGAATGACATCGAAAGGAGATCACTGGGTCATACGAATAGGCAAGTAAAACTCGGTACAACAGCCTCCGATTTGCAATTCTGTTTGTACGACGCACCCCGACCGGCGCGCAGACCAAACACATTATGGATTCTGTCTGGTTCGAAGGAGCCCCGAACGAATGCGTGAGGGGGAAGGCGTCTGACTTTGTTTCCTGCTGGGCAGGTACGGCGGACTGCATAAACGTCCAAGTTATGGACCAATAGAGTTGAGAGCTTCGTAGGAAACGTATCGCTATAGCGGCCCCTACACGGTCAATAGAGAGTTCCTAAACGATGTCAATTGGGATAAGGTGCTTGAGGATTTTATCATCTGGGGCGAGCCATAGCGGATGGTAACCTGATAAAATCAAGAGGGTCGCTACTTATCTTCCAGTAACGCTGAACCACCAAGGGGATTTTCCCGCCTATCCCGTGTGTTCAGTTTCCAGCATTTACAAGTTTCCTAGTTCTTTTCTTATTCACGAAAAGGTTTTGCAATCTCAATTAATTTTGAAAATGAATATAATTTTCATTAATCATGAATACCAACAAGAAATGAATATCACTGTTATCTTGAAATGATAATCAAGATACCAACCAACAAGAAATGAATATCTCCTGGCTTCATAATTAGAAATAGCCAAGATTTCACCGGCCGATTTCTCATTAGAACACTTTTCACTTCACTCGTTAGATCCCAACTTGAGTATAATTCAATAGTATGGTCGCCTTTTTATGAATGTTATATCTCCCAGCTTGAAAAAATTCAAAAAAAATTTCTACGTCACTATAGTTTCAAATTCTCCATTCCCCGGCAACCTCATGACTATACCCAACTATATAATATAAATAATTTGCAACCCCTATCAATAAGAACAGAATACTTTGACCAAATTTTCCTGTACGGGTTGGTGAGCGGTCGCGTTCATTCTCCCCCACTTTTAGAGCGTTTGAATTTTTATGTACCTGTTCACCAAACCAGGCATAAATATACACTTGCACATGCATCCCTATCAACTAATTACCAAAAATACAGCCCCCTCAATAGGGCCATGATGCAATTTAATAATTACATGGAAATTGATTTATTTCATACATCACCTACGATCATAAAATCTATTATCCTGAAATGATATATTTCTTTGATCTGAAATCGTTTGTACTGATTTAATAAGTTATATGTTTTTCATGAATAATCAATCATCTTGCAACCTGTTTGAAATTTGTATTATAACTTTTATAACTTTGCATAACTTCTTTACTTGTTCTAACTTCTGTTGGTTCCATGAACGCCGTCATTTGATGATGCATACATGATTTACTTATATATGTTAAGACACCTTTACTTTCTTCTGTTGACTATTTTATTTATCTATACAATTGTGACAAAAATGGATTATTCCGTAAATAAAGATTTGATTTGATTTGATTATTGATGTGAAAGGTTACTTTGCGATAGGGAGGAAGAGATGAGATAGGTGGTTTCGGGATAAAGCGTCTTATATTTAGGTGAAATAAATTTGTCTTATTGGAGATGAGGCGCCTCATCTGCCCGCACATGCGCAGTAGTGTTTTCCGTTCACGATAAGGCGCCTCATCTCTATCTCCCTATCGCTTTAGGAACTCTCTAATAATATTGTCAATGCCTTTTCACATTGACAATAATATTGACCATGTAGGGAAAAATAATGAGTATTGACGGCGATATTGAAGCGATATTGATGTAATCCGGAAATTCTGTTCTCGAGGCGTCAATATTAAAAAGTGGAGGGGATATTGACAAATTTCTTCCTGTAGCTAAGTACCTCAGTGCTTCTGCTAATCTCTCTCTAACAGGCAATGCGCTCCCTCAAGTTTGTGTTCTGTCGACTCAATAGTGATTCAACCATCTATAATAATTTCAAAAACCTCTGTTCGTTCATTCGGAAGTAATTGTGAACGTCTGCAGTATCTGTCAAACTTATTTCTCGCAGCTATCGCTGATGAGAATATTTTCCCCGCTTTTTCAATCACTCTTTCATCCATTTTTTTTGCTGAACTCGACGAAACATTACGATAGCCATAACTATGGCCACACATCATTTTTTCCTGTTGTCCATGATGCCAAAACAAACAACTCCGCTAAAAATTCACTTCAAAAAATGCACTATTTCACTTCAAAAAAGACACAAATTCACTTGTCGGAATGGCGGGAACAGACGTACTACTGAGCACGTTTTATTGACAAGAATATTGACCATAATAATTACCGTGTAGGATGCGACATTATTGATGAGGATATTGAACTGAGAAAACAGCGTCGTCAATAAAATTGACAATACTGATATTGTCAGTATTATTGATCGTGTAGGGCCCGCTTATGACAATGATGATTTCATGTATATTGTGGAAGACCAGCAAGGGAAGGGATATCTTACCAAATAAACATGAACTATGCCATCACACCTGTGTATTTTTTTAATAATAAACCTTCCCGATCGACCAAGGGAAGAATCCCCCCCCCCCCCCTTCAAAATTTGTAGGTTTACGTTTCAAGAAACGTAAATTCCAAAAATCAAATTGTTGCGTACGAGGGAGACTGCAGACCCATTTTTACTTTCACCTTGAGCCTTGGCTAAGCATTTGAGGAACGTGGAACACACTCCATTTCAAATTTCAGCTTCAAACGATGAATAGCACTGAAATTAACTCTGGAGTTCACACAGCCGATCTTGGGTGCTCCAAACTTTATAATTCATTTCTAGATGTTCCAAGAGGCCTCCATGTCAAATTTTAGCTTCATAAGTTGAATAGCAAGGAACTTAGGTCCGGATCTCACTCAGCTGATCTGGGTGGCTCCAGACGTCCCAATAGGCCTATATTTCAAATGTCAGCTTCATAGGTTGAATCGCAAAGAAATTAGCTCCAGATCCTACTCAGCTGGGGGCTCCACTTCAAATTTCAGAATAGTAAGTTGGATAGTAAATAAATGAGATCCAGAGCTCACCCAACTGATCTAGGGAGCCTCGGACTTTCTGTTTCGTTTCCAGATAGGTATCTCAAGAGGCCACCATTGCAAATTTCAACTTTATAGGTTGAATAGCTAAGAAATCAAATCCGCCGCTGCAGTAGTCTTGTTTTATTCGCGTTTTCGATTAACAGTAGAATAGTGGTTTAAAATATGAATTATATTTTTTTATTAGAGATTTATTAGCTATTTACCTACCTATCTACTGAATTGTTGTGCAGTACCTGTCTACCTAACTTCCTTCCTATATTAACTTAATCGTTGTAAGATTCCACCTTCTTGCTCCCGTTTTGATTTTGACAATGGACGTTAGTCTTGTGAATTTTGCTGCGACCTGAAGAAGAGCACAAATTTAAAACATTAAAAGCTGGGAAGATGGAATGCTATTAATTATAATCTTTCTTTTTTTAACAAGTTCCGCGTTGAACGTTGTCAATAATTCAGTTCCTGTGAAGAACCAACATTATTTTACCAGTATTTATTTTGTTCCAATTTTACTATTCTGATGTGGAAATTATTTGTCAACCTTTAGTGAATCCTTTTCTTGTCAACAAAGTTCCCAAAATGGTGAGAAGCCAGGAAGAGTTTTTGAAATTAAATAAATCGTTATTCCGATGTTCTGATGAGACTGTTCATTAATTTCCTCTTTGTTTTAATATGACGGTATTACCCTAACCCCATGGCGGTATTTCCCCAGCTAGCTGGGGTGATAACGCTATTTACAAGGGTCTGGTAAATTGTTGTTTACTAATATAAAGTTGCTACACAACCAGCAAACCGTTGTAATTCACTACTGGAGATGTTTTGTTATAATTTGCTTCAAAATCTGAAGCTCCTGGGTGCAAACCTGGGCTGTGATAGACAATTGTGCTTAAGTTGGCAGTATTACCCCATTTTCCCCTACCCTTAATTTGTTACAAGCATCAAGTTCAAATTATCGTTATTTCACCTTGCCTAGTTTTATCATTACTAAGGTTGAGACAAATTGAAAAATATTTTATTTTTTTACCTATATTTTTGTAATTTTTATGTTCCCAAAATGCTAATATTTGTTGTAATTTCTAATATTTTTAACGTTGCGACTTTGATACTGCGGTAACGACGAAGTAAGGAAGGAAATCTTCCCTGCATCTTCCTTGAAGACAAGTACCGGTTCGTGAGAGGGCCAATTTTCGGAAATCCCTCCGAAGACAACCAAAAGTATGCCAAGTCTAAGTTGCATCTGCATTCGGCCAGTTACCGACCTACCTCACCCAGTAGATCCCAAGAACAAAAACGAACGCATGAGTTCTTGAAAGCCCAACCACCGGTTGGTTTCAAGAAAACAGACTGAATCGTAATAAGCCAGTATGGGTGTTGGGAGATGAACGCGCTCCCCACGGCGAGAGGTATCACGCAAGATCTTCCGAATGACTCAAAAACCCCAAGCTTAGTAATTACTGACAATAGCTTATCAATTCCAATCTTTCTTAGAAGACGAGGTAGTTGTTTCGATAAAATGAATATTCAAACATAGTTCGAGGAAAGTGTGACGCACTCAGTTCCTTTTTCGTTTTGTATTGCTTTAGCCAACTTTTAATCTTGAAGTCTCATCGATTTGAATAAAATTCCATCCTTTTCAAAACCAGTTCCATCAATTTGGCAATGACTGTTAGAACCTAGGTGTTTAGAGAGAGGCGGGTTTTATAAACGTGCCGCCTATTATAGGGTGAACGAAATTGCCGTCTATGATATATTTCTTACAAAACTGAAACATTCCAAAATCTAACATTACGGTTGGTTGTTTTGACAGTTTCGTGTTTTTGCTTTAGCACATAACTCAAAAATCGTCACGCAACAAAACCCGTTACGTAACCGATAAATTATAGTACGAGCTTGGTCGCTATGCAATGATGTTTATAGTTACAGCATCATATGTTTATGTTATGTTAATAGCGTTGGAGTTTTTAAGTACCTATACGTGAAAAATACTGCAAATTATTACACAAAGGTTTATTTTTTCCGTATTAGATAGCCCTTCTACTCAGATCATTGGCCCATAATTATCATTAAGCCCCATATTTATTATTTATTTATTCATTTATTGGCACATAAAACGTAAATGATCAAAACGGCGCATCAACGCCTCCCAAAAGGGTTCACACCTTGACAGCTCAGAACCCCACAATTTTAAGGTTTATAGTAGGTGAAAGTTGAAAATTTTTCAAAAAATATTTTTATAAAACTTGGTAAAACGGCAGGTCGATTAGGAAAGAAATTATCCTCGGAGGTTCCGAAGCTGATCGGAATAACACGAGAACTGAGAATATTACAGCATTATAAAATAACCAAGGTGACTCAGAAAGAGTGACGCTGAGACCACTGAGAAGTTTCAACGACCCTCTATTTACGCGCAAATTGAAAAGAACCAGAACTTTTTAATCAAACTCTACATACACATATCAAAAGCGTTAAACTCAAGGAATTTCAAAACGAATTTCCATTAAGGAAATTTTGGATTCATTGCAATAGCTTCATTTTCTTAGAAAATTGGCTATAACTTTCCGACCTTGGTAGACTCGGAAGTTTAATCTTCTGTTGTATATAGGAATAGAAATAATGATTTAATTAAGAGTAATTCCTAAGTATTTACTAATCAATAATTTAATAAATTAATACAATTGAAGTAGGTGATCACCTACCTACGCTTCACAAGCGCAATAGGATACCGAAGTTATAAAAATCGATTTAGGGAAGGCAGAATTCCATTGGGATTATATTATCAGCTGATACAATTGTCATAGTTTTCAAGGCTATTTTTGTTATGTTTTACCGGTTACGATTCACTTCCGTCTTTCTAGTCCTTAGGAGAAGCAAACGAATAAACGCATAGCGACCGGAGTGGTTTCGTTCAAATCTTTGGGCGGATACTTAAAAATGAAACACGAAAAATCATTAGTGTTACATAGAAAGATTTCAAGATCTCGATTTTTGAATATTTCAGCCCTTAGGTTATACCCTTTAGGGTTGATCGAACGCGGTGCCGATGTTACTGGCACATCCCCGGCCGATAAATGATTTTTAAGCCAATTTTCTTATAGTTTGGTCCAATAATTTTTGAGAAAAGCTTCGGATAGCATACCAGATCTACGTGACTTTGCGCGCTCCTGGAGGCTGTTGCGCGCGGCCTAAAAGTGCGGACTGAGTACTCAAAATTTCATGAAATTTTACGTAGAATCCAAATCTAAAATGAAAAAGGGGGTTTATTATTTGAAAAAACAAAGTTGA
Source organism: Adelphocoris suturalis (assembly GCA_030762985.1). NCBI lineage: Eukaryota > Metazoa > Arthropoda > Insecta > Hemiptera > Miridae > Adelphocoris > Adelphocoris suturalis. The sequence goes on from CM061043.1 coordinate 62,480,220, forward strand.
TGCGCGGATCAAGTCGATGCTCGCAAATATGACATTTGAATTCCCCGTAAAAAATGAAGGCGTGTTACCGCTTGAAGTTTTTTCTAACCCTTCAAATAACAGAGATAAAAATACATAGGTATCCATCCTTTAAGAAACACCCTGTATATATGAAGCATCCTAAATCTAGGAATAATTTCAGAATGTCCTATAATTGATTTCATTGGAAATTTTTTCCTTAAATTTAATTTCTAAAGTTTTGAAGCCATTGTAATAAGTTTTCTACAAAAATTCGTTAAGATTGCCGTATCTCTCATTCGGGTTTTATCCAGATTCATCCACCTCCAGGGAATCTCAGGTCTGCAGTTACCCAACAGAAAGTGCAGTGCATCGCGGTTAAGGAGTACGAGACGTTCCCGAAGGCCACTTATATCCTATTTTTGGAGGGTTTGGTAAAAAGAAAAAGTTGACAAAAGTAACCAAAAGGAAGACACAAACCCCCGTCACCTCTACAGAGTATGTGCTCTTTACTTCTTGCGGCGCGGCGGATGCAGGAGGAGATGGGGCCAGGGGGTGTCTGACCATTAAATTTCATGACAACAATGAACGTCTTTTGCCGAAATGCACTCTCCGGAGAATGTGCAGCCCCCGCAGCCTCCTCGTGCTTTTGGAGATAGACGTCCTTGAGGTGAATTTATTACGCGGGCCTTGAAAAAAATGGACCCCTCTCGCTGGGGGCCTTCAAGGGCGGCTGGGAAGTACACGGCTAATTGCACCTGAACAGGTCTAGCAGGATTTTTCGGGGGTCCCCCGGGTCTACTACTGACCCAGAGAAAGGCCCATTTCACTGCACTTCTGTTGTGAGGAGGATGCGAACATGAGACTCCACTCTCGTGCCTGCTCTCGTGGCAGCCTGGTACTATCAATTGAAGGCCTTCAGGTACAAAGGGCCTTAGTGCCATCTCGAATGTTTTTCTTTTTTTTCCATATTCGATACCTATGTGCCAACGGGAATATATCTAGAAAGGTCCTATGTTCCAACTCATTTCTATTCGTTTTGAAATTGACCGCCAAAAAGCAGGGTTGCCAATATTTAGCCCTTTTTTCAAGAGATGTCTAAGTCCAGAAAACATTTTCATTGAAAGGGCACAAGTGCATACCCGTTTTCGGGCAACACTACAATCGTTTTATGTAGGTTTCTCCTCCTTATTTGTTGGTTGATGTTGTTCACAGCTACTCTTGATTAGTCGAATGGATTGGGGACCGATATTTCCAACATAAGGTTACGTAGTGATCAGTAGTTATTGATAGAGAAAATAATGACAATTACAGTACCTACATTGGCCCTTTTGAGCTTTTCAAAAACAATATTATTTTTTTATTAATCATAAAGAACTTCCAGCGGAAAATAATAGCATTTACAGCAAAGGTAACGGAAGAAAAGTGTCAGTAATTTTGAATGCATTGTGAATAAATGCACATTATATTACATACATGCACATGTACATTATAAAGCCTTAAACTTGCGATAACGTTTTTTAAAGTTTTTGGCACTTAGGCCCTTTGGACCTGAAGGTCTTCAATTAATAATTTGGTAACTGGTGAGGGTAAAAACGTAGTGGATACGGCGAGGGTAAAATGTAGCGGAGAGCGTAGCTGAGAGTTGTTTTTACCCCCGATGCTGGCGGCGCTTCACATGCACGTAGTAGAACAGCGAGATGGGGGTTCAGTTTGCAAAATGTCGTCGGACAGAGATGAAGATTTGTTGAACGAGTGCAGTGCACTTGAAATGATTAGAGTTTTAGTTCCTCACGTATGGTACCTATTCTCCCGTTAACGCGTAGAGCAGCGTCTAGAGCAAGCAACTGCAGAGTATTTCCACACGTATTGTTACTCATACATGCGAATAACCAAACGCTATCGTCACGCTTAAGTCTCTTTAGTATTTAAATGTGAACGATTCTCTTGAATTCGAGTTGAAGAAGATTGAATTCAGTTTACATTTACACGCTGGTTTATCAGCAATCTTCACAGGTATTGAATAGCTAGGTTCGAGTACAGACCTACGACCTAAGAAAAAAATTGTAATCACCAACGCCCTCATGTCATTGATTACTCGTTCTGATTCGTCTGACTCACCGAACTTGAGCAACGACGGGGTTGGTTAGTACTTGGATGGGTGACCGTCCGGGAGTGCTGCAATTTTGGCATCTTTTTTATTTTCTAACTTATTACCTATTCAATTTTCCATCTATCTACATCAAGTTTACTTATTCACGCCTCGTGGAATAGTTCGTTTTGAGTTTTGTTCGTTCGTTTCGATCAAATCGTTGGTTCCATGATCTCAGTGGGTACCTAGCTTGTTATTGAACTGACAAAAGCTTTTATATAAAATCTTATTATTTTAACACAAACCTGCTTGTTATCTGAATCATTACGTTGGTAGATTCAACATTGTTGTACGAAATGTACATATAGATGCCTACAAAGAACATACCCTAGGTACCTACTTTGAGATAGGAAAAGTATCGACAACTGCATTCACCCCCAAGTAGGTGAACAGGATATCTGGCTGTTGGACTATGTAAGTAGGTAGGTACTTCGTTCACGTGATCAACGGAATTTGATTTAATAGTACAATTATATTCATCATAGACGGCAGTCAGAGGGAGAACCAATGCCTATTCTTAAAATTGTGGTCACCTTTGTGTCAGGTTATGACGACTACACGTAGGACGGAGTTCCAACGAAAGTATTTTTTGGATTACAGTACTATTGAATATATAGGTACCTACTCAACATGATTTCTCCAACTATGGATGTGAAACGTACTAATTTTGTAAAGCAGCCAGGAATTCCAGAAATAATCAGTTCCGGCTGGAACGGTTTGTGATGGCTCCCAGAAAAAATTGTTATTCTATTTTAGGCCGTTCACGATTTATGGATGATGTAAGAAATGTTTCTGGTTGTTAGCAAAACTGAAAGAATTGTAGGTAAACAAAGACGAAATCATCAAGTAGTGGAATAACTAAACTGATTCGAGCAAAGAAAGGACGTGAACTGAATGGTAAGGAACTATTTGGCTCGTGAACGAGATCCATGGATATTTTACTATAAATATAGTACCAAAAAAAAAAAAAAAAAAAAACTATATAGTGAAATATCTAGACGGCGTGAACGGAAAATTTGAAGAAACTCCTCTCTCACTCACCCCATCCAGTTCCGTTCCAGTACTCAAATTTCTCGTTCTCCGCGATCTCGTCATTCTGCTCCACCACAGAAGGCGGGCTACGGTTGTTTTTGTAATATGGAAAAATTACCATGTTGTTACCTTCATTCTATTAGGTATGTTAAATAATGTGTGCTTCTTTAATAAACGCTATTTTAGTGAGTTATTATAGTTTATTATACATTGTAGTGCAGAGCGGAGCCCAAAAAACTCACTGGTTTAATACTTATTATAATGCATAATTATGAACCGTTTACGTAAGATCCGTTTCGACGGGAACGGCGGAATACGTATAGTTCTCTGGAACCAGTTTGGAACTGAACTTTGGTTTTCTCGAGAGACGGTCGGGGGGGGGGGGGGGGGGGGGGGAACCGTTCATCGGAACCGTTCCGGTAAGGACACTGGGACCCTTGGAACGGTTCCGTATTTTTTTCGGGAGTTTTTCTGTCCACTTCTTACGTTGAACACAACAAAACACACAAAACAGAAGCGAAAAAACCTCCACTATGTTCTTCCATTTGTTCGTCCATGAGGTTCAAGGCCAAACAACAGGTATCTTTGAAAAATCGCCCTGACCTCTATTGAGGATATTTTTAAACGCCAAGGCAGCCTGAGTATCCATGGACGTCTAAGGAATTAGTATCTGTAGTGGATTTATTGTCTGATTATGCGGATTTGTCCTATATGGAGAATTTAAATATGTTAAATTCGGTGTAGGTAATCCTAGCGGGGTATTGAGACCCGAGATTTCGCTCGGAAGAGAGCGGAGTTGGACGCTGGAAGTGTTTTCTAGTGGAGGTGTCCTTGGGGCTGAATAACCTGAGCTTTGACCTTGAATGGTGGAGATTCCGTGGTCCTGTAAAGTACTCTTAAAGGGGTTAGTATTTTTTAGGTCAGAAAGAGGTATAGTATGAGGAACCATCTCAGGTACCCGTGTGTATTGAGCTCGTGAAGTAACCGGTGTGTCATGGGAAGAATTTCCTACTTCCGAGCGTTGAGAAGCTGTGCTTTGGTTTACTGAGTTGTAGGCCTCATGTTCCTGAAAGTACCCTTGGTGTTGAAAGGTCTTATCATACTCTGCGTGGTCCTGGAAGGACTGCGTGAATTGAGGATGACCTGTGTGAACAGATCTATCCATTGGTTCCGGCCGAAAGGCGTGTGGGACTTGTGGAGTCGATTTCGCCAGGGCGGCGGCACCTTGCATGTCGGGCGAAGATGCGACTGAAGCGTCCCTATGTCGAGATGCTAGCAGTGATTCGGAAACGCCTGGGGTTTCGCACTGAGGGGCACTGTGTTCACACGGGAGTGAGCGGGCCCGTACAGAGGATTTAATATCCGAGGGGAAATGATCCTCTGTTACCGCTGACCATCCTAGGAAGTCCGCTAGTTCTTCCATGGTCACGTAAAAGCCTGTTTGCCTTGAAAAAGGCAGGTGGTGCAGTACAATTCGACCGGTGCGGAGGTGAAGCCTCCAAAGGCAACGACGGTGATCTGTTTACGGCCCGTGCGCTCAACCGACGCGGGGTGAGGCCCCTTTTGGCGATTTCGGCGAGCTGCGACGGCGTGGGACTCGACCAGGCACGAAAGATAAATCTTTCGCGGGGAAGCCGGGAATTCCACGAAGGTTTCGAAACGGCAAGCCGGTGGCTTTCTTGATTGCCGCTACGGCCTCAAGACGCGCGGACGGTTGCCAAGAGACAACCCGGGGCCGAGGTCTTATTGAACGGGGAGAGCAACAAAGTGTTGTCTGCGCCCGTCTGAAGATCTGGAAGTTCGCTGGTGGATGATAGGTAGATCCTTCTGCCTTGTAGAACGCCAGTGGAGTAAAATCGCTACTGTTGTTCCTGAGAAGTTCTTCTGTTTGTAGAGGAGGTTCTTCTCGAGTCGGCTGCCTGGATCGGTATGAGCTACAGGGCCCAGGGGGGCTATATTTATACCCCTCCCGTCGGCGGAGGCGTGCTGTGATTGGCTCGCTTAGTGGAGGTGGCTGTTTCCTCCTTCTCTCTCTAGAGCGCTCTTGCTTCGCCCGCCTTTGGCTCGTGTACTTTTTCTCAATGTCACGATCAAAAGCTTTTGATTGGCCGATCGATATAATGCAACACCCTGATTGGATTGTTGCTTATAATGTTATATTTCAAGGGCGTTTAGCTGGGTGTCAGTGAGAATTTCTGTTTCTCCTGACGGTCGCTTGAAATATGAATAGAGCTATCTCCTTAGATTTCGGAGGCAGCCCGATGTCTTGTAAAGTATTTGGTGGTCTTGAAAAAGGCCGACGATGTGTGTGATGAATTCACCACAGTATCCATGGCTAGTTCCCCGGAAATATTTGATTTCGGACCGTATGATCATTTTAATGGAGGACCTCCATTTGTATACACCTGATACACGAGGCGTGGGTGAACAATCACTTGTTGCTTTAAGAGTATATATTTATATTATTTAATTTATATATGTATATATGGAACAGCGCAAACTTCACAAATGTCGTTACAGAATGCCTCAAAACGGATTTCAATGAAGACATTTTTCAAAAATTTTGATTTTCAAATTTCCCGAGCTATTGCAATAGCTTCATTTTCTACGACAATCCGCTAAAACGTACTTTAATTTCATTTATATTTGCAGAAAAATCTATAAAAACTGCACACAAATCTAGAATCTTCTTGGAATTACCGAATTCTATTTAGTATGAGTTTTTTGCCATACAATTGGTTTTTAAAAATTCATTTTTACTGAAATTGCTCAAATTTTAGTGCAATTTGGCATTTTATAATACGGAAGGTAAGTAATTTAAGAAAATTCACTCATACGATCATGCTGCAGGAGTGAAACTTTTCTTTGATAGCTTTCAACATGATTATATATCTATTTTTTCAAATTGCTGATCTTCTTCTCTCACGATACGAACTAAACTAAACGAACTAAATCACTCGCGACGAAGATGTGGAAACCCATTTCAAAACGGAAGTTAGTGAAAAACGTTGTCTATTTCCACGAAATATAAAGAGTTACAATATTAAATCGATTTCGACGGTTACGCCATCATCTGTAAAAAACAATAACCTTTAATCCCTTAATTTATTGTTTGTTACTGATGATGGCCTAACCGTCGAAATCGATTTAACATTGTAACTCTTTATATTTCGTGGAAATAGACAACGTTTTTCACTAACTTCCGTTTTTTCTTCTCTAACTTATTTCAATTCGGTTGTATTACATTGATTTCAACTTTCAACTATCAGTTTTATCCAGTTCATTAAGTATTTCAGGGCAGCTACGGCCTATATAATGCGATGGGTATAGAAGCACATTGTTATCATCCCGTCAGGCGCTCAGTTAACTTGACAGTTCGTCTCCGTGGCAACTGATACATTTCCATACAGAATCACCGGCCATTCATTATTCAACGGCCCCCGACACGCTAAACGCTGGATTACTCACTACCGCCAGTGGTAGACATCCGGCTTTACCTAGTGACAAACAGCTTTCAGAGCGGCTACGTGGAATCTTCCAATGTATGTTAAAATAGTCGGTGTACCGATGGATGCTTTTTCGTATTCGGCAACAACACGCACGGGAGTCTGAAACCTGGTTGATATAAAGTTTACATTAAGAGCTGGTCCTTTTGGGTATTTTCTGAGAAACGGCAATAATCTACGTAGAGACAGTATTGTTATTCTCCTTTGATTTGAGATTAAAAACCTATAAATTCTCGATTCAATGCTCTGTTTCATTTAAAACGTCGAGGTCAATAATTTATATGTATAACTATAAATAACTATGTAGAGAAATGTTTGATGACAACAATAACAAGAGTTTAGTTTAATAACAATAACAACATTTAACAACAATAACAATGAACAAGTTTCAAGAGTTAAGTAAATAGAAAAACGATTTTTAAAATGCGCTGTATTTTTTTTTAAATGACAATGATAACAAGGAATGTTAATGAGTTAAGAGAATTTGAAAAAAAAAAAAATATATATATATATATATATATATATATATATATATATATATATATTTTTTTGAACGAGTACATCGTAAACGACAGTTAAAAGATGAACCGGCTCCAAAGGCGGACGCCAAATCGGCCATGCCTTAACAGCCTTATGTTAGTATAAAATTTACCTTCTTTAGGGCCGGTTTATCAATTATCTACATTAACTGCGGGATAGCTATACTGAGTACAGAGCTATACTCCAGATAAAGAATGTGAGTCGTTTATCAATGCCGAATTACCAAGCGGATAAAATTATCCCTCAGATAAATTCTGTCTGGCAGATAGCGCCGTTAGCATCCTCATTGGTGTCCGTAGGCGACAAAATAAGGGCAATTTACACATGGAGCTGCCACAGAGTAGAGTAGGAGCTACATTTTCTTCATGGATCGACTATTGAAAAAACTGGGTCTAACATCCACAGTACAACAGTGTCTATCAAGCTCGGAAAATAAGGAACCACCACATTTTGGCCATTCGCTTCATTTCTATAGAGAGAAATACAGCAAGTACAGAGCGGGGCAGTGGCAGGGGCATAACGATGCAGGTAACGACAATAACATGAAAAAGGGAAAAGTTTTAGATCATCAGTGAACTTAAAAAACAATCATAAATAACCATCATTAGCATACACGAGGTGAAAATGAACAAATGGACACACATCTCCAGGAGATAGCTCCAAAAGCAGAGAAGAAGAAGAAGCAGGGAGAAATACATACTTACACGAATTGCGTTATTGCAACCTGAATTATTATGAATGATATAAGCAGAAAAAATTCTTCTCTGAGTTTCTTTATTGGCAAGCTTTCCACATCAAAATGTCATCTTCAGACCTCTCCGTTTCTAAAAACAGACATAACGGGCCGTTACAAGCTATGACTAGGAACGTACAGCATCTAGGAACCTGCCTAATATACAAAAATGGATTCACACATACCTGTAGACAGGAGGAGGGGGGGGGGATGGGGTATCTTTGTCATCAGTCATCACCGAACAAACTGGTGATTTTAATGTCGAATATGTTTGGATTACTCTAATTCGAGTCAAAGACTACTTTTTCAAATTTTTCAAATCTGACCCACAATGGTCGGGGAGGGGGTGGGGGAGTTGAAGCGTTTCGAACGTCACTGGATCAACTGGTGGAGGTGGCTGGAGTATTCTAACTTAAATCACAGGCTACTTGGAAATTTTCAAATCTAACCCATAGGGGGTGTTTTTTTTAGAGGAGGGAGGTGTGTGTGTGTGTGTGGGGGGTGTGAAATGAGGTGTCTTGGGCATCACTGAATAAACTGAGGACCTGATTGATTAAATATGTTTGGAAAAAGCGTTAAACTCTAGGATTTGGTTCAGAATGCCTCAAAACGGATTTCGGTGAAGAAAACTTTCGAAAATTTCAATTTCAAATTTTTAGGAACCGTTGCAATAGCTTCATTTTTTACAAAAATTCGCTAGGATGCAATTGCAGCAATTTGATTGATATTTAAAAACTTGACAATCTGAGGATTCTACATCTGCTCTGATAAGTTTAACCAAAATTAGCCGTTACATTTTCCATTGATTTGTTATTAATTTCCGTAGTTAACACGAAAAATCTCTAGTAAAGGAAAAATTTGTAGATCCGGCCACACTGTCCGAATTGAACTAGATGGAGTAAGCAATAATTCGTATGGTTTTTTTTTTTTTTTTTTTGAACTGTAGTACCTATACCAATGCTCTATCAAGAAAATGAAAAGTTCTTAGAATCCATTGATTTGTTAATAATTTCTGCAGTTAACACGAAAAATCTCTAGTAGAGGAAAAATCTGTAGAACTGGCCACACTTTCCGAATTGAACTAGATCGAGTAAGCAATAATTCGTCGTTTTTTTTTTTTTTTTTTTTTTTTTTGGAACTGTAGTAGGTACCTACCAATGCTCTATCAAGAAAATGGAAAGTTCTTAGAATCCATTGATTTGTTATTAATTTCCGAAGTTAACACGAAAAATCTCTAGTGAAGGGAAAATCTGTAGATCCCGGCCACACTGTCCGAATTGAACTAGATGGGGTAAGCAGTCCGCGGAACTGACGAGTAACGTAAAATTGGGTTTTAATCGGTACCCATTATATTTCCTACTATATTGTTTACAAACAAGCGGACGGTCCTACGAGAACGAAACCTACGACAAGCCGCATTCCGTCGCGTGGGATGCAAATTTTTCGGCTGAGGCGCTCGAAGGCGTCAATGGAGAATTTTTTTGCGGGCTCCGGATGCACCGCCAGCAGCCCGAAGGCTCGCCCGCTTTGTTTGGGTGAGTTTTTCATATTATCGTCCCCCAACGACGTCTCACGGGTGTTTTGCCGTCTCGGATTACGCCAACGCCGAAATCCCCCCAGACGCCCTGCTTGCAAAAAAATTTTCTGCTCGAAATGGTGAAAAAACATCCAGGGAAATATTTTTACGAACCGATGTTGGCATTCGATACCTGTGTCGTTGGATATCCAATTGCTTGCATCTTTCGTCTGGTTTATATGAGGGTGTCTCTTTCATGAATAGTTTAGGATAACAGTGTTGTAAATTCCGTTTTGCGTTTGTTGTATTTGAGGGAGTTGGCGAATAACTCGCTTTCAGTGTTGGGCATAAAATGCTTCTTTGCAGTTTTGCATTATTTTCTGTTTATATGGGTACCTATGTTTGTGATAACATGTGAAATATCTGCGATAAAGCAATAGATTTTTTTTGATACTAAATAGATGTACACATGACATTTAGATCATTTAGATTAATATTTTTTGAGAAGAACAACTTATTGACCAGAGGATAAACATGAACTGGGTACGCATGGCATATGCGAACTTCAAGGAATTTGACCATGTCGTGTGCGATCTGCGAATGGAGGGTGTGATCTACGAAGATGGTACGTGCCAATGTGTGACCTAGAGCTTAGTAAGATCCGGAAAATGAATTTCAACTCACCTTTGTAAGAAATCCCCAGAGCGGTATGGGCCCCATCTATAGGGTCACGTAGTGCTGGGAATGGATTAAACGTTTGTGGGTGTAACCATGGGTGTCGAGGGTTCGGTAGGCGTATAGGTTCTTAAACTATATTCAATTGGATTCAATTTTATTGTATAACCCATAGATATACAAGGAGTTCCTTAAATATATATTTAAAAAAATAGCACATGATATTTTGCCTTCATTTCTGCCTCAACAAACAATGTTAGACTTTTACGGATGATGTATCAAATAATTACTTATATAGGTCTACATAATTTGCGTATAATAAATGAGCACTGCATAGTTAACATAGATCACAATCAATAATACCTACCCTCCACTGCCAAATTTCAATAACAATCCCGAGTCATTGCCAAAATTTCCAAAGCGGTGTTGATGTTCGTTCTATCTCTTGTAGATTTTCATCTTCTTCTTTACCTGTTTTCAGGAAATGTTGGGAGGGGACGGAGGAGGAGTATTCGGACTAATCTCCACTTTTGACCCAGTAGATGTAGAACTCCAACGTACTTCGTCCATAGTGAATGAAAAGTTTTTTTTCCATCAACCAGTAGTTCATCTCTGATCAAAAAGGCATGCTTCCTTCCGTCTTTTCTTGCTTGAAACAACTTGGGCAAGAGATGCTTCCTTAATTCCCGTGTTCGTCTGTCGTAGAACTGGGATGTATTAAATTGGGACTTGTAAATGTTCTGGCGTACTTTAGATTTAGAGAAATTATTAGCAAAATGAATGTGAACTGGTCTACTTCTAGAAGGTTGGATGGTGGCTAAACGTCTTACACCTATAACTTCATAATACTCAAGAACGCAATTTAATTCCGTTCTAAAAATGTCCATCACCCTATTCATGTTTTCTATCCCTTCAAGAACTTTACGAAGAATAAGATCGTTTCTGCAATCCGTGTGCCGGTTCTGTTTCGTATTATTTTTTTCAGATAATGCTAGATTTTCTTCTATCCTGTCAATTCTCTTATTAATTTTTTTATGAGCAAGATAGCTTCTTGGCTGTTAGCAATTTCTTGCGACAGAGCATGCACTTGTGTATTAAAAACATTTGTAGGTTCCTTCAAAATGCAGTCGCAGATTTGAAGTTTGGTTGTGATTTCATCAAGGCATTGAATTACCACATGTAACTCGGGGGTCGACATTCTCGTAGTCGCAATTATTCGACGCGACACGCTCATCGAGTGCTGCTGACTAAGGAATACGGTATTCGGTCGAGTGGATAGTCCTTCCCCTTCAGTAAACAACAAATCACCAACCAAACTCGCAAAAATGACCTTTATCCAGAAATCTACCCGCTAACAATTTATGAAAATTGTTATTGCTGAGAGTTAATCAAAGAGCAACCACAAAAAACAAAAACTGAAACGAAATTCTTTACCTGTTTTTCCGAATCAATACTTCCGAATCAATACTTCCGAATCAATACTTAATACGGAGCTCTCAAAAAACACGTGCGATCGGCTCGGCTATACCTAACTGGAACTCCAATTCGATACTTGTGTCGTTGGATATTCAATTGCTTGCATCTTTCGTCTGTTTTATATGAGGGTGTCTCTTTCATGAATAATTTAGGATAACAGTGTTGTCGGACTTTCGGAAAGATCCATAATTAACTCCTCCTCCTCCAATTTAAATGTTTCCAGGGGCAATTGGCAACGGTTGCCAAACATTTCCAATCACATGGACTACTTTTGCATTTCACAGTATGTATTATGTGTATCTAATTACCAACTACAAACTAAATCAGTAGCGACGAAGTTGGGGAAACCCATTTCAAAACGGAAGTTAGTGAAAAAACGTTGTCTATTGCACGAAAAATAAAAGAGTTACAATGTTAAATCGATTTCGACGGTTAGGCCATCATCAGTAACAAACAATAACAATTAACAAGTTATTGTTTGTTACTGATGATGGTCTAACCGTCGAAATCGATTTAGCATTGTAACTCTTTATTTTTTTGTGGAAATAGACAACGTTTTTTCACTAACTTCCGTTTTGTTAATTATACCAACTGTTCTACAGGGTGTCTCGAAAGTAACCTCACCTCCCCCCCCCCCCCCCCACGAACTTTACCCCACAGTTTTTGCGATATCGAAGTGAAACTTGGAGTGCCTTTTCGGGGTGCCTAATACTAAGTTTAAGTCAATTTAAAATCAGAAAAAAAATCCAAAAGTATTTGACTATTTAGTCTGTCTAAAGTATTTTGACTTGGGTACGTCGAAAAACATTTTTCCATTTTTTTCCGAGGGACACCTCGGTTTATAGATTGTTTAGTGCAGAACACGATGATGAAACCAGAATTGCGATATGTTATTCCGTTCTCGGATTAGAGCTGATAACCAGGAAGAAGCGCGATTAATTCTGTTTTGGCTCAAGTCGGCGCTTGATATCGCTGATCTTTCTCCGTGTTTGAGTAAAAACAAAAATACACTGCCAAGGAAATGGCACATGAGCTTCCTCGTGACCTTCACAGTACGTCACCATTAAATTCCAGAAACCTAGAAACGACCGGTTCTGGCATCAAGGAATTAATAAGGTGGGAAATTGGAAGCTGAATGGTACATATAATTAATGAAATTAATAAGGAAAATTTTGATTTTAATATGGGACCATCCAGGATGTAGTCCGCATGTTCCCTGAAAATTTCGTCTAAATCGACTACCGTTGATTCGATCATGACGGAACTGATAGGGGACCATATAGAGCTATACCCGCCCGATCCCTAAAAATTTGAAGAAAATCGCATCAAAATTGTTGAAATCACGGCTGTTGCAAGGACCGTAACAAGAATATTTCGTTCACGCATGCGCAGAGCGAACCGCTAATGCAATTATGATGATTGCCTTATGGGACCGCAAGGGACCTTACCCACATCGTCCCTGAAAATCTGACAGAAATCCGTTCAACATTGACCGAGTTATGACCGTCACAAGGAATTAACGTTAGCGCCTGCGCAGAAGCTACCGTTGACTCGATCATGATGAAGTTGATAGGGTACCATCTAGAGCTTAATCCGCACGATCCATGAAAATTTGGTTAAAATCGGATCAAAATTGTGGAAGTTATGGCTGTTACAAGGAAATGTGGACGGACAGACAGACAGACAGACAGACACGGAACCAAATTTGTTCAGGAGGCTCTGAAACGCAAAATGCGAGTGGAAATTTTGATTTTGGAGCAAAAAAAATTTTTTCATTTCGAAAGTGAAAACAAAGCTCCCGCTGCCTTGCAGTCTCGGAAGCAATATAGGGTGTATCTCATCTCCATTTAATATGAATTTCGTCCGATTGTCTGGGGTCTTTGGCGTCTACAACGAAAATTGAGCCCTTAATTCATTTGAGGTGTGTCCACGATTTTGAGGAGGGCTAGGTACTTTACAATGTTTAGGAGGGGTCTTGCATCCAGCCGGAACTTGTCGAATTCTTACGTTATTCGATGTGCTGGATCCGGATGCCGAAACCTCATAAAAACTGCGAGAGTAGCCCGAATGCATTGTAGGTACTTTTAGAAAAAATCGCCCTTCTTCTTGGTTCATCAGCTTTAATCCGAAAACGGAATAAGACATCGCAATTCTGATTCCACCATCGAGTTGAGCACTATAAAATCTATAAAAAAAGATCTCACTCGTCAAAAAATAAGAAAAATTTTTTTTTGAAGTACCACCCAATAACTCTCTCTTTTGGGCGGTCCAAAAACTGTGGTGATGGGGGGGGGGGGGGGGGGGCTACTTTTGGGACATCTTGTATGGGCGTAGTTCCGTATGTGTCCCCACTTTCAAACCAATGCAAATCCGTCATTATCCCATAAAAAAAATGAATTTGACGACTTTTAAGGAAACGGTCCGAATCTCTTTTCCATGGATTCATGATAAATTAACTTTGTGAAAAAAGTGGGGGCATATACGGAACTATTTGCCTAGTCAAAATGTTCATTTGATGACTTCCCCTACCATCGGAATATTCAAATCGCGATGTGAGAAAGAACAATTTCTTGACCTCCATACCCGCATGACTTACCATACCAACCAATTGGCATCCAATGTCGTGAGGAATCAGCCACCACGAAGAGAATCCAGAAGGCTCAAACGAAGACAGCCCATCGACCTTCTAGGAACCGAATGAAGTGCAATAAAATATGAGTTATAAACAACCCGCTAAACCAGAACACTTGTGAAGGATGACCAATGGGTCATACCTTAGCTCAAATGTCTTGTTATTATAATTATTCATTGTTATTTGCCAAATTGTATTGTTCACAGAACAGAAAAATTGTCAATATAGTTTATTAAAAAAAAAAAAAAAAAAAAAAAAAAAAAAAAAAAAACCCTAAAACAGCATTATATTTTGTTACATTTTTTGTAAACGCAGCAGCAAATGTTCAAAATGTTTTTTGAATTTATAGATTTGTTCGCCGTTTTTTATCGATTTTTCAGCAAATATTACTGAAATTCAAGTACTGTTTTCGGCATAATTTTGTAGGTAAATATTTATATGTTCTAGCTCATCGTTTATAAGCTCTTTCTGTCTATTAATTTGCTTAAAAAAAAAAAAAAAAAAAAAAAAAAAAAAATATATAATAATATATATATATATATATATATATATATATATATGAATTTAACGGTTTTTAGCAGTTTTAAGCCATTTTTAATAATTTTTTAGCACTTCTTTTAAATGTGGACAATTTAATGTGCTCAAAAAGTGTTGGCCACAACGAACCGGTCCTTTCGTTTGGAAAGCTCGATTTTTCTTGGCGCAAGAGCGGAATTTTCATATCAATCGTAATTAGAGTTGTCGTCGGAGACACACACACACACACACACACACACACACACACACACACACACACACACACACACACACACACACACATATATATATATATATATATATATATATATATATATATATGAAAAAGCGTAAAACTCTAGGATTCGTCCATCAGCTTCTTTTCTACTAAAATTCGCTAAAAATAAGCAGCGATATTCCTACCCAACAGTAATTTACTGTATACCGTACTTTTGGGTTATTGTAACATGTGGGTTACTTGTAACACATGGGGGCGTGCCCACATTCGTTATGTTGGCAGCACTGGGGAGCATGACATCAGATTCCTGATCAGCCCTATTTCTTCTGTGGCGTTTGTGGAAGGTCATCCATCGTTCTACAAGTGTTTGGTAAGTTCTCCTGATTTTTAATTTTTTTTTTTGAATTGATGACTGAAAATGGGCAGTTTCCAACACCGAAATGCTAAGGTCTGTGCAGCCCAAATGGTTGGAGTGAACAAAGTGAGGTTTTTATGGTGTGTGCTTGCACTCACTAGCTAGTAATTCCAAGCCAGATCTCACTTTCAAGTGAAATAATTGATTTTTAAAACAAATCCAAAAATGTGGTCATACTTTTGAGGGTGTAACATGTAGGTTTGATGTTACAAGTTACCTCCAGAATGTATCCCTCGATTTTTATGGACACTTTATGTTGTTTCAAGCCACCCTATGAGGAGTATTGTGTTTATCTTCCTTGTACTAGTGAGTTATTATTGTTTTTGTTGTTCCTAGATGCACAAAAATGGGAAAGTACAAAAGGAAACCGGGTGCTCGACCCTATAAGGATTATAGTGATCAAACCCTGAAAAGAGCCATGAATGCTGTGCAGGCGGGGATGATGACAGTAAGAAAAGCTGCAGAGACGTATGGAGTGTCCACCGCGACTATTTCATGAAAAATCAACAACAAGTATATGCAGAAAGTAGGACACCCAACAGCGCTCTCCCGTGAGGTTGAAAACATTCTCGTCCGAAATTGGAAGATAGCAGGTGAGTGGGGCTTTCCTCTTGACTGGCAGGATTTCAGGGACATCATAAGCACTTTCCTCGAAACAACCAAGGTGATTCCATTCCTCAGTTTCGCCATGGAACTATACCTGGTAGGACGTGGATGTATGGTTTCCTTCAGCGGCACTCCGGACTCTTGTCTCAACGCTGGTGCCAAAATATAAAACGAGCGAGATCCGCCGTAGACTCCAAGGTCGTCCAAGAATTTTTTGATGAATTGCAAGTGAGTTTGGTAGGGGTTGAGCCAGCTGCCATCGTGAATTATGATGAAATCGCCATGGTCGATGACTTCCAAAGAAAAAAGGTCATCAGTCGGAGGGGAACTAAACGTGTCTACCGTATTGTAGCTTTTTCTAAGACCTCTTACTCCATTATGTTTAGTGGGAGCGCATCAGGAGAAATTCTTCCCCCTTATGTCGTCTACCGAGAGGAACGTCTGATGGACGGCTGGACCATTGGCATTCCCAAAGGCACTCGTTTAATCTGGTTTAATACGTTTCTTTTCGAGGACTGGTTTACCAAGATTGCCTTGCCTTACTTTCGAAGGCTTGATCCAGAAACCCCAAAAGTCATCATAGGGGACAACTTGGCTTCCCATCTTTCAATCCGCCTTATTGAGGGCCTGCAAAGAAAACAACATACGTTTCGTGCTGCTACCACCTAATTCAACACATTTTTGCTGCAACCCCTTGACGTCGAGTTCTTCAGACCCTTGAAAACTCACGGGTACGAAACTGTACTGGACTACAAGGCCCACAACAAGAGTTCAATCCCGAAAACTGTTTTCCCCCGCTTACTAAAGCTAACCCTGGGTTGGATGGATGAGAATGGAGCCATCTCGAAAAATCTTATGTCAGGTTTTGCTGGATCAGAAATCTACCCTCTCAATCCAGAGAAGATCATAATGCAAGTTCCCAAAGCCGACGAAGACACCCACACTGATGAAATTAACGAAATTGTGAACAATTCGTTTGAGATTTTCTTTAAAAATATGTACAGAAAAGAGGTTGAACCCACCACCAAAAGGCGGAACAGGCGTCTGATAGTCACGCCTGGTAGAAGTGTCACAAATCTGGGTGAAGAAGATCTGGTTTCAGATGATGCTGAAACTGAAGCCACCCACCAGCCAGCTCGTCAAAGTGAACCCATCGCAGGAGAGGTCTCAGAACAATCGGACGACGCTGAAGAATATCTAAGATCTGCAGCCCCAGCACCACCAAAAAGGCGATACAAGAAGAAGGATATCCAGAAGAACCTGTTAAATTCAGAGGGTGAGCAATATATCCCCCCTGGTGCAAAGGGCATGAAGAATAGGACCCAGGAGAGCTCTGACAATGAGGAGTCAGCGACAGCCCTTCCACACCTCGATCCTACCATGATACCAGGCTCAAGCTCTGCACAATTCACCATGACCATGAATGATTTGAAGAGGGAGGATTACATTGTGGCAAACTTCGCTTACCAGGGTAGAGGGGGCCACATCAACAAAAAATAATATATTGGGAAAATATTGCTTTTTGTTAATGGAAAAATTCGGTGTCCGTTCTTCAGGAAGTCAACCAGAGCTCAGAACATTTTTGTTTATCCGAATGTTCCGGACGTTGCTGATATTACGATCAGCCAGGTCGTCAGAAAAGTTAAGCCCTTATACGAGAAGAGGGGCAACTTTTGCTTCCCTGAGGAACTCATTTGAAATTTGCCTGTTATTTTTATATGCGATGACATTTTGTGATTTGATGTGCCATTTTGTGAATTGGATCTCATTAATATTTTTTATGCTGTATGTTTCATATTTTTACCATGAGAGTAATGAACAGTTCCTATTAGGTACTCATACCTACTGAATTGGAGCCGAATAGGCCCATTCAGTACTGATTTAAGACTAAACGATCCAATGTGTGTGATACGGGAATATAAAATTAATAAAAAAAAATACCTTTTTTGTCGTTCCTAAATTCTCTAATTTTTTGTGTGTCATCCTTACCTTTTTTTAAAAACTTAAAAATTGTTACAAGTAAGAGAGAGCTAAGATAACATGATTTTTCGCATTTTTTCAGTCGTGTTACAAGTAACCCAAATTGTTGGGTAACTTGTAACAAGCCTTTTTTTTTTTTTTTTTTTTTTTTTTTTAAATGTATTTACTAATGAAGGAAATATTTTTCGTTAATGGTATTCTGTTCTCTAGGCAGCCTTCAATATTTTAAGCCCAAATCCAAAATTTTACAAGCTGGATTACTCCAGGGAGAGCTTCTGAAATTTGACAAGTGTTACAAGTAACCCAAAAGTACGGTAGTTCTTATAGGATCTACGAGTTCTCAGACCTTTGAATGGTTGTAGGTAGGCAACCAAAAGAGAGAGGGGTTGACGGTGTCGTTGGAAGACAGTAGAGAGATTTTGTTGTTCCCGTGCAATTTTCCCCCATTAGCAACTGCAGATGCTAGCTCTTCGCGTATTTCTACACGTATGTACAAGACTAACCAAATGCTATCGTCACTCTAAAGTCTCTTTAGTATTTCAACGTCAACGATTCTCTTGAATTCAAGATCAAGTAGAGGAAGTTTGAAATCATTTTACACTCTGCTTTATCAGCTATCTTCTTCACAGTCATCGAATAACAAGGTTCGAGTAATTAACAGACTTACGACCTAAAAAAAAAAAAAAAAAAAGTATTCGTCAGCGCATATTTGGTTGAATTTATTGGTCCTCGTCTGATCACCGAAGTTAAGCAACGAAGTTAGTACTTGGATGGGTGACCGTCCGTGGGCGCCTCAATTTCGACATCTTTTTTATTTTTTGTCACATTATTCAATTTTTAATCTATCTACATCATGTTTACTTAATCAGGCCTCGTGGAATAGTTCGTTTTGAGTGCCTTCCCTGTTTTATCAAATGGTCATTTCAAAGATCTGAGTGGGTACCTGGCACAAATTCTACTACCAACCTACTCAATTTGTTATTGGACTGACAACAGCTTTCTTAGATCGTTGTCTGAATCTTTATGTTGGTAGAAACAACTTTGTAGTACGAATTGAACTAGCGAAATGCTTACGAAGAATAGGTATCTACTTGAAAATCGGAAAAGTATCAACGACTACATTTACTCCCAAGTGAACAGGATATCTGGATGTCGGACGAAGTAGGTACTTTGTTCACATAATCAATGAAATTATATTCAATCATACAATTATTATATTCATCACAGGTAGGTAATTGTGGAAGGGAAATGTTATTAGACGACAGCCAGAGGGAGAACGAATTGGTACCCAGCCTATACTCTTAAAACTGTGGGCACCTTTGCGTCAGGTTATGGTGACTACGCGGAGGACGGGATTCCAACGAAAGCACTTTTTCCGCTTACGTGTAGATAAGTGTAGAAGAGCCGTAATTTCGTTTTTGGTGCCTTCCCTGCTTTATCAAATCATAGTTTCCATGATCTAAGTGGGTACCTAACTCCAATTCTACAACCAACCTACTCGATTTGTTATTGAACTGACAAGAGCTTTCGTATAAAATCGTATTTAAACATAAACCTGCTCGTTGTCTGAATCTTTATGTTGGCAGATACAACTTTGTTCGACGAAATGGACATGCGGATGCCTACAAAGAACAGGTAGGTACATACTTTAAAATCGGGAAAGTATCGACAACTGCATTCTCCCAAGTACGTGAACAGGATATCTAGTTTTTGGACGATGTAGGTACTTTGTTCACGTAATCGAAGGAATTTGATTTAATAGTACAATTATATTTATCATAGGTTTAACTTTAAATGGGGAAAGTTATTAGAAGGCAGTCAGAGGGAGAACCAATGCCTATTCATAAAATTGTGGTCACCTTTGCGTCAGATTATGGTGACTACACGTAGGACGGGATTCCAACGAAAGCATTTTTCCCTGCTACGTGTAGATAGGCCTTTTTCCCGTACACGCATAGTTCTACGCGTTGATGCGTAAATTCGCACATGCGCAGTTGGTATTTCAGTCTTTTTGCGTAGAAAATTACGGGAAGAACAAAAACTCTCCAATATTGTGAGACTGGCAGAAGCTTCTTTCCGTGCAACTTGGACTTCTAGGTTGGAAAACTTAAACGGCTAATTCGTCAGTCCCGTCTCTCAGCTAACAAGAAAGCCGTGGGGGAGAAGTGGAGCAGCTCGACATTGAGATTGTTGTTATTAGAGCCCCGACTTGACAAATGACCTGAAAGGGCCCCCCCGTCTAGACAGTTTTGACAGGACCACGTGGTCGGCAAACAGTCGCAAAACAGTGTGACCGTAATTTCCAAGTCTAACGCCGTAACTTAATGGTAGAGAACCCGTCTCGATTCGGCTGATCAGCTATGCGCATGTCTGAGTGGAGCCTTGCAATTATCAAGTGGGAGACTCCTAGGGCCAGGGCTAGATCTGCCCTAGACACCGTTTATCATAATATGTATAAGTCAGTGGGATCCGCGCCACAACTCTCTCCAGGGCCGATTACACTTTCAAAGTGGGAGGAAACTTAGGTAAATCTTGGGGCTTGACACATCTGCACGCCGGACACCACATTCCACGGGGCCTTATACGACATATTGGGAATTAACAACTCCTTCATCGTGGCATTAGTCAAATGGGAGAGTTAATTTGAATTTTTTTTTCTCTGAAGGTCCTAAAGTCACTGTTCATTCAAGGGTATCTGGAGTTCATTGACCTGATACCGTTCAGATTGAGATTTCAGCTCTACGAACGATGATTTGTTCCACGAAAAGGTAAGACATTCGTTAGTGAATGGACTCGAATGAACGACTCGAGGATGCCGCTGCCCCCCCCCCCCCCCCCCCACACTGTAGGGCAGAGAGGGGTAATACCGCCAAGTCGGGGAATACCGCCACCCCATATAATTATTTAACCATCTGAGTGACAAATCTTGTAGCCAAATATCGCCATCTTCAGATCAGCAGTAATGTTGGAAAAGTTGGTTTGAGGTCATTAGTTTGTTTTCATCAAAAATGAGCGACTATAACAGTTTTTGAAGCTTGGCGTTCCAGTTTTACTGTTGTCGAATTTTCGTGGTAAGTAACAGTTTTTCACACGTTTATGTAAATTTTTTTTTAACGAAAACTGAAGTTTTTAATGATTTTTAATATCGTAACTTTACTGGGGCTATATCGCCTCAATGCTCCGATCATAGTCTTGTTGGATTTTTTCAAAGTTTTTTGTCGTAATAGTCACCTATTTCTATTGATTCTGAGTAATTAAAATATAAATTAATATTTAAAAGACGAATTATGTTGTGATAGCTTATATCAATAAGCATCTCTATATTACCAGCAAAAACGTTGTAATTCACCACTGGAGATGTTTTTTTATAATTTGCTTCCAAATCTGAAGCTCTTCAGTGCAAACCCGGGCTGTGATAGACAAATATGCTGGACAATATTACCCCATTTTCCCATACCCTTTGGGGGTACGTAGTGACCTAGTTGAGGGTAAGCAAAAAATAATCTATTATGGCGGACATAATCAAAAAACATTTGCCGAGTTCGGTGTGGCTCGTAGCTTCCTCGTTTACGTGACATGAATGTATAGATCATTGAAAAGTTTTAAATGGTCTTGGGAATTCCATGGCGGAAAACAGTAAATCAAGATGTAGAGTGAAACGTCATAATTGGTCAATTAAGAAACGAAAAACTAATACTTGATGTAATTTAACAATGAAATTGGTACAGGACCATCTACAGCCTAACCCGCACGTTCCATGGCAATTTCTTCGAATCGGATGAGAACTGTGGAAATTAAGGTCGTTATAAGGATTTCAAGTTGACACATGCGCAGATACAATCATGTTGAAATTTATATGGGATGTTCAAATCCTTTTCTCCCAACTATCACCCAACTTTGAGCGGAATTGAACTTCTAGGGTGTGAAAAATGGAGCATAATTGCATTTACGTTTGCGCATGCGCAGATTGGAGTATTGAGTCAGGAACGATGAAACTGATAGGGGACCATCTGCAACCTAAATCGCGCATTCCCTCACATTTTCATCAGAATCAGATGAATTGATGAACCCTCCATTCCATCAACAGTGGAAATTGAGGTAATTGTAATGATTTCACATTGGCACATGCGCAGTGGCTATTAATGATTCAATCATGTTTAAATTGGTACGAGACGATAAAATCGTCATCCCCCAACTATCATTCAAATTTAAGCGAGATCGGACGACTAGGGCGTGGTGATAAAATGATGCATGTTAGAATTTAGAGTGAAGTATTGAGTCGGGGACTATGACACAGATAGGGAACCGGCTACACCCTAGCCCACAAATCCCCAGAAATTTTCATCCAAATCGGATGAAAACTGTGGAAAATTAGTTTGTTACAATGATTTACGGACACACGACAGACACACACAGACAGACACGGCTCAGAAGTTGACGTAAGTTGTTCAGAATGCTCTAAAGCGTAAAATGTGAGTGGAAATTTTGATTTTGGAGACAAAAAAGATTTTTTTCCTCCCGAAAGTGAAACGGTGCTTCCTCAAGCTTTAATACTCAGAAGCAAAATCAACATTTAAAGAGCCAATCTTACCTGGTGGAACATACGAGACCTTCTCGAACGATCAAGTTTGTCCCTCACCCCGGCAACTACTTGGTTCAACGCGGAGCAGCTCATGAGTCACAAATGAAAAGTCACATTTACGTTTCTAAACTGTTATGTGATCGTGTTATGAGACCACGAAACTATACACTTCATTCTGATCTACATATCCAACTAATCTGCATTTTTACTAAGGGATTGACTACTTGGTGTTTTGTATTTTTGAGATGCGAGCTTGCGAGCATCCAGACCACCAAACTATACACTTCATTCTGACCTACATGTCCACTAAACAGGTTGAACGGAATTGAAGAACTCACAGTTCTTCTTGTAGGGAACGGTTCGAAGTAGTTGCCGGGGTGGGGGACTAACTTGATCGTTCGAGAAGGTCTCGTGTGGAACATTTGTAGCAAAAATCGCCTTGTAACTATGACGCTCATTTCAGCTGATATAATTCCACTGGAATTTTCACTTCACGAAACTGGGTTTATTATTACTTTCGTCGTCCGTAGAAAAACCACAGAAGTGTTTTTTTATATAATTAATATTTAGTTGGTGAGCCAGCTCGTGTTAAATACTAGGAAACTGTAGGGGTGTTATATAATTTAGTTAATTTCTTCCAGGTTTTGCGAAGAAGGGCTATTCAATACAGAAATAATAAACCTGTATGGTCGGGGGGGGGGGGGGGGGAAGTGCGTACCCGTTTTTCATAAATCTGACTTTGTGATGCTACCATTTCCCTCAAACTACAAGTTAAATAATGACTACAGTTTTATTACATTCCCCAGACCTTTCTTCGTCGAAAAACGTGTGGATATAATGAATTGAAGTTAGTAATTCATTAAGAATTGGGAAAAACCTAAAAGGATTCAAACAACGCACTTGCCCCCTGTTGGGGGGCAAGTGATTACGTATAGTGGGGCAATTGCGTTTTCAACTTTCTTCCCGAAAAATATTAAAAATAAAATGAACCAATGTACGTAGCTTTTAGGTATAACTTAAAATGAATTGTTAATGAAAAATAAAACGCCGCGTGAATGAACATTAATTCCTGAGTTGATAAAATGGTCAATAAACTCATCCACTTATTGGCTGTCCACTGATTCGCTGTCGGTTGGGGAGTGAGGTTTGCGTGAGAGAGAATTTGAAGACTGTGAGTTTTGCAGAATAAGATAGGACTGAGGTTTGGGAGCGTGCGGTACTGCGTGGGCGTTGAGGAAGAGGTTCTGGAACTAGGCTTCAAGACTTTGATTTTCTTATTTTTCACGGTAATTTCATGTGGTTTTTAATGAAATGCACTTGCCCCTTATTTGAAAACGCACTTGCCCCACCATAAAAAAGAGGGGCAAGAACGTTTTATTAATTTACTGCAGCAATTTTTGTTGCCTTGAAGTTATCAAGTGCGCAATTCATACAGAGACAAAAGGATGAAAGATACACAGTGGAATAAATAGGAAAGGAAGGGTTTTAGGCAAGAACACCATTGAAAACTGTACCTCCCTCACACTCTGATATGGCTTCACGGAAAATGGTTCCAATTACGCTTATTTGTTCAATGAGGAGGTTAAAATTCTTATCAGGTGATAATAAACACCTGTTCTATCATTTGCTAAGAAACTTATTGAAATACAGTGGCCTCATATCGAAATAAAACGAAGAGCCCGACGCCCCAAAAACGCACTTGCCCCGCCTGACCCTAGTAATAATTTGCAGCGTTTTAACCTGTGCAACAACTCTAACCCTGGAAGTACGGTCACCGTTTACATTTATCAATTGCGAGTCCCAAAATTTGAAGTCCTTCTCAACTAGACCAAAAGAAATGAAGAGATTTTCTATTAATTATGTGACTAATTCTTTTTGCCAATAAATTAGTTTATCTAATTGATTTCGAATGGCTTTGAATAGACACACTTATTTATTTATTTCTTTAATGTATTTGAACATGTATGTTCCTTACATTCGAGTATGCTTTACAAAAAATACATAATTGAAACAGTTGTAGTGTAAACATCATTAACGTAGTGTTTTCAATACCCAGTTGAATCAACTATAAGAGTACAAAATTTAGAAATTGATCGTGGTGTCCAGTTACATGGTTTACACACGATTAATGATAATCTATTCAGTATTACAGCGTTAGTAGAAATTTCGAATATTTTATAAATTACAAATTAATATAACATTCATTATTAATTCAGCTTATTCTCTTTACCTTATAAATATTGGAAACAACAATAAATTCATAAATCATTTCAAAAAAATTCAAGCATTTAACCTAGGCAGTACCAGTATATATAAGCGAGTTGATCCTTCAATCAAACAAACATAAATTTCTCAGTTTGCAAACTTCACTTAAGAAGAAATATAGCCTTTTTATGTCGAATTCAATAGGTAGTGATACAAAATTTATCAAGTTTCCGGTACCCCCCCACCAAGTCTGAGATATATCTTTTTCTGATCCAGTTATACATAGAACAGTCAAATAGAACATGAAATAAGTTTTCAAGAAGACCCTGTCACAGGTTATACATACAGTATTAGGAGAAATTTCCTAATTATTATTCCTAATTTTAATTGTAGAATGGTGTTTACTTGCCAATCTTATTTGTGCAAATAACTTTTTAAATTGAAAAGGGACATGATGGTAGGTAATTCAAATAATCGTTAAATCCATCCTGCGCTATCACAAGCCAATAGTAATCACTCTAGGAGCCAGAAAATACCGCATCAACAGCTTTATTTTTGAGAAAGATTTCAGCATCCTCTACACATTTATGAGTGACACATATTTATATTTGCGGGGAATATTATAAATAAGCTGAAGAATAGGATTGCACGAAATAACTGTCGGTAAGTACTGCCGTCAAAGTTCTTCTGGAGTCCATTTCAGGAAACCAGAGTCATATTCTCACTTGTCTCGGCAGCCTCTTGAGTTACGCGGACTAAAGTTTCGTAGGTATAAAAATTGATGGGAGACGGTTCCCTAGAATCGCCCGTCGTCATGTTACCTTGATTTTTGCTTCCTACTCTCGGGTGACATTTTCTCTCGAATATCTGAAAATACCGCGATTTTCTCATCGATAATTTCACGCTTTTGCGTTAAGTTTTCTGAAAACACTGATATTGAACTGGCTCTCCTTAATCATCGCAACACACCAAGAGACCATACGTCCTGGCCTAAATTGGAAGAAGGTATAAAAAATTATACAGGGGTCAGTGGAAAATTATGATGTAGGGGTCAGCAGAAATGAAGCCGCCGACTCTTTGTCCAATGCAGCACGCCGAAAAGGAGCGTTTTTGGATGTACGGGTGCCATACACTCATACATACAGCTGTATTTATAGAAACCTGAAAGTTCGTTGGCTGCAACTCAATGATGAAGCCATAGTGGGCATCAGATACCGGGAGATGAATCCTCGGATTACGGTTAAACCTTGGTTCGCTCATTTTGAATTGAGAAGATCCGAGATACGAGTGATTGCCCGTCTACGTTCCAACCATGGCTTCTGTGGTGCTTATTTGAGCAGAATAGGAAGGTCGAACCTAGCAGCTTGCGAATATTGCCACAATGAAGAAGACGATCTTGAACGTAGAATGCCAAAATACCCCGGAGCCAGAGGTCGGTTATTTGATGCATGCGTGCGGCACATGGTGAATCCAGTGCACTTTCTTTCCTTTTATACAAGAAGTTGATGTAGCAATTTGAATTAATAATTGTAAAAATTTGTAATTTTGTCCTTAACTACTTTTGTAATATATGGTTATGGTTAATGGCTGATGCCAATTGAAGGGGAATATAAATAAATAAATATACGGGGTGATTCCCTCGCAGATGCAAAAAAAAAAAAAAAAAATTTGGGTAAAATTACATCAAAAATGGAGTACCATGCCGCCAACTGCATATTTTTATCTCAATCCGTTCTCGAGATATGATTTTTTAAAGGTTTTTTCAGGAAAACCGTGTTTTTTTCCTTTTAAACTCAAATTTCTCCACTTTACTTCATTCAATTTTAACTTTTGACCACATTTTCGGAATCACCATTAAATTTACCTAATGAATAGTGTACTTGAGTTCCTAAAAAGTACCATCCAAAGGCCCTCACATCAGCTCAAACATTGACGATTTTGAAAAAAGAATATTTCTGAAAATCTTTAAAACTTTACTACTCTTCCAAAACGAATCCTGGAAACTGGCAAATCTCATGAAAACTGCTTCGTCTAATACTATTTCCAAAGGTATAATCAAGTTTACTTTTATTTTGTTATTTAGTGGAGAAAATAATGTTTTAATGTTAAAAAATGTGGGTTTTTCAATGAAATTGTTGGTTTTCTCGAAAGATGACCCTCCATGAACCTACGAGTATGGGGTCGGTTTCTATTTATTTTTTCACGCTGTATCGAATGTTAACATTTGTAGACCTCTCCAACTCCGTTATAACCGAGTTTTACACTTAAAATCGCAAATGTTTAGTTTGTTACGATTAAATGTATGTGTGTTATGGGGTAAAACTAGTTTATTAAAGTGTAAAACTCGATTATAACGTAGTTGAGAGATCTGCTAGAGTTTCCATTTGATCCAGCGAGAAACAATACATAGAAACCGACCCCATACTCGTTGGTTCATGGAGGGTCATCTTTCGAGAAAACCAACAATTTCATTGAAAAACCCACATTTTGTAACATTAAAACATTATTTTCTCCCCTAAATAACAAAATAAAAGTAAAATTGATAATACCGTTGGAAAGCATATTAGATGAAGCAGTTTTCATGAGATTTGCCAGTTTCCAGGATTCTTTTTAAAAGAGAAGTAAAGTTTTAAAGATTTTCAGAAATATTATTTTTTCAAAATCGTCAATGTTTGAGCTGATGTGAGGGTCTTCGGATGGTACTTTTTAAGAACCCAAGTACACTATTCTAATAGGAAATTTAATGCTGATACCGAAAATGAGGTTGAAAGTTAAAATTAAATTAGGCAAAGTGGAGAAATCCGAGTTTAAAATGAAAAAACACGGTATTATATATATATATATATATATATATATATATATATATATATATATATATATATATATATATATATATATATATATATATATATATATATATATATATATACTGAAAAAAAAGAATTTAACAAATGTATAGAGGAAAGAAAGAATCTAATATTTCGATTTTGATCTTTGTCAAAGAAATTAGAGAAATGAAAGTAATTCATCTTGGATCTCGAGTACGGATTGAGATAAAAATATGCGGTTGCATGTTTCGGCATTTTACTCACCCCATTTTGCCCCATGATGTAGTTTCACCCAAATGCCGAAACATTTTTTTTAGCATCTGAGAGGGAATCACCCTGTATATATATATATATATATATATATATATATATATATATATATATATATATATATATATATATATATATATATATATATATATATATATAAATGCACTTATTGATTGTTCGGTTCTACTGAACTATATGATAGATTAATAAATTTAGAATAGAAATTTCACAAATAAAAGATGAAAAGTAAGTAAATCTGATATTTCGAATTGTATTCTTGATCACAGAAAAGTAGTTAGAGAAAGAAATGATTTAACTTGAGTTCTTCGGGACAGTCGTATCCATGGCCGAGATAATAATAATTATTTTGATATATTTTCAATTAATCATTTAAGTTGAGGCCAGGTGGTCGATTAGCTCCGAGTACCCATCTATGCGCTCTTTCTGATTGCTGCAGCATTCTGTCATTGGCAGTATCAGGTAGCTTCTTTAAGACTTTCACCCCAAAACACTGGTCAAATGTTGCGTCATGGGATGATGCGTGAACCTTCACTGGGAGTGGCCGAGATTGGTTTACAGACGCCCTATGATTGTTCATTCTTAAATTTAGGGTCGTTGCTTTACCAACATAGAACGCAGTTGACTCTGTGCACTTTTTACAAACAAGCTGGTATACACACATTTTGGACTGGCACTCTGCCACACCTCGACACTTGTATGTGTAATTGGTATTGGCAGAGGACTAGTCTGACCCTTCAATAACCAAATTGCACAGCTTACATCTTGCTCGTTGACATGGATGTAAGCCTTGTTGCTGTGGCTCTAAGGGCGGGGAACCGGCGATTCCTTCCCGTCAAAGTGAAAGTTGAACCTTGCGACCTGAGGGAGATGGCGATTCCTACCGGTGTGAGACCGGCCAGTGAGCCGAGGTTCGGCGATTCCTTCCCCTCCAATCTCAAAGTGATAAGACCCGTCGGAAAACAACAAGTTACAAGTTTAGTTTAGTTATAATAGATCATCGACGATATATCCTGGCGCTGCCGTCACTGTTTTTGTCACAGAAGGTAGCAAGAAAAATCGCACCGTTATTTTTAGATATACCTAGTTTTAAATTTACTTATCATAAAGATCTGGCTGGAATCAAACCGAAATCTACATTAAGACCTATGGCAGCGACCAACATACTTTCAAGAGTCAGAAAAAAATGGATCCGGCAACTCATCGCAACTTGCTGAAAGGGTTAGTGTTAAATTTGGGGGGATTTTTGAGCAATGAAATTGAGACGTGAACTTTACGACGGATTTTTCATTTTGTGTTTATTGTGATTTTAATGCTTGGTGATTGCAATACTTTGTTTGGGTTTTAAGGGTACCTTCTTAATTGTGCAATAAAGGATTTAGTCCTATAAAGAGTTAATTTTTGCTGCAAAACTAACCAACACCTGGGCGGGAAGCAATTGAGTAACGGGAAGGAATCGCCGATTGCACGGCGGAAGGAATTGAGTAACCGGAAGGAATCGCCAACACTTTAAGGGGAAGGAATCGCCATGCTTTTTTGGAGGTCGGGAAGGAATCGCCAGTCCCCGCTAAGGACTGCGATCGTGGATGGCGATGAGACAAGATCTCCCCAATATTTTTCCTTGTCGGAAAAATGTTATGGGGAGATCTTGTCTCATCGCCATCCACGATCGCAGCCCTTAGAGCCACAGCAACAAGGCTTACATCCATGTCAACGAGCAAGATGTAAGCTGTGCAATTTGGTTATTGAAGGGTCAGACTTCTCCTCTGCCAATACCAATTACACATACAAGTGTCGAGGTGTGGCAGAGTGCCAGTCCAAAATGTGTGTATACCAGCTTGTTTGTAAAAAGTGCACAGAGTCAACTGCGTTCTAAGTGGGTAAAGCAACGACCCTAAATTTAAGAATGAATAATCATAGGGCGTCTGTTGACCAATCTCGGCCACTCCCAGTGAAGGTTCACGCATCATCCCATGACGCAACATTTGACCAGTGTTTTGGGGTGAAAGTCTTAAAGAAGCTACCTGATACTGCCAATGACAGAATGCTGCAGCAATCAGAAAGAGCGCATAGATGGGTACTCGGAGCTAATCGACCACCTGGCCTCAACTTAAATGATTAATTGAAAATATATCAAAATAATTAATTATTATTATCTCGGCCATGGATACGACTGTCTCGAAGAACGCAAGTTAAATCATTTCTTTCTCTAACTACTTTTCTGTGATCAAGAATACAATTCGAAATATCAGATTTACTTACTTTTCATCTTTTATTTGTGAAATTTCTATTCTAAATTTATTAATCTATCATATAGTTCAGTAGAACCGAACAATCAATAAGTGCATTTATATATATATATATATATATATATATATATATATATATATATATATATATATATATTCCATCTAGGCCTTGGCAATTTGTCGGTGCTGACATTTTCCGAATCAGCGGGAAAGAATATTTGATTGTAGGAGGCAGCTACTCGGGTTTCTTTGAGTTTGACGAGGTATCAAATACGTCAAGTCGAACCCTTATTTTCCAAATTCAAAAGATGGTTTGCCACTCACGGAATCCCGGAAGAACTTAGGACTGACTGTGGTACTTACTTTGAATCAGCAGGATTCAAAGAGTTCGTACAGGAGTGGAAATTTAACCATCGTCTCTTTTCTTCTCACTATCCTCGATCTAATGGTTTGGCGGAAAGGTAGGGGAAAACGGGATAATACCGCCACCTTCAGCATATCTGTCTATCACAGCCCGGGTTTGCACTTAGGCTTAGGAGCTTCAGATTTTGAAGCAAATTATAAAAAAACATCTACAGTAGTGAATTACAACGTTTTGGCTGGTTTTGTAGCAACTTTATATTAGTAAACAACAATTTACGAAACCCTTGT
Source organism: Adelphocoris suturalis (assembly GCA_030762985.1). NCBI lineage: Eukaryota > Metazoa > Arthropoda > Insecta > Hemiptera > Miridae > Adelphocoris > Adelphocoris suturalis. The sequence goes on from CM061043.1 coordinate 62,511,037, forward strand.
AGCTAGCTGGGGTAATACCGCCATGCGGTTAAGGTAGTATCGCCATATTAAAACAAGGGGGAAATGAATATTCTCATCAGAACATCTGAATAACGTTCTATTGAATTTAAAAAACTCTTCCTTGGTAGCTTCTCACCATATTGGGAACTTAGTTGACAAGAAAAGGATTGACTGAAGGTTGATAAATAATTTCCACATCAGAATAGTGAAATTGGAAAAAAAAAAAAAAATATTGGTAAAATAATGTTGGTTCTTCACAGGATTTGAATTATTGACAACGTTCAACGCGGAACTCGTTAAAAAAGAAATATAAAGCATTCCATATTCCCGGCTTTTGAAGTTTTGAATTTGTGCTCTTCTTCAGGTCGCAGCAAAATCCAACCAACGCCCAACGACCAACGTCCATTGTCAAAATCAAAACGGGAGCCTGAAGAGTGTAATCTTACAACGATTATGTTAATATAGGAAGGAAGGTAGGTAGACAGGTACTGCACAACTATTCAGTAGATAGGTAGATAAATATCCAATATATCACGATTAGGTAAATATAGAGGTGCTTATTGAGATAAGCTATATCAAATTATAATTAGTCTTCTAAATATTAATTTATATTTTAATTACTCAGAATCAATAGAAATAGGTAAGTGATTATTACAACAAAAAACTTTGGAAAAAAAAAAGTCCATCAAGACTGAGGAGTGGAGCATTGGGGCAATACCGACATGGCAGAATTAGCCTGAATTTGGTATGGCAATATTGCTTTCGAGATTTAAAAAATCATTAAAAACTACAGTTTTCGTTAAAAAAAAAAAAAAAATAAATAAATAAATAAATAAATAAATAAATAAAAATAAAAAATAAAAAAAACGAGGAAACTAAAGTTAAATGATTTTTCTAATTCATCATGTTCAACAATTTACATAAATGTATGAAAAACAGTTACTTACCACGAAAATTTGACAACAGTAAAACTAGAACGCCAAGCTTCAAAAACTTTGAACTCGCTTATCTTTGATAAAAACAAATTAATGACCCCAAATGAACTTTTCCAACATTACTACTGATCTAATGATGGCGATACTTGGCTACAAGATTTGTCACTGAGGTGGTTAAATAATTATATGGGGTGGCGGTATTCCCCGACTTGGCGGGATTATCCCACTCTCCCCTATGTCCAAGAAACTAAAAATATGATCCAAAAATGTAAAGATGAAAACACAGATATTGAACTGGCTCTCCACCAAGAGGAAACCTGGGCTCCTCATTTCAGAGACGGTTCGGAAGAAGGACAAAGACTCTCATGACAACCCATGAGAAACTTCTAGTACCCGCCCTAATAAGAAACGTTCCTGTCAGTTTTGGAGCAAATTAAGACCAGAGAAAAGCTAAAAGCGGACAAAGGGAAGAAAGATCCGTTCAAGTTCAAAATTGGGGATAGATTACACTTCAGAAGTAAGAGAAAATTGTGGCTTCCAACTGAAATCATCCAAGTTGGACCAGAACCACGATCGTACAGGATACGCCTTCAAGACGGTTCAGAATGTAATAGAAACTTGTGGTGTCTGCGTAAGGACAAGTCGATATCTCTAATTCAAAGAGGGGAAGATAACAGTAGGTAGTTAACAACAACACGAGGACTTCACATGTTATAAAATCTTATGATCAGCTAACACGTTGCTAGAGATTTTGGTTTTATAAACAATCAATATAATTATTAATCTTTCTGTAGAGTTGTGTATAAATGAAATAAAACACTAGTTCATGAATTCTTTGTTCATCTTCTGACATGGTGCCGAAACTAAGTAAAATGGAATCGAGGAAGAGAGAGAAGAGAGACGATGGTTAAATTTCCACTCCTGTACGAACTTTTTTGTTTGTTTATTTCGTTGAATGCGTTTCTCTCAACTCGGAGTTTCGCATCCCTGCACACATAGTACCATCTTACATTGTGTCAGGTATCTTCCTCGCTACTTCCAAATCTCTACTATATTATAAGTGTATGAATCAAAATTGTAAACGGATGGCACGGGATCTTAAATAATAGATTTCACAAAACTCCGAACACGACACTGAAACTATATTTTTCATGAACTACAAGTAAACAAACCATTCAGGGAAGAATTCAGGGAACGTAGTTGCCAATAGAAACAAATAAAAATCTGGATTCGAGTCAAAATAGGTGTGTTCCAACCACCCCTCCGAGTTCATGAACTCACGAGTTCATGAACTCAGACGGGTTCCATGAGTTCATGAAACTTTTAGGTTCAAGAACCCGTCGGTGGGAACATTGCAGTTCACATGAGAGTCAATGCACTAACTAGCGCTTGCGTCGTCTTTAGTAACGTGAAAACCTCATCTCGGTTATTTATGAGCCCTCTTGCTCTAATAACTAAAATAAAAAATGTTCCATGAACCGGTCACCTTCGTAGAATCGGAGATCATTTTCAAAGAAGCCGATGTTCTTAGGCACGACTCTATTCGCCTCAAATTCTTGTTGATCTAAGTCCTCCTCCTCATCGGAAGTAAGGACCCACTCCCAATCTGCTATTGAAGTATATACTTCCGAATTCGAATCCGATTCTTCTAGAAAGAATCCCCCCGCTATTTTATTGAGATTCATGACTTGCAAGGCAAGTGAGAAACAATAAATGAAGAATGAATTGAGAACGAATGAAGAAAGAATGAATGAACAAAGAAGTGAAGAAGTGAGGAACAAGTTAGGAACAAGAACATTTAATTTAGCGTGAAGGTTCACAGTGAAATGAGATTTTTGGAAGGTTACGAAAGGTTTCCTTCAGTTCGAGTTCTCAACCCTATCCCCGAGCAGGTCTGAAAAGTTCATGAACTCACTGAACTCAGTTCATGAACCTGATGCGGTGGGAACACCGTAGCGAGTGTTGAGTTCCTGAACTGAAAACGGTTGCAACACGATTCACGTGCGTATACGGTTCGGCGCCGAACCAGTTCCGAAAAGTTCATGAACTCGCGGTGGTTGGAACACACCTAATAACTGTTCAATTTTGAGACCAATTCACCTACTAGCCTCCAATTCTTCACACAACCTATATGCCACCCCACACCCAACTTGGCGGACTTTTTGACATTTTATGTCTTTACTTTGGCACATAAACGAAAAATGCGTTAAATAAAAGCGTTACGGTGGTTTTATGATGATTTCCGCTTACAACCGGGTCGTTGCTGGGGAAATGGTACTTCGTCGTTTTTCATCCCACGAAATTCGTCGACCATTCGTTCGAAAGCTTTCATTCAGCTCCATTCTCAATAATTAATATTGTGAACATGATTGCAACCGCTTGTTAATTTCTGATGATTTCATTGGTCTGGTGTTTCGATGATTTGATTCATAGCAGGTGATCTGAATGTTGCAAGAACGGTTTGATTTGTGAAGCGGTGGTTAAATCATTTTAATAGGTAATTTCTATGCTTTACGCTCTAAGAAGCTGTAATTTCGTATGTAGGACATTTACTTGACGGTACCCAGGGTCCGGATCAGCTGAGTGGCTCTTAGAGCTCGCATACGAGTCTGCAACACTTACGAGTCTGCAACTAAAGACATAAAATGTCCCAATGTGTTGCAGACTCGTATGCAAGCGTTTCTGATGATTATCGAATACATCCTTTTGTAACACAAATGATCTTATGCAATAGTTTGAATAGTTTATAATTTGGTTTTGATGCTTAAAAACCATTTTTCGCTAATATTTTAAATTGTTCTTGGAAATTAACTTATCTACCTTCATGCTCGCAGGGGAGCTAGTATAAAATTCCCAACTGAACCAAAAAATTTTGCAAATCAAAAAAGGGAATAGGTATAAAGAAGAAAATTTGTAGAACCTATCACTTATAAATGATGTACTTGCTAGGTACAGTTGACATCTTTTTCCTATAAGTAGGTAACCTGTTGAATACACGTTATACTTCTGTAAAGTGACATTTTCATGTGAGTTGTTATACGAAAATTTGATGACTTATCTTTTGTGGTAACTTTAATATTAGTTATAGAGAAAGACAATAATTATAGTCATTATTCGAAACCTAAAGAATCTGTAAATGGCCTGGATGAATATTCCGGATATTATTGAAAGCACAAAGCGATTAGACTTCCAAAAAGGTCCCTTCGAATTAAGGGTTTTATCGCTACCTCCCAAATTTTCCCAACTTCTCCCAAGTCAGTGAAAACTCACACCCTATAGCGACGCACATGCATGCTCGTAAATGTAGGGGCCTTTTATGAAACTGTATTTTGAAGCACGTCGAAATATATTTACCCCATCATGATTACGTACAAATGTATTAAAATACACAAAACCTTCATAACAGAAACGCTTGCATACAAGTCTGGAACGCATTGGGGCATTTTATGTCTTTAGTTGCAGACTCGTATGCAAGCTCTAAGAGCCACTCAGCTGATCCGGACCCTGGGCATCGTCAAGTAAATATCCTAAAGAGGCTACATACGAAATTGTAGCTTCCTAGAGTGTAAAGTATAGAAATTACCTATTAAAATTATTTAATCACCGCTTTACAAATCAAACCGTTCTCGCAATATTCGGATCACCTGCTATGAATCAAATCATCGAAACACCAGCTCAATGAAATCATCAGAAATTAACAAGCGGTTGCAATCATGTTCACAATATCTATTATTGAGAATGATCACCTGTGTGTAAACAATTATTCATAATTATAACCATGCTCATAACTCAGCTTGTTGGCCACGCACTTCGCAGTAGTTAAAATAATATGGTGAGATAAATCGGGAACTTTCGAACGAATGGTCAAAGAATTTTGTGGGATGAAAAACGACGAAGTACCATTTCCCTAGCAACGACTCGGTTGTAAGCGGAAATCATCGGAAAACCAACCGTAACGCTTTCTATTAACGCTTTTTCCGTTCATGTGCCATAGTAAAGACATGAAATGTCAAAATATACGTCTCTACCTGTGTGACAGAACACTCAGGCTATTCGCAGTAGGATCCCTGAAGGAACATGCGCGGCCTCTAACGTCTCTTCATTCAACTCCCTCAGTCGTTTTAGTTTCAACGTCCACAGCGAGATAGCGCGACGAGTTACGCTCCCACCTTCATTGGGTAAAGTGTGAATTCGGAGCAAAATCTCTCCAAATTATTTGACAAAGGTAGAAACGGACATTGTTTTAATGTAGATTAGGAATATCCCATCTGTTAATAAATGCAAATTATATTTAAAAAAAAAAAAGTTACAAGATGTTAGGAAGCTACACAGCCCACCCAACTTGGCAGACGTTTCATTTATGGTTAATGCCGCACCACAACCAGAAGTGTCTTTGGCGGCAACAGAGCAAGGTGTACCTATAAAAACCCAATTTAAGGACAGAAGGCCTTTTTGACATTTTACCTATGTCTTTACTTTGGCACATAAACGAAAAAAGCGTTAACAAAAAGCGTTAAAAAAAGCGTTACGGTTGGTTTTCTGATGATTTCCGCTTACAACCGAGTCGTTGCTAGGAAAATGGTACTTCGTCGTTTTTCATCCCACAAAATTTGTTGACCATTCGTTCGAAAGCTCTCAATTTATCCAACCATATTATGTCAATTACTGCAAAGTGCGAGGCCAACAAACTGAGTTATGAGCATGGTTATGTAAATAATTGTTTACACACAGGTGATCATTCTCAATAATTGATATTGTGAACATGATTGCAACCGCTTGTTAATTTCTGATGATTTCATTGAGCTGGTGTTTCGATGATTTGATTCATAGCAGGTGATCCGAATATTGCGAGAATGGTTTGATTTGTGAAGCGGTGGTTAAATCATTTGAATAGGTAATTTCTATACTTTACTCTCTAGGAAGCTGTAATTTCGTATGTAGCCTCTTTAGGACATTTATGCCAGCGAAATGAAACTTCTTCAGTAGGTAAGTACCTATTCACCGGACAAAAATCGTTCTCCACTCGTTGGAAAGCTCTCGATTTATCACGCATTTCTTTCTTACTTGCTCTTTATAAAGCTTGTCTAAAAGCTGCGTCCACACCAGGGTTGGGCATAGTCTTTTCCTCGAATACGAATACGATTGTAATCCCGATAAATAATTATTCGTTGATTCTGAGTCAACTGCGATTATATTCGTATTCGTGTAATTCGTTTGCCGGCGATTACACGAATACAACTCATAAAAATGCGTCACGGTCATCAATTTCAATAGGGCGTCCCTCCTATAATATGCGAAGCCTTGCTAATATTACCTAGCTTCGAAGGGACGTCCTTGAAGCGAATTCAACGATTGGAGTCCAGCCTATTTGTCTCAAATCTATTTCAATAGGACGACCCTCTGAAGCTAGGTAATATTAGCAAGCAATACATACCTACCAGCTTCAAGGTAGAATTATCTTTTGGCAATCGGCTCTGGAAGAAGAAGAAGAAGAAAAACGTTTATTAACACTTAGCTCTTCACAATGAAAAAATACATTTGTTTTTAAAATAAACGTTACAACGTGGTTGGTGTAACCGTCCGTCGGAGGTTCGAGCCATATTCATACTCGTTGGTTTCTAATTTCATATAGAATAATATTAAAATAATGCAAAATTTTGCAAAAAAAATTGTAAATAAAATATAATAAATTACAACCAATAGCTATGTGTACCTGGTATTACTATATACATCGCGTCATGTAAGGAATCAGCCTTAATTTTTTCTTAAAAATTAAACTGTTCTACAAGAAACTTCCTATAGCGCCAAGCATCTTTACAAAATTGTACTAAGTAAGACCATCCCATACCTCCATTTAGAATTTGTATTGCCCTATCTCTAGAGAGAGTTCCACTGTTGAATGCAGCCCATCTATATTCTTTAAGGATAGGACAAACACACAAAAAATGAAATACACTTTCCCGCTCTCTTAAATTGCACAATGAGTATTCTCTTCATGTGCTCGAACTATGTGGCCTACCATTTAAACTTAACAATTAACTTCGCAACTTGAAGAGCCAACGAGCACCACCCAACCCAATATCATCCGTCTGCTTAATGAAGCTAGAGATTTCACTATGGGATCTAATTCTCTATTATAATGTATAGGTCTGCGATTCATTCACCTTTTGAGTTGGAAGCTGGCGAATTTCTCATTGTGATAGATTGACAGTAATTTCCCTACATTATCTTTCAATTCACTGCCCTCAAGTGTTTCCAACGGGTAGGGAAGCCGGTATCTCTCTGCCAATTCCCCATAGTGCCCCGCCCAAAAAATTCTCTTACTTGAATTTTTCGTAAATTAGGTATCGTATTGTATAATGTTAGATTGTTTTGAAATTTGAGCTTTTAAGTTCAAGCTGAGTTGAATTGTTAAGTTTAAATGGTAGGCCACATAGTTCGAGCACAAGAAAAGGATGCTCATTGTGCAATTTAAGAGAGCGGGAAAATGTATTTCATTTTTTGTGTGTTTGTTACCTCACCAGCAACAACCTTTCGTAGGCGAGAATCGGACATCCCAGCTACCTTGGCAACATAGCCATGTTGCAAACTCAGGGTCGGTAAGCTATCTAAACTTACAAAATCATCATAATTTTATGTCTTTACTTTGGCACATAAACGAAAAAAGCGTTTAAAACTCGGTCCTTCGGGCCTCGCAAGGGGCTCCGCCCCTTGATCCCGCAAGGGGGGCTTCGCCCCCTGGACCCCCCCGGATGTTATTACTTTGAGCCTGACTGCTAAAATGTAAAAAACATGGAATCATGTTTTAGCTTCTCGCTCTCACTTTATTATAGAAATGATCACGACGATTGAGCTCTCGTGACATGATGATCTCCTAATAGAAACTCGCGAGTAAACATTCACTTTATTATAGAAAGAGGCTAAAGAGGCCACATATGAAATTACAGGTTCCTATAGTGTAAAGTATAGAAATTACCTATTAAAATGATTTAACCACCGCTTCACAAATCAAACCGTTCTCGCAATATTCGGATCACCTGCTATGAATCACATAATCGAAACACCAGCTCAATGAAATCATCAGAAATTAACAAGCGGTTGCAATCATGTTCACAATATCAATAATTGAGAATGATCACCTGTGTGTAAACAATTATTCATATAACCATGCTCATAACTCAGCTTGTTGGCCACGCACTTCGCAGTAGTTAATATAGTATGGTTGGATAAATCGAGAGCTTTCGAACGAATGGTCAACGAATTTTGTGGGATGAAAAACGACGAAGTATCATATCCCTAGCAACGACTCGGTTGTAAGCGGAAATCATCACAATTATTGGCGCTAGTTTCATCTCACTTTATAGTCTCACTTTTCGGCGGGGGATCCATCGCTAAAACATGATTCCATGTTAAAAAGCGTTACGGTTGGTTTTCTGATGAGTTCCGCTTACAACCGAGTCGTTGCCAGGGAAATGGTACTTCGTCGTTTTTCATCCCACAAAATTCGTTGACCATTCGTTCGAAAGCTCTCGATTTATCCAACCATATTATGTTAACTACTGCGAAGTTCAAGGACAACGAGCTGAGTTATGAGCATCGTTATATGAATAATTGTTTACTCACAGGTGATCATTCTCAAAAATAAATTGATATTGTGAACATGATTGCAACCGCTTGTTAATTTCTGATTACTTCATTGAGCTGGTGTTTCGATGATTTGATTCATAGCAGGTGATCCGAATATTGCGAGAACGGTGTGATTTGTGAAGCGGTGGTTAAATCATTTTAATAGGTATTTCTATACTTTACACTCTAGGAAGCTGTAATTTCGTATGTAGCCTCTTTACGAAATTTACTTGACGATGCCCAGGGTCCGGATCAGATGAGTGGCTCTTGAAGCTAATTTCTATGCTTTACACTCTAGGAAGCTGTAATTTTGTATGTAGCCTCTTTAGGACATTAACTTGATGATGCCCAGGGTCCGGATCAGATGAGGTGCTCATTGAGCTTGCATACGAGTCTGCAACACATACAAGTCTGCAACTAAAGACATAAAATGTCCCAATGTGTTGCAGACTCGTATGCAAGCGTTTTTAATGTCTTTGTCATCGACGAATTTCAATCTTCTTTTATCATTGACACAGTGGATCAACTATCTAGAAATGCATATTTTCCGCATAATTTTGTAAGTACATAAATTTTTGAATATTCTATTTTATAGTTAATAAACATTATTTGAGCAATATTCTACAAAAAAAAATATAAAAAATACCTAAACCTTTTGTAATAATTTGCCGCGTCTTCCCTTCATTTATTATGAAAGGCATGGAAATACCCGTTATAGCATTTATTACAATAATCTACATAGAAGATTTCACGATTTTTTACGTAATAGTAAGTCATCAGCGAGATGGGAGAATTTTCTCAATGTTCATTAAGTTGGTCAGTCGTGCGCTCCGTTCGTTATAATTACCAGACACTCGCCAATATCTATTAGTGCAAACAATACTTCGCCCTTGGGTTGTGATTGGCTGGAGTCATTAACAACGAAAGGGGGAAGTCTTCCGGCACTTAAATCCTGCGCTAACCGGTGAAAGATAAGATCATCCTCGGGTTTGACACCTGGGGGATGAATGTCAACTCTCCCAGTATGTACATGGACATCGCTATCGGCTGCATTCGAGATTCTAATCGACGTCTCACCCGAAATTGAAACAATGAGCGGATCAATGACCGGTTTATCAGATTTCTGGTTTTTCAATTAAATTAACGAGGGGTGTGCGCCCCCCTGCACGATGTGCACCACTGCCGATGCTAAAATGAAGGCTACAGACATGTGTGACCTAGGGCACTGAATATGAGGTCAACAGTGCGAAAAATACTCGAAATACCCCATCAAAGATACCTCAAGATATGTAGTTGCTGGGAATGTAATCGAACCAAGACCAAGATTAACGCTGTCAACACACAGTCCAAAATTTATCAAGTACCTACCTACATAATTCACAGAGCGCTAGATAGTCTTATGAAAAGAGCTCAAAAATTATACTAGACAAAACTACAAAAAGCAAATTTTAACGTGGCTTGTTACAAATGGGGCAGTGGATTGGGAAACTAGGCTAAACACTATTTATGTATAGTATTGTAAAACAATAATTTTACTATAGAAATGTTTCTACTTATAGAAGATGGGGACATCAAATACCATTGCAGTTATAATATTTAAGCTATGTGTACATTATGTAGACGCATATGCGATGTTATGACAACGTGCATGTTTGAAATTATGGGCGAACCGCCTAAACCAACAGCATGGGCCAAGCCTACCTTTTTAGCTAGGCGAGTAGCCTAGTTCTACTTTTGTACTATCAAAATATGTAGGCGTGTGTCTCTATTAGAAAAAAAAAAAAAAAAAAAAAAAAATAATAATAATAATAATAAAATAAGGGTATAAAGTTCCAGTCATGCAGTATGATCGTGTGAGCGAATTTTCTTAAATTATCGTACTATATTATGTTAAATTGTTTTGAATATTTGAGCACTTTGAGTAAAAAGAAATTGTTAACTACCAATTTATGACAAAAGTCTCGTTTCAAATATTATTCTGCGATTCGAAAAATCATCTTTTTTTTGCAGTTTTGTCTATTATTAATGAAAATTGCAAATATTAATGAAATTTAGATAAATTCTCAGCATAAACCTGGGCACTAACTCTTTAATGTTCTAGTTACCGTTGATAAACTTTTTTTTACTCAAATTCTGGTTATTAGCTATTTTTTGAGCCATTTTTATTGATTTTTTTTAACACATTTTTTGAAATGTGACCAATTTAATGTGCTCAAAATCTGCTGTCTAACAAACTCATTCTTTCGTTTGAAAAGTTGATTTTTCGGCGCAAGAACGGAATTTTTATCTCGATCCTAAGGAGGGTTATCGTCTGGACTGACACTCATATACGTACCTATATTGATATTAAAAATTTTTAAGCCATTGCATTCATTTCCTACGAAAATTTGCTAAAATCTTGATGATCCGCGCCTTGCCTGGACCCTAATTTGCTTCTACCTATAAAGCCAAACGGCTAAGTAATAATAATAATATATTTATTGCCCACATAGGGTACATAGTCCGACCGAGTGTGGAGCACTCAATACAATATTGAATCGCTTATAATTAAAAGAACATACAAACAAAAAATAAGTAAGATCATAATAACAAATAGGTAGCTCAACTCAGTAAAAATAAAAATGTATATATGTACTAAAATAATGAGATTCAAAGAGGCAAAAGGTTGACATATTTCTTTTACGAAATCATTAGAAGGGTTGAAGTGGAAAAAGAAGAGTAGATGCTGAGAAGGGAAAGAAAGTGAGAAAAAAGAACAGGTAGAAACAGAAAGGAAGAAAACTGAGGGTAGGAGAAAGAAAAGATCATGTACCTGGTCATTCAGTGTGTCTCTCAGTGATGGCTGCCCCGAAGCGAGCCGGGGAAGGAAGGGTCCGAACATTCAACGGCAGAGAATTCTAAGTAAGTATTGAAGATCGTGGAACGCGCTTTCATTTCTAGTTTCGGTAGTACTCTCAACCTTATTTCTACATCCTACGTTGAACATGAGACAATTTAGCTTAGTCAGATGATCAGGATGGAGCCCGTCAATTCATTCGACTCTTGTTGTCACAGAATGTCTCCCTATCAAATTTCAACTTCCTAGGGGGTGAACAGGCGAGAATTTAGCTCACTAAGCTGATCAACAAAGAACCTATAATTTTAATCGTCCGTTAATTTCCCAAAGAGACCCCATATCAAATTCAATGTGGTAAGGGGGGACGGGAGAGATGTTGGCTTACTCAGGTAATCAAGAGAGAGACCTATAATTTTAATCGTCCCTTAATGTCCCAAAGAAGCACCCTATCAGGTTTAAACTTCCTACGGTGAACGGGACAGAATTAAGCTCACTCATCTGATAAAAATGAAGCCTATAATTTTAATCGTCTTTCAATGTCTCAAAGAGTCTCCCTGTCAAATTTCAACGTGATAAGAGAAATAGGAGAGATTTTAAGTCACTCAGCGGATCAGGAGAGAGCCCTAATTTCAATCGTCTCTTAATGTCCCAAAGTGTCCCCCTATCAAATTTCAACTTCCAAGAAGAACATGATATAATTTAACTCACTCAGCTAATAAAGAGCCTATAATTTTGATGGTATCTTAATGTCCTGAAGAATCCCCCTTTCGAATTTCAAGGTGGTGAGGGGGAACAGGAGAGATTTTAGCTCACTCAGCTGATTAGGAATGAGCCAATCATTTCAATCGTCTCATAATGTTCCAGAGAGTCTCCCTAACAAATTTCAACGTAGTAAGGGAACAGGAGAAACTTAAGCTCACTCAAGGCCGTTTTATCAATCATGTTTATCCAATGGATAAGGGGGATTAATCTGAGCGATAGCGTTATCCTCCAGATAACACATTAGGGGTGTTTATCCATCCCTAGTTAAACCTATCAGGCGTTTTAAATTATCTGGAATGGATATTTGGGGATCGGTCTTCAAATAGCAGCAACGGCGAAGATTCTACCGTAGCATAATTTGTTGAATGGAAAAGAAGAACGTATATACCAAGTAAGACCCCGTGTAGATCACCTACTAATATGGGACGAGTGCGTATTTTTATTGAGGTTTTGGTTGGACAAAGATACCGTTCTTTACATTCTAACACAGATCGAAGATCAATTCAAGTCCACAACTTACTGATCACAATAATTCATTCACAATAATTCAGATTGCAGTTCGTGTGTGTATTTCTTTCTCTAGAAATGAAGCAAATAGCAAATGGCAAAAATGTGGTGGTTTCTTATTTGCCGATTTTGATAACATGATGTACACTTGTGTTGTGGACGTCAGACCCGGTTTTTTAATAGGGCGGTCAGAACGTCAGAATTGAATCACGCCCTCGCGCTTGTAGGTTGACAAAAATACGAGTATAGATGAAGGAACTTCATACTGTGGGGAAACTGGTATGATAGGTACCAATTTTACTAATCTGTCACGGCTAATTTACTAATTTTTTCGTTTGAATTTTAGTAGGCCTACAAACTGCGTAAGTGCCACGGGGTATCAATCGGAGATTTACGTGGGTAGTGTCAGAATTTTCGTCGGTAAACTTTGAGATTTCCAGAAGTGCTTGAGGGAAAAGTCATCAAAGCAGGTTGGCATCGGTGGTGTTGAGTCCATGTCGTGCTGTCGCCCATCGTCGCCCTTTTGTTAGTAGAAGAGCAGAAGAAACCGAACTTTATGTTAAATGCGAACTAAAGTTTTTTTTTTAGTGTTTGAGTTTAGCTCCGTCAAGAAACGAGCATGGAAGATAACATCTTTCTTCTTTAAAAAACATTAGGCAGCAGGCAAGGAATACAATTTTAATTAATATGGATAAATTTGTGTTCATCAGTTTATTTACCAAGTTACGGTAGGAACCTAATGTATTTGTCTCTCGTTTACCGCTTCTGGTAACGGTAATAATCAATAGCCATAATCAACCTACCTACTGTTTCGACGAAGAAAGAAACGAATTGTGTTTTCTTAACTGATTGCAACCAGTGTTTTTCAATTGAAGTGACTTATTCACTGTTTCACATTTACCAGTAATAGATAAAAAATGTTTAACGAGGTAATATTTTATTTGTATTTTCCTCTTTAATCAAAAATGTACCTACTTAGTTCATTTAATTTCATTGTGAGTGTTTATTAAATGGTTGTTAACTTCTAAAGTAAATTGAAAAAATAAAGAATGTATTATTATTTAATCCTGTGTTTACAATAAATGTATAATTTATAAATAATATTACACCACGAGGACTGAAGTTCTCCAGCGTTTTATGTTTCATTCCCTGCCCTTTTCGATATAATTTTGCCTGAAAAATGACTTACCTATAATCATTTTATTTTTTTAATTTTTTGTGTATACATGGATGTTTGGCAACCAAGCTAAAATTAAAATTTGTGCAAATAAAAATTATGTTTTTCATGTTAATTTTTACATGCCTGATATAAAGTGTGGGTCTATAACCTCTAAAACTGCTAGTTTTTCAAGGTCTTTTTTCAAAAAATTTCTCGGGGGGGTACTCCCGGTAGAGGACCACCCCCACCCACGAAATTCTATTAATCCGTCACTGGGTCCTACTCTACTGTGTGGTAGCTGCATGTGTAAATCGCCCTTATTTTGTCGCCTACGGACACCAATGAGGATGCTAACGGCGCTATCTGCCAGAGATAATTTATCTGAGGGATAATTTTATCCGCTAGGTAATTCGGCATTGATGAACGACTCACATTCTTTATCTGGAGTATAGCGCTGTACTCAGTATAGCTATCCTGCAGTTAATGCACTTCAGGGACTTGCGGGATGATGTTACAGACAGTCCAAATTTCAACTTACAAGGGTATACAAGAGACAATCCCGCTCACTCAGCTAACCGGAGAGTATCCCTATCAAATTTCAACTTACCTATGTGGGAATAGGAGAAAATTTAGCTCTCTCAGCTGATCAGGCTAGATCCCATAATTTCGATCGTCTCTTGAAGTCCCAGACAGTCACCCTATAAAATGTCATCTTCCCAGAGTGATAAGGTAGGCAGGGCCACCTTCATAATTTATATATTTATAGTACCTGCTATTTACTAGTACCTTTTTCACTTAATTTTACCCCAAAATTCCATATAAAAACTTTAGTAAGAAGAGATTTGACGAAGTTGTTATTCCTCAGCAATTGCTTAGCTTAGTGATCTTAAGCAAACCGTTACGGAAATTTTCACTTGGGCCCCAGCCCACTTGTTGAATAATGGATTTTTCAAGGAAAATTATCTTTGTGAAAACCTGCCATTTCTCTTAGACATGTCATCCCTTGGACGCTATGTTGGACTAGGATTGTCCCCAGGATTCACAAAATCTTCTTGTTGAAGAACTTAAACTGAAAGGTCGTAATCTACTTCCTTCCTAATGTATCTATGGTTACCAGTAGGTAACTATTTTCATTGGTTTAGGCCTCCGTCTTTCTTTAGCCTCCACTAGTCACAATCGGCACAAGACCTTCGCATTTTCCAGGTAATTATAACATGGAACATGTTTTTGCCATCATAACCCGGTCAAAAATGAGACAAAATTACCGTTACGCGACATTAAGTGTGTTACGCTGTATTTTTCGCTCGTGTGTTTCACATTTTGACATTTAATGTTTTTACTTTGGCACGTAAACGAAAAAAACGTTAAAAAAAAGCGTTATGGTTGGTTTTCCGATGATTTCCGCTCACAACGTCGTTTTTCATCCCACAAAATTCGTTGACCATTCTTTCGAAAGCTTTCGATTTATCCAACCATATTATGAAAACTACTGCGAAGTGCATGACCGACAAGCTGAGTTATAAGCATGGTTATTTGAATAATTGTATACACACAGGTGATCATTCTCAATAATTGATATTGTGAACATGATTGCAACCGCTTGTTAATTTCTGATGACTTCATTGAGCTGGTGTTTCGATGATTTGATTCATAGCAGGTGATCCGAATATTGCGAAACGGTTTGATTTGTGAAGTGGTGGTTAAATCATTTTAATAGGTAATTTCTATACTTTACACTCTAGGAAGCTGTAATTTCGTATGTAGCCTCTTTAGGACATTTACTTAACGATGTCCAGGGTCCGGATCAGCTGAGTGGCTCTTAGAGCTTGCATACGAGTCTGCAACTAAGGACATAAAATGTCCGAATGTGTTGCAAACTCGAATGCAAGCGTTTCTGATAATTATCGAATACAACCTTATCGTCTTTGGTCGATCCTTTAAATGGATCTTTCACAGACAGTGTAACGTGGAGAATCGCATTGTAAAATTTAATTTTTTTGCATATTGTACCTACCTTTTATTTTCATCATGACATCCTAGTTACTTTTGACCAATTGAACGTTGTAATTTATAAGAACTCCCACTCTAAATGAGGATTAAACGATCTAACTAATCACATTAATGATCGGATAATTCACAAAATCAATCTTTTCCCGAAGTTTAGCCGTCGTAACGCCCCTGTAACAAGAAATTCGTGCAAGGAAGATTATTCGCGCTTTGTATTTTGCGTCTGCTGATCGCGGTCCTCTTCGTAGATGATACGTATTAGGATCCTGAGGCGCCAACCAAGTTCATTGTTATCCCCCATTGTTGGCAGTTATATCGACCTTCAACACTGTCAAGGATCCTTCGGGAAGAGAGGTGGAAAAAAAACTAAAAGCAACAAACCGCCGTCCATATCGGCCGGTTAGCCCATTCGTCCGTAAAAATCGGGCAGTTTCCTATTCCTTTGTCGAGCGGATTCCTTGAATGAACGTAACACCTCTGCCCAAAACCGCTCGGGCGAATCCGCTCACGTAACTACGAAGCAGTCAAATTATCTATCAATAAGGAAGATGCAACACTTCTTTCAAAAATGCGCTGAAAAACAAATCGCAAAAAACGGCGACAAACTGCAAAAATGTCTACCAAGTTGGGTGTGGCACATAGCTTCCTCATTTACCTATTATGAATGTATAGACCATTGAAAAGTTTTAAATGACCTTGAAAAATTCCATAGCGGAAAAGCGTAAATCAAGAGTAGAGTAAAATATCATAATTGGACAATTAAGAAATGAAAAAATGATACTAATGTAATTTACGTTTGTGCAAGCACAGAATGAACTGATGAGTTGCAAAGAATGAAATAGATACGGTACCATCTACAACCTAAACCGCGCATTCGCTGATTATTTCATCAAAATCGGATGAAAACTGTGGAAATTAAGGTCATTACAAGTATTTCACATTGGCACATGCGCAGTAGCTATTAATGATACAATCATGTTGGAATTATTATGTGGTAATCAAGTAATCTTCTTCCAACTATCATCAAAATTTAAGCGAAATCGAACGACTAGAGTGTGAAAAAATGGAGCATAATGGAATTTACGTTTGCGCATGCGCAGAATGAAGTATTGATTTGGCAACAATGAAACTGCTAGGGGACTAACTAAAACCTAACCCGCGCAATTCTCTGACAATTTCATCGAAATCGGATAAAAACAGAGTAAATTAAGGTCGTCACAAGGATTTCACTGATCACATGCGCAGTAGCTATTAATGATAATCATGTTGAAATTGATATAAAATGTTCAAATTGTCATCCCCCACCTATCATCTAAATTTGAGCGAAATCGGACGACTAGGGCGTAGAATTTACGTTTGCGCATGCGCAGTGAGGTATTGAGCCAAGAACGATGAAACTGATTAGAGACTGTCTACTCCCTAGCCCGCACGTCCCGTGAAAATTTCATCCAAATCGGATGAAAACTGCGGAAATTAAGCTTGTTACAAGGATTGTTGGATTGTTACAAGGACAGACACATACACACACTCGCGCGCACGCGCACGCGCACATATGGATATTTTTCTACACGGATTCGGTCTTAGAATGGTCTGAAACGTCTATTTTTTCACATGCTTGGCTTGTACACTTCTCTGCATAATTTTGTGCGTAAATTTTATATTGTTCTACTTCGTTGTCGATAAACTTTTTTTTGGCTAAAATTCAGCTTAAAAATATAAATTTAAAGATCGTTGGCCGTTTTTATTTGAATCATAGAGACCGAGGTGGTACGAGCTCTGACGAAAATGGCCAAGTTCGCTTTATCATTACCTTCGCATCTTTATCGACTGAAACTGACTGAGATTCTACAATTGAACATCACATCTCCACCAGTGTTCTGTCTCACTAGACACAGATACACATAATTTCTATTGTTTACGTGGATAGAAAGCGACTCTTTGGTACATGTTTTCCTAGTTCACTGAACTCTAGCAACGAAGGCCGCAGGTAGCCACAGGTAATTCGGTCTGGGGTCTATACATGTCAACGGAATATTTAAGCCCTGAATTAGAGAGACGCACAACCTTTAGGACAAAAAGACATCTGATGTGCGTAATTTTTTATACTTTTTCTCGAGAAGTCTCATAAATGTCTCCATAATCTGTCCGAGCATTACCATAATTTCCAAAGACGAGGGAAGATAATGATTAATGGAGTGAGCACATTTTCCAAGGCCTGTCTTTATCTCAAAGGTTCTTGCTTCCTGTACTCAACACATTGTGATGACAAATTTTCAAGATACTTAAATGATAATTTTACTCTAATTATCGGTGAAACTAATCCTTTGGATGTAGCATAACATTCAGTGGTCGATTTATATTCTACAGTGCCTACTGACTTACGCGTATAGATCAATTCCCATTTTTTCGCTGTACACAATTGGTGCTCCTTTCACTAAGAATTAACAATTCCTTGAACAAATCAGCAAATTACTCCAAGTTTTAGTATGCAGGTAACAAATAAAATGTAATTTTCTCATTGCTACTTCACAAATAATAGTTTCTTGGAAGTAAATCAACCATTCCTCTTGTCAGGCCCCGTCCACGCGCCTACCTACAAGCAACGCTCATAACAGTTTATATTGCTCGTTCAACCTTCTATTCGTTCAACATTCCTAATCGTCTAGTGGTAAAATTGGTCAAGAAGAAAAAAAAGAAAAAAATAAATAAGAGGAAAAAATACAAAACCTCGATGATTTGAAGCTGTTCCTCTCCATTGATCGTGTTTTGTAATGGCGCAGAGCTCAAGAGTGAGGCTACTATCCCGCCTGGGGGGTTTGAAATAACTTCTTAATGCCCGCACGGCAACTGCAATTAATCTCTGTTAATTTCCTTCGGCACAATGCTGAGTGGAGTGATTTGGTAGTCGGGCTGAGGATCTGGTCGAGAAATGATCTTGTTTGTCAGGGTTCCCACTCGCCATCTGTACTGCGTCTGAACCCCGGTCATTTCTTCGGGATCTCCTGCAGCAGCGTTAGGTTGGTTTGAAGTATTGTGGAATTTTAAGGATCAGGATAGGAAGTCTTCAAATAAATGTTTAGAAATGTTGTTAAGTTTTGAGTACTTGTTTGTGGAAAAAGAATAAGTGGTTTGGAGCACAGAATAGGTACTACATAAAAGAATATTTTTCTTCTGTATGTCCTGTAAGCTGCTCACACTGTTTATGACATACTACTTGCCCGCTACCACGTATTACAAACCACCAACACTTACCTCCACTAAGCCCCCCCCCCCCCCAACCTATCATGATTCCTATTATTACCTCGTTAAGGTCCTCGCACACTAGGAAGGAACAGGACTGGAACGAGACGGGACATTTATGAATAATCATATACTTGCCCGCTACCACGTATCACAAACTACCTACACTAATTTCCACTGATGATTTGAAGCTATATTTACTTACAAGATGATTATTGAATAAGGTATTGAATGAGTGTGCTGATTATGTATTCCTCCTCCCCACAGCACAAGTCTACGACTTGTAGCATTTCCTGATTTGTGCCACTTTTTTTGTATTGCAATACCTATCCAAATAAATGCGTTAAAAAAAAAAAAAAAAAAAAAAAAAAAAAAAAAAAAAAACCTTACAAAACCACAACACATAACAAAAACATTCACATTTTTACCGATAGTCAGGCCAGCATTACCTCAAAATTGGTATAGGAAATACCTGAACAATTTGTTTCCTGACATCAATAAAATAACCATAAAATGGTTACCATGAAGGCAATGTGGTATGGTTTGGCGCGAGCAGGCTCAGGACAACAGTTTCTGGGCCCTCCACCTGCCATCTGGATTTCCAAAAATGCCTGTAAAACTAAAATTAAAACATGGGTCACACGGAACCTCAACATTCTCTAGAGTAGAGATACAGCTAAGTATAGACAAACCAGAATGCTTGTTATGTCTTCTGACCCCAAGCGAGCATATTGGCTTCTAAGTAAAAGTATAAATTCAATTAGAACTATGATTGGCATCCTTACCAGACATTATGATTTCCGCAGGATGCTAAATATTATAGATAACATCTCACCTATGTGCCCTTGCGGACTCGAGGAGGATTCCGCAGAGCACTTTCTTTGCCGATGCGACCGGTACTAGAGATCCAGAACGGAGGCATTTGGGCATCATATAATTGAACGTGCTTCCCTGAGAGATATTGAGTGGAAAATAATATTAAAAAATTTGCTGATTTAAGCAAAAGATTTGCTAGTGACGACTCCAACTCGGGGTAACCAGCGGAATCCTGTTTTAAATTAAAGGGGCCTCTTCTTGAGGGAGAGTATAAGCCGATTATGGTGCCTGAAACTCTTTTCTAATGGAAACCCCGAGCAGTGAGTGAAGGCCGTATCACACTTGCATTTTTTCCGCATTTTTTTCGAATTTTAAACGCTGAAACGTGAGGAAGGCGAAGTGCGTTTTTTCAAGGTCAGCTGTGGATGTTGAGGAGGAATAAGTGCAAAAACAGCGCATTCTGGCGGAATGCATTTTTATTAAATCGGTCAGGTTAGGGCTCATTTTCATTGAATTGTAACCTCCCGAAGGGTTCTGTTTAGCATTTTTCTTGCGTCGAGGTAAAAATTAGAACGTGTTCTAATTTTCCCAAGTGAGTTTAAAAATGCTCCGCCAGGAAGCGCAATGGTCGAAAAAGCTGACCTTGGAAAAAAAAAAAACACTTCTTCTTCTTCACGTTTAGGCATTAAAAATGCCGAAAAAACGCAGAAAAATTGGGGGGAAAAAATGCTAGTGTGATACGGCCTTGAGTGAGCCCCTACGCCGCGCACCAGCCTATTATCGCTTTTCGCGTCAGACGAGCAGGCAGGTATAGTACGAGGAAATCTAAGCTCGTGCCCAAACTGCACCCACCTGTCGGCTTCAACCTGCTCATCTCCCCGAAATGAATTATTCATTCTTTTATTCGCTTCCAGCTTCACCGACCTGATCAATTCCCAGTAAAACGTACGATTTTTGCGACCAACGTAATTTAAATCCGAGGAAATGAATGTATTTCCGCACAAATTTCTTAAAATCTCAGCGTAGGTATTTCGTGCTGTTCGGCCTTCCCGGAAGGTTATGAGAAGGAAAAGAACATCCCTCGCTCCTTTTTTCTAAAAATCACTTACCAGTAAATCAAAAATAAAATAACGAAAATCATTCACCATTCGCTGTCAAGGAATGACTTTTTACTTCGCACTATTCACATGTATATATACGGATAGATTGTTGTTACACACTTGCGCCAACTGACATTTTCGGAACTCAAAGCTGATGTGCGGGGAGTCATGTGACGGGAAACTTCCAGTGCCAGGTTGCGGGGCGTTTCACATCCTGATCCTGATTAGTGTGAGGATGAGCATAGGACCTGTTGATATATATATATATATATATATATATATATATATATATATATATATATATCTATACATATATACAGGGTGAACACACTTAAGGTGACACAAACGAGTAGAGTCGATTTAAGAGCTCATTTCCGACAAAAAGTGCGCCTTAGACTTTTTTTTTTAGAGTCTTTGTTTCCGAGTTATTCACGACTTAAGATTTTTTTCTCGAGTTTTCGATTGTACGTAACGAAAATGGGCATGTCTCCCCTAATTTACAACAAATAGATACATCGTTGGAAATAACGGTAAATTTCCTATCTCCCTAAGGCGTTTGAAGTCTTTTTACTACAGGTCACGTAAGCGAAACAATGAACTGCAAAAGATAATTTCTCACTTTTTGAAAATTTATGTTTTTTTAAGGTGCGTTAAATATTTTACGAAAATTGTAAAAAACCGAACGGGGTTGCAGAAAAAACTTGCCCCAAATCTCAGCTTTCCAACGGAATCCGACGATTTTTATTTTACTTTGTTAATTGGGGGAGAAAAGTATGTTTGTATGTTTAAAAACGTGGTTTTTTTCTATGAAACCGAGGGTTTTCGTGAAAAATGTTTCTCTAAGAAAATACAAGTATGGGGCTGGTTTCTACGTATTTTTTCACGCTGAATCGAATGGCAACACTCGCAGATCTCTCCAACTCCGTTGCAACCGAGTTTTACACTTAAACAAACCAGTTTTTAGTTCATTTGTTATGCTCAATTTTATGTGTTTTTAAGGGTAAAACTTGTTTAGTTTAAGTGTAAAACTCGGTTGTAACAGAATTGGAGAGATCTGCGAGTGGTACCGTTTGATTCAGCGAGAAAAAATACGTAGAAACCGAGCCCAAAATGTATTTACTTAGAGGGTCAATTTTCACGAAAACCCTCGATTTCATACAGAAAAACCAAACATACAAACATACTTTTCCTCCCAATTACCGAAGTAAAATAAAAATCGATTATACCGTTGGAAAGTTGAGATTCGGGGCAAGTTTTTTCTGCTACCCTGCTCGGGTTTTTACAATTTTTTAAAAATACTTAAAGAAAAAACAGAAATTTTCAAAAAGTGAGAAATTATTGTGTTCAGTTCATTTTTTCGCTTAGATTACCTGCAGTAAATAGACTTAAAATACCTTAGAGAGATAGGAAATTTACCATTCTTTCCAACGATGTATCTATTTTTAAGATTACATCGTAAATTAGGGGGGAAATGGCCATTTTAGTGATGTAAGATCGAAAACACGAAAAAAATCTTATATCGTGAATTACTCGGAAAAAAAGCCTCTAAAAAAAAAAGTCTAACGGGCAATTTTTGTCGGAAATAAGCTCTAGAATTTACTCGTTTGTGCCACCTTAAGTGCGTTCACCCTGTATACAAGCTAACAGAGACTAGACAGTCGCTAGACAGAGTAATAGAACAAAAATTCATCTGCTAGATTAGGCCTCCTAGATAGCAGGCCTACCTATAAAAAGGCAGATGATCAGTCAAACAGAAATCAAATGAACTAATTTAATTAAACATGATTGATAACTACAACTAATATCTACTACAAATAAACCATCGCTCTATTATCATTATGAATGGAATGCGCATTGATTTTCGCTTGAGGGTTGGGGTCAAGGGTAATATACCCCCACATATCCTCAGATGTCGTTACTCAGAGGAAATCCAGCGATATGCTGGACACACTCTCATATTCACTGATGGCTCAAAAACGCCTGATGGTGTTGGCCTTGCTCTATGGAGGCCCAACTTCCAAGTCACCAGACGCCTACCACCTGTTGCGTCTGTGTCACTGCCAGCTATTGGGAGTTGGAAATTATGTGATTTGTAGTGACTCACTGAGTACCATCGAGGCGATTAGGGACACATATTCATATGATCACCTAATACAAAGCCTGCGTGTTTCACTACACTGAGCCACAACATTAGGCACAAACATAACTTTTATGTGGGTGCCAAGCCATGTAGGTATTCACGGCAATGAGTGTGCTGATGCCCTAGCAAGGAGAGCCATTGGTGAAGACTCTATCGAAATGTTGCCTATGCCCATTGATGGTCGAATCTCCTACATGCAGCATAAAGCCAATTCCATCTGACTCGATCAATTGCACGGCGAGGTCACTGGTCTGCATGAAATCCTTCAGGACCTTTGCCCGGTTGACCCTCTCGTGACTGACCTTCCAAGGAGGGACCGAATAGAGGCCAATCGGGTAGCCACTGGCCATACCCGTCTTACTCACATACACCTGCTAGACCCAGTAGCTCATGATGTTGTGTGTGGGAGATGTGGGGGTGATTTGTCTATCCAACACTATTTGGAGGATTGTCCAGCCCTCATGGACCTCTGGGTCCAGCATTCACCACCTCAGTGGGTGGATGTTCCGTCAGGACCAGACAAGGTCCAGTCCCTGTTGGTGTACCCGAAAGCCACTGAGCTTTACAACGAACTGTGATATATTTATTTTTTTTGTGTACATCCAGTCATACCTTTATTTAACTAAGATGTATAGTATTTATCATTATATATTTATCGATAATATTTATGTATTTGTAAGGATCATCTAGTCGTAGTTTAGTTTTTATTACGGGGTATTTTTATCCGCTGAAGGGGTAACAAAGCGGTCCTCGCTGTATCCCTTGTGGCAAAGTGCGGCGACGCCTCTTTTTGCGGGTTATTATTACTTATTATTATTTCTCCTCCTCCGATCTGCCAGTTGAGTCCGTGATGGCGATCCGTTTAGTGACGGCATGGCTCCCCTTAGAATCGTGCCCATTGCAGTGTCCTTTTGACACTCCCCTTTTTGATTGCCGCTAATGAGCTGGGGGAGGGGGGGGGGGGGGGGGAGTAATATTATTTGGCAATAATGATCAAGATATTACACGTAAGTTACATTTGTCCAAAATATGTTTGTATGAGTCGCATGTTACTCAGAAATCTGAGTCAATCCAGAAAAACGCCTCGCAATGGCGGATTCAATGACCTCGAGAGCCGACAAATTTAATTTTCTTCATACCTTGACCTTCATTTTGCGAAGAACTGTTCAATGTTACTCACCCACTGACACACATATCAGAGAAACATCACAGAACCAGCAAGTACTTACGTTACGATAATAAGGATGTATGAATACCATAATTACATAATATGTTCCTTTCTTGTTCACGCTAATTGAAGGCTATTGACGTCATTATTTCACTTTGTCAATACAATTATCCAAAATACATTTCAAGATAACGGGAATCGTCCAAGTCCACCGTCAAAAGTTTTTGTTCGAACAATTCGAAATCTGGCTCAAAAACCACACATTGGCCTGGTATCTTTGAATCATTTCCAATCTACTCCAACAGCTAAAATTTAAGGGTTGAAGTTTCAAGAAGAAAAAACGTTAGTTTTGGTTTATTACTTTAATAATGAACCTTTGTAATCTATCAAAAAAATAAAAAATAATAATAATCTAATTCAATAAAAATAAATAAACAAAAAATAAAATAAATTTTAAAAACTCTCAATATTTGTTGGTTTACTTCCAAGATCGGTACGCAGATCTTGAGGATCTACTCATGGAAAGGACGAGTTCGTTGGCCAGCACTTTTTGAACACATTAAATTGGTCAAATTTCAAAAAATGTGCTAAAAATATCACTAAAAATGGCTAAAAACGGATAAATATTGTTAAATCCATATTTTTTTTTTAGCAGAATTGTAGTGGGGAAAAAAAAAAAAAATCAACTTTGAACTTAAGCATTAAAATTTTTTCCAACAAATTATGCTAAGAAGTGTACTTTATTTTCAATAATATTTGCTGAAAAATGGATTAAAAAAAAAGATAATAGAATAAATAAATAGGTGAATAAAATAAAATTGATAGAAGATAAATAAACAATTTGAATCGCAGAATATTCAACTATTTAGAACAAGTTTTTGGCATGCACATGTTTTAGCCACGGCTCCCGCCCCAAAAGCGACAGGAAAAACGCTGAAAATTATAAAACAATGGTTTATCATTTCTGTGTTAGATAGCCCTTCTACGCAGATCATTTCTCTACAATTATTAAGCCCAGTATGTAATAAATGATCAGAATTTATGGCGCATTTTGCCTCTGAGAAGGGTTTATACTTTTACAGTTCCACGACCTCGCAATTTTACGCTTCACAGTAAAGATGTTTAAAAAAATGGGAAAATGATGCTTGAAGTAATTTACGTTAGTGCATGCGCAGAATGGAGTACCTAATGATTTGAGAAAAATTAAATTGGTAGGGTACAATCTACAGCCTAACTCACAAATTCCCAGAAAATGTAATCAAAATCTGATGAAAACTTAACCTTGTTCTCGGAGTATACTATTGCTCTAGGGGCTAATCAGGTTGAAATTAACATGGAATAATTAAACCATTGTCCTCCAACTATACGCCAAATTTGAGCGGGATCGGACGAATAAGGCGTAAAACAATGACGCTTGAAAGAATTTACGTTTGCGCATGCGCAAAACGGATTAACGATTTGAGAACAGTGGCGGCGCCAGGCAGCTGTGCGGGTGCCCCGCAGGGGTCCCGGGAGGCGCTATCAATTTGTCAGTATTCTTCAGAAAGCTGTGGAGGTTTGATCTAATATTTCCCCTATTCTGAGGATCTGAGGTTATTTTAATTTTATAGGTACTTAAAAATAAATATTTTATAAATAAATATGTATATAAATATTTTCTACACGGTTTTAGTGTTTTAAAGTCTGGGGCCCCGCAAGTATTGAAGTATGAAATCAAACTTTTTAAATCGCGAAACTGCTATGCTACTGCAACTAGATAGACAACACATCCAGAAGTAATTTGGGGCCTTTCAAGAAATATCTACGAGTCCACCTTTTAAACATTTGTATTATTATTTATGTATTTGATTATTACACCAGTCTTCCTGGTTCCTGGGTGACAGAGTGCATACATGCATATAAAAAGGGCCCGCAGGCTTTTGTATTAGTTATATAGATTGAATTTGAACAAATACAGTATTATTAAAAATAAAATTAAATGTTATAAACTACATT
Organism: Adelphocoris suturalis; assembly: GCA_030762985.1. NCBI lineage: Eukaryota > Metazoa > Arthropoda > Insecta > Hemiptera > Miridae > Adelphocoris > Adelphocoris suturalis. Next base: position 62,537,328 of record CM061043.1, read on the forward strand.
TTTTCAATCAAACTTGGTACACGGTGACCGAAACATAAACACTCGGGCAACTAGTGTTTGCGGAAAGATAAGTGCTTTCGAGCATGAGCATGAAAAGTCGGACTGGAATTGTTTGAGGAACTAAAAATATTTCCAAATGTTGTGGAGGAAGCAGACAAGAAAAGCAAGGAAAAAGGCCAACTCAACCAAAGCGGAATACTTAGGGCATTGAAGTTCATCTCGATTAACAACCTGAGTGATATATATCCCAATCTATTCATAGTCCTAAGAATTGTGTTGACCATTCCTGTCACTGTTGCGGCTGCGGAAAGGAGTTTTTCAAGATTGAAGCTTATCAAAACTTACCCCTGCAACACCATGACAAAACACCGTCTTTCTTCACTAGCAATATTGTCAATTGAAAATGAAGTATCACATAGTGATTTTAAAGCTTTGATTGATCGATTTTGCTCATAATAAGAGCAGGAGAGTACAGTTTTAAAAATAAAGTATAAAAAAATAAAGTAATATGTTTATATGTGTATGTAGTAATATGTTTTCATAAATTTCGCTACTTTTTGCCGTAGTTTTAAGTTTTAAAATGTAAACATAAGTTTTACTTTTCAACTGTAAATATAATATTAACATCTGTTAGTTTTTTTCATGATATTATAATTTCTGACATCTGATTATTTGCTGTCTTATTTGTACACTACCCATCCCTCGCTACTTATTTCAAAATAGGTATTGTAATATGAAATATAAAAATATGTAAATACTCGTAAAATAAAATAAATATTTTAATTATGCAACACTCTGTTTTAACTATCATAAATACAAACTATAAAAAAAGATCTTCAGTTCAAAAGAATATCTGCATATTATGTTAATATTAACTCATTTAAATTGAGGTGTCTTCACGGACTAACGTAACGAGTCGTTCACTAAGTAGCCAGGGATATAAAAAAATTAACAATCTTCCAGTACAATAAGTAGAAAACTAATTAGATGAGTTAAGTGAAATCCATAAATAATAACTACAGCTACGCTCTGAAAAATCATGTTGAAGGACAAGGATGGGCGTCGCTTTAATTAGACCTACAGATGATCGCCGTTTAAAAACGAAATGTACTTAGATTTCAGCCTTTCACTAGTGTTTATCCAATTAATTAAATACATTTTTATTTAGAGTTGTGGATGACCATAAGTAAAGCACATAGGTTCTTAGTTTGGACAATTTTTTCTAGGAAATATAGAGATATAACACTGACAAAAAGTACTCTAGAGAGGCTTAAAATGTACAATTTAGCACCTAAATTTTCCGGGGAAGGGCCCCCCCCTAATATCACCTCGCACAGGGCCCCACGGCGGCTAGCGCCGCCACTGTTTGAGAAGTATGGAATCAACAGTGGACCATTTACAGCCTAACCCGCACATTCCCTGAAAATTTCATCAAAATCGGATGAAAACTAGACCTTGTTCTCGAACTACACTTTTGCGCATGCGCAGGAGCTAATAATGATGCAATTATGTTGAAATTAACATGGAATAATTAAACCATTGTCCCCCAACTATGCACCTAAAACTGTTGAAATTAGGCGTATGCGCAATAGCTGCTAATGATTGGATCATGTTGAAATTTCTAGAAAACGCTCGAATTAACCTCTGCCACCTATCCTCCAAATTTGAGCGAGACCGGACCACGAAGGCGTGAGAAAATGATGCTTGATAGAATTTACAGTAGCACATGCGCCAAGTGAAGCAGGTACCTATTGATTTGGGAACAACGAAACTCATAGGGGACCATCTTCACCCTAACCCGCACATACCAAGAAAAATTTCATAAGAACCGGTTAGATATTGTGGGAATTAAGCTTGTCACAAGGATTTGCGGACATACACACAGAAATAGAGAGAGAAAGACACATCCCACCCCTTGCCTAGTTTGAGTATAAATACATCTGTTTCACGAGAGAGTTTACGGCAGTTAAATGCTGACCATCTAAATTCCCAAAGGATCGGGCACACACATAGGAAATGATAAACATCTTTGCTAATTCAAGAAGAAATTATTATTAGCAAATACAAAAACTATTTTTTGGAAATTCTGCAACTAAACTGTTTATTAACAATGCGTGACAACTAAACATTTCATATGTAAATAATTTTGAAATTAACAAAATAATTAATGGGGTTTCCCTACATTTACTCCCCCTCCAGGAACGACTCCGGTTAATAAAAATAAACTTTGGTTAAATCGTGGTTTCGAAATCGCACGTTTTTGTTCTTCTCCATTCTCTTCGAATTGTTAAGTTTCCTGGAGGATGTTCCGCTTGTTCTTGAAATTTTCGGTTCTTCTGTTGTTAGTTCACTTTCTTCTGGTGGTATCTGATATGCTGGTTTCAATCTATCTATTGAGACATTATTTTCTTTGTTTTTTATTTGTAGTGTAAAGTATTTATCTTCTTTCTTCAAAACTTTAAATGGTCCTTCATAGGTTGGTTCGAGCGATTTTTTTACTCTATCAACTCTCACGAAGACGTGAGTACAGTGTATCAGATTCTTGTGGATAAATACGGTTTTTGATGTTTTATTTTGAATCGGAACAGGTTTTATCAAATTCATGCATTTTTGCAATTTGTTAACAAATGTTTCTGGATCAGACTGAATTTTGCTTTCAACGAAAAATTCGCCAGGAAGTTTTATGGATTTTCCGTAGGTCATGTGGGCGATTGAGCTGTTGATGTCTTCTCGCAATCCTGCCCTAAGACCAAGAAGAACTGTTGGCAATGAATCTGTCCACTTAATTGAATTGTGTGCCTTTATTGCTGTTTTCAACGTTCTGTGTTGTCGTTCTAGCTTTCCGTTAGCTTGAGGATGCCATGCAGTTGTTTGATGAAATTTGATACCACACAATTCTGTTAATTTTTTGAATAAAGATGATTGAAATTGAGCTCCACGATCTGATAGTAATTTGGAAGGTACGCCAAATCTTGTTATCCAGTGATTGTAAAATGTTTTCGCTACTGTCTCGGCTGTAATGTTAGAAATGGGAATTGCTTCCATCCAGTTGGTGAATCGGTCAATCATAGTCAGTATGTACGTGAATCCATCTGAAGGTGGTAACGGTCCCACTATATCAATGTGGACAAAACTGAACCGTTCGTCTGGCTCTTGAAATGAACTTAATGGGGACTTCGTGTGTCTTGAAACTTTGTTTTTCTGACAAGCGATGCAAGCTTGTGTCCATTGTTTAATGTCCTTATTCATACCTGTCCAAATGTACCTAGGCGTTATTTGTTTCACAGTATTTTTGACGCCTGGATGAGCCATGTTATGAATTAGTTGAAAAATTTGGAAACGAAAACTTTTTGGAATGAATGGTTTTATATTTTCTGTTGATATGTCGCACCATAGTTGTTTTCCTGACGGTAATGAATAACTTTTGAATTTCAAGGTTTGGCCATTTTTCTTTAAATTTTCAAGTTCAATGTCATTTGTTTGACTGGCAGCTATTTTGTCCAAATCTAAGACTGTGATAGCTTCCAACCTGGATAAATTATCAGCCACAATGTTTTCTTCACTCATGATGTATTGAATGTCGGTACTGAATTGTGATATATACTGTAAGTGTCTCTGTTGTCGTGGTGTAGCTTTTTCATTTCTTTGTTTGAAAGCAAAAACTAATGGTTTATGATCAGTGAAGATTGTAAAATTTGTACCTTCGAGAAAATGTTTGAAATTTCTAACTGACAAATAGCAAGCCAAAAGTTCTCTGTCGTATGTAGAATATAATTTTTGTGTATCGTTCAATTTCTTAGAAAAAAATGCAATAGGTTTCCATCCATCTCCTTCATATTGCTGCAAAACACTTCCAATAGCGAAATCACTGGCATCAACGACTAATGACAAAGTGAAATCGGGGTTTGGGTAAGTAAGTAGAGCAGCATTTGGTAACTCTTGTTTACATTTGTTGAAATTTTCCATTGCTTCTTTAGACCAAATAATTTTCCTATTGTCTTTTTTTTTTTGCTCCTTTTAAATATTCATGTAAAATTGCTTGGGTTTCTGCTGTGCCTTTCAAATATTTTCGATAAAAATTAAGCATACCAAGAAATGTACGTAACTGGTGAATTGTTTCTGGTAGCTTATAGTCAGTTATTACCTTAACTTTTGAAGGCAGTGGCTTTGAACCTTTTGGTGTGATCATGTAGCCTAAAAACTCAAGTTCTTCTTCACCAATGACAGATTTAGGAACATTTATTCTCAGTCCGTATTTGCTTAGGCGACCACACACGATTTCTAAATGTCTCTGATGTTCCTCTGAAGATGAGGAAGAAATCAGTAGATCATCTAAATATGGAAACACAAAATCAAGACCTCTAAAAACTTCATGAACGAATCTTTGAAAAGTAGCGGGAGCATTTCTTAAACCAAATGGCATAACATTGAATTCATAAAGCCCAAATGGGGTGGTTATGGCTGTTTTTGCTTTATCTTCTTCTGCTACAGGTATCTGATGGTAAGCCTTGAAAAGATCAATTTTGGAAAATATTGTTTTATTTTTGAGCATGTACTGGAAATCTTCTATTCTAGGCAGTGGATAACGATCGGGAACAGTACAATCGTTCAATCGCCTATAATCTCCACATGGACGCCAGGTTCCACCTTTCTTTGGAACCATGTGAAGCGGACTAGCCCATTGTGATTTAGATGGTCTTATTATACCTGTTTCAAGCATGTACTGAAATTCTTCTTTCGCTAATTTCATTTTTTTAGAATCTAGTGGGCGTGGTTTACGATATATTGGTTGTCCTTGAGTGTGAATATAGTGTTTAACGTCGTGTTCTATTTCACTTGGTACCCAATTTGGTTTTGTTAATTCCGGAAACTTGTTGAAAATATGTGCAAATTTTCGGTATGAGGTCATTGTACTAACTATGATGTTTTCAGATATTGATGAAATTTCCCCTTTACAAAATAAGTTAGTTTCACCATCTATGAGTCGTTTGCCTTTTAAATCAATTAGTAGGTTAAACTTTTTTAGAAAATCAGCTCCTAGTATGCCTCTTGCTGTTTTTGCTACAATAAATTGCCATTGGAATGTACGGCGAAGACCTAGATCAATGTTCATATTTTTCATTCCATATGTTGGTATTTCAGTGTTGTTGGCAGCAAACAATTTATAATCAGTTTTTGATGGAACGCTGGTTTTGGATGGTGGAAGGATTGACACTTCAGCTCCACTATCTACTAGGAATCGAAATCCTGTTTTTCCTGCTAACAACGAATAATCTAGATTTGCAGCTATTGTCATTAAACTCAGCAGTCGAGCTCGCTGCTACTTCGACTGCTGATCCCTGTTTTCCGAATCATTCCAACTACAAGGTGGTTTACATTTATCAGGGTAACAACGGCTACCATATACAAAATGAAAATAGCAGTATTTACCTTCTGGATTAAACTTGTTACGAGATTTACTCCTACTTCTGTTCTGCATAAATGGACTACGGCTTCTGGAGCGAGATCTTGAATTGAGTGCTTCAATTTGTTTTGTCAGTAATGCGATTTGAGCAGTGAGAGTAGTTAGTATTCCAGCTGGAACAGTACTGTCAGTACTGGTGTTCTTCTGTTCTGTTTTTGTCTTGTTGAATGATGTAATGTTCGTTATGAGGATTTATTTCTGTTATTCTGTCTACCATAATAGCTAACTTTTCTCAATTTTCGTCACTTACTATGAGAATGTTTTTAATTGAGTTAGGTAATTTATCAAGCCAAAGTGTTTTTAATACCTTTTGCGTATTTCTGAACCTGCTAATGACTGCATTTTTCGCAAAAGTTGACTGGGTTTCATGTCTCCAACCTGTCATTAATTTTTTTGTTTGCTTGTCTTCACTTTCTTTGAATATATTAAGAAGCCTTTTTTTCGCAGCAGTGTATTTTGCAGCTTCGTCACTAGTAATTATGTCCCATATATTTTCAAGATACCTAGTGTCTAAATTTGCAACTAGTTGATTAAACTTACTGGTCTCCGACCTGATTTTTTCATTCCAAAATGTGGCCTCTATTTGAAAAAACCAGATTTCGGGCTTTTCCGCCAAGAAAGGAGGAAGTTTTAATCGAACAATATTCGCTTCATCATTGTTGTTTGTGGTTGGTGTTCTTCTACGACTTGATTGTCCGTCATACTTAATTTCGATCAATTCCGATATCAGATTTCAATTTAGATTTAAAACGTCGAAATGTCACCACTTTGTAATGCTAATTTAAGATGAAATTATTATTAGCAAATACAAAAACTATTTTTAGCATGAATATGCTTTAGCCGTGACCTAACTACCGAAAATGTCCCACGAGAGTGCAACGAAAGTAGGCCCAATAATTGTGATGATTTCCGCTTACAACCGAGTCGTTGCTAGGGATATGATACTTCGTCGTTTTTCATCCCACAAAATTCGTTGACCATTCGTTCGAAAGCTCTCGATTTATCCAACCATACTATATTAACTACTGCGAAGTGCGTGGCCAACATGCTGAGTTATGAGCATGGTTATATGAATAATTGTTTATTCATATAACAATTATTGATATTGTGAACATGATTGCAACCGCTTGTTAATTTCTGATGATTTCATTGAGCTGGTGTTTCGATTATGTGATTCATAGCAGGTGATCCGAATATTGCGAGAACGGTTAGATTTGTGAAGCGGTGGTTAAATTATTTTAATAGGTAATTTCTATACTTTACACTATAGGAAGCTGTAATTTCGTATGTAGCCTCTTTAGCCTCTTTCTATAATAAAGTGAATGTTTACTCGCGAGTTTCTATTAGGAGATCATCATCTCACAAGAGCTCAATCGTCGTGATCATTTCTATAATAAACTGAATGTTTACTCGCGAGTTTCTATACATCTTCACGTTCCCACAGGTTGCATAGGGAACATTCTTCTCTTGGGCTTGAACTGAATGGCCTTGCATTCACGCTCAGCAATTCGCAGCACCATTTTACACGCCGGCGAGCTTCTTACAATGCCAAACTCTCCTGTTTAGAGAAACTGGCGAACTTTACTTGAGGATCTAATTCCCTATATAGGGTATACGTCTCAAAATCACACATTCTATACCTGAAACCGATTTTCTCTAATAACTTCGATGATCTTGTGTGTTTGGGTGATTCTCAGTAGAAGGGCATATTTCATGAAACTGGTATGATTTGAGTGCTGGAATGAATCTAGTTTTCCTTGGTCACCCTACATCATCTAGGCTTTGAGCTAACACAGCATATTCCCTTGTAAACTTATATGAAAGTCAAAATTTTCACGTTGAAAATGAAATATTTCAGTCCCATGGGTGAATCCAGTTGTGATTTACAATACTCAACTTTCAAAACTAGGCCAAAAACATAAAATGAGGAAAAAAATCCTTCGAATCCAGTTTTTGAATACTTTCATCGGTTGTTTACACAGTTACCAATTTTTTAAAAACCAGAAAACAGAAACTAGAAAAACACTCAGCACCATGGGTCTATCGACCTAATAACCCACAGCCTTGCATCTCCGGAAATGTGGACTTTTTTTGGTGCTGTTTTGTAAAGGCTGCTGCGCTTTTCGGATCAGCTTTCACGTCAGTTCTAGCCCAACGGTGATCAAATGCAGTTCGTCGGGGAATATTTTAATTCAGTTCAGGCCATGCTTCCAAGTTTCTGTGATTATGGTTTACATTTAAAATCTTATTTTGTGTTTCCTGAAGCAGTTTTCATGCTGATTATGAGGACGATATTATTTAGTTGGCTTAATTAACTGAATGATAATAGGGTTGGAAGTTCATGAATTCAGTCCTAGAGAGAATTTGAAGACTCCAGAGTTTTGCAGAATAAGTTAGGACTGAGGTTTGGGAGGAAGAGGTTCTGGATGGAAACTAGGCTTCAAGACCTTGATTTTCTTATTTTTCCGGGTAATTTCATGTAGTTTTTAATGAAACGCACTTGTCCCTTATTTGAAAACGCAAATGCCCCACCGTAAAAAAAAGGGGGTCAAGAACGTTTTATTAATTTACTGCAGCAATTTTTGTAGCCTTCAAGTTATCAAGTGCGCAGTTCAAACAGAAACAAAAGGTTGAAATATAAACAGTGGAATAAACAGGAAAGGAAGGGTTTTAAGACAAGAAAACCATTGAAAACTGTACCTCCCTCAGATTCACACTCTGATATCGGACGAAGGCTTCGCGGAAAATGGTTCCAATTACGCTTATTTGTTCACTGAGGAGGATAAAAATTTTTATCAGGTGATCGTAAACACCTGTTCTATAATTTTCTAAGAAACTTATTAGATTACAGTGGCCTCAAAGCGAAATAAAACGAAGAGAGGCCGTTGCCCCCAAAACGCGCTTGCCACGCCTGACCCTAATAGTTTTCATCTGAAGAACGAATTTGAAAATATAAGTTTTGAGAGCTCGCATTTTTCTGAAAACTGGAAGCTGAAAATTGCCCTTCTACTGAGAATCACCTGTTCATGATTTTGTCCAATATTTTAGCAAAATATGACATTATGGAAATCGGGCGGTAGTTAGACGGATCAGCTATTGCGCCTTAGAGGTTTGACAGAGTTCTATAAGAGAAGTGCAAATGTTCGTGTTTTAAAATTTCTGTTTGATAATAATATTAATTTGTCATTCTTTCAGAATTTGTCAAGTTTTAACAAGATGGTACAATTATACATTTAAGTTTAGATATCCTTCTTTTCAGTGAATTTTTGTTTTTCATGGAAATTTATATCGAATTTAGTGTTTTAGTGCTTTTCATTCTTCTTTAATTAAGCTTTCGAGAATTTTTGTTATTTGGTCGTAAGACGGCTATGCTTGAATTTGGGACTCCACCAGATAGCACAAGTTCTTAGGATCTTATTTTCTGGTGGGCGTCAGTTGTTTTCTTATTTACCTATAAGTCGTAGGTACTGTCAACAATTTTCAGTATAATTTGGGATTTGAGTAATTGGTGCGTTTTGTATATTTTGACATGACTTTGGTCTGGGGGGTCAACCAAAAATTTCCGTCACGCAAAATTTGTGTCACAATTTCAGTGTTTTTCACGTACAACCCAGCCGTTGCTAGGGGAATAGAACTTCCGCAGTTTTCATCGCACAGAAATCGTTCGCCACTCGTTGGAAAGCGCTTGATTTATGTGATAAATGTTCACATCTCAAGCTACCAATTTCCCCCTCCTTACGTACCTGGCTACATTCCTAAACTAAGTTGATTGGACTATAAACAATTTTAATAAGCCGGTTACAATATTCTTAACGTAAAGCAATAGCATCATTTACTCCACTCCATAGGAAACATTTTCATCCTCTTGACAACAGTCGACTGTTAACAACAACTCATTGTAGTGGCTTCTCTCCACAGTTATTTTAAACATTTCTATAAGTAAACCGTTGTTTTGTTGGAATTAGTCGGGATGCGGCCCAGGGATTTGTTTAAAGTTAAAGGATTTGTTTACAACTCTCGAGGACAACCGTTATGAAATCCCCAATCAAAGACATATCTATGTAACATGGTATCTGCTTGTAAAGCAGATAGTGGAACTCGTTTACGAGTTGTTTCTTTTCTTGTATAAATGTAGTTTATATGTATTATTTTGATGCCAATAAATAAATAAATAAATTGACGGTGGCGTCATTTGCGTATTGACGGAAACGGAATTGTCGCCTCACTCAGGGGAGCGCTCTCTGGATCGCCGGTCGCCCTACAATTGCGCTCCAGCGGGCGCCCAGACCACACGGAAACCCCGTGGGAAAACCCTTTGTTTCGGTCGCGGGCGTCGCGATGAGACGTTCGCCGCCTTCAGGTTCAAGGGCAGCTGGAGGGGCGGATTCGCTCAAGGGTTGGGGGAGGGGCGGATTCGCTCAAGGGTTGGTGGAGGGGACCCTTTTATACTCCGACGACTTCAATCCCGGCCGTCACCTTTCGTTTTTGTGTTGATACCTCGAGTGGATTACGTCCTTTTCCCGCCACCACCGCTGCACAAGTGAGTCTCGTCGTCAATGAATAAACTATCAATATATTCAGCTATGAATAAAATGAATGAATGATGTATGAAAAGGATGAAATTATTCATCCCTCGAAGGGAAAACAACAACAAGCCTCAGTCACCCTTCCGTCGCACAGTGGTCCAGAAATCACAATGTCGGATCAAAATTATTTTATTGGCTATTCTTATAGGAAATTTTGCGCTGATTCCGAATATACCACATGTTTCTATACCTGAAACTGCTCTTTTACGTAGGTATTTATTAAAAACCTCTTCAAAACACGTTTATCATCATATTTTACGTTTTAGCAGCCATAAATGACGTTCAAAACAATTAGTGTACAAGAGAAAAGTTGTAGAGAATGAAAATTAGCGTCGATTGGTCGCTGGAAAAAATAAAAAGGAACATATTGTATTTAAAAGTTTTACGAACCGGGAAATACCGCCTATTAGCATATCAAAGGTCAAACTTAACATTGATTCGAGTTCCTTAAACAGGAAAAGTTGTAGCTAATCAAATTCTAAGTCTAATAGTTACAACGAACCTAAGTCTAACATATCTGGAACCTTTTATACTTCGACTTCAATCTTGTATATTTGACATTTTTAAGGCGTCCCTCTGAAGCTAGGATCCGTCAATAGAGGGACGACCTAATGGAATCGATCTAGGGGGTGTGGGACAATCCAAACATTGCTGAAAAATGCTATATATATATATATATATATATATATATATATATATATATATATATATATATATATATATCTATCAAATGAAACTTCGTACTGACCAAATGAAACCTCTTTTCAACCAAGTGAAAATTTTTTTCAAACAAATGAAACCTAATTTCATTCAAATGAAACTTTTCGGTCCACCATACTGCTAATCACCGCGACAGACTGCTCCAACTTCGTGATGACATGATTCTTCTGGACACCCCTTCGGGGCCCTTCTGGAGCAGCTTCTGGACACCCGCGTCACTAAATTAATTTGTGGTGCCTCTGTATTAACGAATCAAAATCAGTAATAAAATGTAATTTTTCCCTGGATGATTCGAAGAAGTTCCATTTGATTGAAATAAAGGTTCCATTAGTTTGAAAAAAAAGTTTCATTTGGTTGAAAAGAGCTTTCATTTTGATTGGTACATGGTTTCATTTGGTAGGTACAAGGTTTCATTTGACTGACAAATGCTATATATATATATATATATATGTGTGTGTGTGTGTGTGTGTGTGTGTGTGTGTGTGTGTGTGTGTGTGTGTGTGTGTGTGTGTGTGTGTGTGTGTGTGTGTGTGTGTGTGTGTGTGTGTGTGTGTGCGTGCGTGCGCGCGCGCGAGTGTGACCTATTTTTTTGTGGACCCTACCCAAGCCACAATTCTCAATCGACTTTCGAGGTTCTTTCTATGTTCGATCCAAATTTCGGTCTTGTTGTGCAACAAACCCCGGAAATTGTATGCTCATGATAGAGAAGGGAGAATGAAGGAGTTAAAACCGAAAAAACGTATTTTTTCGACAAATAACCGATTTTTGTGGTTCTAATTTTGTTTGATTTCGTTCTTAGCTTAGTTTTTGGGAATTTTTTACTGTCGTGGTGGGGGGTAGAGGGGATTTTTCCAAGTGCTGCCCCAGCTATCGACCGATTCTTATGATTCTTATTTTGTTCCATTGCGAATTTGATATAGTTTCGGGACGTATGCCTGGAGATTCAAATTTCATCATTGGAGGTGGTGAAGATTTTCGTGGTTATTATTTTTTATCAACCATTGAATTCGATTTTGTTTTGGAACGTACATCAGGAACCTTATATACTTCGACTTCAATCTCGGCGTCACCTTTCGTTTTTGTGTTGATACCTCGAGTGGATTACGTCCTTTTCCCGCCACCACCACAGTACTTACAAGTTAGTCTCGTCGTCAATGAATAAACTATCAATATATTAGCTATGAATCAAATGAATGAATGATGTATGAAAAGGATGAAATTATTCATCCCTCGAAGGGAAAACAACAACAAGCTCCAGTCACCAAACCGTCGCACAATGGTCCAGAAATCAAATCTGTCGGATCAAAATTATTTTACTGGCTATTCTTATAGGAAATTTTCCGGGAATATTCCCCATGTTCCTCTACCTAAAACTGCTCATTTTCGTGAATACCTACAAAAAACCTTTTCAAAACACGTTTTTCAACATATTTTACGTTCAAGCAGCCATAAATAACGTTCAAAATAATTAGTCTACAAGAAAAAAGTTGTAGAGAACAGCCATTGGAGCTAGGGCAGCTTCCCTATATCCATCACTATTTGTCTACCATTTGTGAGGTCTGAACAGAATCAAAAGGAGTCAAAAGTTAATTGCCTTTTAATAAAACGTTAATTTATAAACTTATTTTTAAATAGTTTAAATACCTTTTTTGCACCCATGGGTACGCTCATTCTATGAAGACTTGAAAATGTATCACTGTGTTGCGGATTTGTATGAAAGCGGATTTAAAAGAGTTGATTAGGATAGGTTTCTGAAATTTTCATGTATTTGCACACAACCTTGAAAAGCATTACTTTAAGACCGACAGATTTTGGATGTGACAAAATTGTTTGATAATTCTCGCTTACAATCGTTGCTACGGACCTGCATCTTTGTCAATTTTTATCGTACGAAAACCGTTCACCAGTCATTGAAAAGCTCTTGATTTGTCAGAAACATCAGCAGATCACACGCTGCCAATTTTCCCCTCCATACATTCCTGAGATGCACTAGTAACGAGTTTGATGTTACGTTCGGGCTTAGTTATTTATTAAGCCTCCAAATCACCATCCTCCTTGTTTGAAGCACAAACGATTACAAGACAGGTGCGTAATTAGTGCCCCTGAGGCTGATATCTTCAATAATCGACCCACGGTTCTGAAATTCGGAATGCAGCGCCTTTGGGACTTCTAGGATACGATTGCAAGGCACGGAGGCGCACTGGTAAGCTGAGGGACTGAAATTCGGAATGGAGTTTTATATTAAATTTGATCACAGTTTTGTGCTCAAGGTGTTTTTAGGACCTCCCTCTAAAGCTAGGCCAGATAGGGGAGACTTCGCCTTCAGAGTGGACGCCATTAGAATTGATTCAGGAGGTTAAGATAACTCCAAGCATGAAAGAAAAATAACGATTACGAATTAGTTTCAGATCATTATAGCTCATAACCCGTGAAAAACCATCCCCTATTGCCATTGCTCCCATTGTTAGCTTCAAATTCAACGAAGGCCCACGTAACATTTTAGGTATCAGGTGTTATGTGTTAGGTATCACGTATCATTTCACGTATGAAGCCAGGCATCCTGAAAGAATTAAGCATTTTAATTTCTCCCTTGATGGGAAAAGCAAAAGATCATGGATATGTTTAGTACCTACTGCTTACCAGTAGGTACCTACTACTCAATTGTATAGCAACCATGTAGTGCTTGTGCCTTCTTTTCACAACATTATTCCATTATGGTTACAAAACAATATTAGTTTATAACTTAGAGTAATAAATCAGCATTCCTTGACACTAAAATGGCTTAGAGGTCATAAGATGTGTTAAATTGAGAGCATTCCAAAACGTGGCGAACGATTTTCCGACTATGAAAACTATGGGAGTTACTCTTCCCTAGTAACTTATTGGTTGTACGTGGAAAATCAATAGAAATTCTACTTAGCCTACACTTTTCGACTTAATAATAATCTAAAGTGCCGGAGCGTTGCATTTTGTGTGGAGAAAAAAAAGCGCGAAAAATTCCTTGACCCCCAGCCAAAAGACATATCCATGTCAAAACTTAGGAGGTGTATGTTTGTGTCTGCGCCCAATTTTGTCGACGCTGACCAGTCTCCAATGCTTAGCCGATTCCAATGATTTTAGTCCAATATTTTAGTCCAATTGTTCAACAAACCTTAGAAATTGTGAAGACACGTCGGAATGGAGGGAACGGAGGCCGTAATGCTGAAAAAAAAAAAAAAACCTATTTTCTTTTAAACGAAGTTGACCATATATAGGTATATTGTATTAAACATCGAATATAGTCATTGCTGCCTCCGCATCCTTTTTCCTTATTTATTGATTTTTACTGTTTAGTTATTGATCTAGATTTGCAACAAACCTCGGAATTGTGGAATTAGCCGATGGGAGAAGGTAATTACGGTTCCTTTCAAGCACTGCCCAAGCTACCCAATTTTGAGATTTTTGTTTGTTCAATTTTTTTTTAGTAGATTGGAGGCATATTTCAACAGTTTCAAATTTCATTATGAAAGAAGGTGAATGAAGCGGTAATTACTCATAAATCGTAATTCAATTATAGTATGTTTCACGTTATTGTTTTTGTTAGTACAGTGGAACCTGGATAATTCAAACTTCTTTAATTCGAAATCTTCTTCAATTCGAAAATTTCTCTTAGTCCCTAGCATTGTGTATTCAAACAATGCTAAAAAATCGTGGATAATTCGAATTTTATTTTGGATAATTCGAATTTTCGGCGTGCTTAGCGGGTTGGTTTTCTGATGATTTCCGCTTACAACCGAGTCGTTGCTAGGGAAATGGGACTTCGTCGTTTTTCATCCCACAAAATTCGTTGACCATTCGTTCGAAAGCTCTCGATTTATCCAACCATATTATGTTAACTACTGCAAATTGCGTGGCCAACAAGCTGAGTTATGAGCATGGTTATATGAATAATTGTTTACACACAGGTGATGGTTCTCAATAATTGATATTGCGCTGGTGTTTCAATGATTTGATTCATAGCAGGTGATCCGAACATGATTGCCTAACCGCTTGTTTGTAGATATCTGATGATTTCATTGAGCTGGTGTTTCAATGATTTGATTCATAGCAGGTGATCCGAATATTGCGAGAACGGTTTGATTTGTGAAGCGGTGGTTAAATAATTTTAATAGGTACCTAATGTCTATACTTTACACTCTAGAATGCTGTAATTTCGTATGTAGCCTCTTTAGGACATTTACTTGATGATGCCCAGGGTCCGGATCAGATGAGTGGCTCTTAAAGCTAATTTCTATACTTTACACTCTAGAATGCTGTAATTTCGTATGTAGCCTCTTTAGGACATTTACTTGACGATGCCCAGGGTCCGGATCAGCTGAGTTGCTCTTAGAGCTTGCATACGAGTCTGCAACTAAAGACATAAAATGTCCCAATGTGTTGCAGACTCGTATGCGAGCGTTTCTGATGATTATCGAGTTTTACCATTTAGAAGAAAATGTGATAGCATCTGATTTCCAATAGGACTCCAATGTTAGTTTTGTATTACGTTTCATCGCGTTTTATAATAATTTTTTTCAATTTACTTTGGAAGTAAACAACCGTTTAACAAACACTCACGATGAAATTAAATGAACAAAGTTCTTTCAATATTCTTTGCAAGTGAATGTTTTGTATCTACTTTCATCCCACAATACAACCATAACGTACAAACTTAATTTCATTTTTATAGATGTAGATTAGGTACGCGTTTATATGTAATTTCGTTGTTATCTCTTCCTGCCTACATCTTCCTGCGTTCATTTCTACTATTCTTACTGAGATCTTAGTAAGAGCATTCCAAAAAGGAGCTATATGATGCGTATCTGACCAGTAATAAGGCTATTGAAATTCATTTGCACGATGACGTCACGGTCCCCGTCCGTCTGTGGGAAACTCACAGCTCCCTTGCACTACTACGCCACGCGTGATCTTCCAACCCATCTGTTGGTCAAACTACACGGTTTTTTTTTAAATCAAAATTGCTGCCTGGGAGTTTTCAAGTGCACTGAATCCGAAGCTGATCTCAAAATTGTTAAACTTCGACACTACCAACTGGAATGCACGTTAGTATGTCTTCTGCAGTTTAAAGTTCGTAGGGATTAGAGTAAATATTAGTTTATTATCTTCAATAATGAACCTTTGTAATCGACCAAGAAAAAACAATTTTTAACGCTCATTAAAAATATTGTTGGGTTACGTTTCAAGATGCACAGAATCTAAAAATCGAATATAAATAAACCCGTATATCCGCCGTGATCTACAATGAGCTATTCTCCAAAACTACTGGGTCAATGGTTATGAAATTTGGCTGAAAAATCATACGTCATCGGCATGAATTTTGATCAACCCTAAAGGGTGGTAATCTAGGGCTGAAATATTGGAAAATCGAGATCACGGAAACTTTCAAGGCAACAGTAATGTTTTGGTTCCGAGTTTGCTAGGCAGCGGAAGCTTTGTTTTCACTTTCGAAACGAAAAAAAATTTTGAGCTCTAAAATCGAAATTTCTACTCAAATGTTGCGTTTCATGGCCTCCTGAAAAAATTTAGTTTTGTGTCTGTATGTCCGTCCGTCTGTCTGTCCACATTTCCTTACCACAGTTATAACTTCCTCAATTTCAATTGGATTTCAATGAAATTTGCAGGAATAGTGCGGTTTTAGCCCTAGATGGTGCAGGTGTTTGTCTGTCAATATTTCCTTACCACAGCCGTAACTTCCACAATTTATATCGGATCTCGATGAAATTTTCAGGAATAATGTGGGTTTAGCCCTTTGTAGGTGGTCCCCTATTAGTTTCATGATGATTGTATCAGCGGTACGCTCTGCGCATGCGTGATAGTAATTTTCTTGTGATAGTCATGTCCGTCAAAATTGATCAGATTTTAGTCAGGTTTTCAAAGATGCTGCGGGGAAGGTCCTTTGAAGTCCCTTACGACATTCATTATGATTGAATCAGCGGTACGCTGTGCGCATGCGCGAGCCTGTCTTTCTATTCTCCTTGCCTCAGCCACCACTTCCACAATTTTGATCGGATTTCAATGCAATTTTCAGGAATAGTTTCATTTAGCCCTAGATGGTCCCCTATTAGTTTCATGATGGTTGAATCAGCGGTACGCTCAGCGCATACGTGAACGTAATTTTCTTGTGACAGTCATAAGTCCGTCAATCTTGAACAGATTTTATTCAGGTTTTAATTTTTGGTTGCCCAGCACTATATCGTCATGATCATGGTGAACCGGTCATTTCTGAAAATCTAATTGCGACATACTGTAAAGACCACGAGGAAGCTTCTGTGCAAGGTCCTTGTCAGTGTATTTTTTGTCATTTTCATATGTTTTCCCAAGAAATCGAGTGAAGTCATCCTGAAAGCCCTACGATTTTCCGTTCTCTCCCTACATAAGTTAACGGAGCAGCGATTTTTCAGGGGAACTAACTAAGTTTCATCAATGACCACTAGATAGTGTTTGGATTGCAGCAAGCGATCATTACGCGGCATACTTGCCGTTGCCGCGGTTTTGCCAATTCGCAGCACTGCATCATCAGCTCGTGTAAGGAAAGTTTAGGTGTGTTATCTAATTTTATTAATTTCTCCTCAGTAGGTATCTACATCTTTGCAGACACTTTATTTACCTAATGATTCTTTTAATACCATATACAGGTGTTCTGCGGAGAAGAGCTATACAATATAGAAATAATAAGCCTCTGTGTAGTAATTTTCAGCTCTTTTACGTCAGAATTTAAGAAAAATTATTAATAATTTTTTTACCAAGGTCCAATGCACTGTAATTGTAGTGTGGTCTGACGTCAGTAACATGGAATATCCCCCTTAATTTATTATCTATTGTTAGTTTTAAAACATTAGTGCAATCTCCAATTTGTTTCGTTATCAAGTAGGGGCCCTCAAACTTATCCACAAAATTCCCAGTAAGTCCTTCTATTTCCCTGCTAATTGGGCCTGATTTGACAAGAAACAGGTCATTAACTGAAATGTGGACACCGACCTTTATCACATCGCGTCATTCCCTTGTCATGTATCAATTTACTAATATTTTCTATGATAAAGGAATGAGTTATTACGGAAGGCAGTAGTGTAATTGAAATCCTTCCCCGCTGCCTATACGGGTTTTTCGTAACGTTTCTTCATTTGGACAGTACAAATTATAACTTTACAAAAAATGGCCTTTACTGTCCTTAAATTGCATTGTCTCAGTTCGTTCGGCGTCGATTTTCATAACATGAACCGGATCTACGACAAGAAGATCCGAATAACGCGTTGGTTGCCCATTGTAGATCTTTAGTACTTACAATGGACTTCAAAAATTTCAAAATTGTAGGAAGAGAATCCAATTTGCAAAACTGAATATTTTTAGAAATGGTTAAGATGAAAAATTCAAATTCAATTAACTTCCGAAATGAAATTAACTTAAATAAAATTTACTCGTATTTGATTGAGGGAGACTAAATTTATAATATCCTAACTCCGAAAATAGCGAATACGGATGAAATATTTTTACGTTTTATAAAAATATTTTTCTCGAAGTGCTGGCCAACAAAATCATCCTTTTATTAGGAAAACTTCATTTTTCTGTGCAGGAGCGGATTTTTAATTTCATTGAGCTTGTGTTTCGAATCCTAAGGAGAGTTATCGAAAACGGAATGTCATATATATATAATTTCTATAATATAATTTCGTTTGTAGCCTCTTTAGGACATTTACTTGACGATGCTCAGGGTCCGGATCAGATGTGTGGCTCTTAAAGCTAATTTCTATGCTTTACACTCTAGGAAGCTGTAATTTCGTATGTAGCCTCTTTAGGACATTTACTTGACAGGATGATGTGTGGCTCTTACTCAGACCAGGTCTACCAAACTGCAGGCGTCGATTCTAGAGCTCATTTCTGATCGAAAGTTCCTCCTAGAAATTTTAACGCTCAGTTTTTTCGTGTTTCCGTCCTTTTGTCACTCAAACGTCATAACTCCCTTAATTTGACGTGTAAATTCAAGTTTGAGGATACCTATGGAAAGACCTTACATTTTCTTTCGGATAGATGCCTGACCCGTTTTGAGAGTTAGGGTTTAAGATATGGAAAAGCCCTCTGAAAAGCAAATGTTACCTAATTTGGGAAACCTCGAGTTTTTTCAATCAGGGATTGATCTATGACAACCAATATTTTTCATGATGGATAAACGATAAAAACTGCGCCAAAATCTCCCCTTTTCAACGGTGTAGTCAATTTGACTTTTACTTTGCTAATTAGGGGAAAAATCTATGTTTTAATGTTGAAAAACTCTTTTTCAACACACTCTTTTTTCCACTGTAATCGAGGGTTTTCCTGAAAAATGACCTTCTATGAAAATACGAGCTTGGGATCGGTTTCTACGTCGAAATCGAATCGTTTTCTTGGAGGAACTTTCGATCAGAGCATTAGATTCAACTCCAGCAATTTGGTCTGTTCTGTGTACACCCTGTAATATATATATATATATATATATATATATATATATATATATATATATATATATATATATATATATATATATATATATATATATATATTAGGGTGCGCCCAAATTTTTTTTTTGAGGGTGCGCCCAAATTTTTTTTTTTTTCTGGGGGCTATAATGGCCCCTCTGAAAAGTTGCCTTTTTATGTCAAGAATAAGTGGTTAAAATTCTTTTTAAATTGGTTCTGACGTGCCAAGCCTTTCAACATTTGACTATAATGGAAGGACTGCAGAGGTTTGCAACTCTTGGGACTATGGTTGGTATGAAGAAGATGGGGGAGGTTCTCGGTGTACCTTTCCGTGCTGAATCCAGTAGTATGAGTCTCATGAATTTATGACTCCCATCATTGAACCTGAGGAATTTTTATTTCTGTTGATGTTATATGCAATGTAAATTATTTTCTTCATTAGCTTTATTTGATAGTGGTTGACTAGTAAGACAGCAATTATTTCATTTATGATTCTATTGTGAAATTGGGGGGCAGCAAGGTCTAGTCTTCTTTTCAGAAGGTTTTTGCAGTATTAAATTTGTACTGGAATGGTTGGTAGGACATGAAATTAATGATACGACCTGAATATGTAGGTTTATGATAATAATCTTAATGATAGAGCCATCTTCTAGCAAATCATTTAAACTATGAACTCTCCCATTGACGAATTCTTTAGAATTTCAAGATATAATCATAAACCGTACTGGAGCGAGTGGCAGAATAACAGCTGTCTGTGTCTAACTTCAAATTCGCTTGAAATAGCTATTTTTCGCCAACATAACCTCAAATATCTCCGGTTCTTAACGGGATAGGTAAATTCTGAAACCATATTTGGATTCAGCACAAAAAGTTACTCCCATCTTATTCATGCCAACCATAGTCCCAACAGTTGCAAATCTCTGCAGTCCTTTCCATTATAGCCAAATTTTGAAAGTCTTGTGTACGTCAGAAAAAAAAAAATTTGTTTTTCCTTGAAATTTTAACCACTTTTTCAGGACATGAAAAGGCAAATTTTCAGAGGGTTCCCCTAAAAAAAATGTTCGGCCCACCCTAATATATATATATATATATATATATATAATTTTTTTTTTTTCCAAATGAAAAGGTGATTTTGTTGGCCAGCACTTCTAGGTACCTACCTTACTACCCACATAGGTGCTAATCACTTCCTAGTTATTCCCTTTTTCCAAGAGTGGAATAAATTTACCTCCTTAACCCAACAGTTCTATCAGATCAGATTGGTAATTATGACAATTAAGGTGGGGAGTCGGGTCTGATAGCGTTAACACGATTCATAACCTTCCCAGTGATTACCTCGCTGAGACTCAGCTCCGCGCCATATACGCGTTAATTATCAATCGCTTAAGAGTTCACACTGTATTAATACTTACTTGTAGATACCTATTTATTCGTTAACGAGTACATTTTTAAGTATCCCGACAAATTTAATTTCCCCGTTAAATACGAATGACCTTGAAACAACCTGCTTCATGCATAAAAAATCAGAACTTAATTCCTGTCTGGGAATCACGATATAAAGTAAGAGTACCTACGTAATATTTAATTTCCGTAATGTGAGTATAATTCTGGTAAAACAACACACCTTTTCGATACTTTGAAAATTCCGCAAGATAAAGACATTTATTGTTTTAGCGAATTTTCAAAGAAAAAATTAGTATTTAGATGGCTTCGAAATTTTAAAAGTGGGTGAAGGGTCGGGATACCCCTACAAACCCGTTCCATACATCAAAGAACACAACCCTCGATTTTAACGTGGTATTATATACGTTTGATAAAATTGATGACCGTGAATCGTATAGTGAATATTGAAATCGGAGATTTCAGATGATTGTTGAGGTGCGGTCGATTAAGTAAACAGGCTCTTGTAACCAACGTTTCGTACGTTTATTCTTACATCATCAGGGTTGTTCAACAAATAATACATTACGGGACTTAGTCGAAATCGGTCTTAATCGGGATTGTCGTTTTCTTTGAATGTTACATCCAATCTAATTGGGTACAAAATATTAATATGGAAATATGAAATAACTTACATGAGTGGTGTTGGAAGGTGAATAGCACAATATCTGTAAACTGGTAGGAAGTAATAAGACTTAAGAAGAGTAACCAGTTGAGGGTCCTCTATGACTGATTTTTTCTCTCTAATCAACCTATTGATTACATTAATAAATTGTAATTAATGTGCAAAGAAAATAGTTTCAAAACAATATGCAGTGTGCGCAACCCTTGGTAGGAAGATGAGTTAATCATAGATCATTTTGTTCCTCAACTTTACTAAAAAAGCGTAAAATTATGGGGCCATGGTGCAGTAATGTGAACCCATTCGCGAGGTGCGAAGCCCAGAGTTTCGATAATAAATATACCTACTAAAAATGGGGTTTAATAATTTTTACGGAACCGTGTTTCGCGTTGAAGGGCTTTCTAATATAGAAATAATAAACCTTTGGGTAAAACTTTGCAGCCTTTTGGAACTTGATATTCAATCGAGACACGTACAATTTATACATATATGCGCTAAATGGAATTCCGATTTCCAGATAGCTTTTATGATAGTATCGTGCTCGTTCTGTAGATCATACAGAAGGCCGACTTCCATATAAGATCTAATTGATTGTTACTCAGCTCCTCGAGTTAGCTCCTTACCGATCACTTAAGTCCTCCAGTACTTTTTTCTCCGCAACTTTACAAGCCGCTCAAATGACGAGAGCCACCCGACAATTAAAATAATAGCGCGGCACTTGTAGAGGTGCAGGTGAAATGTTTACAGTCCAAGAGTTACTTTGCGATTACCACCAATTATGTGATAACAACGTGTTAGAACGTACTAGTAGTAGATAATCAGAAGAAAAACAACACTAATATTACCGATCGACATCAATTATTTTAAAAAGTTGTTTAAAGCGACCGGACAAGGACGCTGTGGGTACCTACGTGTAAATAAATAATTACCAGCTGAAACCCGTACGCAATTCTGCTCTGATAGGATGCGTTCGTAATTTCAACAGACAGTTCTTGCACTTCTCGTGTTCATTTTCTCGTATAAATAAAACTTTAAAAAAAGAAGAAATTAGGTACTGTAATATTGAAGATAAATTGAAGATTGATTGAGATGAATCTCAATGCTAAGATGATAAAAATATAATAATACATACATTTTTGATGGAATGATATTTTTTTATGCGTGTACTACGTAATAATAATAACAAAGCTAATAAATAGATCTTTGCTGTCATAAACACAATGAAAAATTAACAGAAAAGAACATCAAACAGAATAGAATGGTCACCTTAAACTGAAAAATTCACTGACCGAATAGAGTTCCTTGTCAATTTAAAACTTCTTTAAGGACTTTTGCAATAAATGAGGTGCTGTGTTAATCGGTGGAATATATTTTTGAATGTAGAGGAAAAAATGATTTATAACTACTATGACGATGTAGAGGGTGCTCTTTTTGAAAAATTCTAGACGATGGTGGGGGATGCGCAGAAGGATGAGGTTGTATCTGGTCTGGTGCTCATGGTTCAAGGTGTCGTCTTTAAACGTATCACGATGCTTCAGGTAGAAAATGACTGCTTCTAACATTAAAATTGATGGGAGCGTCAAAAGAAGAAACATATTCATGTACAAACCAAGTCTAATCACTTGTATGTATATGCTGAACCCAGGACTTACCCTCCAATACTCTAAGGGCGGAATTCATAGACTGGAATTGAGTCTGAGTGGGCCCCTAAGTGTATTGATAAGGGAATTCATGCACTCTGTGCGATTCATAGACGTGATTTGAGGGCGACCCTGGGGGTACACTAAGTGTGCAACTTTTTTTTTTTTTTTTTTTTTTTAATAAATTTATTTCCATATTATTCAGTACAATAAATTGAAGAAATGAAATTATAAAATTGCATGTAAAAATAAGTTAATTCACATAACTTTTAATGTAAATTATAGCCCCATATGAGCATAAAGCTCGCGGCGGGGTCTAGAGTTCAGAAGTCTTTTTCTAAGTATCTATAAATTAACAAAAATTGATATAAAATACTACTTCTTACTATTATTTACTTATTATCATTTATCTTCTTATTTTTATTTATTAAATATTACATTCTTATAGCTAATTTGTATTTTTCTGCAATAATTAACCATCCGCATATTTTCTCATGAATAAATTTCGTGCAGGAACGAGTAAATTCGTTTTACCCTCCCCTCCAAGATTTTTTTCCTTATCTTTTTAGGTAGCTCGTTGAAATTTTTGCACCCTTATATAAATAATTCATTTGAGCCAGAGTGGTCCGTTGAAAAGGAAGTGCAAGCATAGTAGTTCGTGTTTGGGGAGCATTAGCTGATTTTTTTGAAATGATTTCAGTTATTTGGTTTACTTCAACAAGTTTTCTAAACGGGAGTATTTTTAGTTTTTTAAAAATAGGTTCAGAAGGAGCTGAATAGCCCTCCCTATTTATTGTCCTCACAATCATTTTTTTAGAACTAACTAAAGGGTTGTAGGCTGTTTTATATCCGCCACTCCAAGCAGGAAGACAATATAACAAAATTGATTTAGCCAAAGCATCATAAATACAGCATTTAATCTTATCATTTACCACATTTGCGATCTTTGCAAACACGTAAATCAATTTTCTAATTTTATTATTTGTTTCATCAATTCGCGATTCCCACTTCATATGTTAATCAAAAATTAATCCTAAATATCTAGCCTGGAATTTTCAAATTTGCCATTTCATTTATATATAAAATAAAGAATAGAGGCATAAGTACAGTGCCTTGCGGTACTGAATATTTGCTTATAGGTACGAGTTTCATTGCTCAAAGTGTTGTTCACTCTAACTCTTTGTGTTCGGTCCTTTAGGTAACTCTGGATCCATTCTAATGCCTTGCCATCGATTCCATGATGCACTCACAACGGGATTCATAAACAAAAAATGGCGTTGACATACACATAAGAGTAGGAAGGCAGTTCCTAAACGGATGTTAAGTACATGTTTGATGTGACCAACAGATCCTATTTGAATGTTATACAATCAACAACGAAATATTTCGCAAACTATTCCTCTTCGGGAAAGAGACATTCATAGACTACAGCGAACCTGAAGGAGCCTTAAATAAATGGAAAGGATTTATAACCACCACAACTGGGGTGCTGGTCGCTCTTTGATTTTATGCGATCCTTATACAAAACGTTTTGTAGTGCATGGTTTTCCGATTCATCTTGGTTTGAGGAATGAGTTGGCGGAAGGTTTGGAACTTCTGTTCATCAGGATGTACAATCAATGAGAATTCCAAGAAAATGTGATTGCTTGAAGCTCTCCCAAAACCTCACGTCTTCTTTTTGTCCAACAGTATCATTATGCTTAAAACGCTTCTTATTTTCAACTACATATCTATTCTTCAAAACTAACTGGCGAATCATTGTTTTCTCATTTGCTCACTTCTTTTCCGTCATAACTCTATACATAATTATACAATTCAATACTACAACTCAATTCATAACAAACATGAATTATCAGCACTTCAACAAACAAGCAACAAGGATTCAATTCAACTTGTGGCTGCCCTGATCCAGGCGAGAGGACCAATAACTTTCGTCTTTGTCTGATGAGGCCTATGTCCTGTCTCCCCAAGGAACAAGGATAATAGCTCAAAAAGCAAAAACACAGAGAAAAGAGTAACCTTTGAGAACTGTTATTGTGCGGGATGTGAGAGGGAATTTTCCCATCCCTTTTCCCTCAAACCAGAGAAACTTTCCCTACAACATACTATCAGGGCTACCAACTTAAGTTGAAAAAGCTTTGAGTGTCCCCTGAGTGTACTGCTAAACTCATGTAATCTGAGTGTGCCCCTAACTGTTGAGTGAACCACCCCACTCAACTATGAATTCGAACTGGTGAGTGGAGGGTGACCCTCCATTTAGTTGAGTGTGAGTGAACACACACAGGCTTTGTCTATGCATTCCACCCTAAACTTCCTATCAAAGCTCTGAAATAAAAAGTCAGTAACTAATTAATATAGTAAAAAAATTCCTCTGATTAAGATCATGTAAGGTTAACGTACCGTTATCACCATCATCTATATTGATATTGGAATATTGCTGAATAAATAGGCTTGCAATGCTCGACAATTATGGGTTTGATAAGTTATAACCACATTCTGTCGGAGTATTGCATTGCCGGTTGTCACTATAATTTATACAGTAACTAAGTCCGAAACCAATTTATGAATCGTTTTCGTGCTTCACAGGGAATAGTAATCACGGCTATGGGTATAGTGGAAAACTTGCTGGTCACTATTCAGTCACAATCTTCAGTATTGATATTGCCGAGCTCGTTTTCAATAATTATGTAAATGGCGAGTGGATGGGCGTACCTAGAGATGGATCTCACGACAGCCAGATCGGTCAGGTTTCATTTGGAAGTAATCTAACAGGAGAACAATGCTATTGGCTGTTTGTCAAAATGAGTAAAGTTACGTACGAAGAACCATGTAAACGTCCGATTTAATGTAAAACTAAATGTACCTGCTACTGGGATATGAAATTGGAAACAACACCTATAAGATACATATTAAAAAATAATAGAATTTCAATTTATTGACAGAAAGAAAATACAATGTTAAATATATTCAAGTCGATGGAATAAAAATTAAAAAATAAGTAAATTTTTTCCTGTGCACCAACCAAATAAGTTCATAAGAACTTGTGGCGGCTGGTGTAGCTGGACTCAGCCAATAACAGTCATGTAATCTACAAAGTTAGTAGCTACTTGCACAACACACAAACTAATTCAAAGAAAACACTCTACAGGTCAAATTCCTTTATCCTGCTCAAAACTCTTGTCCGAAAATGCACAAAACTGCTGAAGTTGTCAGGATTCAAAATCTCCAAGCATAAAACTTTGTTATATGCATTATTTTTTTGCACGATCAGTATTAAATTTAGGATACTGCAGTACGTGTATGCGTGACACTGGATTTATGCTCAGGTTGAATACCAGTTTTGTTTACAATTGAGGACGATTGAAATAAAAATAATTGCCTCACGTTGAGTACATCTAACTCTCGGTCAAGGAGTATAATAGGATAACGTGGACTTTTCCGAAGGGCTATTTTAAGTATAATATTATAACAATAGATGTCGCTCGTCTAATAATATCATCTTGAAGGACTGATAGGTATATGATTTATCTTACTTGGAAACCTTTTCACTATGCTCCTTAACACTTTAAGTTGAATGGAGTA
The DNA here is from genome assembly GCA_030762985.1 of Adelphocoris suturalis. NCBI lineage: Eukaryota > Metazoa > Arthropoda > Insecta > Hemiptera > Miridae > Adelphocoris > Adelphocoris suturalis. The sequence goes on from CM061043.1 coordinate 62,563,871, forward strand.
AAATTCTTTCGGTATGTTCGATCAGCACCTTGTCCACAATAATAAGCGAAACACCATCACATTAACACAGTAGTGTTGAAGATTGTAATTATATTTCATTTCGCTATTCATTCACATATTTTTCTCATAACAAACAGTAAATAGCAAATAAATTTAGTACCTACTTGGGGGAAAAAAATCAAATGTTCACAAGCGCTTCACCGCGCCAAGCCGCGCCGGATTTCCCCGCGCCCGCTCTAAATGGCGCGGCACCATGGATTTCTGGTTGAATATTCGACCGGGCCGACCGCGCCGCGCCGCTCCATTCGGTTCTCCCCATTCAAAATATAAATGTAACTTTCTTTTTCATTTATTTTTTGGATACCTTTTGTTTAATGTTCTAATATTTAAAAAATTAATTTTCAGTAGTTAGGAAGTATACTCCACCACACAGCTCGGAGTTATTCTCTTAGTGTGGGGTAATTCCTTGAAGTATTTATTGCTTTTTGTCCGCCTATGTAATTGAAAGGGATAAACCATTTTTTCATTTCATTTCATTCACAAGCGCTCCACGCCGCACCGGATTTCTCCATTCATTTCTTTGCGTTTCAGAGGGTGAAGAACACGATTACATTAATCATTCATTTTCATATGTATATATATATATATATATATATATATATATATATATATATATATATATATATATATCTATATATATATATATATATATATATATATATATATATGGACAAAATTTTGTGCTCACTACTCCTCCGAAACCGCTTTTCCGATTTGGACCAACTTTTGATATGATTTATTACCATGTCGGAACTTGTGCCTCGCTGACTTGGATGAGGATCAGCTGACCACGAGCCGTAATATCAATCATGATGGCAAAATCGTACTCAAATCTCTCCTATTTACCGTAGGACGTCAAAATTTGATAGGGAGCCTCTCTGGGACAACAAGGTATGAATGAAATGACGGGCTCTACCCGAGCTGCAGCTGAACGATTCGAAAAGTTGATTCTGCTTACGCCAATCTGCGTGACTGCTTTTAGTATTATTTTTAGGACGTTTTAGTATTATATACGCAGAATACAAAAATGATATGTCTACAAGTGGCGAAATCTGCGGTTGTGTCCCTGCAGGGAGGTGGGATGAGGAGATTAAACACTTCAATCCTTCCTTCCCCTGTAAGGGAGCGTCTTTATTAAGTGAACCGGTTTCGGCCCGTTAGCACGGACCCTCTTCAGCACAAAACAACAACCCCACTCAGAAAGCTCCGAGCACCCTAGGATAAGTAAAAAAAAAAAAAAAAAAAAAAAACAGGCATAAACGTCAACTGGTAGGAACTAAACTATACATTAACAGAAAATAATTAAACGAGGTCTTCTAAAACAACATACCTTCAGGATCATCTATCAATAAAAAGAGGAACAACAAAAACAAACGTCCTCCAACAACTCTCTAGTGAGGAAAATGGCAAAACTTATGCAGCAACCTCACAGCGTCTAAGAACAAAGAAGAAAAAAAAAAAAAAACAACAACTGGGTAATACCATTGCAGATATGTTGAATAACAATGGAAACTGGGGGAATGGGAGAGGGATCATATACCTATATTAAAATTAACAATAACAAAACAATCAATGAATAATTTAAGGAGAAATAAATAGAGATAAAACATCACCTTCCATTCCAAGACCTAATCCGTGGAGAAAAAAGTGTGTGTGTATGTGTGAAAATTTTTATTGATGCTACCCAGGCCACAATTCTCAACCGACTTTCGTGATTCTTATTTGGTTCGATTCCAATTTTAGTCTAGTTGTACAAGAAACCTTGGGATTTCGGATTTGCTGTCGAGGTGGAGGGGGGGGGGGGGGTTGAGGGGATACCTACCGATCCTTTCATGCGCAGCCCAAGGGACAAATCTCGACCGATCTTTGCGATTCTTATTTTTGTTCCATTACTAATTCGATACAGTTTCGTAACGTATGTTACGGATTTGAAATTTCAACATAGAAGGGGATGAATGGAGGTTGTAATACTGATTAATCAAGATGTTATAGCAATTCTAGTCCGATTTTTTTTTTCAATTATGAGTTCGGTCTGGTTTTGGATAGTATATCAAGAGTTTCAAATTTCATTATGGAAAGGTCTGATTTTCGTGATTCGTTCAACTATGTATTCAGTCTAGTTTCGAAAGGTATATCAGAAGTTTAACATTTCAAGCCGGATATTTTATGATGGAAATTTGCTGTAGGTGGGGGGGGCTGATGGGGGAAGGTAATTCCAAACTTCCTTTTATATCAGCTATCACCAAAATGATAATATGTAGTAGTAGTAATTCGTTTATTGTATAAAACCAAAGGGTGATTATTACAATGATTTCAGGTCTTAATATGTAAAATAATATGCATCTCAATAGAAATTTCTGAAATGTGCAAAAAAAAGGGAAAAAAATTAAGTATATGCCTACGCTCATAAGTTCTATCTCGAAAAACATGAATGACGACAGTCATATGACTGACAATTAACTAGGTACTAATAGGGAGTAAGAAACGGTAGTCCTGTAGAAAATTTGTTCAACTAATCATTCTGGAGTAGGTAAATGGTATATAAGTACTGATATGCAGACAAATAAGTACAGGTATCCTATCTCGATGATTTCTTTATTCATTAAGGGAAAATGATGAAAGTAGAAGAGACCTGGTGACAAAATAAAACACGTTCATAGCTTTCTGCTTATCATCTTGAAAATCGAGTAAATTAGATAACCGATCATCATCATCTACCAGATTTCGGCGCACAATATAGCACGCGACAAAATGCTTTCGATAAGGCTCCAACATTGGGCAACGAAGTCAGAAATGGTATAGGGTGTTAGGTTCGTTTGCAGAGGTTTTCACTATTCAGTTTGTATGAGTTACCGTTATAATACAAAGTCACAAACCGGGTAGAAGATGGCCTTAATTGACATAGAACTCTTTCTACCTGCACATTCTAAAAATACCCAAATAATACTGCCTGGCTGAATAATCCACGATTCTCCTGAAGAATGAGCTGTACCCCGCGTTGCCCACACGGTCAATATCCTGACACAAAAAATAATTGTGCAATTTATCAAGGATTATTGAAGGAAGAATACGCTTTACATTTCGGGGATCATCCAAAGTGAAAAATTCTTCAGAACCCAGAGTTGAGAGAACATTAAAAAGTTCGGTAAACCAATTGTAGTTATTCAGTCCCCTAGATGTTTTATGTATTTTTTCGAGAACTCTAAAGCAAATCTTAGGCCATCTATCATTCTCCATCCAAGATATTCTTAGCCAAAAAAACCAAAATGATATACAATCCATTCATCATAGGGACGTCCCTGTAATGCAATTACTTACCAATATGTTTATTCATTACCTTAGTACCCTATTTGATCGCTTTTTGCACACATTTGGGCTAGCCCGTACATTCCAATTAAGTAAATGGTCCGCCACTTCGAAAATATTATGAACCCCTACTCTAGATTAACTAGGTGATGTAAGTACTAAATATTTCAGGATGATCGTTACCCATGGGCGCGAAAAAGGTATTTTAACTATTTTTAAATGGAAGAAGATCCCATCCTACAAAATTTTGCATCAACCGCACTCTCCTACGATAAGTTACGATAAGATGTGGACGTTTTCAACTCCTGCCTCTCCTCTTTTCACCGCGACGCACTTAAGAATTTTCAAGTTCCCTAATTTAACCATCCTTGTTATTAGTATCTTAATATATTTTCATTTTACCTGTATTTGCCCTCATTTATTGTTATCTTGTAGCTTTTAATTTTAACATGGAATCATGTTTTAGCGGTGGATCCCCCACCGAAAAGTGAGACTATAAAGTGAGATGAAAGTAGCGCCAATAATTGTGATGATTTCCGCTTACAACCGAGTCGTTGCTAGGGATACAATACTTCGTCGTTTTTCATCCCACAAAATTCGCGTTCGAAAGCTCTCGATTTATCCAACCATACTATATTAACTAATGCGAATTGCGTGGCCAACAAGCTGAGTTATGAGCATGGTTATATGAATAATTGTTTACAAACACAGAGGTGATCATTCTCAATTATTGATATTGTGAACATGATTGCAACCGCTTGTTAATTTCTGATGATTTCATTGAGCTGGTGTTTCGATTATGTGATTCATAGCAGGTGATCCGAATATTGCGAGAACGGTTTGATTTGTGAAGCGGTGGTTAAATCATTTTAATAGGTAATTACACAATAGGAAGCTGTAATTTCGTATGTAGCCTCTTTAGCCTCTTTCTATAATAAAGTGAATGTTTACTCGCGAGTTTCTATTAGGAGATCATCATCTCACAAGAGCTCAATCGTCGTGATCATTTCTTTAATAAAGTGAATGTTTACTCGCGAGTTTCTATGAGGAGATCATCATCTCACAAGAGCTCAATCGTCGTGATCATTTCTATAATAAAGTGAGAGCGAGGAGCTAAAACATGATTCCATGTTTTTTTACATTTTAGCAGTCAGGCTCAAAGTAATAACATCCGGGGGGGGGGGGGGGGGGGTCCAGGGGGGCGGAGCCCCTTGCGAGGCCCGCAGGGCCGAGTTTTCTGAAGTGATTGTTACCATCGCGCCTATATTCTGTTAGAGTTATTTAATATTATCATGTTTTTGTGCAGTTTTTTTGAAATGATTTATACTTGTTGTATATTGGTGTATTTTTGAAATTCCTTGTAAATTGGGCATCGCCTGTGAAAATCAATCAAATAAACAAATCAAATAAGTGAGTTGTTTTTATTCTATGATTTTTCAAAGTTTCGCACACTGATGACGTCAAAGCGCCCCTCCCGCCTACGCGGGACCCCCCTGCCTACCAGTTTGACCTCACCAGTGCAAACTTTGAAAAATCATAGAATAAAAACAACTTATCGTAGGAGAGTGCGGTTGATGCCAAACTTTTTAGGATGGGATCTTATTTAATTTAAAAGTATAAACTGAATACATGAGCAGCGCTCATTGTAAGTGACTCTGAGACATGTTGTCAGGGCTGAGAGAGGTCTTCTTTATCCTGCCGCGTTTTCATCTCATAGGGTTTTGTAAAAAGTTTATCTGCTTATCCCTCCCTTAATTATTCCATCAAAAAGAGCTCTATTTCAAGGATGGTTCGGCACCTATCACGACCTTGTCCTTGGCAGGAGATGAAATCATTGGAGAAAAAAAAGAAGGAAGTTCATCTCATAGTTACACCCATCATATCGCCCAGAGCCTCCCTGACAATGGTTTTCGAGACAATCGATCCAGTAATCACCTACCGACGAGCTTTCTTGCCTGCGCGGACGGTCTCTACTTATTAGACCCCACGACCAAGCCATTTTCCCTGTTCATCATCGAGATTTATCCCGCGCCTAACCCTCAGTTTCGCTGTAATCATGCTAAACTCGACTTTTACTCTTAAAAACCCAAGGTGATCTTCCCTGTAAAAAATGAAAAATCCCTAATTGCGCCAGGGAGATTCTTCGAGCTTCAATTGAAAGACGGCGTGCTTTCGTTGAACAATGAGGCTCCATGTGGCATGTGCAGCAAATTATCGTGAATTATGGCTGAATTATCCTTAAATTGCAGGCTCAACTCCTTGTGGTACAGTTACTGTTTTAAATGCATTTTTCCCCTTTAACACTTCATTCGTGGGTGAATGAATTAACTTAATTTTTTTCCTTGCCAGAGTTATCGGTTCAACCAAGGATTTTTCCCGTCTGCTTAGCCCGTTGCTCTAACAACCTAAGTGCCAGATTAAGAAGTACCTTTGCGTTACATGGAAGGATAAAACGCTGCACAAAGGTTTATTATTTTATTATTTCTGTATTGTATACGCAGAACACTTGTCTATATTATCAAACGAATCATAAGTTAGGTGTCTAAAGTGTCTGCATAGGTGTAGACGCCTAGTAAAGATAAATTAATAAAATTAAATAACATACCCAAACATTCCTTAAGGCGGGTTTAGACGACGCACTGGACAGGCACTGTATACAGGATATAACCAAAACTGGGCGTGTAGCGCCTCACAAACGAGTTCACATCTTTTCAGCGCCAGCAACATACAATCTTACGCTTTTTAATACAAGTCGACAAATTTAGAAAAAAATGTCGAAAAACAATAACAAACACGGTTGGTCGGAAACGAAAGAAATTAGTATCAGATGCCCCTCATCTGATGAATATTCTTCCGAGCCTCGTAATTATTTTCGAAACGTCCCAAAGGTGCTCTTAAATTTCTGCACCCTAAGTTGATTGGGAAAAAATTAGCCTCAGAGGTTCCATAGCCTATCAGAGCCCCGCCATACTTTGTAATTGCATTCTATATGTCTCAAAGGAACGCCATTTCTGTTTTCAGCACCATAAGTCGATTAAAGGCCCGTTCCACCATGGAGGTCTACGAACTAATCCGGAGTTAACCCAGTTATGTTATTGCGTTTTTGAGGTATAAATCCCTAATCGGGATTAACCCCCTATGGCGGAACGCGCCATAAGAAACTAATTAGCCTCAGAGGTTCCAAGTTCACAGTTGATTGTATTGTAGATCTCCCAAAGGAACGCCATTTCAGGTTTCAGGAAAAAATTTAGTTTTGTTTTTATTAAAATTTCGCGTAAACAAAGTTTGTTTTTCTGTCATCAGGATGGCTCACTTCGGCGTGGTGGACTACGTGGTGTTCGGAGGGATGCTGATCGGCAGCGCTATGGTTGGCCTTATAATGGGAGCTTCCAAGCGCAGCAGTGCCAGTCAGTTCCTCACCGGGAACGGGGATATATCAACAGTTCCAGTGGCCCTCTCAATGCTTGCTGGGTAAGGCATAACCTATAAATAACATAACGTATAAATAACCTATCAACTCTATTTTGTAACATGTCAGCCGATCGGGAGACGGAACAACTGGTCTGAACCAGAGTTGAGCGTTATCGTAATCATAATTACGATCATAGGGTTTTAGAGTTGTAATTTCATTTACGATTTTAATTACAGAACCTGGAGATTTCGATTTACGATTACACTTGAGATTTTATTACGATTACGATTACAATTACTGCGATTACAATTATTATGATTCCATTCGTTGTTTGAAATATACATTCTCTTATTTAACTATACCAATACTGTGCTCTGTCTACGTTCTTTGAATCAACGCCTAGTCAGTCTTATACTCTTTCCCTCAAATTTGAAGGTGGTCCTTCGGGAAGATTGAAAAATTTATGAAATTTAATAATTACCTCAAAATCTCATAGGTACCGTTTGATAGGAAAATTACCTTCCTAGGAGCAATAACTTTATAAATTAAACAATTACATAAACGAAGATAACAATGGAATAATAACTTATTCAAACCTGAGTAGGCTCTTGATCCAAGCAGAACATCCAGTTACATGATTGTGGTCACCTCAATAGGAGATTGTGGTTGTTTTTCATTCACCGAGTGATAAGTAATTGATTACAAAAACGTTGCCGGGAATATAAACAAAGTGATTAGTGCTTTAAATAATTAAGATGACGCTAAGAATGATGATTATGAAAAGGTAAGCTGTGCAAACATTCGTAATCATAGTTTTTCTGTAATAATATTTGTAATCACAAATCACAACTTTTTAGTGATTACGACTGTAATCACGAGTCTATTATGTGTATTATACTTCCCACCTCCTTGGCAAGATTTATACTGCCCACCTCCTTGGCAGATTTAAACTGCCAACCTCCTTGGCAGATTTAAACTGCCAACCTCCTTGGCAGATTTATATTGCCCACCTCCTTGGCTAGATTTATACTGCCCACCTCCTTGGCAGATTTAAACTTCCCACCCCCTTGGCAGATTTATATTTCCCACCTCCTTGGCTAGATTTATACTGCCCACCTCCTTGGCTAGATTTAAACTGAAAACCTCCTTGGCAGATTTAAAATTCCAACCCCCTTGGCAGATTTATATTTCCCACCTCCTTGGCTAGATTTATACTGCCCACCTCCTTCGCAGATTTAAACTGCCAACCTCCTTGGCAGATTAATATTGCCCACCTCCATGGCTGATTTAAACTTCCTACCCCCTTGGCAGATTTATACTTCCCACCTCCTTGGCGAGATTTATACTGCCCACCTCCTCGGCAGTTATATATCCTACCTTCTTGACAGATTTATATTGCCCACCTCCTTGGCGAGATTTATATTGCCCATCTCCTTGGCAGATTTAGACTTCCCACCTCCTTGGCGAAATTTATACTGCACACCTCCTTGGTGAGATTTATACTGCCCTTTCCCATTGGCGAGATTAATACTGCCCACCTCCTCGGTAGTTATATATCGAACCTCCTTGGCAGATTTATATTGCCCACCTCCTTGGCAAGATTTATACTGCCCACCTCCTTGGTCAGATTTATACTGCCCACCCCAATGGCGAGATTTATACTGCCCGTCTCCTTAGCATACTTATACTGCCCACCTCCTTGGCGAGATTTATACTGCCCACCTCCTTGGCAAGATTTATACTACCCACCTCCTTGGTGAGATTTATACTTCCCACCCCAATGGCGAGATTTATACTGCCCACCTCCTTGGCAGATTTAAACTGCCCACCTCCTTGGCAGATTTAAACTGCCAACCTCCTTGGTAGATTTAAATTTCCCACCCCCTTGGCAGATTTATATTTCCCACCTTCTTGGCTAGATTTATACTGCCCACCTCCTTCGCAGATTTAAACTGCCAACCTCCTTGGCAGATTAATATTGCCCACCTCCATGGCTGATTTAAACTTTCTACCCCCTTGGCAGATTTAAACTGCCCACCTCCTTGGCAAGAATTATACTGCGCACCTCCTCGGCAGATTTATACTGCGCACCTCCTCGGCAGATTTATACTGCCCACCCCAATGGCGAGATTTATACTGCCCGTCTCCTTAGCATACTTATACTGCCCACCTCCTTGGCGAGATTTATACTGCCCACCTCCTTGGCGAGATTTATATTGCCCACCTCCTTGGCTAGATTTATACTGCCCACCTCCTTGGCAGATTTAAACTTCCCACCCCCTTGGCAGATTTATATTTCCCACCTCCTTGGCTAGATTTATACTGCCCACCTCCTTCGCAGATTTAAACTGCCAACCTCCTTGGCAGATTAATATTGCCCACCTCCATGGCTGATTTAACCTTCCTACCCCCTTGGCAGATTTATATTTCCCACCTCCTTGGCTAGATTTAAACTGCCAACCTCCTTGGCAGATTTAAACTGCCAACCTCCTTGGCAGATTTATATTGCCCACCTCCTTGGGTAGATTTATACTACCCACCTCCTTGGCAGATTTATACTACCCATCTCCTTGGCGTACTGCCCACCTCCTTGGCAGATTTAAACTGCCAACCTCCTTGGCAGATTTAAACTTCCCACCCCCTTGGCAGATTTATATTTCCCACCTCCTTGGCTAGATTTATACTGCCCACCTCCTTCGCAGATTTAAACTGCCAACCTCCTTGGCAGATTAATATTGCCCACCTCCATGGCTGATTTAAACTTCCTACCCCCTTGGCAGATTTATACTTCCCACCTCCTTGGCGAGATTTATACTGCCCACCTCCTCGGCAGTTATATATCCTACCTTCTTGACAGATTTATATTGCCCACCTCCTTGGCGAGATTTATATTGCCCATCTCCTTGGCAGATTTAGACTTCCCACCTCCTTGGCGAAATTTATACTGCACACCTCCTTGGTGAGAATCATACTGCCCTTTCCCATTGGCAAGATTTATACTGCCCACCTCCTTGGTCAGATTTATACTGCCCACCCCAATGGCGAGATTTATACTGCCCGTCTCCTTAGCATACTTATACTGCCCACCTCCTTGGCGAGATTTATTCTGCCCACTTCCTTCGCAGATTTAAACTGCCCACCTCCTTGGTCAGATTTATACTGCCCACCCCAATGGCGAGATTTATACTGCCCGTCTCCTTAGCATACTTATACCGCCCACCTCATTGGCGATATATATACTGCCCACCTCTTTGGCGAGATTTATACTACCCACCTCCTTGGTGAGATTCATACTGCCCACCTCCTTGGCAGATTTATACTGCCCACCTCCTTGGCATTTATATGTCCAACCTCCTTGGCAGATTTATATTGCCCACCTCCTTGGCAGATTTAAAACTTCCCACCTCCTTGGTGAGATTTATACTGCCCTCATCCTTGGCGAGTTTTATACTGCCCATCTCCTTAGCAGATTTATACTGCCTAACTCCTTGGCGAGATTTTTGCTGCCCACCCCTTTGGCGAGATTTATACTTCCCACCCCATTGGCGATATTTATACTGCCTACCTTCTTGGCAGTCCTTGGCAGATTTATACTGCCCACCTCCTTGGCAAGATTTATACTGCCCACCTCCTTGGCAGATTTAAACTGCCAACCTCCTTGGCAGATTTAAACTGCCAACCTCCTTGGCAGATTTATATTGCCCACCTCCTTGGCTAGATTTATACTGCCCACCTCCTTGGCAGATTTAAACTGCCAACCTCCTTGGCAGATTTAAACTGCCAACCTCCTTCGCAGATTTATATTGCCCACCTCCTTGGCTAGATTTATACTGCCCACCTCCTTGGCAGATTTAAAACTTCCCACCTCCTTGGCGAGATTTATACTGCCCACCTCCTTGGTGAGATTTATACTGCCCTTTCCCATTGGCGAGATTAATACTGCCCACCTCCTCGGCAGATTTAAACTTCCCACCCACTTGGCAGATTTATATTGCCCACCTCCTTGGCTAGATTTATACTGCCCACCTCCTTCGCAGATTTAAACTGCCAACCTCCTTGGCAGATTAATATTGGGCTGATTTAAACTTCCTACCCCCTTGGCAGATTTATACTTCCCACCTCCTTGGCGAGATTTATACTGCCCGCCTCCTCGGCAGTTATATATCCAACCTTCTTGACAGATTTATATTGCCCACCTCCTTGGCGAGATTTATATTGCCCATCTCCTTGGCAGATTTAGACTTCCCACCTCCTTGGCGAAATTTATACTGCACACCTCCTTGGTGAGATTTATACTGCCCTTTCCCATTGGCGAGATTAATACTGCCCACCTCCTCGGTAGTTATATATCGAACCTCCTTGGCAGATTTATATTGCCCACCTCCTTGGCAAGATTTATACTGCCCACCTCCTTGGTCAGATTTATACTGCCCACCCCAATGGCGAGATTTATACTGCCCGTCTCCTTAGCATACTTATACTGCCCACCTCCTTGGCGAGATTTATACTGCCCACCTCCTTGGCATCCCGAATGGGGTTGGCAGTATACCTTGGATTATTATTAAACGGTATTATTGGAAATTCATTGATAGGCATCAAAGCGCAATGGTCGGCCTGTCAGGTCAAAATGGGCCCACCCCTTTGGCGAGATTTATACTTCCCACTTCCTTGGTGAGATTTATACTGCCCACCTCCTTCGCAGATTTAAACTGCCCACCTCCTTGGCAAGATTTATACTACCCACCTCCTTGGTGAGATTTAAACTGCCCACCTCCTTGGCTAGATTTATACTTCCCACCTCCTTGGCAGATTTATACTGCCTACCTTCTTGGCATTTATATGTCCAACCTCCTTGGCAGATTTATATTGCCCACCTCCTTGGCAGATTTAAAACTTACCACCTCCTTGGCGAGATTTATACTGCCCACCTCCTTGGTGAGATTTATACTGCCCTCATCCTTGGCGAGTTTTATACTGCCCATCTCCTTAGCAGATTTATACTGCCTAACTCCTTGGCGAGATTTTTGCTGCCCACCCCTTTGGCGAGATTTATACTTCCCACCTCCTTGGCATCCCGAATGGGGTTGGCAGTATACCTTTTCTTTTTTTTTTTTTTTTTTTCGGGGCGTAGGAGGAGGGCGACTCCCAGTGGTCCCCTTGATACTCCTGAGGCAAAGGCCAACCCGGGACTGTTTAACACATTACTTCGGGTTGGCCCCTCTCTCTCTTCGGCTTTTCGCCTCTTCTCTCTTGACTTTTCGCCCTCAGCATTTGCTCCGTCTTATACAAGATTTACAGATCGTCTTCTCCTTACGTCCCCCCAGTCGGAGGTTCAGGAGTGCCTTCATTCATCTTCCTCGTCTTCTCCCTCTTCTTCATTGTTTTCATCCACCGATGTCCAGCTGCTATCCAAATTACTTATTCCCACGTCTTGATCGTCTCTGTTGTCTTGATTTGGTCTTGAGTCCACAAAAGCTTGGGGTGCCTCCCCTTCTGGGCATGGACAGGTCACAAGAATTACGAATGACCTCCATTGTCTCTTCCACAAGCCGCTCCGACTGCTGTCGCGTGGTGACCTCAATGCCCTGCCACTTCGCAGCCAGGAGTCCATCACCGAGTCTCAGGGACTCCTCCAAAGCCGGGAGATCCAGCTTCGAAAGGTTCCAGCCGCGTGTGAGCCGGGGAGCCGGCCCCTGCCTCCTATCTCTCTGGACCAGGACAAAAGAGATGTACTTGTGGTCGCTGCCATTATAGTCATCCATGACCATCCAATCTCTCACCCGCGGCACCAGGTCTTCTGTGGCAAAGGTCACATCAGGGATTGTGCCCCGCTGGCCCTGGCGACTAAACGTCGGGGTTGTACCGACATTCAACACAATCAACCCCGTCCGCGCTCCAATCTCCAAGATCTTTCTGGTTGGCAGTATACCTTGGATTATTATTAAACGGTATTACTGGAAATTTATTGATAGGCATCAGAGCGCAATGGTCGGCCTGTCAGGTCAAAATGGGCGGTCCATCAGGCCGCAATGGCGGGGGCTTTACCTACCGGGGGTGGTCCCCTAGTTGTGATTTTCGACTGAAAATAATTTATTTGTTTTTACGATAAACAAAAATCAGTTACCGATTGCAATGATTTTTTTGGTCGCACGTAGGTTCTTGTCGTCTATCACTTTGATGGGTCAGCCGGCGGAAGTCTATTTGTACGGAGCACAACAATGGCTGTTTGGGTTCGCCACCTTCCTGCTCATCCCCATCGTAGGATACTACATGGTACCTTTCTTCCGAGAGAAAAACTATTTTTCGGCTTATCAGGTGAGTTCACACATTCCACAATTTAACATAAATGAATAAATATGGAAATTCCCTCATATGATCATACTGCACGACTGGAACGTTCAATATGTAACATTATTGAAAAATATGCTGGAAGTCAATAAATTGTCGGTAAAATAATAATAATAATATGAGACTTTGTAAAATTTTGAATGTCGCTCCATCCACAGTTCCCGGAATGGTATCATACAACCTTATTAAAAGTAGAGGACACAGTTGTATACAACTGGTTTGTTGTATTGTGTGTTGTTTAGTATCTTTCCAGTTTCATTTTTGCCAAGGCGTTTTTGACATTGATATGTTTTTTGGCTGGGGGTCATGACAAAATAAGCGTAATCTTGATCACAAAATGTGATTGGTAACTAGGTTGTTACTTACTTTCATTACGTTACTAATCACTCTACTCTATCCAGAAAATGAGGAAGTCACTATTTCTAAGCAATTAACGAAACAACAACAAAACAATTCGAATTTTTAATTTAAGTGATTTCACCTACTGTTTATTTACCTACAAGTTAAGTAGCATAATGGGTCCTACGAAAAATAATTGTAGTAAGGAAAACAAAAAATTAAAACGGGATTTGGGATTCAAAAAAGAGCAACATTCCAACTCATCTCATCCAGCGGGCCATTTCTACGGAATTTCTACAATCAAGCACGCACCGAAGAGCAACACAATTTTAATTACATTGTATTATATTGTCAATAAATAATTGCCAAAAGACATATCTATGCATGAGTTTTTTCCATGCAAGGGGTAAAAATTTACAAGTTTTTTAATGTATTCCAGTATCACTATCTAGCAATTTTTGGTGGAATTTGGAGCTTGATCATCTATTTAATAGATCTGCTAGCAGCGCGTGATTTCTCTATCTTCTGGCGCTTAGAAATTAGTTTTTTTTTGCACGTGTATCAAAAGGGCTACAGTTATTAAAATATGACTATATAGGTGTAAATAGGTTGTAGCTAAAATAATAATATGACCCCTATTAAAATTTTGAATGGGTTTATACTGCATTATTATAAAACATGGAAATGTATCTACTGGGAAGAGGCTCACCACTTGGAAGGTATATCCAATGACACCAAGTTGATCACCGTGGTGGCGCTTTAGTATAGAGCGCTCTGTCTGAGATTTTTCGAACTTCCACTCATGTCAAAAGATATTTGTCACCTTCTTAGAATAAATCACACTTTTTTTTCATTTTCGCGGATCCAAAAAACATCTTGGCACTTCCTCAATAATTAAGCTAACGTTATGCGCAATTGTCGTAATGTAGGCAGTGCTCATTTTAAACAACATATAACTTAGCTCTCCTCTCAAATTGGTAATATGAGTGATGAGATAGTATGAATTCCAGAAAAAATGGAATCGTTATGAACATTTTGATAAATGGGGAACTTTCATGAGGTGGGATTTCCCACTTTTGACCTCAGATTCGGGTTCAGCGCACTTGACAACCTCCTGGTTCCAATTTTCAGCTCAAAAGACCATTTAGTTTGGCTTATAAACGGGTTGGAAGATCACGCGTGACGTAGTAGTGCAAGGGAGCCAAGGGTTCCCCCAGGCGGGAGAGGGCCGTGACGATGTAACAAACAGACTCCCCCGGAGGTGCAATGGGGGCCTAAGTCCGCACTCATAGAGAGAGAGGGGTGTGACAGTACCATAAGAGATACAACTCGTACTAATAGCATATGTGCTATATAGGTATTCGTGTAGTTAGCCATTTCTTCGTACTGAATACTGGTGTGAGGGTGGAAGGATCACGGCTTCTTCCTTTTTATGTATTTATTGACTTCACAACTAGTTTCGCCCTTCAATAGGCCTCATCAGGTGCTACAATATAACAATTGGTTTTATAAATAATGGTAGATACAGAGGTACTATGTGCTATTTGTTATCTATAAGGTACAGGCACTTACTATAGGGGGACAGATCCATACGAGGTGAATTTTGTCATGATGTTGCAGAAGTTATAATTTCAGTCTCAGATGTTATAATTTCGTCCAATGGCTTGAAAGGGTCTAGAAATTATGATCATATAGTTTAGATTTAGTTATATGCTAGGTATGATAAGTTATGAACAGAATGCTAGTGTATGAATGGGGCTTACCAAATTGGGGGGTATAAGGTAATAATCCAGCATGGCCAGTAGCCATCATTCATTCTCGTATATCTTATACTCTATTCCGTACATTTAGTTAGTTATATCGTGTAGTAAGTACCTACATATGAATGTAGGAATGAATATGAAAAGGAAGAAGCCGTGATCCTTCCACCCTCACACCAGTATTCAATATGTGCTATGTTCGGAGGAGATAATTTTCCGGTTCCCGGACCCTCATCTATCGCCAACCATAGCAATTCAAGAACATGAGAATTAACGCCTGGCGCCGAAGCGACGGATTCATTCGCGCATTCGCATTCTCTTGGATCTGGCGGGAACTGTCACACTCCCCCCCCCTTAAAAAACATACTTGATTGAAGAGCAAGTATGTAAAATAGGTGGAATAGTTTACTGGTTGAGAACTGATGCTCACTAATAAATAGCTGCATTGGCGATTGAGGATAAAAAAGAGAAATTAAAACAGGATGGATTGTCAATGAATTTTCATATGAAGTATTCATCATGGTAATTAATCCCCAATCAAAGATTGGAACAATCGGGAATAATATAACTTGCTCAACCAGGAGACTTACAGTAGGGAGCTGCCCTCTTTGGGGACTTACGAAAATGGGAACTATGCCCTGGGGAAATAACTTGCTCAACTTTGGAGACTTGCAGTGGAAGGTGCCCATTATGGGGACTTATGAAATAGGGAACGATGCCCTGGGTTTGGGAACAATGCCCTTGGAAGAAATTAAGTATGTTAAATATAAATAATATGAGAGGAAAAATTGAGAAATTAATAGTCAAGAACCAATGAAAGTATTTATGTATCCAAGGGAGTATAATGGGTATTCCTTCTGGAAACCCGGGCCATGATTCTTCTGAAACATTAACGCCCCAAAAATAGTGGATCGGATTACTGGGCGTCAGCCGTTCATAATCCTAACCACGCTCTCACTACCTACCATGTATCAAACTTAGATCGCCCCAGAGAAGATAATTTGTTCGGAGAAGATAATTTTCCGGTTCCCGGATCCTCATCTATCCCCAACCATAGCAATTCAAGAACGTGAGAATGGACGCCTGGCGCCGAAGCGACGGACGCGCAGCGCATTCTCTTGGATCTCGCAGGAACTGCCACAACGTCATCGTGCAAATGACTTTCAAGAGCCGTATTACTGGTCCCATTATATAGCACCTTTTTGGTAAGCTCTCATCAAGGTCTCTCTATTGAGCAAATAAAACATAACCACGGAAATTCCCCATTGCTTCGGGTCCACACTGGGTCCACTAAAAACCAGCTTTAAGGAAAAAACCTTGAAATGCATTCTTCTGAAGGTAAGATTTCATAAACACGGCATTGACAGTGCAGTTATTACGCGAGTTTTGCACTTACAAATTTTAGGAATAAAAAAGATAAATTAGGTACCAATTTTCGTTTTTGTCTATGAAGTACATGAACAAGTAATTAAGTAAGGTATACCTTCCCTCTAGGTAGGACTTTCCTTTCTACATGTGATACTTACCTAATACCTATTCTTGTTTAGCTCGTCCTTCCACATGAACACTTTCACAGTACCTACTCTAAAGATTTTTAGTTTCTTAATTGATTCTAGATATTAGAATAACTAGATTGGTAATCCACTTAACATCTTCGCGGCTGATGTCTGGAACATCTAACACTTGTATGTCAACTCCCCAACACACATTTCAAATGGATCTCGGCCGCACAGATTAATCTTGCGTTCGTAGCGTTTGTGATCATTACCTGATAATAACTTGATGTAATTTTCATAAAATTTATCACTTTGCATATTACAAATAATGAAAATATTGACTAGGAACTAGGTAAGACTATGTGATGCATTATAGCTGTGTCCACAAATGGCGCATTTTTGCATAGTTTACTCGTCACCATGACAACAAGGTGAAATAACTTCGACTTTGCCTTGCCTCGATGTAAGGATGCGCTAGTATCGAAGTCTCGAGAATATCACCTGTATACATAAGGTATAAGATGATGCGTTGATGGATGGATAAAATGAGATTCGCAACATCGAATTTGGAGAAAATCGAATGATTTCTCTACCGAAACCCATCAATTATCTCTGAATTTCCCATCGTTTGTGCAGATTCCGTAAAGACCTAACGAACTCGTCATAGTCGGATTTCGATTACAATCAGTTGGTAGTTGCTTCTATCATTTTGAAATTAGCGAAATGACGAAGCAAAATAGATATGATAATTGCATGATTGTTCAACTTGGGGTAACGATTGCTGTAAAAATAGGTTCTTCCTATAACTAAAGTGATATGACTATGTACAGTGGTTAGATCAGTATCCTTCTATATTTCTACGCCAATTTACCTACCTTGTAATTAATTTATAATGATTTCATCTCACACACAAGAACTAAAATCTTGAAATACAAATTATGCAACATATACCCCTAAATTATTTATATTTGGACATTCATCATTGTATTTATTGTTGTTGTATTTAATGATAAAATTAATAATATGATCATGTTATTTGTAGTACTTTGGCGAAAGATACAACAGGAAGTTCCAGCTGATGGCTTCAATGCTGTTCACCGTACAAATGGTTAGTAGTTGAACAGTATGAACACCGTATGTCAAATAACCATGAACAAAATGGAATTGAAAAATATGATGAATTACAACCAAATGTTTTGTAGCTAATATTCAACGCAAAACTTGCACGTTTCAAGGTTGAGTTTGTATTAAATGCATGTAAGTGAAGCCTATTACGTAAAGACATGACTAATAAAGCTAATTGAACACCGCCATATGCAAAACAACCTGTCATTTTTTGAGAAATACGTTTTGAAATTTTATGTCTTTACTTTGGCACATTAACGAAAAAAGCGTTTAAAAAAAGCGTTACGGTTGGTTTTCTGATGATTTCCGCTTACAACCGAGTCATTGCTAGGGAAATGGTACTTCGTCGTTTTTCATCCCACAAAATTCGTTGATTATTCGTTCGAAAGCTCTCGATTTATCCAACCATATTATGTTAACTACTGCGAAGTGCGTGGCCATCAAGCTGAGTTATGAGCATGGTTATATGAATAATTGTTTACACACAGGTTATCATTCTCAGTAATTGATGCTGTGAACATGGTTGTAACCACGTGTTAATTTCTGATGATTTCATTGAGCTGGTGTTTCGATGATTTGATTCATAGCAAGTGATCCGAATATTGCGAGAACGGTTTGATTTGTGAAGAGGTGGTTGAATCGTTCTAATAGGTAATTCCCATACTTTACACTCTAGGAAGCTTTAATTTCGTATGTAGCCTCTTTAGGACATTTACTTGACGATGCCCAGGGTCAGGATCAGCTGAGTGGCTCTTAGAGCTTGCATACGAGTCTGCAACACATACGAATCTGCAACTAAAGACATAAAATGTCCCAATATGTTGCAAACTCGTATGCAAGCGTTTCTGATGATTATCGAATTTTGTAAACGCTTTTTGTTAACGCTTTTTTCGTTTATGTGCCAAAGTAAAGACATAAAATGTCAAAATGCAAAGATTGGAACGTTTTAAACGGATTCGGACCTTATGTGCCATAAGACACACAACTGCTCATGAAGTTTCTGAGCGATAGTAGAGCTCCGAGAGGTTCGTTTATCAATTTCAAACCAAACTACCCCAAGTGCCCATTCTGTTGCACAACGTTACCTGCGTTGCTGTGCTTCCTCCATGGTCCCCCAATTGATGTTTTTTACACTGGAACGAACAAAAATAAACCCGTTCAGAGTTTTCAAAATCTTCGAATGAATGTTTATTGACATCAGAAAATTAATACTAAGTAAACTAAAAAACCATATGAGAAAATAATTATCGGAGTACTTCAACACCCTCCCTCGCTAATTATTTTCGAAAGTCCCATTTTTTTCGTCAACTCGAAATGACAAGGCTGAAAGGGGTTTCGTCAAAATATCTGCTACTTGTGATTTGGTATCAATCTTCTCAATTTCAATTTCGTTTTCTTGAACAAGTTCCCTAACAAAGAAATGTCGAATCATAATGTGTTTTGTTCTTCTGTGAAATTCTGGATTCAACTTCAATGCGGCTTCATTGTCAACATAAAGTAGGGGTTTATCTATACTCCCCAACAAACTTTTCAATAGTGCTTGAAAGCTGCCTCACTTGCTGCAACTATTTCAGCTTGATAGTGGAGATTGCAATAACGTACAATTGGAGTAGGAGCAGATTTACAGTCCTGCATACTAAACCGCTCCAAAATTTTTCTTGTGTAGGCAGCTTGGTTCACTGTAATCAATCCGTCACTCTGATGAATCTCGATTCCAACGAGGCTGACTTGGTAGTAATCTTGAACTCCCACCTCAATTGATCTAATAATTTGTCTTTGAGACCTGTAGAACTTGCTGCAACAAGCCCATCATCAACATAAAGTGCTAGAAAAATACATTCTGTATCATCTTTTCTAATGAACAGGCAGGGATCCGCTTCACTAGATTCAAATCCTATCTTCTTCAAATATTCCACAAATCTCTTATTCCAGCATCTAGGTGCCTGTTTCAAACCATATAGGCTCTTTCTCAGATGACAAACATGATCAGACCCATCTTCATATCCCTCCGGCTGTAACATATAAATATCTTCGTCCAGATATCCGTATAAAAAGGCTGTTGTAACATCAAACTGTGCCAACACCATGCTGTCATTAGCTGCCACACTCAACAAAGTTCTTATCGTACCGTTTTTTGCAACTGGGCTAAATGTTTGTGAAAATACGAATTGTCTTCTATTTCCTCTTCTTCTTGGTCTTCATTATCCTTGGTCTTTTGATTTTCATAATATCTACAGGTTCCAAGGGTTTCTCATTAAAAACCACATCCCTAGAGCGCAATATCTTGTGGGACTTGTCATCCCAAATGATTACATTTTCATACCCAACAAGTAGATTCAAAGCATCTACTCCTTCATTCGATCATCTCATCCCACAGTTCCTAGCTGTTTCATGTTCGTAAATCTCTGTTTGATTCCATTTTTCTCAAGAATACCTAAAAGTAATACTTGCCCAAACAATGATCAAGGGACCCCCACCATCCGAATCCCAAATGTAGGAAGTACGTTGATTTCCACCTTTGTCACATTCCTTAGTAGCAGACAACTGTCATATTTATTTGGGAAAGCTCACGCTTCGAGCTCTAAATTTCCCTTACCAATTGTCCAACTGTGTGACCATTATCAACTTTAGGGGGGCCTACCATCTGCTATCCATTTCTTACAAAAGCGTATTCATATCGACGATAGCGGTGAAGACTTCCTCTATTTTTAGGACGAGACAGAGGGAATTAACTGTAACGAAATCGGTAGCCATATTACTGTTATGACAATCAAGGTATCACTCTCTATTTTCAAATATTTGTCTACTTATACCATTGAGCAAATCTTAAATCGCCCAAAACAAAAACAATCTTCTGGTAAAATAACGTGGGGGGTGTAATAAAAAACAGGGAATTTTAGCCATGTTTGTGCTTAAGTCGGTAAACAGTTTTTACGACTGGATAACCATTGCGAAAGACAGCGGATTTTCAGTCCGCTACCTTTCCTTAAATCGCCCAAAACAAATGGACTGAGGGGTGAAATAAAAAACAGGGAATTTTGAAGATGAAGGACGTTGAAATCATGATTCCATGGTTATCCCCAAAAAATCAAGATTTTTATTTAGAACAGCCGATTACCCGTGCATTGCATGGACCCAAATCTACGAGTCATTTTTACCTTAAGTACTTTGTCATTTTCACCCAACAGTCCCCAAGAGGCTTCAACTCAAATTTCAGCAATCAAGTTTCAAGTTGTACCTAATTAATTTTTCAACTAAATGTCTCCCCAATATAACCAACTCATTACAACCTCAGTCGTTGAAACTATTCCCGACTAACATTGCTGCAGTTAATAAGGCGTTTTGAATAGGTATCTTTTACGAATAAAAACTGCTCGGTTCAACCCACCAAAATCGTTTTGGTAGCGTCAAATTTGTTATCGAAAGTTTTTTACCAGTGAACCCGCCTCATCCTAATTTGACGTAAGTTTGACGCATGTCGGCTTGTTCCTTAAATTACAAAGTTGTTTGCGTTCTTAGCAGGGGCCTCCAAACTACGGCCCGAGGAAAACTCCTTTTAGAGAACATATTTTTTATAGCAAATTAAATTTAGTTTACTGAAGTATTCTAATTTTATGTTGAATAATTATTAATATGACATCTACATTGATATGGTCATGGGCTAACTACTCATAACATTGTTGTAGGCTTATTGTTATTGTTTTTGTGATAAGTTGGATAAAGAAACACAGAATTGTAATGAGTAAAGACATGTATAGTATGCAGAAAATTTAACTTCAGTATATAATAACTAACAAATTATTGAAATGAATCCAACTAACATTTTATACATTTTAAATAAAAACATAACTTATAACAAGCATAATGACATATGAAATACTAATGAGATTTATGTAATTGAGATTTTCCACTGACAATAGTTTGTAGTTATGGACTAATTTTACTTGTACCAATATTATTAAAAGAGATTTAAGATGCTCATCAGTTAATTTAGATCTGTAAACATTTTTTGTGTACTTCATTTTGGAGAAGGTCTTCTCACACAAATAAGTAGTACCATAAACAGAAAACAGCCCACGAGCAAATTTATGCAATTTATCAAATTGTGTCAAATTGTGTGACTCTTATAAAATTCCAACAAAGATGAGTTTTGATATTTGTTCTTAATTATATCACTGCACTGTAGATCAATCATTTCCTTTTGAAGTTCCGGGGCTAGGGTTTCAATGTCAGTATCAAAAGGATTTTGAAAAATCTTAATTTGATTCGCAATGGCATCAAAGTCCGAGAAACGAGTAGGTATCAAAATTTATTTTCAAAGCACTCAAAGTTTCGATTGCAAAATCGATAGGAAACTCAGTCTCAGTGGTGTGGCTGAATATTTCACATGTTTTAAAATGTGAAAAACATTTACTTCGTAGTTGTGATTGAAACAGTATCAATTTCTTCCGGAATGATTTGATATTAGTGTATAAATCAGGAAGATGCTGGTTTTCTCCTTGCAATCTCAAATTCAGTTCGTTCACATGTTTTGTCAAATCAACATAGAATGCTAACTTCCACAGCCATGCGTTGTTTTGTAATTCAGTAAGAAGGCGATGCTTTTCATTCAAAAAAATTTCGTTCACAGCTCTAAGTTCAAAAAAGCGCTGAAGGACTTTCCCACAACTAAGCCAACGTACGGCAGTATGATAAGGCAATTCATTTTCTCCAATCTCTTCAATAAAGTGTCGGAATTGTCGGAGATTCAGCCCAAAAGATCTGAAAAAATTAACAGTTGATATGACTGGTTTCAGAACTTCAGACATATCCAAACATTTTCCGCACAAAAACTGTTGATGAATGATACAATGTAAGACTAATGGTTTTGAACCACCGTCATTTTCTACAGCCTTTGTCACAAGAGCGACCACTCCTTTATCTTTCCCACTCATGTTTTTTTCTCCATCAGTTGTGATACATTTCAAGTTTTTCCATCGAAGGTTCTTTTGATTAATGGCCATTTCAACTCCTTTAAAAATATCTGTACCAGTAGTTGTGCCATGATACTATACATATCAAGAAGTTCTTCATGCACTTCATAGCTTGTATCTGCTCCTCGAATATAAATCACACCTGAGCAGTATCTGACACATACATTGGCTCATCCAAGGCCAAAGAAAACCACTCAACATGTCCATTTTTGTCAAACAGTTGAGAGGATATATTTTCAGCGATGTTTTCTACCCTTCGAGCCACAGTGTTTGCTGACATACTGACAGTTTTTAATAAAATTTACCTTTTCAGGGCACACTTCTTTGGCTACTGCAATTATGCATTCTTTGATCATTTCTCCATCGGTGAATGGTTTTCCACGTTTTGCGATTTCAAGAGTCACAGGAAAGCTGGCACGAGTTGCAGCCTCTTGATCAGTTTTGAGTTTAGTAAATGAAGATTGCTGCAATTTCATTCCGCGCTTCATAGCTTCGAATTTTTCTGTCCCCAAACTTCCTATATATTTTGAGTAATTTTGAAAATGTTTTGTTTCATAATGACGTTTAATGTTATATTCCTTGAGAACGGCTATGCTTTCATTGCAAATCAAACATAGCGCCTTGTTACTGGACTCAATTACGAAATACTGAATGTTCCACTGATCTTTGAATTTTCTGCATTCACTATCAATTTTTCGCTTCTTTTCCATACTACTAAATCACACACAAAAGCAACAATTCAAATCAAAATACTGTTACAAAGATGTCTTCAACTTAAACACGCACAAACACGTTTTAAGGAGGTAGGTACGCATTATTTTATTTCACAACAATGTCATAGGAACTGACTTGTGGTTGCGCCACCATCCTTCTTATGTATTCAAATTACTGCCATCTAGAAGTGAGTGGAAGACACCAGAACTTTCTCGAACTAACGAGATTATTCTGTACGTGCTATTAGCGCCATCTGTTAGCGATAGAAGGTACTACCTATTTCCGCTTCTGTTCACCAGATGTCGTGTCACGTTACTCCTCATGGCTCGTACTCTACGACTAATCTAGAAATTACAGATAATGACCGGAAAATTAATAATATGCAGTGTTGCCGTTTTGCGGACTTTAGTCCGGTTTGGAGCCTTTCTTAAACGTTGCGTACATTTTCGGACTTTTTTTTCATCAGTGGACTAGGTATTTCACTTTTTACCACCGGCAACAATGATAATATGGTTTTGGCCCTCGGAACTTACTGGAGTAATCAGTATGGCCCCAAGGCTGGAAAGTTTGGAGACCCCTGGTCTAGAGGATTGTAATATTATAGTCTTTGCGTTAACCAGGGACCCTATGGATGTCCATGTACGATTTCAGCTCAATGGGACCAGTAGTTATTACGTGATTGAGTAGCACAAACATAGACACCAGTAGATTTTTATAAAGGGATTTTTAAAAGGTAATAGTATAGATTATATGAAAAATGAGAGAAATCGTATGTTTTTATTTTTTCAAACTGTTTTACGTCTCATGCTTTCCTTACATTTTAATGACTACTTTTAAATACAGTTGGTGCAATAAAAGTTTTAATTACCTACCTACTTCATATCCAACCCTTTCTTCAACATTTTGTGATACAAGAATCAGAACACAGGCTGAAATGTATTCAATAAACTAAAATTTGACCAACCCTTTCTTCAACATTTTGTGATAAAAGAATCAGAACACAGGCTGAAATGTATTCAATAAACTAAAATTTGACCAACCCTTTCTTCAACATTTTGTGATAAAAGAATCAGAACACAGGCTGAAATGTATTCAATAAACTAAAATTTGACCTTCCTGGTTACCAAAATAAGCTATGCAAGGGGATGGGCACTTAGGGTGTTTTGATTGGAATTGGCTAAAAAAAAGATAATTAATTTTAGCTGTTGCTTTATTTTTACTAATTAAACAATAATAAAATGTAAAACAGACAAGGAAAACTGTAAAAGACATTTCATTCATTATATTGCTCGGCTATGAACAGTTTTTTGGGTCTGCTGGACAATTTCATAAATGGCACTCAGGATGTTTTGCATATGGCGGTCTTCAATTTATCGATGATTCTCCATCAGAGTTTGACCAGTTCAGCAGCTACACGATCAAAAGTAACTTAGCTACAGCATACAACCACAGCACTTGTAGTAATTTGGTCGAAAAAGTGATTGGGAACTAGATGTTACTTCAAATTAGCTGCAGATAGCTACACAGCTACTAGCTGAAAG
The DNA here is from genome assembly GCA_030762985.1 of Adelphocoris suturalis. Classification (NCBI taxonomy): domain Eukaryota; kingdom Metazoa; phylum Arthropoda; class Insecta; order Hemiptera; family Miridae; genus Adelphocoris; species Adelphocoris suturalis. Next base: position 62,588,945 of record CM061043.1, read on the forward strand.
TTCACTGAAACTACTTTTTGAAAAGCTACTGTAGCTTGAAATAACAGTTACACCTAGTAACTGAGGAAAACGTAGCTTCAGCAAGAAGTTAGAGCTAATAGCTGCAGCTGAAGCTGTAAGCATTAAAGCAACAGCTACTAACCATAGCTTCTCACTGAAACTAATTTTTGAAAAGCTACTATAGCTGTAGCTTGAAATAACACCTACAGCTAGGAGCTGTGGAAAACGTAGCTTCAGCAAGAAGCTACAGCTAGTAGCGGTGAGAAACGCAGCTATTAGCTGTAGCTGAAGCTATAAGTATTAAAGCTACAGCTACTAACCATGAACTTCTCACTGAAACTACTTTTTGAAAAGCTACTATAGCTGTAGTTTGAAATAACAGCTACACCTAATAACTGTGGAAAACGTAGCTTCAGCAAGAAGCTACAGCTAATAGCTGTAGCTATACGCATTAAAGCTACAGCTACTAACCGTAGTTTCTCACTGAAACTACTTCTTGAAAAGCTACTGTGGCTGTAGCTTGAAATAACAGCTATAGCTAGGAGCTGTGCGAAACGTAGCTTCAGCAAGAAGCTATAGCTAGTAGCGGTGGGAAACGTAGCTTCAGCAAGAAGCTACAGCTACTCGTTTTTTTATTCAAACCACCCAAAAACGGAAAATCATTGGAAACCACGTGTATGAACAAACAAATTGAATGAATGAATGAGTTTGAATGAATGAGCGAATGAGTTTTTTATAAATGAATGAATGAGTTTTTATTCCTTCATGATGTACAGCATAATATAAAATATAAAATATCGAATTAATTAGTACTTCCATACAGAAAGAAAATGAACTTTCATAGTTGAATGATAAATTAACGTATATAGTATTATAGTATAAACTAACAATTATGAGGTTGAAGGGTATGCATGCCTGTAAGCATAGCTTGTGGCGGCATGCATGATCCAATTTCGTCATGTGAGACTATAACAATATATATATTATAGGAATTACTTTACTATTACTTCACTATTGCCAGTGAACAACCATATTTTATGGTATGTTTTTGATATTATTTTTGTATAATTCATTAAAAGAGAAATTCGTTAATTCAAGATGAAATAAATATTTGAAATCAAGAGTTAGGTTTTCAATAAATTAGTGAGCATAAGAAGGGTGTGAAGCTACTTCTTATGTGAAGCTACTTTTTTCACAACTGTGTTCTCCATATACGGAGGTTTATGTAAAGTCATATACGGAGGGTTAAAAAGAATATAATTTTTCGACATTACCTGAGGCGATGTTATCCTACGAAATTATACCAAATAAATCGTCATAATCGTCACCTTTATGTTACTTTCCAGGTATTATATCTCGCACTCGTTCTGTATGCCCCAGCCTTGGCAATGCACGAAGGTAATAACATGAAACATACTTTGATCATCATATCTATAATGTTGTATCCTAGCCTCATTTGAGGCTATTCAATTATTAACAAAAAGGACTGATACCCAATCACATAGTAGGGTGGAAGGACCAGTGTTTGACAAGGACCCAGTGATTGGCATCTCACCAAAAAGTTTAAATAATAAGGCATACAAGTGTTTTACGGGCTTGATCCTTTTGAATATTGAGACAAAATACTTTCTCAGTGAAGTATAAAGGCGGGAAATGGTTTCAGGCGGGTTTTTGGGAAATCTGGAAAAGTTTAGCCAACAAAACCTGGTGTTGTCATTTCTTTGGTGCTGTTTCTTGTGATTTTGCTAACGAGGTTAGTATTTTATATTGCTTCACCATGTCCTCCACATTTTTTAATTCGATTGTACCCCATGGTTTTTTCTTAATCAGTTTTTTGTGCAGATTGCATTTATAATATCATTTTTTGGAAATAATCAAAGATTACATGTGAAAATGCAAATGTCAATTACAAGTCACCTAACTGATGCTACCCTCAGTGATTGACAGTGCTGTCAATATGGATGTCTATTCGTTCTTGTCATTTGTTCTTTGTTCTTTATATTTATATAAATACATAGCAACTCACAAGCTGCTAGTTTACCATTAGAAGCGCCTTGTACCCAACGTATTGAGAAAACATTGTTCCTATTTTGAGATGAAACATATGGTGATATTTTCAACTTTGTCTTTATGAATACTCACATTAATTTTATTTTTAGATTAATAAAACTAAGTTCAAATGCTCAATTTATTTATAAAATTTTGAAATAAATGTTTTGTTGATACACGGAATCATTCATTGCAGAAGAGCTGCTGTGTCAATCATGGGGGGTAATTCACAGGCGCTACCAAAAATTTGAGTGTCAAATACTGGGTCAAAAAATTGATTTCGAAAAACCAAATTTATGATGTTTTGTGGTTTGAATTAGTGATTTTTCCAATACTGAGGAGTTTGAGGACATCCTGATGCAGCAATAGATGAAAAATTAAGTTTGAACAAACGAAAAAACATAACTTAATTGCTTGTCAAACCCAAAATTTCTATTAAAGTGTCAAACACTGGCCCCTCCACCCTAATTGACTAATGAAAAAGTTGTTTCTGTAAGGAAAAAATGAAGATAAATACAATAACTTTTCTTTACTCGGGCAGTTCAGAATATAACAAGCTTTATATAATAAAAGCTTGTAATATCGTAAAAGCTAATTTTTATAAAAAAGGCCTTCTGCCCTTAAATTTTTTAAAGAAATTAAACTCCAACGTTTCACCCCAGGAACTGGGGCTTCTTCAGGGAGAATAATAGTCAAAAGTGTAAAATATCTACTCACTCATAGTTTTCTTATTTTGTTAAAAATCGAATTTAAAGTTATGAGTTTTTTGAAAATCAAATTCAAAATTGTAAGCGTTTATTTAAAAAAAAATTTTTTTTGTTTCATTTATTTATTTTATTATTTATTGTTCATGTTTATGTGTACATAAACGTAAACAATTTTAAATTTGATGTTCAAAAAACTCATAACGTTGAATTCGATTTTTAACAAAATAAGAAAACTATTAATAAGTAGATATTTTACACTTTTGACTATTAATCTTTCTAAAGAAGCCCCAATTCCTGGGGAGAAACATTGGAGTTTAAAATTAAAAAAAACCACTTTAAGGACCGAAGGCCTTTTTTTATAAAGCTTGATAAATACAATTATATTTTACATTTAGGCTACTGTTCAAATCAATTACTCCAGGGGCCTATTTCATAAAGCCACAAGTGACAAGCTACAAGCCTTTTTTATGTACTAGTTGTAAGAAATGAGTGGGCAAGCGCTTCATGAAGGTACAAGTGTAGACTTGTAATGCATTGTGAAAATTTACACGTGTACAGGACAAGTTACAAGTGTTTCCTCATAATTTTGAACAAGTCACTGTTTTACAGTGGTAAAAAATGGCCGATTTTTAACCTACATTCATTCACCTATAAGCTTGTTATTTTCCAGCATTGTGAGTTGACAATTTTTCGGTGTTTAATATGTGGCAATCATCTTCTGCTGAAGAATACAGACAAGAAAGAAGCATTCAGCGTAGAAGACGCCAAAGATTTTTTCGGCCACGAACAAACGCTCATTTCGTGGGTATTTTTTAGTTCAACGAGAGATTTAGGATGTCTTCCGAGACCCTTGGAAGATTCAAATGGTGCGTGACCCTGTGCAATGTTTCCTGATCGGGTAATGATGATCTCCCCGTCATTGAAAAACAAAGTGAAGTGTGAAGATCATTTCGAAGTTACAGATGACATTCCTAACCCAGTGCATTAAGATTTGATGAACTGATTAATCATTTCCTCTGAATGAAGGAGAAAAATCCGATTATACCAGCCATCAGAATAAGTTAAATTCAAATACAAGCTTTCTCCACTTTTTATTTTGTAATTTGTCTGTCTTCCAATCATTACACCTTGTCCTGTACAATAAAAATCCTATCGTGTACTTAACACCGTTTTTATATTGTGATTCACAGACGAAACTTCAATTTCGGCATCTTGCTTGACGTTCATTTCGTTTGTCCCCACACGCCATTTTTCTTTTCTGCTACACCTGTAAACTTAGCTTCTACAGGTGTAACTTTTCTACATTTGTACTGTTGGTTTTGGTGGAACACTTGTTCTAGGTTATCGTGCATTGCAAGTACCTGTACTCGTTAACTTGTACACTTGTAACTTGTTGTATAATGAAATAGGCCCCAGGAGTATCAAAAGTTATACAGACATAAAGATATTTTAATAATTTTATGCATCGTCAGCAAATTATTAGTTTATTGAACCAATAACTTTCAAGGTTTTTTATACTTCAGTAGATGCTTGAATTAAATATGAATAATTTAAAATTTCCATAGAATTTTCGTAGAACTTGTAACTAGCGGATCTAGAATATGTAATGGCTCCAAAAATTTCAAAATGGAAGTATGTTTTGAGGAATTCCTGGATCATCATTCCAGATGATATCTCTTCTTAGTAAAGGAATAAAAATCCGTCATTTCACCAGAAAATCAAGCATTCCACTAAACGAAATCTTGGATAGCACCTACTAAGCACAATTTCAAAAAATTTGACAGAAAAAATTAATAGAAATGGTAAAAAACTGCTGAATTGTAAAATTCCTAATTTCAACGGAATAGTGCAGTGATGATCAACAATAAACAAGAATATTCAAAAATGTATCCCCAAAATTATACTGGAAATTCTACCTACTTGAATCGATAACAACTGCAAATGAGCTAAAACTCCAAAATCTATTTTTGTACAGCAGATAACTATTTAGAACACGATTTTCGCCATAAAATTGGTAGTTAACAATATTGATTTGTAACCAATGTCCTCGAATTTCAAAAGTTTAACATAAATATTTTGTTCTGTTTTAGTTACCGGAATGAACACTCTTACAGTGGTCACTATAATGTACTTCGTTTGCCTAATCTACACAATTCTCGTAAGTCCTTAGAATATTCATTTATATTTTTATATGAATATCTCCTATCACTGGGAGTTATTATAAAAATTGTGTTACCCTTTCCTTTAACAAAAAAAATTTTAGTCAGTCATATTCGAGATCTACGGAAAATTTCCTCCTCTTCAGGGAAGAACATACGTATAAATCATGAAAATGTTTTACGGAGTATCAGATCATCTATGATTTTCAACTTTCTAGTCAAGGAACACACAAATTTCAACATCCTAGGGTGACCAGGAGAGAATTTAGTTCACTCAGTTGAGCAGGAAAGAGCCCATCATATCATTCGTCTCTTACTGTCACAAAGAAGCTCTCTATCATATTTCAACTTCCTATGATGAACAGAAGAGAATTTGGCTGATTCAGCTGACCAGGAAAGAGCCCACTATTTCAACCGTCTCTTGATATCACCAGAGGTCTCTCTATCAAGGTTGAATTTTCTAAGGCGAACTGCAGTGAATTTAGCTGATTCAGCTGATCTCCGTCACGGAACATTACTTTTCTTTGGTTCAAGTTCAAGTTCATCTGAACTTCAAGTTCAAGAAACGTCATCTGAAAAATTCAATGAGCTACTAAGCTTCAATCAAAGATTGTAACAACCGGGATGGACAATTTGCTCAACTTTGGAGACTTGCGGAAAGATTTTGCCCTCATTGAATAACAAATCCTGCCTTCTCTGCTATCTCTGAGGGTTTTGATTAAAAAATTGTCCTCTTTAGGGAAGTTTCATGATACGAACTAAATGCCTCTTGAAAAAGTTGGGGAAACCCATTTCAAAACGGGAGTTGGTCAAGTACGCTGTCTGTTCCCACAAAAAAATAAAGAGTTACAGCGTTAAATCGATTTCGACGGCAAGGTCATCATCAGTAACAAACAATTACTTAACAATAATTATTGTTTACTACTGATAAATAACTACCTGACCGTCGACATCGATTTAATACAGTAACTCTTTATTTTTTCGTGGAAATAGACAACATTTTTCACTGAAATCTGTGTTGACTTTCAATGATATGGAAACAACGCACCGGAAATATGAATTTGGTGTTATAATCCAAGAATAGTGAGATAAAGGCGCCTGGTATCAAGTAGATAAAAATGATTTAATGTGGAGAGGGGAGAAATAGAAAATAGATAAGTCCTAATTGACATATGTAAGCATTTAGACAACAAGAGATTCTTAAAGTGTTCCTTCTGGAGACTCATGGACGCTATGTTCAGTTTTACATCTTCTACCTTAAGCTAAGTCTTTGTTTTCTTCAGTATGAATTAGACACGTGGAAAAGCTGAAAAGATAAACAACTACTTCTATATCATAAGTTTGTTTTATACTTATTTCTAAAGTGTCCAATTTCATCACCAGGGGTTTCTTCTAAAGCCTGTTTTTTAAATGATTCATTTCAGGGCGGCGTAAAGGCAGTTATTTGGACTGACAGTTTCCAGGTTGTGGTGATATTCATTTCCTTAATTGTCATCCTCGTCAAAGGAACCGTGGATATTGGAGGCATCAAAGTCATATGGGAGAGAAACGACCACGCGAACCGTACCAACTTTTTCAAGTAAGAACTGGTATTCGTTGAAATACATGTTTGTATGGTGGTGTGTCATAATCCTGGATAAGGTTATGAGGGTGCAATAGGCTTCTCTTGGGTAGGTTTTTATTTTTTAGGAGCTAAAGAGTACTTTCGCCATATATGTGGCCTCTTCGGGGCTTTAGTTTGGTGTGTATGTAATATGTATGTAGCTAGTTTTATATTTCCACTGTTTCTCAAGAACAATGAGCTCCACTCAACTAAATTGCTATCGTTTTCAGTTTAACAGAAAATGTATCCCTCCTAACAACCAAATACAACTGGTTGCCACTAGAACTATATGATGAAGGAACCCTTAACTCTAAATCGAAAACTAGCAACATACACATTAAAATGAAGCTCCGAAGAGATCACGTATATGGCAAAAGTACTTAGCTCCTAACAAATAAACATTTACCCTAGAGAAGCCTACAGATCTCTCCCTCACGACCCACTACCTTATCCATAAATACATTATGGAAGGTTTCCCCGCACTCTACTTTTCAACCACTCCGAAGGGTAACAAGAATTTCAAATGCTAGGATATTGTATATGCTAAGTTTCGAAGCACCGAATCCGAATTTACTCCTCTAAACAGCGTCGTGTATAGTACATTTTCACAATGACGCAATAATCTACCCTGGTATATACCCTCCAGAATACTTTTTTTTTTGTTTTTGACTACTCAGTCTAATAACTTAGAAATCCATCAGAACCCACTTTCCCGGCGGCCATCACGTGCAGGCGCTGGGTTGATACGATTATCAAATATTTGAGACGAAATAGGGAAGTGATTTTATTGATGCAACTGTTGAAAAAATTTATTGAGATAAATAAAATCTAATCTGAGAAAAAAAGCAATAGGTACTAGCTTCTGTTTTTTTACGTGATAAAAACAGAATAAAACAGAAAAACAAGCACGAATGGACACAAATCGGACGATTTCAGAACTTGGAAGTGGAATAACCTGTTTTGTTGTTTGTTACAAACTCTTCGTCGTCGAACCTTGGCAAAATTCCGTCGAAAAAATTCGAGTTTCGTGGATGTAGACAAGATCCAACTACAACTTCAATTTCGTCCTCATCGTCTACAAACCATGAAACTTCACCACCATCGTCGAAACTATCGTTTTCCGAACTTGACGAGCTACTATTTGAAATTTCTATGAAGAAATTCAAATGAAGAATAGCGAATAACAGAACAAAGCGAAATTTTACAGGGAAAATTAGGTACCTACAGAGAACACGCGGAAACAAAGCCGAAGAGAGCGTATTGTTTACGCCACGAGTTCCAAAAAATTATGAAATTCGCATGCGTTACCTGCGTCCTTGCGTTCGAGTTCTGACAGTTCCGACAAAAATCGGCAACTGTTAGATCCGTTCGGAACTGGGTTCGCAAAACACTGCGATCGCTAGTTCCGGAACGCTAAGGCACTGCGAACGAAAAAACTCGACTGCGCTTTCCCAGAACCGTTCCGAACTGGCAGAACGCACACTGAGAACGAAGCTATAGGTACATTTTTCATTTATAAATTTAGTTCCTTCTTCGTTTTACGAGTTTTTGCAGGCGGCAAACTTCTTCACCGTGTGACCTGTACCTCCTTACCATCGAAGTCTTTTATAGTATTTTAAGTATTTATTATTGTTGAAAATTTGCTATGCATTTCATGTGAAGGCAAATAAAACCATTGATTTGATTGATTGATTAATGTTACCAAGTTTCCATTGATGCAAGTTCTTTAATTGCCTTACTACAATCGGCTCTGTAATAAACATGATTTCTTCTTCTAAAACTATGTCCAAAAACATAATTAAAAGACAGTTGTTACTTATGGTTCAATTGAGAAGCCTAGACTAATGAGAGTACTTATTTTAGTGTTTGTTTTTTTCTTTCAAGTTTTGATGCCGATCCAACGGAAAGATACACGTTTTGGTCCTCTTTTATTGGCTCTGGTTTCCTGCATATGTCCACTTACGGTGGAAATCAACTTCAGATTCAGCGGTACCTCTCAGTTCGGTCCAACAAAGAAGCTCGAAAGTAAGTAAGACCCAGTGAATAAGTAGACACTTTAATGAAAACAGCGATCTTTATTGAATTTGAAACATATCAACTTAGTACTACGTACTCAGAAGAATTAAGGAATCACTTTTTCTTGTAGACGTCGAAGACCCCACAGATCAATCGGACAAAATTCATATTATATTTCATGATTAGTAACCTAATGGAGATGGGATGCACCCTGTTCTTTTTGTTTTTTTTTCTCAAACATGGGGAAAGACCAGCTGTTTTGGCTGGCTTTATTCTTTCTTAGAAGATGCTCCTTATCATTTAATCGCGACGAGACTCAATCGTGTCAATCGCATCGTCAACTTTCACCCCGACAGATGTTTTTGATACAACAACCCCTGGGGTCCAATCTATTATAGTTCCTGGGGCGAGTGTGAGTCCAGGAGTCCAGTTCTCAACAATCTGTCCTGCTGACCAACCGTATGAACGCGATCAATTCTTTTTTTATGGAATTTTCTCTACCGATTCGGTATTTGATGATTTCAACATCCGTACGAACTTTTGGCTTCCAAGTCCTTGGATATCCTGGTGAACAATCATTCATCCTTACATTGGATTATTGAATTTCGGCTAACGATTCGCCATTTTTGCTATGCGCACACACCCTGAAACGCTTCCTAGCCATATTGAAGCCCGCCAAGTGGCTTTCTGGAAGGCTACCTGGGCCCCAGGAATCTCTTGGAGGATCTTCAGCCCTTGAATTCTCTCCGTCAGTAAGGTATCAAATTCGGACTGTAAGGTCAGACGTCAGTTGTTTGATATTTATTTTACCAGCATAACTTCTTTGGATAAGATCACGTAGATTGTACGTTGTAGGCACCGAGCCAGTTTTCATTTAAGGTGGAGCTCCACATACCTTTCTTTTCTCTATGCTTTATACGAACGGCACTTTTTCTTCAACCGAGCTATTTCTTAATAAAGAATTATTCGTCAAAGGTTCAATGGTGTTCGTACTTTCACGCTCCCAACGTATTGATGAGACACCAGCGATATCAAGCTCCGACTTGAGCCAAAACAGAATGAAATCCGAGTATTTTTCCCAAGAGAAGTAACTTCCTCCCCCCTAATTTCCCCCCCACAATTTTTGAGATATCGAAGTGAAACTTGGAGAGCGTTTATGGAGTGCCTAGTACTAAGTTTTAATCAAATAAAAATCAGGAAAAAAGTCCAAAATCTATAGGATACTTAGGAAACAATTTTTCCATTTTTTGCCGAGTGACGCTTCATTCCAAAGATTTTTTAGTGCTGAACATGATAGTAAGCCAGAATTGCGATATCTTATTCCGTTCACGGATTAGAGCTGATAACCACGAAGAAGCGCGATTAATTCTCTTTTGGCTCAAGTCGGAGCTTGATATCGCTGTTCTTTCTCTGTGTTTGAGGGGAAAAAATAAATAAATAAATAAATAAAACAGAATAGGGTGCATCTCCAATAGGTACCTAATCACGAGATTTAATATGAATTTTGTCTGATTGATCTGGGGTCTTTGGCGTCAACAAGGAAAATTGATCCTTTAATTATTTTGAGGTGTGTGGTCTAAAAAAGTCTGCCAAGTTGAGTGTGGCACTTCCGTGCATGTGCAAAATTAAAATTGATCGTCATTAGACAAAACTCTGAGACTGTTATGGACGGATTTTTATGAAATTTTCAAGCATTGTACGATTTAGCTCCTAGACGTTCCCCTTTTGCCGTTGGATTAATAGTAGTCTATGCACATGCGCAAACTTTAATTTCCTATAACGTCGACTTAATCAATTAATTCGACTCGTAGGTACTTTGTTCTTCTAGTTTATTCTATACGTCCATGTTACAATTTGTCAGGAAACTATACTGCCCACCCAACTTACCAGACGGTTTGTCTTTCTTTCTCCTCAAAAAGCGGAAAATGATGAGAACTCAGAAAGAATTCGGTATTTTTTTCGCAAAGAGGGAATTGACATATTTTCACTAGTTATTTTATGTTACAATACCTGCAGTTATTATTTTATAACCGTTACTGCTTAACCGTTGAATAAACTTGTTCATGATTCTGTATTGCGATTCTTTGTACAGGATGTTGTGGATCAACACCATTGGATGGACGATGGTCGTACTTCTTTGTGTCTATGCCGGTCTCCTGGTTTTCGCGGAGTATTTCAACTGCGACCCTCTGACCTCCCACGTAAGTTGAAACCATAATTTTCCCGGGAAATGTTATTTCGTGACCACGTTGAAATGGTCAGATGTGATAAGAAGACACGTACGTAGATATGCCAACCTGCGCACTGTATACCTAATCCGTAATAATTTTAGTAGTCATTTACACATAAGTAGGCAAGGAGATACGTATTGGTAAGTAATACATGCATTACAAAGACTTCATAATTTTGGTGAGAGTTAAAATATGAGCAAAAAAAGTATAATGATTCCTCGGAAATGCCCCCCCCCCCTGCAACCATTTGACCCCTTCACCGGAGGTAAAATTGAAACTGCCGAGGTTGCATAATTGGACAAAAACCTGGATCGAACAAACAACACAAACTGTATCAACCTGAATAGGTCGTCCCTCTTAAATAAAAAGCCTTGCCTGTATGACCTAACTTGGGAGGGACGTCCTAAAAATGAATTACAGACAGATTTTCCCCAAAGTACAAATGTGTCACCCAGCGCTGCCCAAGCTACAAACGTCAACCAATTTACGCGCTTCTTATTTTGTTGCATTACGAATTCGATATATAAGTAGTTCTGGAAAGAAACCTTTGTGAGGAGTTTCAAATTTCATCATGGAGGAGGAGATACTGATAAATCATGCTGTTTTAACATTTTTCGTCCGATTTTCGTGATTGTCCCTTTGATCAACTATGAATTCGGTTTAGTTTTGATCAGCATTTCAGGAGTTTCAAATTTCATTAAGGAGGGGGAGATACTGATAAATCATGCTGTTTTAACATTTTTCGTCCAATTTTCGTGATTGTCCGTTTGTTCAACTATGAATTCGGTCTAGTTTTGATTAGTAACTACTTCAGAAGTTTCAAATTTCATCATGGAAGGGGGAATGGAGGGGGGATACTATAAATCATGCTGTATTAACATTTTTCGTCCGATTTTCGTGATTGTCCCTTTGTTCAACTATGAATTCGGTCCAGTTTTGATTAGTATTTCAGGAGTTTCAAATTTCATTATGGAAGGGGGTGAATGGAGGGAGTGATAGTAATAAATCATGATGCTTCAACTATTCTCGCCAGATTTTCGTGATCTTTTATTGTTCAATCATGAATTCGGTCTAGTTTTGGAGAATATGTCAGGAGTTTCAAATTGCATGCTGGAGGTTTTATGATAGAAATTTACTCCCAGTGGAGGGAAAAATTGATTCGAGAAGTCATGATATATATATATATATATATACTTTGACTCTCATCAAAATCATATACAATCTATTCATAGGGACGTCCGTATAATGCATGCATTACTTACCACTATGTTTAGTCGAGTTCGAACGAGGTATTTCGAGTTTTCTCTGCATAGGGTCGTGTAGGGGGTTGTCGTACCATCCTATTCAAATAGGTACTCGTAGACTTGAGAATAATCAGTTTTTGGTGATTAGGTGGTTAAATACGAAAAATATCAGGGTATACGGCCTGAATGTATAGGCTCAGTTTAAGACTCAAGGTGGATTCACATTCATCCGGAATCGCGGAAATGCGGCAATCCGTAAATGCGTTCGGCCTTCTGATTGGCTAGTGCCAGTCGTAAGAGTGGGGTGAATCTTGACGGATAAGCGCTCTTGAGACGGACTGTCCACATCTGAAAAATTAGGTATTTTACCGGATTGCCGCAATTTAATCATCCGTCAGGAGCTGTAGCTGGTTGTGTTATCTTATTTTATGGCCATGGTCTAGTGCGAGTCCGTATTTTTACGATCCTCGAATTTTGATTTCATTTATAGAAAATATATTTCTGTAGCGCTTGAGTATAAGAATAACAATAATAAACAAATGAAACACACAAATTGAACAAGGTTTTATGTAGATGAGGCCGAGTTGGGTTAAAAATACCTAGGTGTAGGTACCGATTTTGCGATCTCACAAACAACTTACCCTCCTAAAGGTCCTATTCCGTTTGTATTTTGAAACATTCTTTGATTATAGATTGGCAATTTTCTACTTTCCGAATAAGTAGGTATTTGAGAAGAGATAACACTTTTGCAAAACGAAGAGGAAGTATAGAAATACTACTTGTTCTTACGAAATGGACAGATTACCTAAGTACTAAGTTACTTACAGTTAAGTAAGTACTTTTCATGGTGCATCAATGCATAAATGATTTGTAATGCGCCAACCTACACAGATTTTTGGGTACAAAGATAATGTTATCTTGGGTTAAGCAGTTGATGAAAGGACCGAATAATCATCTAACAGTCTCATTTCAAAACGACGTCGCCTTAGCAGTTTTAATGTACATACATAACAACTTCTTCTGTATGCCCTCATGATTTGATAACATGATAGCAATGATAACACAACCGGATGGTTACGAACGGCCTGCCGCAATTCCGCACTCCCCTCCACTACTTCCAACCGCAGATTCATTGCCGCAATTCCGGATGAATGTTAGCCAAAAACCACAAATATTCAGCCACGATATTCAGCCTTTTACTAAGCCTATACACCCATACCGATCTCTACTTGTGGCGAATACAACGATTATTTGTCGTATATGTGTATATGTAATAGCATCTACATGGTCATTGAAGGAAAGCTTAGAGTCAAGGAGGACACCAAGATCACGAGTGCATTCCAAACGCTTCAACTATATTTAATCTTAGTATTCTTATTACTTCATTAGTCTACCGGTCTGTCTGTATGAGTGTGTAAGATAATAAGGGTTCTACTGATAAGCATTTCATTTTTTCTTTTGCAGAGGATTCAAACTGCTGATCAGATTTTCCCTTTCTACGTCATGGACAAGCTTCAAGTCTACCCAGGTCTCCCCGGTCTTTTTGTTAGCGGGATTTTCAGCGCTGGATTGAGGTAAAGGACATTTTCAAATTTTTTTGTGTAAAGTTCGACTGAAAGAAAAAAAAAAAAAAATTCGTTGGCAAGTAGAGGAAATACCCAGGAATGGCAACTCGAGGCCCTTCGAGCTCTTCAAAAGGGCTGAAAATCGGGGATTAGATGGAGCATGCCCTTCTTTATCAGTGTAAAAAAAATGTCATGGTATGTGCGGGTTAGGGTGAAGATGATCCCCTATGCGTTTCGATGTCCCCAAATCAATACTTCACTTGGCGCATGCGCAAACGTAAATTCCATCAACCATTATTTTCTCACGCCCCCGTGCTCCGATCTCGCTCAAATTTGGACGATAGGTGGCAGAGGTTAATTCGAGCATTTTCTAGCAATTTCAACATGATCCAATCATTAGCAGCTATTGCGCATACGCAAATATGTATTCCTTTTCAAACGAGCCTAATTTCAACAGTTTTAGGTGCATAGTTGGGGGACAATGGTTTAATTATTCCATGTTAATTTCAACATAATTGCATCATTGCATGCGCAGAAGTGTACTCCGAGAACAAGGTCTAGTTTTCATCAGATTTTGATTACGCTTTCTGGCAATTTGTGAGTTAGGCTGTAGATTGTACCCTACCAGTTTCATTTTTCTCAAATCATTGCTGCATTCTGCGCAAGAGCTAACGCAAAATACTTCAAGCATAATTTCCCATTTTTTTTTTTTAAACATCTTTACTGTGAAGCTTAAAATTGCGGGTTCGTGGAACTGTAAAAGCGTGAACCCTTCTCAGAGGCACGACGCGCCATGTTCTGATCATAATAATTATAATTATAGACCAATGATCTGCATAGAAGTGCTATCTTTCAAAGAAATAATAATTCATTTTGTAATAATTTGCAGCGTTTCTATTTTGGCAGCATCTTTCACTTGAAAAAACCCTTATGCAAACGTAAAAAAAAAAAAAAATCGTAATAAAAAAAAACCTTATTTAAATTTTTTTTTTAAATTTGATTTCAATTGGAAGAAGTTCCAGTCCTGCAGCATGATCGTATGAGCGAATTTTCGTAAACTATGGTACTATATTATGTTAAAAATTGTTTGAAAATTGAGAACATTGAGTGAAAAGAAATTTTTATCCACCAATATTGTGGTTAAAAAAAACTCATTCTAAATAATCATCCGCTACTCCAGAAGGCATTTTGGATTTTTAAAACTTTTTTGCAGTTTTTATCGATTTTTAAACACATTTTAATTACATTTAAGTACATTTTTCAGCATAATTTTTACATAAATTTTTGGGTGTTCTATTTTATAGTTGATAAACTTCATTCGAGAAATATTATGCTAAAAAAATATAAATTTTACGATTTTTAGTCGTTTTTTGCTATTTTTAGTGATTTTTTTCAACAGTTTAATGAAATTTGTCCAATTTAATGAGCTCAAAAAATGCAGGCCAACGAACTCATCCTTTTGTTTGGAAAGAAAGTTTGATTTTTCGGCGGAAGACCGGATTCGTTTTGATTCGTTTCAGAATGCCTCGAAACGGATTCCAATGAAGGAAGTTTTCGAAACTTTTGATTTTAAAATTTTCGGAGCCATTGTCATAGCTTCATTTTCAACATAAATTTGCTAAAATCTGATTTAAATCAAATAAATTTGAAGTATTTGATTTTTATTAAATATTTAAATTGTGATATTTTGTCAACCCTGCTTCTATTTTTCGAATATCAGATCTTGAATATGTTTCAGCACCGTTTCAACGGGGGTCAATTCCCTGGCAGCTATTTGGTTCGCCGAGTTGGAAGGCACAACTTTCAGGAAAAACTTGACGGAATCACAAGGTGGACACGTAGTCAAAGTATTGGCGCTTATATTTGGAGTCCTGTCGTATTCGCTGGTTTACGTCGTTCCTTATATGGGCGGACTAGTTCCAGTAAGTTTCCTAATAAATTTGTTACTTTATATTGACATGGATATGTCTTTTGGCTGGGGTATTTGAAACAATTTTGTAACTTTTTATTTTTTAGCACGAAAAAGTGTACAGGAAGCTGTATTTTCTATTGATTTTCTCGTGCAACCAACGCGTTAGTAGCGAAGTGTAACTCCCTTAGTTTTCATAGCAGGAAAATCGTTCGCCACTTTATGGGTGCTCTCATTTTATCACAACATCTCATGATCCCTAAGCCATTGTAGTGTCAAGAAAAGCTGATTTACTACGCTAAGTTATAAACTAATACAGCGCTCTTAACGGATTGAAACAGGCTGGAAGGCAATGGTAAATATAAACGGGCAAAGTAATATGGTTTGATGAAATGAGAGTTTTCGAACGAATGGTCAATGAATTTTGTGGTATGAAAAATGACGAAGTACAATTTTTCTAATGACGACTCGGTTGAAAGCAGAAATCATCAGTAAATTGTTGCAACACGTTTTCGTTACACAAAACGTTTGTTTTCGGTTGGAGATGCCAAGACTAAAACACATTCTGTGTTAATATTATTATTGTTTGGTCTTGCTTGCTCTACGAATTATTGATGTACCTACTATGTAACTATTTTGTTGCAGCTCGCTGTTTCTCTTTCAAGCATATTTGCTGGATCACTTCTTGGGATTTTCTTGCTTGGAACAATGTTTCCTCAAAGCAATACTTGGGTATGTATTTCCGTTTGAACTAGATAGATTCTATCTAAATCACATTGTGAGAATGATTAACCCTCTAATGGTAACATAATTTTGTTCGCTGTTTAGAGGAACATCTGCATGAGAGATATATCTGTAAGAAATAATAGAATTTAAGAGATGAATCAATATTTTCTTTAGTATGTACCTGATAACATCATGAGGATAAGAAAGAATGAAGGAAAAATCACCTATTTTGAACCCTAGTGCGCAATAAATGATTCACAGGAAAGTCTGCCTGATGGACAAGCTAGTAAGTATTTGCTATTGAAAAGTGTAGGTAAAATATTTGAAAATTCTAGGTAAACGTTAGTTACGTGGAGATCAGAATTCCATTTACGAAATTCGACCCATATCTACAAAGCCTGAGTCCTCACAGAGGCTGTCACTGAGGTTGGGGACGCCGGGCTACAAAAGTTGAAACTATGTCTGCATGTCAAGTAGATTTTCCCATTAGAGGGTTAATGAATTATCGTTTGATATTTAAAAAAATAGTATTTGTATCAGAAGCGATGGAATGGAGTATCCAGTCATCCATTCTAGAAACTGTGGCGAGTAGCCAGCCACCCAAAGATCTTTCGGTTCCAGGTATAGCCTCAGCGGTGGCAGTTGCACGAATCGGGAAAGATGGACGCCACAATCAATTACATATTGTTTTGCTGTAGATATTTAAAGGCCGTATCACACTAGCGTTTTTTCTACTTTTTTCTGCATTTTTATTGGCCAAACGCGAAGGAGAAGTGCTTTTATCATTTAATAATAATAATAATGATTAACAGGACGTTTCCATTTGTTTTCGTCAGGTCACGAGCGTCACAGCACTGTGGGGTTTTCTATTGAATTTCACGTACAACCAATGCGTTACTAGGGAAGTGTAACTCCCTTAGTTTTCATAGCAGGAAAATCGTTAGCCACTTTTTGGAATGCTCTCATTTTATCACAGCATCTCATATTCCCTAAGCCTCTGTAGTGTCAAGGAAAGCTGATTTATTACGCTCAGTTATAAACTGATATTGCTAAGTAACCATAATTGAATAATCTTGTTAAAAGAGGCACTAAATGGTTAGTATACAATTGAGTAGTAGGTACCTACTAGTAAGCAGTAGGTACTAGACATATCAATGATCTTTTGTTTTTCACATCAAGGGAGAAATTAAAATGCTTGAAAAATTTAATTAGTAATGGACCAATAGCCATTGAAAAATTTCCTACTGATTTCTTTGCGTATCTCATTGATAAAATGTTGTCAACTTTATATTCTTAGGGAGCGACTGTGGGGCTCCTCAGCAGCGTTTGCTTCCTAAGCTGGATCTGTTTGGGGAATTCGTCTTCAGTTGCGAAGGGCCTCATCGTACATCCTCCGATGCCGCTGTCCACCGATGGCTGCCCCAACGAAATCATCACGCCAGCCAAAATGTAAGGATCTAATCTTTGAGTATTAATAAGATGGAGGGCTATTGCTCTGAATTCAACGCTGTTTCCCTGTCAAGGCAAACGTGCCACTATAGTCGAGTTGACTTTGCAATTGACCCGTTCCCGCCACGCTTTTTTCAAATTCAAATGATACAGCAGTTTATTGTAATTTAAGTTTTGTTTGATATTACTTATTATTGTTACATTTTAGTATTATTCATATAGACATAACTGTCTAGATGTTAATATGTTCATACTTTGGTTCCCATGCCCAAATTTGGTGCCTCCTATTTCATTTTTTTTTTGTTTTTGGACACACACAGAACAGCTGATCTACCTTCATCAAACATCAACTAGAGTCATTTCAACACTCATTCCCGCAGTGTAAAAAATATGAAATACTAGCCGCTCCGGCTCGCTACGCTCGCCTCCACGTCCAGCCGGGGGGCAAGCCCCCCGGACCCCCCATTAAATTGCTCGCTTCGCTCGCAAAGTGTGGCATGTAGGGAATATTGCTCGCTTCGCTCGCAAAGTGTGGCATGTAGGGAATGTTGCTCGCTTCGCTCGCAAAGTGTGGCATGTAGGGAATGTTGCTCGCTTCGCTCGCAAAGTGTGGCTGTATACATGCGATGTATTACAATTGAAACGTGTAGGGGATGTTGCTCGCAAAAGGTAGATCTCTAAGGGTAGTTTTAACTTCTGTAGGGGATGTTGCTCGCTCCGCTCGCTTGAGGAAGTTATACTGCCCACCCAACTTGGCAGACGTTTTTTTCTGTTGGAAATTCTTACAAACAAATTAAATCTTATAAAACTACGTGGAACCACGAAAAGTTTATTCGGGGATGTTGCTCGCTTCGCTCGCAAGGTATTGCTGTATATTTGTAGGAAAAAATCCGAATTTATTCTGTTGAAATGGCTCTCGCTTTGCTCGCAAGGTACCTATGTGTACCTGCTCGCAACACCCAAACACCGAAACCTGTACCTGAGTTATCGAACCCCAAACACGTCTGTCTTCCTAGAGCCTTCTCGCGTCCACAGCACATATAATTTCTCATTTTGATAGCTTAGTCTCCCCTCGCAATTTGACCGACTTAAAGAGGTAGCTAAATAGGTGCGGGGGATTGTACAGGTAAGCTTCGGAACGTGATTTCCAGGGAGCTGGAGGTTGTTGAACCAGGAAAAGTTTATTAGGGGATGTATACTTAAAGGTAGGCCATTAGAAGGGCGAATGGGGAAGTTATATTGCCCACCCAACTTGGCAGACGTTTTTTTCTGTTGGAAATTCTTACAAACAAATTAAATCTTATGCATCTACGTGGAACCACGAAAAGTTATCATCGGAGGAAGTTATACTGGCAGACGTTTTTTTCTTTTGGAAATTCTTACAAACAAAATAAATCTTATAAAACTACGTGGAACCACAAAAAAAGTTCATTTGGGGATGTTCCTCGCTTCGCTCGCAAGGTATTGTGTAGAAGTCGAGTCCCTTCTGCTAAGCAACGTTGTGCAACGGGCGGCTCGGCTCGATCAAAAACGTCATATTAAACGCTTCCCTCGCAATTCCGCTCGCAATTTGACCTACTTTCCGTCACTTTTTTCGATATCCGACTTCGGATTCAGATTCGGCGGGATCAAAGCTGTATTTCGCCCGCAAAAACCGTTCCGAAAAACGTACCTTTATGGGGTATATTTTAATGGGAAAAAACCAAGTTTTTCGGCGGACTTTTCGAGAAAACGGGTCCGTACTCTCGCATTTTTTTGACGCATTTCCCGATACTTTTTTCGCGAGCCGATCGCGCCGTCGTCTTCCTCGTAGGAAAACCTACGAAACCCGTATTTTTCCGGAATTGTCAACGGCCGTTTAGAGGGGTAGGGGAAGCGGGGAAGTCCAAAAAGCGCACATTAACCGGAACTTCGACCCCCCTCCCGCCCTACGGCCCATGGTTCGGGTGGGATTAAACAATTTTAAATTCGCTCGCTCCCACTTTTGGAAAATCCCAAGAAGATCCCCCCACTCGTAGATCCGCCCCACTCAGCCGTTTGGCCGTGCATAGCGCGGACAGACAGACAAACGGAGTTTCATTCTTATTAATAACTAGCCGCTCCGGCTCGCTACGCTCGCCTCCACGTCCAGCCGGGGGGCAAGCCCCCCGGACCCCCCATTAAATTGCTCGCTTCGCTCCCAAAATGTGGCGTGTAGGGAATTTTGCTTGCTTCGCTCGCAAAGTGTGGCTGTATACATGCGATGTATTACAATTGAAACATGTAGGGGATGTTGCTCGCTTCGCTCGCAAATGGTAGATCCCTAAGGGTAGGTTTTACTTCTGTAGGAGATGCTGCTCGCTTCGCTCGCTTGAAGAAGTTATACTGCCCACCCAACTTGGCAGACGTTTTTTTCTGTTGGAAATTCTTACAAACAAATTAATTCTTATAAAACTACGTGGAACCACGAAAAGTTTATTAGGGAATGTTGTACTGCCCACCCAACTTGGCAGACGTTTTTTTCAGTTGGGAATTCTTACAAACAAATTAAATCTTATAAAACTACCTGGAACCACGAAAAGTTTATTCGGGGATGTTGCTTCGCTCGCAAGGTATACCTGTATATGTGTAGGACAAAGTCCGTATTTATTATTTGAAATGGCTCTCGCTTCGCTCGCAAGGTATTGCGTAGAAGTGCAAATGGGAACCCCCCTGTGAGGGTCCCTTCTGGTAAGCAACGTTGTGAAACGGGCGCCCGGGTCGATTAATTTCTCATATTAAACGGTTCCCCTCGCTTCCGCTCGCAATTTGACCGACTGCCCATCCATGTAGGGAATTTTGCTCGCTTTGCTCGCAAATGGTAGATCCCTAAGGGTAGGTTTAACGTGTGTAGGGGATGTTGCTCGCTTCGCTCGCAAACGGTAGATCTCTAAGGGTAGGTTTAACTTCTGTAGGGGATGCTGCTCGCTTCGCTCGCTTGAGGAAGTTATACTGTTCACCCAACTTGGCAGACGTTTTTTTCAGTTGGGAATTCTTACAAACAAATTAAATCTTATAAAACTACGTGGAACCACGAAAAGTTTAGTGTGGTATGTAGGGAATGTTGCTCGCTTCGCTCGCAAAGTGTGGCTGTATACATGCGATGTATTACAATTGAAACATGTAGGGGATGTTGCTCGCTTTGCTCGCAAATGGTAGATCCCTAAAGGTAGGTTTTACTTCTGTAAAGGATGCTGCTCGCTTCGCTCGCTTGAAGAAGTTATACTGCCCACCCAACTTGGCAGACGTTTTTTTCTGTTGGAAATTCTTACATTCAATTTAATTCTTATAAAACTACGTGGAACCACGAAAAGTTTATTAGGGAATGTTGTACTGCCCACCCAACTTGGCAGACGTTTTTTTCAGTTGGGAATTCTTACAAACAAATTAAATCTTATAAAACTACCTGGAACCACGAAAAGTTTATTCGGGGATGTTGCTTCGCTCGCAAGGTATACCTGTATATGTGTAGGACAAAGTCCGTATTTATTATTTGAAATGGCTCTCTCTTCGCTCGCAAGGTAGGTACCTATGTATACCTGCTCGCCTCGCAACATTGTGACATCGAACCCTTCACGTCAATTCTTGAGCCTTCTCTCGTCCACGGCACAATTTTAATCGCTTTGCTCGCTTCCGCTCGCAATTTGACCGACTTCACGTCACTTTTTTCGATATCCGATTTCGGATTCAGATTCGGCGGGATCAAACCTTTATTTCGCCCGCGAAAACCGTTCCGAAAAACGTACCTTTATGGGGTATATTTTAATTTAAAAAAACCAAGTTTTTCGTCGGAATTTTCGAGAAAACGGGTCCGTACTCTCGCATTTTTTTAACGCATTTCCCGATACTTTTTTCGCGATCCGATCGCGCCGTCGTCTTCCTCGTAGGAAAACCTACGAAACCGGTATTTTTCCGGAATTTTCAACGGCCGTTTAGAGGGGTAGGGGAAGCGGGGAAGTCCAAAAAGCGCACATTAATCTTACTTCGACCCCCCTCCCGCCCTACGGCCCATGGTTCGGGTGGGATTAGACAATTTTAAATTCGCTCGCTCCCACTTTTGGAAAATCCCAAGAATATCCCCCCACTCGTAGATCCGCCCCACTCAGCCGTTTGGCCGTGCATAGCGCGGACAGACAGACAAACGGAGTTTCATTCTTATTAATAATAGAGATAGAGATTAATGGTGCTAAATAGCGGTGTACATGTACGGTGCACAATTAGGATGTAAATCTTAAATAAGAAATATGTCCTTGGAATACAATCCCCATTCATTCACCAAACTCAACATCACATCTTACATCAGCTGATCAGTGTTAGGCCATTTTGCCCCTGGTCAATTCAAAAGCCAAACGACAGTAGTGGCACGTATGGTTTGACTGCCTGAAACATCAATAATAGCCCTCCATCTTATTAATACTCAAAGGATCTAATTGAGTGGATTGACTTATCAGCCAACAATTAAACTAACTTCAAAGGGAGTTGAATCACATTGACATGCGTGTAGAACTAAATTAGTTACTACATGTCGAATAATAACTAAGTACAACCGTTTATCTATTAGCTATTATTTTCAGAGTAACTAATCCAGTTATTCGATTAGTTACCACTAGTAACTGTCAACTAATTTAGTTACACAATTTAGTTGCCACTGGTAACTGATAACTAATTAGTTTTTAGGTTTATTCGCGAATAATAAATATCAAAAACTAAATTCGGTTCCAAATTTACTCGTAAGTGGCGGAAACATTGTTTTCACTCTCAGAAATGGCATGGCTGTAACATGACTATAAGAGCGAATTTCTTAATGTTTGTTTTTTTCTTATAAATGCGCCAAAATAGTGAACATATTTGGATTTTTCGATGCATGCAAACACTAATTTAACATAAAAAATCCATGAAGTCATTGAAGTAATAACTATTTGCGCAAATAATGACTAAGAACTAATAAGTGATTAGTTATTGGTAGCAACACAGCTGACAGATTTAAAAAAAAATGCGGAAAATCAAAAATCTTTTTTGACTTGCTGGATAGTATTTGGAAAGAGGGTGTTTTGCTACAAAATTGTTAGTTAAAAATTTTTTTGCACTCAAGGTGTTCAAATTTCAAAACAATGTAACGGAAAATAATATGATAACTCAACAAAATTTACTCATATGATCAAGCTCCATGACTGGAACTTCATAAATAATTGTGAGTCCTGTAGTTTCATTTTTTCTTCACAATTTTTAAATTGAAATTAAACTTTATCCGAGTTCGTAAATGCTTGACAACTATTTGGGTTAAAGGCTAGGTGGTTCTTGTTGATTAAATAGTGTGTTAGGCTTCAAGTTTAGCCCTTTGGAATGCAAGATTCAAATCATAATTACAACTGAGAACTCGACAAATCAAAAGGATGTCAGAAAATGAAAGAGAATGGAAAGTAAAGATAAATTGACAAGGCTAAGCTTAAGCCAAGTCTCTTAGATAGGTCTGGGTATCGCAAGTAGGTACCTATATCAAGGCTATGTTAGAATTCACTTGGGATTCCATAAATCTGAAATAAAATACAACTCAAGTCATCATAAAATCTCAAGTAAAATACAACTGATGTTAGTTAGTATGTAAGATGTACCTACATCTAGGTACCTACTTCTGCTTGTCGCAGACTCTCAAATTCTGGAATATGAGCTATAATACAATATTTACAAGCTGAATTCGGAAAGATGTTATTTATTCAACAACTTATTTCGATTTTTCTTGTAGAATCAATAATTGTTTGTAATATATTTATATATTCTTAATAGGATAATAAGTCAAATATTAAGTACCGGCATAACGAGTGCAATTGATAAAAAATTTTCGCCACTTCATGGAAAAACATTGAATCATGGATATGTTTTTGGGCACTGTATTTTCATATCCACTGTATTTTTCAATGGTTTTCTATTATGGAGTGGAGAAAAGCAGCACCTACAATTGAGTCAACCAACCGCCCGAACATCAAAATACAGAATTCATTTATCGGTAGGGTGGGCAAAGCAATCCAAAAACATATCTATGTTAAAATCAAAGATGGACATTGTCTGTATGTGTTGAAAGACGTAGTTATTGTAGTAAATGTGTTTCGTTGTTGCTTGATTAAGGAAAGTAAGTAGGTACTTATTCAAGATACCGAATGCCGTGAAACACGCATTTACCTCTGGTATTATGGTATTATTTACCTCTGGTGATTATGTACCCAATTTCTTTTATCTTCTTTTCTTCGTCCTGCTTGTTATACACTGATGAGATACTATTTCTTGTCTTATACAACAGTAGCTGGTTCACCCGTGCGTTTCACAGGTTGACTTGAATATACGCAAGCCCCCCATCAACCATCACATTATGCGGCACCCTATGGATCTGATTCAAAAAAGTCCTTATTTAAAAGTACTTACTTATAAATTACCTATTTGGACCAAACTACTGAGATCAACCCCCACTCCCTCTCCATAAACACCCCCCATATTTCAGATTAAAAATATTCTTTTAGAATACCCCAAAACATATTTGACAAATAAGATCTCCAATTTGTTCAGAGACGTTCGAAAAACTTTAACTCCCCCACCCCCTCCCCCTTCATTATGGGTCAGATTTGAAAAATTTGAAAAAAGTAGTATTTGACTTGAATTAGAGCAATCCAAACACTTGCAAAATTTCAAGCAGCCAGTGATTCAAGTTAGAATAATCATGGATATTCGCCCAATCAGATCCCCAGTTCGTTCAATGGTGTCCGAGATACCCCATTTCACCCCCTCCCCTAAAATACCCCCTCTGGCTCAAATTTTAAAATCTTCAATCGTCTACAAATAGCATGAAACGGAAAAGAAACGCAAAATTTCATAATTCTAATCAATGTACAGACAGACATGCTTACGATTTTATTAATTTAGATTACACTCGAACCTCCGGCAGATGGTAATTCATGCCGTATTGTTTATATAAGTTTTAAGGTACTACATGTCGTTCTTTGTGAATCGTAAAAAAACCGTATATCTATCTATCTATATTAATACATTCATTTTCCAGGGTTCAACAAGAGCACGCCTTCTATCTCTACAGGATTTCGTATACATGGTACTGCATGATCGCCATCACCTGGACAGTCGTGATCGGCCTCGTTTTCAGTTACATATCTCAGAAAATGTGCATTTGGAAGATGCCCTTCACCAAACCAGAAGACACTACCAACCCCAGCGATCCAACCTACAATAACCTCCTACTCAATGAAAAAGAACTTAAAATCATCACAGACCGGAAGATTGTATCATGACTGCCTAACTAGTTTTCTGTTAATATAAATTGTTCATACCAGAATAACTACGTAATGTATATTTGTAAATATGTATATAACCATGACATGTCTTTCATTTTACGAACTTTTAAATAAGATACTACCGATGTAAATACCAAGTACGTATCATCTATTACAACCTTTTTCTATTGTATTTGTTATAATAAAAATTTGTTTTTAATATAATTTAAATGTGACTTTTACATTTATTCTACCTTCGGCTTACGTATTTTAATAGAACTAATAACTATACGTACCTACACTACATATTGTATAAGTGCGTATGGCGTATGGCTTGTAAAATTCGATTAGGTCAAACCCCACAGTATCCTCTGCACATGGTGTCTCTGTCGTAATAGGTATAGTTAAAAAGTTCGTCATACAGCATGATTGTACGGACGAATTTTCTCAAATCAACTATCGTACTATAGTATGTTGAATCGCATTGCGATTTGAGCAGTTTCAGTAAAAATCAATTTCATGGCAAACAACTCAACACTAAATGAAATTCGGCGATTCAAAAAAGATTTTGGATTTTTTAGTTTATTTGTTTGCAATTTTTATACATTTTTCAGTAAATATTAATGCAATTTAAGTACGTTTTTCAGCATAAAGTTGTGCAACATTTTTTAATGTCCTATAGTGGGTCGTTGATAATTTTTTTTCTCTGCTCGATGTGATAAATTTCACAATTTTTGTCGTTTTTAGCCATTTTTAATGATTTTTGAGCACAATAATTTTTTGAAATTTAACTACCTAATTTGATTCGATCAAATAGTGCTGGCATACGATCTCATTATTTCATTCGGAAAGCTTGATTTTTTGGCGCAAGAAGGTTCCTCCGTCCGGAAAAATTGGCTCGGTTGGTCAGAGCCCATCCATACATTGTATTTGTATTCTAGACATTCCAAAGGTGCTCCAGTACAAATTTGAGCACCATAGGTTGATTAAAATATAAATTGGACTCATGGGCCCCCCTTCGTAACCGATTTGCGTGACGAAATTCCGTGGTGATCGGGCGAAAATATGACTGTTATCAATACGCCTACATTAGCATGTTGCCACTTACTGAGAGAAAATTAACGCAATTAAATTAAACATCCCCACTTTACAAGTCCCTTATAGCCACCACGTGCCATTATCTAAGTACCTGCCCAATCCCCACCCACGTCCCCACCTAAGTACCCACCTCTCAAGTACCCACGTTACATCCTCACCCAAGCATTCTTGCCCCATGATCTAAGTGCCCACCAATTGAGCAGTGATGAGGTAAAATATATCACCTACTAATATATCCGCTACACTAGTCAATCAAATCAATAGGTGACAAGCTTCATAATTTAGTGAAGAGAGAATACCATTGGAATTACATCAGCTGATACGATTGTCGTAGTTTATAAGGCAAGTTTTACAATGCCTTATAGACCAGTTTTGATTTGCTCTCATGTTGTTGATTTTTTTCCCAGCCAAAGTTCAAGCCCTTACAAAGAGCGAGCGTTTCAACTTAAAGCGATCCGGTTGGTTTTATTGGATTTTGTGGGATGATATCTATAAATGACAGCCAAAGAAACCTTTCTGTTACCACAAAAGCTTTCGAGATCATTTTTTAATATTTCAGCCCTTACATTTTACTGTGTTATTGAGGGTTGACCCTAAAGAACGCGTGAGGGCGATTTTGACCCTAACGGACGCGTGACGGGCGATTTTGAGCCTAAAGGACGTGTTTTCACCTGTTTTCACCCGTTCGTAGTAAAAATCCCCGGCCTTGCTGTAGTCTCCCCGGTAATAACGCTTTTCTCATTGAAATTCCTTGGAATAACGGCACGGTATCGGCATACCTGGAAAATCATCGACATCTCTACCAGAAGATTTCCTGAGGGCTCCGACTTATCCAGTCCTTAGCCAATAGAACAGTAGGTAGGAAGTGACGACTAAAATTGTGAAAGGACACATTAAACTCATTCAGAACTCAGTGATACAAGCGTAACGTTTTGTGAGAATAATCGTAATGATAGTAATAGCTAAGTCAGTATTGTGTACTGAGTCACTCAGTAACAAGACAATAAGAGTATAGTTATTGAATATTTTAGTAATAAGAGTAACGTTTTGGTGGTTCACTAATAACCATATGGTGTGTAACAAATTCTTAAATTGTAACATTCCTATTTTGTTGATCTTGACAGAAACATTTCACATATTTCGGAACTTTTCCGTTATCCCCCCCCCAGTCAATTTGTCTTCAACACCGCTGCCCGATGTTTCTAGGCATTCCTTCTTACTTAGATTACATATTTACGGAGTTGGTGACAATTTCAAGCTGTGGGAAGAAATTATATTATTAAAAAAAAAAAAAAATACCTTGTTCTCAGAAGTTGCCGATGTCTGTGAGGATTTGTTGAAAAAAATTGGCGTGGTTGTGGTTTGATTGCCTCCACATGTATTCGTACAAGTAGAATGCACATGAATTCGCACAAACAGATCAGAATAGTTGGTGGTCTGGATGATCGCAAGCTCGCATCTCAAAAATACGTAACTCAACATAACATAATCTAAGTGAGAAGTAATGCCTAGAAACATCGGGTGGGCGTGTTGAAGACAAATTGACTGGAGGAGGGGGGGGGGGGGGGGGAATAACGGAAAAGTACTCATATTTCAACTATTTTTGCATGTGAACTTGAGCTTCATTATAAGACACATTCGACACGTATTCTGTTGTATCGTTGACTCTCTCCTGTTACTCCTGATCTAGGTACATTTGCCGTAATGAGTATAAGGAACCTTCAGTTCCAGTATTGACTTTGCTAAGCACCCTTCAGGCACAATCGCACACAGTAACGAACCTTCAGTTCGAGTCTTAAACAATACTTACCTTAGCATTTGCAGTAACATTCAAGTGAACGTTCAGGTTTGATCTCTTCGCCCCCGCTATATCTACTGAGGGCTCAGGTCTGTTTGTGGTGGCAGCAACACTACCGGGAGCTGTCAAGGACGACGCGCCACCCCCTCAAGGTAACGTGCTTATTGATAACAATTAGTATTGCCATTTCAATATTAATCAATAGGAACGTAGCGTCATATAGTTCTTGTCAGCTAACCATTCTACCATTACCTCCGGAGCACAGCTTACAAATGGAACTGATAGGGGACCATGTACAGCCTAACTCGCACATTTCATGAGATTTTCATCAAAACGTTGAAATCTGTGTAAATAAAGGTTTTTATAAGGATTTACGGACACACGGCACACAGACATAGAGTACCGAAACGAAAGTCGTAAACAAATGCGCGAGAAAATTTTGAATTTGGAACGAACAATTTTTCCCCACCCGAAACTGAAAACGATTCTTCTGCTCCCTATATGTAGACTCGTAGGCAAAAATAAATGAATAAAACAAAACAAAATAAGTGTTAGAAGGGTGACCACTCCATCTCTCATGACTAAACCACCTTAGTTAATATTGATAATCTGGTTCGTACGTATTAACTACGTACATGCCTATCTACCTATTGGCGATTGAATCCGGGTTACCTAAGAAGACCGCAAGACTATACAAGCTATCTTCAGTTCACCCAAATTGGACTCTTGGATTCAAATGAGGCACTCCAGTCACATGTCACCACTGAATGGATACCTACATTGTTTTCCTCCGTCCTTCCCATATGTTTGTAGAGCTGTAGCTCTCTCCTTTTTGAGAATATACACTCCGTTTCGCTGCTTCATCTTGAATTTATATCACTCTCGAGATTTATTCAACATAAGAAGTTCTGCTATTTAAGTACCGTAATCAATCCGGAAAATTAAGGTAAAGACTTCCTATTACTCGTTTCGTAGATCAATTTGACGTATTATGCTATGCATATCTGCAGAAATAACCCAATACGGCGCCGAATAGCGGTGCGATTTAGCAATGAGTGCGTATTGTAACCTAAATTTCCGTTCACCGTCTGGTCCGGTGAAATATGATTTGGTATTGGTGGCCGATATACAACCTGGAGGAACGTCCTTAGCGAATATTCTGTAAATATACGAAAAATAATCAGTGAATTACTTTATGCATGTATGTGATTTCATGGCCACAACAATTTTTATTCGTATTTCCGCCTTGCTTAGGTATGTAGTTTGAATTGTCTAATGTATAACTTGAACTAGGTAGGTACCTAAGTCTTCGTTGCGGTAGGTTTGTAGACCGTGCGTTGCACAACTCAATTTCTGTTAGTGCCACACATACATCGTTACCCTCACGTCAGTATATGTTTGTATTTTTGTGTGTTGTGTTTTTGCATGGAAATTGAAGTAATAGTAGTCTGAATGAACGAAGGATGTATTTTTCGTAAGGGTAGTCAAACGTAAGTGCACGTACGTTATGACTTCCTAATATCCCAGGTTTATCGTATATACTAGGTGAGAAAATACGAGGGTCTAGAGTGTGGTTATGGGAGATCGAGTCCTGATCGGTAAGAAAGCTTGGTTCGGTTATCTCTGAGGCCCAAAGAGAATCGAACACTGAACACTGAAGGGAGAATACCCGCTAATGTTGAAAATTTAATATAGCGCGCAGTAGATCTAGACGCTTGTTATGTGATCGGACCAGTTCAGATCTGATAGAGACGGTTGGGGATCTACGTTCAACAAGAGCTTCTCCGTTCCATTAAGTGACGGAGTGGTGTTCACTAGAAACAATTTTGGGCATGCATTGTTTCGAAACTGGTACAGAATATTCGCTAAGTATTTAAGCAGAATTAGTTTAGTATTTCTGTGTTTGTTATAGAATGAAACTCAACCAGGGATAGCTCGCCGCAAGTTGGGTATTGGCCGCACTTGCGTACGTTCCGATTTGGGTCCTGGTGTCAACACTATCATTTACTCAACTATTAGAGGTTTGGGGTAACTAAACTTGAAGCTTAGTGTGAAAGCTTACTCCTTTCCGTGTGCTGACCGGGAAAACCAGACATAAGCTCTGGCCTGGCCCTCAGCAGACGCTGACTGGAAACGGGTCAGTAACACTATGAGCGATCAAGTTCCCTCAACTCTTCAGTTAAATTACCCAATATTCTTTGCTCATAGTGTTATAGGGTAAGGGCACCAGTCATTGGCCACTTAGCAATGTTTATCACCTTACCCGCTTCATTTTTGAAGATATTTGTTTCTTTCCTAGGGTTTTAGGAAGCTAATCATCCAAACAATGTAATACAATAGCAATTTTAAACAAATAAAAGGTCTACCAAGTATTTTTTTCAATGAGTTTTGAAAAATCTGCTTTCCACCAGTCATTGGCCGGGAGTTCCTAATATTGGCCACCTTGTCACCAGTCATTGGCCACCCTAAGTTTATGGTTTTCTGATCCACTGTGTCGGTAAACTTTCCATAAGAACTGATGATTTGTGGCTGTAACTATGAGAAATCATATTTGAAAAAGGTTTTATTCATTAACGTTTTAACATTTTTATTATTAACGAAGGATACTTTATATTTACTAGGTAGGTACTTTTGCAGTTTTTTCCGACCTGAATAGGTAACATTGGTTCTTGAAACATTGGAATAGGTAACATTGGTCTCAAAAAGGGTACCAGTAGGTAGCCAAGCTGCCTTGCGGGGTGTACAGTTGCTCAAGGCCCTTTCCAACTATAGTTGGGGTGCCCAGCGGGATGTCCTCTTGAGGATTTTCCATGCAGTGGTGCGAACCCGAGTTTCTTGTGGGTCTGCAGTTTATGGCTCAGCAAGGAAGTCCTTCTGCGTAAGCTGGAACCTTTATTAAACAAGGGTCTTCGTTTGGCTACTGGGGCCTTCTGTACTAACCCGACAGCCTCCCGTCAGGTGCTTGGGCATAGTCAGCCACTCATAATTCGGCGAAATCTGCTAGCACTTCGTTATGCAGAACGCATGTGCTATTTCCCAGGACACCTCCTGCATGAAGTGGTCACCATACCCTCCCTAGAAGAGACGTATTCCAGGCTTCAAACACGAACATCATTGGGTATTCGTGTTCAGGAGCTCACAAGGTGGGATAGCATAGAGAGATAGCCTTTAGTTTCATATGCGGTGCCCCCTGTCCTTCACTGGACCTTGTCTGGGACGCGTGTTGACCTTCATATGAAAGTCAGGGTCAAGGGCAATACGCCCCCACACATCCTCAGATGTCGTTACTCAGAGCAATCCAGCGATATGCTGGACACACCCTTATATTCACTGATGGCTCAAAGACACCTGATGGTGTTGGCCTCGCTCAATGGAGCCCCAGCTTCCAAGTCACTAGGTGCACAGGTTACAGGTGCCTACTGAAGCCAAAAACTAAACATCAAACTCTAAAGAAAAACTGAAAAGAAGAACAAAACGTCAAACTCTATGGATAACGAACGCACTTTTTGACTGGTGCTATTCGCTTAAAAAAAAAATAAAATAAATAAAAAAATAATTTAAAAAAAAATTTATGCGGAGAAAAAACAATCTATTAGCTAAACAACATGAAGGTCATATTGGAGTAGAAAAAACAAAGGCTACAAAATTAGTTTTTTGGCCTGGCATGTCGGTTTATATCAATGACTAATATCTTAACTTCAGGTTTGTCATGATTTCATTGGTTTCATGACTATATTTCATCATTTCAGCTTTGTCAAGAAAGTCGGATTGTCCTTTCTGGAGATCCTGATGAATTAATAATGGATAACAACCCATTCAGCAGTGCAAAATTAAAGCAATGTTTAGCAAAAATGGAATAATTTTGACCATTAGTATTTCCCTTTATGCACAAGGTTATTAGCAGAAATGGGAGTGAGGATAGTGAAACAAATTATGCAAAAATGTGAGAAAACGGGACAAAATATAAACATTCACCTAATGCAGTATATAAATACTCAAAATCCTAGTATTGGTTATAGCCCTAGCCGAATTATGTTAGGCCCACCCATCCCTAACCATCTCTAGACGTCCCTAATCATATTTTCCCAATGGTTAACAAACCAACATGACATTGACCGCCCCTGAACCTATATGGCCTACCCCGGTACAGGTGCATGTGTTAAAATGTGCGATAGCAAGAAAGAAAGATGGTGCAATCCCAAAGAATCGAACCTAGAAATTCATACATGTGCATCGAATGCGCTGTCTTCCAAACTAAGAAGGCGCTTGATAATATGCGGCGAAAGGGGTCCACATCACCATTCAGGGAGCCGTGGTATCTTACAATTTTCTCTACACTTTTGTTCATTACGATCAGAAAACACATTTTCGTGCAATAAAACTTGACTGGGGCCTATATGCACCATTTAAATAAGCGCTGCTGGCAGTTTTGGCCATCTGGTCAATGATTGGGGTAGGAAAAATTTGCAACATTCCAGTTATTAGCCACACGGCCAATGACTGGAGGAATCACTCTTTTTGACATCCAGTTATTAGCCGGCCTTATATTTTCTACAATTTATGAGAATTTTATGTCCTGGTGGCAGCAATTGATTAATAATCAACTAGAGATCATGCAAATACAAAAAAAAGTTCACCTAATTTGAAAAGCACCACATCAAACCCTTACGAATGAGCTGAGGTGTGCTTACCGTTTTCACAAGAAACAGGGGTGATCATCCTTCTTCTTGCACCTTCACCAAAGGAAATGAGTTTGGGAGGTTTCTATGAGGTTTCACTACAACGATCAACCCCCCACTACCTTCTAGACTACACACTTCGATGGAAAAAAAACATTTAAAACGATCCAAGAGACATCTGTGTTGTAAAAAACTAACTTATAAAACTGGGTGGCCAATGACTGGGGGTCGGCCAATGACTGGTGCCTTTACCCTACATTTTGTTTATTTACCTTAGGTACGTCTTATTAGCTGGATAAGAGATCTATAAGCAATAGCTGACGAATTAAAGCAGTCGAGACGTACCTACCTAAATTCAACTTTCGATAAGTCGAAATGCGATATATCGTATTTAGATGTTGTGCGATTCCGATTAATGATCGTGTAGCCAATGTCAATTTGCGATGTTTCGTATTTTGACGTATTTCTTAAATTTAAACATTTTATTTGGTCATGTCGTAAAAAGTTTTGTGTGTGTTCAGCCATTTAAAATTTTATTCACTTACACTTCTTATCGAGAGTTGATTGATGACAGACATGGTATGTGGAATAAATGGGTATTACACCACATGTCTGAATGTAGTGTTGACATCCGGGGGTTGTATATACAATTCGTTTGCACCACTTATCGCATGCCTACAGTATTGGTTCAAACTAAATGCTATGGTGAGCTAAATTTTGTGAATGGTTACGATGATCTACGATTCAGTAAGGTTCATGTACCGGAAAAGCTTTGCAGAACTTTAAGTGGAATTAGTCCGTTTTTGAGTAGCATGTTTAAATAGCTCTGAGAGTTTGCTCAGTTTTAGAACTTGAAATTGGATTGAAGTAGGAGGTGAATGAGGGTCAATAAAATATGTAGTACGTAATTTTGAAAGGAGTTTTAAAATTATCGAAAATTGAAATGTGTTTGTTTCAGAACTAACTATAGTACAATGGCATCAAACGATTCCATTTCTGACCCACTGTATTTCCATTCAACTGTCGAAGGGGGTTCCAACCGAACCGGGGGGAATGAGTCCGATCTTCTTGTGTTAGCACTTAAAAGAATGGTTGAGGAGATGGAAGAAAGAGTTCAGGCCCGTTTTGACGCGCAGTTCACTCTTCTTCAGGGGCAGATTTCCGATTCCTGTCAAAATACGAGGAAAAATAAACCCGATGACGAACCGATGGAAATCGTTGATTCCCCTTGGTATTCAAAAAAAAATTTATATAAACGTCTAGGTGATCGCACTTCAGACAAAAAACCCTCCCCTAACAGAGACAACTTAGAGGATAGCTTTTCCCGATTCAGGACTAAGGAAAATCCGAACTCGGTCGTGCGCCAAAGTCACGTTTAGTAGGACTCGCCGGGTGGATACCATTAAATTTTGTACGCTGGAGAATAAGCTCGACTCAGCCTCGAACTTTAGGGCATGGAAGCGTACGGTGATGAGCGCAATTGATGAGCAAGATTGTTCGTTCGTCTTAGACCGTAATGCCCCAGTGCCTGAATGTTTCCAGGCAGACGAGATACATAATCTCACTAAGAAGGTTAGGTAGGTACTTCAATGAATCTTGCATTGATGATTAAAACGCAGACCTAATCATGGATATCGAAAGCCCTCGTGAAAGCTCAATCCTGCTAGGGGGGTCCATCCTCTTCTAAGAGAGCGAATGCTTATAGTAGACATAATTCTCAAAAGATTCACCGAGATAGCTCGGG
Organism: Adelphocoris suturalis; assembly: GCA_030762985.1. NCBI lineage: Eukaryota > Metazoa > Arthropoda > Insecta > Hemiptera > Miridae > Adelphocoris > Adelphocoris suturalis. The sequence goes on from CM061043.1 coordinate 62,623,214, forward strand.
TGTTTCAAAGGAAATTATTGTCTGCTCGTTCTGTAAGAAGAGGGGGCAAATAGGATAGAATATGTAACCAATGTAAAAGTATGGTTTTTAAATGCGCCAACGATAGCGAGGACGCAGATTCAGTAGTGCAACAGAAGGGTGAAATACACTTTAATGAAAAAGGGGTTCAACTTGATTGCGAGATGTTCTATATGCTCCTGGTCTTGGTCGTAATTTATTTTCAGTACGAAAAGTTACTCAACGGGGAATGATTGTTAAATTCAAAGAAAATATAGTCGAATTCATTGATAGCAATACAGGTGAAACAGTAAAGACTGGTTTCTACTTTGAAAATCTCTGGTGGGTAGACTTTAAATTGACTGAACCAAATTTCCTAAAAAGGAGTAGTGTTAGCACAAGTCCTGGTCAGTCGGTAAAGAAACTCAGAGGTGCAATCTGTGTTTCAAAAGAAACCTTCGACATCAGGTTGGAAGGGAGCGGGTGCAGTGGGGAAAACTCCACGACCACCGATAGCGCAGAATTCAACCCCATTGTAATTGAAAGAAACATGCCAGTTGTAGTGCAAAACCCCACTGATCTTTTGGAAGGGAGTAAACAATCACATCCTGGGTTAGAAGAGGGTGTACTTACTAGAAATGACTATAGTCCGGCAAGTGAAATAAGAAAGCTTGATCAAAATAAAGTTGCGGGAAAATTTAAACCGAGCGTGAAGGATAACCCTGGTGCCATGTGGGACCTAAGGTTAAATCACGCATCCAAACGTTATCTAGAACTAGCTAGTAAATTCACTCCTGAATTGAAAGGCTTAAAATTTGGGAATGAAATTTTAGACTGCGAGGACTGTGCACTTGCCAACACCCATAGAAACCCCCACAATAAGGTTAGAGACCGTGTTGATAAACCTTCTGTTGTGTTACACTCAGACTTAATGGGACCAATTTCACCATCAAGTTTAGAACTGGAGCTAAGTATATAGTTACTTTCATTTGTGATTATTCTAGATACACTTTTGCTTATGCCATTAATGGTAAGAAGTCAGTACATCTTGCTTTTCGAGACTGCTTAGACCAAATTTCACTCATTTTAAAAGAGAAAGCTCGTATATGGGTGATTCTCACAGAAAGGGGCATAAGTGATGTCCGGACCAGTTGCGGCGACCCAATAAGGATTTGGGAGCTGGCGAAGGTCTTAAATTGTAGTATAGGTTTTTATCTAGAACCCTTTTTTCCATTTTTAGGTTATGTTTATTCCTTTAAATAGAAAATTAACTAAATATAGTCAAATCGTCATCGACCTGTCCTGTCCCAATGCGACCTTCCCAACTTCAAACTTTAATTACAGGTCTTTCCGCTTTTGAGTTTGGATTTTATTCAATTTTTCTACATCAGTATGATTTCTGAGATGCGTTTCTGATCGATATAATTAATGTAGAACCGCTAGAAAAGTGTATTTGGATGGAAATATGTGTGTCCGGAGCATCGCCGTCATCGACCTGTCCAATATTGTTTTTCGAATTTTCGCGGTCACAATTGTATTTTAGCGGGTTTTTTTGCCGCTTTTTTTATTCGCGCGCTTCTCAGTTACCAAAAAAAACCACCATTCGTTTTAATTCAGTCAACTCGTGGTCATCAGCGGGAGCAGATGTGTGCTGGACCGTGGGTTGGTCAATCACAATCGTCAAAAACCTGTCCACTTTTTTTAAGTGAGTACTTGAACTCAATTTTTTCTTATGGTATTTTTATCGTGCACCGAACGGACTAGTTTCATGTTATATGCCAAATTTGGGAAAAAGCTTGCCACAAGGTGAAACATTTGAGAAAAACTGAAGAATCGTCATCGACCTGTCCATCATCGACCTGTCCTCTCCTGAAAATTCGAGGACAGGACGATGAGGAAAAAGGCAAATCTATTCTGTTTTTTGGATTTTCTAGTATTCCCGTATTCTCGCATTTAGTAATCCAATATTCTCGTATTGACCATTCAAAACACATATCTACTTAGCCGAACGTTGTGAAGGTCTACTAGGACTAATTCGAGAATTTCTGTCATTCTTCGTTTGTTGGATTCGCCCTACAGTGGTCACGTTTTTCGGTCTTTTGACTTGAAATGTTGAGGGTTAACGTTTCTTGGCAGTTATAGCAAATTTTCCTTTTATGATGCCAGGACAGGGTGGTGATGCAAATGGTGAGAATCAACGGGTCGCATCATCGCCCTGTCCGCCTAAATTTTTAAATATTTTTTTTCTGAATTAATAAAAGCGCTACTGTTTGGATTTGCTTCGAATTTCGATACATGCGATATAGAGAGCATCTGTGATTTTTTTCAGCTCGATTCGATCACTTTTTCTTTTTTCAAAAGTCAAACTCAAAACTGACCTTTTCTGTGAGAATCACCCACATATTCAATTCGAACGGATGGAGGCTTAGAGTATAAAAGCGCGGAGTTTAAAAGAATCCTTGCTAAAGACAATATCAAATTAGTAACCACACCCCCTCACACTCCTGAGTTGAATGGCTGCAGTGAGAGATTAAATAGGGAAATTATAGAAAAAGTTAGAGTAAATTTGGTCTCGGCCAAAATGCCACACTCATTTTGGGGATTTGCCCTAAACCATGTGATCCATGTACATAATCGTATGCCTAATGCTTCCAATGGGTACATTAGTCCGTACGAGATGATACATGGAAAACCTCCAAGCCTGAAGTATATAAAAAGATTTGGGTGCTTAGCTATGTATGTAAATCACAAATCTAAATCTAAATTTGCCCCAAATGCTAAGAGAGCTTATGTTCTTGAATGCGGTGAAACTGACTTGTTAGTGTTAGATAAACAAAATAAAACAGTTACAAGAACGTGCGATATAAAATGTATAGAGTCTGTAGTGTACGGGGATTATATAAAAGATTTTCCTCATCCGTTTTCTGACATAGTAGAACAGTTAACCTGGGAAAATGAAACTGATGGAGAAAGTATTTCAGAGGAAGATAGTAGAGAGGCTGAAAGCTATGAGGATCAGACAACAGAAATGAAAGCATTACTGTATGTTGAACCTGCCTCATATCAAGATGCCACCTCTTCTCCAGAATCAGATTTTTGGGAGGAAGCCATTCGTGAAGAGTTGGAGGCCCTTCAAAATAAAGGTACTTGGGAATATGTTCCCAAAACCTCACTACCCCCCAAAACTCGAATAAATTAAATCTTGCTGGGCCAACAAAAGAAAGGTTGAAGCGGATGGGACTTATAGATATAAAAGTAGACTAGTTTGCAAAGGATTCTCTGATACGAATGTCTACGACGAAAGTGAGATTTTTGCTCCAGTATCAAGATTAGTGGATGTTAGATTATTGCTGTGTATAGCAAATAAACTTAATCTTGAACTTTTCCAGCTTGATGTTAAAACAGCGTTTTTGAACGGAGAGCTGGAGAAAACCGTTTATATGGAAGTGCCAAAAGGGGTGGTGGAATTACTAGAATTACCCCCTGAATTTAAACAAACCCACGCTTGTAAACTTATCAAATCGTTATACGGACTTAAAGTGTCACCTAAACTATGGTATAAGAGATTTAGCTCGGTTATGAATGATTTGCAGTTCATAAGATACCCACATCAAAAATGTCTTTCTCGATTGGAAGATGAGAATGATTTTGCACTTAGTTGGTTTATGTTGATGACTGCCTTCTGGCCGCATCCAATGAGAATAAAGCTCTTGACATAATCAACAAATTAAATGCTCAATTTGAAATGAAGAACTTAGGCACTCCTAAAAGGTTCTTAGGGTTAGACATTGTTTGTGACCGCACTGCCAAAACAATGTTCGTGAATCAAAGCACTTTCATCAAAGATATGTTGGGCAAATTCCTACCAGAAGGTTCGACAGTTTCTGACATTCCTATGAACCCTAAAATAGCAACATTGTCCTTCCAACACCAAAATGTGGGTGAATCGCCTGACGTACCTTACCGACAGGCGATCGGCTCGTTGCTATATCTCCAAAATGGGACGCGCCCGGATATAGCATACGCAGTCAACTTCCTTAGTAGAAAGCAATTAGGCTTCACTGCACATGACTGGGCTGCAGTTCTGAAAGTACTACAGTACTTGAAGGGTACCATAGACCTTGGACTCCTTTATACTGGGTCATCAGATAGTATCATAGGATTTTCTGATGCTTCTCTGAATGGGCATTCTACTACCGGCTACGTAATTCAAGTCTTTGGAGACGTCATTATGTGGCGTTCCAAAAAGCAAACTCACGTCGCCCTGTCTACATGTGAGTCTGAATACGTAGCGATGTCAAGCACATGCAGAGAATTAGCCAATGTTCGAAGTATATGCTCATTTATGGGAAAATATGACATAACTCCTGTACTGTATGGTGACTGTAAACCAGCTATATCTCAGTCAAGTTCAAGCTCTGCTATCATTTTGTGCGAGAGGAGTTTCAAAAAGGGAACCTTGACATACAATGGGTAAAATCAACAGATCAGTTGGCTGACATATTCACTAAGCCACTGATTTCTGACAAGTTTTTAAAATTTAGGGATATGCTCTTAAACTATGTCTAATTTATGTTTTTGTGCAACGTTTCTAGGTTTGTGGAATTAATAGAATGACCAAACATCCAGTTATAGAACTACAAAACCAAGTTATAGAACTGCTAAATACTATTGTGACTCTTCCATAACATTGACGAAACGAAGATGTGCTTGCATGAAACTATGTCATCTTATTCTGGTAAGAACGTTCCTCTTTTGATTCTCGAAAATTCGTTTGCTAATGATTGTGCATTGCAATGATAATGGATCTGGGAATATTATGCGTTATAAAGATAGACGCCACGAAAGACGCCACAACTAAGGAAAGCCTTGATGTCTTTCGTGTAGGGTGATGTCGTGGTGAAGGGAGTGTTAGAAGGGTGACCACTCCATCTCTCATGACTAAACCACCTTAGTTAATATTGATAATCTGGTTCGTACGTATTAACTACGTACATGCCTATCTACCTATTGGCGATTGAATCCGGGTTACCTAAGAAGACCGCAAGACTATACAAGCTATCTTCAGTTCACCCAAATTGGACTCTTGGATTCAAATGAGGCACTCCAGTCACATGTCACCACTGAATGGTTACCTACATTGTTTTCCTCCGTCCTTCCCATATGTTTGTAGAACTGTAGCTCTCTGCTTTTTGAGAATATACACTCCGTTTCGCTGCTTCATCTTGAATTTATATCACTCTCGAGATTTATTCAACATAAGAAGTTCTGCTATTTAAGTACCGTAATCAATCCGGAAAATTAAGGTAAAGACTTCCTATTACTCGTTTCGTAGATCAATTTGACGTATTATGCTATGCATATCTGCAGAAATAACCCAATAATAAGCTTCATCTACCTATAGGTAGACTCGGAAGCAAAATTGTAACCTGTATACAGCGATTGTGTTGACTTTGATGTATGAGCTCAGTAATATAAAGGATCATATCAAATTTAAGAGGGAGGAAAGACTCAAATTGTCTGACTGATTAAGCTTGTTTTTATAACGTCAGTCATGCATAGCAGCAGCTGGGTCGGAACATAATCTAGCTTGGTATGACTGTTCCCTACAAAATCTTTAATATAGTAATGTGTGAAACCAATATGCTTGGTTCTCATATTGATAAACTTATAAGATGACGCCATCTTAAAAGCTTATCACCAACAGTTTCATCAAGAATGCTTCAGAAGATGAGTTTCTGTGATACAGTCAGAAACAGCGTAAGATGCTGTGCTCCAGCACCACTGAGAGAAACATTATTTTGTTTCTTTGACCTCCAATTTTCGTTTATTTTGACAATAAAAATACTAATTCTCTTTCTATCTTCGATCTCATTTGCGAAATGTGTGTCAGCATGAGCAGATGATATTCAAAGAGGTTCGAAAACTTTTGACCAACATCTCCCCTTTTGAGAGCCAAGACTGGTGGAGTTGTGTATTCGACTTATTAAATTTCTGTCTAGTATGGAAGTGAAGGAAGGGTCACCCTGGACCGCTAAGCCCCGATAATTGTAGGAAGAGACACTCTGGAACGCTGGGGTCTTGTGGTGTGTGATGGTCAACATCACAGAACGTGGAGCACTGTGGAGGATTGGATGCAAATTTTGAAATGAGAATGATGCTCCGCCCAGCTCGAGTGCTGCTTAAATATATTTCTTGTCCTTATATATAGAACTGGTGGTCAAATAATTTCCCTGGTCCCCGTGAGATACCGTTATCTTGAATCATGTTTTCCCGAGCTGAGCTGACTTATTAGTTTATTTGGAAAATCTATGTATGAAAATGTACATTCAGGTTGGTGCACAACAGATCCCCCCCCCTCCACCCCTAGATTTGACTAGATTTGACATACAAATGATAACGTACATAGGTATATAAATATGATAAGGAGAACTTGTGAAAACGAGAGGTGATGGATAGAGAGGAGTTACTCCTTCAGAGATGAGAGGTGATTAACCAGCTACACCTAAATGTCCTGAAGGTTGAATAAACCGTTGGAAGAAGGAGGAACTACTCTTATCCATCACAAACTAGTAAGGTATTTAATATCAATGAACGAGCACTGTTTCCTGGCTGTCAAACGAAGTTCGTTGTTCACATATAATCCATTTATCTCACCTTTTTACTTTTTTTTGACCAACTGTGGCGAGACAATCATCTACAACACAACACACGAACTATATAGCTTCATCAACTGACTTCATATAACTGATATAACGAAAAAACATCCCCTGTAGACGAGAAAAGTCTACACTAAAAAAACTACTCTTCCCGAGAACGCGTAGTTTTTCACGTCAACGCGGAAATTAGGGCATGCGGAGTTGGTATTTCACCCTTTTTACGTAAACGTGAAAAGAACTGTTTACGGGAAGAACAAAATTACTTTATAATGTTGATACCGTAGTACACGTTTACCTTCTATTCACACCCTTTTAAAAATATGAACAAGGAACTAAGCAAGTCATGTTTAAAAATTTTATTATTAAATCGGTATGCATACATAGGTAACTGATTGGTTCAATATCCTATATGAAAATACATAAAAATGGTTAGTACAATGAGGGAAGGGAGGGAGTAAAAACAGAAACTATCTGACCTTGATGTGTCTAAAATTTTGATCTGTCCATAAGTGATCTGCCAGTATAAGTCTTTAACGTATCCATTGGAACGAACAACTAGGACCGGGTATTGCAGCAAAGTGTGGCAGTTTTCAAAATGCACTCCATGAGTAACTAAACCGTATACAAATCCGTTGCAGACAAGAGGGGCACCTCGATGGTTATCGCAAATAGCACCAACTTTTTTTCTTGGTCTGAAACACATCACATCTTCTGCACTTTCTGTCAACGATGATAACTTGCAGGCTGGGTGTTCAACAGGGCATATTTTGTCGAAATATTTCTTGCATTCCTCCAGATCGACGAAATACACACGGAATCTTATTTTGAGGTCTTTTATAATATCAGACTCAGGAGAAATGTTTCTGTACTTCCTGCCAAATGCTCCTACGTGGCACACCATTTTATGATTTTTTATCAAATCTATCTCTGTCGATGAATAGGGATCAATAATAACCGGCATATATCCCCTGATCGGAGTTAGAACGCTGATGCCAGTTTCTAATTCTATCAAAGCGAAGTCAAACAACAGGTCATCGATGTTACAGCTAGGGTGTAGAGTGAAGAGCCTGCTATGTCGAATACCGCTCACCTCTATGCGGCTATCTATAAAATTCTCTTCAAACAGGTAAGTCAAACCGAAGTAGATATCAACTGTAGCATCGGATTTCTGAAACCGTAAATAGCAACTTCATTAGCAAATTTTCGTACAAAATGAAGTTATTGCAATAACTCCAAAAATTTTAAACTCAAAATTGACAAAAATTTTCTCCATTGAAATCTATTTTGAGACACTCTGAAACAAATCCTAGAGTTTAACGTATTTAGCAAATTTTCGTAAAAAATAAAGCTATTGCAATGACTCGAAAATTTTTCAAAATCAAAATTTTCGAAAAAATTCTTCATTGAAATCCGTTTTGAGGCATTTTGAAACGATTCCTAGAGTTTAACACATTTTTACACACACACACTCACACACACACACATATATATATATATATATATATATATATATATATATATATATATATATATATATATATATATATATATATATATATATATATATAGGTAGATATAAAGAAATAAATTTCACAAATAGAAGAAGAGAATTTAGGTTCTGATATTTCAAAAAAATCTTGTTCACAGAATTGAGAAGGAAAAGTAAATTTAACTTGCGAGTCCCTGGTAGGTCGAAGCTCAATTAATGAATCCATGACTGTGATTGTAGTAGTCACATATTCAATCATTTAAATTGAGGCCAGGTGGTCGGTTTGCTCCAAGTACCCATCAATGTGCTCTTTCAGATTGCTGCAGCAGTCGATCATTAGATGCATCTAGAAATTGTCGCAAGACTTTCACTCCGAAGCATTCGTCAATCGTTGCACGATGTGACCTGGCATGTTCTTTCATAGGGGGTGGTCGGGTTTGGTGAACAGACACTCTAGGATTGTTCATTCGTAAGTTGAGAGTGGTTGCTTTACCAACATAGGATGCATTATTGTCTGTACACTTTTTGCAGATTAGTTGGTATACACACATTTTTTATTGACACTCTGCTGAACCTCGATATTTATTTTTTTTACTGGTATTAGCTGAAGAGAAGTCCGAACCTTCCAACACCAAGTTGCAACACCGAGCTCGTTAACGAGGATGTAAATCTTGTGTGCGTGAATCTGAAGACTGTATCCTTGGGTGCCGATGGGACAATATCTCTCCAATATTCCTTCCCTGTCTGTATGTAACTCGAGGTCTTTCGGAAAAAACACACACACAATTTGATATGATACATTTTATGTGTTTTTAGCGGTGAAAGTAGTTAGCTAAATTGTAAAATTCATTGTAAAACTGGCTGTTTCATCTCTCAAAATTTAATTCTTAAAAAAAGGTCAGATAGGAAATTTACTGTTCTTTCCAACGGCATCCTCAAATTTGAATTTATTCAAAAAATTAAGGAAGATATGATCGTTTTAGTGACAAAAGGTCGAAAACACGAAAAAAATCTTAAAAATTGAACTACTCGAAAACTAAGCGTTTAAAAAAATCTCCAAGAGGAACTTTCTATCAGAATGAGCTCCACAATCAACCTCTGCAGTTTGGTGCACCTGTTTTGTGTACAGCCTGTATCATTATATTTGTATAATAAATAGTTTTCGTACAAAAACCCACGTTTCTCTTCATTAAATAAATCAATTTCACCGTTTGACCGCAATTACTCGTCGTCTTCGATCTTTCAATTTTTCGATCTGGCAACTTTGTGGTGAAAGACTGGGACTTTTAATTAAAATACTTTAAAAGTTACCCTTAAAATCCACAAATTACTTGAAAGCGTTGTGGAGAGTCTGATTTCCTCCTAGTGGGAATCTGGGACTTCAAAGCTCTGCATGTCGTCATCACGTGATAGTATGTGACCAAATTGCCAATCGACCACATTTCTTGATCATATTGATGAAGTCGGATGTCCACAATCCAGTTGAACTCAGCCCTTCCGGCTAGCAGCAGACCCATAGAAGACCCCTCTGGCGTTTCCCAGTCGAGATCCTTTACTACGGGCATTCTTTTCGAATCTTCTTCAACCTGGTAGTACGTCTTCAAAAAGTTTTTGCCAGGTGCATACGTGGGAATTACGGTACTACGGGACTCGATTTCAACAGCGTGATATAACAGTGCCATCGGCAGTATTAATAAGGACTGCATAGTTTCAATAAATATCCACCTATGTCCTTAAAACATCAAGCACAATGCTGCTTGAAGCGTTTCAATCCACAAAACGTACCTTGGAAGCATATTTCATAGTAACAGTTTCCAAATTCGTTATTTTGAAATAAGTGGGTGTCGAGTATGACTGGAAGTTTTCAACCAAGTTCGAAATAATTTGAGATGTATTGAAGCTACAATTCTTTCATCATATTTTTCGTAGATTCTAAAGATATAAAAACTAAAATTTTCTTTGTGTTATTTTGAAACGATTCATGGGTTTTAACGCTAGGTAACACTCGCTGATCTCCAAACACCGTTAAAAGCGATTTATAACTAACAGTTATATTAAGCAATTTTCAGCAAACTTTTAATTTACAGAAATGGCTCAAAAAAATTTAATGGGTATGAAATTATCCCGCAATTTTCTTCATGGAAATCTATTTTGAGGCATTCCAGAAGCGAATGCTGGAGTTTAACTCTTTTCACACACACCTGATCAGTTCACTTCCATACCTTATGGTTATATTCTACGCGTTCCAGAAACTATCCATTTCAAAGTTCTTCACCGAAGGTTGATTAGGAAAGAAATTAGCCTCATTGGCTCCTCAGCAGATCATTACACATCCTTACCTCGTAATTGTTTTCTAGTTGTCACGGAGGAGCTCCATCTTTAATTTAGGCATCGTAGGTCGATAAGGAAAAGAATTAACCAAAGAGGCCCCTCAACTGGTCAGAGCCGATTGGCACCTGCCGAGAGAAAATTCTAGCAATTAAATAATATAAATATATCGACGCAGACTAAACCCACCTACTGAAAATTAGTAAGATAAAATAAGTCACCTACCTACGCTTCACTAATCCATCTATAGGAAACAAGAGATATAACGAACTCGGTTCTATAAAGTAGAATTACATTGGAATTCTATCAGCTGATACGATCATTCTAGTCTGTTTGGTGATTTTTACCACGTTCCACCAGTTGTGGTTTGTTCCCATGTTGTTGATTTTTGGCTTATTATTTCCAATAATGAACTTTTGTAATCGTCCTAGAAAAAACATTTTTACCCCCCCCCCCCCCCAAGTTTGTTGGTTTAAGTTTCAAGATGCGTAATGAGTTGGTAGATTCCAAAAATCGAATAATAAATATATCCGACCGTCCGCCTCCCCCGCCCAGTGGAGCAATAGCACTAAAACCGCGGTGGACATCGCGTGTGCGGGTAGGTACATTAACAGCATCAGTATCATAATAGGGTTTGAAGGTTTCCAGGGCGTAGAATACAAATTCGCAGTTTTGACATTTTATGTCTTTGCTCTGGCACATAACTCGAAAACCGTTACCAAATTTGTTACCAAACATTCTGATGATTTCCGCTTACAACCGAGTCGTTGCTAGGAAAATGGTACTTCGTCGTTTTTCATCCCACAAAATTCGTTGACCATTCGTTCGAAAGCTCTCGAACCAATCCAACCATACTATTATGTTAACTACTGCGAAGTGCGTGGCCAACAAGCTGAGTTATGAGCATGGTTATATGAATAATTGTTTACACACAGGTGATCATTTTCAATAATTGATATTGTGAACATGATTGCAACCGCTTGTTAATTTCTGATGATTTCATTGAGCTGGTGTTTCGATGAAGTGATTCATAGCAGGTGATCCGAATATTGCGAGAACGGTTTGATTTGTGAAGCGGGGGTTAAATAATTTTAATGGGTAACTTCTATACTATAGGAAGCTGTAATTTCGTATGTAGCCTCTTTAGGACATTTACTTGACCATGTCCAGGGTCCGGATCAGATGAGTGGCTCTTAAAGCTAATTTCTATGCTTTATACTCTAGGAAGCTGTAATTTCGTATGTAGTCTCTTTGGGACATTTACTTGACGATGCCCGGGGTCCGGATCAGCTGAATGGCTCTTAGAGCTTGCATACGAGTCTGCAACTAAAGACATAAAATGTCCCAATGTGTTGCAGACTCGTATGCAAACGTTTCGTTTTGCTACAGTAAAAATTTTATAACAGTAATTCAAGTAATTTTATGACTGTTTAAATATAGTTCTTCCATAAAATTGTGTGGCTGCCTATATAGATGTGTGCTAATTTGATCATTTGGGTGTTTTTAAACAGATTTGTTGAAAGCTCGAATCTTTATGATATAAAATGCAATTATTGGGTATGAAAATTCACATAAGGAAATTTTAAAGTTTTTTTAGCATCGCGGTATTAATGAAATATAAGCATTTTTCAGTATAATTTTCAGCATAGATTTTTGAATGTCCAGTTCACTGGTTCATGATTAATAAACTTCTTTTTAGCAATATCCTGCTAAGAAAGATAAATATTTAATTTTTTTTTTTTTTAGCAATTATTGCCATTTGCCATCTGGGATGACACACAGACACTTAAATATATGTATATATATATATATATATACCTATATATATATATATATGAAAAACGTTTTAAAATGTATATAATATAATATTATATATACCTACATGTAATAAGAAAATAATGTTGAAACCCACAGAAATCGTTTCAAATTGCCTTAAAACGGATTTTCAAGAAGGAATTTCGGAAAATTTCTAATTTTTTTAAAAAATAATGTCTGTCAAACTGTCCTTGTGTATGTCTATAGAATACATAGAATAGTTTATTTGCATCCATTTTTTTACACGAATATCTTCTTTATATATAATTCCGAACGGTCTTTATATATAATTCCGAATCAGCACGGCCCCAGGTGTCGTTAAGTAAGAAACGTAGTGATGGGGTCTTTTCTGATCAGCTGAGTGAGCTAAATTCTTTCCTGTTCACTGTAGGAAGTTGAAATTTGATAACTCTCTGGAACATGAGTGAAGTGATGGGGTCTTTTCTGATCATCTGAGTGAGCTAAATTCTCTCCTGTTCACTGTGGGACGTTGAAATTTGATAGGTAGACTCTCTGGGACATTAAGAGAGGAGTGAAGTGATGGGGTCTTTTCTGATCAGCTGAGTGAGCTAAATTCTTTCCTGTTCACTGTAGGAAGTTGAAATTTGATAGGGAGACTCTCTGTTTATTAGGCTGTGGCAGTAACAACAGCTGCCACGGTAAGTAAGAAACGTAGTGTAGTTACTTACATCTAGGAGAGTTATTTCTGAACGATCTTTGAAATTGTGAAGAACTTCCCGGACCGATTTCCAAGTGTCGCCGTTCGTCTCGGTGCTTATCTTGATCGTGTTCTAGATTAGGGCTTTCCAAGCCCTAACAGGCCTCTAGTTACAATATAAAATAGTACAAAATATATTTTTAGTTCGGACTCCTGAAACGGTGGTGCTGCCTGACGCAAGGCTCGGCCCATGTTGTCAGCTAATTTATACCTAACTTGCCTAACTTGTACCTAACTTTAATTCACATACAGATTATTTAAAATATTATTGAATTGCTTATTATCAAAACTACTTGCAATTAAATACATTTCCTGTAAAACATATGAGCTATCCTGTTGTGATTAACTAGGTTACTACGTATTTTTTATTGATGGATTGATGGAATTTTTGAGGAATTTGAGGTGGCTATCTAGGTCTCTACGAATGATATAAATTACAAAACGTGGGCTGTGAGCAGTGAGTATAGAATGCATTTCTTTCTATTCACTCTTGTAACGGGCTAAAAATATTTGATACCTCGACAGGAGTTCGAACTCGCGTCGTCACAACTACGAGAAATTATTATTAATTTCCCGGTGTTGCAATGCTCTAACGACCAGAGCTAAGAGGCCAGGGTGACCAAACCTCTTCGACTGTGAGAGTTATCTTCCTAGAGGGTAACATTTCCCCGGAGTCAAATACCAGCCGTCTCGGCTGGTTTGGGGTCGGACGAATGACTAAGTGAAACTGCAGGCCGCTGGCTCAGCAGATGCTCGCTGGAACAAGTCAGCAGTCGAGCGAGGTCATTGTCACGGTGTGTTTTGACTCAAGTGATTGAGGAAATGAAAGGCATAACAACAGGAAATGTGATGTTTACAGTCTTTTGGCTCGAGAGGGATTTAATTAATTATTGTTTCGAATGATTTCGGGTCCTATTTCGACTGCGCCACTGTAACAGGCTAAAAATATTTGTACCACGACAGTAGTTCGAACTCGCGTCAGTAGTATAGATCTTGCTGCTTCTAGAACAGGGTCAGAAAGGTCACCAGAAATGGCGAAATTAAAAAATATGAGAGGTTGAGACGGGGTTTGAACTGTGGACGTTCGGAATGCGAACCGACGCCTTAGCTTGTTTAGCTATCTCAACCAGATGGTATATGTGGCGATAAAACTGATTGATACATCTCCGTATTTTTTTTCGCGCCCGAGCGTGGGGCGTATAATAATCTAATTAAAAACGAAATAGCATGGGACGATGAAACGTGTTTTGAAATGATTAGTGAGATTTTTCCTATTAGTTTTTTACATGTTTGTTTCATTTTTCTTTCTGCATATTGGTCGTAAGATATGCAGTTACGAAATGAGTGCAACGTCCATCTTATCGAATTCCCAAAATGTGGCGTGATCATTCGCTCATGAAACGCATCAAGGTAGGGATGTTTGTATCTATAAAAGGAATAGCGCGTCTAAGATAAGTTTCACTGGTCATAAAGCTAGCACAGCTCAACCTACGTAAGCTCAAGCCTACCTTCTCAACCTACATACCTACCAGCTACCTACCCTAAACTCAAGGTAAGCCTTTATTTAATTATTATGGCAGTAGTAAACTTTGATAAATTGTATATCTGCATAAAATCAAATTTTCTAAAAATTAATAACTTGATTTATTGTAAATCATGTAGTGAGGAATTCCACTTCTCTCAACGTCTTGGCAGAACATATGTCAAACATGAATTGCTTCCAAGATTTTCAGAGGACTTGGAGCTCACATTAAAAACATGTGATGAGTGTAGCAATGATGTTTTTGTATGTCAATTTGCTTCACGATGTGATTCATGTATGCATGAATTGTTAGATCAAGCGAATGAAGCAGAAAAAAAGAGTTATGCAATAGAAGGTGACGATGAAATATTTAAATTAGACCCATTGCATTACAGTTGAATGTATATGCATTGAATATATTAAATGTACATTTCTGTAGTATTTATATATACATGTACATTAAGATAAAGGATAAATCATTCGCTTGATCTAACAATTCATGCATACATGAATCACATCGTGAAGCAAATTGACATACAAAAACATCATTGGTACGCTCATCACATGTTTAACGTGAAAATTAAAAAAACAGGTATAATTCCAACAAGGAAATCCCATTGTTGGGTATGTGAAACATCGCACAAGATGTTTTTCCTAGAGCTTAGTTCCAATAATAATATGTGTTTATTGCAGAATAGTCATGGAGTCAATAATTGCCCGCTTGAACCATGCTGGAGATCGCAAGTTTGAGACTATTTCGGTGGGGAAACTCCCCATTAACGAGGAGTTCATTATTTCTGCAATGAGGATTATTAAAGGAAAATATGGAAACAGTATTGTGGCCGAAATAAAATCATTGGCGACCGGCTCCTCAATCAACATATGGATGCCCAAAAGATACGGGGACATATTAAAAGAATGTGTCTCGAATTACAAAGGTAAGCTAACTGTTTTTGATTAATCCTTAGATACGAGTAACAGTCTCATCCAATGCACAAACCTAAAATCCTTGAATTTCTCACCATCCAATGTTGATCTGTATAAGCATGTATTGGATAAATATGAGGAAGCGTGCCACATCCAACTTGTTTATTTTTCATTTTTTAGCGGGATCGTACGTCATGACGTTCAAGGGGAAAAAATCCGTCTGACGAGTCTTTCATCCTCTTATTTAGAATGCGTGATGATGATGATGATGATGATGATGGCGATGATGGTGATAATATTGCTGCCGATGAAGATACAAGTTATTATGAACAGCAGCCGTCCACATCAGCAGCGAGTAAAAGAAAACAATATTCTAGTTCTATGAACAAGAGACAAAAGAAAAAAAACTAGCATGCTCTTTGTGCAATAGGTTGTTCAGTTGTAGATTAGAATATTTAAATCATACTTGCATAAGTTCTACACTCAATTCAAAGCTCTTATACGCTCATGATGGTTCTCAACAACTATCAGTCATGAGTGATTCAACATCAGATTCAAAATTAGAATATGGTAAAAATAAATTGAAAAGATTGCATGCTGTTCCATTAGAAGATGGGAAAGTTATTGTCAAAGTGGGTACCTCTGCAATAGACATATATTTTAAGAATGTAAACCGTTTCAATCTACCAGAAAGTTTTTTACTCAGTTCTCAGGATAAATTGATGTTGGTATTGATTGAGTATGTGCAAGAGTGGAAAAACATTAAAACAAATTTACTTTTAGAGTGTACATTTAATAAAATCAAGATTTATCATGGTGAGAATAATGAGCAAATGGGGGGTGAAGAGATAATAAATGCAAATTTTAAAACCAAAAACGAAGAAGTATCGGAGGCTACAGATATAGAAACATATTTGATACAATGTTTCCAACGAATTATTTCAGAAATTGATGATTTTGAATTTAAAGGATCTGGTTGGAGCTTAAAATCGATTGATGGTGTATTAATTAGGATAACAAAGTACACTCCTCTTACAGCAAAATGTTTCTTCACTTTGCCTCACAAGCTCAAGATTTCCAAATCTATAATAAATGTTCAAAATAATGACAACTATTGTTTCAAGTATGCCATATTGAGCTGGTATTTGAAGACTAGTACTAATGGTATTGCTCAAAAAAATTTACATCGCGTATCAAAATATAATAAATTGATTCATCCATACAATTTTGAGGGCGTTAATTTCCCCGCTACTTTTAAAGACATCGCATGGTTTGAAAAACATAATCCTGTGAGTGTAAATGTTTATGGTTTGTCTGGTGGAACTGATGAATTTAAATTCTACCCTCTTAAGGTTTCTATGAAAGTAAATCTAGGGCTACCAACTATTGATTTACTATATCTCGAGAATACCCATCACTCCCATTATTGTTATATATCTAACCTACCGTCATTAGTTAATTCACAATTGTACAAAGTTCCTAATCGCTCCATTATTATGTGTAGAAATTGTTTTAAAGCGTACCGTAAAACTATTATTTACACAACGGGTGAAACTGCAGAGGAGCGACTTGAACAACATAAAATATTTTGTAATAGATTCAAACCATGTAGATATGAGTTCCCCAAAAAGAATTCAATTGAATTCAACGACTATCAGTTTATGACTAAGGTGGGCTTTGTCATTTATGCCGATCTAGAGTGTATTTTACAGCCTTTGAATACGAAGTCCTCAAATATGGATGAATCAGTTGACTTGGAAAATGGTATCAGCGCTGCTCCAAAAACTAAACCTATTGACCTACATACTCCAATGTGTGTAGGGTTTCATTTAAAATCATATTATCCCGAATTAAAAGAGGATGAAACATTTATTTTCTCTTCCAAAAATTGTGTCTATCGATTTCTAGCTGAACTCAGAGAACAAGTTTTAAAAATTGAAAAATGTTATGAAACTAAAGTTCAATGTTCAATGACTGATAATGAAAAACTGAAGCATGATGCAGCAACACACTGTGAGTTGTGTGGTATAGAGTTTAGTGAGACAAATATTAAATGTGCTGATCACGATCACGCTAGTGGACTTTTTCGCTTTACCTGTTGCAGCTTTTGTAATTTACAAAAACTGAAAAAACCATCTTTCATTCCAATCTTTTTTCATAACCTCTCAGCATATGATGCCCATTTCATTGTTAAAAACTTGAGTTTATTCAACGTAAAAATTGAGGTTATTCCTCAAACGGAAGAGAAATATATTAGTTTCTCAATTCGATTCGAAGGATGTAAATTGTGGTGTAGATTTCTTGATTCGTTTAGATTTTTACCTGCTTCTTTAGAGAAGTTAGTTGCAACATGTATGGAATTTCCAGAGATGGAAAAGAATTTTCATGATTCAGAATTAAGAAGTTTAGTGTTGAGAAAAGGCATTTACCCATATCAACACATTACTGACTTTTCAGTTTTGAAAGAAACAGTTCTACCATCCCGAGATAAATTTTATAATAAATTGACTAATCAACCAGTCAGCGAAGTGGATTACAAACACGCCCATAAAGTTTGGAATGCATTCAAAATTAATAATCTTGAAGAATATACTATTTTATACTTAAAAACAGACGTAATTTTACTTTGTGAAGTTTTTGAACAATTTAGAAAATTGAGTTATGATCGTTTTCAGTTAGATAGTGCTTGGTTTTTCACTTCACCCGGTTTTAGTTTCAAAGCAGCGCTGAAAGTTTCAAAAATCAAGCTTGAAATTCTAACAGATATAGATATGATACAGTTTGTGGAGTCAGGAATTCGTGGTGGAATCACACAAAGCGTTAAACGATACGCAGTAGCTAATAATATTCACTTACCAGAAACATATGACCCTTATAAAGATAGTTCTTACATATTCTATGGAGATGTCAATAACCTTTATGGTTGGGCTATGAGTCAAAGCTTACCATTTGGACATTTTGTATGGCTCACCGAATTTGAAAATTTAAATGTAATGGAGATTGAAACTGGTGGAAAATATGGTTATATTTTAGACGTTGATGTGCACTATCCTAAGCATTTACATAACAAACATTCGGATTTCCCTTTTTTACCAGAGCGAAAGAAACCTCCAGGCTCAAAGGTTGAAAAACTTTTGTTAGATTTTGAAGATAAGACAAATTATGTGGTTCATATTGCTGTATTGCAGCAAGCTATCAAAGCTGGACTGGTTCTAACTCGAATCAATAGAGTTTTGCAATTTCAGCAAAGTAAATGGTTATCTACATACATAAATATGAATACTGAAATGAGGAAAAAAGCGAAGAATGATTTTGAAAAAGACTTTTTCAAATTATTAAATAATGCAGTGTTTGGAAAAACTATGGAATCTGTGAGAAACCGAATAAATTTGAAATTAATAACTTCGGAAAAAGAACTAGTTGCATTAGCTAGAAAGCCTAACTTTCAAGATAGAACAATTTTCGATGAAAATCTGATAGCCGTTCGATTGGCGAATGAAAAAATTGTATTCAATAAACCATTTTATGTAGGTTTTGCAATATTAGAATTATCAAAAACTTTAATATATGATCTACATTATGAACATTTGTTACCGAAATTTGGAGAAAACGCAATCAAGATATGTTACCAAGATACAGATAGTTTCATATGGGAGATAAAGACAAATAATTTGTACAATGATTTAAAATCATTATCCCATATATTTGATTTCAGTGAATACCCATCATCACACTCTCTATATTCTAACGAAAACAAAAAAGTAATTGGTAAAATCAAAGATGAAACCAACTCTATTCCCGTAAAAGAATTTATTTGTTTACGACCTAAATTGTATAGTTTAAAATTTGGTGATAATGTCATCAAGAAAGCTAAAGGAATTGGCAAAACCGCTGTAGCTGATTTAAAATTTGAGGATTATTTACATTGTCTAAAAACCAAAAAGGACTTATACTCAAATTTCAGAAAAATTGATTCGAAATTGCATGATGTCTTTACAGTAGATTTATGTAAAAAATCCTTAAGTTTTCATGATGATAAAAGGGAAATTTTAGAAGATGGGATCCACACGAAACCATATCATTCAACTGTATAACAAAATAATTAAAATAATAAATAAAATAATTATAAATAAATAATAAATAAATAATAAAAATTATAAATAATAAATAAATAAAATAATTATAAACTGTTATTGTAACCACATTATTGTAAATATTATCACTCTTAATAAAAATATGAACAATCTTGCAGTCAAATGTATTTGACAGCTGGAAAAAAGTATGGCGCCTCTACTTTTTTTCATGTAAAGTTAAAGCAGTTGGCTGTACTTTTGTTTAATGCACGATATTTAACATGTTGATTTTTTTCCTTTTTCCAAGCTGAAGGTTCATACCAATCGAACATTATGAATATATAACCGAGTGAGGTATGTAACTGTGCACAATGAAAAAAAAAAGAGGTCTTGGAAATTTAACCATGGTTGTGTGTGGGAAATGTTTAGTTTGATCACAACTCTTGTTCAAAGCAGTTCAATGACATCTCTTGACCGGAATGGTTCAGTTATAATCATGAAAAGGGGGAATGATGATATACAATTAGAGCATGGACGTGGTGGACAAAAATTGCGAAGGTTGTTTGCTGTACCCTTAGAAGGTGGTAAAGTTTTGTCAAAAGTATGCAACTCTGCAGTTGACATATATTTTAAAAATATAAATAATATCAAACTTCCAGAATCTTTTCTACGTAATTTGCAAGGAAAACTTGTATCTGTTTTGAATGAATACTTGTCAGAATGGAAGAATATTAAGGTAAATTTACTATTGGAATGCGTGTTTTTTAAAATTAGGGTTTTTGATGATACTGATGGACAAAATTTAATGATTGCTGAGGATGTACTAATTGATGGAAATTTTAAAACAAAAAATGAAGAATTAGACCAAACAACTAATTTAAATAATTATTTAATTCGCAGCTTTGAGCAAATTATAACGGAAATTGAGAATTTTGAATCGAAAGGATCAGGTTGGATGTTAAAATCAGTTGATGGTATTTTAATTAAAATAACAAAATATATGCCTCTCACTAGAAAAAAAATGTAATTTTCCATTAGGATGGTTAGGGATGGTTAGTTAGACTAATATCAGAAGGTTCTTGAATATTCACACCAATAAAAGAAGTGCAGAAGTCATATTTTACTATATATAAGTGTTGAACGCAAAGGTATTAATCAGATCTATTTGTTAATGATCCCCTGACGCTCTAAAACAAGATATGACTGGGCAGAGGACTGTAAAAAGCTGCCCTTCAACGATTGTAATTTAATACTGATTTTGATATATCGCACTAGTTTACTAATGAGAATGCTACTCACCTTGATGTTCCTGAGGGAATGCGTCCGTGGCCACGGGAAGACAAGGATTGGTAAGCGATTCAGGGTAATCCAGGCGGGTTTAACGAGGGGAAAAGACAGGAGCGCGTTCTTCAACCGATGCAGGCGGGGCACTTATTCATACTGTCGCACATTGGGCGGGGGGTCGGGAGAGCATCAAGATAACATTCCCTCGACTAGTGCGATAGGTAAACAAAACATGATCAATGTGCCTAAACATCCCGCCCACCTAGGAAGATATTCCTAAATTCCAGGAATACCATGGGAAGTTCCCAAGAATTATACCACCCAGCTTGTGAGAGATCTAACAGCAAGTGGTAATACAAAATTCAACTAGATTAGTATTAAATGAAATAACAAGTTAGTAGAATTACATTTGAAACAAATTAAACAATAAACAAACAACGCATTTAAATATCATTTCAGACTCACACAGCATTAAATAACTTGAAAAGATTGAGATTTAATAAGGAAGGATATGGAAACGAATTTCACTTCAGCCGGGGCTATGGCGAAGACTTACGCGAGAACAGGATAGCCCAACGGATAAGGAAGGAAAGGATACATACTGTGTGGTCTATTAATTAACATCTTTATTGTTCTGGCAAAGGGCAGAGGTGGACGATGGATCGGCGGTACACACCAGTAGCTGTTTTAACGTCTGCTACTCTAACCACGCCATCAGGGCCAGGGTGCAAGAGGACAATACGTCCAAGTTTCCAAAGAAGTGGCGGCTGGTTGGTGTCTTTAAGGATGACCATCATTCCCTCTTTAAGGTTGGGGACCTTTCGATTCCACTTGTTCCTAAGCTGTAGTGTGTTCAAGTAGTCTGATGACCACCTTTTCCAAAAGGATGCAACCATTTGTCGCAGGAGGACCCAACGATCACGAGGGCTGACATCCATGGGAGGGGGTGGCTCCTCAAACAAAGCACCAGGTGGTCCCATCATCAGAAAATGCCCCGGGGTAAGGACCTGCAGATCGTTTGGATCAGGAGACAATGGCACTAATGGACGAGAGTTCAACGTGGCTTCCACCTGCACCAGCACTGTATAGAACTCCTCGTATGTGAGCACCTGTTCTCCAATGACTCGTGCCAACAATCGCTTGGCTGATTTGATGCCAGACTCCCAAAGTCCGCCAAAATGAGGGCTGGCTGGTGGATTCAACTTCCACTCAATACCTCGAACAGCAAGCTGTTGGGTGGCTTCATTGTTACACTGATCGGATTGCACAACTTCTTTCCAACCTTCCATCTTATTCCTAGCACCAACAAAGTTGGTCCCACAGTCACTATGGATGGTGGTGACATTCCCTCTGCGAGCGAGAAAGCGTTTTAATGCTGCTATAAATGCTTCAGTTGACAAGCTAGAAGCCAGCTCTAAATGGATTGCCTTTGTAGTGAAGCATACAAACAGACAAACATATGATTTGAGTATAACAGCTCTACGTACTTGATTCATTTTAATGTGGAATGGACCACCATAATCCACACCAGTGACCTCAAAAGCCCTCCCAGGCATGAGCCGATCCACAGGTAGGTCACCCATCATGGGCTGAATTGACCTAGGATTAGAACGAAAACACCTGACACACTTAGACACTCGAGCGGATATAGCTGATCTGGCTGAGAGTATCCAGAAGTTGCGGTGGATTATGGAATGCAAATTAGACAACCCAGGATGGAGATATAGCAGGTGAAAATGGTCAATAATCAAGTTAGTGAACTCATGTGTTCTGGGCAATAACACTGGAAACTTTTGATCATAAGGCAATCCTGAGTGGCGCAATCGGCCACCTACTCTTAGAAGTCCTCGATCATCCAAGAAGGGGTTTAATTTGCGAAGAGGCTTAGAGGCGTTGAGTCCATTTTCTAATAAGTCGATATCCTTGGAGAATACTTCTCGCTGTACCAAGCGACAACAAGCAGACATTGCCTCGCGAAGCTCTGGCATGGTCAGCTGTCCAAACTTGAGAGGTAAGCCCTGGGTTTGATGCAGCACTCGATTGTTCCAGAAACGTAAGCACCAAGCAACGACCCGACAAAGTCTTGCCAAAGATGAGAATTGCTTTAAAATATTCAAGAAAGGTGTTTCCACTACTGCCTGCCCAAGACCAACATGACACACCACTCGAGCTTCAAGTCCTTCCAAATCTGGAAGCTCAACTACAGTAAGGCGTGGCCAATCTTCCTCAGACAAAATAAGCCAAGAGGGACCTGAGACCCAAAGGTCATTATTAAGCAATTCCTGGGGATATAGTCCACGGCTAGCACAGTCAGCTGGATTGGAACTCGTCGGGACATGCCTATAACAATCGGGTGGCACTCTCCTCTGACACGCACTCACACAATTAGCGACAAACGTTTTCCAACGATGAGGCGAGCTCTTGACCCGGTGCAAAGCAACAGTAGAATCGCTCCAGACTGTGACTGATGGTTGACCAAATGGTGACAAAATGCGGGAGACGTAGTACAGCAATTTGGTAGTCAGCTCAATACCACAAAGTTCAAGTGGAGGTAGAGTGTGTCCATTGACAGGTGCAACCTTGGACTTGGCCAACACAAGTGATATCCTAGTTTCACCAGAATTCAACTGGCATCGGAGGTACACCACTCCAGCATACCCCTGCTCGGAGCTGTCAGCAAACCCATGCAATTCCACTGACTGATGGCTATCAAAATGAACCCAGCGAGGAAGAGTAAACTGTTCAAGAACACTAAGCTCTCTTCTAAAACGGTTCCATCGTTCGCAGATCTCATCCGGTGGCCTATCATCCCAACCAATTCCAAGCTGCCACAATTTCCGAATCAAACATTTTCCCATAAATACAACGGGCGCCACAAAGCCTATGGGATCAAAGAGTTTGGCGATATCAGACATAATCAGACGCTTGGTGACAGCAGATGGTGCATCGGAGATTTTATATGAGAACAAATCAGCCTTAGGCGTCCAAACTAAGCCAAGAATCTTTGCAGATGGTTCTCCTTCACCATCAAAGGACAAGGATTCCACAGACACAGCACAATGTTCAGGAGGGAGAGATCTCAGAACTTCTTCACGGTTGCTCATCCATTTACGCAGGCCAAAGCCGGCCTTTCCTAATAGTTGTTCTAGTTCAGACCTTAATTGAATGGCCTCATCAATAGATGAGACAGACTTTATGACATCATCCATGTAGGTGTCAAGTAGCAATGCTTCAGATGCCATGGGGTAGGGCCTTCCTTTGTCTTATACTAGCTGATGGAGAGTCCTGATAGCCAAGAACGGAGATGATGACACCCCATAGGTCACCGTTGCAAGACAATATTCTTCAATCGGTTGTTCGGGAGAAAAACGCCATAGTATCCTCTGGAAATCATGATGACCCTCCTGCAGATTAATGTTGCGATACATCTGTCTAATATCAGTCACCAATACTACCTCATGTAGCCGGAAACGCAGCAGAATGTCTATGATTTCAGCCTGAAGTTTAGGCCCCTTGTAGAGTATCTGGTTGAGTGATGGTCCATTTTTCGTTGTCATAGACGAGTCAAAGACTACACGAAACTTTGCTATAGTGCCATTGGAATCCTGCTTAAAAATGCAATGGTGAGGTATATAATACCCAAAAAAGGGTCTAGCAGGAGTGGGCGCCACATACATGTGACCCTGGTCCAAATAATCTCTCATAAATTCTTGATAATGAGTTTTCAGAGCTGGATTTCGATGCATACGTTTCTCCAGCATCAGGAAGCGACTCAAAGCACCCTGCCGACTATCACCCAATTTTTTATGATCAGTCTTGAAAGGCAGTGCCACAACATAACGGCCAGAAGACGAGCGTGAGACGGTAGACACATACAAGTCATGACAAGCTTGGTCTTCAGGTGACAAAATTTCGTTTTTGGGGGGCTCTTTGAGCTCCCAAAACCTTTGAATGAGTGCATCAGTTGATGGTGGCTCAACCGCTACTGCTGCACACAAACTCTGTACAGCTGCAGCTACTTTCTGATGTCGTCCAACAACACAATAACCCCAGATGCTCTTCAACAAACTAGGGGCACCCAATTGGCCTTGAATAGGTTTCTCCAATATAATGCAACCAAACCATTCTGCGCCAAGCAGCATATCCACTGCAGCTGGTTTATTGTAATCTGGGTCTGCTAGTTGAAGTCCGTGAAGTCTTTCTGCAGGTAGTGGGGTGACCCATTCAGAAGGAGCACAGGTGATGTGGTCAACCACTAACGCATCCACCTGAAGCTCCACTGATTGCACCGGGCAAAAGTGGCATCGTACCTCTTGGCGACACACTCCCAGTGACACCTGACCCATACCTAATACTGGTACCTCCGTAACAGAGAGTTTGAGACCCAGTTTGGAAGCACACGACCGAGTCATAAAAGTAGCTTGGCTAGCAGGGTCAATCAGCACACGAACACTGTTATAACGGCCCCCTGCATCAAATACCTGAGCCCTAGCTGTAGCCAACAATACCTGTCCACCCTTACCAGACGAGTAAATCTGCATTGATGACGAAGCAGGCCCCTGGCTGGGGATCCTAGGCTGCACCGCCTCTGTAGAGGGCTCTCGATCCCTGATATGCAAGAGAGAATGATGTCTTCCAGAACAATATCGACAGGTACCTCTCCTAGAACAGCTCCCAACGAAGTGACCATGGACAAGACAAAGCAAACACAATCGCTTTTCCTTCACAAATGCTAGTCTCTGATGAACATCAGTCTGACGGAACACACCACATTGATCAAGTACATGAGACTTGCTGCATTTTGGACATCGATCTATGCTATTACCAGCACCAACCATCAAGGTTGTAGGTCCCTTGGATGGTGGTTGTTTGACTGGCGATTTCTTTAAAATTACAGGATCAGTAGCAGGACGGGATGCTTCCAACACTCTAGCCTGCTCCTGAAGGAACCAAGTAAACCGCTGGATGGAGGGATCTGGTGAAGTCAACAAGTGGCGCTCCCAGTCCTCCCGAAGCTTGCCATTAAGCTTCTTGCAGCAAAGAAACAGAATCGGAACAGCCCAGCCCTCAACATCGTGTCCAAGTGCCCCCAACGCCCCTGCAGACTCTGTGATCTGACTAGCGAAATTTCGAATGTGTGATGGGTGCAGGGAGGTGCTCGGAAGGGAATAAATGGCTTCTAGATGAGCAAAGGTTTGTAAGTGGTGGTTATCATATTGTTTTTTCAATGTATCCCAACAAACTTTATAATTGGGGCCAGTGAGGGGAAGGTACGCCACAAGAGACAATGCTTCACCAGAGAGAGCTGAACGTAAATACATATGTTTCTGAACGTCACTAAGCTGGGCATTCACCTCTACTGTAGCGAGAAAAAGCTCAGAAAATGCCTGCCATTTCCTAATTTCCCCACTGAACTCGGGTAATTTAATTTTTGGCAACTGAATGTTTAGATTCCCACCAGCATTAACGCCACCAGTAGACACATCGAGTGAAAGACGAGGTTCAATTGGAAACGCCGCAGCCATAACTGCCTGAACATTGTAATAAGGTTCCTCAAATTTAACTATTTCTGGCCCCAAGTCTTCCTCTATTCCATTCTTAAAATTATACGCAACCACCTTCTGAATATTACTCATATACTGCGTGTGATAATCGTCCAACTTAACTGCCATTACTTTCAACAAATTTTTATTTTTGTTAGTGGGTGCCGATTCAACGTCATTAGCAACCCTCTGTAATCGAATCATTCGTTCTAGCAGCGATTTGAGAAGAAAGCGCTGTTCATCAATCGCTGGCATTATTAATGGCTAATTGTATTATGTTAAAATTTCAAAGTACTTACGAAAGAAACTAGAAATATAATATGGATTCACCCTTAACTAATGGGGTAGAAGGTAAGTAAATATTGGCAACAATATAACAACCTAACGTACAACAAAACGAGATCGATAGATAATAATTGGCAAGAAATACTTACAATAAACGAGTACAAAAGATATGAATTAAAAGTGCAAGCCACCTCACTGTTTCGGTAGAAAACGCCACTGCCCGTTTATTTCACGTAAAAATATAATATAAACTAGTATCCGATCATGGATTAAATTTAAATCACTCAATTTCAGCAATTTAAATATATATTCAAACAGAGAATGCGACAATTCAACGGAAATGATACGTTATCAGAAAGGTAAACAAAGGTTCTACCACCACAACTCGGTGAACAGCTAAACCACGTTAGCACGATAAGAATTCACTTAAAACCCTCAACTTGCAATCTCTTTGTTTACCAAGACTACAGGAATTTCTTGTTGACGAGCAATAAGTGGACGGGCAACACTGCGTGGACCACTGATAGCTTGGTCGTAACCAAAACAAAAACAGCAACTAGTTGAAGACAGTTCGTTATTTATGTTTTGCAAATAATGATCGAATACAGATTAATAAAATGAATGACGGGACAGTGACGCGCCAGAACAAGATCAAATGCGTAAATATTCTAGGTGATACCACTTGCTGTTGTATACACTTTCAATCGTAACCACGTAAAGGAAATGAACTCATAAGGTAACGAGACAGGGACAAACCGGAATCAGATCATAGGAAAGGGATCAAGAATATTCACTGGTTGATTGTTCCGTCAATAAATAACTGACAATTGAAAACAGATAAGCGACCGCTTCAATTTCAATAGACAATCTCACAAGCTGGTGATCAACAGATTCAAGAATAAACAGGTTACAGTTAAAAGGCAATCTTACGCTCTTTGCGCTCCAAGTCAAGTGCCCCTCAATTATACGAATTATAATTATTTTAATTTAAAGCTTATTCAAATTTGGCTCGAAAAGGACCATATGTTGAACGCAAAGGTATTAATCAGATCTATTTGTTAATGATCCCCTGACGCTCTAAAACAAGATATGACTGGGCAGAGGACTGTAAAAAGCTGCCCTTCAACGATTGTAATTTAATACTGATTTTGATATATCGCACTAGTTTACTAATGAGAATGCTACTCACCTTGATGTTCCTGAGGGAATGCGTCCGTGGCCACGGGAAGACAAGGATTGGTAAGCGATTCAGGGTAATCCAGGCGGGTTTAACGAGGGGAAAAGACAGGAGCGCGTTCTTCAACCGATGCAGGCGGGGCCCTTATTCATACTGTCGCACAATGGGCGGGGGGTCGGGAGAGCATCAAGATAACATTCCCTTCACTAGTGCGATAGGTAAACAAAACATGATCAATGTGCCTAAACAATAAGTGTGTGGAAAGGTGAGAATAATATCAGTTGAACATAATGAGCATTAGAGCACAGATTGCAAAAGAACTTCACGCACCAGCTAGGAAGAACTTTCCAACGAGACCTGTTGAAGTGAAAGGATTAAATGATTTATATCAAGCAGATCTCGTTGAAATGATCACTTTTTCTCGCACTAATAATGGATACAAATACATTTTAACGATGATTAACTGTTTTAGCAAGTATGCTTACGCTGTCCCATTGAAATCCAAACACGCTTCATCCATTGTAGAAGCTATAGAACCTATTCTTAATAGAAATAAAATGAAATTCTTGCAAACCGATGGGGGTAAAGAGTTTTTCAACGTACAATTTGGAAAGATTATGAAACAGTATGGTATACAACATTACTCATCTTATAGTGACAAAAAAGCGACAATAGTTGAGAGGTTTAATAGAACTTTGAAATCTCTGATGTATCGATCTTTCACGGAACTTGGTAGTTACAATTGGGTGAGGATACTACCCACTCTTGTACACGAATACAATCATAGAAAACATCGCGTCATTGGAATGAAACCGAGTGAGGTTAATCCACACAATGAAGGTGAGGTTCTCATAAATATTCTAAAAAATCGTCAACAATATGCTGTCAAGGATAAGAAATACCGCTATACAGTGGGTGATAAAGTAAGGATCAGTAAATATAAAAAAATATTTGACAAGGGGTACCTTCCAAATTGGAGCAATGAAGTCTTTACTATACACTCTATCGAACCTACTGTTCCCGTAACATACACTTTGAAAGATTACCGTAACAACATTTTAAATGGAAAATTTTATGAATATGAAATACGAAAAACTGAGGTAGGTGATGTATACCTTGTAGAAAAGGTATTAAAGAAGAAAGGAGATGAAGTATTGGTAAAATGGTTAGGTTTCGATGGCACGCACAATAGCTGGATCGATAAAAAAGAACTCATTTAACGAGAGTATATATGATGGAGTTGACACCAACACATCTTCAGTATGGGCATGGGAAAGAAGCAGAAAGGACGTGGACTTATAAACCGTGCAATTGACGCGCTACCAATAGAGCTTCACCTCCCATCATACCAATTTTGTGGTCCGGGTACACGGTTTAAAGAACGCCACGATTTGGGGCAACGCGGAATTTCTGCTCTTGACAACTTGTGCTATTTTCACGATCGTACTTATCACACTACAAAAGACGAGGATCAACGATACAAGGCTGACAAGAAATTGGAGTGGGGAGCTTGGGATTTAGTCAAGGACAAGAGCCTTCCTTTTTCTGAACGAGCTGCAGCTTGGTTGACAACGAACGCTATGAAATTAAAAACAATGGGAAAATTCTCCAAAGGGTCAGGACTGAAAAGCAGAAGATCTCCACGAAAAAAGAGCAAGAAAGGAGGCAATCGCAGTAATAAACAGCGTCGGAAACCAACTATTAGAGGTGGCTTTCTACCCGCTTTGTTAGCCGCACTCCCTTTCTTATCAGCTGTTGGTAGCTTAGTTGGTGGCGGAGCAGCTGTTGCTAAGACAGTTATAGATGCAAAGCGGTCACAAGAAGAGTTGAATGAACTTAAGAAACACAATCAAAAAATGGAAGAAGCAAGTAAAACTGGTCAAGGATTATATATTCGCCCATACAAACAGGGGCAAGGGTTATATATACGTCCGTATAAACAGGGGAAGGGTATATACAAAGGGCGTAAGAGGAGTAATAACAATCGTTCAAAAAACTAAATTTATGGCTTCCAAATCGAGCATTATCAAGTTCTGATTTGGAACGCCTTTGTGATAAAGCTGATATTATAGGTTTCAATGGGGTTAGAATGAGAGATGAAGTTCCATCTACTCCACCAAAAAAGATTGAGTGTTCGATAATAAATATGGCCTCAAGCAATGATGGTACGAATGGAACTCACTGGACAGCGTATTGGCTCAATGGAAAAAATGTACATTACTTTGATAGCTATGGTGAATTGGAGCCCCCACTTGAATGGAAACGATATTTTGGTCCTCATAGAACAGTGTTTTATAACACTAATCATTTCCAAACAATAAAGAAGGATAGCATAATCTGTGGTCATTTATGTTTTCTGTTCCTTTGGATGATATCCGAACAGTATAAAAAGTCTCTACGTGAATAGTACTGATATCAGTATACCCATGGCTTCCTTCACAATATCACTTACAGAGCGGGGGAAAAGCGAACTTAACGCTAATTTCTTCCCGCCTATTCAACTAGATTCATCAGATTGGGCGGTTGGACTTACTTCGTTTGATTCTTACTTCTCTATTCCGAACCTTGTAGAGAATGTAAATTCAACCCTCTACCTACTCGATGATGGAGCTCCAGTACACAACACTAGTGGGCGTTTCGTTGATGCTCAAGATATAGAAAAACTAATGCAAACAGCATTCCCTGATATAAAGGTTACTATAAAGAACAATTATGCCCTTATAGAAACGAGTAAAACACTTTTTAATACAAGTGACGACTCGATTCTTACGCCTCTAGGGTTTGCTAAAGGGACACTCCGTGGATCTACCACTCTCACATATAAAGCTAATAGGCCTTTAAAAAAGACATGGTCTGCTAGCCTAAAAAAAGATGTATTCGGTATGGAACTGCCCGCAGGTAAACAGCATTTTCTCCACACTGGAAGCTTGTATAAAGTTCCCACTGGTACGTACGAGTTGGCTGACTTACGCAAGCAACTAGTGAGTGAGGTGAAAAAAATGGATATTGATTTTGATATGCAAGTGAACTTGAACACGCAACGTTGTGGTATAAAATGTTTAAAACGAATTGATTTTAATCATAGTGATTCATTCTCACATCTGTTGGGATTTGAGGCTGGGAACATCCTACCAAGCAATACTTGGAACTGGTCGAACGGTGTTGTACACGTCTTCGACGTACTAAATATTGGTGTTTCCGTTTCTTGCTGTCAAGGAGATTATCGAAATGGAGAACCATCACACGTTATTTATCAATTTACACCCAGCGTAGCACCAGGATACCGTATGTCAGAAAATCCTGACTCTGTTACATATCATTCTGTAATTGGTAACAAATTGGAGGAGATTACAGTGAGTGTGATCGATCAAGATGGAAAGCTAATTATTTTTGGTGATGAAGTAATATCCATTCGTCTACATTTTAAAAGAGGAGGAGTATAAATGGATTGCTTTCTACAGATTTTCACCATTACGCAACAACATGTTGATCATTGAAAATTGGCATAAAAAGAGCTCGCCTGCCCCTAATAAATTCAGTTCGCTCACTGCTACGGAGGAGCGTAAACATCAACTACTAACTCCAATCAATTATAAATTTTTGAAAAATTTGGGATATAACGTGAATCCTCTTTACAATCCAAGGCAATATGTTGAACGTACGTAAAAAACCTATTTTTGATGACAGTCTCATAAAATTGGAATATCGGGCTCATGAACCTTTCGCAACTGCAAGATACAACCCATCAGACGAGATTGTATTTCCCTTCTCCCAACCAGGGGAATACATAAATATATCGAGAAGCTATTTACAAGTGGAAGGTACCCTATCTAAATATGATCGATACACGCTTGGACCTAATGGAATCGCACACGCATTTGATGATATAAAGCTGGTTATGAATGGCGAACTAGTTGACAAAACAAGTTATCCTGGCATAGTATCCACCATGAAAGGTTATGCCAGTTTTAGTAAAGCGACTGTTGACGGTTTACAACAAGCTGGATGGATGTTACCGTCTAAGAAATCCGCTTTAAATCCTTGCGTAGATGAAAATAGTGGAAACTTTTCTGTTTGCATACCGTTGAGAACTTTGCTTGGATTTGCAGAAGACTATCAAGAAATTTTGGTAAATGTAAGAGTTGAGCTGATAATGAATAGGGCAGCCTCGGACACAAACGTTATAATACCGCGCTTACCAGTAGCCAGTGGTACTCCATCCTCCGGTTCACCAGAACTCAATATTAAGAAAATGATCTGGTATATTCCATATGTGGGACCAGCTGATAGCCAAAGGGCAGATTTACTCGAACTTCTCGAACAGAATGAACCAATTACAATGGGATTTCGAAGCTGGAACTTATCTGTATACCCAACCTTACCAACAAATAAAGAGTTTTCATGGACAGTGAAAACTAGCACAGAATTGGAAAAACCACGATACATCATTTTTGGGTTGAAAACAGATTTACAAAAAAATGTGGATAAAAATATAGCTTTATTCCATCACTGTAAATTGACTAACTTCCGTCTTCACATTGGTTCACAAGTATTTCCCTACAGTAGAATGAATCTGGATTTCGATACTAAACGGGTTCCTGTACTTTACCATATGTATGCAGACTTTCAGAGAGCTTACTACTCAGAGGAATGGCCGCAGCCCATGTTGACATATAACGAATTTATAGACCTCGCCCCCATCGTCGTTGTTGACTGCAGTCATCAAATTGATTCAAGCATTGGAAACAACATTCTGGATATCCGTATCGATTTTGAGACGAAGGACCCTGTTCCAGCCAACACGACAGCATATTGTTTAATGCTACAAGACAGCCTCGTTACATATTCACCATTAACTAGAGTTGTACAACGTGGAATTATGTAATAAATAATATGATGATATAAATAGTAGTCGTGTTTTTATTTTATTCCTATACAAGGTATATATATTAGGTGAAAAATGAGAATTTAGCTCAGTTTTAATGATGAGACTTCTAAAGCAGTGTGTAAAATTAGCGGTGAGTGATGAAGCTGAGAGGGAGAGGGAGGAGCAGGGGGGACTCAGCCAACAAGAGTACTTGCCCCACGGACCTCTGTTTGGTAAAAACCCCATCAGAGGTCTTATTTGCGGTCCTTCAGGCGCTGGAAAATCATGCACTATTCTTTCATTGCTGCTACATCCGAATGGATTACGATTTGAAAATGTTTATGTGTTTTCAAGAACGCTAAACCAGGAAAAGTATCAATTTTTAAAACGTGTTTTGGACTCTTTAGCCCCCGATATAGGATATTACCCCTATGGTTCATCGTTGGATGATGGTCAAGTGGAGCTGTTGAGACCTGATGAAATAAAACCCTATTTCTCACATTTGAGCAATTATCTTGTATTATAATACCAAATTAATGTATACAACTTGATAGTTATATCGCATAAATTCAAATTATATTTTTTGTGGAATACAAATTTTGAATTGATATTAATAATGAATGTTCATCAATCATATTGACCTGCATAGGAATAGGTAAACAAATATGTAAATATGTAAACAAATATCACCAGTGTAGTGAATCAAGTTAAATCGTAATTCGTGTCATCTTCCTTTCTTCACCGAACCAAATCATTGAGTCGATTCGGTTGTCTCGTGCTTCTAGTGGAACGCCTCGGTGTTGGCAAGCTGTTTGTAGGATCGGTTGTCGGCTGCTGTATGAGTATTTGAGGATTCGTATTAGTGTTCTTCGTTTTTCTTAAAAACCACGCATTTCTTCTGTATTGTCGTCCTCTTCTGTCTTCTATTATATAGGATCTAGGTTCTGGTCCTTTTCTTACAATTGTCGCGGGCTGCCAGTTCCTTGGTTCCACTCTATATAAGACTTCCTCTCCTTCTTCATAGTCTAACGTTGTTTTCTTCCCTTGATCGGCATAATCTTTGCTCTTCATTCTAATTTTTTGTAGTTCAATAGCTACGTTGTCTTGAGTAGTGGGCTTGAGAAGTGTAGATGTATTAGGTAGTAAAGTTTTCGTCCTCCGGCTCATTAAGCGTTGCACTGGGGATCCTAAAAGGCCTCTTGGTATATTCCTTTGATGAAGTAATGCCAGATAGGGATCCGATTTTTCTTCAACACATTTTTTTAGAAGGAGTTTAGCTTCTTGAACGTATCTCTCGGCGAGACCATTGGAACGAGGGAAATGTGGGCTTGAAATCCGTTGAACGAATTGCCACTCATGCTCAAATTGTTTGAATTCCCGAGAAGTATATTGTGTTCCCCCATCAGTTAGTAAAACGTCAGGTATTCCATGAACAGAGAACCATTTTTTCAGCTCTTGAATCACTGAATATGATGTGACATTTTTGACCTCGGTAAAGTCAAAAAATCCAGAATAAGAGTCAGCTACTACGAGGTAATCTTTTCCACTCAAATGGAATAAGTCAGAACCAACTTCCATCCAGGGTCTTGTTGATGTTGTTTGTTCAATTAGTTTTTCTGTCTGGTTATCCTTCACAAATTTGTTACATATATTGCAATTATTTACAAACTCGATGATTTCATTCGTTAAATTAGGCCAAAATACGTGTTCACGTCCCAACTGCAGTGAAGCTTGTATTCCTCTATGTCCCAAATGTATATGTTTTAGAACCAACGAGCGAAGTGGTTTCGGTACATAGAGCCTGTTGCCTTTGAAGATTAAATTTTCGTGAACTGCCAGCTCTTCCCTATATGCCCAATGTTTATGCAGTGGTTCTGGTAATAGCGCCTTTTCGTCTGGCCATCCATTAATTATAGTTCTCTTGAGCTGGCTCAATTCTTCATCTTCATTTGTTAGAGTCTGTGCTTCTTCTATTCGTGACTTAGACATTGCGACAATTAGATCTACCGTGAAGGGGAGTTGTTCCTCATCAGTGGGATCTTCATTGACGCAGTCACGACTTAGTGTATCTGCAATATGTAAGTCCTTCCCCCTCGTATATTCTATTTTTGGTAAGTACGGGATTATTTCCATGATTATCCTTTTTAGACGGGGAGGTGCTTCATGTAGCGGTTTTTTGAAAATTGTCTCAAGAGGTTTATGGTCGGTTTCGATTGTTAATATCCGCGATCCCCAAATATACTCATGAAATTTCCGACATGCAATAGCTATTGCCAGCGCTTCTTTCTCAAGTTGACTGTACCCTTGCTGTGTTTTAGTTAGAGATTTGGACGAATATGCGACTGGTTGAGACTCCTGCATTAAAACTGCTCCTACCGCATATGAGCTGGCATCTACTGATAGCTTGATGGGTAAATTAGGATTGTAAAATCGCAGAAGAGGAGGAGATTTTAGAACACTTTTTAAACCTTCGAACGCCTCTTCTTGTTCTACGTCCCATAACCAAGCATTTTCTTTAGATAGTAGCTTTCTAAGGGGTGAAGTTAAATTCGAGAAATTTTTGATGAATTTCCCTAAATATGTCACCATTCCTAGGAACCTCTGAAGTTCAGTAATATTGGTTGGCTTTTTCAATTTATTAATTGCTTCGATTTTTTGAGGATCCGGGAGTAATCCATTACTCGTTATTATGTGGCCCAAAAACTTGATTTCGCTGACCGAAAAAATGCACTTGTCTCTATTAAGTTTTAATCCGGATTTTTCCATTGCTGAGAGTACCTTCTTTGTTCTTATTTCTAAAATTTCTTTGTTGGGAGCGTGAATTAATACATCATCCATTGAGCATTCAACTCCCTCGAGTCCATATAAAACTGAACACATTGCTTGTTGAAATATTTCGGGAGCTGAACAAATTCCAAACGGGAGTCTCAAGTAGGAATACCTACCCCATGGAGTGGAGAATGTAAGATATTTGAAGTACGCTCTGATACTTTGATCTGCCAAAAGCCTTTTCGACAGTCTAGGAGTGTGTAAAATTTGGAACCACTTATTCTTGCTGCTATTTCTTCTAATGTTTGTAAGGGGTGGTGTCTACGTTGGATATTCTTATTCAAATCACTAGGGTCTAAACAGATCCTTACTTTGTCTTTTTGTCGTACTACCACCATAGGAGAAACTGCTGGGGTTGGTTCTATGACAGGCTTAATTATGCCTAACTTGACCATTGAATCTAATTCCTGTTTTACTTCATCCCTAATGGAATACGGAACCCTTCTCGCTGGAAATATCTTCAATTTCGGATTATCGACTATATCAATGTCATATTCAAAATTGCTCAAACAGCCAATTCCTTGAAAAATATTACTGTCTTCACTGGCAATCTGTATGTTCTGAATACGTTTTATGAATCCTAAACTTTGGCAAGACTCTCTACCTAGAATAGCGGGGAACTCTCCACTCACTACTATAAATTTGACGTTATACTGCTCGTTTTTCTTTGTTGTGACCCTAGCAATGCATTGGCCAAGAACTGGAAGTTTGTCATTAGTATAGGAAATTAGGTGATTGACTGAAGAACTAGTTATATGAAGACCACTTTTAATTGCGAGCTTTTCATTGACAACATTGCATTGGGCACCTGTATCCAGTTTGAATTGAACTTCGTTATTTCTAGGGAGTGTAAGTTGTTCTATCCAGTCCTGCGATGGTGACTTATTTTGTAGTGCATTGATAAATAATACCTGATCTTGAGATATATTCAACAAATCCACTTGCTCGTTCCCGTCAGTTTCCTCTGTCGCCAGCAACTTCACGCCTTTCCGCAATTCATGATTGTTCGATCTCGAACGACACATCGTCTCAGCATGTCCGAAACGTTCGCATTTTGTACACCTTTTTTTGTATGCGGGGCAAGATCTTCGTCCATGGCGAGTACCACATCGAGAACACAAAAACGTATCATTATCTGAAATTGATTTGGTATTAGAAACTTGAGCCTGTGATTGTTTAATAGCATATATAGAGTTATTTTTCCCGGACATTTTAGCAATTTGTGAACCTATTTCTTCAGTTGATCTGCAGATTTTTATTGTTTTTTCTAAAGTTAGATCTTCTACCTCAAATAGTTTTTGGCGGGTATCATCGCTAACGATACCACAGACCAATTGATCTCGAACTAAAGAATCCTTCATTTTACCATATTCACACTTGTTTGCTTGATTCTGGACTTTTGTAAGAAATTCGTTGAACTTTTCCCCATTTTGTTGGGATAGTTTATTAAACAAAAATCTCTCATAAATAATATTCGATTTTTTGACAAAATAATCAGCAAATTTCATCTTGATGGATGCTAGGTTAGTGAGTTCGTAATTGTCTTCACCTGAACTGAATGATTCATAGATACTAATTGCATTTTCGCCTATTAAAGTCATAAATGTAGCAATTTGCTTTTCCTCACTTCTTTTATACAAATTAGTTGCTATGGCAAACCAATCAAAGTGTTTGAGCCATTGCTTCCATCTTGCAGCCATGTCACTGTCATTATTTACTAGTAGTGGTTTGGGAGGCTTAAGGCTTACTGCACTATCGTCGATGTTGCTGCAATCATCTTCGCTCTCTGGCGCGTCCTGCTTCTTTTTCTTTCCTCTCATCTTCGGCACCATCTCACATTTGAGCAATTATCTTGTATTATAATACCAAATTAATGTATACAACTTGATAGTTATATCGCATAAATTCAAATTATATTTTTTGTGGAATACAACTTTTGAATTGATATTAATAATGAATGTTCATCAATCATATTGACCTGCATAGGAATAGGTAAACAATTATGTAAATATGTAAACAAATATCACCAGTGTAGTGAATCAAGTTAAATCGTAATTCGTGTCACTATTCTATAGTTATTTTTGACGATATAATAACTAAAGACTATGATATTTTGAGGGAATACTTCGCCATGTCCAGGCACTTTGCACTCGATCTATTCTTTTGTACGCATAGTTATGTTTTGGTGCCTAAAAATCTGATTAGAATAAATCTTACAATGATTGTCATGTTCAAAATGGATGCGTTGAATATTCGTCACATATATGACGATCATGTTCAAGGTGATATGAAATTTGAAGAATTTAAAAGCATGTGTACACAGTGCTGGTCTCAAAATAACTTTTTATTAATTGACAAAGACAAGAAATTGCAAGATGGTCGCTACAGAATGGGATTCGATGTATATATATTACCCGATACATAAGTGCATCAATTAGTCAGGATGGCATTGCAGGAGGTAAAACATGTTACTTCCCGCCTTGTGAGGGCGCAAGAGGCAATCAGGAAAAAATATAAACTAATGAAGCAAGGTAGACTGCAAGCTCAACTTGATTCCGCTGTGGCTTTAGAACCGTTAAAGGAGTTGTTTAAGCAGGTAACCCCACAACCACTCAACAACGAAAACAGCATACGTCCTCGTTTCCAAGTTAAACGAAAAAGAATAATAAAAAGCCGCAAACCGTTTGTCCGAACAATAAAACAAGAAGATGCACATGCGCGAGAGGATGAAGACAAAAAAGAAGAAGAAGATGAGCTATCTAATGTAGTGGGTGACTTCGTTAAAACTGAAGAGGATGGATCGCAAGTTTTTGTTTCCAATCCAGATCAACAAATTGGAGTAACTAGCACACCATTAGTTACACCCAAAAGAAGGAGTATAGGTAAAACTGCTTTAGAGATGGTTAGTAGCACTCCAGAGGGAGAAGATGAGATGGAAAGGTACCTGCAACAATTCCATCTTTTCATGAGACCATTTTTACGCGCATTAATTACAGGGCATAAATCAGGATATGAATTGGATACTATATATGGCCCCAAAGTTAATGCAGATGGTAGCTTGAGTTTAGGTAATGAAAAGTTGACTTTAGATCGTGACTACATTTACCTGGGTGATAAAGTGAAAGCGCCAATTACTGAAGGGCTTCTCCAATTACTTTTCTTACGCCAACCAACTGAGTTCACACCCTTGGATAAAACTCATTACAGAGATCTGGTATGGTTCAGTAATGTAGCACATCAAGGATACTCAAAATTCAGACCATACAATACAGCAGGATATAAATATCGAAATTTGTTGAAGGCATTACTCGGACCCCCTCCAAAGGGGAAAGGGTTTGTCAAAGCAGTAAACGCCTACCCAAGATATGTTTATTTTGATGATCCGAATGAGATAGTTGATCGACTACGTTTGCTGTTTGCTTCTAAACAGGCAGGGAACACTGTGCATGATCCAGAAATAAATTCCATATTGGAAGAGTTAAAAGAATTAAATATTATTATATAGCCCTCATTATCATGTCAGCCATCAGCAGATTCGGATCACACCCTACCACCCCTTCTCCACGATCGACAGGCACTGATAATTATTTGAGTGAAACGGTAAAGGAAATAATTAATAACGAGCTGGATGCAGCATTAGAGAAGTTATTAATTGAAAAAAATATAGTAACAGCTAAACCTCAAGTAGTTGATTTTGGTAGAACACGTCTGATTAATCTTAAGCCAGGGATTAATGAGTCGGATGCGGTAACAATAGGCTACCTTCCCTTTGCAAAAAATGAAAAATCTAGAATTTTACATTTTGGATCATACCGCCTGCTAACTACGGGAGATCCTACTACACCTCAAGATTTTATTACAATGGAATATGCAAATAAGCACTATGAACTACGAAAGAAGCCCTGAATGTCAGTGAAAAGGGGAGGGGAGGTTCATTTATAAAGAGCTGACAATGTGTGCAAACCAGTAGTAATCATCATGGAGTCGTTGATGCTCACAAGCTCATTCTTGATTGAGAAGTCAAAAAGTCTTCAGTTATTGATTGGTCTTTCCGACATAACAACAACGGTGATTGTGATTCGAAAATCGCGTGAAATTCCGTTTTACATATCATCTCACGATTGGGAGCTGTTCAGTAGCATAGGTACTGCAACAAGTGGATCGTAAGCAAGACTCAACATTCTTTCAAGGAACTCACATGTCTGCAAGTAGTACACCGCAACAGCATCTAATATTGAGTTATTACGCAAGCTGGCTAGATAAATTGTTACACGTTGAGCCATATAACATCACATTGAGTGCGAAGGCCGCATCAAATTTGATAAATTTAATCCCCACCATTGACTCTGTTTTGGACAAGATGAAAGATTTCACGGCTGTTAGTGGGAGTAATGGCTTGGTTAGCCATTCCCCACCACCACCACTACTCACATATAACGGCGGCTTTTATGAGGAGTCGACATCTTAGAATTACGCCAGTTAACGAGCAAGCATGGAAGACAACACACATCCGATTGAAGCTCTCATTGATGGGTTTAGCCATCTGGGGACAGGTGCACCGGTTGACCTTGTGCTTCAACAAGCTGGAACCGCATGTGGTAAAAACATTACTATTGCTTTAAGCAATCTCACTATGGTAGTACAAACCTCGTTTGCACTCACAATATTTTTCACAACCTTCCTGTTGATGATGCATTTCATAGCTGGAATATTTTTTTTTGAAAAAAAAATATGGTGAATTTCACAGAAGAAGCTGGAGAGTTAGTCCTACCACCTGCGAAGAATAGCGACACTGGCCTTCTGAAACTGATGACTCTACCTGCATACCATGAATTTAATCGCTACGTATCAGCAATGGGGTTTTACAAAAATATGGTGCAGGTGAATGCATTAATTGAGAGAATCTACACGATGGAAAGTGATAATGTGGGAGCTTACTATGTCGAAACACCTCATGGGAGACATTTTAATACATCCACTTGGGCTCAGTGTCGAAGTGGTGAAGCCTGTGATGTTGTGGACACCTGCGTGTGTATGCATATTTATTATGCAACAGAACAATGTATTGAATTATTGCATGCTATGGGACTGAATAACATTGATGTCTGATTGTTTGCTTATACCAAGAGGATAGTATATAAATTGTGTGAGACTCGAACTTTGGTTCAGTTGTTAACCGACACTTGACCTATCAACATGTGCTGCAATCCTCAGTCCTATTCTGCTGAACAAGCAACGCAGACGGAATCTGGTGCAGCCGCTCAAAGAGTGAATACCTACGATGGACGATTGAAGACCTTCAAAAAATGGCCGAAAGTTATCCGACACCTTGTGTCTGAGCTCTGCAGTGCTGGCTTCTACTATTTGGAAATTGGAGATGAAGTGCAATGTTACGAGTGTGGTGGAAGAATCATAGATTGGAAGTTACAAGACTGTCCTTGGGAGGAGCATGCGAGATTTTATCCAAATTGTTTACATATTATTAATGTAAAAGGATCTTCCTTAATTAAAAATGCAATGGAAATAAATGAATGGATCTGATAAAATCAATACTATCGAATGTTGTTTTTCTCCTTATTTATTCCTTTTCCCTTATGATATTTGAGATGAAAAAGAAAGAGAACAGAGATAACTAAGTAATATGTGTTCATATTATTATTATTATTATTATTATTCATAGGTACCCAACAATTGGATTTCCTTGTTGGAATTATACCCGTTTTTTTCATTTTCACATTAGGTACAATACTCTGTTCACAATCACTCTTCAGATCATGAATTATGACGTCCATTTTGTTCGTATTTTAGGGGTTCATATTGAGTAAACGCTTCTGAAGCTTGGAAACCAATATCCTATCCTAGTTAGCTATTGTCTCCTTTTTTCTTCAAGTTATGGGGTTAATTACCTACCTTTCCACGACAGTTATAATAAATATTACAAATCAATTTTGTATCAATTTGGTAAGACGCTCGAAACAATGTCGTGGCGAGTGATAATATATGATGATATACCTATATTACGTAATAGTTTAGGGATCAACCAATAAGATAACCTCTCAATAATATTACTCCCTCGCCATTCCTGAATATGAAACAAGAAATGCGAGCGGCTTCCGACTGCAGTTAATTGACTCATTCCGATAATATTAGATTATGACATACGCCCCACGCTCGGGCGCGAAAAAAAATACGGAGATGTATCAATCAGTTTTATCGCCACATATACCATCTGGTTGAGATAGCTAAGCAAGCTAAGGCGTCGGTTCGCATTCCGAACGTCCACAGGTCAAACCCCGTCTCAACCTCTCATATTTTTTAATTTCGCCATTTCTGGTGACCTTTCTGACCCTGTTCTAGAAGCAGCAAGATCTATACTACTCGCGTCGTCACAACTACGAGAAATTATTATTAATTGCCCGGTGTTTCAATGCTCTAACGACCAGAGCTAAGAGGCCAGGGTGACCAAACCTCTTCGACTGTGAGAGTTATTTTCCTGGAGCGTAACACTCTGGCTGTGAGTGGTTTATGTTAATCTAGGTCTAACAGCAATAAAATTTCCTGCAGATATATATTGAGTTGTATACGTATTCGAACGCTGAGTAATTACTACAATTTCAAGATGCTTATAGTATGCAACGAACTTGGATCACCCCGGAGGTGCAATGGGGATCTAAATCCACACTCATAGAGAGAGAGGGGTGTGCCAGTACCATAAGAGATACAACTCGTACTAATAGCATATGTGCTATGTTTGGGGAAGATAATTTTCCGGTTCCCGGACCCTCATCAATCCCCAACCATAGCGATTCAACAACGAAAGAATTAACGCCTGGACACTAGACGTTCAACAGCACGTCCAACTCCCCATCACCAGTGCCATCTAGATCCAATTCTTCTTCATATTCGACCACCGTTACACTATGTTAGGCATAAAATTTGATCTGTTTGTCCAACTAATCTGTATTTTGCTAAAAGGATTGATTTAGGATTTTTTTTATTTTTGAGATGCGAGCTGGCGAGCATCCAGACCACCAAACTATAAAAATCAGTCTTATCTGTTACATTATACGGAGGCTGATTATTATACGGAGGCCGATTATGGTTTATATAAGGAGGTCAGTTTATTATACGGAGGATGTTTATGGTTTATAAGGAGGCCGCTTTATTATACGGTGGCTGGTGGTGGGGGGTATGACGGTGCTCTTGAACGCCAAGTGGAAAAAGAGAGTTTTCAATAAATTTGTGAGTGTGTTACCTTGTAAAAGTTACTTGTGTTACGTATTGCTTAAAGACTATTAGATTTATCACAGCTAAGCCTTGGTTCATTGTGACAGTGCATGGTGTCAGGTGTGTTCTCCAATTTCAAGATTCAAGAAGGCTATATGTGATGCAACGGAAGCCTTACAGTTAATGGAAGAGTTGGAACAGCAGTCGGGTGGTACTTCGAAAAAGGAACAGTCCAGTTCTCCTGAAATTTCTTCCGTTCGTTCGCCTGGTGTACCCTTGGGACATGAGAGTTCACACATTTTCTCTTCAGGCGAGATTATTGGATTATCACCACCCGAGAAATTTGATTTTCAAACTCCTGCTTTGTGGCTTCGATGGAGGCAAAGATTTGAACTTTTCCGATTAGCATCAAAGTTATACCTTAAACCTGAAATACAGCAAATAAATAGCCTTCTGTACACTTTAGGACAGGAAGGGGAAAACATCTATCGGACTTTTAACATCGAAGATGAGGAATTCCTGAGATATAAAGACGTGGTCAATTATTTTGACAGATATTTGTCGGTTGAGAAAAATATTGTATATGAACGAGCAAAGTTCCTCAAGCGGAGACAAGAAGGTGGAGAACGCATAGACAGCTTCTATAAATTGGAAGAGAGCTGCGAGTTTGGTTCACTAAAAGAGAGCTTGATCAGAGACCTCATCGTTATTGGGGTAAATAATGTGAGACTGTCAGTGTCCCTCCAGATGGATGAAGGTCCCACTCTACAGAAAGCAATAAATGAATCTCGACAGTTCAGTAACTCATCAACATTCCATCATCAGAGAGAAAGTACCTCCTAGGCATTCCGAGGAAGTTGATGCCATTAAAGCGCGGAACACCCACAGCAATTTTGTCAGAACTTTCAAATGTTGGAGGTGTGGTAAAATTCATGGCCCTAGCATTGTCCTGCCTACAATGAATGATGCCTAAAGTGTACGTTTAAGGGACATTACCCCTCATTCTGTCAAAAGAAAGGGGATATCGGAGAGGTTTGGGAGGATGAAATGGATTCTTTTAATTACTTAGGAGAAGTATCTTCCCTTGTACACTCTTGTCCCACAGTTTCGGTGATGGTAAATGGCAAAGAAGTGTCTTTTAAAACGGATTCGGGTGCAGACGTCTCGGTGACGGGTAAGAAAATTGTAAGCGATCTAGCCCTGAAAGTCAGAAAACAATAAAGAAACCGTATGGACCAGGTCATATGAATATACAAGTTGAAGGGGTTTGCAAAGCCCAAATTTAATAAAGGGAAAGAGGTTGTGAGAAGATAATTATGTGTTACCCAGTCAGAATACTCCTCTTTTGAGTCGAAATGCCCTACTGAAGTTGGAGCTTCTGGCATTCAACGTGAATTTAGTCGATGGCGAAATTAAGGAGATGAATTATCCGAAAATATTTAATAGCATGGGGACCATGAAGCAATCCCATAGGATTCTACTACAAGAGAATGCGTGGCCGTATGCTCGTTCGTTCCAAAGTTGGTAGATAAATGTAACTGCACCACTTCGTATCCTGCTGAAAAAAGGGTTTGATTGGAATTGAGGAGGTCCTCAAGAAGGAGCTTTTAACTCTCTAAAGGAAACTATTGTGAGTCCCATGGTCTTAGCGAGTTATCGAACAAATGAAGCT
Source organism: Adelphocoris suturalis (assembly GCA_030762985.1). Classification (NCBI taxonomy): domain Eukaryota; kingdom Metazoa; phylum Arthropoda; class Insecta; order Hemiptera; family Miridae; genus Adelphocoris; species Adelphocoris suturalis. The sequence continues at coordinate 62,667,626 of CM061043.1, forward strand.
ACACGTTCAAGTGCGGAGGCATCATCCTACGGCCTAGGGGCTGTGATAGAGTTAGAAGATGGTGGAATCTGGAAATCTGTGGCATTTGCGTCTAGAAGTATGACTGAAACATAAGGTCGTTATTTTCAAATAGAGAAAGAGTGTCTGAGTCTGACATGAGCATGCGAAAAGTTTTCACATCTGTTACTCGGACGAAATTTTTAATTATGCACAGACCATTAGCCTTCGGCAGAAATATTAGGATCAAAACCAATATCTGACCTTTCAGTAAGACTTCAAAGATTTCGCTTGAGGTTGTAAAATTTTGATTATGACGTGGTTTATTTACCTGGGAAGGAGAACAACACGGCAAGGAGAAGAGGATATCAATTTAAGAGAACTGGAATTCATACTGAATACGACCAAAATTCTTTTTTTAGTATTTCAGAGATTTTGTCTTGCTCAGATCAAAAAATTCAAGAAATAAAAGCTGCCCAAGAAAAAGATGTAGAGTACCAAAGATTGAAAAATTCAAGTATTGACTCCAAATGGAATAAAACCTAAATTTTCTGGAAGTTTCGACACGAACTTGTTTTCGAAGATAGCCTAACAGTCGAGGGACGAAGAATTGTCATACCTAGGTCATTGTGGCAGAACATACTAAAAAAAATTCATGAATGGCATTTGGGAGTCGTAAAATGTAAAAGAGCCATGGTGTGTTCTGGGAGCAGGTTTGATAAGTTGTAAGACAAGTGGTGCCTAGTAGTTCAAGATTACCATTCAGGATTCTTGGAACTAGTACAACTAAGAACATTAACATCAATTGAAGTCATAGGGAACATGAAGAATATGTTTGCGAGACATGGCATCCGTCAGCAGGTTCGCACAGATGGGGGCACTCAGTTTACGTCATTGGAATTTGTTCAGTTTGCCAAGGAATATGGATTTCATCCAATTACGAGTAGCCCTCATTTCCCACAGTCGAAAGGGTAAGCTGAGATCGCGGTAGCCACCGCTAAAAGAATTCTTCGAAAGAATCGGGACCCCGATCCCGGACTTCTGGCTTGCCAAACATCGAAATCGGAGTCAGGATTGTCTCCTGCCGAATTAATGTACGGAAGAAAGCTCAGGACGACACTGCCTTTATTGAATGATTTCGAAAAAGTTAACGATCAGAAGGTCCATGAATTTAGAAAAGAAGACAAAAAGATAAAGGAGCGAACGAAGCAAAATTTTGACCGAAGAAGAGGGGTAAAAGAACGGAGAGAGTTAGGAATCGGGGATAAAGTGTTTGTAAAAGATGTAAAAGTAAAAGGGAAGATAAAAGAGAAGCTGGAACACCCAAGATCTTATTTAGTTTGTTTGGAGAATGGATCTGAAATATAAAGAAGTCGGTGGCACTTGGTAAAGCTACCCACAGTGCACATTGAAACGGAAGAGAGTGGAGGAAAAGTTGCACTTAGTATAGAGTTTCAGCTAGACAAACGGAAGAGGGTAGGAATCGACAAACACAACGGAGAAGTGAAAGATAACCCGCCTACCACGAAGAAATTTGGATCAATGAAAAACTGATAAGAAAAGGGGATGTAGTGTTGGGTTCAACCAGAATTATTAGATACAACCAAATTTTGAACATATTTATTATAATTATCAGCTGATAATGTGGAAAGAGAGGTGGTTCCAGAAAATTTGATATTTTCTGTGTGTGTTATTATTTAAAGACTACTAGATTTGTTACAGCTAATCCTAGACTCATTGTGACATGCATTTCCAGGATGGAATTTTTGTAAAGTTTCGACGACAAAGAATTTGCCTCTACGAACCTAACCACCAAAACGATTACTGCCCCCTATGCCAAACAGATTCTGGTAAAGTAAGAAGATTATTTTGGGAGTAAAAAATAAATGCAGTCCCATGAATTGTAGGTATTTACATATCTGCCGTAGGTTGCAATTATGTGCTGCCATGGTTTCTGGTTTAAGAAATTATATGATATCCAGCGAGTCGCTAGTCTCGCATTGTCTTGATTTCAATAAACCATTGCAACGAGACGCGCAGAGATAAGTAACAAAGTAGAACTTCGGCCCTACATTGGCCCCCTCTCGACCTCTCCCAGTCAACTCAAAAAGTAATGTCCTTTGCATATCCTGGAAGGGACATGCCTGCCTGATGCGGAATTTGTATAAGCTGATCGATTCTGTATAAGCTAAAACGAGGCATCAAAATTTATGTTTTCAGCCATTTTTCTCTTGTTCCACTTTTTTCTTTCTCTTTTTTCTCAAATAAGTACTACATTCTGCGTATGCGCTAATGTAAATTACTTCAAACATAATTTTCCTGTTTCCTAAATTACCGATTTTGAAGTTTCACGTTACCAGCATCTTTATTGACTATATTCCACAATGGAGTTTTTAATGATTATTAAAACCATTTCAATTATCTTTACATTTATGTTATTTTCAATTGCTAGGAATCTAATTACTTAAATATCGATATAATGAGATAAGGGGGACTAGTAAAATGTAGATGTTTGAATTAATTGCATTAATTTTCCTTCAGCTGGTGCCTACATCTACGCAGGCATATTGATGCCGACCTTTGGATTTGCAATTTAAAAGGGACCTTCTTTGTAATATCAAGAATTAAATTTCAGTGCGCACTCTGATCCTCATTTGTTTGATATATGATGCTGAACCCTGACTTCGGAGACCTGGAATACAATTACAAAGTATGGAGGGACTCGGATCAGCTTCGGAACCTCCAAGGCTAACTTTCCTATTCGACTCTCGGTGTTGTTATTTAGATGGAGCTCCTTTGGGACTCCTCGGAAACAATTACGAGGTATAGAGGCGCACTGATCATCTGAGGGGCCCATGAGATTTCATTCCTAATCAACTTTCCTAATCAAGAAATTTGAAATGGATATGTAGGTTCAGAGCTACATTTTTTCCTTAACTGTTGACCTTTTTTAAACATATTCAATTTGAAGCGTAAAATTGTGGGGTCTTGGAACCCCCTCGGAGGCACGATGCCCCATGTTCTGATCATTTATTACATACGGAGTTTAACAGTTATAGACCAATGATCTACGTAGAAGGGCTATCTAGCACAGAAATAATAAACCATTGTATAATAATTTGCAGCGTTTTTAAACTTTGGAACGGGGCTTTTCTGGATTTGGTAAGGTATAATAACAACTTGGGGAACTGCTCTAGCCAGCAGAGTGAGCTTTATAGCTAATTCTGTTCCTATTCAACTTGAAATGCTTGACTTTAGAACGGGGCTTCTCTGGTTGTGGATAAGAGTAGCTTAATTTGTTCCTATTCAATATGAGAAGTTGAACTTCTGAACGAGACCTCTTTGGCTGAGGTAGAGCATAATTACAACCTGAGGAACCATTCTAATCGGCAGAGCGAGTTCATATATATTTATGTTCGTATTCATCTTGAAATGTCGAACTTGGAACGGGGCTTTTCTGGATGTGGTAGAGCATAATTACAACTTGGGAAACGACTCTAGCCAGGAGATGAGCTCTTTAGCTAATCTTCTTCCTATTCAACTTAAATGCTGGATGCTGGAACGGTGCGTGATATTGTATAATATATTATTGCAACTCGAGAAACCACTCTAACCACCCTATTGGGCTCTGTAGCTTGCTTTGTTCCTATTCAACGTAAGCTGTTGAAATTTTGAACGGGACTTCTCTGGGTGTGGTAGAACATGATTTATTACACCTTAAGGAACCACTCTAATCAACAGAGGGAGTTCATTATCTATTCATGTTTGTATTCAACTTAGGAAGGGGGCTTTTCTGGATGTGGAGTATAATTATTACAGCTTGGGGAATCACCCTAGCCAGGAGAGTAAGCTCTTCTGCTAATCTTCTTCGTATTTAACTTGAGAGGCTGAACTTTGGAACGGGGTGTGATATTGCTTAATATCACGACTCAAGAAACCACTATAACTATGAGTGAGCTCTATAGCTTATTTTGTCCCCATTAAATCTGAGATGTTGAACTTCTGTGTGTAGTCGAGTATATTGACAGCCATTGGAACTATCCAAATCCGCAGAGTGAGCTTCCTATCTAACTTTATTCCTCTTCAACTTGAAATACTGAGATTTGGAATGGAGCTTCCTTGAGTGTTGTAGCGTATTATTTTAGTAGTACCTTCTGTAGATAGTATTTTCCTGGCAGTTCTGACCCAACCTATCAGGAATATATAAAATGATAAGATCTCAGTTAGTCTATCTTATAAGACAGAGGGACATTGTGATTCTGACCTTGCATGATAATAGAACATGTAGAATCAACCCACAAATTTCTCCATAAAAACTAAAAGATTTAGATTTGTAGGATGTTAAAGTGAAGGTACGTTGATTACTTCCAACATTTTTCTTTATTAGATATAAATCTGTGCAAACATAAAGCAAGAAGTAGAAAATAACAGGACAAAAATGTGCAAATATACATATAGAAATTTGAGCAGAAGGGATCAGTAAGTACCTCGTACCTACCTACCTAATATCACAGACGTGTCTTCACCCTTGGTAAGATATTATAATACAAAATTAACGGTTACTTAGAGAGAACAATATACCAGTAGATATAGATCAAACAAACACAGTATGTTTTTGAAATATATTTAGTTCTTGGATTAAAAATTAAAACATAATAAAAATTGGGTATTGTGATAAACCGTATGAGAGTTGTACTAAAAACAAACAACTAAAAAAGCGAGCTGTACCACCTACAGGGTCGTTTCAACTAACCCAGAATTTATTGGTCGGATAAATATAAAATAAATATTCCAAAAACTTATTAATTTTTCATGTTCTTATTACGTGAAACATTTGTTTGGGAAAGTGCGGATATCTAAACGGTGCGTAAGACCTTGCAGTAATTCGTACTTCCTTTCATATTTCAGTACTGAACAGCAACAAGGAGTTCAGTATCTATTGTATTTGTTAAATTATTATTCCATAGAAATAGGTGATATATATGTAGTATTAATCTACAGATTTTGATTTGTTTGTATCCATTGTGAATTCATTGGTCGTCCTAGGGGATGGCCATTCGATGATATACTGAAGAAGTAAATCTATAAATACATTTTTGGCTCCTCAGCCGGATTACATAGGAATACCCCTCTCTTCACGAAACATAGCTATCCTAATCTACACACTACCGAAATAATTTAACGTACAGACTCGCTACGATAAAGAACACTATCACAGACACTCATTACAATTTGTTAATGAGCCATCATTATTTTCTTAAAATTTATTTCTTTATTTCTTAAAATCAGGCGTTACTCATAACATTTTTGTGGTCACAGCAGTTAGTACATACAGAGAAATATTTATTCGCGCTCTTAATAACTAAGCGTACATAAATTTTCTAACTCTTCTCGCTGTGCGCATAAATATAGAAGGTAAGTTGCAAATCAAACCCATATTTTAATGAGATATGTAGACGTTCGCCCCAACTATATTTTGCTCATTAAAACTATTGAAGTAATACCAAATTTTCCATTACTACAAAGAAGCCGAGGAAAAATAAATGCATACTTATTATAGAAAATACCCTTATGCTCCTAAAAGTGTATTGGATGTTCCCCGATGCACCTGCAAAATCATATAGGAGATCGGTTACCTAGAATCTCCATATCGAGAAGCCGGATTCTAAAAGGAACTAATCAGTTTAGTACGAAAATGAGAGAATTTTCCAGTTTTTAGAGGTACCTAACTATTTCTTCGAATTCAAAGAGAAGTGCATCTAAGGCATACGCTTATTAATACAAGACGCAACAATCATCCGAATTAGTATTTAGTTTGTACCCCTTGGTATTCAAAAAGAAAAGCAGTGAAAATGAGTCGTACGCAGCTGACGTATGCTGATCAGATGGGGTACCCCCCGAGACTCAACATAATTCTCAGATCAAATCAGATTGGTATCGACTCATTATCGTAATAGGGCATAAAAAAATTAACTAAACCTTTGTTATTTTTACGAATGATAGTTTTTCCTCGTTCCCTTAATATTTGCTCTAAAGCAGAGAAAGATATTTATCGGTTGAAACTGTGGTTGATTTTTCGAGTGGGTACCTATTTTTTCCAAAATAAGCAGCTCAAAAACCATAATAGTCTATGTCAATCGATTTATGTTACGATTAGCTATTGATTACACATACAGAAAGACACTTCACCAAACTAGGGTTTAGGGAGGTCTTTATTCACTTCCGGAACGTGATCAGAATGCTTTTCACTACCTAAAGGTCATCATAAAAAAAAGGTTCATATTTAAAAAACTATATGTAACGTACAAGATAATATTTACATATGTACAGAAAAAAGTAGTGTTCCTATGACATTTTTTTTTCTTCAAAATATTTAGGAGCCGTGTTCACATTTCAATTTTAATTGATGTCAAATGATGGAGGAAACAGATTTTATATCAAATCATAACAATTCGATGCTTGTTGGAAATGCAATGACCGACCTTTAATATTCACGACTAACCATCAGACCGTATCTCCTTGACTAGCGTAAACTAATGGGGTAAATCGCATTATTTTACGAGTCGATCTGTGACGCCGCGCAAAACGTTGGCTAGGAAAACATTATATTACTTAGGTCTAGAGGGCGTTTAATTTTATTATTACTACTATTGTAGTTATTTATTTTTCCGATGTAGGTATCTCCTCGTGCATTAGGTATGACGAGCAAGGTTATACAGTTGCAGTCTGAGTCAAGGGGTACCTACATAGGGGTGATTATGATTAACATAGCCAGTTGATGAGGTTAGCCTTCATGTTCGAGTTCCAATTTGACGTGTTTATACCTGGATTCTACATCAGATTTGATATGAAAATGGTAAGAACCAGATTCGCAAAAGGTTATTTTAAGGTTGTTTTCACCTAATCGAATGCTGACTCATTCAAACCTAAATTTAAAACACAGTCGTCATAACTATATCAAATAGCTTTGTAATTTTATTTAAGCTTTTGAGAGCTAGTAAGCAAACGAGCAGAAGGAGGATTCAAACCATACTATGAAGGAATAAGTTTGATAACTTGTTTCCAAACAAAAAAACCTTCAGCTAATATCAGCCGTATAACTTTAAAAAAATATTTTTATAACCTATTTTTCATGATTATAACGCCATTCTTCTGGGTTCTGAAACCATTCTTACTGAATTGAACTCATTTTTTGAACCTGTCATAGATAGTCACTAAACTACAACAATGTTGGTTACAACTCAGATAATGCTTGAAGAATTGTTGTCCCTTACTTTTCCAGCAATAAGTTTTGAATTGAGGAATTTTAATAACACATCTCAACTTTCTAGTTCTGGTTAGACAATTATTCATCAATTCAGTTATGGAACAAGGCTGATGGTGTATGCGGTGGTAGTCAAGTCGCACAGATAGCCAAAAAGGTGGCGACCACCGTTAATCCACCGTTAATCTTATACTTTGCAGCTAGATTAATACCTACTATTAAAAATCTCCCGCACATATCTTACTACTAAACGTACCTTGAAGTAATGGATTTAGAATCTTTAATCCATGGATTTGCGGGTAATGCGAGCATGAAGACCAGAACACGATTCATTCAACTCACCTATGAAACCAACTAATTAACATTCTAATGGAACGACAAGAGGGTTCTCGACTGATCACCTGACAGCCTTCAGGTGGTTTTATGTAATACAAGTAACCATTAAAGGCAATTAGCGCACTGGGCACATCCTCCACAATAGTTTACCTATTTCATTATTAGAATGCTCACAAGGCCCAATGATACCATTGCGTCTTCAACTTTGATAAAGTTTTTGTAGTAGAATAAAACATACACTGCAGGACGAATTATTTTGAGTCCTAAGTACTCACTATATGATGATTATCCGTGTGATACATCAAACTTTATATCGGAATTAGCGACTTGATAACAAAGATTTTAGAGTTACTTGATAACAATCAACTTTTCTATACAGTTATCTTTTGTTGAGTTTGAACCAGACGGTGACCGCAGTGAGGGCGTAGCCAAGGAGCCCGACTGCCAGTATGTATGAAACTTCGGGTATCGGCTGAAAGCCGTCGAAACCCATCTCTTCAAGGAACTTCTCAGGTTTCTTGTAGTGGCAGTAGATTTCGTCGATGCAGGGGAGGTCGCTCCTGTTGTTGCCGTAGAGGGCGAGGAAGGAGCCCTGGAAAGCGGCTCGGAAGTAGCTGATGTTGTACATCGGCCGCAGGGGAGCCGTGATATCCGTGTACTTGCTCGTGAACCCAAAGACGGAGAAGAAGCACGTGAAAACAGGAGCCAGAAACACAGCAATCTATAAGAAAAATATAATGGTGAGTAATTGTTAATTCAGGTGTATCGAGAAATGATGGAGATGGAAAAATAAACCGGAAAATCGTACTAGCCATAACTTTGTAGTCAACTACACATCAGACATCACAGAACAAAGACAAACATGGTAGTAGTGGCGGTAAGCCTCGCGCAGGGTTGACAAGCATAAAATCAGGTTGGCACACCCCAAGTTCATAACTATTCACGACAACAATATTCTATATTCCTTATCTATTAACTAAGATCTACCTATTCATCAATAGTAATGAATGTTTTACAGAGATGTCTCTTTGTATGGGTTATATATGATTTGGTTGAGAATGGCGAATAGATCGTGATTTTCAGGATGTTATAACCCGTGAAAGCAGAAGCACGTGAAAACAGGAGCCAAAAACACAGCAATCTATAAGAGAAATAAAATGGTAAGTAATGAATGTTTTACAGAGATTTCTCTTTGAATGGGTTATATATGATTTTGATGAGAATGGCGAATAGATCGTGATTTTCAGGATGTTATAACCCGTGAAAGCAGAAGCACGTGAAAACAGGAGCCAAAAACACAGCAATCTACAAGAAAAATATAATGGTAAGTAATGAATATTTTACAGAGATGTCTCTTTGTATGGGTTATATATATGATTTTGATGAGAATGGCGAATAGATCGTGATTTTCAGGATGTTATAACCTCCATTATAACCTTACATGTGCCTATATCATTTGCATTTTTTTCGTCAATTTTTAGCGCATTTTGATGAAATTTAGGTACATTTTCCAGTAAAATGTTGGGCACAAATTTTGTTGTTGTTGATATTGAGTTCCATAAACTTTTTCGTGAGTAGCAGTCTGGTAAAAATGTAAAATTAATGATTTTTAGCAGTTTTTTGAAATTTTTTGTGATTTTTTCAGCATTTTTCTTAATGTGCTCAAAAGTTCTGTCCAACAAATACATCCTTTCTTTGGAAATGTTGATTTTTTATAAGCGAAAGAACGGATTTTTCATCTCAGTCCTAAGAAATGGCACACACACCCCCACATATTTTTTCTTATATATAGCGCGAAGCGCCAAGTATAGATTAGGGGGGTCCAGGGGGGCGAAGCCCCCCTGGCGGGGTCAAGGGGCGGAGCCCCTTGCGAGGCCCGAAGGGCCGAGTTATATATATATATATATATATATATATATATATATATATATATATATATATATATATATATGGGACCCCCCTAATCGCTTCGCGCCTCGCCGGATCTTTTCTCTTTTCTACTGTGTAGAAAACGAGGATAATTTGCTATGCAATTCGTCTCACGAGAAAAAAAAAATTTTTTTTCAGGCCTGGCCGGGATTCGAACCCACAACCTTCGTCTCACGAGAAAAAAAAAAAAAAAAAAAAAAAAAAAAAAAATTCAGGCCTGCCCGAGATTCGAACCCACAACCTTCGTCTCACGAGGGAAAAAAAAAAAAAAAAAAAAAAAAAAAAAAAAAAAAAAAAAATTTTAGGCCTGGCCGGGATGCGAACCCACGACCTCTCGCTTCCCATCTCGGGACAAAAAACGTTACACAAAAAAAGTGGACATTCTAAAAAAATTATTGGGGATCGGCCTAAGAATTGCATAGCAATTAATATATATATATATATATATATATATATATATATATATATATATATACTCGGCCTTGCGAGGCCCGAAGGGCCGAGTTATATATATATATGTGGGACCCCCCTAATCGCTTCGCGCCTCGCTGGATCTTTTCTCTTTTCTACTGTGTAGAAAACGAGGATAATTTGCTATGCAATTCGTCTCACGAGAAAAAAAAATTGTTCAAGCCAGGCTGGGATTCGAACCCACAACCTTCGTCTCACGAGAAAAAAAAAAAAAAAAAAAAAAAAAATTTCATGCCTGGCCGGGATTCGAACCCACAACCTTCGTCTCACGAGAAAAAAAAAAAAAAAAATTTCAGGCCTGGCCGGGATTCGAACCCACAACCTTCGTCTCACGAGGAAAAAGAAAAAAAAAAATTTTCAGGCCTGGCCGGGATTCGAACCCACGACCTCTCGCTTCCCATCTCGGGACAAAAAACTGGGGGTCGGCCTAAGAATTGCATAGCAATTAATATATATATATATATAGGTGTGTGTGTGTGTATACTGGTCCATAAAAAATTATCTATCAAACTGAGTCGATGGTGCATTATCGCAAACTGGACGATGTCATCTACCAGAAGGAAATGAATGAATTTATTAAAGGAATAAATAAATTTAAAAAAAAAGTAAAAAGTTCCAGTAATGCAGCATGATCGAATGAGCAAATTTTCGTAAATTACCGTACTGTATAATGTTAAATTGTTCTGAAATTTGAGCTTTTTCAGTGCCAAATAATTGTTGACTATTAATTTAATGGCAAAAAACGTATTCTATATAATAACCTGCTATTCGAAAATAAATTTTGGATTTTTATCTGTTTTGCAGTTTTTATAGATTTTTTAAAGCAAATTTCAATGAAATTCAATTAAAATTTTCAGCATACTTTTGTACATAAATTTTTTATGGTTCTATTCTATAGTTAAGTACTACACTTTATTTGAGCAATATTTATCTTAAAAAAACATGATTTAACGATTTTTAGTCGTTTTTAGCCATTTTTAGTGATCTTTTCACCCCTTTTTTTGAAAATTTACCAATTTAATGCGGTCAAAAGTTTTTGATTACAAAAGATCATTATTGAAAACAATAAACCAAAATCGCGAAATATATTAGGAATTGTTTCAGAATGCCACAAAACGGATTTTGTAGGAGGCATTGCATCAGCTCCATTCCTAAGAAAGTTTCCTAACAAACAAAATAAATAAAAACGGATGTGTTAAATTCCAGTCATGCAGCATTATCGAATGAGTGGATATTGTTAAATTACCTTATTATATTTACGTTAAATTGTTTTGAAATTAGAACACGTTGAGCCTGAAGAAATGTTTAGCTATAAATTTGAAAGTAACAATACTTGTTTTCAACTATACTCCTCTTCAATAAATAATTTTGGATTTAAAGTATTTTTTCAGTTTTAGTCGATTTAACGAATTTGAAAGTGAGCCTATTGCAATGACTCCAAAAAATTCAGAATCAATATTTTCGGATTTGAGTTCGCTAGATAGCACTTTTTAAGCATTGTAAAAATCACTAAAAATTAAATACGGCTAAAAATCTTTTATAACCATAAATTTATTGTAATAAGACATTACCTGTGAAGTGGATTTTTAAAAAATTCGTGCTCATAATTAAACTGAATAATGAAGGTACTTGAATTTCTTATAGGCTCACAAAAATTATGGAAACCGTAAAAAAAAAAAAATAAAAATACAAAAATTTTTGTGACGCTAATATTAATTAGACTTTTTTTTTGCCACAAAAATTATAGTTTGATCTTTGCACACAAAGTACTCAAATTTCAAAACAATTTACATGAATATAAAAGCATGATTGTATAATTTTTTTTTCAAATTTAGTGTGGGGTTGACATTGACTTTTGATAATATGACTCACTGTGATTGGTAAGAGGGCACCAACTAAGAATCCAGTCCCTTGAGCAGCAACTGAAATCGCCTGATTAAACATGACGAACCCAAGGAAGCGGTCCCACTCCAAAGGTTGTCCTGTCAGGTAGTATCCGAACACAATGTAGGATATCGCACACATCGCCTGGAATCAGCCAAAATTATTGACATCGTAGATTAGTTAAATGGTTTTCTTTACAAGAGAGTTACAGTGGAGAGAAACTGACGACGCATCCGTATTCCTTGGCCGGAAACTTTGCGCCACAACGTAACGCTACGAGCTGCGAAGCATCTCGATGCGTCCTAGTCCAGAAGCCAAGGCCGAAATAAGGTACCTAGTAATTTCAGGAGAAGGTTTCAGATTAGATTTTGAAAATGTAGTCCGTTCTGAGAGAGAAAATCAGAGTCTGCCATCACGAAATTGGTGGGATACGAAATGGCGTCCTCATAAAGATGGCTTAATTTGGCCATTTTAAAGTGTTTCTCTAATAATTCTCAAACCGTACATCATACAGAAATTCGTACAGAATCGTACGATCATACTGAAATCGTACAGAAATTTTGGGTCAGTCCTCTCCTGACCCCATCTAGACTTTTGCCCTTCAAAATCACCTGTAATGGTGGTCTGATGTCAGTCTGCCAAAAATTATCATCCGCTCAAGATTAAATACCTACTTTTCAAAGTTCATATCGAGCATATTTCAGCTGAGACCGGTCATCCCCATTGACTTACAGCCGAACTAATGAATTAATTTTATGTCATTTTATACCTAAAGTTCGCGAGATCGGCCTTTTACTTTGTACTTTAATGGCAAATACTGGCTCGATACTGACTTTGGAAAGTATATAAATAATCTTGAGCAGAATGAGTTTTGGCAGACTAAAATCAGACCAATATGAACGCCACTAGGTGATTTTGAAGGGCAAAAGTCTAGACGGGGGGAGGAGAGGACTGGCTCAAAATTAGCCTGATTTTCAATTGTTTGTAATTCGCTTATTTCAAGAGATAATTCAGAGTTTTGGAATCGAATCTTAATTATGCCCTACACCATTGCTACGTTTAAAATTTCTTTAGGATGTACGGTTAAGGAATTATTAGAGGAATACTTTAAAATTTGCAAATTAAGCCATCTTTATGAGTCCGCCATTTTGTATTCCACCAATTTTGAGATGGCAGACAAAGATTTTCTCACTCAGAACGGACTACATTTTCAAAATCTAATCTCAAACCTTCCCCTCAAATTACTACCTATTTTCGGCCTTGGCTCCGAGATAAAGCACACGCGTTGGCGTCACAGTGAAAACGCATCCCCTACAAATAAGGAGATACGTTCTGAACGATAGTTGTTTTCTATTCCGCAATCCCCCAAAAAAGATAAAATAGATTCATAGCAATTGTTATAGAAATAAATCAAATATCTATGGAAGTTGAGATTTTTGGGAAAAAGTTGTGGAAAAGATTGTTCAGAAGCACAAGTACAGACAATTAAACAAATTAGATATACCTCGACCGGGGATTCGTTTTAATAAATATGAATTTGAATTAATCTTCTGGGATGGAAAAGTATGATGTATATAATGCAAATGTGGATGTGTTATGGATAAGTATGAAGTATATAATGCAAATAGAAAGACCGAATGAATTTATACTTCATAAAAATTATGAAGTCATGAATTCATACTTTTGCAGAATATGTTCTTCTAAAAAATATTGTGACAGTTTCAAGAATTTCAATAATTGTTGTAATCCCACCCACCGCAGATTGTTGTAATCCCACAACCGCAGATTTGGCCACATTTAGTAATATAAGTATCTGTATTCTGCGTAATTAGGTACCTGTATATTAATTAATTTCAATAATTATTCAATAACTCACTTGAATGGGTAGCTCGACTAACAGTAATGCTATGCAGTAAGGCGGAAGCGTATACCACCGGTTGAAGTGTTCTCGTGTTAAAACTTCATACTCCAAAGGAACTATTAACATAATCACAACAAATTCATTAAGAAGTAAATAATTAATCATGTTAATAAATTATTATATTATACATGAACTAACTGTTAGAAGTTGTTCTGTGGTTCAACATTATTCTATATGTTTCTGAGTAAACCGCTTGCCTATTAAATTTACATTAAATTACGAAGCTGCATCAAATATAAATGAGCATTTTTTTTTTTTTATCAAATTTTTTTATCCAAGATCAAAAAACTCTAAAAAAATACTAATTTCCCACATGATCACCTATACTACCTATACCTCTACTAGCTTTGTAACACACTTTGGAACCGTTAAAATCCAGTCATTACGAAAGGGGAGGGGCGGCTATGAAGCCAATTTGCCAGGAGACAATGGCGTTTCGGCTCTGATGGATGGCTCGTCATTAACTCGCCATTCCATGCTGTCTTGCTTACTCCCAGGAGTATAGCGATGAACCCGTGTTTCATCATTAGTCACTAATCAGTCCAAGAACCCAACGATCTGGAATTTTGCCGACCCCTAGCTCATCAAAGATGATTTTCTCAGCACTTTCATCACTCGTCACTAAACAGCCCAAGAACCCAACGATCTGGAATTTTGCCGACCCCTAGCTCATCAAAGATGATTTTCTCAGCACTTTCATCATCCGTCACTATACAGTCCAAAAACCCAACGAGCTGAAATTTTTCCGAACCCAAGCTCATTACAGATGATTTTCTGAACACTTTCATCATCCGTCACTATACAGTCCAAAAACCCAACGAGCTGAAATTTGTCCGAACCCAAGCTCATTACAGATGATTTTCTGAACACTTTCACAGCTTATTTCAAGCTCAGAGCAATTTCAGAAATTGTGGGAGACCAATCACCAAGGTCACGAACTACACGAATGTTTTCTGGCATGGCACTCTTTGAGTACAGGAATCATGAGTCTCATTCTACAATTTTTCTTGCCCTGAAGAGAAGAATATATGCCATTGGTAAACTCGATGGTGTGAAAGGCTCCCCAAACTGGATGCGTAACCAGTTGGAGAATTTCACCATTACGGCTTCATTTGAATGAAATTCATTGTTTGTCTTTTGTGCATCGGACGGTGGTACGGCGATGATGGTTGGCGAGCGCTGGCAAAGCCATTCTGGCGGAGGTCCGATGCCAGATAGATAACGGCTGGTTGAATCAAGCAAAAATATTTCTTGATGCCACTCAAGACGCTGAATACTTAATTGATATTACAAAAATGTGAACGTTTCTATAATATCAATTTGAAACTACAAGACGTTCCCTCCATAATGTGTTAAAAATTTCAAATGCTCTTCCTGAAAGTTGGGCTTTATGAGTTTTCTATTGCACTGGAAGTGCGATTCAGTTTGATGTGGATAATATTTATTATAAGAAATTAATTGTTAATTCAAAAGTAGATCGAAAGTTCATTTCAAAATGAAAGAATCCAAATCATAATGACGATCGACTTGCTAATTTTTATCATCAATCAATTTGTATTACTAATTTTGGTCATCAACATTAGAAAGTGGTATTAAAAATATAGTGAAGAAAAACAATCTTACATGATAGGAGAACAGTCATTTGACCAGTGTAGTGTAAGAAGAGATTTGTTCCATAAACGAATATGAAATTGGCGAGAAGGGTCTCTGCGTTGTTGCCCACTCCTTGATAGAGCCATCCAAAAATTACAGCTATAAAGATGTGAGCCGCGAAGCGAAGAGTGACATTGAACTGTAAATATGAAATGCCAACAATTAATATAAATTACACTTATTTTAAAAAGAAACAAACTCATTTCAGCTCAAGAGGAAAGTTCATGAACGATTAATAACTCTATGTAGGTAGGTTTTATGAAACAAATTTTATTTATTAATTCATCCATATAAGTTGTGCTTCACAACAATAAATCATCAAAGCCCACTAGTGGCATAAACTCAAAATAAAATGGTATTTTGCTTCCTCACTACCAAAAGTAGGGTAGCTTTTTGTTCGTGCAAGAAGTCGAAAAAAGTGTTGTCCTTCTAAATCAAAATTTTCACAAGGTATTCTAAGTTTTAGTCCAATTCTTATGAAATCGACAGAGATTGTGCGGGTTGGCTCCTAAACAATCCCCAATAAATTTCATAATCACAGGACCAATAATGGCGTGTACTCATCAGTACGAAATGAATTTCTATTAACTGATTTCCTACGATCACAATAGAGGATAGTTTGGCGTTTCCAAACTCAGAGAGTAGTTGGTTATAGGTTTCACAAAGGTGCCCTATGAAATTTATCGCCTTTGGTTGAGTAATAACTATTGCGCATGTTAAACACTAAAGGTGAACCCCCACGACTAATGGACTGATTTTTATGAAAATTTTAGATGTTTTGTGGGTCTGCTAGTAGAGAGTCCTCTATAAATTTAATTTCCGTGCTATCGATTGCGCATGCGCAACCGAGAATTTCTGATAATGTCAATTGGTAGTAACTGGTTCTTTCAACTAATTCAATACGTTCATGTTACAATAAGTGTGGAAGCAATAATGCCCACCCAAGTTGTCAGGGGTTTCTCTATAAACTAGGAGTATTGAAAGGTGATTTAAGTATCGCCCTGACGAGGACATCAATAGGAAGGAATCCCAAGGATAAGGCACTAAACCTATTTGAAAAAATCCTTCAGCCGCGGTAGAAAAATTACTCGGTGTGCACCTATAGGTGGCGCACACACAATGATTCAACTATCACGTGGTTCGTTATTACTTACCGAGAAGCCTTGATAAGGTAGTTATGGATGAAAATGATTCAGAAACTAATGGCAAGTTGTTAAATTGGAATGCGTTTTTATTACTTTCATTTACATTCGAAAAAAATGGGAAAATGTAGAAATGAGTTATATGACAATCTATAGGTGATTTTCTCACGACTATGTCCAATTTCTCTATTGTGGGTAAATGCTTATATTTCTAGTTGGATGTGATACGAAATTCAATCACTTGTTATTTGAATACAAATTTCTGGCTGCTGCCACTTTGGATCAGTCACCCGGGATTTACTCTGAACTAGAGATGAGGAGAAATGTGTGCATGAAAACGTTTTTTGACTTCTGGTGTAAAAACAGATGTTTGATCCTGTTTTCCTTGGTGGGGTACTTATAAATTGAGTTCTGAGGCATAGTGTTACAGTCCCTATCCATTTTCACAATTGTGTGAATATGTGATCATAATAATTATTGTACTATATACAGAACCATACATGGTTTGGTTCATGCCAAAATCAATTAAAAACGGAAGTTGAAGAAGAACGTTGTCTAATTCCACAAAAATGAAGAGTTACAATGTTTGCTCTTAGTGAAGTTACAATGAAGTTACAAGGAATACAATCACAATTACAATAGATTATATATTTCAGTATTACAAGTATATTTCACCATTACTGTAGAGCTTGGAATTATCTCTTTGTTAAAACCATATAAGTAATTCTTCCCTTCTTGTAACTTCATCCGATTAGTAACAATAACCTCCCTTTACATCCCTTTGCATCCCATTGTATATATCTATGTAATTGGTTGTACCTTTCTTTTCTCTCAAACAACGGGATTCAATCTCCCCTCACCTGTGACTATAGAAGACGTGTCCTTTCTAACGTGTGTTCAGTTATTGTAATGATGACCTAACCGTTGAAATTGATCTAATGTTGTAACTCTTCGTTTTCGTGGGATCAGAAGACTTTCTATTTCAACTTTCCGTTTTTTAAAAAGCGAAATCAGCTTCTACAGTTTAGTCACAAATGATTTAGTTTGCGTCATGCCGAATGTTAATTTATAATGTAATGATTCTACATAGTGACACATACATAGTGTACAATACATAGTGTATTTCAAATATAAGTATGGCATCCAGAAGTAAAAGGCCAGAGAATTCAGAGTTAACACCAAAAATGTCTGCGCTCGGATCTACTTCTTTTGTTTTTACACCAAAAATTTGCTGTTGCTCAAGAAATCGAACCACGGGAGGGATGGTTTAAGCCAGTGTTTCTTAAAGTAGGGTACATGTACCTCTGAGGTTACATGGACAAAGTTCAGGGGGTAGTTGAAAAGCTCTGTGCATTGCGGGGTTTTAAATCTACAATGCATCGACGAAAAAAAAAAAAAAAAAAATAATAATAATAATAAAAATAAATAACAATGAAAAATAAAAATAAATAAATAGGAAATGAAATAAAATTTGTCAGCCATGGTTGTTTTCCAGGGCTAAGATGTAGACGACACTTTTAACTCACGAACAATAATAAAACAACAACTCACTCATTCTGTGAATAAATTGCAATCTATATGTTTCAAGATGATTCCAATAGAATTCGTTGGTAGTACCTAACCTCTACTTGTCTTCGAGACGGAAGTTAGTGAAAAACGTTGTCTATTTCCACGAAAAATAAAGAGTTACAATGTTAAATCGATTTCGACGGTTAGGTCATCATCAGTAACAAACAATAACTTATTGTTATTGTTACTTATGTTGTTATTGTTTGTTACTGATGATGACCTAACCGTCGAAATCGATTTATCATTGTAACTCTTTATTTTTCGTGGAAATAGACAACGTTTTTCATTAACTTCCGTTTTGAAATGGGTTTCCACAACTTCGTCGCGAGTGATTTAGTTCGTTGTCTTCGAGTCCATGCAAACTCACAACCTATTGTTTCACTCGTTCCATTAATTTTCAAACCTAAAATTTCTCAATTCGAAATTTTCATCAGTACAAATTCCTTGGGTTCTGTGAGGCTGATCATTAGTGATTTTTTCTCATTCAACCCTGCTACTCGTATTAAACACATGACGTGATTTGTTCCTTTTTTAACCTTTTATTTTCAAAGTTATTTTTTCGAAGATTAATTTTGAGTTTAAAGACTTTCTTTGTGACTAAAATACCTATCTATCAATCTTTCGTTATATTAAAAATACTTCATCTTATATAATCATGAATTTATTTATGAATTTGTGTTTTACCAATAAAGTTCATAAATATAAAACGTCGCATCTTATAAACAATAATCCCTGAGCACAGGAAATCTTTTTTGAATTTTATTATTAATTCAGTATTTATAGGTGTTAACAATTTTTTTTTAGGGATGATGGGTGTAGGACTGTAGGGGGTACATGGTCCCTCTCGTTTCTGCTCGGAGGGTACGTGGAAAAAAAAGTTTAAGAAACACTGGTTTAAGCAATTCGAGAAATTCTCAGAAGATGGACAAACGGTGAATGGTTTTATCTTTTATTTTTGATTCACCGAGAAGTGATTCATTGGAAAAAGGAGCGAGAAATGTTCTTTTCCTCTTTACCTTCTAGGAAGGTCATGGGGAATGGAGAGGTGAAGACTGTCATCAGGGGGAAAATAAAGGAAAATAAATGAAAATGGATGGCCGGTTAAACCAAAGGCCGGTGGGTGCGGAACTGGCTAAGAGTGAGTTTACTATATCATCTGTAAGCTCTACCAGCCTGAACGCTTCTTTTCGGATCCTGACAGTCCGGCGCACGGTGGACCCGAGGTGTGCAAAAACCCCAAAAATGAAAGTTCTTCTGCCGTAGTTTTCTTAATATTTTCGGGACCAAAATACCTCTGGGAATGGATCTGTGACTTACTTTCTCTCAAAATAGGTATGCGTTTGTCCGTTAAAATAATCATTTTTTAGGAAAATAAAAATAAACTTGGCTGGTTTCCTGAAACTTGGAGTTATTTTATCCTGCAACTACCAGTGTCTTTGAAAAATATTTTTTTCTTGTAAATGGCATGATAACCATTGTAAAACGTGGGAAAATTCAACCGTTGAATTTTCCCACATTTAAGCGTATTTTCTGGGCAAAATACCTAACATTTAGGTATAGGTATCTGTTTAGATTTTGGACTGTAAATTATCGTCGTTATCATTCATTGCAATCCAGTCATTTTTAAATAATACTTGATGACTCTGAGTGGGTATCTAGAAAGTTTCAGCTGGTACAATGTGCTACTCCAGTCACAGTACGTGTTTGATGTTGTGAAAGATGGCGTTGTCTCCTGATTGTTTTGATGGATTTGCATTAACATGCATCTCTTATTTACCTTAATTGCTTCGTCATTCTCATGACGGATTTCTTGCAGAATCTCACTGCAATGCAAACTGGAGGATATATATATACATACTTTTTTGTTGGCAAAAACAACCAATGGGAGTAAAAAATGTGGAAATATCTCCTAAAAAAGCTAAACTTTCAAAAATTTCTCAGCTGACTACAAACGTTAGAATAAATTCATTTACCCATCAGTGTTTTCATGTATAATGCCAATTAATTTACATTTTATAAAAAAAGCTGTTCAACGGACTAGCAAGACGGAAAATTCATTTTGACAAGTTTTATAGATTTTTGGAGATAAAGATACTACCTATGCGCTACCGCATTCTTATTGCAATTATTCCATTCTATAGACGAAATTCTAACTTTTCTTAAAGTTTCAACTCCAGGAATCTAACGGGTTAGCAGCTGCATCATTTTAAAGATTGAATAATTGAAAAGAAAATGACGTGCGTGTAAAGGCCATCATTTTAAAATTCCACGATTTTAACGCTTTTGGATAATATGTGTATTTAGGGTTTGATCAAAAAGTTCTGGTTCTTTTCAATTTGCGCGCAAACAGAGGGTCATTGAAACTTCTCGGTGATATAAGCGTTACTCTTTCTGAGTCACCTGGTTATTATATATTGCTGTAATATTCTCAGTTCTCGTGTTATTCTGATCAGCTTTGGAACCTCCTAGGCTAAATTCTTTCCTAATCGACTCACGTTGCTGAAATTTAATGGAACTCGTTCGGGACACCTCAAAAACAATTACAAGGTTCGGAGGATCACTGAATAGCTGATGGGGCCTCTGAGGCTAATTTCTTTCCTTTTCAACCTGCCGTTTTAATAAGTTTTTTGTTTTGTTGCTTTGACATTTTTAGGAAATTTCTCAATATTCACCAACTATAAACAGCAAAATTGTGAGGTCCTGAGCTGTAAAGGTGTGAACCCTTTTGGGAGGCACAATGCGCCAAGTTTTGATCATTTACTAGATATATATATATATATGGGGCTTAATAATAATTATAGACCAATGATCTGCGTGGAAGGGCTATCTAATTAATACAGAAATAGCAAACCTTTGTGTGATAATTTGCAGCGTTTTTTTAGTAATATCCAACGTTTCTCCCCAGCAGCTGGGGCTTTTTCAGGGAGACAAAATTCAACATATCAAATTCAAAATTTGTAAATAAATACTTTTTCTTTTTGTGATGAAAAAATCGAATTCAAACTTTTCAGTTTAAGGAAATCTAATTTAAAATTCTCGAACAATGTTTTTTCCGTATGTTTTAACCAGTTCGCTGGTGACGGTAATTATAAATTTTGAGTCCCTCAATCAAATACTAGTAAATTTTGCTCAAGTTTTGATTGTTTTTTCGGAAGTTAATTGAATTTGAATTTTTCATCTTTATTCAAGAAGTTTTTTTTTTTTTTTTTTTTTTTTTTTTTGCAAATTAGATTCTCTTCCTACAATTTTGTAATGGCCGAAGTCCATAGTATGTCCTAAAGATCTGCAATGGGCAACCCGCGTTTTGACATTTTATGTCTTTGCTATGGCACATAAACTAAAAAAAAGTCACGGAAATTGCTCACGAAAATATTCTGATGCTTTCCGCTTACAACGGAGTCGTTGCTATGGAAATGGTACTTCGTCGTTTTTCATACCACGAAATTCGTTGACCATTCGTTCGAAAGCTCTCGATTTATCCAACCATATTATGTTAACAACTGCGAAGTGCGTGGCCAACAAGCTGAGTTATGAGCATGGTTATTTGAATAATTATTGTGTACACTCAGGTGATCATTATCAATAATTGATATTGTGAACATAATTGCAACCGCTTGCTAAATTTTGATGATACGAGTCTGCAACTAAAGACATAAAATGTCCCAATGTGTTGCAGACTCGTATGCAAGTTTCACTCATCTTTTCGTATCTTCTTGTCTCGGGAGAAACGTTAGAATTTAGTTAAAAAAAACAATAAATAAATAAAATAAATGAAAATAAGGACCGAAAGGCCTTGTTTTGTAAAGCTTAAAAATTATGGGAATAAAATAAAACGATTTTACCGAGTCTCGCCTCATGATGAGAATGTTTCTGTAGTAGAGGTGGAACAGTTGAATCCAAAGGGACGCAGGTTGCGGCAAACAGCTCCGCACGCCGCCGAGGTCCGAATTGGATAGGTTGGCCTTCTTGTCTTTAATTGCCAGGCTGTACATCTCCAGACCTGTTGAAAACCAGACACATGCCAGGAATGAAGGTGAAAAATATAATTACAGCCTATTATGAAAACATATGGTGTTGTAAAAAAAAAAAAAAAAAAAAAAAAAAAAAAACACATCTGACTTGGACTACGGTTCTACAGTCAGATCATTTAATAATGATTAATTTTACACATTATTAGTTCATTATGGTTACTTAGCAATATTAGTTTATAACTGAGCGTAATAAATCAGCTTTCCTTGACACTACAGAGGCTTCGGGATTATGAGATGCTGTGATAAAATGACAGCATTCCAAAAAGTGGCTAACGATTTTCCTGCTATGAAAACTAAGGGAGTTACACTTCCCTAGTAACGCATTGGTTGTACGTGAAAATCAATAGAAAACCCTACCGTGACGTGACACTCGTGACGGACAAAAACAAATGGAAACGTCCTGTTAATCTTAATTAAATGACTAAAAAAAAAAAACCACATCTGACTTGTTCTTAAAACATTCTCCAAACTTTAAATTTCTTATTAGTTATTTCACGAAATCTCTATTCTTATTATTTCAACTTACCTACATCTCTATCTCTATTATATATTATAAGAATGAAGCTCTGTGAGTTTGTCTGTGAGAGCCGCTTTCACGGCCGAACGGGAGAAGCGATCCGAACGGGGGTTTTTTTTTTTTTAATCGTGATCGGAAATCTCCCCGTCAGACTATAGGCCATTTTAAAATTTTCCAATCCCACCCGAACCATGGGCTGGTGTTTAGGAGGGGGGGGGGGAGCCCGTTTTAATGCCGTTCTTTTCGACTTCCCCGCTTCCCCTACCCCTCTAAACGGCGGTCGAAAATTCCGGGAAAAACCGGTTTCGTAGGTTTTTGTAAAAGGGAGACGACGGATCGATCGGAATACGAAAAAAGTATAGGGAAATGCGTAAAAAAATGAAAGAATACGGACCCGTTTTCTCGAAAATTCCGACGAAAAACTTCGTTTTTTTCTCATTAAAATATACCCCATAAAGAGACGTTTTTCGGGACGGTGTTTGCGGGCGAAATACATTTTTGATTCCGCCGAATCTGAATCCGAAATCGGATATCGAAAAAATGACGGGAAGGTGGACAAATAGCGAGAGGAAAGGAGGAGAAGCGATTAAAATGAGAAGCTAATTTTGCCGTCCAACCTGACTGAGGCGAGTAGGTCCGCCTCTGATCTTTGCTACCATTTGAAAGACGGGGAAAAGGATAGCCTTTCTACGCAGCATTTCCTACCCAAGTCGGATTTCAACGAGGATTTTCCTACACTATACAGCCATACCGAGCGAGCGAAGCGAGCAACATTCCCTACACACGTTAAACCCACGTGGACGTGGATGCGAGCGAAGCGAGCCGGAGCAGCTAGTAAGTAAGAAATGAATCTGAATATAAGAAACAAATCATGAACAGCCATCATTTTTCGAGTAATAACATAAGGGTCCAGAGGGACTTGGTTGACTGAAATTCCTCTTCCTAAGGCCTGAGCTCCTTGCGTGGGATATGGCATTTATTAACCCCTCGCGCTTTGCAGCTCTATATATATATATATATATATATATATATATATATATATATATATATATATATATATATATATATATATATATATATATGTGTGTGTTGTGTGAATTGTATCAGAATGCTTCGAAACTGATTTCTATGAAGACCTTTTTGGACTTTTTTCAATTACTTTTGAAACCATTGTAGCAATAACTTGATTTTGCTTATATATATATATATATATACAAGCAAAATCAAGTTATTGCTACAATGGTTTCAAAAGTAATTGAAAAAAGTCCAAAAAGGTCTTCATAGAAATCAGTTTCGAAGCATTCTGATACAATTCACACAACACACACACACCGCACACACACACTCCACATTCACACGAGCACGCAAACTATGTGCGCGCCACGTGTATGTGTGTGTGTCATTGCAGACGATATCTGTCTTGGAATTGTAGAATTGAGATAAGGAATCCGTTCAATCGACAAAAACCATTTCAGCATTTCAAAATAAAGGATGAGCATGACTAAAGTTTTTGAGCAAAATAAATAATTGGTTGAGTTTCAATAAATGGGTAAAAGCGGTTAAAAACTATAAAGATGTATTCCTATTTTTACCAAAATACTTAGTAATCGGAAAAAGTTGATCGACTATGAACTGCAAAATAAGAATGTGTGACCCAAATTTCACTGAAAAATATAACTAAATTCAATTAAAATATGTTTATAATTGATAAAAATTCTAAATAATTGTAAAACCCGTGTTTTTTTCTCAATGTGTGGGTGTTATTGTTCCATAAAATTGATCGAAATTGCTCAAATTTATAAATAATTTTATCAGAAATATGTCTTAGGAAAAATTGGTTACTCGATCTTGCTGCATGACTAGGAGTTTCTTTTTTATTTTAATTATTTTAAAACGTTTCTTTCAGCTTTTGCAGGAAATATGATTTTTTACGTAAAGACGTTTATACAATGTAATAAGTAGGTATACGACAAACTAAAAAAACGAGGTTGGTAACTATCCATAATGAAATGTTATATCACTCATAGAATAATGGTTGAGCATGACAATTATAATGGATTTCACCTGACTCACTCTATTACTACTGATGAAGCGTGAACCTCTACAAACCATTCGATCTGAACGCATCCTTCATCCCAAGGTCTTTCATTACCAATTTCACAGCGTGTTTTTTCATAATTTCCTGGTTCACTCCACTCCATTAAAATGAAGGGACCTTTCATACATGATGATGATCAAAGGACATTACGGAAACAGCCAATGATACTAAGAGAGAATGAAGAAGGAAAAAACAAAATGGTGACTCTATCTCGTCGCTCATCAAACTGATGGATTTAGTGTCAAACGACAAAAACGAAGAAAACTAGCTAACGAGTCGACGGAAAGCTCTCTTGAAAATGGCGTGCACTTTACCGCGGCGTTGCTGAAGACAAATGATGTGGCCCAAGGTTAACGTTCTATTCAGTGATTTTGATGGGAATGACTCTGTCACGTGGCCAAAGGAAACCAAACAGCGAACTAACTTCTCCTGAAAGCCCCTGAAGGATTTGCAGAATATGACTACCACTCCAATACGCAGAGGCGTCGCTAGACTATGAAGTAGTGAGGGGGATAAATCATGAAATTCCCAACTGAACCAAAAGTCTTCCAAACTCAATAACAGGGAAATATAAAGAAGGAAATGAGTTCCAGTCATGCAGTATGATCGTATGAGCGAAGTTTCTTATCTAACGCTTTGTAATACGTTAAATAGTATTGATATCTGAGCAATTTCAGTAGAAAGAAACAGTTAAAAACCAACTTTATGGAAAAAACCATGTACTAAATAAAATTCAGTGATTAAAAAAAAAAACTTTGGGATTTTTGTGTTTTTTTTTGCAGTTGTTATAGATTTCTCAGTAAAAATTAATAAAATTTAAGTACGTTTTTCGGCATAATTTTGTTCAAAAATTTTCTTAAGTCCTAGTTAATTGTTGATGATTTTGTTTTGACTGACACTCTTCTAAAAATGATGCATTTCACGTTTCTTCGGCCGTTTTTAGTAATTTTTAGTGATTTTTAGTAAGTTTTTTGAAATTTGACCAATTTAATGTACTCAAAACTTCTTGGTCGACAAACTCATCCTTTCGATTGGAAAGCTTGATTTTTTGGCGCAAGAGCAGGATTTTTATATCAATCCTGTGGCGAGTTATCGTCTGGAATGACACACACACACACACACACTTTTTTTGACACACACACACACACACAAACTCACACACACTGGTTCACCCATGCGTTGCCACAGGACTTAAATATCCGCAAGCCCCCTCTCACCCATTACATTTTGGGACACCCCTAGGGATCTGATTCAAAAGAGTCCTTAATTAAAAGTACTTACTTATAAATTACCTATAAGGACCAAACTACTGAGATCAACCCCCACTCCCTCTCCACAAAAACCGCCCCACATTTTAGATTAAAAATATTCTTGTTAGGTAACCCAAAAGAACGTTCAGACTAATCCAATTTCATTCGTCCGGACATCAGATCCAGTTCGTTCCCAAATGACCTAATTATTCCATTAAACTACCCCTCCCTTTTTTCCTTACCACAAACACCACCCTATGGTTGAGGCTAGAAAAAATGGTAACAGCCTGTGGTTAAGGTTGACGTAATCTAAACATATTCACCCAATCAGATCCCAAGTTTGTTCAATGATGTCAAAGATACCCCTTTCCAAACCCCTCCCCCCAAAACACCCCTATGGGTCGGAATTGAAAATTTCTAAGTGGGCTGTGGTTCTTTAGTGTTATCCAAACATATTTCATCAATCAGGTCCTCAGTTTATTCAGTGATGTTCAAGATACCCCCATTCCATCCCCACCCCTCCCTCAAAATACCCGTTAAGGTTCAGATTTGAAAATTTCAAGTAGTTTGTGATTCAAGTTAGAGTATTCTAAACATATGTAAACAATCAGGACCTCAGTTTATTCTGTGATGCCCAAGATACCCGCCCGTCACCGCACCGAAACCCTAATGGTCGGGTTTGAAAATTCTAGTACCTAGTCTGGGATTATAACGTCTCCGGTTTATTTACTGATGTCCATGATACCCAATTCACCCCCTCCTCTCCCCCCAAAACCCTAATAGTCGGGTTTGAAAAATTCTAGTACCTAGTCTGCGGTTCAAGTTGGAGTACCCCCAACAAATTTCAACAATCACGTCTCCAGTTTACTGAAGTCCATGATACCAATTTCACCCCCTCCTCTCACAAATCACACCCTATGGGTCAGATTTGGAAAATTTCAAGTATCTTGTGGTTTAAGTTAGAGTAATCCAGACATATTCCACCACTCAGATCCCCGGTTTGTCCAATGATGACAAAGATAGATTCCGATCGATTCGATCAGGTTGGCCCGTATGAATTGTATGTCTACTGTGATGCCATGTCCAAATCCATTAGCTATATAAAAACACGATCGTGAACGGTAGGAAGCACGGTAGGTACCTGGAATATACACGTTAGGGGCCACGGTAAAGCGGAAACTACTTCTATGCGGTCCTTATACTGCTACAAAAGGGAGTTTTTGTAACGCTGGGTCATGGTCGAGTGGGAGGAACTACGAATAGAAATTGAGCATTGCTCATGCGCTCAAAATGTTAATGGTTAGCGGTCTATTCGTTGTACGAATAGAAAAATCCTATTCGGAGCTCAAGGGAAGCTACAGCTCCAAATACGCATGTAACCTTCCATGACGATAACTTATATGCTAATTTTTTGGTTCCTATTTCAAGATGGCATGACATGCACAATGTAATATTCGTGATTTTGGAAAGGTCCGCCGAAAAATTGGATATAATTACCAAGCATTAAGACCCAACAACTTATTGAAAGTTCCAGTCATGCAGCATGATTGAATGTGCGAGTTTTTGTAAATTACCTATACTATTAAATTAATGGTAAACTGTTTGGAATTAAATTGTTTGGAATGTTAAGCACTTTGAGCCCAAAGAAATGATTACCTGCAACACCTGCCTAATGGCAAACTATAGGTCGTCCCACAGAAGATAAAATTTGTCAATAAAGGGACGACGTATTGGAATTGATCCAGTGAGTGTGGGACAATACAAGCATGATAAAAAAATTATCCCGTACTAATCCGTTTCAGACCATTCCAAAACCGAATCCGTGGAAAAACCATACGTGTATGTCGGTGTGTGTTTGCAAATTTTTGTCGACGCTGCCCAGGCCATAATCCACAACCGATTCTCGAGATTCACTTTTTGTTACATCCCAATTTTAGTTTTGTTGTGCAAAAAATCTTGGGAATTTCGGGTCTGCTGTAGAGGGAGGGGGGGGGGGGGGGATAATTAGCGATTCTTTGAAGCTCTGCCGAAGCTTTTGTGATTCCTATTCTGTTCCATTACAAATTTGATATAGTTTTTGAACATATGGAAGGAGTTTCAAATTTGATCATGAGAGGGGATGAATGGAGGGGGTAATACTGATAAATCACGATGCTTTAACTATTCTCGTCCGATTTGCGTGATTCTTTTTTTTTTTTTTTTGTTTAACTATAAATTTGGTCTAGTTTTGGAACCTGTATCAGGAGTTTCAAATTTCGTTATGGAAGGGGGTAATAGTAATAAATCTTGATGTTTTAAGTATTCTCGTAAGATTTTCGTGATTCTTTTTTTGTTCAATTATAAATTTGTTCTAGTTTTGGAAAATGGGGCAGGAGTTTAGAATTTCATGAAGGAAGTGGAAGAATGGAGGGGTAAGGAGGGGTAATAGGATAAATCGTGATGTTTTTACTATATCGTTCAGATTTTCGAGTCAATTTTTATTATTTGTTCAATTATAGTTCCATAATTAATTATTCCAGGGAACTTTCAAATTTACTGTCGATGAAGGGGTCACTTATTTTAATTCTCACCATAATTTATAGTGACGTCCCTCTAATGCATGCATTACTTACCAATATGTTTCATTACTCAAGAGCATCAGGAGACTTTCAGGGAAAATAAGGGAATGTCTACGTTTGCAAAACATCTTTAGGAATCCAATCATAGTTACAACTTCGATTTGACAGATAGACTTGTCTGTAGAATTTCTTCATTTTTGTCCAAAGGGAGGTACGTTGAATGTACTTGAAAAACTCTAAACTTTTGATACATTTGCGATGCCACACTTTCTGTGACGTTGTCTATTAGAAAATTAAAATATCTATAATGACAGTTAGTAATTGTGATATATATACAAATCGATGTAAGTTTTCACCAGTAACCGACCTTTATCGACTTTTTCGGAGTTCCAATTCGAAATAGCGGAGTCCAGACCAGATCTTTCTGCCGCTTCGGACAATCTTTCAAGATTTCTGGGGTAGTCACCGGCAGCGATTTCAATAACTGTAAACATAAGGAAACATTTGATTAGTACAATACATATATTATATATTATGGATTGGTGAAGCTCAAGTAGTCAAGTGTTTCAGATTCTGATGTGCAGTGATTATTTCCCACGTATTCATTTCATATTTTCAAATGGAAATATAATCATTTTAAGAAATATATCACCATCCGCCATATGACACCTCTCCATTGAGTGAAACTTTATGCAATCATAGAAGAAAACTACTCTCCGCAGAAGAGTGCGGTTGATGTCAAACTTCTTAGGATGTTTTGCACCCGTGGGTAGCGCGCAATATCCCTAGTTATCAGCGTTACGGCTAAAAAACATTTGTTACCTCGACAGGACTAAGGAGACATTTCTCTCAAGATGCAACACTCCAAAGGGTTGAGCTATGACGCCAATTTAATCAAACCTCTACGGCTATAGGAGTTTTCCTTGGACGTAACATCAGCTCTTGTTGCGTATAGAAATCAAGTGTAGTGAACGTGTTTAATTTCGTTCTGTTACTCTGTTTCATACTGTTCATCGGTAGAGGCCTTCGGCTAAACATTAGTATTTTGGCAATATACCGGTGACTACGTTTATTAATTATGGATTTAGAAGAGCTATCTGCAGAAATAATTAACCTTTGTGTAATTATTTTCAACGTTTGACCTAAGACGTTCTTGGGTAGTAATTTCAGGAGAAAGGTTGAGATTAGATTTTGAAAATTCAGTCCGTTCTGAGTAAGAAAATCTTTGTCTGCCATCTCGAAATTGGTGGATTACAAAATGGCGGCCGCATAAATATGGCTTAATTCGCCCATTACAAAGTTTTATTCTGATAATTCCTAAACCATTCTTCCTGCAGAATTTGTATACACGTACAAAGTTGTAAAGCATAAAAATTCAAAGCGATCCGATCCAAAAACTATGAATTATCTCCTAGATTTAGCGAATTACAAACCATTGAAAATAGGGCTAGTTTTGGGTCAGTCATCACATTTCCTGTTTAGACTTTTGCCCTTCAAACTCACCTAGCGGCTTTAATGTTGGTCTGATTTAGGTCTGCCAAACTTCATTGGATTCAGGGTTAAATAATTTCTAAGGTAAAGCAAGTTTTAACTGAGACGTTTCCCCATTGACTTACAGCAGAATTTTTGTCATTTCACACAAAAAGATGTGCAGAAACGGCGTTTTACTTTGTACTTTAATGGGAAAGGGTCTCAGCTAAAAGTTGCTCGATATGAAAATTGGAAAGTATTTAAATCGAATGAAGTTGAGCAGACCTAACTCAGCTCAATATTAAGGCCGCTAGGTGATTTTGACGGACAAAAGTCTTGACGAGGGGATGAGAGGACAAAATTAACCCTATTTTCAATTGTTCGTAATTCGCTTATTTTGAGAGATAATCCATAGTTTTTTGGGTCGGATCTCTTTATATTTTTATGCTCTAAATTTTTTTTTACGTATAAAGATTTCTAAGATGAATCGTTTAGGAATTATTGGAGGAAGACTTTGAGATGTGTAAATTAAGCCATCACTATGAGGCCGCCCTTTTGCATTCCACCACTTTCGAGGTGGCAGAAAACGATTTTTTCACTAGAAATAATTGACTATTCTTTCAAAATCTAATCTCAAACCTTCTCTTTCAATTACTACCTATTTTCGGCCTTGGCTCTTGGACTATAAGGCAATGCGCACATCGATCGCTGCGCTCTCATGCAACAGCTGAGCGAAACAGAGGGGTTACCATATGCTGAAGGTACGGTGTATGTATTCAAACCACAAAGTGACCCGCAGAGACGGGGTCGCGAAAGTGAAAGTAGGCAAAGTGGCCCCCGTTCGCGTGGTTCGGAGTAGCAAGTGGTCCCCGTTGGGAATAAAAACAAACAAGTCTCGAACAAACGAGACTCGAAACATATCATTTCCTGACATCCTACCCTCCTGCATTAGACGTAAATAAATAAATGAATTGATTCATGTCCCTCGTTGTCTCCTTCTTTTAAAGCTCCAGTATCAGTTATCATTGGTGTAGCTATTCAATCTTACAAAAAGCAGCAGTTGTTGATAAAATGCGAAAAACTGTAAGATGACAATCTCACCCTATGATTCGTACAATATATGAAGTTATTGCTTGGTGAAAGAATGTCAAATCAAGTGAAGGTATTTTGAAGTTATTTTCAACCCTTTTGGTTAGTCATTGTTCGAATAGCTGGTTCATTTTCGCATGAATATTGCATTACTAGGAATTCTTCGAATTTTTCGTATGTTTTTGAATTACCTGTGTAAGTGTATGGGAATGTACCTACTTACTTCTCAAACTCCGAGCATAGATGGAATCGAAGGCTCTGATCTCCTAGGTTTTCCTAAATACAATTCATCTACAATGGCATGAATGTTATTTAATACACAACTACTGTGTGTACATAAATGTACTTTTGCAACAATTAAACAAATGCATTTTATATACTACCTATTTACGATGTCTACAACCACCTTGTCCTTTGCTTCCGAGTCTAACTATAGGTAGAAGCAGAAGCACATTTTTCACTTTCGGAAGATGGAAAACTTTTTGTCTCCAAAATCGAAATTTCCACTCGCATTTCACATCTTAGACCATTCTGAATAAATTAAGTTCCGTGTCTGTCTGTCTGTAGGTTCTTGTTAAGTTCGCTAAAACCGTCACCATTATCGTTAAAAATGCCAAAACAGTCACAAGCTACTTGGCAAATTTTCAGTTACTCTAGTAAGTTCAGTTATATGTTGCTCGAATCCCAATGGAAGAAATTATTCCATAATACCTACTCCAAAGAACCTCTGTTTTCATTTACGTCTAAAGTATCAATGTTCATGTCGCCAACGACGATGCATTGACTACCTCCAACCATATCGCATTCTATAAGTCATTTGCGAAATTATTGTTTCTCCCAAATGTGTGACACACGACAAAAATTACGAAATTATAATTTTCAATATTAAAACTTATTTTAAAAGTTGTAGCGTTATGTATTTGCTCTTCAACTTCGAATGCCAAATCAGACAGTCCTTAAAAAATACTCCATCATTACGAACCTACCTTATTAACCTGGTAACTTTGTCAAATTGCCACAGTTCCCAGTCCACGTTCCGGACTCAACTATAAAACTTGGCTATCAGCTATGGGTAAGATTCAATCCAAGTTCAAAGTTCATCAGTTTTCGTTGTAATTTCTAGTACCTACATGTAACGACATCAATCGTTTGTAGAAATATCCTCACTAAAACGGAGCCGATTCTCGTAAATTTTACATTCAGACGTAGCTCCACTAAGACCCAATAAATCATCAATACTCCTACTATCCATATAGGTACAAAAAATCAAGTATCACTTCACAGTAAACCATAACTAAACCATCAAAGCTCCTTTAAGTCCGCCTCGCTCGTAATCAATGTAGCCATCTCCTTCCATCTTACGCACGTAGATTCTGAAGATTTTCACTCAAATAATTTATAATTTTTTTCATTAATCACCTTTTTTGATTTCATGAGCAAGTCCACCTTTAGAGCTGTTATATTTTCACAAGGTAACTAGTTAACCATGACACTGGGTGTCACAGTACACTACAAACAACACATTCAAATTATCCTTCCTCTTCTTACGTTATACCTTATACCTTATACGTCCTTGTACGTTATATTATGCCTTATGCCGCTGAAGGGTAACATCTATAAAACTGGTAACAATGCTTGCAATGCACGGAGGAAGAGTTCAACCAGGAAGAAAATCTGGGTTTTTGGGATACGCCGCTACCCCGGCAATCTCGCGTTCTATGCGCATGGTCTATACAAGAACACAACATGTGATATGATATGCAATCCAGCCGGTCACGTTTTAACCCATTTTCTCCAAAACACATTATATATCTTAGCATGGAACATGCTTTAGCCTTGGACTAACTAGCCGAAAAATGTCACGCGGAATGGGTGACGCGGGATGGGTGACGCGGGATGGGTGACGCGGATGGGTGACGAAATTTTCTTATGATTTTCACGTACAACCGAGCCGTTGGTAGGGAAATGGAACTTCCGCAATTTTAATCGCACAGAAATCGTTCACCATTCGTTAGAAAGCTCCTGATTTATGTCGCATTTTTATATCAGGGTGTTATATTAACGTGTGAGGTGTTTATCCAATAATGCGAACATGATATTGTGAACATGATTGCAACCGCTTGTTAATCATATTACCACTTGTTAATAATCGATATATATATATATATATAGCATGTTCCATGTTTCTCGAATTTTAGCCGCAGGCTCAAAACGGTAAGCATCCGGGGGTCCAGGGAACTTGCCCCCTGGCGAGGCGCGCAGCGCCGAGTTTCTAACTGCTACCAATTGGTCGCTGTAGAGCAAATTGTGGCGGTTTTCAATGACGTAAGCTGGGTCCTCATCCATGGCTCACGTTTTAATATTTTGTGAAGGTGGAATCGCGATTGTATCTATGGAAACTTTACAAGGACGTTGAAAATTGGAATCTAGGAACCTCCAGCAGATCATTGCTTCAGGCATATGCTCCGTAAGGATGAGAACTAAATCTCTATCCCAGGGTAACTTTGGTAATTACAAGCTACTGCCGTACCATCAGCACGTGTGTGTCTGGTCACGGAGATCATTAGAGATTGCAATACTTAGTCAGGTAAACGTCGTCCTCAAATTATCATCAGATGACGGCACTTATTTTTTTGCATAATTTATTTTTTTGTTTAGCTTACCAAACTACAGTGATTTGAACCAACACACACACACACACACATACACACACACACACACACACACACACACACACACACACACACTCAAACACACACACACACACACACACACACACACACTCTCACACACACACACACACACACACACACACACACACACACACACACACACACACACACACACACACACATATATATATATATATATAAATATATATACGAGAGGAGGCTGGAACCTGGTGGTCAATCCTTTCCTCTATTATATTATGACCACTATTATTGTTTACCTGTCGTGTTGTCGTTGAACTCATGAACTGTATGTAGTGATAGTCGTTGCGTATAAAATAATATCGTACATATTATTTACACTCAAAGGTTGTTGTAGAACTTTAGTTATGTCACGTTTATCTTGTGTTTGTTTGATCTATATATTGGCTTAGTTTATTTCTTTCACTAGTTTATCTAAACATGGGGAACAATGCATGTTTTGCTTGTGAACTGTGTCCAAAAACCTGAGCCGCATAGTCAAATAAGCCTTGAGAAAATGAGGCTTGATGGATCTTACGTTCGCTCATGAAATGAACAAATTTTCAGTGGTGAAATTGATAGCGGATTGTCCCCAGGCTAACTCGCAAAATCCCAGAGAATTTCATCAAAATCGAATAAAAACTGAAGAAGACACAAGGATTCGGAACCAAACAGAAACAAAAGCTGTTCGGAATTACCTAAAATATGAAATGTAAAACTGTAAATTTTGGTTTTGGAGAAGAAAAAAGTTCTTCTACCACAAGTGAAAACAATGAATTCTGTACCTTAGTTTGCTCAGAAGCAAAAACGCTGCAGATTATTACGTATATTCAAAGGTTCGTTTTACCTTTATTAGATACCTAAATAGCTCTTCTACGTAGATAATTTGTTCTATAGTTTCTAAAACAAGATCTATGAAACAAAAGGTATCTTAATAGATTACAGAGACGGAGGTACCTACCTACCGAAAGAAAATGAATGAAATTAAACAATCTACGCGTCAGTAATTCATATATATGTAGATGACAAGTGCTTACATAATAATGTACAACGTGCAATGGTAATCTAAGTATTTAACTACATAAACGTAGCCACCTGCCTACCGAAAGATAATATTATTATTAAGAAAATCAAATGAAACATCTACCTATCAGGAATCGTCACAAAATGGAATATCACGAGAACCCGTAACTCAACAAAAAACGTCTTGCCAGACCCAAAAATTAAAAGTTTGTACCGAGTAGACAAAAAGTTCGTATTTAGTTAATAAGTAGGTTCGTACATAGGAAAACCCAAAAATTTTCCACATTTTTAGCATTCCCGTCACATTTTGAAATAAACTACTATTCAAACTGTAGTAAGTAAAAGACACATTTCAAGATATTTGCGGTGAAACAATTTAAATCAAGACAAATCATTGAAAACACCCACTATTTTATAGGTAGGTATTCAAATTGAATTTACCAAACTTCCACGTTAGGTTATACTTATGCCATATTTCTTCAAAAATATCCGATTAACAATATTAAAACACTATGAATACGGAAGAGTAAGGAGAACGATGTTATTCCACGAAAAATAAAGAGTTATATTGTTGGATCATCGATTTAACATTGTAACTCTTTATCTTTCGTGGAATTAGTCGACGATATTTTTTGTCTAATGTACGTTTTTCCTTGAAATGATTTTCCTCAACTTCGTCGCGAGTGATTTAGTTCGTATAAAATCTATTTATATATAATTGGTAGGTAGGTTCATTTTTGCCCGAAAAGAGATCAATATTCCCAACTAATGTACTCGTATATTATACTGAATATATCCGTTATGGAAAATAAGCATCCAAATCACTATCTTACGCGAATCATTTTTGCGCTTTAAAACGGTACTAGAAAACTGTTTTTATTACTGACCAGCGTTTTCAAGAGTCCCGTCTTCTGTTTTATTGATTTTACAGCTACTTTAAAATGCCAATTGAAAACACTAGTAATGTATTGATAAAATGTATTGAATCTATACTTGTATTGCATAATAACAGGTGAGGTTCAGGAAATGAACATTGATGAATGAATGTAGCTGAAAAACAGTAGGAGTAGCAAGTACGGAATCAAAGGGAGTACCTCTTCACACACAAACGCCACATCCAACGCCAAAAAAAAAAAAAAAAAAAAAAAAAAAAAAAAAAACCTCACTAAACAAATTATTGAAATTCAGTGCAATTCGGTGAAAATTCGGCGAAAAATGCTATAGGAATATAGTGGCTGTTCCGAATCATGTGAATGGTGAACATTTGATGAAAGACTTGGGGGCGCACTTAAAAGTACCGTCAACGTAAGTCGTCCCACCGACGAAAAAAACGTAACATTTCATTTTAAAATATCGATGTTTCAATGGGACAAATCCATGTCAGAATTGAAAATTTTGTAATTTTTACGAAATCAACATTTTGCAAAACGGCTCTACACCCTTTTAAAAGATTATACCTATTTCCAGTTTTCGAAACGGGAATCACTTTCCCAAAATGTCAGCTTTCCAACAGTACAGTCAATTTTACTTTTACTTTGCAAAATTAGGGGGGAGAAAAGATCTTATTATTCTTTTAATGTTAAAGAAGTATTTTTTTTTTTTCCCCCTCAAGAAATCGAGGGTTTTTATGCAAAATAATCCTACATTTGCCAACGAGTTTGCTGTCGGTGCCCACGCCGAATCGAATGGAACGTAGATCATTCCGACTCCGTTATAACTGAAATTTACACCATAACTAACTAGTTTTACTCCTAAAAACACATATAATAGAGCATAATAAATGGACTAAAAATGTTTGGGTTAAAGTGTATAAATTGGTTATAACGGAATTTGAGGTATCTGCAAGTGTTATAATTCGATTCAGAGTATTATGGACCCTCATCATCATTAATCATCAATACTGGTGAAAAATGACGATTATATTATTATTAAATAAATTATTATAATAAAGAGAAAAAAACTTGTGTCCGTCATTACTTGCCTTTAAGGCAACAAAAGAAGAGCGAATAGGTAAGGTTGTTGTTTACGTGGTGCGCTCTACCTTGAGCTTCTTAGGTTGGGAGCCCCAATAACCCAGTCCCTGCGAGTAAAAGGCACTCGGTGGTGGCATAAGAAAGGATCTCACCGTGAGCCGTTATGCAATCTCAAAAAAACGCTTCAGTCAACGATCGCTTCGGGGTAGAGGTCCTCCGAAAAGTGAGGTCTGATGAGAACAAGATTAAATTGCTCCAGTCTGAGAAGGCTCCCAGTAATGTCTTGACAGCGTAAGAGCCACCGGAGATCAATTATATTAGAAGACGAATGTTTCCATCAAGTGTGATGTTCCTACAACAACCCCATTGCTCCAGTTTTAAGATTCCGTGACTTTCTCGAAATTTCCCAATACATTATTGTAAGTTTGGCATTTGAAAAAGGCCGAAATATAAATTCAGCTGTAGAAAAAGCAAACCGCCTTCCCCAAGCTATTAGAAAATCAAACATTATTGGTTCCTGTGATACATTTATTATTAGTGTACAACACCTCTTCATCGTGTTCCGTCAAAAGTTCTACTTACAATAAAATAAAATATAATCTCCGTTCGTGTAAAAATATTAGATATTTTATTTCTTAAATTTTTAATCTAATCTTAATCTCTATTTAATCTATTCTATTTATAAGAATGCAACTTCGTCTATTTGTTTGTCTGTCTGTCCATGCTATGCATGACCAAACGGCTGAGTGGGTGGAGCCAACGAGTGGGGGGATCTTCTTGGATTTCTCCGTAAGCGATTTTAAAATTTTCTACTCCCACTCGAACCATGGGCTGGAGGGCGGAGGGGGGTGAGAGCCTCTTTCAATGCGCGTTTTTTCCGAGCGCTTGATCTTCCATCCACTGCGACATTAAAATTTGATAGAGAGCACTTCGTATGTCAGTGAAAAAGTTACCTATTTAAATTCGTAGAACACGATGGTGCCGTCAAAATCGCCGAAAGATGCTGTCTTCTCGGAAAAATCAGCGAGATTATGCCGGAAATGACGGAAAAAATTTGATCCCCGCTATGTTTTTTTCCGCCTTAGATCCAGTAAATATCGACCGTT
This sequence comes from Adelphocoris suturalis, assembly GCA_030762985.1. NCBI lineage: Eukaryota > Metazoa > Arthropoda > Insecta > Hemiptera > Miridae > Adelphocoris > Adelphocoris suturalis. Next base: position 62,705,597 of record CM061043.1, read on the forward strand.
TTTGCTCGGGTTGGTCTTCAAATATTCGTTTGAGTTTCGATTTTTCCCATGGGAATTTCGGGATATGAAATTGTGTTTTCCGATTGTATGTAGATGAAAACGTTGGTTTTAGAGCTACCAATCTTCCTTATTCTGTCGAAACGTGGTTACTCTGAACTTTTTATGAAGAAGAATTTGACAAAGATTTTATGAAGTGGCACCACCCACACGCTAAAATAATTTAAAACCCAACTGATTGTTTGTTTTCGATAGTTTTGAAAGAATTATCAAATTTGGTACTGAGATATACCGGAAAGAAAATGGGTGGTGCTAACTTCACGATGTAGCCACCCAGACACTATAAAAAAAAAAAAAAATTTAAAACCCTTCAGATCGTTTGTTGTGAAAGGATTTTCATTTTTTTTTTTGTCTTCCAGCTAGGGGAAGTGAGAAAGCAAAATTTCATAACACCAATTTTTTTCACGATGAGGCACGTATTATTATTTCAGGAAGAGCCACGCTATTATCAGCTATGTATTGCGTATTGTTGTTAATTTCTGAATATGGTGATAAATGGCATTGTACCGAGGTTCAACTTCCGAGTCAACAAAACCTTCACACTACTAACCTTCTCTCGCAGCCTTGTTTACTCCGGGAAGAGATTAGAATTTCAGAAACCGATGTAATAAGTTATCGGGGTTACGCAAGAAGTCAGGAGTCAGGACGACGTCTTGGTTAGCCGGCGTTTTTGAAAAGGTTATCGCAACGCGACGGGGTCCCCGACATACCAACGGGTCTAATTGGTTTCATGGTTGTTACCAAAGACTTCCCAAATTAATTACTAGTTCACCCTACCCCCCTGTCCTAATAGACTCTAGTCTTGTGTGATTTTATAATAATGTTTTGATGATATGCATGCTTCAACCAAGAATCCCTGTAAAAATTTCTGTTCTAGAACCAAAAATTTCAACCATGTATCATGTTTTCTCCTCGATATTGATTCGAAATTCTATGAAAACATCAGAAATTAACAAGCGGTTGCAATCATGTTCACAATATCAATTATTGAGAATGATCACCTGTGTGTAAACAATTATTTATATAACCATGCTCATAACTCAGTTTGTTGGACACGCACTTCGCCGTAGTTAACATAATATTGTTGGATAAATCGAGAGCTTTCGAACGAATGGTCAACGAATTTTGTGGGATGAAAAACGACGAAGTACCATTTCCCTAGCAACGACTCGGTTGTAGGCGGAAATCACTGTAACACTATATATGTTTCGTGCGCGGAAAAATATTGACTCGCAAAAATTGCTAGGACCCCTGGGCTAAAACATGATACATGTTAAAAATCTCTCCAAAATAAGTCACATGGAGGAGTTACGACAGTAGCCGTGTTGATTACCTGATAAACTGAGTAGGTACCTATCACTAGAGAAGAAAAAACAAAATTGTCTCTTGGATACGAAATTTGAATAAATACCTACCTAAATAAAATGTTTTATTCCAAGGCAGTTTTTATACTTTATAAAGGTGTTGGATTTGCAAGCCTCCATGAGATCCATCCGAACATATAATCCGGAGAGGTGGCAGGACTGCGTCTGCCACAAAAGCCAAGCGGGGGAATCTCGTCTGGCGGCCATTCTCGTTCCTGCTCTCAAATTCGACGGCCGTTGCTGTACGCTTTAACCATCCAGCTAATCCTAGCTAAATATCAAGCCATCTCTAACCATCTCTAATAATTACGAAGGTACTTAAATCTCTCTCATACTTAATTTTTCTAACGCCTCACATGTATACATGGCGGAGCAATTGGGGTTTGCTCACTTGTTGGGCTGTGCATAGGTTAAATTCTCGTTTTTCGGAATCAGTAATTTGTGACTTATTACTGAGGGTAATCGAACAGTTATTTTCTCTGGATATGGAATTTCAGAAAGTTACGATGAAAAAGTCATAATCCGGAGAAGTCACATAAAACGGAAATACGATTTTAAACGAGGTTATGAAGTTATTGAACTTGACATAATCGAAATTTTTGGGTTGACTTTTTCGTGAATTACGGAATTCAGTAAGGCTCGAGCATGAAAATACGGCTGTGTAAAATCCCAAAGTACGGAATAACGGTTTTGAATAAATATTACGATGAGTACGGATGTTCGAAACGAGAAAAATTATTTTCGAAGGAAATTACGGAATTTTTCGATTTTTAATACGGCGCCATGTTGTTTATATCGTGACGAGGCGACAATTCGAAACTCAAGCCATATTGAATGTCAAACCAAAGCTGTCTCAAACCATTGACTCCCCAACTACATCATGGTGGAAATTCTCGAGTGTGGATAAGTTTATTTATAAGTTTATTTTAAGTTTAATTCTAAGCTTTTAAACTAATGTAGAATTATGACGGTGTTGTCCACACTCAGAGTAAAATTACGATGCCAGATTGATGTGTTGGAGATGTCAATGTTTGACAGTCAGTGGTGCCAACTACGTTGGTTGAAATACGGAGGACACACGAAGTTTTGTTGGTAGATTACCATGTCTACGGATTTTTTGTTTTTCGTTAGAATTCGAAGTTACCATGGTTCCCGTTAGCTCCGAATACGATTCGAAAATGTAGTTACTCAACATTACGATTTGATTTCGATATTTTATACTATTGATTGAACTAATACGAAAAGTTGAGTATGTATCTTAGAAACAAGAAACATGAATCGGACGAGAAATTGGAGATATCAGTACTACTTACTGTGATCACTAATATATCTAGTTTTTACTAGTGTTAACATAATTTAAGCATAGTAGTAATCCTACTTATAATTAAGTTTATATTAATTCTGGTCGCAGTGGTGGACTGTTTCCTTTTTCTCCTTCGTTGTGTTGAATGTTTGTATTGATAATTCTTGCAAACGAACGTTATAATATCTTGTAAAGTCAAAAGATCGATGAAAATTCAGGTGAGCTGAACGGAGCATGGATGTTTATTCGGCTGCAAAATAAATTCATTGTTGCTTGCGAATTGTACCTAATATGAATACGATTGTAAAATGTACGAAACATAAACAACATGAGCAAAACAGAACGGAGTTAAAATTGTTTTAATACGCTATGCACACCCCAACATGACAAGCCAAGGCTGAAATATAGTGGAAACACTCATAAGAATAAAGAAGTACGAAAGTTAGCTAGAACTTTGTGCGAATGAGCGAATTATTAATTTACGATTTACAGTTCGAGAATGAAATACGATTTAATAGTACGGCAGTGGTGAGCGGATTTGCAGCGGGATAGTCTTCTTGTAAGCGTGTCGCTGGGAGATTAGATGGTCGAAGGCTCTGTTACCTACGCACAGCGCGCATGTCTCGGAGAGACAGTACCTTCTCGAAGGAAGCGAAATCGACAGACAGGTAGCGGGGCATATGTGATAACCCCAAGACCGCACTCCAATTTATGCGTGGCAATCGAGGCGCATTCAAATCCTAACACCATGTTGATAGAACGTTATGAGTGATTCCACTAAGGCTTAAATAAATCCGGAAATGAGATGTGTTTATAGAACGGAGTACATAAATCCGGATGATACGAAGTTTAGAGATGTGTTTGTAGAACGGAGTACATAAATCCGGATGATACTAGGATTAGGGATGTGTTTATAAAACGAAGGTCGTGAATTCGGAGTAACCCTTCTCTTGTTCTAATTACAGAGAACAATGAACACGGAAGAGATCAAGAGATTTATAAACGAGGAAGTCGAGAGGAGGGAAGTTGCGATCAGGGCTCGGCTTGAGACTGAGTACGCTCAAAGGTATGAGATGATGCAAAATCAGATCAAACAGTTTGCGGAGGAGTCTGTTCTGAAATTCGCGGCTCTGGCTTCGATGACCATGGGTCCACCTCCAACATCGAGGTCAGAGATGGTGGTGGAAGAGCAGGGCTCTGGTAGATCTGAGGATGCTCCTCGCACACTTGAGGTTCCCCTAGATAATCCGGTTGTAAACACAACGGCGAGTGGATCTGACTCGGTGGGCACTTGTGCCTGTAAGATCCACAAAGAACCCGGAGTGGCCGCAAGGTCAATTACGAATTTAAAGTACGGAGGCAATCCACTGAAGGAAGGGTCGATCGCCGTGTGGAAACGAAGGGTAATGTTGGATTTGGCGAGTGGTGACTATCAATTTCTCGTCGATCCCAACATAAAACCGGCAGTAAACTACACGGAGAGAGAGCTTCATCAGTTGAAGTGTATCGTACTCTCGTACATAATTTCCAATATTGATCACGGTTTGCAATCGATGATCAAAGATGTGAACGAGCCATCAATTGCATTGAGCATGATTGAGAAGGCGGTCGATCCGCCTACTCAGGCGAAGGAACATGCAATGCAAATCGAATTTATGAATACTCGATTTAACCCGGCGCTGGAAACAGTACTCGAGTTTCAAAATCGATTTGAGGGTCTTGTGGAGGGTATTCGGAGGTTCCCTGAGGCTGAGCTGACAGATAGGTCAATCCGGAGGAATTTAATTAATGCTATCTCGGAAGCATGCCCCAGGATAGCTGAAGATGCACTCCAGGAGAACTCTAAAATGAGGGTTCGGGACATCTTTGATCGGATGTTCGCAATGTACGATATGATGTCGGAAAATAGTAGGAGAGAGCAGGCTGTAGGAAAAGCCTTCCTTAGCAGGGGGCCTTCCTTCAGCAAACGGCGGAAAAATTCGACCCAATCCGGAGGGGGAAGTGGGGTCAAAAAGGCGAAATTGGTCTGCTATCAGTGTGGCATATTAGGACACACAAAGGCAGAATGTCGAAACGATAGCAAGATGTGCTATAACTGTGGACGGTTTGGACATCTGTCCATTGAATGTCGGCGTCCACAGACTGCGAGTACGAAGATGGCCCGCAGAAATAGTCGAACGAGTGACCCCATCCCCGTAATAAAACGAAAAGAACGAGCTCTCTCAGCTACTAGGGATAGGTCGAAGCCGGGGGCTGGTCGTAGCAACCCTCAAAAACGGAGCCACACGCCAGCGCAAAACCGGTTGACGACGGCGCAAAACCGGTTGACAAAGGCTGTGGCTCGTAGTAAGAGAGGCGCAACTCCTCCCAGGGTGCAATTTGCGGATGTGGAGTCGGACAGTTCGGTGGCGGCGATAGCGACTCCAAGGGCTCAGGCAATCGAAAAGCCAGCTGCATTACACTCCTGGGGATCGGAGGTGTCTCTGGCGTCCCTAATAGACGGTAAAAACTTTAAGTTAAAATTCATTTTGGATACTGGTGCTACTGAGCATATTGTTAATGATATAAATGTATTTACGACGATAACGGACTTGATCACACCAACACGGATTTCATGTGCTAACAATGCTAGGGACGCAGACTTGATAATAAAACAATCCGGAGATATTATATATTACAACGAAGAAAAACGGAAATTCGGTGTTTTAAAAGGAGTATTGTACGCACAAGACTTAATAGAAAATTTATTTTCTATTAGAAAACAAATAGCGAAAGGTTTATCGGCCTTATTGACGGATAAGGGAGTGATAATAAGTGATCCAATTTCGAATGAAATACTTAAAACGGGTTCATTTGATGGACGGTTTTGGTGGCTCAATTTCTCTCTCCCCTTGTCAAAACTTAGTACGGGGGAAAAACGGAAATTGTTGAAATTAGGTCACGGTGGATCGTTAATGACTAATCCGGAGAAACAACTAAAGGGAATTAAACGTAAACAAGATACGAATTTTGACGAAATTACAGATACTTGTTTAAGGGGGAGAATCACTGATCAACCCGGTGAAAAATCCATCAAAATTTCGGATACTAGTTTAGAGGGGAGAACTGACACTGATCACGGAGAAAACCCGGCTGAAACTTTACAATTACGGAATGACATAGGATTGGCATGGCATTACAGGCTTAACCATGCCTCAAAGAAATATCTCGAAATAGCTGGTAAAGTTCTCCCTGAATTAAAAAATGTAAAATTCGGTGTAAACATTCTCGATTGTCCTGACTGTAAGATGGCGAAAGCAAAAAGAAAGCCATGTTCGGAAGTCAGACATAGGGCCGAAATACCATTTCAGAGACTGCACTCTGATTTAATGGGACCTTTAAAACCAGGAGCATTTAGGTCTCAGGCCAAATATATTGTCACATTTACGGATGACGCGAGTAGATATGCATTTGCTTACGAACTCGGAAGTAAAATGGGAGTCAATATGGCTTTGCTCTCATGTCTAAAAGAAATTAGAAGATTGACGGGGGAAACCACTAAGGTGTCAGAAATACGGACGGACGGAGGTTTAGAATTTAGAACGGAAGAAATGAAATTTTTGTTACATAGGGAAAATATATCCTTGACGGTTTGTGAACCATATACTCCTCAATTGAATGGAACGGCTGAAAGATTCAATTTAGAATTAGAGGAGAAAATCCGGGTTAACTTGATTTCATCAGGAATTCCTACTCATTTTTGGGCATATGCCATGAGACATGTCGTGCATATACACAATAGGACGCCCAACAAATCGTTGGAATTCAAGACCCCGTTTGAACTGGCACTAAAACGGCTTCCGTCACTAAAATATATAAAACGGTTTGGCTGCGAATGTTATATTTTAGACACCCAAAGCACGTCAAAGTTCGCTCCTAGAGCTAATTTGGGTTTCTTATTAGAATGCGGTGAAACAGGTTACAATTTACTGCATTTCCAAAATAAAACGGTAGTGAGATCAAAACATGTAGATTTTGTAGAAAGTAGGACTTACGCGGATTATTTGAGAGACAGGTCAATTGTTAAATTGCCACTTGATCAAGTTGAATTTTCATTAGAGAATTCATTTAAATCCGGCTTTGAACAAGTGCAGGATGTCTCTGTTGAATCCGGACGAGAAACAGAAAAGACATCAAACCCGGTTTTAATTCACGAAAATGATGAATGCGAATTTTACGAAGAATTCGATAATGCAGAAAATCTGGCGTGTTTCCTACAAAATTCTGCAGACGAATTAGGGGAGGACCCAATTACCTATTCACAAGCACTGGCTTCGCCAGACGCAGATGCTTGGTTAGAAGCAATTGAAATGGAGTTTCAGTCTTTGGAAAATTGCAACACCTGGAAAATCATTCCTCGAAATACGGTACCGAAAGGTGTGAGGGTAATGAAAACTAGGTGGGTTCACAAAAAGAAAACGGAGGCAGACGGTTCAATAAGATATAGGAGCAGACTTGTAGTAAAAGGCTTTGCCGATAATAATAAGTATGATATATCTGAAATCTACGCTCCAGTAGCAAGATTACCAGATGTCAAATTTTTATTAATACTTGCAGCCAAATTCGATTTAGATCTTGCTCAGTACGATGTAAAAACGGCTTTTCTAAACGGTTCCTTAGACAAACTCGTATATATAGAAATTCCCGATGGGTATGCAGAATACTTACAAACCGGTGATGATATAAAGAGTCATAGTGTATGTGAAGTACACAGAGCTCTTTACGGTCTTAAAGTGTCTCCAAGGAGATGGTTCATAAGATTCCAGGAGGCTGTGGAAAGAATGGATTTTAAACCCTATCCTTTCCAACCCTGCCTGTTTGTTTGGAAATCCGGAGATCAAATTGCTATAATGTTGCTATATGTCGATGATATTTTACTAGCAACAAATAGTAGGAGGACTGGCAAGCAGTAATACGGATAATGAGATATTTAAGAGGTACGAAAGATTTTGGACTTATGTTCTCCGATAAGGGGGATGGAATAGATTGTTACGTGGATGCATCCCTAGGACTCTCGGCCGAAGGGGGTTTCTCCACGACTGGTTACATAATCTACCTTTTCGGTAATCCGGTAGCTTGGAGAACTAAGCGTCAGAATCACATAGCTCTCTCCTCAGCAGAGAGCGAATTCGTTGCAATGAGTACGGCGTGCAGAGAATTAGCCTCAATACGTACAATGTGTTCAGAGTTAGCGGGGATCAAAATAATACCGACAATCCATGAGGATTCTAAACCGGCAATCCGCTTAGCGGAAGTAGATGATTCGTCTACTCTGAAACATTTGGTTAGGCTATCTTATCTTTACGTACGACAGGAACACCGTAAAGGAAATATCACAATCCGGTGGATATCTACTGATGACCAAATTGCAGACACACTGACGAAGTCACTGCACAAATCAAAATTTATTAAATTTAGAAATTTGATGTTATTCCAGCACTAATCGGAATGTGTGTATGTGAACTGTACTGTTGCAGATCGAATTGAATGAGAAGGTTCTTCTCATTCATTCTCTCAATCCTTACGTAATCCGGCGAAATTAAATACGGAGCTGCCTGGATGGAAGCTTGGAGGGGAGTGTTGGATTTGCAAGCCTCCATGAGATCCATCCGAACATATAATCCGGAGAGGTGGCAGGACTGCGTCTGCCACAAAAGCCAAGCGGGGGAATCTCGTCTGGCGGCCATTCTCGTTCCTGCTCTCAAATTCGACGGCCGTTGCTGTACGCTTTAACCATCCAGCTAATCCTAGCTAAATATCAAGCCATCTCTAACCATCTCTAATAATTACGAAGGTACTTAAATCTCTCTCATACTTAATTTTTCTAACGCCTCACAAAAGGCTAGTTGGATCTTTATAAGCTAAAATCCAGAAAAAATTATACATTTTTGGCAAAAAATTAGGTTATGAAATAAGGCGAAGAAAATGAATTACGCAGTATTTTCCACTATACGAATGAGCTGTGTAGGTACATTGCAGTGTTTTTAGTAGGTTATAGTATCAAACACATATACACACAAAAACACAAACACACAAACACACACACACACACACACACACACACACACACACACACACACACACACACACACACACACACACACACACACACACACACACACACACACACACACACACACACACACACACACACACACACACTCAATAAATTTATTTTCTACATCATAACACAGACACGATTTTCTCGAAAACATGTTAACACACAGCATTGGCATGTATTGTGTCTGTTTAATACTTCTCTAAAGTTTCGAACATTCAAATAGAAAGAAATACACACTGAACTCTATTTGAGCAACTCGTAATAGTTTTATTGTAAGACAAGAATCAAGAATACTGTAAAAAACACGACATCCCATCAAAACAAACTGTTCAAAGAAAAAACAAAAGAACGAGAAGCACAGGTGACGAGGTGACGCGTCAGCTGCCATGGGGTTGAAAGCAGGAGCTCCACTAGTGTTTCGGTGAAGACCGAACAGTGTCATTTATCACCAACGATTCAGTACATAATCGACTCTTCAATAAACGAGCTAGAGTACATTCCAACACTCCCCCTCAAAAATTGAGTCAATTGAATTTGTGATTATTTATAAATCATAACTTTCTTACAGAAATCATAACTTCTGTTACAGACATCTAAAAACTTGGTACATTTGACGTGTTCTGGTGTCGGAAATCCTTCTGCTAATACGTCAGATGTTGATTTCTTCGATGGTTGATACAGATGTGTACATACTAATCCCACAAATTCCTCTGCCACTGAAAATTCTTCATTTGACGATTCATGGTAGCCCAGCGTTATACTCATTCTCCTCCTCGCTGGTCACTGAAATTGAATATTAACCTTTTCGGGTCGATCTGGTTGACTGGAGATTCTAGGATGACCTGGACCTCCTTCATTTTGAGATTATCATGTTCTAGTTTCCACAATTGTACGATCATCCTTTTGATCTTCCTCTGAATCATCATACCGATCATTGTTAAATTCTACGAATCGTTTACGGTATGTTCCTGGAGTATTTAAATAGCCATTTTTATATATTATACATATAAATATTTGATATTCCAATAATTCTAAATTCATATTCAAATGTTCAAAATATCTATATATTCGGATTGCTGCCAATCAATTCCATTTCAATTTCTCATCTTTCACCTTTGTTTTTAATTTCACTCAATGTTCCATTTCTTTTCATGTTCTCAACGAATTCTTCAGTAGATTTCTAATTCCTAAGACGATAAACTTTCTTTACTCTAGGATCACTAATTCAATAATGCTATGGGTACTTCTGAATGACCAATAAATAGGTACACCAACATTGGATCTTGAATACAGTTTCTTCTTTCGAGGACTATTATCAACCGTGTACACTTTTATTCCGAATTTTCTGAACTAACAAAATGTTGGTGGTACTTTTCTGGTCCACAGTTTACTTACACAATGCAATTCTCCATCCTTACTTTTCAAAATACACCGATTAGGTGCCAATGCAGTTTGCAGTCTGTCCTGCCCGACCTATGTAACTCTTAGTTTCGCTTAATAATCGGAGTAGAAACCGACTGGCCTGCACCTGGAGAATGGGTAACGAGACCGATAGATGGAGAGACTGACCCTTTAAAACTGGCTGCAGAACTACCGCGGACCGGGCGGAGCTACCGCTCTCGCATTATTTCATCGTTGTCTTATTCTTTGCTCAACTGACCTACCTACCTCTCAAACCGATAGGTAAAAGGCTCCGGGGTTTTCAATTTCCCATCCGAAAGCTTTCCCCGCTTTCTTCCTTTACTGGAGCCTTCACACGCTCCAGACCTTGTCCTTCTTATCCGAGTACGACGGTGCCTTAACGGGCTCTGGACTAATGTTCACATTTACCTTTCATTACTAACTATGTATTCGATGATGTCCTGGTTACTCCAGGGATATATAATCAATCTCCATCTTCCATGTTCAGTTCGTATTAAAGGCCAATTAAAGGGTTTTCCATTCCGGTTTTACGAGCAATTTTCTAGTTCAAATTTTAATTTCACTCGCTAGCTCCACTTGGCACGAGTGTAGGATCGCCAGACTCACTTGGGAATGATGAGATATATTAACCAAGGCTCTGATTGGAGTCAAGTTGGTACTGTTTGAGAGCGATTGGAACTCAAATCTAGTGGCTCGTGAGGGGGAGTGTTGAACTGTAATAATTCACTCACCTATAACATCATGTGTTAATGCAACCAAGATGCATAAATACGTTTACATTTCATCCATCGTGATGCTAAAGTTTTAACTCCATTCTCAAAAATATTTTTCCCTGCGTATTCAAATATATTATATACGATGATTTCTCTTTGCCTAAAATCTCAAAACATAGTCCTTGAACATCACAATGATACAGAATAATTTCAAGTCGAAATAGCGATTCGACTGAAGATATAAACTTCAAAAATTATAATACAAAACAATTTAAACTCAAATTGCATTTCCAGTCAAAATGCAATTTGACAAGCGAAATACAAAATCACTACGTAGGTTTGACTTCAGCGATTTTACACTCCTGAGAAGAGGTATGGCTAAGCAGACCTGTTGGGAACTAGAAGAGGGTCATAGCAGAGAGGCGCTTGCGACAAAAAATGTCTAACCAACTCTTCCTTCCTCTTCCATATTCAGGAGAGTGTACTGAAACACTCAAGGCCACTTGGGTTATGGAAAGGCCTCCCCACCCTAGGACAGGGGTTGAGGGTTGTAACGAACTTAGGTCGCTCCAGAGGTGCAATGGGGGCCTAAATCCACACTCATAGATAGAGAGAGGTGTGACAGAGGCGTGATATAAGAGATACAAGTCGTACTAATAGCATATAAGCTATGTTCGGAGAAGATTGGTTTTCCAGTTCTAGGATCACCCATCCATCGCCAAACGCAACCTTTCCAAAACACGGGAAGAGGCGCCCGACGCCCATTGGGTAACAACGGAGCGACGGCAGCTCATTCCCTTGGATCTCGCGGGAACTGTCACAGGGTGTCTCAGACCTAGTCCCTGATCAGTGGGTTAAAATGATTTTTTTTCTTTTTACTGCCTAAGTTGATAGTACGAGTATACTTTATGTATTCAACAATTAAGAAGCTAAATTGATTTTTATCACAGTGAAAATACATAGCTGGACAGAAAAACACTTACTGAAATCGGCAGGGTTGTGGTATGGAGGGCAGTGGAGATCGAAGTTAGCCATGAAAGGAGTCACGTTCTCTGGAGTGCCCTGGTAGATTGAGATGCCCTGAGCGACGCAGTAAAGTTGGGAAAACTGCTCGAAGATCTTAGCCGATGGCTGGTGGAGTGTGCAGATCATTGTTCTTCCTTGCCGCGCGAGTCGTTTCATCAGGGAGACGCAAGCCAATGTCGAAACGCTGTCGAGGCCTCTGCAAGAAAACGAGTTTCATTAATTTTCTTAAATTCTGAACTTCGGCTATTCAGGAGCACTAGGATAGTTGAAAATTGTCCCCTATATATGGGGTGTATCATATTTCTGAATTCCTTGGTATAATCTAACAAATCGCTCTCAGTAGTGTACAGAACAAGTAGGTGACCCCCCCCCCCCCCCCCCCCCCTGCATAAATAGGTGAAACAGAGATAAAGAAGATTTTTTCGTTGATTTCCCACGAATGGGGATAAAAATAGCTAAACTTGCTTCATAAGGGTTCAAGAAATAAAGATCACCAAAACGAATGTGAATCGCATTTTTACTTTCGGACACAGAGCATTCGGCACTGCAGCTGATTCGAGGGGCTCCCATTTGGTTTTCCCATTTAAGCTGCGTGTTTATTGCATTCTCCCAAGTGTATAGCATTGTTTTACAATGATTTGCACAAAATATACGAAATAATAAAATTATAAGTAAATCTTAGAATAAGAATAAAATATTTGCGATGATTCAAAAATTGATAAATTAACCTTTTCTACAAGAAAATTTGTTTCAATCTCGTTTGTAGGAGTTTGCTACTATTGCTTCCTCGCTACCATACGAGAAGTCGAGAAAAAAAAATATCTTTCGAAATCAAAATTTCCATTGCTTTTTGCGTTTGCTGAACAACTTTGGTGCCGTGTTCGTCTGTCTGTCAGTGGTAAGTCTTCGTTTCGCCCGAAACTATGATAAGTTTTCCCGATTCGGATGAAACTTTCAGGAATTGTGCAAGTTAGCTCCTAAACGGTCCTCTATAACCTTCATTGCCTTCGGAACAACAGTAGCCCGTGAGCATGCGCAAACGTGAATTTCTTCTGACGTCAATTCCACATAATTTATTAGTCCGATTTCGTTCAAACTCTGGGGGTAGTGGGGTATATATTTCAGGTAGATGCACTATGTATTTTATCGCCATTGGTTGAGTTATGACTACTTACGCATGAGCGATTTTAATTAAATTTTCAAGGGTTGTGCAAGTTAACATCTAGACAATATCCTACCAGTTTCATACAAAAAATAAAGAATAAACTTTTTTGAAAAACTTTATCTGGATGGTGTGTGCCGTTGGATTGATGGTGTGGTATCTTGTACTGTATATTATCTACACATGAATATATTAATGTTATATTTTGTATTCAATTATTTCGACTCTAACTTTGTTCCTCAAGACGGTTTTTTGTGAAGAAAATTTTGGAAAGTTTTATTTTAAAATGTTTGGAGCCATTGCAATAGTTCCATTGTCTACGAAAATCGCTAAAATGGCAAAATGGTTAGAAATTTCCAGTTTATATTCATATTTTTTTTTACTAGAATCGGTATTACTCATAAGGAGTTTTTCAACTAATGAACTAGAATATTAAAAAAATTTGTGCACTAAAATAAACAAAAACAGCATACAGTGTAGCGCGCTTTATACTTAAATTTCATTATGTGTGTAAAAAAATAGAGGAGGCTGTAAAAAATAAGATTTTTTCTACAAAGTGTTAGTTAACCAATTATGTATTCGCACACAAAGAGCTCACAGCTTAATATACATATAATACAAAAATTGACGCACACGATTATGCTGCTTCACTGGACCTTTGAAACAGATTTTTACATGATTCCTTCACGACAGTTCAGCCCTGTCTTCTTCCAAACCAAAATCAATCCCGTGAGGGCTCCCTCAATACTGAGGGACATCCTAAAACATATTGGCAAGTACTGCATGCATTACATGGATGTCCCTAAGTACCTATGGGTTGTATAAGATTTCGGTGTGAATAGTGAAAAGATTGTGATTGTAATGGATGCACTCCAAAAACCAAATGAAGTATGGACCGTTTTTACAAATTGGTTGAAACTACCGCGAAACTGTACGGTATTGCCTCCCTCCCACCCCGCCATTATGAAATTATTTTAATTTACTGAGAGTTATTCCAACAAGAGGCCAAATACTTCGAGCAACATAGCAACATAGTCGAACACAAAGATAATAATCAAAATCGGTCAAGATAAGCAAGAATAGAAGTTTTAACTTCCCCCTCTTTTACTACTCTTTGCAGAAATCTGTCATCAAAATGAAATCCCCGATTTTCAGCACATATAAACCAAAATATCAGAAAAAGACGAGAAAAACATAAATATTATGATTTACTGGAATCACACCCACCGCCACACATTTGAACCTTCCGAGGTTTGTTGAATAACTGTACCTAAATCAGGATTGAACAGAAGAAGAATAACGAGAATCAGATGTGGATAGTGAAAACATCACAATTTATCAGTATTCCCTCCTCCCACATTCACTCCCCTTCCATGATGAAATTTGAATCTCCTGACATTTATATTCCACAACTAGACCGACTAAATAGGTTGATATCTGTAGAGAGGGCAGCGTCGACAAAATTTGTCGTAGAAAATCACGAGTTATTCGGCTTTATTCTTTCCATTTTCTCCTTTCCGTTATGAAATTAAAAATTTCTGGGAATTGTTGCACAAGTAGATTAAAATTGGGATCGAACAAAGAAAGAATCTTGAAAATCGGTTGAAAATTTTGTCTTAGGTAGGGTCGACAAAATTTGTCAATCACACACATACTTACACCCACTTACACCTAATGTTTCTTCACGGATTCGGTCTTAGGCCCAATATCCAGAAACAGAGGTAAATAAAAACGGACGGTAGACCTACGGTTCTACAGTCAGATCATTTAATAATGATTAACTTTACACATTATTAGTTCATTATGGTTACTTAGCAATATTAGTTTATAACTGGGCGTAATAAATCAGCTTTCCTTGACACTACAGAGGCTTAGGGATTATGAGATGCTGTGATAAAATGAGAGCATTCCAAAGAGTGGCTAACGATTTTCCTGCTATGAAAACTAAGGGAGTTACACTTCACTAGTAGCAAATTGGTTGAACGTGAAAATAAATTGAAAATAAAGCTTCCTGTACACTTTTTCGGGCTACAAAAACTGGTGAAGTCTACGAGATATCTCCATGCGCAGTTTCCTCCTCCTAGTGAAATTTTCTAGAAACCCTTGTTTCAGTGAAACTTAAATATCGATAACAATCCGAAACGATTGCATACGAGTCTGCAACACATTGGGACATTTCATGTCTTTAGTTGCAGACTCGTATGCAAGCTCTAAGAGCCACTCAGTTGATACGGACCCTGGGCATCGTCAAGTAAAAAGTCCTAAAGAGGCTTCATACGAAATTAAAGCTTCCTAGAGTGTAAAGTATAGAAATTACCTATTAAAATGATTCAACCACCGCTTCACAAATCAAACCGTTCACGCAATATTCGGATCTCCTGCTATGAATCAAATCATCGAAGCACCAGCTCAATGGAATCATCAGAAATTAACAAGCGGTTGTAATCATGTTCACAGTATCAATTATTGAGAATGATCACCTGTGTGTAAACAATTTATTCATATAACCATGCTCATAACTAAGGTTGTTGGCCACGCACGTCGCAGTAGTTAACATAATATGGTTGGATAAATCGAGAGCTTTCGAACGAAAGGTCAACGGATTTTGTGGGATGAAAAACGACGAAGTACCATTTCCCTAGCAACAACTCGGTTGTAAGCGGAAATCATCAACAAACCAACCGTAACGCCGTGTCCTACGTGGACGACCAACGAGCGCGAGCGAGCGACCTCATCGCGAATCGCGGCGTCGAGCGGTGGCACGTAGGGCACTTCGTTTGTTTTACCTTGTTTGAAATCAGCTGGTCGCTCGCTCGCACGCGCGGGTCGCTCGCTCGCGCGCTTTGGTCATCCACGTAGGACACGGCCTAATGCCGCTTGTTTATTTAACGCTTTTTCCGTTTATGTGCCAAAGTAAAGACATAAAATGTCAAAATAGAGGCAGCAGCCCTGGGAGGTATATAGACGAGGCAGAGAGTATCTACGAAGCGTAACTGAATCTCTATAGGCAGGGTTATGACAGTTATGACAGAACATTTCGTTATTGGAGGGCCGGAAAACTAATTGGGATGTGGCAACGTTCGCGGTTTTACTGGTAGTACGCACCGTCGTTAGAATCAATCAAACCGCCGGTCAATTGTTTTCACGTGAGCCTCGATTTTCCAATGGCCCTAGCCAATCACAAAGTTATCTCGGTAAATAGCATAGGTACCCCTGCAGTCACATCTAGCAAGGGTACCCAGGGTTTCAGAGATAACCTTCGTTCTAGTTACGCCTTATTGCCAACTTTAGCAGGGGTACCCCCTGCCACCCGTTCTAGATACCCGGCCTTAGAATGATGAATCTGACAAGGATTTTTATTCAGTTATTTCGACATCGAAAATTTCTTAGTCGACGGGTCAACCGAAAATTTTGTTACGCAATGAAAAAACGTCACGCAACCTATAAACAAGTTAGGTGTTGTTTTCTTTTGATTTTCACGTACAACCAAGCAGTCGCTGGCGAAATTAAACTTCTTTAGTTTTCACCGGACAAAAATCATTCCCCACTCGTTGGAAAGCTCTCGATTTATCACGCATTACTTTCGTACTTGTTCTTCTATTCATGTCGTAGTTTTATATTTATTTATGTTATAAATGGATATAGTAAAAAATGCCGCTCGTTTTGTTGTCACTTGGTTGAGAAGTTAATCTTGGTTACAGTAATTGTAGACACGCACCATAACAGAAAATTACCTACCTGTGAATCATATTCGTGGAAGAATTGGGAATCGTCGAGACTGGCTTACAGCAAATTCGGTAATTGTGTATCAATAATTATTTTCTGTTTTCTAATTGTTATTTTATTTAAAACAATAAAAAACATTTAAATTACTGAGACATTTTCAATGCTCATAGCACTTCTCTCATAAGAGAGAAAGTACGAGCGGCCTGCCGCGTTTTTGTGATATTTTTGTTCAACAATGAATTTGGTCTACCTAGTTTTGGAAGGTATATCAGGATTTTCAAATTTCGTTATGGAAGGAGGTGAATGGAGGGGGTAATAGCAATAAATCACGATGTTCTAACAATTTTCGTCCTATTTTCGTAATTCTTTAAGCGAATTTTTGAAGACAATTAAGCTACTGCTCTCGCCTCAAAATTTGTAGAATGTGAATTTTTGAAAAAAGTTTATGCAGAAATCCGTTTTAGGCTATTCTGAATCATATTCTGAAGTTTAACACATTTTTTTATGTATGTATGTATGTGGGTGATTCTCACAGAAAAGGTCAGTTTTGAGTTTGACTTTTGAAAAAAGAAAAAGTGATCGAATCGAGCTGAAAAAAATCACGGATGCTCTCTATATCGTATGTATCGAAATTCGAAGCAAATCCAAACAATAGCGCTTTTATTAATTCAGAAAAAAAATATTTAAAAATTTAGGCGGACAGGTCGATGACACTAGGACAGGGCGATGATGCGACCCGTTGATTCTCACCATTTGCATCACCACCCTGTCCTGGTATCATAAAAGGAAAATTTGCTATAACTGCCAAGAAACGTTAACCCTCAACATTTCTGTAGGGCGAATCCAACAAACGAAGAATGACAGAAATTCTCGAATTAGTCCTAGTAGACCTTCACAACGTTCGTCTAAGTAGATATGTGTTTTGAATGGTCAATTCGAGAATATTGGATTACTAAATGCGAGAATACGGGAATACTAGAAAATCCAAAAAACATAATAGATTTGCCTTTTTCCTCATCGTCCTGTCCTTTTCGTCATCGTCCTGTCCTCGAATTTTCAGGAGAGGACAGGTCGATGATGGACAGGTCGATGACGATTCTTCAGTTTTTCTCAAATGTTTCACCTTGTGGCAAGCTTTTTCCCAAATTTGGCATATAACATGAAACTAGACCGTTCGGTGCACGATAAAAATACCATAAGAAAAAATTGAGTTCAAGTACTCACTTAAAAAAAGTGGACAGGTTTTTGACGATTGTGATTGACCAACCCACGGTCCAGCACACATCTGCTCCCGCTGATGACCACGAGTTGACAGAATTAAAACGAATGGTGGTTTTTCTGGTAACTGAGAAGCGTGCGAATAAAAAAAGCGGCAAAAAAACCCGCTAAAATACAATTGTGACCGCGAAAATTCGAAAAACAATATTGAACAGGTCGATGACGGCGATGCTCCGGACACATATATTTCCATCCAAATACACTTTTCTAGCGGTTCTACATTAATTTTATCGATCAGAAACGCATCTCAGAAATCATACTGATGTAGAAAAATTGAATAAAATCCAAACTCAAAAGCGGAAAGACCTTTAATTAAAGCTTGAAGTTGGGAAGGTCGCATTGGGACAGGACAGGTCGATGACGATTTGACTATATTTAGTTAATTTTCTATTTAAAGGAATAAACATAACCTAAAAATGGAAAAAAGGGTTCTAGATAAAAACCTATACTACAATTTAAGACCTTCGCCAGCTCCCAAATCCTTATTGGGTCGCCGCAACTGGTCCGGACATCACTTCTGCCCCTTTCTGTGAGAATCACCCATATATGTATGTGTCATTCCAGACGATAACTGCCCGTAGAATTGTGCTAGAAACTTCAAACAAATTTTAAAATGTTAAGGACACAAAACGAAAGTTCACGTTCGTTGGCCAGCACGATCGGATTACACCTGCAGTTTGAAATTTTCAAAAATGTACCTAGTCAAAAATTTCAAAATAGCCTGTTTTTTGCGATTTGTTGTGCGAAATATTTTTTTCAGCATAGTAACATGTGGTATATTCGGAATCAGCGTAATTTCTTATAAGAATGTGTATCAAGTTTTTAAAAATTTCGAAGTTGAAAAATCAGTCAAAAATCGAAATAATGCCGTTCGCTAGTTGTAAATATCGGTAATATTTGCATGAAACATTGTCCAAACTACTCTTAAGGAAGTATCCGTTTCAGGCTATTCTGAATCATATTCTGAAGTTTAACGCATTTTTTTATGTATGTATGTATATATGTATGTATGTATGTATGTATGTGTCATTTTAGAAGATAACTGTCCGTAGAATTGTGCTAGAAACTTCAAACAAATTTTAAAATGAAACACAAAACGAAAGTTCAAGTTCGTTGGCCAGCATGATCGGATTACATCTTCGGGTTGAAATTTTCAAAAATGTAGTCAAAAATTTCAAAATAGCCTGTTTTTGCGATTTGTTGTGCGAAATTATTTTTTCAGCATAGTAACATGTGGTATATTCGGAATCAGCGTAATTTCTTATAAGAATATTTATCAAGTTTTCAAAAATTTCAAAGTTGAAAAATCAGTCAAAAATCGAATAATGCCGTTCGCAAGTTGTAAAAATCGGTAATATTTGCATGAAACATTGTCCAAATTCAGATTGAACTACTCTTATGGATGTATCTCTGTATAACCAATCCTAGAACCATGATATTTAAAACGTAGGTAATAGGTGCTTGTTAAAAAAAAAAAAAAAAAAAAAAAAAAATAATCACAACTGATGAGTTTATTCCGTCCTCCGATTCTCTCGGTCGCTCTCTTTAATGTTTTACGCTCAACTGTTTTAGGACTTGATGTAGCTTTAGTACTGACTGTGGCTTAGAAAATATCAGTATGAGTACCTCCTAATTATTTTTAATAATTTGATTCCATGTTTGTCTATCAAAATCATAAACTAAAATTTCTCTACATGATCACTAGCGACTGAAATGTCGAAGATTTCTTCAAAAATTCGCTCATGGGGTCATGCTGCATGACTGGACTTTTTTGGTTCGTCTATTAATTCGGTCTAGTTTAAGATAAAATATCAGAAGTTTCAAATTTAATCAAATCTCGTAAGATTTTTTAATCTTTTCGTTCAATTCTGAATTAGTTCGAAATTTGAGAAATATTTTTGGAGTTTGAAATTTCATGCCGAAAGTTTTATTATTTTTTTTCTCTCATGCTTGGGTCGTCCTATATTCCCCTGGATCAATTCTAATAGGCGTCCTTCTTATTTATGAAGCCTTGCCTATAAGGCATCGCTTCAGAGGGACGTCCTAAAAAGGGGTGAGCGTTCTTTCTAGGTTAGAACACCGACACGAAAGGAAACGTCGCGACGCGTCGCTTGTTGAGATTGGCCGCCGAGAGTTGAGTATAAAAGAAAACCGACTTCATGCAAATGTTCTCCCTGACTTAACTAGGACGCTCTGAGTCTCCCACGCAACTCCAAGGTTACGTTATGTCCATTCCGCTCACGTGTAGTCACTTAAGAGACTTTGATATTGAGCCGCTAACTCCAATCAATCATTTGTATAAAACCACCAACTCTTTACGGAATCTCCATTCTCTCGAAGGTTTTTCCAAAAAAATGAAACTATTACAATGACTTCCGAAAATTTGAAAAATAACTTTTTAAACCAATCCATTTAGATGCATTCTGATCGATTCCTCGATTGTAATAGGTACATTATGTAGGTACTATGGAGTCCCAAATCTAATGTTACAAACTTCGAGGGTCCATTATAAAGGAAGAAAGGCTCGTTTTTGATCAAAGGTACTTCTCTGGAAATATTTTTAACGCTTTCTTTTCGAGTAATTTAATTTTCAAGATTTCATTCGTGGTCTTTACGTTATGACATTAATACGATCAAATCTCCTTGGGAGCACTGTGAAACCAAACATTATTCTTAGTTCAACGAAAATATGATTGAACTGGTAAGGACCCCTCCGGAATCCCCAAGGTTTGTTGAAAAACTTGGCTAAAATTAAGATCGAACAAAATAAGATTACGAAAATAATCCGAAAATTGGCTTATACGATCATGCTGCATGACTGGTATATTTCATCGATTCTTTCAGCCAGTTTTAATGAAATTAAAGAAACATTTTCAACATAATATTAAGCGTATTCGCAATTTGTTTAATGTTCCAGTCCACCGATGAAATACTTTTTATGAGTAATTTTGGCTACAAAATATAAATGTAACGATTCTTAGCAGTTTTTGCTTATTTAATGGTAGTTGCAACACGTGTTTCGGATATATATATATATATATATATATATATATATATATATATATATATATATATATTTTTTTTTTTTTTTTCAGAAAGCCTCAAAACTAATTTTCACGAAGACTTGGACCATCGGCAATGGATTCACTTTGTTACTGAACCCCAAAACATCATTGGGATTTCCGGACATTATTGAATCAGAGTTAACTCGTCGCTATAATTTTGAACCCAATTAGACGCGCAAATTTCTTTATAAACGTATCCGCTTGAATTAAGAACTTGATCAAAATCATCGTCAAAGGGATTTCCTCTAACGTCACGACATATTTCGCTAATTGATGGTGGATGGGAGATGAAATAAAAAACCATACTTGGATTAAACGAATGTCAAATAAGTCAGTCGCAATGACGCCTGCGTACCGCATTATCTGATGATCATCTATTGAACTCCATCGATTAAGATTATGGTGATTTTGATCCTAACTGAATTGTTTCCCCTTGCGTAGCACTAAAGACTTGAATGGAGTCAGCAGGGTTGACAACGAGGAATGAAATGTTTGAGGTGAAGTTTGCTTCCGAGTCTATAGTAGCGGAAGCATCATGTCCATTTTTAAGAGGAAGGTGCATCATTTTGATGCTCAGAATCACTTAGCGTTATGCAATCATCAGACAGGCGACGAAATTTCCGAAATGGAGTTATTAGTATCTTTGGATTCGTATTGTTCTGGTTTATCATTCTCTTAGGATTGCAGTCCTCTATTACGACCTAAATCACTCGCGACGAAAAACGTGAACCTTCGTGAAAACAACTGCAATGGGAAACAATAAAACGCTGCAAATAATTACACAATGGTTTATTATTCTTCTACGCAGATCTTGGTCTATAATTATTAAACTCCGTATGTAATACACGATCAGAACATGGCACATCGTGCCTCTGAGAAGGGTTCACACTTTCACAGTTCCAAGACCCCGCAATTTACTCTTCACAGTAAAGATGTTTAAAAAAAAACGGTAAAATGATGCTTAAAGTAATTTACGTTAGTCCATGCCCAGAATGGAGTAATGATTTGAGACAAATAAAATTGGTAGGGTACAATCTACCGCCTAACCTACAAAACCCAGAAAATGTAATCAAAATCTGATGAAAACTAGACCTTGTTCCTCGGAGTACACATTCACGCATGCGTAGGAGCTAATAATGATGCAACATGGAATAATTAAACCATTTTCCCCCATTTGGGCACCAAATTTGAGCGAGAATGTTAAGCCCTTTAATGCAACCCTTTAGGGTTGATAAAAATGGATACCGAGTTTTTAGGACCATCTAGACACCAAATGTGATTTTTAACACATGGTCTAGTATTATCGGAAGAAAGCCGCGGACGGCGGACTGACGGATTTTTTTTTAATTCGATTTTTGGATTCTACACATCTTGAAACGTAAACCAAAAAATTTTCAGGGTGAGTTAAATTTTTTTTCTTGGTCGATTACAAAGGTTCGTTATTGAAAATAATAAACCAACATGCAGGTAAATTTTTCCCGTTTTCACCGGCAAGAATAAAAAATGGATTTCCAGTAGTAGGTACCTACTTTTAGACTCAAAAACTTTACATGATGTTATGAAACATGTTATAAACGGGGATAAAACAAAAAATGATGAATCCCAATATAAGATTGTCGTTATGCAATGAATAGAGCTGCAAATGCCCTTGTACGCAGATCTCTGGTCTACAATATTGAACTCCATGTATGATATAATATCGATATGCGCCTCGCAGATAGGTTCACCTCTTTACATCTCCAAGACCCCACAATTTTACGGGTTATGATTATATCATCTACCTATCATGTAGAATAGTTACGTAGATAGAATTGAAACTATGTTTGTTTCTTGCACACAAAAATCCTAAATGACAATTACCCAATGCATTTTGGTAGATGAATTAGAAAAGAAATCAGTCTCAGAGGACCCACAGCCGATAAGTGGTCCTCCAAATATCGTGAAATTGGTTTCAAGGTGCCCCATAGGCGAAAAGTGAATTTCAAATTTCAGCGCTATGGTTCGATCAAAAAATACGATAGCCTTTTAGGTCTGTCTGCTGATCAATTCAGCTTCATACTTTCAGGAATTTTATGTATAACTATTCTACGTGTTTCAAAAGCTCTCCGTTTCTAATTTCATCACCGCACATGGACAGAAAGTAGCCTCAGAGGCCCTTAGTTGATCATAGCTCCTCCATACCCACTTCCGCATTCTACTCCGAGTTTTGTTTGATTTATGGACAACGTGGTTCAATATGACCATCCGGGTTGTGTACGTTCATCCGAACGAAGTGAAGTGGTGATCGACCCAACAGCATTAATTTGATGTCAAGAGATCAGGATGGATGTCTGAACTGATTGAAACTACCTTATCGCCGAGCTCTCGGTATACTTAATTACTTCATCAAGGATCAAGGTTGCTACTGTGTTAATATATTAGACACTGTCAGAGGAGGTGAGTAACTTAAGGTCATAACAGGGTGGAAGGTAAGTTGCTGTATGGCCAGCGGGTGAAAACAAACCAAAAAAGTTGAACAAAAGTCTAGTATAGAAACCAACTAAAAATATATAAATTTTGCACAGCTAATTTCATCTAAACATCACAATTTTATAATCTAACAGGGAATAGGTAATATAATCCTTAAGCCCTGATGAAGGTATTAAATATACTGAAAGATCGGCGATAAGGTAGTTTCATCCGATCACTTCCCATAATAAGGCGAACTTAACTGGGCCTATTATGAGTCTAGGGCTTGAGCGGCCTGACCCCATGGTAAGTGACCGGCCTGACCCCATGGTAATTGACCGTGCTGACCCCAACCGCTACAGTTTTGGTTACCATCTGGCGTTTCTATGATTCCAATTCAACAATAGCTAACACATGCCTCTATCTGGAGAAGCTAAAAACATGAAAAAAAATTCTGCCAAGTTGGGTGTCGCAATGACACCCCACCTGGCCTCCTGGCCTGGTCCTCGTTTTTACAACATGGAAGTATTGAAATGTATCAAACAGCGTTCAATGATTCATAGAGGGTGAGCGAAATCGGTCAATCAGACAGTTATAAAATTTCGTTTGATAAATTTTATGTTAGGGAATGAGCGAAAACTACTTGTGGTTTGGATTCGATTAAGTTCATTGAAGATCATCTGCTGCCCAAATGTTCAATGACTGACATTTTCATGAAAATCGGATAAACTGTTGATTTCATGCTTGTCACAAAGAGTTGAGTTTCGCGCATGCACAGCAGTTACTAATCATAAGATCGTGATGAATCTCATGTGAGATGATCAAATTATCATTTCCCAACTGCCGTCCAAACTCGATCGAGATCGGACTAATTGACAATACAAAAGCAACGCTTGATTGGTTTTAAAGCTTGCGCATGCGTAGTAAAAACTATAAATGTCTGAGTAATTGATAAGGGACCAACCTCGGTCTAACCCACTCATGCACTGTATATTTAATCGAAATCGAATGAAAACTGCGTTGAAACTTATAGGAGGCCGTCTACAGGCTAACCCGCACAAAACCTGAAAATTTCAACAAGATCGGTCCATAGGACATGGAGTTTTGCTTCTGTCAATCAATTTTATTTTTGCGCATGCGCATGCACAATTATATTACTCCCCAATTGCAATATAATTCATAGGGCATCTTTCTTGAACACATAACCAACTATCCCCTAAGTTTGAACGAAATCGGACCATAAAATTTATAGGCGATATTATTAAGAGAAATCGGCGTCATAAGATATTCACGTTTGCGCATACCTACAGGCTACTGTTAATCTCACGGTAATGAAAGTTACAGAGGATTGTCTACGAGCTAATCCACACAATTTCTGAAAATATCATCAAAATTTTAGTAACACTTGGTACAGTTTTGGGAGTGACAAGGATTTACCAAACACAGACAGACAGACACGGAACCAAAATTGACCAGCAAGTTCTGAAATGCAAAAAGCACGTGGAAATTTCAATGTCGGAGGAAATCTTTTATTTTTATTTTTATTTTTATTTTTATTTATTTATTTATTTTTTTTTTTTGAGTTCTTACATGAACACAAATTCTTCCTACCTTCGGTAGAGAGCTAGCAAAATATATATATCTAGGAAATCGGACTCTGCAAAATCGAATTTGTTATAACTCTTGTCCCCTATAGACGGTAAAATTGGGGAGTCCTGGAGCTGAAAACGTGTAAACATTTTTGGGAAGCGCGAACCGCCAAGTTTTGATGATAATATAGACGGGTTTTAATAATTATGGAACAATGAACTGCGTGGAAGTCTTATACGGAAATAATAAAACATTTTGTAATGATGTGTTTTTTTAAATGGATATTCTCATCCTTTGCATTACATGTCACTGCGTAGGTCCTCAGCAAATGTTCGTGACTGAATGCTGTCAATAGATGGCTAGAATGCGAAAATTATTCGCACAGGAAGATTAACAAATAAACATGAACCGTCCCAGAACAGTTGAAAAGGAAAATTTCCTGCTTCGTTTAAGTAAGTTAAAAATGACTATAAATATATGCTACATATTAGAACATTGAAACTGATACAATAACGCTATTTGTTCCACTCAACACAATTATTTTAATAGACGAGTAATTAACAGATCACAAAACAAAGAGCCTGCTAATTTTTGGTTCGTACGTATTTAGCCGTTTCTCACTCTCCTCACTATTTGACAACCGATATTACCAGCGCGAAACGTTCGAGGTCGCGATAGTTAGTCCTAATTGCGGGTTACAGTCCACTTTTGAAAATCGCGTGCAACTACTATATTATTTTGTTATTCATCCTGACAGTTGATTTTACCGGTTCATCCAGTAGAAGATACCACGTGATTCGTTCAACCTGTGGCTAAACTCTTGGAACACTGGTTTCAGTCGCGATGCCAATTGTTTGGCCAAAGCTTTCGATGAAGTGAGAAATGGATTTTGGTTTAAAGAGCGTAATAACGCTACGAAAGTACGATAATAATAGTACAAAAGAACATTATCGAATCTCTTCAAACCTTTTCCGTGAAAACATGCGGATTCTACGAAGACGAATAGGTGAGAAAATAGGCGATGAGATCATCCAGTCTATAAATGATATCAACTGCTCAACAATAAACTACTCAAGTAACTTCGCCACAGTAAGCCTGTCAAGGACTACCCCATAGGTTAACTTTGGCAGTGAGTATACATGGAAGGAAGCTTCTGCTTTGGCTTTAATAGAGCCTTGATGACACGAGCTAACTATCCACCAAGGTGCACACTGCTTGTGGCTTTAGTGGCAACACCCATGAAGGAGACGCCAAAGTTCTGCCAGACCTCCAACAGGGATCAGGCGGGGAGGAAACATTTTTCTACGACAAATCATCCCCCATCCACCAGCTTCACCTAATGCTGGTGACCTGAGTGGACAAAGGAAACTGACCCAAACTTATCTGGGTTGACATCAAACCAAACCTGGCTAGCTGCTCAGCAAAAGGGATTGAGGGTGATCTGCAAGCCCTGAGGGGTTTCTGTGAGCAGAATGAAATCATCTAATAATGCCAATGCCCAGGGGCGAGATCAAACTAATTCAGTTGGCAGTTTACACAAGGCATTATCCACGGGTGTCCCTTAACGGTTGACCAGCTTTGACCGGTGTTGACCGCCGTTTACCACGGTGTTCCCCTACTCCGATTAACATCACATTTTACCCAAAGTCAAGAAAGGGTGAAAAGAACTATCTGACGAAGTTTGAACCCCCCACCCCCACACCCCTACGAGATATAAGGGTAAAACTGCTTTGACCAGCGTTGACCGCCGTTGTCCACGGTGTTCCCCTACTCCGATTTTACCCAAAGTCAGGAAAGGGCGAAAAGAACAATCTGACGAAGTTTCAACCCCCCCCCCCCCCACACCCCTACGAGATATAAGGGTAAAACTGCTTTGACCAGCGTTGACCGCCGTTGATCACCGTGGTCCATCGCCCCGATTAACATCAAATTTTAACCAAAGTCACAAATCAAGACGAACGGTCTGATAAAGTTTCAACCACTCACCCCAGACCCCTACGAGCAGTAAGGATAAAACTGCTTTTTCCAGCATTGACCGCCGTTTACCACGGCATTCTCTTACTCCGATACGCTTCAAATTTTCAGAAAAGACGGGAAAAGAGGAGATGAACAATCTGTAAAATTTCAACCCTCCACCCCCACCCTCCTACGAGCAATACGTGTAAAACTGACCGCATTTGACCCCCGTTGACCACGGTGTTCTCGTACTCCGATTCCGTTCAAATTTTGATCAAAGATGAAAAAGAGCAAAACGAACAATCTGTCGAAATCTCAACCCTACACCTCCATCCCCCTACGAGCAATAAGCGTAAAACTTAAAAAAGTGATGAAGTAGAACATACAAAAAATCTACGTTGTAATTTATGCTGACAAATAATGTACTTGAACTTCGTTACTTTTGCCAATTATCAATATACAAAAACTGCAAAAGAAGTTATAACTTTAAAGGCTGTTTTAAAATGCCGAATATTATTTAGAACGAGCTTTTTGCCATAAAATTGGTCGGTTGTTAAAAATCTCTTTTACTTATAGTGCTGATATTTATGATCAATTCAACAAAATAAAGTACGATATTTTACAAAAATTCGCACATAGGATTGTGCTGCATTACTGAATTTTTTTTTTTTTTTTCAAGTATGTACCTATGTAGTTGTTATGAATGAACCTTTGTAATTGACCTAAAAAAAAGTTAATTGTTACCCCATCAAAATGTAGTTGGCTAACGTTTCAAACATGTACGTACATTGTAAAATTAAAATAAATAATTGAAAGAAAAAAAAATTGAAAATAGGAAAATTTATATTTCTGTATTAGTTACCTAGTCTAGTACGCTTGGGGGCTTCGCGCCTCGCCAATGGGTTCACTCCATCACAGTGACTGGAATCCATTTACACTGAGATCCTTATTTATTTCTACTACCTAACCGAGCAATGGAATACTCATCTATGTAGAGTGAACAAGAGACAATTAAGTTCATTCAGAGTGAGCTCAATTCTCTGCTGTCCATCCTAGGATGACGAATTTATTTTGATTCGATGCCTTCCAGACCCATCAAAAGGCCATTGAAATAATGGGCTCGCTCCTAATCACCTGCTAGGTATTCACCATAACAAGTTGAAATTTTATTTACCTGATAGAGAATCTCTCTGAAACAATGGGAAACAAATGAAATTGAAATGGCAGTCTCCATTCTTATCAGCTGATAAGCAAATCAAGAAGCCCGTAATTGCAGTCGCCTTTTGTTGTTCATCTCCGGAATAATGGAGTCCTGTTAGGTACTGCAATGGAGTGAACCCATTGGCAAGGCGCGAAGCCCCCAATCGTACTAGACAAGGTAACTAATACAGAAATATAAATTTTCCTATTTTCAATTTTTTTTTCTTTCAATTATTTATTTTAATTTTACAATGTACGTACATTTTTGTAAAATATCGTACTTTATTTTGTTGAATTGATTAGAAATATCAGCACAATAAGTAAAAGAGATTTTTAACAACCGACCAATGGCAAAACACTCGTTCTAAATAATATTCGGCATTTTAAAACAGCCTATAAAGTTATAACTTTTTTTGCAGTTTTTGTAAATTGATAATTGGCAAAATTGGCAAAAGTTCAAGTACATTTGTCAGCATAAGTTACAGCATAGATTTTTTTATGTACTACTTCATCACGGGTGTCCCTAAATCGTTGACCAGCTTTGACCAGTGTTGACCGCCGTTGACCACGGTGTTCCCCTACTCCGATTAACATCGAATCACCAACAGGTTAAAGAAAAGTGGTGACAGAAGATCTCCCTGTCTTACCCCAAACCCACTGACAACATGTCCTAACATCTCACCCTTCTGCCTTGACGACCCTCTCTCCTTTGTGGTACAGACAGAAAACATACTCAATTGAACGAGCAGTTGCCCCGAAATCACGGAAGCAATCGGTCAGGGCAAAATGGCTTACAGCTCAGCAACATCCAAGCGACAAGATGAAGCTACCATTTCTTGATATGGTTCAACAAAATGACAGTTTACAGAACTGTGAGATTCTCACTATGCCATTCTCACTGAGCTTGCAAATAGACATTAATGTGTCGTACCCCAGTACGCATGGCCTAACCCTCCTCTGCTTCCATTCGCCGCAAACTCTCAGAAGCATATCTCGGTGACCTTTGCTCTATTTAATTGCTGTGTTGGCCTCCATGCGATGCTTCTGTCTGAGGTGGGTATTGAGGCCAAGTTTGGATCTATCTCACAGCGGGCATCTTCTAGAATTCTTGAGAATTTACTGGGGTAGTGGTGGGGAAAGAGGGATAGGAAGACGAGGATGAAGATGAGAGAGAGGAAGGCTTACGCCCCAACCTGGGGTGCCCTCTCCCTAGGACTGAGCCGGGGCGGGTCTGCAGGGGTTATGAGGCTCTACATATCTTTCATCCACAACTAGGAGAAGGTCCAAATAAAGGACGGGAGACATGTTGGCATATGTCTCACCCTGAATTGCCAGTGGCAAACCAGAGGTTACCCCAGTTGTCCAACAGGGACGTATGACCATGACTTTGGGTAGGAATATGAAGGAGCTCTGAAGAGATGAAAACACCTCCACTTGCCATAGCCGACCAATCCAAACACACACACACCGACCTACATTAATCGTTTTCACGTATTCAGTCTTAGAATGGTCTGGTTTTTATACGGTTATTGTTCTTCACATGCTTGGGTTGTCCCACTACCCCTGAATCAGTTCTAATAGAATCATCATTCACGCACCTTTCAGAGAAATCCGTCGTCACTAGCAAGTCGAGTAACGGGAGCCTGTCCCTGTAAATGGGAGTACTGTTTCGACGGCCTGATGATGATGTCTTTTCATTGAAAGAGCTCGTCCCCAGTACTCGACTTGCTAGTGACGACGGATTCCTCCAAAAGCTACGTAAACGATAATATTTTACTATTACTACAGCGGAAATACCCTCTAGATTTAGTACCGATTGTAATAGAGGTCTACGTTCTTTTGCACCTCTGCAGGTGGCCAAAGAATGCATTCTAAAGGTTTGGTAAAATTGCTATATTTCTCTTGCTAAAGCTACCAGGGAGTTGCTGTTTCGAGTAAATATAGATGTCTCGCTAATCGTTTCATTCCCACAGCCCGAACTCTGATGACTACATTCCCAAAATGTCTTAAAATCTGGAAAATTCGGATTTTCACCCTCAGCTACCCTACGTTATTATTCAAGAATGATATTGCTAGAATTCTTTGTGAATTATTATTGCAATGAAAACTAGGTAGACAATACGGTAGGTTGGTTGAAAATTTTTTGGTTTGTTGATCGGTTGGCTGGTCACCTGCATCATCAACACGCCGTTTGCCCATGACAGTCACGGCCAGTAAACGCTACGCTCAGGTTATTGCAGGGCTCTTAGTGGAAGTAAAGGTCTACAACGGTAGCAAGGTACCTACTACCTGTTCCTTATGGTTCCGAGGTGACCCCCCCCCCCCTCCCTCAAGAGGGGGCGCGTTAATAGGCCCAACGGTTTATACGGTGGCCAAGCATGCAACCGTGGTCAAGAACCGTGATCTGCACAATGCTAATGAAATGAGAGTCCCAAAAGGTAAGTTGATAGTTGTTTGCTGTCAGTTGTATACATATATATGTATATATATATATATATATATATATATATATATATATATATATATATATATATATATATATATATAACATTATATTCCAACAAGCATTATTTTGCAATAATAAATTAGAAAACCTTCTAACAAGGCAACAGACTGCGTTTCTTTAATTCGTGCTTCCTGAGGAACGACGAACACAACGTTTTACACGAGCATCCTGCTACATCACCGTTCGCGTGGCTTGGATGCGTTGGTTTCCCAGATGGCCAAGGAGCCATCCTATTAAAATGTGGAGTCACGTGTAATAAATTCCCAAAGGTAAACGATTTTTGTGGGATAGGATATCAGGAAATTATATTCTTCCCAACAATGATTGCGTGATAAAATCGTGACATGTTGATTTCTTTATAATAATAACCTTTTGTAATCGAAAAAAAAAAAAAAACTTTCTAACACTTTGAATTTAGTAAACAAAAATGCAATGAAATGATTACTTACCTATGAAGGTCAAAAATATTATTCAATACAATATATTTTTTGAAATTTGAACGGACACCAACAATTGTTTAATGCACATCCGTCAAACCACTTGTCCGTTACTCCCCAATATTCTCTTCCTTGGAAATTACAGTGCCTTCTGCTATTGAGGGCAGCAGCAAGATTTTATCTAAATTTAATCCCTTAGATAACCAAGGTGCTCAAGGATAACGTAGTCAACGTGTATTTTCCTAACACTCTAGAATGTAAACAGTTCTAGTGGTCTGGGTTGGCAGGTAAGCACCTCGTAGCAGCTGATAACTCTTAGGTTTTGTTCTAGACACCTATGCGACAATTTTAAACCCTCTTTTTTGGAGGGGGGGGGGGGGGTGCATGGCGGATAACCCATAGCCAATCGATCAATCGATCTACATTTTGTCATTTTAGCGAACTTTCGTGGAAAATGAAGCTATTGCAATGGGTCCAAACATTTTAAAATCAAAATTTTTGAAAAAATGAAATCCGTTTTGAGACATTCTGAAACAAATCCTAGAGTTTAACGCTTTTTCATATAAATAAATAAATAAATAAATAAATAAATAAATAGGTATATATATAATATATATATATATAAATATATATATATATATATATATATATAAGCGCAGTTTTTACGAAGAATAGCTATGTTCTGCGATGAACTGGATTAAAATATTGAACATAGAGGTTTGAAAAAACATTTTTACTGAAGAGTTGTGTGCAAAATATTTAAGGGTATGAATAGAATCATCTACAATCATCTCAATAACTCTCAATTGATTGTAAATGTTGGAAAACTCTTCCTTCTACTGAAATACACTAAGTATTGAATATGAGAAGCAAATGTTTTCTTACGTGGCCATGTTGCAGGAGAAGTAGGAAAAAAAGAAGAAATATGACCATATCTCATACCCTTACATTGTTGATGTCATATATATATGTTATATGTACATATGTACATGTTATAGACCCAGTTCAGTAAAAAAGAGTTTTCTAAGCTCAATATTCAATAGTTGAATAAAGTTCATCACAGAAGCCTCTGTGTAAATGTGTGTATGTAGGCATCTCCCTGACTTTTACCACTGTGCTTCCCATTTGGTGATTGAACACTTCCTATCGAAGTCCTCAAAGTTTGGGATAGGGACTTTGGTACAAATACTGAGCATTGTATCGTCTTTGGCTGCACGCTTAGCGTACGCTATTGCGAAGAGTCTTGAGAGAAACTGGCTCAGCATTTAGCTGTAGGACACCAGAGAGAAGTTGAATGCATCCCAGTTTGTAACATGCACTATACCTACTATGTTTTCAACAACACAACATGATAAATTCGCAAGGACTCACGTTGTGGGTTCATCAAGGAATATCACAGGCGGGTTGGTGATGAGTTCTAACGCCAGAGATAAACGTTTCTTCTGTCCTCCGGACAAACGCCCGGTCAACGTTCCATCTTGGTCGTGTAATGAGAGCATTCCTAAAATTTCCAAGATCTGAAAAATAAATAAATAAGTAAGAAAGAAGTATATAATTTCATCGTCCCGTATAGATAATTAAAATGGCGCAGGATGGAGTTTACGTTTGCGCTTGCGCAAAGACTCACTGGACTGGGTTCATGTTTAGTCGAAACCCCCCTCCTAAAGGTCAGGAATAGGAATCCTAGAACCCCCTTCCTACACCATTCAGGAACAGGGCAGGAATAGGAATGTAATAATTTGCAGCCCCCCCCCCTCCCCCCCCCGGAATTACTTATCTTGAAGAGTATGACCAATAAAATTTGAGGACAATATATATTTATTTTTATTTTAGCGAATTTTCGTAGAAAATTAACCTATTGCAATGGCTCGGAAATTTTTAAAATCAAAATTTTTGAAAAATTCTTCATTGAAATCCTTCATGAGGCATTCTGAAACGAATCCTAGAGTTTAACACTTTTTCATATATATGTGTGTGTGTGTGTGTGTGTGATTCCAGACGATAACTCTCCTTAGGATTGAGCTAAAAATTCCGTTCTTGCTTCGAAAATCAAGCTTTCCAAAGGAAAGGATGAGTTTGTTGGCCAACGATTTTTGAATACATTAAATTAGTCAAATTTTAAAAAATGGCTGAAAAGAATCACTGAAAATTACAAGAAACGTCTTAAAATCGTAGAACTTATAATTTTATCAGAATTTTAGTCAGAAGAAGTTTGTCAACGGTGAACTAGAACATTAAAAAATGTATTCACAAAATTATGGTGAATAAGTGCTATTTTGCTGAATTCAGTAATATTTGCTGAAAAGTCTATAAAAAAACTAAAAAATT
Source organism: Adelphocoris suturalis (assembly GCA_030762985.1). NCBI lineage: Eukaryota > Metazoa > Arthropoda > Insecta > Hemiptera > Miridae > Adelphocoris > Adelphocoris suturalis. The sequence continues at coordinate 62,739,278 of CM061043.1, forward strand.
GCTAAACATCCAAAATCTGTTTTGAATTGTAGAATAAGATTAGGAACAAGTTTATTTGCCATAAAATTTTTGGTTAACAATTTCTTTGCACTCAAAGTTCTCAAATTTCAAAACAAAATAATATAAATACGATAAACTACAAAAATTCGCTCATACGATCATGCTGCATGAATGGAACTTTTTTGTTTAATGGGTTCTTTTATGGGAATAATGAACAAAATATACTAAAAACGCGGCAGGCCGCTCGTACTTTCTCTCTTATGAGAGAAGAGCTATGAGCATTGAAAATGTCTCAGTAATTTCAATGTTTTTTATTGTTTTAAATAAAATAACAATTAGAAAACATAAAATAATTATTGACACACAATTACTGAATTTGCTGTAAGCCAGTCTCGACGATGCCCAATTCTTCCACGAATATGAATTCACAGGTAGGTAATTTTCTGTAATGGTGTGCGTCTACAATTATACTATAACCAAGATTAACTTCTCAACCAAGTGACAACAAAACAAGCGGCATTGTTTACTATATCCATTTATAATATAAATAAATAAACATGAATAGAAGAACAAGTAGGTACGAAAGAAATGCGTGATAAATTGAGAGCTTTCCAACGAGTAGAGAACGATTTTTTTCCGGTGAAAACTAAAGAAGTTTCGTTTCCCCAGCAACGGCTTGGCTGTTCGTGAAAATAAAAAGAAAACAACTCCTAACTTGTTTATTATAGATTGCGTGACGTTTTTTTCTTTGTGTAACAAAATTTCTGGTTGACCCGTCGACTTGGACATTTTCAACTTCAAAAAAAAAAAAAAAATCTAAAATCATTCATATGATCATGCTGCATGAACTAACTAAAACTTTTCCCTTGCCCAGCCAAATATTATATTTTCGTGTAACTGGTGAACTTGGTGGTTTGCTCTTACCTTTTGGTGTTTCTCCTTCCCGCTGGCGCTGCATCCGAGTTTGAGGTGAGTGGCGAGGTTCATTGCTTCATAGACAGTCAATAGCGGCCTGACTACATCCTCTTGCTGAATGTAACACGATACTTTTTTAAACTCCTCCAGCCCGATCGACTCTCGGCTTTCGCCGTTGATCATGATTTTCCCGCTCATCCCTTTCACCCTGTAACAAAATGCAATACTTGTAATATGTTTACTAGATTTTAACGGAGTTTTCAGGGGTAGAGATGACAGAAGCGTGCGCACAAGGGGTACCGGATAAGGAAATAATAATAATCCATTTGCAGCGTTAGTTGAAAGCTGATTGGCACTGGCTGAAAGGCTTTGGCAGTACCTTGCTACCATGAAAAAGGAACTACTCAATACATATCATTCCACGAGGTTCAGGAGGTAGGTCCTTAGATCTTCTCCCACGATAGACACCCATACAACAACTATTCTTTATTAAAAAAGACAATAAGCAACTTTTTGGAGTTCTGACTCATATATTGACTCAATTCCAGAAATTTTCTTCAGGGCAATTCATATAAGTTTTATTTTGTGGTGCTGAAGAACTGGAGTATATATTGAAGTTGAAGTAAGTAAACGTACTTGAATTGCTAGAGTTTAGTTTCAAACTGCTTGTAGAATCTTACCCTGAAGTTTTAATCATTAGGCATCCTCTTAACGCTATAACGGAAATTTCAAAATACTCCGATCCTGCACTAACAGATCATATCATGGAATCCAGGAAGAAATGTCGAACCTCTTAGTCTCAAAGACCCCTATTCCTACAGCTCGAGGTTGATGCAAATTCAAGGACGCCGTCAAATTAGAGTCAGGTTACGAACTTATTTATTTTTTCTATATTTTCTTTCGAGAGCGGTTGTGCGTATCAAAACCGTTATACTGCCCATTTTACTTTCAACAGAATCATGTAAGGAAACCCTCTTCATAAATCCGAGAAAGCCGGCATATAAACTGGCAATGGAAGCTACAATTTTTCATTTCGTGGGAGTAGCAAACGACGGAATCAGAGAAAAGAATTCGCTTTCGCATTTCCGAGCGTGAACGCTTCACCTTACAAAACTGGAATTTTTTATTCCGATCGACCTCTTGGGGTGGAGGCTCAAGTTTCTGGCATCTGCTGAATAGCTTTTCATGTTCTTGACCTTCTGGAGAGCAGCGTAAGTGTAAATTCCTAGAATCATGTTTCCAGTTTATATAGGTACCTATTGAGTTTGTGTGACATGTTCGACCACTCAGCCTCATTAATGAAAGATATTGACGATATATCAACAAAAATGCATGAACAGAAAAAAAAGAAAAATTATATATATATATATATTTAACCCAAGAAAAAATTTTGAGGCGACCTGAAGGTATTGATTCTGACATTGCGATTTACAGCTGACAAGTAGACGGGGACGTGATCTTGCTATGGACAAAGGAACTATTTTTGTAGGTGCAAGGGACTAATAGCGTTATTCAAACGCACAGGTTCTATTTGAATCTTATTTAGAATTCGCTGCGATTTCTTTCACGAACATATCACTCTTCCTTTTGTTCCTGAATCATGGGAGGTTTTGCAGAGTTTCTTTTATCTAGATATAAGTACAATGATACAGATGGAAGACAAATGTGATCTGTACTATAGGTGCGGCGTGCGGTAGAGAGATCAAAATGATCTTTACCATCATCATTTATGTTTAAAGTTCTTCAACAGTGTCATTATGACCGGAAGCGGTCACCAACGCACATTGAACATCTGATTAACACATTACCGTTGTAAGAGAGGCCTGGGATCATCAGTCGATTTCCGAACAGGCTGCAGATGTATTCGCAGAGGAAGCTCTTGTCAATTTTAAACTTAGTAAGAGAAAATTAATGTGGTGTAGGTCAATATGATCCTACAGCGTACGTACTACACGGGTACATTCTATATTCTTTAGCCCAAACAAACACCTAGGTTTCCTATAAATTTCAGTTTTAAGAACTGTTCTCTGGTTTGTTGAGTAAATTGGTCAACAACGGAAACCAAACCGAACCGCACCCCCCTCCCCCTTCACCGCTACAGGAAAAAACATGAAGTTTGAAAATCTAGTGATGCCGGGCAAAGAAGAGTTAAATTTGTTAACATAGTGGAGACAATCAATGAAATCAACCAACAGAAGACGTGATGTTAGTAGTTTAGTCGGCCGTAAGTACTTGTGTCATTGGAATTAGTGATGCGGCCCAGGGAAAAAAATGAATTTATTTCATGTTATTTATTAAGCGACGTTTCATTTTTACATTGCACAGTGGTGATGGACAAGAATGAATATACTAATCAGATGGAGACTTTGTTTTGTAGCACAACTACCTACTAACCTCTTGCTAGAGATATCACCAGTTCTCAGTCTAGTAAATTTAACGGTTTTTTGGCAAGATGGAAAGACCGTGGCCTTATTGATAAGTCCACATATTTCCGTTTAATTTGACACAATGCACTATGTCCAAAAGCATATGGCTTACTAAAAATTGATAAACTGGGACCTAATTCTAGTGGTCCGGTTCCTATGAGACCTATAATTGCCAACATCCAATCTCCAGCAGAGAATCTAAGTAAATTTCTTGTACCGCTTGTTAAGCATGTTAGTGCAGATAACCCTTATGATGTCAAGAACTCCTTTGATTTCGTTGACCGTTCCCCGGTCCCAAAATCCCGATCGGTTGGGTATCTATCAGTCTTGATGTCACAATTCTTTTCACTAATGTCCCTATTGATAGGGCCTTGGAGATTATTGACAGGAAGTGGAATTTGATTGAAGAACACACTATTATACCGGAAGTTGATTTTCTTGAGGATTTGGAGCTATGTTGTCGTTCAGGGTATTTTCAGTTTAATGGGATGTTTTATGATCAATTGGAAGGTCTCAGTATGGTTTTGAGCTTGGGTCCTGATATTTCTGGTGTTGTCATGAATGATCTGTTGGATTCATGCCTTCCTCAATTACAGGATTGTGTATCTAACGTATCTAAATATGTAGATGATTTACATTTATCTGTTACCCCAAATCATTTACCGAGAATTCTCTCAACATTCAATTCTTATGTTGCAGTTGACTGTTGAGATGGAGGCTGATGATGGAGGTGCCCTTTTCTTGACACAGTTGTTTATTGAGATGAAGATAATGGCTTTTATCATAGGTGGTATGCTAAACCTTCATCTAGTGGTAGGTTGTTGAATTTTCATTCTCAGCACCCCAGATCACAAAAAATTAACCTTGTCAAGAATATGTTCGAGAGGATTCTGAAATTAGGGGACCCCCGTTTCCATGCCACGGATCTTGCCAAGGTAAAAGAATTACTTAAAACTACTCTTATCCTCAACGCTTTTATGATCGTTGCCTCAGGGATTTTATTTTTATTTAAAAATAAAATGTTTCCATCTTTTGGTCTGATTCCAGTAGGTAAGCCTCCCTCTAATGCAACGTCTCGGTTTTTTAGCCTGACATATATCCCAGGATTATCAGAGGGCCTTTCATAAACCCTTCAAAAGTGTTCCCTTAATTTCAAATTTGGTTCCAAACCGAACTATAGCCTTGGCAGCATTTTTTCAAATTGAAAGACCCAGTACCTCTATCCTCTTCCTCTAATATTGTTTATGATGTCCCTTGTAACGCACCAGGTTGTAATAAAAGATACATCGGCCAAACCAAACAATTTTTTTCTAAACGTGCTACTGGCCATAAGGGAGATGTAGCCACAGATTCTGCTCACAAATCTGGATTGGCACGCCATTCAGTTGTCACAGGACACATGTTCTTCTTTGATAAATTTATGTAAAATTAAAGCTAGAGAAAGTTTCAAGCCCCGTAGATTGATTGCAGAATCGGTTTTCTGTGTCTCTGTGTCTTACACCAACATATATTACGGACAACACCCATTAATAGTTAGGTTTTTATATCAGGCGATAACAGTTGAAAATTTCTCCCTACTTTTTTCTTTCCTACTTGCTTCTTTCTCTCCTTTCTTTGTGCTCTCTTTACTCCATGCTATCTTTATTCCATGCTCTGTTTTCACCTCCTTGCTCTTCTTACTCTGCACTCTCTTTTCTCCATTTTTGTTTACGCCATCAGCTTATCATTTCTCTCTTTGCCGCACTCAATTTCTATCATTTTTTAAGTTACTTACTTGATTACTATATTTTTTCTTGTCAGGAATAATTTTTTACAGTGAAGTTGCATAAATTGCTATTTCGTTTTTTGTTGTTGGCAGCTATGGTTTACTTTTCAGTTTGTTGACTAATGGATGGATGATATGTTTTTCAATCTATATTTCTCTATATTTCCTTTTCGTTTTCTTCCTTTCCATTCTGTATATTTTTTCTGATGACATTTATTTTAACCTTTCTTGATATTTTAAAGAACATGAGTCATTGACTTATTTGACTGGGTGAGTACTTACTTCCCAGCAAGTTCACTGTTTTATACCAAACTTTTTGTTGTTGTTTTTACTTTGTTAGTTTCTGATAAATGTTTTATACCTTATTGTTGTTATCCATTAATAATATTTTAACATTTTATCTATATTTTTACTGTTTACTTATGCTGTTTTAACACTTTTTTATAGCTTGTTTGGTTTGTTTTTTCCTTACCACTGTTATTGTTACATATTTGACAAGTCCGTTCTATTCGGACGATATTATTTTTCCTGGACACACCAGTAAGTTTTTGGTTTAAATTAGTTTTTATCTATTATTTTTTGTTTTCTTCTGTTTAATATAACAATTTCTGTTTGTCCGTGTAGAATCCTGAAGATGTCCTCAGTAAGAGGACGAAACGTCGCTTAATAAACAACATGAAATAAATTCATTTTTTTCCTGGGATGCATCCCGACTAATTCCAACGACACAACAGAAGACTAGGAGTTAAAATTTCTAGATATAACAAGGTACGGATACCCAGTTAGAGGCCAGCTGGACATATTGCTCTATAGATATCCTGGCTGGAATCCCAAAAATTCACAAGCTCCAAAAGATAGTTTGACAACCTTCGAGATGTCGCAGATCAGCGTTAGAAGCCTCGTCAAAGGACAAAGGATTCTTCTTTCTCAAAACAGCCTGCTGGTCCAGATCCTACAAGCGTTGTTCTTTCAGGACCATTTCGCTCTCCTAGTTTCCGTAGAGATCAGTTTCTAACAAGGCATTGACTAATGTTGAAGAGATTTTTCTACCGATGAGAATCGCCCATTTGCTCATCGAATAGTCAAGCATCTGTGCACCTTGTATCTATTGGGTAGAAACGCCGAACACTTTGAATTTTGGTTGAAGTCAGGTGGTAGGTAATGACGAGACTTTTACTACACGACATCGCGTAGAAGTCTACCATGTAGGTAGGTACAGTGTGTGTGGTATGGAAGACAGCTACATCAAATTCAATCAGCTCAAATCCAATGTATGTTTTAACGAGATTTAGATGACTTTAAAACAAACTAAATTTGTAATATTCAGTAATCAAGTCAAGGAGAGCTGCACTCTGTCGATCAGCTGCCGAATATCCCTTGAGGAAAACCGATCCGTTTTCATTAATCACCTTGAAAACAACAAAGAACCCGAAAAAGGAAACCATCAAGAGACAAAGGTTGAGCGACAATCACGTGTCATCAAGAAGATCATTATGCGCCTGAACTAGACAATCGTGCAAGTCAAACAATAACTTACTTCCCAACCTAAGGGGAAAATGACGCACCTTGGCAAGAGACTGATGATCTTGAAATCTCAACATAGGTAATTGTCACCCGGAAACAGGCGCATGTCTTGGTTGCAATATTATCACACGGAACTCTTTATTTGTACCGTACCTTATTGATCTCCTTAAATTTTGAAGATAACTCACCTTGTAAAACATATTGCCGCCTGATATACCCTATTCATTGACTTACAGATTGGTTATTGCTTGTTTATTTATTTTGTTTCGTTACGGATGGGAACTTTTATAAATTCCCAACTTTAATAGCCATTTTTTTTTCTCACATTTCCACCACATACACTTTTTGACGTCATAGTCCGTCTGGTGTCGATTTTCAAAACATGAATCGAATCGACAAGAAGATAAAAAAACGCGGTGGTTGCCCATTGCGATCTTTAAGACATAGCATGGACTTCAAAAATTTCAAAATTGTAGGAAGAGAATCTAATTTGCAAAAAAGAATGTTTATAGAAATGGTGTAGGTACGAAATTAAAATTCAATTAACTTCCGAAAAGACACTCAAAACGAGCAAAATTTACTCTAATTTGATTGAAGGACTCTAAATTTATTATTACCGTCACTACCGAACTACGGCAGGTAAAACGTACGGAAAAACATTGTTATTTCATAAACTTGTAAAATTTTAAATTTTATTTTCTTAAACCGAATTTCTGAATTCGAGTTTTTATCACAAAAAATAAAACGGTAAATATTTAAACAAATTTTGAATTTTATATTTAGAATGTCTCCCTGAAAAAGCCCCAGTTCCTGGGGAGAAACGTTGGAGTTAATAAGAAACTAAGGACAGAATTTAAGGAGAGAAAGGCCTTGTTTTGTAAAGTTAAAGAGAAAACTATCCGCACCCATAGGTGTATGCCTGTGCTTGTGTGTGACGAATTTTGTCGACGCTACTCATGCCACAATTATACCATTATACCATGGCACAACTCATACCACTCAGGCTACAATGGTCAACCGATTTTCGTGATTCTTATTTTATTCGATTCCAATTTTAGTCTAGATGTGCAAATGAACTTAGGATTTCGATTTTACTTTCGAGATGGTGGGAGGGGGTAGAGGGGATAAACATTGACAGATTTTTGTGATTCTTATTTTGTTCCATTACGAATTTGATATAGTTTTGAAACGTACGCCAGGAACTTTAGATTTCATCGTGGGAGAGTATTAATGGAGGGGATACTACCGATAAATCACGACGTTTTTACTTTTCTCGTTCGATTTCCATGGTTCTTTTTCTGTTCCACTATGAGTTTGGTCTAGTTTTGGAAAATATGGCAGTTGTTTCAAATTTCATGATGGAAATTTACCGTCGGTAGAGGGGGTAACTGGGGGGATGGGTGATTCCGAGAAATCATGCCCTTCTTCTCTTATTTTAATTATCACTAAAATTATGTATATAATCTATTCATAGAGGACGTCCCTATAATGAATGCGCATGACTTAGGTACCGATATGTTTGCCTCTAGCCCCTTTTTTGCCACTTGAGTGCATAAATAAAGAAATCTTGTTTTTATGGGCACTTTTGCTGTTCCGTCGTTTACTAAATCCACTCTAACGTTTTAAAATTCCTATACCCTATCTTTTTGAAAAGATCAAATGCCTAGTGTGCATTCAAGACGATTGAGATTTGGCAAACATTGAAACAGTTTTGGCCCCTAAAATCTAGATTTCTGTAGGACACATACGCAAGAAAAAAGGAGATTGCGCAAGAATATGCAAATTAAACGTTTTCAGATTTGAAAATTTGAGATTCTCATGAAAACTTGAGAAATCAAATCTTTTGAGCATCGATTGGAAAAATCGGTCCCTGTCCGCTTAGAAGCCTGAAAAACCTAGTGCGTCTGGAAAAATGGTTTGTTCATTTTTTCATTTTTTGGTTCATGACGTTAATTTTTGATTGTTGATTACCTATGATTTTCGTTGAGTTCGTAGTGCTTTTTGAAACAACTTATTCTAATACATAATTTAAAAGTTATTTCTTCATCTATTAATATTAGTTTCACCTGTTAATTTTTTTTAACTGCTTTTGGTTTATCATTTTCAATAATGATCCTTTGTAATCAACCGAAAAAAAAACTTGTTAACCCAATAAAATTTGTTGGTTTACTTTTCAAGATGCGTAGGTACAATCCAAAAATTGAAAATAAAAACATTGTTAGTCTCCGAAACTACTTACTGGACCAAACTCTATGAAACTTGGGTTAAGAATCACTTTCGGAGACTAGTTTTAGAATTAAATCTCATTTTTACTAAATTTCCGTCATCCTCCAATTTGATTTGCAAAAATTCTAAGTTGAAATGGAAAATGCTGCAAATTATTACTCGAAGGTTTATCATTTCTGATTAGGTCGATAGCCCTTCTACGCCCCCGTAAATTGACCCCGTAAATACATTACATTCAAAACTTGCCACGTGGTACCTCTCCCCTCCCCCCCCTCCCCCCCCTCCCCAAAAAAACGGGTTTATACATTTACGGTTTCAGGACACCATAATTTCGCGCTTTACAGTAAATGTCGAAAAATTGAAGAAAAATATCTAGAAAAAAACGGTTGATCGAAAAGAAGAGAAATTAGCCCCAGACGCCATACAGTAGCCCCAGACGCCATACAGTAGATCAGAGCCCCTCGAAACTTTGTAAATATATTCTAGTTGTCCCAAAGAAGCTCCATTTCAGGTTTCATCACAACTAGTCAATGGAGAAACCAATTAGGGTCAGAGGTTCCTAAGCGGATCAGTGCGCCTACGGGCACTGAAATTCTATTCTAGATATCCCAATTCCAATTTCAGCTCCGACAGGTTGACTAAAATGGAAATGCTTCACGGTTCCCTGCAAAAATGTTTCACGAAAGTAGTGGAAAAATACTCACTGCCTAAACCGCTCCGAAAATAAAAGCATTCATTTGGTTGGGATCCTCTCTGGGACTTCATGAGACGATCGAAATGATGGCCTCTTTCCTGATCAGCTGACTGAGCTAAATCCTCTGCTGTTCAACTTAGGAAGTGGACATTTGATTAAGAGGCTATCTGGGACATTAAGAGGTGAATGATATAATGGGGATTTGGGGAATGATATAAATCACCTGAGTTAGTTAGATTCACTCGTTTTCACCCTAGGAATGTAAAATTTCATAGGGAGCCTCTCTTGAACATTAACAGACGAATGAATGACGGGTTCCATCCTGATCAGCTGAGAAAGCTAAATTCTCTCCTGTTCACCCTGGAATGTTGAAATTTACTAGGGAGTCTCTATCATCAACATCAGAAATGAAAATGTGTTCCACAGCATCTTAAATACGAACTAAATTCCTTGATCACGCATTAACAAAAATATTTACTACAATAACCACGTCTTTCATCACATAGGTAATTTCCATAATATTAATTTCAACATATGTTTTTTGTTTTCCTTGGTACTTATAGGTATCTAAATCCGCATTTTGATATTTCGGTGGTTGGTTTTCCCAATGCGAATTCTAGAGTGGATAAAAAGTTGTTCAAATTATGGATAATTCCTTTTCTAATCCACTGACGTACAATTGATGTACAATGTATGCAACCCTTCTACTTGATGGGAAGATGACCTAGTCATACATCGTTTTGTTCCTCAACTTCACTAAATAGCGTAAAATTAAGGGGTTTCCGTGCTGTAATTAGTGAACCCGTTTGCGAGGCACGAAGCGTCGAGTTCCGGTAATAAATATACTATAAACGGGTTTAATAATTACAGACCAGTGATCTGCGTAGAAGGCCTATCTAATACAGAAATAATTAACATTTGCGTAATAATTTGCAGCGTTTTTAATAATTTTTGTGTTTGTATCCAGGAATGTATTGAGCTGTTGTAAATCGAATCCATACTGTGAAAGGTGCGACATCTCGCACCAGTTCATCTCGCAGTTGTTCAATCTATTAAAATTCCAAGATAGAAGAACAAGAAAATGATGATGACGGTTAAGTGCACATGCAAATTACAAGGCCGCGAATTCCCGAACTCTCCCTAGATCTAACACGTGACCCGTTTTACCAACTTCACGTGTCTACTGTATCTACTCCACCTTGTATTTGTACTGTTTCAACTTATTGGACCTATTTAAACCATTTGGTTGCCACTCCATTGTCATGGCCACGCTCAATCACGTGTTGTTTTAGCCTCCTATCCATTGCCAAATTGTTTCAGCCATCCTTTCAGAATATTAGCGTCATTCTAAATATTTCGTTAATTGTTTCATAACAAAAATCTCCTATTCCATTATTCCTTGTTACCATTACTTACTTATTATGCGAAATTCAGTAACAAAGAAAATACATTACAACGTGAGACCGGTTAAATTGTAATACCCGTATATTTCGATCGAATAATAATAGGTAATAACTTCATTGTTCCCCGCTTAGGTACATTGCATTGTGCTGTTGCGTTGGAAATCGAGGAAACCTTTGTACGCGCAGATTGTTTGTCGCTCTCACACTGAATTTACCAGAAATAGACGAGATAACAAGCAGGTCACCGAGCCTCTCTTAGAAGTCTAGATTTTTCTGTTAACAATGCAAGACGTTTTCTTCTATTATAGTATTATTGAATTACTGTATTTATCCGTAAATATGTTGTTGAACAATACATTACTTCCTTATCAATGTGTATTAAACACAATACACAAGAACCCCTATCGGCGAATAGTTTTTCTGAGAATGTAAACAATATTTCTAGTGTTTCTAGTTAGCGTTTCTACCACCGCGCATACAATTGAAGTTCGGCTAACATTAGAAATACAATGTCTAAGAAAAAGTCGTCCATTCGCCTGAACACCACAAAATTAAATCACAAAAATCGTTTCAAAATCGAGGAACGGGTGGATGATTCTTTCCTGAAGTGCTAAGGTGCCGACATTTGAAATTAAACTTCGGTAAAACACCTAGAATACAATTGCAAGGTACAGGGGGAAAAATAAGCCTTATCCATGTACCTACCGTTGTACATCATCCATCATCATCCATGCATGTAATGTAAATCCCCAACATCATTTTACTGATTTCCTTAGGGTGAAAATTGAACAAGAGAATTAGATAAATTAAGTAAGAGAATTCGTCCAGATTTTGATGAAACATTCTGGGATTGGAGAGCTGTATTCAAACCAAAACAATATGGGTAAACCAGTAAACTGCGAAAAAGGGAATTTTCAACATTGAACTAATAAATCGTGAAGTATATGCGTTTCAACTTTTTTAAAGTGTTTTTTTCCCCTTGGTTGACCACAAGAGTTTATTATTGAAAACAATGAACCAAAGCCCTTGTAACCTGCTTCAGACTTCACCTCACTTCTCAAAACCGTTGAAGAAGGCTGAGGAACGAAATCTTGAAACTATCTTTTGGCCTCCCATTGATTTGAATGAAAACTAAATGTTTGTTCTTCCATTTTTCCTCTAATATCGAATCAAATCAAAAAACGGATAGCGCCATATGAATCAGCGTTGAAAAACAATGGAAATTCATGTAAGACGCTTGGGGTTTACCAAAATCCATGTTTTGCGCAATTTCGTTAGTTAGGCAACTTTGCCCGCTCGCGGAGCGAGTGAGGGGTCATAAATTCATGAAATTTGACGTAGAATCCGAATCTGCAATAAAAAAGGGGGTTCCCAATTGAAAAAAGAAGTTAGTGTCAATTGTGCACAACTGCGCGCAAGTTTTCGGCGCGAAAATATTTTTCCTGAGTTCTTCACACAAAAAAAATAAAGAATCGCGTTGGGCATATTTTTTAACGCGATTACTAGTAGGTAAATAAGGAAGTGCGGGAGGGTGGACCGTAACTTCTGAAGCACCCTGAATATATATTTTATATATATATATATATATATATATATATATATATATATATATATATATATATAAACTGTTTTTCTTGTCCAGTCAATTCACTGGAAAATATTCAATTTTATTAATACTGGTCTGATTGGTGCCTTTTTTCTTTAAAGAACAGGAGTTCAAAATTTGCATAAAACAAAACTATAAATTATATATAAAATTATTTATAAAAAATTACAATATAATTAACATTTTTTGGAGTAACTGCAGGCGTGAAATCACTTCCCTTTGCGTGGTCGTATATTTCCGTTTCAGTTCAGTACCAAAGGCTCCTTCACCTTCAGGAGATGAATGTTCTTCATCTTCGATGATTTGCATTTTTCAGCCTCATCACTATTTCTCAGAAGTCTATCAAGATTTCCTCCTTCCGGAATCCGTGCTCCTACTTTTGCTGAACTCTTGGAACAGTTCATTTACCTGTAGTTCATTCTCAAACTGTATTTAGATGATATTTTCCTTTTCATTTTCTGCGAAATCAACATTCCTCGTCATTTGACTTCATCCCTGATTTAGTAATGAAAATAGTCATTGTTTGTTACTGATGATGACCTAACCCTCGATGATCTAACCTTGTACTGGTCTCTTTATTTTTGTGTAATTAGACAACATTCTACTTCAACTTCCGTTTCACCCAACTTTTCGTGGAAAAGGTATTACAGCCAACGGCACGGCGGCACTTGGGGGTGGGAATGCGTTTCAGAGGTTGTAGAACATGATTACAATGGGTATTCATTTGCAGATATCTTTATTCATATTTTCATTGACAAAATTTTTTGTTCACTACTCCTCCGAAACTGCTGGTCCGATTTGGACCAAATCTTGATATGGTGTATTACCATGTCGGAACTTGTGCCTCGCTGACTTGGGTTATGATCAGCTGACGTCGAAATTTGATAGAGAGCGGAGGGACGAATGAAATTACGTACCTATATCATCAATCATTATGATGCGAGATAATCAACAACAAATTATTCATCTGTGCTAGGTACGGAAATTTTCCGTTATCTAAACAATCTTACCCTATTTAAAATGTAGAATGTATTTACTGTGGGACGTCGAAATTTGATAGGGAGCCTCAATAGGACATCAAGGGACGAATGAAATTACCGGCTTCACCTAGAGCTCCATCTGATCAATTCGAAAAATTAGTTCTGCTTACACTAACTGCTTGAGTGTTTTTTTAATATTTTTTATATAGCATCAACAACAAATTATTCATCTGCCCATTCGACACCAAACCCATAGGTACGGGAATTTTCCGTTAAATATCGAAAAATAAACCATAAATTACCCTCCGTGGACCCATACTCGTAAAATGTAGAATGTATTTAGTCTTAGTCCGTCCTCGCGAAAAAATCAATTGCTAAAAACCTCTCGAAATCGTGGATACGGATATATTAATGCAAGACAACAAATGGAGAGAACAAATCAACAATCATCACTATCCAAAAAACATGGTTACAAGCTGCAGCCTGTAAGATTAGTAGAAGATCATGGTCGAAAGACATCAAGCAAATGTTCCTTCGGATGAGATCCCCATTGTAATTCTATACCCTAGAGATTTATACCATAGAAACGCAGCTATTGAGCTGAGATCCAGAAGTCGCTACAGCAGGATATCTATAGTTTTGCAGTTTTTCTATATTTGCAGTTTTTTTTTTTTTTTTTGTCTTACCAAACTTCCCGCAGAAATTTTTCTAATCAATTTTTCTGGGCATGGCGGCACTTGGGTATGGGGATACATTTCCTTTGCGTGTCTAAGGGTCTCCTGTTTAATGCAGTGCTTTCATACTACATGGTTTGTTGAGTCGATAACTTTCAACATCTCGTTGGTTTATTAGAAGCTAAAAAAAACCTTCCTCCCTCCTTCGGTGATCTTAATTAATTCTTCGGAAGCTCATGTGCCACAAACAATTGGATGAAGTTTTCCTTATTCATTCTGATTATTTCTCTTGACGCACAATTTCCTAGCGACCTCTCGTGACCTCGCGGCTCCTAGCGTTCTGCAGTGTCAAGCGGCCTTCAGGACTCCGGAGGCAGCTTTACCAGGTAAATACTTAACAGATCAAGCGGGTGTTCCCGACCTCCGACACACAAGCGAGACGAAGTGGAGACCAAGGTCGGACTCGTACGGCAGGGACAGTGAATCAGCTCTTATCTCTAAATCTCAATAATTTAGTTTTCATCTCCCCTGTACCTACACGAAAACCTGTTGAATATTTATGTAATAGATGAAAAGATAATATAATAATGGAAAACCATATCTATATAAAAAAAAAAGTGCCAGTCATGCAGCATTATTGCCAGCAAAATTCGTTGACCATTCGTTCGAAAACTCTCGATTTATCCAACCATATTATGTTAACTACTGCGAAGTGCGTGGCCAACAAGCTGAGTTATGAGCATGGTTATTAGAATAATTGTGTACACAGAGATTATCATTCTCAATAATTGATATTGTGAACATGATTGCAACCGCTTGTTGATTTCTGATGATTTCATTGAACTGGTATTTCGATGATTTGATTCATAGCAGCTGATCCAAATATTGCGACAACTGTTTGATTTGTAAAGCGGTGGTTAAATCATTTTAATAGGTAATTTCTATACTTTACACTCTAAGAAGCTGTAATTTCGTATGTAGCCTCTTTAGGACATTTACTTGATGATGCCTAGGGTCCGGATCAGATGAGTGGCTCTTAAAGCTAATTTCTATGCTTTACACTCTAGGAAGCTGTAATTTCGTATGTGGCCTCCTTAGGACATTTACTTGACGATGCCCAGGGTCCAGATCTGCTGAGTGTCTCTTAGAGCTTGCATACGAGTCTGCAACATATACGAGTCTGCAACTAAAGACATAAAATGTCCCCACGTGTTGCAGACTTGTATGCAAGTGTTTCTGATGATTATCGAGTGCAACATTTTAAAATAAAATAGAAATACAAATTTTTTTTTGTTTATCCTAATATCATAAAATTACAAATGAGTCAGCTCTGCAACTTATTGGACTTTCGATGCTAGCACAATGTTCTACAACGAAACGTGGTAGGGTACAGTTGCTCGCTGGAAAACTTATAGACCGATGGGCCTGTTAACGCGTTCCCCGTTTGAGGCCGAGGAACTCCACCTTGAAGAGAGACCTGCACCCCAACAAGGCTCTGTCTTTCTAGCCGCCACAACCCTGGGTAGGGACAGGGGGGAACTACAAGGGGGGTGAAAACTATTACCCCCGCGAATCCAGCCTCAACTGGGTGGAGGGCTAGACCAGCTTCCCAGCCCAGCGAGGACGCTGGAAGAGCTGAAAGCCTGTGGGCACCACCCGCCCGCGGTACCAGTATGGGCACAGCCTTTAAAGGCCAAGATTGGACACTGGCCCGGCGACAGAGAAGAGGACTCTACACCTACCGCTTAACCCCACCCCGTCCTGCATGTTATGCAGCAGAAGCAGGGAGGCCGCTGTGGCCCCTGGGCCTGGGTCCGCACGTATGCCACACTTGTAGTGTCCGGAGACACCCCCAGTCAGAGTTGGAAGGTAATGATTACTTTGAGTAATGATTACATTTTCAATTACTTCTTAGTCCAGCAGTGAGGTACTTTTGCCTGGACATAATTGGAAAGTTAATGAAATTTTGGGGTGTTGTTTTGGGATGCCTAGGGAAGCTAAATCTGAGTTTTCTGACAAAAAAAGCTATGCCATGTAGAGGTCTTTTTTATTACATTTTCGGAAAGAGCATTAAATTTCCTTCAAATTTCACTAGTCACATGTTTTTTTTAACCGAATAGCTGCTATGTTACAGCCCTTCCAAAGTACATCAAATTTCTCAAAATGTACAATTTTACGGAAAAATGCATGTTTTAGCCTCATAACATTCATTTGTACGAACTATGACTCACATGTATGTATGTTATACATACTATATGAACCCCCCCTCCCCCCCTCTTCCGCCAATGTACTCTTCATTCCCATCATAGTGAGTGTAGTGGATTTATATATGTTTGACTAGGGGTAGGTACCGATAGAGGAATGCCTTTAGACAAATCCTGAGTCGGGAGAATTTCATGAGTCTGGTGATTCGGGTTTGTTCCTTGATGAGGAACTTGTTGAAGGTGCTGAAAAGTACCTTCAGATTGGTGTTTATCCCTGTTTCCAAAGGGGTGATATTTGTCGGACTCATAGGCACATGTCTCGCCATGTAGAGTGGCGATGTGCCACTCTTTTTGAATATCTCTTGCGTGGGAGAGATATGTTTCATCCGTCGAGGGACTTCTTTGTGTCCACTGGCAGTGGAAGTCTGTGGGTCTTGAAGAGTACCTTTTTGTTCATTAAAAGTGGAAGACTGGAAGTTCTGAAAAGAACTGTTGTCTTGTGAGTACCCGGTCGCAAAGGACGGGTATGTTTCCTCGAGCTGGTAAGCCATGCGAGGAGCCCCAGTTGTAGGGGTCTGAAACTCGTGAACTACGTCTATTCCGTTGTTGAAAGGCCGGAATACGTGAGTTTCTGATTGTGTTGGAACCCTCTGTGTTTCAAGAGGGGTTGTCCGGGCGTAATTCGCAGGGAGATCGGCGTGTGAAACGCCGGTGATTGTCGCGGAGGGGAAGCCTGAGCTCCCCGGGCCCGCGTAGGCAGCGCCACTATTTATTTAAGTACATCAATGTACAGTTTTACGTACATGAATATAATAAGGTATATATAAATCAGTCCTCTGTCGGTCTTTGTCTTTTTGGCAGAGCTGGCTCGTCATCCTCACTGCTGTCTGTAACATCTGCTTCTTCGAATGGAGTGAACGTGGTAGGCTGATCGTAGTTCAGTTCTTCGTCAGTGTCGTAGTCTGTGTCCTCTTCATTGAAGTCGGGCTGTGGGGAGTTTTCACACGTAGTCCTACAACAATTTTTGCACACAGCTGAACAAATGAGTCCTGCTTTTTTGCAAATGGAGCTTCCTGTAGTGCACCCACTAGCCCACTTGCACCTGATGATGTCAGGAGATGGTCTGGAGCAGCTTTTAATGTTGTTCTTTTGGGATTCACGCCTGAAAATGAAAAGATTGATATGACATTTCTGTTAACGTCACAAGCGTGGATTATACTAAGAGCAGTAATATCAAATAAAGGTGTGGTACCGTGAACAATGAACGTGAGCACTAGTAACACCAACCTCGTTTGGTTAAGCTCCAGCCCTAGGCAGATGGTATTTTTAAGTGTTTTCCTGCACATCCAAGCCATGTTTGAACTTGTAGGTATGCCCTGTAGGAGTGGTACTTCGCAGAATCTTGAGTGGGTGGCAGTCTGGCTAATTGAAACGTTGGTTTAACCACTACAGTTTGGAATGAGCGGTACCGCAAGCCATCCAAATCATCAACCTCCACATTCCCTCCATACATCTTCCCCAAGAACTGCTCTCCAGCATCAGAGATTTGGTTTGGCGTTGCTTCTGGGTCCTTAAAAATGCTGACTATGTCTGACAGCCAAGGATTTTTTACAAGCACTTGCACGGCTTTCTTCTTCCCAATTCCAAAGGGAGCTGATGTTGAGCCCCTCCCACTAATTGCGTGCAGTAAGAGAATGTGATTAAAAATACCATCTGCCTGGGTAACACCAAACGAGGTTGGTATTACTAGTGCTCACGTTCATTGTTCACGGTACCACACCTTTATTAGATATTACTGCTCATGTATAATTCACGCTTGTGTCGTTAACAGAAATATCATATCAATCTTTTCATTTTCATTTGTGAATCCCAAAACAACAACATTAAAAGCTGCTCCAGACTATCTC
The DNA here is from genome assembly GCA_030762985.1 of Adelphocoris suturalis. Taxonomy (NCBI): domain Eukaryota; kingdom Metazoa; phylum Arthropoda; class Insecta; order Hemiptera; family Miridae; genus Adelphocoris; species Adelphocoris suturalis. The sequence continues at coordinate 62,757,602 of CM061043.1, forward strand.
CTTTACATCATCAGGTGCAGGTGAGCTGGTGGGTGCACTACAGGAGGCTGCATTTGCAAAAAAGCAGGACTCCTCTGTTCAGCTGAGTGCTAAAACTGTTGTAGGACTATGTTTGAAAACTCCCCACAGCCCGACTTCAATGAAGAGGACACAGACTACGACACTGACGAAGAAGTGAACTACAATCAGCCCACCACATTCACCCCATTCGAAGAAGCAGATGTCACAGACGGCAGTGAGGATGACGAGCCAGCTCTGCCAAAAAGACAAAGAACGACAGAGGACTGATTTATGTAGGTATACGGTATTATATTCATGTATGTAATAACTGTACATTCATGTCCTTACAGTAAAAAAAAAATTGTTTTGGACTATTGGAATATTATACAGCACACCTCACTGTGGTGAAATCACCCCCAAATAATATATTACAAAAGATGTCGGATTGCCTTATAACAAACGCCTTTGAAACCCCGAGTCAAGGGTGAACGAGGCAAGCGCGCCCTAGTGAGGCGGAGCGGAAAAAGCCGCTTCACCCCCGGGACACACCGAGGGCGCCCAACAGATTACACTGGGCGAGCCAATCCCGAGCCACCCCCGACTCCGTGAGGGATATAAATACAGCATCCCATGGCCCAGTAGCTCATACCGATCACAGCAAGCAATCTACAACCTTCTCCTCTCTAAGAAGACCTTCTCCTGCAAACCAGAAGCGATACAACTCCCCTGGCTGAACCGGAAGATGAATTTATAAGCTGACTGCGATTCAACTCCACCGGCTTGTAGAGAAGAGAAACTCCCGCCTACTTCCAGACGTCCGAATAGGTCGAGCTAGACACTTCGTCTACCTCCCTATTCAGCCCCCGTATCAGGCCGGGGCCCGAGACGGTAACCCGACGAGGCGACACCGTCTTGGAGCAGTAAGCCTTGCCCCCGGGTTCGGAGATTTACCTTCGAACCGCCCGCTGGGACAAGCCGTACGACCTCAAGCAGGGCCCACAAACAGCCCGGCCGTTACACATTTCGGCGGACCCGCATTATTGATAGGGCTTCACTCATTCGTTAAGCGTTGGACCACGGGCGGACACGTTTCACGTGAGATGACATCTCCGAAGTGGTCGTCCCGACTTTAGTTCTTTTCAGAGCTAAAAGACTTCCCCGAGAATGGAGCGGACGCCTAGCTTCTGCCTTCTCGGGGATACACACGAAGGCAATGCGGCCGAAACCGAGGTTTCAACGCCCGACCGCCCTTCCGCGCCTCGTGAGAATCTCGCGAGTGTTTCTTCAACCCTTAACCGGCCCAAACCCTCAAAGGGCGTGGGCTTAGTGCTAACGTCACCCCTTAGTGGAGATATTCAAAAAGAACGGCACATCGCCGCTCTACATGGCGAGACATGTGCCTATGAGTCCGACAAATATCACCCCTTTGGAAACAGGGATAAACACCAATCTGAAGGTACTTTTCAGCACCTTCAACAAGTTTCTCATCAAGGAACAAACCCAAATCACCAGACTCATGAAATTCTCCCGACTCAGGATTTGTCTAAAGGCATTCCTCTAGGGGTACCTACCCCTAGTCAAACATATATAAATCCACTATACTCACTATGATGGGAATGAAGAGTACATTGGCGGAACAGGGAGGGGGGGGGGGAAGGGGGGGGTTCATATAGTATGTATAACATACATACATGTGAGTCATAGTTCGTACAAATGAATGTTATGAGGCTAAAACATGCATTTTTCCGTAAAATTGTACATTTTGAGAAATTTGATGTACTTTGGAAGGGCTGTAACATAGCAGCTATTCGGTTAAAAAAAACATGTGACTAGTGAAATTTGAAGGAAATTTAATGCTCTTTCCGAAAATGTAATAAAAAATACCTCTACATGGCATAGTTTTCGAGTTATAGTCGGAAAACCGAAAAAAGTCCGAAAAAATCGTGGTTTTTTGGCCACCCACAATCGAGCACAGGCTTTTTTTGTCAGAAAACTCGGATTTAGCTTCCCTAGGCATCCCAAAACAACTCCCCAAAATTTCATTAACTTTCCAATTTTGTCCAGCAACCCACAGATTTTATGACCTCACTGCTGGACTATCTCTTAAATTCAATGAACTTAGTTCAGTGAGTATGATTAGGTATGCCTACAAGCAAAGACTGGGGTTTTAACCTGGCAATTACCTCCAATGTAATTGCAATTTACCATTACTCTTCCTGTAATGGGAATGGTTTGAAGCAATTACTTAGTCCAATTATATGTACCTAATGGTAATGTTTTTTTTCCAATTACCATTACTCGTTATTGAGAAAGTAATGTGTCTTTAGTATTACACATGACAGAAAAGGTAATGGGAATGGAATTACCCCATTCCCATTACAGGAACGTTTGCCCTCATGCAGTGCGTGAGGGTATGTGTATGTGTGTGCGCGCGCATATGTATATAATATATATATATATATATATATATATATATAGTCACTTTGTTTTCTTGACCACTCAGTATATAAATTCTTGTATTGATTTGTATTGATGTATTTGTATTGATTGTATTTGACCAACCCTCAAAAATCAATACAAGAATTTATATATATATATATATATATATTTCAATGACTAAGGTTCTTGACCACTCAGAATTAAATTTTCGGATTGTTGGTTCTTGAGGAATAGGTATATAATATATAGGGGGGGATATAGATAAGTATATATATATATATATATATATAATTTGTACACATTAAATACATATGCGCGCGCACACCCACTCCCGCGTGCGTAAGGGCACTCGTTCTTGTAATGGGAATGAGGGTAATTCCATTCCCATTACCCCTTACCTTTCCTGTAATGGGTAATTGGAAAGACCCATAAATTTCCCAATAACAAGTAATGGTAATTGAAAAAAAAAAAAAAAAAAAAAACCATTACCATTAGTTGTAAATAATTGGAATAAGTAATTGCATCAAACCATGCCAATTACATGGATGGTAATGGTAATTGTAATTACATTCTTTTTGAAGTGATTGGAAAAAGAAATGGGAATTGAAATTCATTTTTTAACAACTCTGCCCCCCGTAAGAGCTAGTATAGAGCTTATAGGGTTAAGGCAACAGAATTTTATTCCAATGAGTTATACACATCATTCCATAAGATGAATGGTCGGTCACTTCAGTAGATTTTCAATGTCATACATGTACGTATTATTCAACTCACGCAAATCCTGCTAGGATGTTGAGAAGTGTTGATTTCCCGGCACCTGATGGCCCCATGATGGCGGTCAGTTCACCAGACCTGAACTCTCCGCTCACGCCATGAAGAATTTCCTTTCGTCCTGCAAGCATTGTAAGTACAATAATTATAGGTGAATAATACTTCCACAATAATTTGACTTATAACATGATCATATGAAGGGAGCATTTCCAAGTTAATTATTAAGACATTTTCCAAATATTGTTTTTAATATACGTGAAATGTGAGGAGTATTTTATTTTTGAAAACGATGTATTGCACATCCCCGGTCGATGGATGATTTCTGAGCCAAATTTGATAAAGTTTGGTCAAGTAGTTTCGGAGAAAAGCTTCGGACGGCGGCATACAGAGTACGGCAAACGGGCGAATTTTCTATTTATTTATTTACTTTTTTGGAATTCACGTATCTTGAAACGTTAACCAACAAATTTTAGTGGGGTTAAAAATTTTTTTCTTAGTCGATTACAAAGGTTTGTTATTGAAAATAGACGACAATGCTCCTTCAGATTGAGATTAAACCACAAAAGTCCTTTCCTTCACTAAAACATTCTATATGAAAGAATGAGTCCGTTCGCCAGCACTTTTTGATCACTATAATATTTGGCCAAAATTTAAAAAATATGTGCTCACAAAGAAAAAAATATTAAAAATGGCAAAAAACGGCCAACAGTTTTGTTTACCCACTATGAATTAGTACATTCAGACATTTTTGCACGAAATTGTACAGATGAATTTATTTAAATTTCATTAGAATGTCCTTTAAAAATTAAGTAATAGATACTTGTTAGGAATCCTAAATTTGATTTTTTATCCCAAATTATTATTTAAGCTAAGTGTTTTACCCTAATTTAACGCCATATTGAATGTTTCTGTACATACAGTGCTCAAATTTCGAATAGTTTCAATATAAATATAAAGAGATTATATGCAGATTTAGCAAATCTGACTCTTGTAGGTGGGGAGGGTAGAATATAGCAGTTTTTATAAATACGTAGTTTTAGTCCGAGCGCTTTCATCAATTTACCTCTTCTGAAATCCTTAAACTACTCCTGCTGTTAATTTATAGATCCCAGAGCGAAGATGAAACAATGTTGAAGCATTCCCGATTTTTGAAGGTTCATTGAAATTTAATTTTGAATTTTGAATTTAATTTTGAAATTTAATCTTAGCACGGAATTATAAAGTGATAGGTACGATTTCTATTTCTCCATGAGAATGGGGATAAAATAAAGAAGATCCATATTTAACGAAATAGTGTAGAATAGTAGGTAGATACTTACTATAATGTGAGAAAGCTTCAATTTTATTTTATTTTATTTTTTTAAGCTTCGTGCACATTTTGAAGATGAAGGTGTTATAAATTTGGTCCTCGAAAGCATTATGAGCGAAATTCACATAAAAACTTGATCACACTCATATTTTACACTCCTCCCTCATTCCACGCTTTCCGTCTCATTGTTGGTTAAGGAAATGGTCATCCGTGAGTTTAAAACTTTAGGTGAAAACAAAACAGCTTCTCAACTTTTTACTTAACGAAATGTGAGATCAAAACTTGGATATCACCCGCATCTATCTGTGCTGAATAATTAAGATACTCGTACCTACCAGAAACAAATTTATTGAAAAAGCTTTTAAAAGGAATATCAAAAGTCCACGACATTTTTTTTCCTTAAGGGGCTTAAGGGATTTTTAACTCCGGGCGATTCTGGTGGTTTGCACGATTTTTTATTTTTATAAACATGCCTCCAGGCTGTTTAAGAAGTTGGAAGATGAGCCACTGCGCTCGGGTTAGCGTCAAAAAGTAAGGTCTCGCAGATATTCAAATGACACCTTTCACCATTGGTTTCTATAACAAGCCATTAACATTCCTCCGCGACGGTTTAATGCTCCATTGTTCCTTACTACGCCAGTGTCCAGACTAGTGCGATGAGAGGCTGCGATAACCGACGGAAATATCTCATGGACCTCGAACAGACAAATGTTTATATTTATATCTCCAATGATATAGAAAAACCGATCTTGTATGACTCAATCTACAGTTACCAAAACATTATCTAATAGAGCGATAATAAACATCCCATTGTTATGCGTGGTACAACAACGGGTGTTTTGATCATGTTTTTGAGTACAGATTACTACGATGGGACGGGATGTCAAGTCGAGATGGAATGTTGCTCACCCTGACAAGTTGGTACGAACTAAATTAAATCACTCGCGACGAAGTTGTGGAAACCCATTTCAAAACGGAAGTTAGTGAAAAAAAGTTGTCTATTTGCAATGTTAAATCGATTTCGACGGTTAGGCCATCATCAGTAACAATAAATACGTATAATAAAGTTATTGTTTGTTACATATGATTGCCTAACGTCGAAATCGATTCAACATTGTAACTCTTTATTTTTCGTGGAAATATACGTTTTTTCACTAACTTCCGTTTTGTCAAGATGTTCATATCACAAGTTATGCCCACTCGCTTTGCTCGCTCACCCATGTGTAGGGCAATGGAGAACTTTCATGTGTCAGAACTTCACACTTTTGACCTCAGATTCGGATTCAGCGCTCTTGAAAACCCCATCGCGCCGATTTTCAGCTCAAAAGACCATTTAGTTTAGACCATTAACGGGTAGGAAGACCGTAGCCCCCCCCCCCCCCCCCCCCAGGGCCTAGGTGGGCGAGGCCCGTGACGTCATTGTGCAAATGAAAATCAAGTGCCTTATTACCGGTCTGATACCCATAATGTAACACCTTTTTGGAAAGCTCTCGTTCAGACCTTTCTACCGCGATAATAAAAAACTACGATGAAAATTTCCCATTCAGATAATGCTATGTATGAAAGAAATTGGTGGAATTGGCTCCCAACACCTTCCTCCATATTCTGATCCCATCAGCTGAATTTTCGCTCTCCTACTGAAAAAAGTAATTATGTGTCTGTCTGTTTGGACTGAGAAAAATTCGGAGGGGAGTTGGGAAATGACGATTTGATTTTACCGCTAGACCGTAGTCTGCCAATCCGTGTTTCCCGTGGTAACCTCTCTTTAGGAAGGTATTTCTCCACTCACGGAAGAAACAGAAACTTCTGGAAAATTAGATGACTATATAATATTTACGCATGCGTGATAAAACCGTGGTCACTGGGTCTTTCAGAACCGCAAAGTTACCTAAAATATACCTACAGAATCAAATGAAAAAGGCTGCCGGTTTCGAGTTTTTGGGTCTCACAATTTTGGGCATGCACGCTTTAATGATGTTCTAATGACCGACAACGAGTCCTTTCTAAAGAAGCAGAAAAAAGTAACACGTTCATATATGACCAACACTCGTAGTGACCGCACTGTGACTAATTAATGATCGTTTGTTTTTGGAAAGTTTACCTGAAAAATGTTCATTTGGTATAAAGAGTGTTAAGAAATCACTATTTATTAATTTTTTTAATAGTAAAATGTGATGAAAAATCACACCCTATCAGTTTCATTATCCACAAATCAATAATTCACACTGCTCATGCGCAAACGTAAAATCCATTAAGAATCATCCTAGTCGTACGATCTCGCTTTCATCATCCCACACTTATAAATTAGGTCACAGTCATTTCGTTACTAGCTGATACGCCTGCGCAATATGGCGATTCTTGTACTTAGCATTAATTCTTCAGTTTTCACTCGATTTTGATGAAATTTTCGGGGATTGAACAGTGTACGTTTCACCCAGAACATTCTGATGATCATCACATTCATGTCACGGATATGAGAAAACTATGTGCCGCACTCCACTTGGCAGACGTTTTTATTCGTAGTTTTTTAATTTATGACTGAGTTGTGAATTCCATCGGATACTTCAGCAGCTTAAGCGATTCCATACGATATTAGTACTGATATAAAATATTCAAAGCTTTCACATATCATTCTCTTGATGATAGCCGACATTATGGCGGAAAGGTTCGCCCCTTCCTGTGACGCAGGGCTTTAGTATTACTCACCCGTAAGAGCTCTAGTATTCAGAATCGCTTTGAGGACTGGCGGATGCGAGATAACAAAAAGTCCCCTAACGCCTTCCCATTCCCACTTTATTACGTATGACCAACGTCATTCGGATGGTTGCGGTGAATAATTAATGAAAAGTGATTTCACTTTGTCCCGAAGGACGGAGTAGGTATCGCACGTTTGTCTTTTCACATTGAAGAACAGACTTATGAATGAATGAACACTTGTGTTGAGATCTACTAAAATCGATGATACAGTCCCTTTGAAAAAATGTGTTTTTGCAAAGTGTTTTAAACACCAGTCTAGCTGTTCAAAATTATTTTAAAAGCCTATGTTTTATGAAATTTGACGCTGATTCCGAATAAACCCTATGTTCCTATACCTAATACTGCTTCTTAACACGTTTTTGGCATATTTTAATTATTTGACCCTTTAGAACGTCTTTTACAACTTTTGTTTTGTAGATGAGAGATAAAATAGAATATAGTTTTAAAATAGGAGGATCAAGTTTTTTAAATTTGATAGAGTATAGAATTATAGTTTTGCAAAACTGGAAAATGTCGTTTTTCGAATATTTGATAGTAAAGTTGGTATTCATCGAGTTTCATACTAAAGCAAAGTTGAAGAGCATCAAATTTGTCATCTATTGTACACCGAAATTTGCAAAATAAGTAAGAGATACAGATATTATATATCATCATTCGGCAAATTATCAGAGAAAAAAATGAGCTATTTAGATGGCTTTGAAATGTTAAAAATGGGTTTGAAGGGGTGGGGACCCCCTACAAATCCGTTTCATACATCAAAGAACACAATCCTAGATTTTGACGCCGTACATATGTATATATACAAATACATATTGATAACTCCTTTTAAAAACGGCGTAAAAATTTCATTCTAACGCAGAAGAATTCGTCTTGGCAAAAGACAGGACAAGTTCTTTGGCCAGTTGTATCGCTCCAAAATTTCATGCTCAAATTTAGAATTTAATGGCCCAATAAATGCTAAAAAATCGGTTTTTTGACAAAATGGCATGTGGGGTGTCACAGTCCAAGATTTTTCAGTGCTAAGTCGATTGCGACCACTCCCAGATCTCTAAGATTCATTAAAGAGAAAGAAATAGATTTTTACGTGAAAAATGCCCTAATTTTCAAGTGTTCTATAATTGTCTTTGCAATCTCGTCACACGGCTGTCCCCTTAGTTTTATTCAGGACATGATTGGCATCAATTATCAAAATTTAAGTTCCTAATTTATTGGTATCCACAACTTTTCTTAGAAAATTGTCTCTATTAGTCATGCTGCATGACTGAATACTTTTTTAAAAGTTCGACCAAACACCTATTTCAAAAGTGAGGTACTTGGAGACGGCGATCCGACTATTGGCTTGGCCCAAAACGGATGAATTCATCTATTTTGTGGATTGGCACCTTTTGTACGCGTGTAATCAGCAAATCCGGAGGAGTATGAAAGCGCTAATCTGTTGAGGAACGGTCAAAAGAGAGCTGAAAAGCGAGTGTTGTGCAGTGCACTTTGGGTCAACGAACTACCAATGGCCCCGAATCCTACCATCATCACTCGTAACAACAGTTTCATTCCCTACATCAATCCATCTACGTCGTCATCGGATTCCTCGTGAAATTCCAACCAAAGACGTATAACATTGACCACGTCATAGGTGAGAATGTTCCACCACACACACAAAACAACTGATACCACACAAAACAACTGATACCACCTTCTCCGAACCTCCACTCGAGCGAACTGGCGCCGTTTCAAAAGAGTTGAAAAGAGTGTAACTCTACACACAAAACTGTGTTTCATCTCTCATTCCCACGAGTATTAGGTATGTCGAGTGTGTCGTGTGTGTGTGTCGTGTGTTCCACCACTCACACAAAACAACTGAAGAGGAACATTCCCTACAAAGAAGAAATAAAAAAAGGAAAAATATAGGAAAAAAACAATCACAGGATCAGAAGGATACGGGGATATATTCAATTGTGGGCAAAATACGAGGAGGGAATACGTTCGAAAAGAGTGAATCCGCAATCAGGAGATGCTTCTCAATCAAAAACATTGAAAATTAATCTAGATATGACTTGTGAGACCGATTTGACTTGATCTTTTTTGTCAAATAACAAACATTAGGATGATTTCCGTATTCATTGCCTCACTAAAACTGCATGCAGATTATCGCACCTCATCTTTCGCGCTTTTGCACAATCCATGTTTCTCGGAAATCAGCGCTTTCGTGCACCGTCCTTTAGCGGATTAGTGCTTATGCCATCCGGCCGGCAAGCCGCACACTCGGAGTCCGGCTTGCGCATTCTTCATCACGTAGGCCAACGCCACATTGGCTATGCCCATGGTCGGTTGCACGTAGTTCCGGTAGAAGGCGCTCCCGTTTATAACGCGGTAAGGAAAAAGTAGACGTCACCTTCTAATGAGGCCTATCGTTTACATCCAGTCAACGCAAACGGTAAATTGGTAGATCAATTATCCTGTTTGCTCTGTCATTTTCAAAAATGAAACTTTATACTCTACCGTGATAGAAATTTCAACTAACCCTTAAATTTGAAGGTTTGCATTATTTCCAACATAGATACATAGGTCCCAAAAAGACAAAGCCCGAAAAAAGACAACGCTGCAAATTATGACTCAACGGTTTATTATTTCTGTATCGGAAAACACTTCTAAGCAGAAAACTTGTCTATAATTATTAAACGGAGTAATACAATCGTAATATAACTGCATAGAACTGCAGAGGGAGAGAGAGAGAGAGAGAGAGAGAGAGAGAGAGAGAGGAGGGATGAACTGGGAGAACGACATACCTCCTACCGAAGAGAAATTTATAAACTAAATTAAGTAAACACCTATACATCACTCCGTGTATAATATTATGTTTATACATAATATACAATAGTACGTCAGAACCTAAAAGAACATCGAAATGGACTTTTGTACGCACCAACTGAGAATTATTGAATGAATGAATAGGGTGGTTGTGACGGGATGGCGAAGGACGGAGGATTTACGGGGGGTTGACGGACACTTGTCTTCATTCTCCAAACCCATTCACTCCCGGGTAAAAAATTACAAATTACATTATGTGTATATAAAATAATAATAATAATAAAATTAAATAAATATAAAAAACGCAATTTGGCGGCTCGATTTTACATTTTATTAGGTGTACAAAACCCTAAAGTATCAATTTTTCATGTCGAACAGGGAGACCGCTATGGTTATCATCAGTTACAGACAAGCAGACCTACCGAATGGCGGACTGACAGAATCACACATATACTTTCACATGATTCGTAAAGATGTTTATGTTAACAGTTTTGGTCAAGATCCTTTGGAGGATGAGCTTCAAAACAAGGTTTTCGGGCCAATTACACAACTTTCCCTTTTAGCAACCCTTTCGGGGCGATGGAAAAGTAACTGTTTTATCATTTAATAATGATTAACAGGAAGTTTCCATTTGTTTTCGTCACGTCACGAGCGTCACGTCACGGTGGGGTTTTCTATTGATTTTCACGTAAAACCAATGCGTTACTAGGGAAGTGTAACTCCCTTAGTTTTCATAGCAGGAAAATCGTTAGCCACTATTTGGAATGCTCTCATTTTATCACAGCATCTCATAATCCCTAAGCCTCTGTAGTGTCAAGGAAAGCTGATTTATTACGCTTAGTTATAAACTAATATTGCTAAGTAACTATAATAATGAACTAATAATGTGTAAAATTAATCATTATTAAAAGATCTGTCTGTAGAACCGTAGGTCTACCGTCCGTTTTTTTTTTCTTTTTTCGAAATGGAAGCTAATATTTAGGAAACGCAGTCGGTCTGTTGCTGGAACAATATTTGTCCCACCAGGATAGACCCTGCTTGGGACGTATATAAGTCCCAGCCGGGCTGAAAGGGTTTACAAAAAACTGTTTCTCCCCCGAGTACTCATTTGCTCTGTTGACGCAATTACCAATCTTTATACCCTACTCTTATCGATCTATTAGTTTAAATGGTTTCGTCACCTATTTACCGTAGAATAATAATTTATTGAGAAAATTGTTGGGATTTTTCCCCCTTATAGGATCCGTAAGATGTTTGCCCTGCGGCCTGGAATTTCTCTCCGCGGCTTTGGCAGTCGTCATGGGAACATTTGGGAAAGCTATCAGGCCAAAGTTAATCGATAGACATACATTATGGTCCATGCTCACACCACCTGAGGGCAATAAGAAATCGACGACTTGACATTGACATTGAGTCTTTTCCGTTCCTAACAGCCCATCAAACAACTTGTTTACTGATAGTGAGCTTGATGACGCTAAGTAGTAAGTCGAATAAAGCGGACAAAACACGGCGACGACGGTGACGTCGTTTGGTTTATTATTTTTAATGATGAACTTTTGTGAAAGGAACCAGGTGTGCTAAAGACCACACGGGAGAAGTGTAAACTTCTATGACGATTTTCTGCTAAATATAATAAATATAAAATATATTATGGAAATGATTTTGGTGGCCGAAAAATCTTGTAAATACCAATTTCAAAGTATACAAAATTTTAATTCAAACATTATTAAACTACATTACTTTCCACTCTATTGGGATGTTGGGTAAGTAAAAAATGGACATTACTTTCCACTCTGTTGGGATGTGGGGAAAGTAAAAGTGGACAGGCTCCGCCCCTGGACCCTCGGTAACTTTCCGCCTTGAGCCTTCGGCTAAAATGCTAAAACATGGAACATGCTTTCTTCCCGCTAATTCGTAAATGTAAATAAATTTAAAACTACGACATAGGTAAATGTTTTAAAAATCGAAATTAGAACAGAATTTTCTGTTATGGTGGGCGTCTACAATTACTATAAGCAAGATTAACTTCTCAACCAAGTGACAACAAAACAAGCGGCATTGTTTACTATATCCATTTATAACATAAATAAATATAAAACTACGACATGAATAGAAGAACAAGTAAGAATGAAATGCGTGATAAATCGAGAGCTTTCCAACGAGTGGAGAACGGTTTTTGAAAGAAGTTTCATTTCCCCAGCAACGGCTTGGTTGTACGTGAAAATCAAAAGAAAAAAACGGCGTGACGGAAAAAAACGTGACGGTAAAATCGTATTCACACCCCGCTAAATTTTTCGACGCGGTGCGCCTATAGAAGTTTAAAACACTTCAAAAATTTAACCACCCCCCCCCCCCGTCTCCCCCTTCGAAAATTGTTGGTAAAGTTTCCTCAAATAATCCGCCCATCGTCCAGAGCTTTTCGTCGAAACTATCGGACTGGAAGTTTAAGGAACTTGGGTTGAAAATCACATTTGGAGTCTAGTGGGTCCAAGAACTTTGGTATTAATTTCTATCGACCCTAAAGGGTTGATTAGAGGTCTGAAATTAATAATAATAATAATAATAAAAAAAAAGCACTCACGCAGTTGGCGTAAGCAGAACCGAGGTAGGTGAACCGTGGTTAATATTAATTTTGTCTTAATTACTGGAAAATTTGTTTAAAAAATGCTTTCCTATTTACGTGCCGCTGGTTCGCGGAGCATGTTCCAAAAAGCGCCATGCGAATCGGTCATCTGGTGCTCAGGGTCGAGCCCGTAATTTCATTCGTCCCTTGATATCCGAAGAGAGGCTCCATATCAAATTTCGTTGTAATGAGACATGAGACATAACTTTTAGCACACTCAGCTGATCAGGATGGAGCCCGTTATGTCATTTGTCTGTTGTTCCAGAGAAAGTCCCTACAAATTTTCAAAGTCCTACGGTGAACAGGAGAGATTTTAGCTGACTCAGGATGGCGTTCCTCTCTTCGTTCGTCTCATGATGTCCCAGAGAGGCTCCCTGTCGAATTTTGATGTCTTACAGTGAATAGGAGAGATTTGAACACGATGTTGCCATCATTATGATTGTGTTACGGCTCGTGATCAGCTGATCCTCACCAAAGTCAACGTGGCACAAGTTTCGACAAGGTAATTTTGTCCAAATTACAACAAAAATTTTGTCCAAATCGGACCAGCTGTTTCGAGGGAGTAGTGAGCACAACATTTTGTCCATAAATATAGAAAAATACATATATAAAGAAATCTGAAAATGAATGGCTATTGTAAACGTGTTTTACACCCTCTGAAACGCAAAGAAAATGCATCCCTACCCCCAAGTGCCACCGTGCCGACTTTAGTTATACCCCCTATTCTACAAAAAGTTGGGTAAAAAAAACAAAAAAAAAAAAAAAAAAAACAGGATTTTGACAAATTTGGAAATGACAGTAGTGTTGTTATGGATTGATAGGTATATAGTATTTCCCGATCAAAATAAACATTTTCCCGATCAAAATAAATATTTTCCCGATCAAAATAAACACTTTCCCGATCAAAATAAACGTTTTCCCGATCAAAATAAACATTTTCTTCATTAACATTAAGGCAATCAAAATGAACTTGCTTCTTTAAAAATGTGTAGACTATAAACATAAATATTTCTTTAACAATATTCAAAAAACGAAAACAACAAACTGTTAGTTTAAAAATGAATTCCTTCACCCGCAGTTGCTGCGATTAATACTGATGATTGTCGGAACTACGTAATGAACACCTCTGTCAACCTAATATCAGCAGCTGCGGGTGAAGGGGGGATTAAACTAACAGTTTGTTGTTTTCGTTTTTTGAATATTGTTAAAGAAATATTCATGTTTATACCCTACACATTGTTAAAGAAGCAAGTTCATTTTGTCTCAATGTTAATGAAGAAAATATTTATTTTGGTTGGGAAAATGTTTATTTTGATCGGGAAATGCTATATATCATCCCAAAAAGTGGAATGAAGCCGTACCAACACTCGTTCAATGTGTTTTGAATGAGGTGCCTTGCGGCTAGATTCTGCTGTCTCCGCTCGACTCGTGGGGGTAGGAGTAGGGCAGCACGCCTTTGCGGCTGAAAGAATGCGAAACTCGCACAGCACTGATGGGGGAACCCTGCCTCACTCAACAAATTGGTCAAATTTCAAGAAATGTACTGAAAAAAATCTCTAATAAGAGCATTAAACGGCAAATTTTTTATTTTTTTATATATTTTTTTAATTAATTTATTTATTTTTTATTTTTTTAAGCGGAATATTACTCAACCAAAGTTCATAAATTAAGAGCTACAACATTAGACACTACATGGTATTAGCATCCCTTGATATGGAGTTGTTGATTTGTATACCTGTTCTATTTTAGTACCTGTTTGCAACCTGTGATGTATTTAATGGTCAGTTGATCGCTGAGTGGTGTGATATTCACACTGCAGTTCACCTCTGAGTAAGTTGACTGATTTACCTATAGTATTATTGCTGGAGTAATTTTGTGTTTATGCCTTTATTTGTTCGCCGGGTAGCTGTTGTATTGTATATTGAAGGCCCTGAAGAAGATAATAAATTTATCGAAAGATTGGCGAAAGAGGAGGAATCATTTGTTTGGCCCCAATCCTGATAATTCTACGACAGATTGCTGCGTTTGGGTCGATAATAATTTATTCTGCATTAGACACTACATGCACAAAATTATGCTAAAAATATACTTAAATTTCATATGTGTTAAAGAATCGACAGACTCCGCAAAAAATTTAAAAATCCAAAAATGTTGTTTGAATAGCAGAATATTAAGGTGTACAGATTTTTCGCCATTGAATTTTTTTTGTTAACTTTATTTTTTCTTTTTTTTTTTTTTGTCTTTTGGCAACTTCGATTTATTTTACTGTTATCGAATGTGCGTCAGGTGCATTTATGAAATCTTGAGTTGGCTAGGATGCTTCTCCGGTCTTTTTATTCTCTTCATTGTTTGTCTTTCGTTCGCTTCTTTTTTTTCTCATAAGCCTAACTGAAGTGCGCTCCGTCGCCAAACCCAAGTCCCACCCTTCCCCATCTTCTCCTAGCCATCCTTGAACCACCGTCTGAGTTCGATTCCACACGTCAGCTAAGCGCTCACCCAATAATTTCACGGAGGCATTCATCTGAGGAGCACATAATCCATCGACTGAACATACCGGTGGCCACTTCACACCAAGTGCTCCATTTTCATAACAATTCGACATAAATATAACGCGATAATTAACAAAAATTAGCTGAAAGATTGGAACTTTTTTTTTTTTCTTATTTTTAGCAGTTTTTATCGATTTTTTATCATGTAATCTTGAAATTTTAGTACATGTTTCAGCATTTTTTTGGCATTAATAATTTGATGTTCTATTGGATAGTTGATATACGTTTTTTAGGCTATGTTCTGCTAAAAAATATAAATTTAATGATTCATAGCCTTTTATTGTCATGTTTAGTGTTTTTTCAGCACATTTTTTTGAAATTTGAACAAATCATTATGCTCACCAAGTTCCTGCTTCACATAGTTCATTAGAGAAACCAAAAACTCAAACTGCTGTCCATTGATTCGAAAAACGCTCCTAATTACCTATTGGAGGTTTATTATTTCTGTATTGCATAGCTGTTCTACACAGAACACATGTCTATATTATTTAACGCATCATTGGATAGCGGAAGCATTGCTTTCACTTTCGGGACAAAAAAGTTTTTGGTCTCCAAAATCAAAATTCCACTCGAATTTTACATTTTAGATCATTCTGAACAACTTTGGTTCCGTGTCAGTCTGTGTGTGTGTCTGTCTGTCTGTCGTGTGTCCGCAAATCCTTGTAACTTGTAACAAGCTTGTTTTCCACAATTTTCATCCGATTTGGATGAAATTTTCAGGGGATGGGCGCGCTACGGTGTAGACAGTCCCCTATAAGTTTCAACATTCTTTTCATTCATTTTTTTCACACCGTAGTCGTTTGATTCCGTTTAAGTTTGAATGATGGTTGGGAGAAGGCGATTTGATTATCCCATATCAATTTCAACATAGTCGTTTGATTCCGTTTAAGTTTGAATGATGGTTGGGAGAAGGCGATTTGATTATCCCATATCAATTTCAACATGATTGTATCATTAATAGCTTCTGCGCATCCGCCAACGTGTTATACTGGTAACGACCTTAATTTCCACAGTTTATCATCAATTTCTACAGTATCATTTTTTCGTTTTTTAATTGACCAATTATGACGTTTCACGCTACTTATTGATTTACTGTTTTCCACTATGGGATTTTCCAAGATCATTTAAAACTTTACAATGATCTGTACATTCATGATACTTAAAAGAGGAAGCTATGGGCCACACCGAACTCGGTGAACGTTTTTTTCTTCCTCTCCCACCTGAAGAGCTGCAGTTATGTGTACCTATTCAATCATATGCTTGATTATTAATTTTGTATTCTCAGGTAAGGTAAATTCGTTTTTGATGACACTACTGAGGTGAAGGTGCTTGAGCTCATTGGTTTAAAGCTTGGATAGGTTGGGATACAGGTAATCTTCCTACCTATAAAAATGAATAAATGTTTGTTGCCCTCAATGCGCGATCATGCCGTTCGATTGGAATGAAACTTTTCCCAGATCATTCGTTGCACTCTCGGGATGATCATAGGCTATCGGAATCTTCCCCAAGCCTACTCCTTATCGTCCAACTGCCCTCCCTTCACGACGGGTAAACACCCGACGCGATAAAGCGTGACAAAAAACTTAACTATAAAAAAGTGGTACGCATCTATTTGGAGCATTATAACAAATATTCGAAGATGAAGTGAACATGTACCAATCTTGACCAAAGCGAGGGAGAATTATAGTAGGGACTAGGGTAAAACGCTGCAAATTATTACACAATGGTTTATTATTTCTGTGCTAGATATCCCTTCTACGCAGATCATTGGTCTATAATTATTAAACCCGGTTTGTAATATATGATCAGAACATGGCGCATCGTGCCTTCGAGAAGGGTTCACACTTTTACAGTTCCAAGACCCCTCAATTTTAAGCTTCACAGTAAAGATGTTTAAAAACCGGGAAAATGGTGCTTGAAGTGATTTACGTTAGCGCATGCGCGGAATGTAGCAATAATATGAGAAAAATGAAATTTATAGGGTACAATCTACAGCCTAACCCAGAAACTCCCAGAAAATGTAATAAAAATCTGATGAAAACTCGACCTTGTTCTCGGAGTACACTTTCGCGCATGCACAGGAGCGAATAATTATGTAATCGAGTTGAAATTAACATGGAGTAATTAAACCATTGTCCCCCAAATATGCACCAAATTTGAGCGGGATTGGACGACTAGGGGTAAAAAATGATGCTTTAAGGAGTTTGTTTGCGCATGAGCGAATCGGAGTATTGATTTGAGAAGTCAAGAATAAATAGTGGACCATTTACAGCAAAACGTGCACATTCCCTGAAAATGTCATCAAAATCAGGTGAAAACTGTTGCAATTAAGCTCGTTTAAGAAGGAATACATATAGGCGCATTGACAATAGCTACTAATGATAGGATTATGTTGAAATTGCTAGGGAATCCTCAAATTAACCTCTTCCACCTATCCTCCAACTATGAGCAAGATCAGACAACGGGGGCGTGAGAAAATGATGGTTCATGGAATTTACGTTTGCGCATGCGCCGAGTGAAGTATTGATTTGGCAACAACGAAACTCATAGGGAACAATCATCACCCTAACCCGCACATACCATGAATATTTCTTAAGAACCGGTTGAATATTGTGAAAATTATGCTTGTTACACCGATTTTCGGGCATACACACACAGAGATAGAGAGAGAAAGACACGGAACAAAAGTTGTTCAGAATAGTCTAAAACGTAAAATGCGAGTGGAAATTTCACCACTGTAATAATAATTTAAAAAAGCCTTTTATTCTAGTGGAAACCACAATTTTTAAATCTCTCGAATGTGAAAACAATGATTCCGCTACCTATAGGTAGACTTGGGAGCGATTTAAGATATCTATGAAATTTAGCATTTAGATACAAACACTTCACTAGTAGGTACATCGCACGGACAATAGTAGATAAACTCGATTTCACCACGTTATAATAAATTCCATTGGAACTATATCACCGATGATTCCAATATTGGCATTATATCAGCTGATATTTACTAGGCAATTTTTTTTAATGGAATTCCCAGCTTGATCGTCTATTTCTATTCAATAGATCCGCTAGCAGCGAGTGATTTCTCAATCTTCTCGCGCTTAGAAATTTCGTAGGTTTTTGTTTTTAAATTATGTTGAAGCCCTTAGGGAAAGCGAACTATTCAACGTACAGCGTTGCGGGTAGTTTCAATCGATTCTTTGGGATTAAATTTATCATTGAAAACCAAAAAATTATAACTGTTACTTAGAAAGTTTTCGAGATCTTGATTTTTTTAATGTTTAGCCCTTTAATACAACCCTTTAGGGTTGATAAAAATTGATGCCGAGCTTTTAGGACCATCTAGACCCCAAATGTGATTTTTAACACAAGTTTCGTATAGTTTGGTCAGGTATTTTTGGAGAAAAGCCGCGGACGGCGGACGGACGGATTTTTATTATTATTATTTTAATTCAATTTTTGGATTATACGCAACTTAAAACGTAAGCCAAAAAATTTTCAGGGGGTGTTGATTTTTTTTTTTTTTTTTTTTTTTTGGTTGATTACAAAGGTTCATTATTGAAAATGATAAACCAAAAGCGGTTGGAATGTTTTAGCGTATTGATGAATATTGTAGTAGGCAATCTGTTTTTTACGGCTGCAACGCGAAGGATAATCCGCTAGTGAGATATAAAAATCTGATTATTAATGATAAAAAAATGTCAAAAATAATGATAATAAAATAGGCAATGATTATAAAAACCTAACTATTTTAATAAGGTTACCTAACAGAGAGAAGATGAAGATGTTGGAATGTTGATACAAACGTTTGTGCACGTAGTTTGCAGGGAGTTATAAAGATGTTTATACGATCCTGTCACGTCCTCGTTTCCTTCACTAGCTCATAGCCGGGGGTTCAGTACTTCCCAGTAATTTGGATTTTTAGGACGTCCCTCTGGAGCTAGGTCATATAGTCAAGGCTTCGTTCGTAAGACGGAAGACCTTTTGGAAATTATCCAGGAGGGTGAGAACAACCCAAGCATGAGAAAAATAAAAACATCTGAATAAAAATCCGTTTTAAACCATTCTACGACAGAACCAGTGGAAAAACCATAAGGTATGTCTGTGTGTGTGTTCATGTGTGTGTGAGAGGGTATGTTTGTGTGGAAAATTTTGCTGACGCTGCTCACTGGTTCCTAACGACTATAAAGGGACAAAAGTCTCCAAAAAATTAAAGTTCTCCTCAAATATTTTGTCCTACATTTGTAATGAAGGTATAGAAGATTGCCCTTGATGGGAAACTGGTGAAAAACATTACATGTTAGATAAACTTTCAAAAAATCGCGCAAAAATAATCCGAAAATTGACACAACAGAACTTTCAAAAAAATCAAGTGCGACCCATGATTTTCACTGGTTTTTACGCCGAATGCAATGGTGTTAGTTTACGCGACTCATTCAATGACCAAGGAAATATTAGTCATGTTTTCCACCTAGTCACCATTGTGTTTAGTGTGAAGAAATGTATTGGTAAATAAATACATAAAGGTACACTGCACATAAGCATGCGCAGGTCCTCACATTAAACCTATTACCCCGATTAATGGCCATATTTGAAAAAATAAAAT
The DNA here is from genome assembly GCA_030762985.1 of Adelphocoris suturalis. Taxonomy (NCBI): domain Eukaryota; kingdom Metazoa; phylum Arthropoda; class Insecta; order Hemiptera; family Miridae; genus Adelphocoris; species Adelphocoris suturalis. The sequence goes on from CM061043.1 coordinate 62,777,461, forward strand.
AAAAAAATGATGTGTCGAAAAAAAACATGAATAGCGAGTCAAATACTCGGAATGTAAATAAACAGACCCGTTTGTCCCAACTAATAAGGATCTAAAATCAAGAGTCGCAATCGTTCGCTATTAATTTGTGTTCTAATCGCTTTTCCGTATCTATTTGAACATGAATCAACTTAATTTTCAATAGCGGCTGGAAGCGGTAAATTTGTTAGCTTCTAAAAGCGTAAATAATGTATAAAAATATAATTTATCTTATATTAAACGATCTAAACGATCGTTAGATTTTCCTGGCTGTGAATAACGTGCCAGCTTAATTTTTTGCCCTGTAAAAGGAAGCCACTGAAAGACGATTTTAAAATGAGCTAGGAATGATTTTTACCCGTCATTACAAAACTTGCCTTTTCCTCGCAATTTTCTCGTTTGTTCTTAACCCCTTACTCTTTCTTCAAGTAGATGAGCTTACAGTATAACGACCAGAGCTTCTGAACAACATAGGTCACCGAATATAATACCATTTCATGGCGCCGCGAAGGTGTAAAAATTGGGCTTTTGTCCCGTTTTTCGTCGTTAGGAACCAGTGTGCGCTGTCCAGGCCACAATTCTCTACGGATTTTTGAGACTATTTCTTCGTTTGATCTAAATTTTGATTTAGTTGTGCAAAAAAACGTCAGGAATTTAGAATTTTATGATGGAAGCGGGAAAATGAATGGGGTAAAGCAGAAAAAAAGTACTTTTCAGCGTCAAATTTCGTCGACGCTGCCTAAGCTACAAATCTCAACCTATTTTCGTGATTCTTATTTGTTTGATCCCCGTTTGAGCCCCGTATCTTTTGGTACGAATCCCTTTAATATTTGATACCCGTCGCAAACTGAGGATACCAAGCCGCCTAACAAATATGACCAGAATAGTGAAAATGCAGACTTGTTCTAAATAAAACAGTTCTTTCGATCTTCAGCAAAACTGAAAAAAAGTAGATAGTTTATATGCATATAAATTGCGGAAAATGGTAACAAGTCTAATACAGAAATAATAAACCTTTAATAATTAGCAGCGTTTTTGTGATTTTTTGGTGTATTTCCTTTCTTATTGAATGCTTGATGTTTTGGGGAAAAAACAAGTTTTTATCTCAATCTTGAGGAGAGTAGTTGTATGAAATGACACATACTTTTTTTTCTTTTTTTGTCAAACTTTCCTCGAAGATGGAGTGGCACACCAGTAATCAAAATAACAAAAAACCAAATAAAAAATTGGGGAAGACGCCCAGAACTACCCGGCGCTAGCACTTGTAATCAAGGAATTTGAAGTTGTAGGAGGAGGGAAAGAGGGAAAGAGGCCCCCCCATAGATGAAAGGAAGAGCCCCCTCACCTACCAACCCGACACACACACACTCACACACACACACACACACACACACACACACACACACACACATACACACACATACACACACACACACACACCTTTTTTTTCCTTTCTTTCCAAGAAAATCCGGTTCAAGGCCTTCAGAAACGATTCCTCGATTTAAACGTTTTTTCGTTTTGCGTTAAAATGTAGGAAACGTTTCTGAATGTCTCAAACCAGAGATTTTCATGAAGCAATGCAGTAATAGCTTCATCTTTTTTTTGCGACATTTTGCTAAAAGTGGGTGTAGTAATCGATATGAATTGCAGAAAATGGTTAACAATCCTAAAACGGGTGTCCTTCGCAGAATTCTAATAATAAAATTTCGGTTTTCCTTAAAGTACGATTGGTTTGGACGTTAGCGTGAGCGAGTTGCGGGTTGATTAGCCAAGCTATTCAAGCCGTCACGTGTAGTGCGTGAGAACCAGGTAGGTAGTCAAATAATTATGGGACACTTACTTGGTGGAACGGTTTGCCATGAGACGACTTTGTATCTGAGATCCTTGAATGCGATATTGATGGGCGGCCTGCGGGGAAAGTTGTCCATATTGAGGGTCTCAAACGCCTCCGATTTCTCGTTCATGATCGTCAGCGAGCAGGAAGTGTTCGGTAGGTAACTTTGTGGTTATCTGCCCGGTAACATTCCCCTGAAACAGCAACACAATAAATTTTAAACGCTGTTGGGCTGTTGCCATTTCTAAAATTGGAAGTGGTGGAGGTAAGAACGTAAAAATTGGAAGTCTTTGATGAGACGTTATATTTTTCAATTTCATGCGTCCAGTACTTTCGCTCCCTGAGGCCTCTTCAGGACTCTCAAAGAGATAAAATGAAATGAAATGAAAAAAATAAAAAATTATTCCTTCAATAAAGTAAATATGAACAAGCATGTGATAGAAGAAAAATTTAAATAGACAATATACATCACCAAAGTGCAAAACAATCCCACTCGATTGAACTAACTTCGTGCTGAGTGGGACGTTGTCTTCAAGGAAACCCATCGAGATATCGGACTAGTTATTCACGATTACAAGGTTAACGATTTGGATTGTTTATTTTTATTACATTTAATTAGCGTGATAAGTCTACAGACGAGGATATAGTTAAATTTTATAAATACTTCTGAAAAGTCTCTGAATGCCAGTAAGCCCCACATCTATCAACTAAGAGAATATCAGTTTCTTGTAAGCTGACCTGGTGGAGTTTTCTGGTAGCATTACAGGTGGTGTGTGACGTAACAGAAATGGTAAGCAGAAATAAATGTGCCTGTTGGTGCGAAACAAACGAGTCGAAATGTAGGGAATGACAGGCTGGGTGGACGGCTGAACAATGTTAGAGGTGACAGTGTGTAGTCAGGGTCAATTTACAAAATGCAGACACGTAGGACTGACGGGTGTCATATTTAAAAGACCTGTACCTAGACGAAATTGGTTTGCACACCATATGCAGCATAACGGGAGGCGAGGGGGTGGGGGGGACAAGAAATTCGATTTTGGGGTGAATACATTTTCTAAAACTACATCATTTTCTGAACAAAATGAATATATTTTCAAAATTTTACAAACATGATAGCGTATCGTAATAACCCACTGAAGTACAGTCGCGTACAGCATACAGTCAGCTTTATCAAAATAAAGCTAATGTAAGATGAGGTTATCTTATTCTTCTTCTACTTGTGTTGATCATTTTTATTTGTCCTAGCCTGCGTCAGTGTCAGACAGTGTTTCAATAGTTTCTTGAGAGAGAAGTAGAAGTTTCCACCAAACGAAACGAGCAAGTGCTTCGGCCGGAGTCGAGGCGCGTTTGCGAGAGCCGACTTTTTTTCAATCGCGTTTTTCTCGAAACGACGTTTTCCGCTCTTCGGGAACATTTTTTGACCGGCCTGTTTGTTGTATCGGATCGAATTTTTTTTCTAAATTACCGTGAGAAGTGTGGGAATTGAATGACTGGAAAAAATACTGGAAATTTCCTGGGGGCATGCGCTGGTGGATGAATGAACGACATGATAAAACCTCCAATTTTGCCAACTCATGCAAACCATCATGTAGTACCGTATTCAAGGAAATTCTCCAATCAATCGAAAGATGACAACATGAAGAGTGAATTTAAAAAAAAATCAGCTCAATTGAACGAAAAATGAAGGCAGGGCAAGTTCCTGAAGTACCCCCTTTTTTACGTTATATTGGTATCACCCCCACGCCTCCCGATAAGTAAATCATAAAAGAGGTTATCATTGCCGATGTTATCAAGTCAGCCATAGTTTAAATTATGGCTAAAAGTTTAACTTTTAGTTTAACTCAATTTTCCGGGACGAAGTTGTGGAAACCGATTTCAACCTTGGAAAGTAAATCAAGAATGCAGGCTATTCCCACAAAACTAGAGTTTCACAGTGTTAAAAAATGTTGATGACCGAACAGTAGATAGTTATTTTCGTGGGGATTGACAACGTTTATCATTAAGTTCCATTTTCTATTTGGTGCAAACCTATTTTATCTATAAGCCATATATGATGAACGGGTTGTTAGGCTGATAGTGATCTCCTATCAGTTTCGCGTCTGAAAAACAGAAATTTTTCACTGCGCATGTGCAAACGTTAAATCCATCGATAGTAAATTTCTCAAGGTCCACACGCCCGACCTTGATGAAATTTGATGGATAGTTGGGAAAACGATTTAATACCCCCAAATGAGTTTTATCACGATCGGATCGACAGCAGCTGCTGCGCATGAGCGAACCCCAAATCCTTGAAACAAACATGACTTCATTTTCATCTGAGATCTATTAATGTACAATTATGTAATGGATACGAGTAAGCTATGTGCCTCAATGGACGTGGCAGCAGTTGTCTCCCCCCCCCCCCCCTCCCCTAATAAGGAGATCGAACGGATGAACGCACAGGGATGCATTCAAAGGTTCATACCCCCTTCGGGGCTTGGGGGAGTCATTTTTTGATTTTGGTCGATTACATATTAGGTTTGTAACTGAAAATGATAAAACAAAATGAATCCTAAATCAAAAGAGAAGTCATAGAAGGAAAAAGAGGGAGCACACGAATTAAAACCAGCAGTTGACCCTGGCCCCGTTTCTAAGAGGATTGCAGGTTGAACGCGAGCGGCACTTGTCTGCCTCCATTTACTACCGGCTGAGAACCTTGAGGTGAATTTAAGCATTTCGGTTCCGTCAAAAACACTGAAGAAATCGTCGTTTGTGCAATCTACAACATTTCAGACAGTTGAGAGAAAAAGTGGGCTAATAATTTATGATATTCGAGCATCGAGATGACAAAGTTTGCATTGACAGCCATTTTGGTTCATTAATTTCAATAATGAACCTCGTAATCGACCAAGATAAACCGAAGTCTGAGAGACCAAAATAAAGACAAACAGATAAACACGGAATCAAGCCATCCGTGCAACATGTCCATAAGGGCAAATTCATTGATTAATATTGCTTTATTATTTCCAATCGGTAAGTACCTAAGTTTGGTGTGGCACATGGCTTCCTCGTATCCACGACGTGAATGTATAAATCATTGACATCTTTCAAACAAACCTTTGGAGTTTGAGCAAAATCGGTTAAATAATGCTTGAGAGATATTGCCAGGGAGTCGGGAGGGATGGAGTTCTTTGGGGACCATCTATAGTTTGAACCGTTGAATCTATAAACGATTTATCCAAAGGAAACTGTAGATGTCGTTGTTTGTTGCTAGGATTTGAGGTGCCCGCAAACTCAACTATTACTAATAACGATCGTGATGAAACTCATACGGGGTAATCAAATCATCATTTTCCAACTCGCCTCCAATAGGGGAACATCATCAGTCTAATCCACTCATTCCCAGAAAATTCCTAGAAGATTGAATGGAGACTGTAGCAGAATCATGTTTGCCGCAACGATTCCCCCAGCCCAGCAACTACCTACTGGTGATACGATCGCGATGAGTTTGAGATGGAATGATTAAATCGTCTTTTCCTAATAACTGTATGTTATGGGAAAGATCGGACGTCTAGAATGTGAGAAACTGATGCTTAATAGAATTTATGTTTGCGCCTTCGCAGAATGGAGTGTTGATTTGCGAGCAATGAACCTGACAAGGAACCATCTGCTGCCCAAACCGCGCACCTCCTGAAAATGTCATAAAAATCGGATGACCACTGAAGTTGTGCGAGTTGCAAAGATTTGAGGCACACACACATACGACCGAAGTTATTTATAAGTCTAAAATGTAAACTGCTGGTGGAAAATGTTTTTCGATAGCCGCGAAGAGGAAATTTGTATAAAGCCTATTTTCGTAACGCTTGTCATTGTAAGGTTTGTTCTATTGATTTTCACGTACAACCAATGCGTTGCTGTTTTGTAACTCTTGTTAAGCAACGGCTATTGATTTTCACGTACAACAAATGTACCCTTAGTTTTCAATGCAACAAAATCTTCTAATTTTAACCACTATAAAAATATTTTCATACTCAAAGTTTAATATAAATCATTAGATAGAAATTTACCTCTCGTTTCTTTACTCACTGAATCGACCGGCTGATAGTTTTTCATATATATATATACTCGGCGCTTCGTGCCTTCCCGGGGGGCTTCGCCTCCCTGGACCCCCCTAGTCTATACTCGGCGCTTCGCGCCTCGCCGGATCTTTTCTCTTTTCTACCGCACGAGGATAATTTGCTATGCAATTCTTAGCCTGAATCAACTTAGTTTTGGAATGTAGCCAGGTACGTAAGGAGAGGGAAATTGGTAGCTTGAAATGTGAGCATTTATCACATAAATCAAGCGCTTTCCAACGAGTGGCGAACGATTTTTGTGCGATGAAAACTGCGGAAGTTTCATTCCCCTAAAAACGGCTGGGTTGTTCGTGAAAAACACTGAAATTGTGACACAATCTATAGCAACTACTCAACCACTCGGTTGTACGTGAAAATCATCGTTAATTTCGTTACGGACATTACAAAAAAAATTATTGGGGGTCGGCCTAAGAATTGCATAGCAATTAATATATATATATATATCATCCCAGACTATAACTCTTGAGTTTGTTGGCCATCGATTTCTGATCCCGTAAAATTGGTAAATTTCAAAAAATTTACTAAAAAAAACCCACTAAAAATGGCTAAAAACGGCCAAAAACCGTTAAATTTATAATTTTTAGCAGAGTTACAGTAAAAAACAAAATCATCAAGGAAAAACGAGGTCATTAACAATTTATGCACAAAATTATGCTGAAATACGTACTTAAATTTCATTAACATTTACTGTAAAATATATTAGAACTGCAGAAAAACCTAAGAATCCAAAATTTCTGAAAAACCGAATTTTATTTAGTATCTATGAGTTTTTGCCATAGAATTGATTTTCAACAATTTATTTCTACTGAAATCGCTCAAATTCCAATTCAATTTAACATATAATACCGATATTACGATAGATAATTAAAGAAAATTTGCTCATACGATCATGCTGCATGACTGGTTTTTTTACGTCCTAGTTGTCCGGTCTCGTTCAAATTTGGTGAATGGTAGGGAGAAGACAATTTCTCATTCGAAATAAATGTTAACATGATTGAATCATTAGTAGATGCTACGCATGTGTGAATGTGAAATATTGTTAGTAAAAAGCCTAATTTCGACAGTTTTTATTTGAATTCGATGAAATTTTTAAATTTTAAATTAAATCACTCGATAACAAACAGCTTAAAAACGTCTGCCATGTTTAGAGAGCAGTATAGCTTCATCACTTATTGTAAGACGGTCTTGTATCGAACCAGCTGGTTCACCCATGCGTTGCACTTGTTGACTTGAATATACGCAAGCCCCCCCTAACCTATCACATTTTGGGACACCCCTATGGATCTGATCGAAAGAAGTCCTTACTTAAAAGTACTTACTTATACATTACTTATTAGGACCAAACTACTGAGATCAACCCCGACTCCCTCTCCACAAACACCCCCCATATTTCAGATCAAAAATATTCTTCTACCCTCTACCCAAAAGATCGTTCAGACTAATCCAATTTCATTCGTCCGAACATCATATCACCAGTTCGCTCCGTGATGACCAAATTATTCCATTTAACCACCCCCTCCCCCTCCTTTTTTTTCCTTACCACAAACGCCTATGATTGAGGCTAGAAAAAAGTTTAGTAGCTGCTGATTGAGGTTGACGTAATCTAAACGTATTCACCCAATCAGATCCCCAGTTTGTTCAGTGATGTCAAAGATACCCCTTTCCAAACCCCCTCCCCCAAAAACACCCCTATGGGTCGGAATTGAAAATTTTTAATTAGGCTCTGGTTTTTAAGTGTTATCGAAACATATTTTATCAATCAGGCCCTCAGTTTATTCAGTGATGTTCAAGATACCCCCAATTCAACCCCCCCACCCTCCCTCCTCTTAGGAAACACCCCCTTTGGGACAGAATTAAAAAATTTCAAGTAGAGTTAGACTTGAATTAGAGTAATCTTAACAATTCGACAATCAAAACTCCAGTTTGTTCAGTGATGACAAAAATACCACATCCCTCCTTCCCCTAAAATACCCCCTTCTATAGGTTGGATTTGAAAAATTTCAAGTAGCCTGTGATTTAAGTTAGAGTATTCCAAACATATTCGACAACTCGGATCCCCAGTTCGTTCAATGGTGTGCAACATACCCCATTTCACCCCCTCCCCTCCCCTAAAACATCCCCTCTGGCTCAAATTTCAAATTGCCTATAATTTAAGTTGCACTTATACAGACATTTCTCCTCACCCATATCAGTTGTCCAATGACAACTGTAACCGTGAAAAGCGGACAAACAAACGGACAGACAGTCAGATAGACAGAGAACATTTGAGAAAATTGTATCGATCGTCTACAAATAGCATGAAACGGAAAAGAACTAAAGTTCATTATTCTTATTAATGTACAGACATACTTACGATTTTATTAATATAGATTAGTTGTAAGAACGGATTACGACCATACCTACAATATCAAAAATTCAAGGTTATGCATGAGCACATTCTACTAAGGGTTCAGTGACAATGAAATTCTTAGGTGATTATCTAAGAGCTAACCTACATGATTCGTGAAAATTTCACCAATATTGGTCCATTAGTTTCGCCTTTTTACGTGTGTTAACCAACTTTAGTTTTGTAATACTTATTAACCAATCAGTCACCATAAAATTCATAGTGAACCTTCCTCAAACGCATACCCAATTTCTTTGAGTTGGAACGAAATCTGACCGATAGATCGTGAGAAATCAACGTTATAAGAAATTCAAGTTTGCGCATACGCTCAAGCCCAATTGACCCAACTACGATAAAATTTATAAAGGAGCACCCAGGACCTAATCAGCACAATCCCTGAAATTGTCGTCCTCTTCTCAGCTCTTGAACTCTAGGATTCATATCAGAATGTTTCAAATCAGATTTAAATAAAGTTAAAATTGATTTTAATTTTTTTGGAACTATTGTAATAGTTTCCTTTTTTATGAAAATTCGTGTATAACGACGAAAAAAGTACGCACAGGCGATTACTATTGTAATCATTGTTTACCATCGCTAGTGTGACGTCAGTTTGGACGAAAAAAAAAAAAAAAAAAACTAGCTTAATTTTTCAAACCGTTCAGACGAATCGATTGCTGCCAAAGTGAGCACTGTGAGGTTTTTCTGTTCGGTCGAATCCGTCAGAATGCATCCATCGTAACCTTAGCCTTAAGGAACAAAACACGAACATGGACAAAACAGTATTGTGTCCCTTAAATCTTTCGCTCCTATCTATTACAGTAAATCATGTTGAATATTCCAACGATTTCTAGATTTGGTTAATTGTGGTGATCAAATCTATTAGACCATATAATCAGGTTAATCGTCAATCGATACATTTGGGTTAATTGCACGACCTAGCTCTTGGCTACGTGACGGATTCTTGTCCGCCACTGACAACATCCGCCAACTAAGAAAGAATGGTATAATGGATGTGATAATATAATATACATAGTCATCGAAAGTAAAGGTGAAATCTGTGAGTGTTCGAATGGAGATTTGCTAACGCAGGTGACCGTCGGGGTGAACAGCTCTTGGCTATTTATGAGCACAAACAAAACACAAATGAACTATTTTTAATGAAACAACGAACCCAACAAGCGCTAATGGACGTGGGTGGAATAGAACATCCAAGAGCCTTAAAGGTAGTCCGAAACGTTCTTGATGGTTTGGAGTTTCGCGTTTACTAACTGTATCCCATAAGGTTCATTTTCCATTTATTTAATGATTTAACAGTGGGACAATATGTCCCAGCAGACACTTAAAATTATCTATTGGGAAAACTAATGGAGAAAAACAGCTACAACTGGATCCCAATGGTCTTGGTGGATCTAAGGAAGATGGCTTCACTCCCAACCGCTTGAGTTTACCAAGGTCTGAGGTAAAGAATGGAACGCTACTGAAATCAGTATTATCTTGTCTGTGGTTTGTTGGGATTCGATCACAGCTGAACCCAGTCGATGTGGGCCCGTGCGAAGGTCAATAGGGAGCTAAGGTGTTTGATAACTAAGTTTATGAATAGATATCTTTACTTGGTAAAATATAGATTTTTTGGTTTCCATTACTTTCTGTGCTAAAAAACAGCTTAGCTATTAAACCATGTTATCGGGGGTGGATTTAATAATGCTTGCTCTATGCCACTTTCATTGTTTTGCAAATATTCTATAAATCAAACTCCTCATGGCAACTAATGATGATGTACCTTATTGGTTGCGTACCTGGTTGTGTGCATGAGCGTGTATGTAGCCTAGTACACCACAGAGCCCAACGGTTGACATGAACCCACCCCCGAAATTAGGTCATTCACGATCCATTAGTGAATTCAAATGACAACTATTTTGATATTTTCGATCGGACTGGAGTAAAACCCACTTTTCCATCACCGATACACATAGGGACACCTCGCTCCTAATAGTGGGACACATGGTGACGCCTTGCTTCTGCGGCTAGGTCATGTTGGGACACCTTGCCCCAACCACTCGCACACGTTGGAATACCCTGACACAACCACTGGGACTCGTTGGGACACCCTGCCCCAACCACTGGGGCAAAATGCTAAATTTTTACCAATTGATTCACAAAATTTGAAATTGTGGATTTTTCATATCAAAGCCCTACTTAAGAGATTTTATTGATATTTTTTATTCTCTTAATTTTTTCATAATTGGTAGTGAAAGGGTTAAGCCACATCTCACTCAACCAGAAGTGTCATTAGCGGCACTGAACGATGTGTCAAAAGGGACACTGCGATTGGTACGATTCTAAGGGCAGTGCCTCAATCACTAAATGGAGTGCCATCGCATCCACAGGCAGAGGAAAAATGAGGGGTACAGCGATAACCACTGTTTAGCCCCCAAAGTGGATTGAAAAAAAAAACCCCAAAATAAAATAATACAACTAAGACTAGATGACGAATAGTTAGATAAATAGATGGATATGGGTGGGTAGTTAGTTGTTCCTCCTTCTCGATTTTTGTAACTGCAGCATCTTGAGATAATTACTTGGCTTTTCAGATTTCAGGATATCCTCTGGGTGTAGCGGGGTAATCGTCTTTGCCCTTTGAAGGGGTATCTACTCCATTTCCATATCTTCCTTGCCATACACGTGTTAGTATGTCTAATCAGCAACAGGAAATAAAACTAGGACCAGATGCAGATAAATATATCTCAGATCGGAAAATGACAGTTAATAGTAGAGCTCAGCGGCTATCAGGTACAACTGGAGATGAACGTTGTCTGGTTAGAATAAAACGTCAATCCTCTGAGGGCCCCTATGCTGTACTCTATAAGGAATTTAGGTGCCCCCCCCCCCCCCCCCCAGAGGTGCAATGGGGGCCTAAATCCTCATAAAAAGGTAGAGGAGAGTAACAGCATCCCGTCATAGAGATACCACTCCTACTAATAGCTTTTAATGAGCCATGTTCGGAGTAGATTAGTTTACCAGTCACCTGGAATCCCATCCAACGCCAAACCAGCTACCAAAAATGATCGAGCACGGCCGAGGCGCCCGTTGTTTCATCAACGGAACGCCGACAGCGCTATCTCTGGTGCCCTGACGGGACCTCGATGGACCTCACAGGAGGTAACTCTGTTACAACTCGGAGGTCCATAAGGTCTGAATAGTCCTCCAGGAAGTGGCGGATGGATAAATCATCCCCATTTTTTGGAGCTTCTGCGCTAAGCAGGTGTCTATGAGTAAGACGGGAATAACTAGTGTACGAGATCGGCCCCTCCTTGGAAGTTGGGTTTCTAAAGGGCCAACTGGGTGCACCCTGAAGGACACCATGCAGACTTGTGACCTCACCCTGCCAATGCACGTCCCTGATGGAATTGACCCAAAGTATTCATAACTTTTGAAGCCATTGGACAAACGTTATGGTAATTTCTACCCTTTAGGCGTCTAGTTCTATGAACACAGTTTAATAATTGTAGGAACGTGAGTAGTAGAAAAAATAGAGTGTGGTGGCAATTTGCCCATCGAGCCCTTCTGTTTCCGCTCTTGCGCCAAAAAATCAAGCTTTCAAAATGCGGGCACGAGTTCATTGGCAAGCACTTTTTTAGCACAATAAATTGCTTGGAAGTCAAAAAATATTTTTTTAAATCATTGAAACGGCACAAAACGGCTAACAAATTTTAATTTGATGTTTTTAACTGAATTGAAAAAAAAAGTCAACTAACGATAAACTAAAATATTAAAAAATTTACGATCGAAATTGTGATGAAAAAGTACCTACTTAAATGTCACCATTATTTGCTTAAAAAAAAAAAAAAAAAAAAAAAAAAAATCCAATATCAATCCAATAAAATCCAATATCTTTTTTGAATTGCAGAATATGATTTGGAACTTATTTTTCTCCCACAAAATTTGTAGTTTACGATTTCTTTGCAGATTTGATACGATAAATATGATAACGATAATTTACAAAAATTCGCTCATAAGATCATGCTGCATGGCTAGAATTTTTAACCCGATTCCAAAACATATTTCATCGTTGTACGAGTATCTAGTTGGGATTCGGCCCAAGGAGAAAGAAATAATTACAAAATCTTTGTAATCATTGTAATGACGTTTTGATCACCATTCTGTGACCATCATCAGATAGGTTAAAAACTTTGCCCTCAAAGAGGACAGTGTCGAAAACAGGAGGTTTGATACCTCATACAATTGCTAGAGCCAGCAAGCCAGGCTAGAGCCAAAACAATTTCATTTGGGGAAATAGTATTGAGAAACAATAGTTTGGTTAGCAATTTTAATCCATGAATGAATGCCAGATGTTAAACATTAGTTTCTATATATTTTTCCTCTGTGTTTTAGTAATTGGTTTTTGTCTTATGCATCTTATTTTTGGCCCTTTAAAACCGCTAACCAAAATATTGTTTCTCAATATTATTTTCCAAATGAAATTGTTTTGGCTCTAGCCTGGCTTATTGGCTCTATCGATTTAATGAGGTTTATAAAAACTCCGGTTTTTGACACTTTTCTCTTTGAGGGCAAAGTTTTTAACCTACCTGATGATGGTCACAGAATGGTGATCGAAACGTCATTACTATGATTACAAAGATTTTGTAATTATTTCTTTCTCCTAGGGCCGAATCCCAACTATATACAACGATGAACAACATCGCGGCCGACAACACCTCTATCGAAACTTATTTCAGAATAATAGATCAACAAAACGAAGAAATCAATGATTATTTCGATTCGTCGTTTAGTCCTCTTAAAAATCCGGGATTCTCGAATCAAGCCCAACAAGGAAGAACAAGCAGTTCTGGTCTCGCGGGCTATTGCAACATCTCGGCCAGTGAACCTGTGATGTCGTCACATTTTTCTACCCCGACGAGAAGCTATACTTATCTACATGCGCGTTCTACTTTTATGCCGTCGCTGAGGTATGTAACACACAAACGAAGGGCTGCGAATTATTACACAAAGATTTATTAATTTTCTATCAGATCTACGCGGCTAACTATTAAACGTAGAGCAGGTACAATATCTAAAAGTAGGGTGAGTTGAGCAGGGCCGTCGAACCCGGGGGTTATAGGAGCGAAATCGGGTTAAGAAATAAGGCGACAAAAATGCGATACTTACGTGGTATTTTAACATGGAGCGCTAACCTCCCAATGAAAAACGCTGCAAATGATTACACAAATGTTTATCATTTTTCTATAACCCTTCTACGCAGAAAACTCGTACTATAGGTACAATATCTAAATATAACTCCTCAGGCATAGATGCCTACGGAAGGGGAATAAATTAAATTGAACACCTCATGTTACTAGTCCTTCAGTAGGTATTTACGAAGAGCTCAAAATTAATGAGGCAAAATAAATCAACTACCTACGCTTCACGATCCCCTCCTTAAGTGACAAAAGTTATAATATACTCGTTTCCGTCAAGTGAAAATTCTATCGGAATTATATCAGTTGATGTACTATATCACTATACATAAACTCATATCACTATATCACTGATATACTGTACTTATCTACATGCGCGTTCTACTTTTATGCCATCACTGAGGTAAGTAACACACAAACGAAGGGCTGCGAGTTATTATACAAAGATTTATAGATTTTTCTATCAGATCTACGCGGCTAACTATTAAACGTAGAGTATTTACAGTATCTAAATGTAGGGTGAGTTGAGCAGGGCCGTCGTACCCGGGGGTTATAGGAGCGAAATCGGGTTAGGAAATAAGGTGACGAAAAAGCGATACTTGGCGGTATTTTAACATGGAACGCTAACATCCCAATGAAAAACGCTGCAAATAATTACACAAATGTTTGTCATTTTTCTATTGGATAACCCTTCCACGCAGAAAACTCGTATTATAGGTACAATATCTAAATATAGATGCCTACGGAGGGGGAATTGAATTAAATTGAACACCTCATGTTACTAGTCCTTCAGTAGGTATTTACGAAGAGCTCAAAATTAATGAGACAAAATAAATCAACTACCTTCACAATCCCCTCCTTAAGTGACAAAAGTTATTATATACTCGTTTTCGTCAAATGAAAATTCTATCGGAATTATATCAGCTGATGCGCTCGTCGTAGCTTATAATGCGATTTTTACTATGTTCACTCCCGTGTTGATGATCTTTTTTTCCTGTGAAAGTTTCCAGCATTTAGGACGTACAGCGATCATGGTAGTTTCATTCGATTCTTTAGGACGATATCTATAAATTACACATAAAAAACATTATTGTTAGGTACCTCGAAAGTTTTCGAAATTTATTTCAGTCCTTCTTAATCTACCCTTTAGGGTCGATCAAAAGTGATGCCAATGAAGTTTGGTCCTGTAGTTTCGGAGGAAAGCTTCGAACAGCTCGCACTGTTTCGATCCTGGGGATTTTGGTGGACGAAATTCCCGAAACCACGAAAATCGGTTCAAATCGGTCAAATGATGGTGAGTGCAATTCTCTTATGTTCTCCGAAGAAGTTGCAATTTGATAAAGAATCTGTCTGGGACAATGAGTCAAATGAAGTAATGGGGTCCAATCTGATCAGCTGAGTGAGCAAGATTTCTTCTGTTTTCCTAAGAAGTTGCAATTCGGTAAGGATCCTCTCTCGGGCGGCTCAAAATTCGGCCAGCCCTGGTTGTTAAGAGATTATAGGGACTTAACGAAACCTTACTATTCCACCAAACCCTTTGAAGTTCAGCTTAAAGCTACCTCAAGATTCTGCCATCGACAACCAAGTTACTCAATATTCCACACCATCGTTCCGGGTAAAACTTTGTAAGACGTAGACTTTTTGACAGGACAAAGTTGTATTTAAAATGCCGATACATTAATATAGAAGAGATGGAATAGAAAGTAAGTACCTACACTCGATGCAATTTCTTACGTCTCGGTAACAATCTTTGTACCACGTCATAGACAGGTAGCGAATTATCTAGTTATGGCAGTCATTTTTGAGGTCAAGAGGTGCTGCTTCCTACAGTCCAGCATAATATGAAGACTGGTTGATGAATAGTTCATATATAATATAGTTATGTGGCTATCCGCTGGGATGAGTCAGGGTACTAAAGCCGTCACGTTAATGACACCGACTGGCTGAGTCGTAAAGCCTTTTCTCGGACTACAAGAGACTAATGAAATTACGGGTTTCAGCTAATCAGTTGTGTGAGATCAATGCTCTCCTTTTCACCCTGGGAAGTTGAAATTTGAGAGGATGCGGACGCCTCTCTGGGACATCAAGAATCAAATGAAGTTGTGGGGTCTAATATGATCAATTGAGTGAGCAAGATTTCTTCTGTTTTCCCAAGAAGTTGCGATTCGTCAAGGATCCTTTCTAGAGCAACAAGAGACGAATTAAATTACGGGTTTCAGCTAGTTGATAGGGATCCGCTCTGAGCAATGGATGAATGAATTGACGGTTTCCATCTTTATCAGATAATGAATGAGTTAAATCGTTTAATCACTCATCCCTATATTTTAACTACCCGCGTACCAAAGAACCGAGGTTCGTCCATCGATTCGATCTTCGGGCGCCACGTCGAAAAACATTGTGTAAAAAATTATTGTAGTTATTTCACTTAACACAACCCTGTAACTGTACTGTGGCTGTAACTTCCTAAAGGGTACGAAAATAAATTATTTGTTCATTCCCTATTTCCCACTTGAATTTTTTTCAGTTTAAATCTAATGTGTATTGGAAGCTGGTCACAGCGCCGAGTTCCGTATGATTTTTAAAATGGCTCAATGCCCGACTTACCAGTTCCTCAACTTTTACTTCCACGATCTCCAATTTTTCCATTTTCCTCCTTCCTCCTATTTCTAAATCGGCCTTAAAAATTGTTTAAAAGGGGACGCATTAGTAAAATTTCCAACCCGCCAATTTGATTTAAATTTGTTTGGTTGGAAGTTTCTGAACGACTTTTCAACTCGCTTAAATCTCAACCTACTATTATTTTGACTTTAATATTTCAACTTTTAATTTTTCGTTTACCAGTTTCCCTACATAGACCAATTTTTTGATTTATTTATTATATTCAATATTGAACATTTGTAACCGACGAAAAATAAATATGTACAAAATAAATAAATAAATCATTTGAAAAATAAAATAAAAAATAACTAGATTCCCCCCCGCCCCCCTCAAATTTTGTTGGTTTACTTAGGTTCCAAAAATCGAATTAAAAAAATATATATATCCGTCTGTCCGCAGTATGCCGCACTGTGGGGCGAAATGGTTGTTTCCGCGAAAAACATCAAACAAATTTAATAAAGCGAAATAGTAATTGAGGGTCCGAATTCGGTCCTTCATTGATTTTTGGAGTGCTGAATTGAATGACACCATAATCAGCACCATTTGACTACAAGAAACGTTCAGAATCGTGTGGTCAAACGTCAAAAACGTTGAAAAAAAAAAAAAACACAGAATGTGTTTGCGTTGTCGCGCAACCAAGTGACAACCAAACAAGCGTCATTGTTTACTATTCATTTATAACATCAATTTATATAGTTATAGTATGAAACTACGAAAAAAAATACGAAATAAATTCGTGATAAACCAAGAGCTTCCCAACGAATGGTGAACGATTTCTGTGCGATTAAAATGGCGGAAATTCCATTTCCCTACCAACGGCTCGGTTGTACGTGAAAATCATCCGTCACACATTTCGTTCCCATCCCGCGTTCCATTTTCGGCTAGTTAGTCCATGGCTAAAACACATTCTGTGTTAAAAAAAAAAAAAAAAAAAGTCGGTGTCTATCACCACGTTTTTTGAGGTGCTGGACCAGTAAGATCACTGCAATCAAACCGTCAGAAATAGTCGAAATTGTATGTTGAACAATATATAGATCAAGCAATAAATTTATTTCTACCTTGTAGGTACACAAAAATTTCATTATTTACATATATAGGTACTTACTAACATTAAATAAAGTGAATTATTTAATGACACTTGAGTTTTCTTTTAAGTCTTTCACATTTGCATCGAAATCTATTTTATAGTTGGTTATATGTACGTTCCGAGCGATATAAAAATGATGCATGATAATAATAGTGATTTACATGTACTCAACAAACAGCAGGGTACAACTAAGGAAGAAAACAAATAATAATCGGTGGTGGGAGGGGAGGGGTCGAGCGAGATTCTCAATGAGCGCGGGCTTGCATTAGTCCTATCGGTTAACTTTAAGCGGCCCATTCTCGATCCTGCTGCAGGAAGTGAGGGGAACCAAAAGCTTCCCTCTCTTCTTACACGGGAGGCGTGCAGGACGTGTTTGGAGGCCTTCCTACTGCAGGTGTCCTGCAGAGCTCGTCGGATGGGTTCCCGTCGGACCATCCTGCGGTTCGGGGTCCCCCACCCTATCAACATGCTATGCCCGAGCGTGTGTGGAGCTGCCGGATTTTGTTTAAATAAGGAGCCATTGAAGAATGGAGAACGCAGAGGGTAAACACAGAATACCGTATACTGGCGGGAAACCACCGGTTTGAGCTGGGAATGACGGATCGTGTATGAAGAACGCACTCTGAGACAGGAGAGCAAAGAAGGGAACTTCGTCGCACTCCCCACGTCCTGCAGCAGGATCGTGAATGGGCCGCTTTACCTGAAGAAACTCAGAAAATTGACGAGTAAACAGCGCGAGCCCACGCTTGTTAGGCCCCTTTCACACGGGGGGACGTAGGCCCTCTCTCCCAAACGTGAGGAAGGGGGAAGCCTAAATACAAAGAGTCCAGTTGAGCTTTCAAACGGGAGCAAGAGCGAGATCCCGAGGAGGAGACGTGGCTGCACGTTTCCTGCTCCTGGAGCCGGGATCCGCGTCTCCCCCTAAAAATGCAAAGAAAAGAGAGAGAGAGAGAGAGAGAGAGAGAGAGAGAGAGAGAGAGAGAGAGAGAGAGAGAGAGAGAGAGAGAGAGAGAGAGAGAGAGAGAGAGAGAGAGAGAGAGAGAGAGAGAGAGAGAGAGAGAGAGAGAGAGAGAGAGACAGACAGACAGAGAGAGTGTAATATATTCAATAGTGCAAACATACAGTAACATATCAGGAAAATACTTATTTGAATATTATATCTTGTCGATAGGCAGAGCCTGTGTTGACAAGCTTGAGTCCCATTTCAATCCAAATTTGGTTCGACCAAAAACATTTTCGAACTTGAAAAGTATCATGTACTACACAGTTCCCTCAGACAACGTTTTAAGAATGTATAACAGGCAGTATCACATATTCACATAACGTACAACAAACACATATTCGGGAAAGTAATAACAAATGGAGTAGCTAGTAATGACAAAGATAATGTAAACTGCAATCAACAATGCTCATACAAATCAGGTTTAATGAACGTATACGCTATTGAGAATATCATCAGCATTCGCCGGCCCCAAACCAATGAGCCAGGTAAAAATGAGCTTCTTGTAGGCGAAACGCGAATGATTTACCGCGTTTTTCAGATGGACAGGCATGGAATTGAAGATCAGATAAATCAAATATTGAGGGCTTCTAGAAGTGAGGGTCAGATTAATTCTGGGGTTGACAACATTCTGTAGAAATCGGTAACCGGTGGGGTAAGAATGAACGTGAGGGCTATTTACAACGGATGGGTGACGGTAGTAAAAAAGGGCCAAGGTTTTAATGAAAAGCTGCCGGACAGTAAAGACCTTCGCAACCTGGTAGAGCAACTCAGTCGGGGACCTCTTGGTTTTACTCACCATAACCTTTAAAATTCTTTCTGCACCAAAAACAGCTTCATGGGAGTGGGGGTCTTCCACACGAGGACAAAAAAAGGCTGTTGTCCGTAGACCCTTTTCATTAAACTCATAATTATGGTCGACTAAGATGTTGAACAATTAACAAGTTGTTTCATTTCACTAGTCCAACACAGAGGGCACAGCGGGGTTCTATTCGGTACTCAAGCATGGCTAAATATTAATTTGTGCCAAGCTCACAAAAGTAAACTGATTTATCATTAATATTTTCGCTTGTCTTTCATATACAACAACATACATCACTGAAAACATGGGTCGAGGCAAAACAGTGCCCCGCACGGTCTAAGCTGCTACAAAGAAGGGCGCAGTCTGTGGAGGGTCATGTCTTTTCACAGCTTTAAAGACAACCAAATCATGACCATCCACCAGTTATTTTCGTTGGTACCTTATTGTTAACGTTTTGATATCAACATCTCACTCGGGTTTTTGCTCAGTACCATCCTTCACCGTGTCAAGCAACTCATTGGGTAATTGAAGTCATACGTAAATAATTGAAGAATCTTCTTCCTGTCGAATTTCTCGGTAAAGCGTAGCTAAAACTCCTGCTTCATTGTATGCTTTATTCATCGGATGAACTCAAAACATTCGAGATCAGTTTGAGAGAGAAGTTTGCGTCGACGGTAGAGAAGGTGCACGGCTATATAGATCGCGTGTTTTCAATCCATTGTTCTGAAGCGAAGAACTTTCGATGACTAACTCGGGGAAAGAAACGAAAATGAAGGGTCACGGGGAAGAACGATCAAAGTCAATTTTTAGTCCCAAATGAGATAGTGGTGCCTTCCTGCCGGTCTTGCAGGAGAAAAGAATCGAAGCATGTATCGCTTCGGGAAAGAATGATTAGGATTAGCGTCAAAATACAGAGGGAAAGATTTTAGTTGTCGCAAAGCAACGATCAGAGTCCAAAAAATCCTCACTTGTTGATGAAGTTTAACGTGAAAGGAAGATCAAGGTCCAACAGTTTTTTTTTTTTAAATCCGTTTTTCCCATTCTCTTCATATTTTGTAAAACATTTTGTTTTTTGTTTCTTCACTAAAATGTGTTTTTTCAATGAAATGATTATTTGGAGTTGAGAATTATTTACCCTAAACCAAAAATATTACCCTTGAAAGTTTAAAATTTGAATTTTGCAGATTTGTGAAGAAGTGACTCTGATCGCTATTTCTCGCGACCCTTCAAATGATTCCCATGTGAATAGGTGGGGGTGGGAGGTAACGGTTGCTCTTCGAGGGACGTAATAGCTCTCCATCTGAAAGGACCGGTGGTGGGAGCGGAAAATGCTCCCATGTACGAGTAAGAGCCCTACGTCTCCCCGTGTGAGAAGGGCCTTTGTTTCACTCTTCTAGCTGGGAAAAATAAGAATTGAAAATTCTACAGTAGAAAAAGGTTTTTTCTTGTTATATGAAGGAATTTGAATAAAATTAGTTCTGAATTTTAGGCATTGTCCAGCTTATCTCCCTGGAGCGAAGTAGCTACTTTTACTAGCTCACTCCATCATCTTAATGCACAGTTGGACTATATGATCCTTCAATGCCGGTGTGTTGGAAATATGTTATTTGATATTTGCAATTCCTATATGTAGATGATTAATAACTTTCCACAGACATTGTTTTGTTCTCTGTTAACCAATTGGACCAGTATGATATCGATGTCTTTATCATTCTTAACAAAGACCTGAGATGTATCATTCATGATAGTCATTGGATCTACCACCGCATCCAGTAACTCTCCTTGTGTTGAATCTGGTACACATGCTTTGTATCGGTAGAGTTCTCCGTCTCCTTCACCATCATCATAATACTCTCTTGTTTTTATATTTCCTTGCTTGGGATTCAGAGAACTCACACACGTACTCCCCCCCTCCCCCATCTTTTCATGGCCAGGCTTATTACTTCTCTGTTTGTTAGAGTGAAACCATAGCTCATGTCCTGAGAGGAAGAGTCCTTCCAGCCAAGTTGGTTACTCTTTATATCTATTTTGCTTGTTATTTGGAGAATATATCTCAGCTCTGCCTCTTTGTTTTTTTTTTTTTTTTTTTTTTTTTCCATGACCACTGCTTAGCTCTGATTTGCACGCCAATTCCAGTTTCCTTCGTTATTAGTGTTTTTTCTATGTACTGCACTTCAAGCTCTTACTCTTTTAGCTGTCCATAGTACTGATTGATATGCATTTTTCTCCACCCCTCTAAGTTGGTCACATTATCACTGACACTCGACTCTTGATCATGCTAATTTTCTCGCTGTTGTTCCCACTGTTATAACGTCGACCAGACTTGAATTCGTGCATTACCTTCCCTTGATCTTTTCCTGAAGTGGCTGGGAGCAAACATTGTTGGATAAATGGTCTGTCCAATCGCTCTCTCAACCAAGAATTCTCCCAGTATTCCCCCAGCTCCAATAGCTCCTTTGTAATTTCCATTTGCTGCAGCATCCAAAGAGAAGCAACTAATGGCTTGTTCATGAGCCTTCTTTCATTCCTTGGTTTCCTGGTAGTCTTGTATCTGTAGTCGTGTTCTTCCGCAATCTTGTCAGTATGGCACTTGGTGCCATGGCAAATGGATTGCCATTTGCTAAGGGGTTGTTGACCATAGTTGCATCCAGAAACCATGAACTTCCTCCTTTCCCTGACCTTCATTTCTCCTCATTACTGGAGTGCAGGGAGTTCTTGCTTGTATTACAGTTGGTAGGTATACTTATCTACCTAAATTTCGTTAAACATAGATCAGGGAGACTAGTAAAGTGAATATGTTTTAATTAATTGCATTAATCATCCCTCCGCAGGTGCCTACACCTACGCAGGCATGTTGATGGCAACCTACGGATCTGCAATTTGAAATGGAGCTCCTTTGTGATATCCATCAGAATACAATATCATTGCACACTGATCAGATAAGGAGCCTGTGAGCCTAATTTGTTTTTTAATCGACTTATAAGATGCGAAAACATGAAAAGAAACTCCTTTTAGACGTCTAGAATATAATTTCAAAAAATGCAGGGACTCTAATCAACGTCGGAACCTCTGAGGCTAATTTCTTTCTTAATCGACTCATGGTGCTGAAAGTTTGATGGAGCTCCTTTGGGACATCAAAAACAATTACGAGGTAGAGAAGCGTACTGAGGCTGAGGGGCCTCTGAGGCTGATTTCTTATCTTTTCAACCTGCTGTTTTTTCCCCATTATTTACTATAAAACGTACAATTGTGGGGTCCTGGAGTTTTAAAGATGTAAACCCTTTGGGAAGCACGATGCCAAGTTTTGATCATTTGCTATATAGGGGGTTCAATAATAATCATAGACCAATGATCTGCGAAGAAGGGCTATCTAACACTGAAATAATAAGTTTGCAGCGTTTGTGTTTAAACTAATTTGCAGGAAGTTGATTGCTCTTATCCACTCATTAAAATCTCTCGGGTTTCCAATCTCTAGAGCTCCTGTTGACATCTACTTCCTGGTGTTTGTAGTAGACAAATGATAAGTTATATAGGCCCAAATCCAGTTTTTAAGGTTTTAGCGTGGCCTAATTTTGTCATATATATCCTTACTAGTTACATTTACATAATTTTTTAAATGTGAATTTTCCATCACCGGTTAACTTACACCATTATGATCCACAAAGAATGTAACAATATGTCACTTGCCCTGTCCCAGCCGTCTGGCCAGCAGCATCCAACCCCGCGACTTTTTGATACATCAGAACTGTCCCAGAACGTTTTCTTTCGTTCGGTTACAAAATAAAAATAAAAAGTATGGTCTTCAGATTCTTCAAGTCATCCCCGCATCTAGCGATGACTGGACGCCTCGCCACTGGTTGACATGACTTTCCCCTTGTTGATAAATTGCATCACCACTTTTCACTCTACAATTCGTTCCCCGCACCATCAATGTCATCAATACTGGTCAAAAATGAGAATTATATTATTAATAAAATAAATTATTATAACAATGAAACATTCAAACAAAACAATAAACGCTGCAAATTATTACACAAAACATTATTATTTATGTATTAGATAGCCCTTTTATTGAACGAAGTCTATTATTCATTATCTAAATATATCTGCAGAGGCATAGACGCCGACCTAGGAGAAATTAAATTAAATTACAAAGGCTTATTATTGGAAATAGTAAACCAAAATACCTACATTTGACCAGACTTTTGAATTTAACACAAGCTGACCTACCAACCGAAAATTAATTATATAAAATAAAACACCTACCTACGCTTCATAGCTCCATTTATATGTGACAAAACTCATAATAATCTTAATTTCTTTGGAATTATATCAGCTATTAGATACGATCGTCATAGTCTATTAGGTCATTTTTACTGTGTTTCACCTGTTGCGATTCTTCCTGTTGATTTTTTTTCCCCAGTTAAAGTTTTAGCCCTTAGTGAGGAGAGCAAACATATGAAGTTCCAGCTACCTGGGTGGTTTCTTTCGATTCTTTGGGATGATATCTATGAATTATTATTGAACCCTGTATATAGTAAACCTGTATTAGATAGCCCTTCACCTCAGAACACTGTTCCAACAAAACTATCTGCCAAACTGTGTCTAAGGTGCATTATCGAAATATAACTGGACGATGTCATCTACTAAAAGAAAAATCTACACTACATGCAGATACATCCGTACATGGATATGCCTTATTTTTCCCCCTGTAAAATATGTGTTTAGTGTTTCAAGTTAAAAATGTCACAATGATGTCTTACATGAGGCTTACATGTACCTACTACTCAGAAGTATACCTACCATGTACCTAGTGCCTTCTTTTCACATTATTTTTCACTATGGTTACTAAGCAATATTAGTTAATAACTTAGCGTAATAAATCAGCTTTCCTTGACACTACAATGGCTTAGGGATCATGAGATGTGATAAAATGACGGCATTCCAAAAAGTGGCGAACGATTTTCCTGATATGAAAACTAAGGGAGCTACACTTCACTAGTAACGCAATGGTTGTACGTGAAAACCAATGGAAATGGAAAAAAGCTGCAAATTATTTGACAAAGGTTTATTATTTTTTCAATTGAGTATGATCGTAGTTTTAGTTGGCTTGCGTACGTCATAAGGCCCGACCAGACTCCTCGGCGTGTCCTATTTCGAGTTGCCACAACCTATACTTCTATAATTATATACCCATGATTATATTTCTCGATTTGAGCTCCTATCTATTCAAATAACTATTGCCTTAATAATATCATTATCTAAGTACGTACGAAAATTCGAGAGGATATGTTATTAAATATGTGTAGGCAAAGCATTGGTATTAACACACAAATATGACCTAGAAAAAAACATATATTCATGCCACGAAAAAGACACTTTTTCACCTATTTTTGGCTCATAGCAGTTTTAATACAATAAACAACTTACTACTACTACTTACTACATTATTTTTCTCATGTGATTTGAGGCCGTTTTATGAACAATGTTGAACTTAAATGTTTAAAACCACTAAATATTATCATATTTTTGGCAATTAAAAAGTGAAAATTGAAGTGTTGATATATATATATATATATATATATATATATATATATATATAGGGCGTCCCACCGAAAGTTTACAACCCCCTTAATTTCCTCTGAATTCAGCGTATAGGGACCAACGCCATTCTTCATAATGTTTTACTTACATCTCAGAAAAAATACTTTCACACGTGCCACTTGCGCCAATTCGGCGCAAATGAGATCATCTTTGTTTTTTAAAATAGAAACCCCCATTTTTTATTGTACGTTTGGTGTGTTGAGGGTAGAGAATTTTTCATTGGCTTCTCAAATAATGAGGTTTATTGATAGGCTGAGCGCTTTCGCCATTATTTGGCCTCTTCAGAGCTAATTATTTATTGGTTCATGTTTAAATATAACTTTTTTGTGGGCCTCCTTCATCATATCAGTCGTAACCAGTTATATTTGGAAATATATACGATTTATAGGCACCTGTTTTAGATAATAGTATGATAGCATAATAATATCATGATAGTATAATATAATAGTATAATCAATCAATTGTATTTGATAATCTGTAGACCAGTGACCTAATTTTATGACCGAGAATGTACGCACTGAACTGTACAATTGTTTTATTAGCGCATCTAAGAAAAGTTGAACTGACACAAATATCCATTTTCTCTGGCAGTTGGTACGTTTAATGACTGAGATCGAATCCACAGAATCTGATGCTAGTTTTCGTAAATCAAATAGTATAGAGCAGATCCCACGCGGTGACGCGAACGAAAATGTCTTGCCTAAAATGAATGAACGGCAGGGGAGGAGGATCCTTGTGTTTTATGAAATACGGAGAATCACGCTACTGATCCCTCGAAAAGAATGAATAAAAACTCAATTTTAGTTCTTAAAGCTCTGCTCATTTCTTATGAATATTATGGAAATATCAGCAAGTATCTCGGTGAACCCGATCCAACTAAACTCCGCCCACTAATAGTTTGTTTCAAGGATCCTGTCATGGTCTCCAGAATCTGGTTGATAATCGGTTTGCGAACCCTCCCATTCCCATTAAGATGTGTGTGGATCGGACTACGTTAGAGAGCCAACAGCTGGCCACCCTTGAGTCAGGACATTGGAAGAGGAGACGGAAATCGTGGGGAGAAATAAATACTTCTGAAAAATATATTGGCAGAATGCCAAAAGTAGTGCAGTTACCATGTCCTGCTTCGAGCAATGAAAATTCATTTAAAAACCGTCTGTCAAGTTTGGTGTGGCACATAGCTTAGTCGTTCAAGTATCATGGATGTATAGGTCATCGAAAAGTTTTAAATGATCTTTAAAAATTCCATAACGGAAAAGAGTAAATCAAGAAGTAGCGTGAAACGTCATAATTGATAAATTAAGAAACTAAAAAATGATACTCAATATTATTTACGTTCGCGCAAACACACAATGAACTGATTAGGTGGAACGATGAAATAGGTACGGGACCTTCTACAACCTAACCCGCGTATTCACTGGCCCTTTCGTCAAAATCGGATGAAGACTGTGGAAATTAAGTTCGTTATCAGTATATCCCATTGTTCGATGCGCAGTAGCTAATAATGATACAATCATGTTGAAATTGACATGGAGTAATAAAATCGTCTTCTCCCAACTATCATCAAAATTTAAACGATGTCGAATGACTAGGGTGTGAAAAAAGGAGCATAATGGAATATAGTTTTGCACATGCGTAGAGTGAAGTATTGATTTGGCAACAATGGAATTGATGAAAACTTTGGATAATAAGCTTGTTACATGGATTTCTCTTTCCGTTCTTTCCCATTTTATTTCTCTTGCGCAGTGATGTGCATGCGCATGCGCAGTAATGATGCAATCATGTTGAAATTGATAAGATATGCTAAAATTGTCATTCTCCAACTGTCATCCAAATTTGAGCGAGATCGGATGACAAGGGCGTGAGAAAATGATGTTTGGTAGAATTTACGTTTACGCATGCGCACAGTGATATATTGAGTCAGGAGCCATGAAACCTATAGGGGACCGTCTGCACCGCAGCCTGCCCATTCCCTGAAAATTTCATCCAAATCGGACGAAAACTGTGAAAAATAAGCTTGTTACAAGGATTTGCGGACACACGACGGACAAACTCACTGTCGTCCCAAACTCACTATCTCATTGTTCAGAATGGTCTAAAACGTAAAACGCGAGTAGAAATTTTGATTTAGGAGACCAAAAATTGTATTTGTCCCAAAAGTGAAAACAATGCTTCCGCTACCTATAGGTAGACTCGGAAGCAAAAACATTTTGTTGAATAGCAAAAATATTACCTCCGGAGCTCATAGTCCAAGACCCAAGGCTGACAATAGGTAGTAGTTTGAGAAGAAGGTTTGAGATTAGATTTTGAAAATTTAGTCCATCCTGAGTGGAAAAATAATTGTGTTCCGTCTCAAAACTGTTGGAATGCAAAATGGTGGCCACATAAAGATAGCTTAATGTGCCCACTTTTAAGTGTTATGTAAGGAGTTAAAATTTGTTTTTTTCTTGATCGATTACAATGGTTCATTATTGAAAATAATAAACCGAAATTGGTGAAACATCGATTTTGTTCTTGATTTGAGCTCAGCCACAAGCCAGTAGTTTTTCTTCTCACAAAAAAAGTCTGCTAAGTTGGGTTCGCAGTATAGCTTCCCCACATATTATAACATGGACGTATAGAATCAGTTAAAAAACGAAGTACAAGTCGAAATGATTGATATGTTGACGTTATAAGAAATTAATGTTTGCGCATGCGCACAGACTACTATTAATCCAACGGCAATGAAATTTATAGGGGAATGTCTAGGAACTAAACTGCACAATCCTCGAAAATTTCATAAAATTCGGTCCTTTAGCCTCGGTGTTTGATCTGTGTCGATCAATTTTAGTTTTGCGCGTGCACTATACTTAGTTATTATTTCACCAATCGCAATATAATTCATAGGGAATTTTCCTGTATCGTATACCCATCTACTCCCAGAGTTTGGACGAAATCGGACCAATAGATTATAAAAAATCAACGTTCTAATAACTTAACGTTTGCAGGGGACCGTCTAGAAGCTATCCCGCACAATCCCTGGAAATTTCATCAAAATCATTTCATTAAACTCGGAGTTTTGCCTGTGTCAACCGATTTAGGTTTCGCGCATGCGCAATGGTTATTAATCCACCAACTGCGATATAATATAGGGATTTTTCTAGGACATATACTCAATTACCTAACGAGTTTGAACGGAATCGGACCACCAGATAATGAGAAATCGACGTTATGAGAAATTTACGTTTGCAAATGCGCACAATCTACTGATGATTCGATAGCATTGAAAATTATAAGGAACCGTTAACCTGTTAGCTAACCTGCACAATCCCTGGAAATCTAATCGGGATCGGACTGAAACATGATATAGTTTTAGGCGGGTATTTACCACAGACAGTCACGGAACCAAAATTGATCAGCAAGCTACAAAAAGCAAATGGAAATTTGATAATGGAGGGCAACAATTGTTTCGACTTCATTCATGAACACAAAGCTTCCCTACAAGGAAGCAGAAAATGGTAGTGAGGAAGTAAAATCCTGACTAGTTTCTGCGAATTTTTAAGGGAAAACTGCACCATTTTTTGTGCATTAGATTCTACACATATAAGTCAATCTACTATTTATAGATCAAGTCCTCGAAGTTTGGTCTCCTCTCGATCCTCCTTTTTTTCTAAAGATTTTAATGTAAGCTAATAAAATTATGAACCATGTTTCTGCACACCGTAAGACGGCGGATAACGAACTTCAAAAATCGGTAGCTCAAATTTCGGAGCAGCTAAAGATCTAATGATTGAACTAAGCTTTACGTACGAGTAGATCTCTCTGAACACTTGAGAACGTTTTGGGGAACGCTTAGCGAAATATAATGCATTGATGTTGACAAATAACACAGGAAGACAGAAGTCATATCTATCGTTAGTTTTCGGAAGGTTCTTATCGGCTCTACGCTCTGCTATCTCAAAGAGTGCGAGTTATTTCTGGTTGGAAACATTCAATCAATACGAAAGTCCAATTTGCTTTACTTTACAGGAAACTTGGAATCACTCCGTCATACTGCGTCAATCGTTATGAAGTCATCTGAAGGTTACATAAATATTCATTACTGAAATGGAAAAAACTGACAAAAACAAAATTTAATGGAAAATCCGTGGTGGGGGGTTATGAAGTATCAACACTACATGCAGATACATCGGTACGTGGATATGTCTTATTTTCCCCCCTGCAAAATGTGTGTTTTTGTCTCAAGTTAAAACTGTCTCAATTTAAAAAAGTTCCAGTCATGCTGCGAAACGCATGAGCGAATATTCTAAAATTACCTCCTTTCGTATTATAAATACCTATAATATGTTAAATTGTTTTGAAATTGCAAAAAATTCGGACTAAATAAAATTCGGAGATTCGAAAAAAATTTCGGAATTTTAAATTTTTGATGTTTTTACAGATTTTTCAGCAGATATTAATGAATTTTAAGTTCATTTTTTGGCATAGTTTTGTGCAACAGTTTTCAAGTGTCCTATTTAATTGTTGATTATTTTGTTTTGACTGAAATTCTAAAAAAAAATTTTTTGGCCGTTTTTAGCCATTTTAGTGGGTTTTTTAGCATATTTTTTGAAATTTTACCAATTTAATGTGCTCAAAAAGTTCTGGCCAACGAACTCATCCTTTTATTTGGAAAGCTTGATTTTTTGGCGCAGGAACGGGATTTTTATGCTAATCCTAAGGAGCGTTATCGTCTGTGATAACAACACACACACACACACACACACACAAACACTATTCACACAATATATATATTTATATTTATATACAGGGTGATTCCCTCGCAGATGCAAAAAAAAAAAAAAAATTTGGGTGAAACTACATCAAAAATGGAGTAAAATGCCGCCAACCGCATATTTTTATCTCAATCCGTACTCGAGATATGATTTTTTAAAGGTTTTTTCAGGAATACCGTGTTTTTTCATTTTAAACTCGGATTTCTCCACTTTTCCTCACTTAATTTTAACTTTCAACCTCATTTTCGTTATCAGCATTAAATTTCCTATAAGAATAGTGTACATGGGTTCTTAAAAAGTACCATCCGAAGACCCTCACATCAGCTCACACATTGCCGATTTTGAAAAAATAATATTTCTGAAAATCTTTAAAACTTTATTACTCTTTTAAAAAGAATCCTGGAAACTGGCAAATCTCATGAAAACTGCTTCATCTAATATTCTTTCCAACGGTATTATCAATTTTACTTTTATTTTGTTATTTAGGGAAGAAAATAATGTTTTAATGTTAAAAAATGTGGTTTTTTCAATGAAATTGTTGGTTTTCTCGAAAGATGACCCTCCATGAACCTACGAGTATGGGGTCGGTTTCTATGTATTTTTTCACGCTGTATCGAATGGTAAAATTTGTAGATCTCTCCGACTCCGTTATAATCGAATTTTACACTTTAATTAACTAGTTCTACCCCATAACACACATACATTTAATCGTAACAAACAAACTAAAGATTTACGATTTTAAGTGTAAAACTCGGTTATAACGGAGTTGGAGAGATCTAAGAGTTCGGAAGGTCACTAAATAGCTGATGGGGCCTCTGCGGTGAATTTCTTTCCTCTTCGACCTACCGTTTTGCCAAGTTTTTTGTTTTGACGTTTTTAGAAAAAATTTCGACATTCACTTACGATAAACTGTAAAATTGTAGGGTCCTGATCTGTAGAAGTGTGAACCATTTTGGCACGATGCGCCATCATCATGATCATTTACTGGATATACTGGGTTTTTAAGGTAAAAGGTGGACCACCGGCCAGGCGTCAATACTAGAGCTTATTTCTGACTGAAAATTCCTCAAAGACATCTCGTTTTAAACGCTTAGTTGTCGAGTAAATTTTATATAAGCTGCTTTTATAAGCTTAGTTTTAAGATTTATTTTCGTGTTTTCGACATTTTGTCATTAGAACGATCAAAATCCCCTCATTTGCTGTGTAAATTCAAATTTGAGGGTACCGTTGGAAATGGCTTTAAATTTAAATGGGGCTTAGGGCCGGTTTATCAATTATCTAAATTAACTGCAGGATTGCTATACTGAGTATAGCGCTATACTCCAGATAAAGAATGTGAGTCGTTTATCAATGCCGAATTACCTAGCGGATAAAATTATCCCTCAGATAAATTCTCCTCCTCAGATAAATTCGTTATTTCTACAAAAGTATCCATCATGTTATCAAGCTCGGCAAATAAGAAACCACCAAATTTTCGCTGTTTCTTATTTGCTTCATTTCTAGAGAGAAACACATATACGAATTCCAACCTGAATTATTATGAATGAATTATTGTGATCAGTAAGTTGTGGACATAATTTCATCTTCGATCTGTGTTAGAATGTAAAGAACGGTATCTTTGTCCAACCGAAACCTCAATAAAAATACGCGCTTGTCCCATGTTAGGTGATCCACACGGGGTGTTACTAGGTATAAATGGTCTTCTTTTCCATTTTCGTTTCTGCCATTTGAAGACAAATCCCCATATATATCCACTGGAAGGTACAAAAATAAAGAAAATAAAACTTGTGATTCAAATAAGATTTTTGTAGATAAATTAACTTGTTTGAGGTTAGAAAGCTCTCGATACCTCATTAACCTCCAGTTATAATTGTTATCCAGCCGTCCAGGGTCCAGATAAATTAAAACGCCAGATATTGTTTAACTAGGGGTGGGAACCTTTGTGTAATAATTTTCAAGGTTATTCGAACATTTTCACTGTGAAGCGGAAAATTACGGGGTCTTGGAATTGTAAAAGTGTATACCCTTCTCGGAGGCACGATGCGCCATGTTCTGATATGGATGATGTTATATTACATACGGGGTTTAATAATTATAGTCCAATGATTTGCGTAGGAGGGCTATTTAACGCAGACATAATCAACCATTCTGTAATAATTTGCAGCGTTTTTATATGTATATATGGGTATGTGTCATTCCAGACAATAACTCTCCGTAGGATTGAGATAAAAAATCCGTCATTGCATTCGTCTCTTAATATCCTAGAGATTAATAACCCTATAAAATTTCAAAATCCTAGGGTAGGAGCGAATTTAGCTAAGTCAGCTGATCTGGTTGGAGCCCGTCATTTCGAACATCTCTCAATGTCCTAGAGAGGCTCGCGAGTCAAATTGCAAATGTCTAGGGTGAATAGGAGAGAATTTAGCTAAGTCAGCTAACCAAGAAAGACCCCATCATTTCAATCGTTTCTTAATGCCCCAAAGAGTCTCTGTATCGAATTTCAACTTCGTAGGGTGCATAGGAGATAATTTAGTTCACTCATCTGAACAGGAAAGAGCCCATTATTTCTTTTGTCTCTGAATATCCCAAAGAGTTTCCTGTCAAATTTCAACTTCCTAGTGTGAACAGGAGGGATTTTATCTCAATCAGCTGATCAGTAAAGACCCCATCATTTCAAACGTCTCTTGATGCCACAAAGAGTCTCCCTATCGAATTTCAACGCCAGCGAAGAGACATATTCATGTTAAAAGAATTAGTTAAACTTGAGCGAAATTCAAGTAAAACACACTCAAGCGCAGTTTTCTCTCTCGTAACTAGGGAAATAAAAATCGTCATCCATTTGCTGCAAAGCTTTCGATTTATTTCGAAATTTTATGCTGACAGCTCGGCCATAAGAACAAAGAAACCATGTCGAACGTGGTACCGCTTTTTTGGGGTCAAGATTGGTAACGCTTTTGAGGGGACACAATTTTGGATTGACCCCAGCGAAAAGACTTATTCATGTTAAAAAATAGTAATATTGAAAAAAATAAAATTAAAATAAATAAAATAATAATAATAATAAAATAGAATTCGCACAATTCGAACGGTACACACATCCTTTTCAGTGATGGTGCCATTTGCAGTACCAAACTTCAACTTGTGCAACAGATTCTGACGCTCCAAATAATTATCATTTATCTGCGATTCGGCGTATTTTCGTCTTCTTCCGACAAGGCTGTAACTCTTATTTAACTCCAATTATCATGTCGCCATTAGCTGTGTCAATCCTTATAATATTTTCGGTTCATTATTCTAATAATTGGCAAAATGATGATTCATTTGGTTTCAATTAATAAATCGATAGATATTACGTAAACTATGAAACGAGGAAAACGACCTTGTCTTTTAACTGACCCTCTGAAGGCAGAGAATTGAATGAATAGGATCCCATGTAGGCCAGTTTCAATGTCACAGAATGTGGCACGTACAGATCCCACGTCATCTACTCCAGATCTAGACACTCGCTTCAGAGTTTACCAACAGTAGCGGAAGTTTTGGAAGTCCCAGTAATGAAGCATACGTATAAGCTTACTTATTATTTTCGAAAATAAACCTTTTCATAAGAATGCATTTTTTTTCACCCCCCTCAAAATTTGTTGGTTTACAACCAGAGGTTGTTGGCGCAGATTAGAATATCCTCACGAGAGGTGGTGAGATTGCACTACAAAAAAGTCTACCAAGTTGGGTGTGGCACATAGCTTCCTCGTTTACCTATCATGAATGTATAGGTCATTGAAAAGTTTTAAATGATCTTGAAAAATCCCACAGTGGAAAAGAGTATATCAAGATGTAGCGTGAAACGTCATAATTGGTCAATTAAAAACGAAAAAATGATACTCAATGTAATTTACGTTTGAGCAAGCGCAGAATGAACTGATTAGTTGAAAACAATGAAATAGGTGCGGGACCATAAACAACCTAAGCCGAGCATAGAGAATGCACAAAATTGGATTAAAACTGTGGAAATTAAGGTCATTACAAGTATTTTACATTGGCGCATGCGCAGTAGCTATTAATGGTACAATCGTGTTGAAATTGATATGAGGTAATCTAGTCACCTTCTTCCAACTATCATCCGAATTTAAGCGAAAACGAAGGAATTTAGGTTCGCGCATGCGCAGAATGAAGTATTGATTTTGCAACAATGAAACTGATAGGGGACTATTTACAACATAACCCTCACATTCTGACGATTACATTGAAATCGGATGAAAACAGTGGAAACTAAGGTCGTTACATGTATATCACATTGGCGCATGCGCAGTAGCTATTAATGATGCAATCATGTTGAAATCGATACGGGATGGTCAAATAGTCATTCTCCAACTATCATCCAAATTTGAGCGAGATCGGACGACTAGGGTGTGAAAAATTAGAGCATAATGGAAATTACGTTTGCGCATGCGCAGAGTGAAGTATTGATTTGGCAACAATGAAACAGACAGGGAACCGTCTACCCCCTAGCTCGCTCATTCTCTGAAAATTTCATCCAGAACGGATGAAAACTGTGGAAAATAAGCTTGTTACAAGGATTTGCGGACAGACAGACAGACACGCACACACACACACACACACACACACACACACACACACACACACACACACACACACACACACACACACACACACACACACAGAAACGGAACCACAGTTGTTCAGAATGGGTCTAAAACGTAAAATTCGAGTGGAAATTTTGGTTTTGGAGACCAAAAATTGTTTTTCTCCCGAAAGTGAAAACAATGCTTCCGCTACTGGAAGCAAAAGTGTGTAGGTTCACCTTAAATTGTTGTGAAATATGCATGCACTGTAATCTATTGACCAGTGAGGATATTGTGCATTTCATGCTTATCTGCCCTCTTTACGAGCCCTACCGAAACTACAATCTTACGGCTTACATCAATGCAAATGCACATATGAGCTCCCTAAGCTGCGAAAACTTGAATCTGTTTCCTGTTCGTTGATGGCAGTGTTGGGCATAATCTTATCATCGAGGACGAATACGAAAATAGTCGCGATAATTATTCGTTGATTCTGAGTCAACTGCGATTCTATTCGTATTCGTGTAATCGTATTCGTCTGTCGGCGATTACACGAATACAACCCATAAAAATGCGTCACGGGCATCAATTTCAATAGGGCGTCTCTCCTATAATATGCTAAGCCTTGCTAATATTACATAGCTTCAGAGGGACGTCCTATTGAAATAGATTTGAGGCAAATAGGCAGGGCTCCAATTGTTGAATTCGCTTTAAGGACGTCCCTTTGAAGCTAGGTAATGCAAGGCTATGCATATTATAGGAGGGACGCCATATTGAAATTGATGATCGTGACACATTTTTATGGGTTGTATTTGTTTAATCGCCGACAGACGAATACGATTGTACGAATACGAATGAACGAATGAATTATATTATTATGAATTACATTCGATGAATGAATTACATACAATTCGATTACACGAATACGAATATAATCGCAGTTGACTCAGAATCAGCGAAAAATCATCGCGATTTAAATCCTATTCGTACTCGACGATAAGATTATGCCAAACAGTGGTTGATGGACTGTACGTCGAAACCTCAGGCGGTACCAACTACATCGGCAGATCCCTGATTCCCGGCAAACGAGTGAGAAGTGTATTTTTTATGTCAAGTTAAATCTTAACCCTGGTCTGCTTATACTGAATACTTAAATTTTATAATCTCTCAATGAATAGGCCGCATTAATATCTACTGGATGAGTGAGAAATTACCTCTCGAAAAATGATTCTTTATTTACTATCAGAAATTTTTATTATGAAGCATTCATTATATGTGAACCTTAGTGTGAACGGAGATTATTTTACCAGTAGCGATTAATTAACTTATAATTGCTTCTATCTTTCCATATCTCCGTACTCACCATTTTTTTCTATACCTATGTGAACTCATGTAACGGTAATTACCTAAGCATACGAATAAATAATATCTAATTATCCACCTTCAGCAGCGGAAGTTTTGGAAGTTCCAGTCATGAAGCATTTAGGCTTTCTTATTAGGTTTTCAATAATGAACCTTAGTATTCGACCAAGAAGAACATTTTCTCACCCCCCCCACTCCCTAAATTTGTTGGTTTACGTTTCAATACGCGTAGAACCCGCGAAATATTACACAATGGTTTATTATTTCTGGCAACCTTCCTACGCAGATCATTGGTCTGTTATTATTATTAAGACCCGACAAAAAACATCGTGTCTCAAAAGTTGAAGGACACAATTTCTTCGACCAATCACGAACACAAAGCTTCCCTTCCTTCGGTAGTAAGAGGGTAAAAAAACGACCCCGAACTCGTGGGTCTGTAGAGGATCATTTTTCAAGAAAACCCACGATTTCATGGGAGGGGGGGGGGGCTTGTTTTTCAACATTAAAATTTAATATCCTCCCTTATTTAGAAGGAAAAGCAGGTAAAATTCACTATACCTGTGGAAGAAGTATTGAATGCAGCAGTTTTTATGAAAGGTGGCGGGCTCTAAGAAAATGTTTGAGAGTTACTAATTAAAAGAAAAAAAAAAAAAAAAAAAAAATCAATAATTCAAATTCTGAAAGAATCAAATTTTGATTTTGTAATAAATTGAGTTTGAATAGTGTAGAAAAAGAAGGTCATCTTCTGTACATAAGGAAAATTTAACTATGATTCTGAAAATGTGGTCAAAAGTTTAGAAAATTTTGTTTATAGAGATTTTTATGCCAAAAACCGTGTTATTCTCGAAAAAAAAAAACCTTTAAGAAATCATATTTCCACTACGGATTCAGCAAGGATAGTGAGGTTTGTGGCATTCTGCTCCATTTTATATATATATATATTGCACCCCTGCTAAAATCGTTAATAATGGGTCATTTTTTTTTTTTTTTTTTTCAATCTCAATGTTTCTTTGTAAGGATCTCAAAAATGACTAAATTGCGCATTGCGCACGTGCGCAAACGTGCGCAATTGACATCAACTTCGTTATATTCCATGGAAACCCTAATTTTTTATTGTAGATTTGAATTCTACGTGAAATTTGATGGAGAAATGGCCCATCACTTGATTTGTTTCAAGTGCGCGCAAACGGGTGCAATTCCGCTTCAAAAGTGCAATAAATGTGAAATGCCTACTGCGTTTATGAAGGTACTTACTTGCCACATGTAATACATGATGTTGAAGTATTTTTTCGAGCTGAACCCCGTAATAATGTTCATTTATTGATATTTGCAACACCAACTTGGGAAAACACCGAAAACTGACCAGAATCGTACTTTTCATTCACATTTCCACAAAGCACATATATAGCGTACTAAAATGTAGGCAATTTAGTCATTTTTGAGTTCCTTACAAAGAAACATTGAGATTAAAAAAATATATTTATTTTTTTTTATCCATTATTAACGATTATAGCAAGAGGGCATTAAATGTATATATAAAACTGCATAAAAAAATGGAGCAGAAAGCCACAGACCGCACTATCCTTGCTGAACCCGTAGTGGAGGAACAGTACCCGTTTGCGCGGGCGGAAACAATCGAGTGATGGGCCATTTCTTCATCAAATTGCACGTAGAATTTAAATCTGCAATAAAAAATGGGGGCTCCCGTTTAAAATAACAAAGGTGATGTGATTGCTCAAGTTTGCGCACGTGCGCAATGCGCAATTTAGTCATTTTTGAGATCCTTACAAAAAAAAAAAAAAAGAAAGAAAAACATTAAGATCAAAATACATTTTCTTTTAACGCATTATCAACGATTTTAGCGGGAGTGGGGGAGGGGGTTGGGGATACCCTGTATAAGATAATATAATATAATATTAAAAAGCGCTAAACTTCAGGAATCGTTTAAGAATGCCTCAAAACTGTTTTCCATGAAGAAATTTTTTCAACATTCGCATGTTTTAATTTTCGTTGCCATTGCACTGGCTTCAAATTTCCACGAAAATTCGATGAATTGTTAACGTTATGGTACTTAACTACTTATTCAAATTAAACCAGTAGGTTTTAGAGGAATTTTCGGAATTCAAAATTTATTATTTAATACATTCTAGTCAATGGATACCTGGTCTTAATTTTTTTATTTGTGTACTAGGTACTTTTAACTTCGAGTTATTACTCATTATAGTATGGTTTAATTATATTATAGTACAGAGTTTTATACTATATTCTATAATTCTATAAATTATTTTCTATACTGTAATACAATTTAATTATACTATAGTATAATGTTTACAGAATTATAGAACTCCTTTATTATATTTTAAATGAATGTGTAGTTAAGGAAATGCTTACCTTAGCAAACTTGGGAAGAAAACTGCTTGTATGACGGGATGGCTAAAGGACGAAAGTACTGTCAACGTAAAAGTGTGTCTCACAAGGGTAATATTGTACGTAAGTACTGGGATTATCTGTACGTAAGTACTGGAATTATTTATACGTAAGTAGTACGTTAATGGGCGTTTTTACGTGAGGACTGAACGTAATTCCGCAGACCTGCGTTAGGGCCTGAAGGCAATAAGCGACGGAGGGAAGCGCGCGAGCTCTCAGACTACCGGACTACGAAACCCCCGAAGCGAAAACTTGGTAAACCCGGACCGGGGAGGAAGCAGTCGCACGCAACAGCTCGGGAACGTCGGAAAGACTGATTGGCATCGGCATCTGAGCTCAACGACAAGCGCCCCCCGAATCCCCCCCTGTGAAGGGTCGACCGTGACCCCCGCCACCCCCACAGCACGAACCAACACGACCCGTCGTCATGGCAACGTACCTACACTATTAGATCGTGGCTCAGTATTGAGAAAAGTTGGACAGCACCTATCTAAAAACTTACGAAACGGTAAAAAATTACTTGTTAATGACAAAGCGCTGCAAATTATTACACAAATGTTTATCTAATACTAGCTGGTTCACCCGTGCGTTGCACAGGTTGACTTGAACTTTATCCAATAGCCAGTGACCCAAGTTAAAGTAATTCTGATAGATTCGCCTACTCAGATCCCCAGTAGGTTCAGTGACTTTCGAAACGCTTTAACTCCCCCCCTCCCCTCCCCTCCCCTCCTCACTGGGTCAGACTTCAAAAATTTGAAAAAGTAGTCTTTGGCTTGAATTAATGTAATCCAAACATATTCGACAATCAAATCCCCAGTTCGTTCAGTGATGACAAAGATACCCCATTTCATCCCCCCCCCCCTTCCCCTAAAACACCCCCTTCTATGGGTTAGTTTTGAAAATTTTCAAGTAGCCTGTGATTTAAGTTAGAATACTCCAAACACATTCGACAACTCAGATCCCAAGTTCGATCCGTGACGTTCGAAACGCTTTGACTCCCCCACCTCCTCCCCCTCCATTGTGGGTAGATTTGAAAATTTTGAAAAACGTAGTATTTGACTTGAATTGGAGTAATCCAAACATATTTACAACCAAATCTCCAGTTTGTTCAGTGAAGATTAAGATACCCCATTCCCCCCTACTCCCGTAAAATGAAATTGAAATTTTAAACCTTTTAAGCCTTTTCTGGACTTCCACAAATAATTTAAGACCAAAATTAGCCAAATCGGTCCAGCCGTTCTCGCGAGTTTTAGCGAGACTAACGAACAGCAATTGATTTACACACACACACACACACACACACACACACATACATATATACATATATGAGTAGTAAGTGGGCACGTTGAGAACAACTGAGAGAAAACTAACAGTAAAATATTTAAAGTGAAAACTAACAGTAAAATATTTAAAGTGAAAACTAACAGTAAAATATTTAAAGTGACACCAAACAGTAAAATATTTAAAGTGAAAACTAACAGTAAAAACTTTTCAACACAAAACATCAGAATCAGTGACTTTTTCATTTTGGGCGGTAAGTTAAAAGGATCTCTCCAATAAAAATAAACATGTCTCAGCCATTTTTACAATTTTCACTTAAGCATATCGAATTCATTGAATGTTTTGCGTATATCGATAGAGATAGAGATATGAAAGTATACAGGTTTATTGAGCAACTAGTATACGGAGAAATCTCAGCTGATAAAATTGCAAATTTTAAAACACAGTTGAAAAATGTAGGGGTTGAAAATTTTGTAAATACCGTTAAGAAAACAATACCAGTATCTCCGAAAAAAGACGTGAAATATAAAAGGAAAAATATCAAAGAAAATATGTTGGAGAATTACGTTATTCGTAATAATCGAGATAAGAAATTTCTACAAGAGTTGAACGTAAAGATTTTTTTAAAGATGATCCCAGATAAAAATATAATTGTGGACGATGGTAATATTATCGATATAATATTACCTTGATTTCGTATTCACCTTTTGCAACTCCGTCAGTTCGTAGTATTCTGAGGGGTAAGTTAAAAGGATCTCTACTATAAATAAAATGGAATACTTTAAAGCGTTAAGAGAACTCGAAGATGGAAATTGTCTTTCCAAGAGCGAGTGGCAGGCAGTATCTAAATCTGGAGAACTGACTGATTATTTCGTGAGGAAGTATCATAAGTTTTTGGATTTACCAACTGTGAAACGTAACTTTCTCAATGGAAAAAATAAACTAACTGAAAACATTCTAAATTTTACTCCTTTCAAAAATATTAACGTTTGCAAAAATTGTGGTGTTAGAGTACTAAATGGTAATATTTGTTTTGAATGCATCGAAGAGGATAATCAAAATATGCTAAAGAGTGTGCACAGTATATTTACATTTGTAAGAGAATCTGTAGTAAGAGGAGAGATGGAAAAGGAGATGGAAAAATATTAGGTTTTTATAAGAATCCCTTATAAAAATTATAATTTAGTATTTACTTTAATCCTACCTATAATTCCATTTTCTTTCTCGTTTTGTGTAGTTCGTAGTATTCTGAGGGGTAAGTTAAAAGAATAACATTTATAATAAAAATGAGTACAAGCGTACAAAAACTTAATTTTGATAGTGGAAATTTCTGTCAAAATTGTGAAAACGACGAGAAATTTATAAAAGAAAACGACATTTTAATTTGCAAAGTATGTTTTTCAGAAGTTATACAAACGACTTATTTTAATAATAGATCTTATAACGTCGTAGTACCAAAATACAAATATGATCGTGTTAGTCACTTTAAAAAATGTATTCAAAAGTATCAAGGAAAACAATATACTTTTATAAACCCCACTATTTATTCAGACCTCGAGCGCTTATTGATATTTCATGGAATAATTAAAGACGAGCGAGAATCTAGGTCTAAAAAATTTGCAAACGTAAAAAAATCTCATATTATACATTTCTTAAAAGAACTCGGATATACTAAACATTATGACGATTATGTACTTATACACGCAAATTTAACTGGTCAAAAATTAAACGACATAAGTCATCTGGAAAACATTCTAGTCAAAGATTTTGAAAAATTTTCTGAAAAATATTCGTCTATATTTACAAACTCTGAAAGAAAAATTTTTATAAATACAAAGTTTATTTTATACAGACTGTTATTGAGACACAACCATAAATTAGACGAAGGAGATTTTCTTACATTAAAATCTCTTGATCGTAAAAATGAAACAGACAGAATTTGTAAAACTATATTCGACTCTTTAGGGTGGGAATACAAAACTAAGTAATTTTTTAATGAACACTGCTCATTAAAAAATAAAATATCCTTCCCCCGGCATTCTGAGCTTTTAGCAAGCGTAAAAATTATCCTCAAACTGCTGCTTCAGTATAATTTTATACACAATGTAAGCCACTAATCTAAGTTGATGTTCAGTGACATTTTTAACCTTAATATTTTTTTTATTAAGGAATGCCAAAACTTGCTCCTTTGTACGTATTGGTGGTTTACCATCGACACCAAATAAACCTTCTTTAAGCATCAATTTACTAAATCTATACTCCTTCAATTCATGTAAAATATTCTCTAGTGCGTAAACGTTTTTTTCATAAAATTGAAATTCAGGTGTCTTTACAAACTTCCAGAAACCTCCATGTTCTTTACATAAATTTAATGCTTCGTCGTCTAAACCCATAGCTCTTTATTTATTATAGAAAATATTTTTTTCGGACCCACCTTTAAGAATTCATTGACAATGAGGGGTAAGTTAAAAGAAAGAAAAATAAACAATAATAAACATTTTATTTTACATCATAAAAGAATAACTAGAAACGCAGAGTCTTTTCAAGGTTTACACTCGAATCTTGAGACAGCTGGTTCATCCTCTTCAGAGTGTTTCTGTAGATAAGGCGTTCTTCGAGGAGCGCTTTTGGAGGGGGAAATCACGTCACAGCGAGTAGTTTCATAAAAAAGAATAGCTAGAAACGAATGCGATCGTTGAGGACCGCTCCTGTAGATAAGGCGTTCTTCGAGGAGCGCTTTTGGAGGGGGAAATCACGTCACATCGAGTAGTTTTATAAAAGAATAATACTAGATCCAGGCGTTCTTCGAGGAGCGCTTTTGGAGGGGGAAATCACGTCACAACGTCCCGCGGTTCTCAAAGATAAGGCGTTCTTCGAGGAGCGCTTTTGGAGGGGGAACTCATATTTTTAATCAGGCACATTTTATCTGTGATTCAAACTGGAGACCGAGGCGCTATTATCACGTCAGAGAATTACGTCACACCGTCCCGCGCTCCTGTAGATAAGGCGTTCTTCGAGGAGCGGATTGGGTGGGAGAACACGACCTTCTGGTTCAGATGCATTTCATTCCATCTCCCAAAATGTTTTATACTCAGGAATCTTTAACATGGTTTCCACTCGTAAAATAATTTTATAAAATGATGAGAAGTAAATGGAGAGTTTCTTCAGCTTTGGGTTTTTATAAACCATTTTGCCAACTGCCCTGAGTTTTCTTGCATATCCTTCAGAAATATTAAATTTTGCTTGCAAGTGTTCTTTCCAGGTGGTTGCAGAAGTATTTTTCTTGAAGTTCTCGAAATATTCATTGAGAAAGTAGCCGTATGCTGAATACAAATAAAAGAGCTTCGTCTTTTGCTTTTTTATGACAACATGAAGTTTAAGTAAATAATCTTCAACTTCACCAATGTTCGTCTTATCAGGAGGTTGTAAGTCTTCAGTATTTCGATCTGGTACGAGATGATTAAGTAAAAAAATATGCGTTTTTTCAGGAGGAATAGTCTTAAATGTTCTTGGAAGTTTTAATAATTCTTTATAATTAATACGCTTTACCACTGGCACTTGAATGTTTCCAACTGTTATCAATGTTCTTGCTGCTTCCAAACTTTCACAATTTTCCACTTTCTTGATAAAGTCTATACACTCACTGTGATACTTTTTATGACTCTGAAGTTCAAAAAAAAAATCCTCTTCATCACCAAATGCAAGCCTCATGTAATCTTTAGGTTGAGACATTGTACACACAGCGTCACTTCTGAAAGGATAACTGAATGAGAACTGCGTATAGCCTCTTCCTTGACTCATATCGGTTATGTAACCAGTTCATGATAATTTAGATTCACCGAACAGCCAATAGATTGTGTTTGAAGTTCTAATTCTTTAGTGTCTCGTTATTCGGAGTAGTTTTTATTGAGAATTCTCAATAAAAACATATTCACCCTACCCTAAACAAGTTTAAAATTCCTCTCGAATTATATTCTTCAACGGAATGTAGTTCAGAGTAACTTCTGAAACCAAAATTACGTAAGCAAAAGTGTTTTCTGGTGCATCATTTTCAAAATCCGCTCGTAAAACTATATTATTTTTTTGTCCAGTTATGGACTGTGGTTGTCTAGTCATATTCACACTGAATACTGGATAGCTCTCTTTGAAGAACTGAGGCTCATAATATGGATGGGATGAGTCATCTTTACATATTATTCTCTTGAAATCTGTAAACATGTCGTAAGCTAAGTTATACTTCTCTGAACTCCAATCTAAATTCAAAGGTTCTCGAGGAAAAATTTTCCCTGCTATTTCAAAACTAATATTTTTTACACTCAAATGATCAAATTTGGAATTATTTTTCTTTTGATTTTTTTTTCTATCAGTTTGGAAGACAACAAACCCCCAGATCGGATTCTGTAAATTTCTATAAATATCGGTAATATTATAAGTGATATAATTTTTAATGACACGTTTTTCAATACATTGCAATTTTTTAAAGTGAAACAAATAAGGAGCGGTACTAAGTTCCGCAATTAATTTATTTTTGGATTCACCCGTATATTCGATTATCGGGACTCGCAGGTAGAAAGTTTTAATTTCCACTTTTCCCTCCACAGCTTCAACAGAAGCTGGATCGGAAGGTTTCTTGTAACGGAAGAGCACATTATCATCAGAATTTCTAGTGAATGTAATTTCAAAACCTCCCCTGTAAATTGGAACTGTTAAATCACTGAAGAACCCAAGGCCTAAATCACCCAATTTACCACTTGCACTGAAATTTCCACCTCCTATAGCTTTCGTATTAAAACCTGAATTCATTACTTTACCATTATAGTTTGCTGGGCCTGGGAAAGAAGCTATACCCATCACTGTACTAGCAATACCTGGATGATCAATTTCATCAATAAGCGTATTGTGTTTTCTTAGTTCAATTTTGGAAAAAAGATGTGCTACAAAATTGTTTATCATCATTACACTATCATTTGTTCCATATGCTTTTGTGGTATCTTTAGGAAT
Source organism: Adelphocoris suturalis (assembly GCA_030762985.1). Classification (NCBI taxonomy): domain Eukaryota; kingdom Metazoa; phylum Arthropoda; class Insecta; order Hemiptera; family Miridae; genus Adelphocoris; species Adelphocoris suturalis. The sequence goes on from CM061043.1 coordinate 62,821,565, forward strand.
GTATTTTCCATCAATGTAATATTTAATATTGCTGCTAATAAACTCATCGTTTAGAAGCAACTTGAAAACGGTTCTTTTGTTCTCAGAGTTAAATTCCAAATTATTTTCAGGATTATAGTTTTGATACTCAATACTTGTGATTTCAGAATCGTATTTCGAGTAAATTGCTTTAATTTCATTCATACTTATTTATTATAGGAAAAAAGTTTTTTATAGAATCGAAATTCTATAAAAATATCGAGATAGCGGAATAATTAAAGGGGAATCCCTATAAAAACTGACTTAAAATCCAGTTCTGAAAACTTCCCCATGTTTCAAAAGTGATAGTTTGAAAGGGTCCGCACTTTTAATTTCTTTCTTATTTTTATTATATTGATTTAGAATATTATTTTTCATATTTATATAATTTTTTATTTCTTGTTCAATATCATTGAACTCTTCATCAGATATTTTACCGTCTTTAATTGCTTTTATGAACTTTTCTTCAATCGAATTTAATTTAGCTTTTGCCAAAAGCGCAATTTCAGAGTGTTTAGTAATTTTTTTATTGAAAAATCCGCTCGAAGTCCTCAATATTAATGATAAGGTTGTCAATACTACAGAAATTGGAACACTGCATGGAATTATTATTGGTAATGATATAGAGGCTCCGGCCAGTCCGAGTTCTGAGAGGGCGAATAAAAATTCAGTACCGTAAAGAGTACTGGATAGTTTCCCATATTTTTTTCTCAAACCATTTCTCATTTTCTCTTCATCTTCTAAAAATTTGTATTGAGTGATAATTCGATTGATTCTATAATTGTTCTCATTAAACTCGGGAAAACTTATTTTTTTCAGGGTAAATTCTTCAGGGGCTGAAGGTGTTTCATTATTTGTGTACATCATTTTATAATAGGAAAAAAAGTTTTTTATAGAATCGAAACTTAATAAAATAAATTAAGATTTTTCTTCAATGTTCTCACGCTATTTTCAAAATCGTGTCCTTCTGATAGCTTTTTCAAAATTAATAAACATAAATGTCCACAGATAGGAGGATCATATTGGTTTTGGATTTGTTCCTCATTATAAAATAAATTTTCTGAACCTAAATATTGAACAAGTTCTCTTGGTGGTGGTGCATTACCATACGAATCAAAATAATATTTTAAATTGTTATTTTTATAAAATGCAGTCCAGTGGCTTCCAGCCTCATCAGAATTTTCTAGATTTATAATTCCACATTCCGTGTGGTTCACTTTCTCTGGTAAATCATCCTTCATGAAAACTCCTTTGAAATTTTTAATTTTCATTTCTTTCGATAATCTTTCAATATCAAAATTGGTAAGAGGTTGGAAGCTATTTAGTTTTTTGATTTGGTAGGTTTCTTTTTAGGTTTCTTTTTAGGTTTTGAAATAGCTTTTTTCTTCTTCAATCCAGAACCGATACTTAAACTTTTTGCGTTTTGTGCTAATCTCTCCATTTCCAAGTTATGGCGTTTGATTTCTGCTTCTTCAGCAGATTTATGCTTAGAATCAATAACGCTAGAAGCTACTGCAGCTCCACCACCCAATAATGCCCCAAGAGCGCCAATTCCTGCAAAAAGTAAGGGTAAAAATCCCCCTGAATGATTTATTTGCAACTGATCATAATTCATTTCCAATTCCAACCCTTTTTTGTTTTTGATACATTTATCTATCTTTTTTTTCTGAGTTTCATTTAACAGGATTCTATGATTTCCTTTTCCACTAATATCTGCAAAAGTCAGTCGTACTTTTACTGGAACACGTTTTTTATAAGCAGATCTTATTTTTTTCATTTGTATTTCTGACAAATTTATTTGATGTGTAATCATTTTATTATAGGAAAAAAGTTTTTTTATAGAACGAAATTCTATAAAAACAATCATAATAACTAATTAGTATACACCCATCCCAAAGTGTCTTTTGATTTTCATACCACCTACCACAGTAGCAGCTCCCAATTTTTCACCGATATTTGTTGAACTTTTCATAATTTTATAAGCTTCTGTTTCTAGTTGTTTATCAGCAAGATGCCTATCACTTGTTTTTTCATGATCCCTATAAAAAATGTCGTGTTGTTTACAAGCTTTATCAAGGCTATTTATACCTTCATCACCTCTATTTAATCTCTTATCCAATTTAGTAAATGGTCCACAATATTGATAACCACCTGGGAGATGCATTTCAGGTACGAAACCGTCTAGTTTGTTCAACAAAGTATTGAAAATACCAGAACCGTTTTTTATCATATTTTTGGGTAAATTATTAATAATTTTAATCAAGTATTCAGTTCCCTTGGGATTATCAATATATTTCTCCAGTTGATCTTTAATGAAATTTATAATTCCCAATTTTTCATTGTGAAAATTATTATTTCCTGCCTGCTCTTGCGCATGCAAATAGTATAGTCTTTGTTGAATTTGATTCAAATTATCTATATATTTAAATTCTACGGGATTTTCATTATATTTAATCAACCCGGTACCAATCTTTTTCTTTTTACTATACTCCCAGATTGGTTTTATGATTTCTTTCCATTTTTTACTAACACTTGATTTTGGTTGTTTAGATTCGGGATTATTATTTTGAAACATGCTATTTGTTTGAATGAGGATTTTTGCATAAGCTTTAAAGTCTTCATTAGTGTATTCATCTTTGGATGGAATATCAGAAGCTATGGGTTTTGTTAAGAGCTTCCATAAGCCTTCAGTACCGGAATATTTCATTTTTTCTATTTCAATATCATTGCCATTTACCCGTATCTGTTTATTTCCAATAAATATATGATTTTTTAAAGGATATATTCCAAATTGCCTATCAGGATGAAGAATATATAATTCTGCAATTGGTCCAATACCTAAAGGGCCTACAGAAGAGTTTGGTAATTTAAAACTTTTTTGTAATATTAATTCCATTTCATCATCCCTATCTGCATTGTCACTTGAAAAGCTTTGATTTAATGTATCTTCAGTATCATTATCAATACCTTGAACCTCGCCATCAACATCTTGAAAAGAAACTTTTTTAGGTGAACTGATAGCCAAGGGGTTAAATGTTTTTATTGCAGGAAGGAGTTCTAATTTTTTACCAAGATCTTCATCAGTTTGTTTCACTGCTTTTTCTACCTTATCTAATCGTGAAGTTATAGGTTCATAAGCCTTTTCTTTTGTCTCCTTATCAGATGCTTGGTTAATCCTTTCTTGTCTCGCTAATTTTTGTAAATATTTTCTAAGTTTAATCGATTTATCAGCTTCAGCTACGCTCATGGGTTTACGGTTTGGTTTTGTGAAAAATATTTGTTCATCTTTTTCGGGAGGTTTATCAATCTTTTTTATTTCTCTAAGTTTGGCTTCTTTTTCCTTCATAATTTCAAGTTGCGCTTCTTTGTATTTCTGTCTAAGCGCTTGTTCTAAAGTAATTTTAGTCATGTTTTTATTATAGGAAAAAAGTTGTTTTAAAAATCGGTCAAACGTTAAAACGCTTAAACGCTTAAACGCTTTAGGAACGCTATTTTTGCGTTTTTAAGCGTTTCCCAATGCGTTTTTGAAGCGTTTCCCAATGCGTTTTTATAGGGGATTCTCTATAAAAACAAAACTTAAAATCTAAAATATTTCGCCAAATTTCTTTCGGTAACGTCCGTCATTGCGTTTCTTTGTTATGTCAATCGTTAGAAAACCAAAGTCCTCATCCCAACAAGAATAGCATAATTCTTTGAATTGATCATAAGTTAAATCAGTTCCCACATATTCATCATAAATATCTCGCATGTATCTTGGTCCTTGTCTAAATACACATAAAAAATTAATATTGTTTCTAATGAGTTGTTTATCAACTTTTGACCATGATTGTGTCAAGTAAACGCACGAAATTTTCTTATGACGTCCTCTCACAAAATAATCTTTGATTTCTCTCTGATGTTGAATGTTTACACAATCATCAAAAATAATAAGACTTTTTTCTTCACATGCGTCCAGGGTTATAAGTTCGTCACAATTACTGAAAAACTGCGCAATTTCCACACCATCATTTGCAGAAATTTTTTCATAATTGCTTCTCAAAATCTCATATGCATTCTGATCCAGAGATTTTGAAAAAATATATAGATGATTAAAGGGGATTCCCCATGGCTTTGTGATGAGATTATAGAGAAGTGTTGTTTTCCCACAACCAGAAGTTCCTACTATTAATGATCTTAAAGGTAATGGTAAAATTCCTTTTCTAGCCTCTTTTTTATCATGCAAAATTGGATCAATCTCGTATTTACTCATATTTATTATACGAAAAACTTTTTACCTATAATAAAAGCATGACTCTAATAAAGATTTCTGATAAACACAAAGATCTAAAAATAACTTTTGAGCCAGAAATTGTTCTAAATCCCAATAAAAATTATAAACTCGGATTAGTAAAGTTATTATTTACTTCACCTTCTCTTTCATTTCAAGTAAAAAATGTATTGATATCATTAAAAATGTTTATTATAGATGGATGGTATCATACCGAGCATGTGTTAGATGGCACATTTACTGTTGAGACGTTTAAAAGAGAATTATATTTAAAAATAAAAAATTATATAACTGAACTCATGAAGAAATTTGAGGAGAATAAAACACTTTATAAATCACAAATTGACACATTAAAAAAAACAAAACCTGAAAGTTTGGTTTTTAAAGTAGACTACGGTCCAAATTGTAATAGATTTTATCTTAAATCTCCTGTTGTTATCGGGTTTATAAGGTATGGAAATTTCTGCGAACTGTTCGATTTTAAACAGTGTAAAACACCTGGGGATTATTTTGATGCTAATAAGGAATATTATTCAGAAGACAATCCAAAATTAATCAAACCTATTTCATTAATTGAATGGCATTGCAATATTACCGATTATAGCTTCGCTAATCATGATGAACATTCACATCGCCATAGTGTACATGAATTACTCCATGTATCTTTGATAGAGAAAACGATTCTCCCAAATACTACTTATATGGAAACGAATAAGAAAATTCTCTACAGTTCTCTACGAAAAGGAATTAGTGAAATTAAAGAAATTGAACTATTATGTAGAAATGAAAATGGAGATGAGCTGCAATTTGAAAATGTTACAGTTTATTTGCATTTGATTGAAGAGTGAGGAGTTTCTTTTTTATGAGAAATATCTCATAAAAAACCTTTTTTCCTATAATAAAATAAATAATGTACAACGAAATTTATTGCTGTAAGTGTAAGAAAAAAACGAAAAATATAAACGTGAAAATTGTACAAACTGTGAACGGAAGGTGGAGAATTTCAGCTAAATGTGTTAAATGCAGAACTCATAAGAGCAAATTCATTCAAGATCCTAACGGAGAAAAAGCACCAATTCGTGCCATTTTTGATTGGGCTATAGAAGGCAAGGTACCGGACACATTAAAAAAACCTGTTTTCCTATAATAAAAATGGATAATGATTTAACTGATCCTATTTACTGTCACAAGTGTAAGAAGAGAACCAATAATATTGATGCAGAAAAAATACAAACGATAAACGGGAGATGGAGAGTGGCTGCAAAATGTGTTAAATGCAGAACTCATAAGAGTAAGTTTATCACTTCCCCCGAGAGAGAAAATTCTGAAGAACCAACTGTAGTAGAAGATCTGAATGTTGATGAAAAATTATCTCTCGCTAAAGAATTACACAAGTCAATAAGAAATAAATTTCAAAAAAGGACAATATTTACTAAAGGTATTGATGATTTGTGGGCTGCTGATTTGATAATCATGAAAAATTATGAAAAAGAGAATGATGGATACGGTTATATGCTTAATGTTATCGATACATTTTCAAAATTTGCATGGGCCTTACCCTTGAAGAAAAAGGATGGAAAAAGCGTAACAAAAGCTTTTGAGAAAATCATAGAAAAGGCCAAATCACAAAATCATAAAGCTCCTAATTTACTGCACACTGACAAAGGTTTAGAGTTTGAAAATAAAATGTTTAAAGAATTTCTGAAAAGTCACCAAATAAAAATGTATCATACACAGAATGAAGAAAAATCGGCAATCATAGAAAGATTTAATAGAACTTTAAACGAAAAAATGAAAATCCATTTTGAAGTACGAAATAATAAGAAATGGATCGATATTCTAGAGGATTTGATTCATGAATACAATTTTAAAGATTTCCATAGATCGATTGGTATGATACCTGTACAAGTTAATAAAAATAACGAAGATGAAGTGTTAGTTAGATTGTTTAGGAACCAAAAAGCCTCACAAAAAGTAAAGTTTTCTCTTGGAGATCGAGTTCGAATAACAAGATTTAAGAAAACATTTGGGAATAAATATGATGCTAAATGGACTAGAGAAATTTTTGTGGTTTCTGGAATTCTACCAACAAATCCAATTACTTACAAAATAAAAGATTTAAACGACGAAGAGATTGAAGGATCTTTCTATGCTCAAGAACTACAAAAAACAGAATTCTAGAAAAAACTTATTGGTTCAGGCTCGAAAGAACCAAACAATTGTTAACCGAGATCAAATTTTATGGCTCACATGTGAGCCGCAAAATTTCGTATGAAATGAAAAAGCCGCGGCTTGAATTCCAGCCGTGGCTTTTTTAGTCAATTGACTTGTATTCGACTTTAACGTTAAAGGGGGGGGGCCAATTTGGCCCCCCCTTTAAGAGTTTTCAAAACTCTTTTTTAAATGTTCTCGACTTGTATTCGACTTTACATAGGACCCCCCGTCGATTCGACGGGTACGAGGTATTTACTGTTAAAAATCAAATTGACTCGTATTCGACTTTAACGTTAAAGAGGGTGGGTCCAAATCGGACCCCCCCACTTTAAGAGTTTTAAAAATATTCTTTAAATGTTCTCGACTTGTATTTACCTTTCATCGTACCCGTCGAATCGACGGGTACGAGGTATTTACTGTTAAAAATCAAATTGACTTGTATTTGCCTTAATAGGAGACCCGGTGAATCACCGGGTCTCCTATTTAAAGATGGAAGGCTAGTTAAAAGAATATATTCTATAATAAATAGAAATGAATAGGGAGCAGCTATTGAAAAAAATTAATTTTGAAAACAACACAAACAAGCTTTCTGAACTAGAAATCGGAAAACCTTACAAAATTATAAACTTTGAATTTGTGTCAACGAAATACTCGTGGGAGGCTGTTATAGCCAATCTAGGAGAATTTAGAGTGTTCATACCAGAAAGATGTATTCAAAAATTTGATAAAAATGAACTCCAAGCTCTAGTTGAGTACGGTGTTTGCTTAGTGTACCATGGAATCACCAAATCAATAAATGGGAGAGACATGTATAACATCAAGTTTGTTTAAAACCCAATCTATTAAAGGTGGCGGCGAATCGCCCTCACCTTTAAATATTAATAAAAACGTTTTAATGGAAATTTTCCATTAAAACAACAATATATAGTATCCATACAAGAAAAAGCGGGTGGATAATATAAAAATTGAGGGATTAGTTAAAAGAATCTCTTTTCTAATAAAAATGAACGATACGAAAAAAAATGAAGGGTTAGTTAAAAGAACCCCTACTATAATAAAAATGCAAGATACTATTAAAAAACGATATGCAGATAAAATCTGTGAAAAATGTGATCGAAAAATCACATATAAAAACTGGGCTCGTCATTTAAAAGCACCATTCCATCTAAAAAATGACCCTAACCAAACTCTTAAACCTCAACAAAGAGTCGTTGAGAAAGGATTCAGAGTTAAAGATTTGAGAAATGAAGCGAAAGATTACAATTTAAAAGGTGGTTATAAAATGAAGAAAAATAATCTTATTACAGCTTTAAATGATATTAAAAATGTATACTTTAAGAAAAGTGATCTAGAAAAACTAACTGTTAAAGAACTACGCGAAATAGCTAAAGAAAAACATATTAAAATTAAAAAACCGAATAAAAAAATCAATATCATCGAACATCTAATGCACCCACAAGGGCATGCATTTAAAGTAAAAACAGGAAAAATGTTCAATTTCGACGATGACTTGGTTAATGAAAACAAAGAAAAACGAAAATCTCCTTTTACTATTATAGAAACTAAATCTCGATACATTAAAAAATTTAAAACTACAGAAATCGATTATTGTATAAAATTATCTAATATCATACAAGTCGAAAAAGCTGTATTTGCTATGTTAAATTTGGCTAAAGAAAAATCTAATTTCCAAACCGGGGATAAAATTATGATCGTTGCCCAAAACCCTCATTTTCACCATGATATATCGAAAGATTTAAGTAGTAAATCAAACGTTTTTTCTCGTATACAAGCTAAAGAATTTACCCAACACGTAAGCAACATTATTAGTTCAAACGAAAACGTTGACATAACAAATACCACGTTCCACATTAAAATCATCAATTTACCGAGAGGAGCAAGAGGTGTCAAAATATTAAATTTGGCTGAGAGTAAACACACAAAACAATGTATCACTCAAATTAAAAATGTCGATAACTTATGCTGTCCAAGAGCCATAATTACCGCGTTAACTTATCATACTAAGGATATTTTCAATCGGAAACTCTCAGAAATTGATGTAAAACAAATCAGAATGGGCCGCCCAATTCAACTAGATTTAGCTAAAGAACTTTGCGAAAAAATGGGTTCATACACCGAGGAAGGTTTCACATTGCAAGATATCAAAGTTGTTGAAGAATTATTAGACATTCAAGTTAAAGTTATCTGCGCCGAAAATTTCAATACCGTTATTTACGAAGGAGAAAAGAAAGATACTATAATTTATCTTTATAAAGATGGGAATCATTTTGATGTTATTAATAGTGTAGCAGCCTTTTACGCCTCCTCATATTACTGTAAAAATTGTGATACTCCCTATAATAATAAAGAGAAACATGAATGCAAAAAGACTAGAAATAAAGATGTCTGTACACTCTGTAAACAAATACAACACGATGAAAAAGATAAAAATAAAATATTCTGTAACGATTGTAACCGTTATTGTTATAATGATAATTGCTTTAAAAATCATAAAGAAGTTTGTAAAATAATCTATAAATGTTTAAACTGCGGGAAAATTTGCAAAAGAACCGACGAACATAGATGTGGTTCTGGAAAATGTCGAAACTGTCAAGAAATATTCGACGATATAGGTGGTCATGAATGTTTTATGTTAGCAAGACGATCAAACGGTGGGTATTGTACAGTACCTTGTACTTGTAATAATCGTTCTGATATCACAGCAGAAAAATGTACTTACACCGAAAAATACATAACATTTGATTACGAAGCAATGCAGGAAACAGGAACCCATGAAGCAAATCTTGTTATAGCTCACTACCACGATGGTACTAAATTCGTATTCAAAACTAATGAGGAATTTTGCGAGTGGTTGATTTCAAGTAAACACAAAGGGTACACTGCCATAGCACATTATGCAAAAGGATATGATTCTCAATTCATTCTTAAATACTGCGTCGAAAATACTCTGAAACCTTACACTATTTATAATGGAACTAAACTAATGTTATTAGAAATTAAAGGAATAATAAGAATAATCGATAGTTCTAACTTCGTTGCATCTCCGTTATCTGCTTTTCCAAAAACGTTCGGATTAACAGAACTAAAAAAAGGATATTTCCCCCATTATTTCAATACTCGAGATAATCAAAATTACGTTGGTCCAATTCCTGATACTAAATTTTATGGGGCTGATTCAATGAAACCCGAAGTAAGAAAAGCATTTTTGAAATGGCACGCTGAAAAAGTAAAGGAAAATTATATATTCGACTTTCAGAAAGAAATATTAGAATATTGTGAATCAGATGTCGATATTTTGCGAAGGGGCTGTATTGAATTTAGGAAGCAATTTTTAGACATAGCTAATATCGATCCTTTCCAATATTTAACTATAGCGAGTGTTTGCATGGCCATTTTTCGGTCCTTATATTTACAGGAAAATACGATAGCAAGTATCAAAGAGGACAGAAAGGAAATGTTTAGCAAAGGATCTATCACTTGGCTGAATACTTTTAAAAATGTACAGCACGCATTGAATGGAGGGGAAGTAACTGTTTGTGGTGCCAAAGTTGATGGTTTTGATCAAATTACTAACACGGTTTATCAGTATCACGGGTGTTTTTGGCACGGCTGTCCTACATGTTTTCATGAAAATACTCCCAATAATGTAAATCATCTATCTATGGGAGACTTGTATGAAAAAACGAAGGAAAGGAGTAAACAAATCATTGACGCTGGATACCAATTAGTAGAAATGTGGGAATGTAACTGGATTAAATCGAAAGAGGGTAAAGCAGCAGTAAAAAGTAGTGGAAACGTAATAGTGGAACCATTAAATCCTAGAGACGCATTTTTTGGTGGCAGAACCAATGCTAGTAAATTGAAAGTCGTAAATAAAAAATTAAGATATATCGATGTTTGTAGTTTGTATCCAACAGTTCAATATTTCGATTATTATCCCTTAGGTCATCCAACAAAAATTCATAAACCTGAGAAATAAGATGAAAATTGGTACGGATTAATCAAATGTAAAATATTACCTCCTAAAAAATTATATCACCCAGTTCTACCGATCAAAAGAGATAAACTTTTATTTATTTTATGCGAAAAATGTTTTGTAGATAAATGTAATACTTGTTCACACGATGAAAATGAAAGAGCTCTGGTTGATACTTGGACTACAGATGAAGTAAATAAAGCTATTGAAAAAGGTTATAAGATTCAAGAAATTTACGAAGTATGGCATTTCAAAGAAAAAAGTAATGAATTGTTCAAAGAATATGTAAAAACATTTATGAAAATAAAACTAGAGACTAGCCCGTGGGAAAGCGACTTTGAAACTATTGAAGAATATATAAAAAGCGTTAAAGAAAGTCTCGATATAGATTTAGAAAAAGAAAGTATTAAACCAAATCCTGGACGAAGAGCAGTAGCAAAGATTTGTTTGAATTCTTTGTGGGGAAAGTTTGGGCAAAGATTGAACATGTCACAATCTGAATATGTTGTTGATATAACAAGATGGTACGATATACTTTTAGATGACAGACTAGAAATTGGTTCATGCCAATTTCTGAATGACAATATCGTGCAAATATCTTATAAATTTTTGAATCAATACATCGAAGATAGTTTTTCAACTAACGTTTTTGTAGCTGCATTTACCACTTCCAATGCAAGATTAAGATTATATGATATGCTTGATAAAATAGGAAAGAATGTCGCGTATTATGATACTGATAGTATTGTTTATATTGATGATGGGAAAAATTCTGTAAAAACAGGTTGTATGTTGGGTGAGTGGACTGATGAATTGGGAAAAAATAATCACATTGTAGAATGGATTAGTACGGGCCCCAAGAGTTACGCTTATATAACCAATCAAGGAAAAGAAACTATGAAAGTTAAAGGATTTACTTTGAATTATCAAAACGGTAAATCATTAAATAGAGAAGCTATGAATAAAGTTTTAACGAAAGAAATAAACAACGTTAAGCTTAAATATAACATGATTACTCGAAATGTAAAAGATAAAACATTAGTAAACAAAGAAGTGGAAAAAGAGTTTAAATTTCTGTATGATAAACGAAATATAATTAAAAGCAAAGAAACCGATATTATTGATACTTTACCTTGGGGATATTAAACGTAAACATTTAAGAAACTCTTTATATAAAAATCGGTAGTAAGTGGGCACGTTGAGAACATTAACAGGGATTCAAGTCGTTAAATGAAAAAGTCACTTGGTCTGATGTTTTTGTGGCAACTTTTAAAATTGAAACGATGAGTTAAAGGAATGGGGTTTTATAATAAAAGATGGCCGATAAATTTTTGGAAAGAATCAATGGTAGGAGCGAATTTAGTACATTAAATGATTTAAAACGTAACAAACCTTATGTGATCCTTAAAGCGGAAAAGGTGAAAGCTAAATTTGGCGAAACTATAGCGGTAGACTTGGAGGGTGGCTTTACCAACATATTGCTACCAATTCATTTTTTAAAAAATAGGTTTAACCAAGAGGGGGATTTAGAAACACTCGTGAAAGACAAATATAAATTGATCTATAAAGGTAAAGTGACACTTAAAAATGGTAATAAAATGCATTGTATAGAGTTTACAGAATGAGCTGATGGTATAATTAATATATACAATTTTTAGTGATACATGTCATTAAAAATTAAAACCTACTGTGATTTTTTAGAGTTTCACTAAAGTTTCTAATGGGAAAAAAATATTCTTTTAACTTACCGCCCAAAATGAAAAAGTCACTGATTCTGATGTTTTGTGTTGAAAAGTTTTTACTGTTAGTTTTCACTTTAAATATTTTACTGTTTGGTGTCACTTTAAATATTTTACTGTTAGTTTTCACTTTAAATATTTTACTGTTAGTTTTCACTTTAAATATTTTACTGTTAGTTTTCTCTCAGTTGTTCTCAACGTGCCCACTTACTACTTATATGTATACATATATACATCAAATACTCGGCGCCACCCCCCCGGATCTTTTCTCTTTTGTACTGCGTAGAAAACGAGGATAATTTGCTATGCAAATTTCGGGAGTTGTACGACCAAAAAAAATTTGACCAGTCAACAGGATTTGAACCCACAACCTTCGTCTCACGAGACAAATTTCGTTACGGACATTACAAAAAAAAATTATTGGGGGTCGGCCTAAGATATATATATACATACATATATATATATATATATATATATATATATATATATGTATATATATATATATATATATATATATATATATTTTATTATTTATTTATATTTTATTTATTTATATTTATATTTATATTTATTTATATTTATATCACGTATTGAAAATGACTCTAGGAGAGCTTGATTATATTCACAAATCATACTGCATGACTGGAACTTTTTCTAAATAACATCCCCATACTCCCACATACATACCTGTCTATATAGGTATATGAAATTGATTTGAATATGGATTTTGGTTGGTGTTGGACTAAAAGTTGGAAGGACCTCGGAGCTAGGACTCAGATTTAAATGAAGAATGTTTGCGAACATTGTTATTTTATAATTGAGGAGTTTGTTTCCAAAAGGTACTACATCCATTTTTACAAAAATGCGAGAAAAATGAAAAAACCATTACATTCTGAAAAACCTGCCTTTCGACAATTTTTCTTTTCTGTTTATTCTCTGAACTTTAATATAAAATTTTGGAAAAAATGCGTGTTAATTCTTTGTTTAGAATATTTTAGGCTGAGATTTGAAATTTCAGATTTCTGGATATAGTACGTTTTGAAATGAAACGTGGCGCTTAGTAGGTACCTTTTGACATGAAAAAAAACGGATATAGTACCTTTTGAAAACAAAACTTAATACCTTTTGGTGTTTAGTGATGTCATGGTATCTGATTCAATGAAAGAAAGTATCCAAACAGTATGCAGAACTTTTCTGCAGGATAGGCGAATAGGCCAAAGGGAGAGTTTCCGAAATCATGGAAATACTGTAATACTGGTATGTTCTGTATTTATATTTTATTTATTTATTTTTAAAAAATATTTAGATCTTGACAGTATTTTTTATTTTCGACGAATAATGGTAAACAACAGCTGTGCATTAGTGGAAGCTGGTCTACATTGGTAGGCTGCTGAGAAGTACTGCCGCCAGCCTCGTCCTTCATTTTTTTCCCCAGTCACTCGTAGAACTTCACAGTTTAATTTCCACGCACTTCTGTGACGATGCACCCACAAATTTTTTCAAAAACTAGCAAAATACTGAAGGGAAATACTGAACAAACGCGACATAAACAAGGCTTTGTTGTAAGTGTTTGTAAGTCGAGGGAAGCAACTGAGGAGGTTATACCAGTGCTACCAACATTCAAACTATCAAAAATCATGCCAAAGAACTAAAAACAAACGGAATTTACAGCCTGAAAACTCTAAAAATAGCTAGAAAAGTAGCGAATTTTGACAATGCGATGGATATAGTACCTTTTGCTCAAAACAGTAGAAGCTTGAGATAAAAAATGCTGGATTAAGTACTTTTTGAAACCAAACCGATGAAGCGCTCTTCGACCGTTGGATATAGTACCATTTGAAATGAAACCGAATATTCAACCTCGTTTTTCAAGTGGATAGAGAATCTTTAGCTCCAAACTGATTGCATTTTTGTGAAGAACTACCCCCCTAAAACCCCATGGAAGTGTTATCTCAATTTCGACTAAAATGGCGTTTAGTACCTTTTGGAAACAAACTCCTCAATTGTAGTAGCCCTATTTTCTGCGAAGATTCGCTAAAAACGGCATGTTGGACATAGCCTATAGCTTTTTCGTATCCTTTGACAATGAATCAATGTGCAGAAAATTGAAGTTTTTCAAAAAATCGTGGGCCGAAATCTTCAAAATGATGGTTGACGCGAAGTGACGCAGCTGCACGTGTGCACCGGCCGATCGCCTGCAACGCGCGTCCCGCAGAAACCTGCGGCAACCTCGATACCTATCCGCGGTGACGCTAGCTGCAGATAGGTATCAGCGTCCCGTGTGCCCCGCACCATTCTCCGCTGTGTATTTCTAGTTATCCGATTGAAAATGACGCGGCGTCCTGCTTCCTTTTGCCGCTCGTGTGCACCGGGACTTAGTGTGCGTTCTACCAGTTTGGAACGGTTCTGGGCAAGCACAGTCGAGTTTTGTAGTTTGCACTTCGCAGTACCAGAACGCCCAGTTCTGGAACGCCGGGAACACCTAGTTCGGCGTTCGCAGAGTTTTGCGCACCCAGTTCCGAACAATAATAGACAATAATAATATACCTATGATTGCTATGAGGGCTGGATCTTTTCTGTTATATCGCCGCATTTACAAACTATTTTCTATAGAATGGGGATTCATCGGATTGATGATCCCCAATCATTTTTACGTCCACTGTGGTAAAATAGATCAGAATGCTGTGTATAGTTTGGTGTTCTGAATGCTCGCAAGCTCGCATCTCAAAAATACATTAGGTACATCAAGTAGTCAATTCCTTAGTGAAAATTCAGGTTAGTTAGACATATAGGTCTGGATGATGAGTATAGTTTGGTGGACTGAATGCTCACAAGCTCGCATCTCAAAAACACATGATATCAAGTAATCAATACCTTAGTGAAAATTCAGATCAGTTGGACATACAGCAGGTCAAAATGAATGAATAATATAGAATTAACGGAAATGTGAGGTAATATAACAGAAAAGGCCCAAAGGGTTATCTAACGCATATATATATATATATATATATATATATATATATATATATATATATATATATATATATATATATATATATTCACAAAATTAGAAAAGATAACAGAAAAAACGTCACAAAACTATTTTTATATTTCGGCTTTTTGCCTTTTTCAAACTAACAAAGAAATTGAATAATTGTGGGAAATTTGTGTACAACGTTGACAAGGAATTTTGGTAATTTTGGATTTGGTATCATCGTTTTATGTTGTGGCCTGGAGGATCGTAAGCACCCAAAACGTTGCTATGTGCTTTTTCTGATTCATGAAGCAGTCTCTTGTTCTCGTGGGGTTTCTTTTTTTTCAAAACTTTTATGCCGAAACAGTCATTGAACGTTGTGTTGTGGGTTGTGGCATGTCGGCTTACAGGCAGGTCTTCATTAGCACTCTCCACAGATGCTCGATGAGATGATTGTTAACCCTAAAGTTGAGTTGGGTTTCGGCCTTCCCTACGTAAAACGCAGGACACTCTTTACAAATCAACTCATACACACACATTGGTGTCCGGCAATCTGCTGACCCTTTGCATGTGTATGAGTTGGGATTGTTGGGCGATCCGAAAATTTCCTCCTCAATGACTAAAGGGCAAACCTTGCAACGGCGCCTCTTGCATGGGTGCAACCCTTTGCTTGGAGCTGGTTCTGGTCTCTCTGACCGTCTGTGTGAGAGTATGTCTCCAAGTGAAGCTCCTACACTAACATATCGTCAGGCCTCATCATTTTCTTTGTTAGTTTGAAAGAGGCAAAAAGCCGAAATATAAAAATAGTTTTGTGACGTTTTTTCTGTTATCTTTTCTAATTTTGTGAATATATATATATATATATATATATATATATATATATATATATATATATATATATATATATTTCTGCGTTAGATAACCCTTTGGGCCTTTTCTGTTATATTACCTCACATCTCTGTATGTCCAACTAATCTGTATTTTTGCTAAGGGATTAACTACTTGATGTCATGTATTTTTGAGATGCGAGCTTGCGAGCATGCAGACTACCAAACTATACACATCATTCTGACCTACATGTCTAACTAATCTGAATTTTCACTAAGGGGTTGATTACTTGATGCAATGTATTCTTTTAGATGCGAGCTTGCGAGCATCCAGACCACCAAACTATACACAGCATTCTGATCAATTTTACCACAGTGGACGTAAAAATGATTGGGGATCATCAATCCGATGAATCCCCATTCTATAGAAAATAGTTTGTAAATGCGGCGATATAACAGAAAAGATCCAGCCCTCATAGCAATCATAGGTATATTATTATTGTCTATTATTGTTCGGAACTGGGTTCGCAAAACTCTGCGAACGCCGAACTAGGCGTTCCCGGCGTTCCAGAACTGGGCGTTCTGGTACTGCGAAGTGCGAACTACAAAACTCGACTGTGCTTGCCCAGAACCGTTCCAAACTGGTAGAACGCACACTAAGTCCCGGTGCACACGAGCGGCAAAAGGAAGCAGGACGCCGCGTCATTTTCAATCGGATAACTAGAAATACACAGCGGAGAATGGTGCGGGGCACACGGGACGCTGATACCTATCTGCAGCTAGCGTCACCGCGGATAGGTATCGAGGTTGCCGCAGGTTTCTGCGGGACGCGCGTTGCAGGCGATCGGCCGGTGCACACGTGCAGCTGCGTCACTTCGCGTCAACCATCATTTTGAAGATTTCGGCCCACGATTTTTTAAAAAACTTCAATTTTCTGCACATTGATTCATTGTCAAAGGATACGAAAAAGCAATATGCTATGTCCAAAATGCCGTTTTTAGCGAATCTTCGCAGAAAATAGGGCTACTACAATTATAAAATAACAATGTTCGCAAACATTCTTCATTGAAATCCGAGTCCTAGCTCCGAGGTCCTTCCAACTTTTCGTCCAACACCAACCAAAATCCATATTCATATCAATTTCATATACCTATATAGACAGGTATGTATGTGGGAGTATGGGGATGTTATTTAGAAAAAGTTCCAGTCATGCAGTATGATCGTATGAGCGAATTTTCTTAAATTACATGTCGTATTATATTATGCTAAATTGTATCGAAATTTGAGCAATTGAAGTAGAAAGAAATTGTGAAAAACCAATGCTATGGCAGAAAAAGCTCATACTAAATAAAATTCGGTGATCCAAATAAGATTTGGGAGTTTTAGGTTTTGTTTTTGCTGTTTTTATAGATTTTTCAGCAAATAATAATGAAATGTAGGTACGTTTTAGCGAATTTTCATCGAAAATAAAGCTATTGCGATGGCTCCAAAAATTGTAAAATCAAAATTTTTGAAAATGTTCTTCATTAAAATCCGTTTTGAGACATTCTGAAACGAATCCTAGAGTTTAATATACCTAAATATATATATATCATTCCAGACGATAACTCTCCATAAGATTGAGATAAAAATCCCGTTCTTGGGCCAAAAAATCAAGCATTCCAAACGAAAGGATGAGTTTGTTGGTCAACTATTTTTGAGCACATTAAATTGGTAAATTTCGAAAAATGTACTCAAAAATCACTAAAAATGGCTAAAAAAAAACAGCTAAAAAGCGTTACATTTACAAGTTTTAGCACAATTTTTGTCAAAACTAAACTGTAAACGATTAACTAGGACATTTAATTTAAGGTTTGCTCAAAATTATGCTGAAAAACGTAGGTACTTTAATTTCAATAATATTCGCTTCTTCAGTACTTCCGATTTCTGCCCTCTTCTTTGCGAAATACTTACTTGTGCACCAAATACGAAAAAACCACTTTCTTTCTCAATATCTGGGCGCGGGTTGACAGATCCATCCTCGGAGGTGGCGAGCGAGTGACTGACGCGTCATGACGCGTTCTTTTGCCGCTCGTGTGCATTGAAACGGAGATAGGACGCAGATAGCTATTCGTGTGCACCGGGCCTAAAGGTGGGTTCACATCCATCCGGTATTGCGGAAATGCGGCAATGCGTCTGGGGTTGGAAGTAGTAGAGGGGAGTGCGGAATTGCGGCAGGCCATTCACAACCATCCGGTTTGTTATCATTGTTGTTGTCTTCTATTACAATTGCATTTCCCAAAGAGACATATTTCCTCCCGAATTTTCTTCAACCTATCACACATTTCATGGACATTACAGCTCCATAAACAATGTTGAATAATAAACTCATAAAAAAATCATGAGGGCGTGTAGAAGAAATTTTTATGTAAATAAGTATGTACATTAAAACTGGAAAGGTGACGTCGTTTTAAATGAGACTGTTGGGTAATTATTCGGTCCTTTCATCAGCTGCTTATCCCAATTTAATATTATATTTCTACCCGAAATCTGTGTAGGTTGGCGCATTACGAATCATTTATGCATTGATGCACCATAAGAAATACTTACGTACTTAACGTTGCTAATTTGTCCATTTCGTAAGGACAAGTAGGCCATCTCGTCTCAAATACCTGCTCATTCGACAAGCAGGAAATTGCAAATCTATAATCAAAAAATGTCTCAAAACAAAAATCGAACAGGATCATCATGAAGGTTTGTTGGTGAGATCGCAAAATCGGTACTTTACACCTAAGTATATTTACCCCAACTCGGCCTCATCTGCATAAAACCGTGTTTGTTTTGAGTGTTTTATCAATTTATTATTGTTTATTTTATACGCAACCTGTATAGAAATATATTTTCTATAAATGAAATCCAAATTCGAGGATCGTAAAAATACGGACAACGTTCCCCCATTGTTTTTTCGCACGAATAGGTAACGTTGAATGAATTGGCGCCTCAATTTTTATTAATCCATGTCCGTTGCTGAAATATAGATTAGTTGGACAAATAGATCAGAATGATTTGTGTAGTTTGGTGGTCTGGATGCTCGCATCTCAAAAATACATAACATCAAGTATCTAGTCAATCCCTTAGTTCGAATTCAGGTCGGCAGGGGTCTGGTGAGTTGAGGCGCCTTATCTTTAATGGAAAACACTACTGCGCATGTGCGAGAGATGAGGTCTTTGAGCATAAATAATATGGAGGGCTATTGCTCTTATTTCAACACTATTTTCTTGTTGGTTGATACGTGCCGCTGGCGGCGCGCTGAACCAGGAAAACGATGCTTCCCGTCACGTACCTGCTCGAAGTACGCAATAATGCGTAGTGGATATTAGTTAAAAATTAAATCACTAAACATCCTGCGTCGTACAATTTTAGTAAGTATATTCGAATTAGATTCATAGAAAACTTTAATAGGTACCACAGAAAATAGTATTAACGATTTATCTCATAGGTACGACATCAGCTGATTGGTGTACGGCCATTTTGAAAGCAAGGTTCATTGTGACAAAAAGCGGCATCTATGGTGGCGGTCTTTGGTGGACTCAACTACCACTAATGGCTGTCCAATAAGCTGTCTAATAGCTGTCTTGCACGTGTTACTTCAAAAGGGTGTACATGTGCCATGGGCCGATTTGCTGTATGAATTATAAATTACCGTTCCGATGGCACTTGTACCTGCTTTATACCACTGGCCTTGGCACATAGATCTGTAAAACGCGAAAAAACGAGTTTCCTATTTTCGGCACGTAGACCCTTTTGCACTTCAACGCCACCGCTTCAATTATTAATGATCGAAAAATGGCTCATCATGCCTCCTAAAAGGGTTCACACCTTTACAGTTACAGGTAGATAGGCAAGGGAGGAATATAGGTTCAGAGGCCCCTCAGCTGATCAGCGCGCCTCCGTACCTCGCAATTGTTTCCGAAGAGTCCCGAAGGAGCTCCATCTAAATAACAGCATCGTGAGTCGATTAAGAAAGAAATTAGCCTCTGAGGTTACGAAGCTGATCGAGTCCCTCCATACTTTATAATTGTATTCCAAATCTCCAAAAGGAGCTAAATTTCAGGTTTCAGCATCATATAGGCCGGGCCACACTATAACGACAGGTCCAGCGACACGACAACGGCATGGCAAGTCGTGCGGTTGTCGTTTCGTGAAAAGCGTTCACACTATAACCACACCCCTAACGACCACCTCAACGGCACCGCTGCTACGATGTAAATTCTATAGGTCGGTCAGTCAGTATTGCTTTGGGCTCTTTGGGTGCAACTCACACGAGTTGAAATCTGTTTTCATAACTTTATAATAAGTAACTACCTCCTCAGTTTTTTAAAATCATTCATAAATATTGTTATACTGAGATCAGGGGGACTAGGGAAATGTAAATGTTTTAATTCATTGCATTAATTTTCCTCTGCAGGTGCCTATATCTACGTAGGCATATTGATTGATGTCAACCTACGGATCTGTAATTTGAAATGGACCTCTCTTGTAATACCTAAAATTCTATATCAGTGCACACCGATCAATTGGGTCACTGAGCCTATGTTTCTTAATCGACTCATGACATTGAAACCTGAAAACGTATGTTGCTCCTTTTTGGAGATCTGGAATACAATTTCAAAGTATGGAGGGACTCATATGAGCTTTGGAACCTCTGGTGCTGGGGTTTGACCAACTCCGCCAGAAGCATGGCCAACTCCGCCAGTGTTCAACTCCGCCAGGAAAAGTAAAAGTCATCTTACTAAGTAGGCACACGATTCGTACAAGAAGTATATATTTGAAAAATCGAAACACAAATGTCAGTAGGTATATAAGTTATAAAAATATAATATATTGAATACATTCAAAATCGTAAGTTCAATCCAAACAGATCCAGTCTATAAAGACACATTTTATTCGATTATAACGTAGGTACATTTTCTGAATTTCCCGAATTGTGTTTATCTTTACGGTAGTGACGGGACACACATTGCAAGAAGTACTATCTTTCTGTGGACATTACCCTGGCGATAATTTAGTATCAACTGGTCAAGTATCTTTTTTTGTTGTCGAAAAGCATGGTTAGAAGAAACTTTTGGGGCGTCGGATCCGTTCATTATAGTTATTGAGTCAATTTCCATTTTTTTAATGCATCTAAAAAAACAAAAATATTGGGATGAGCACTGCAAAACAAAGCATTAAATTTTCGGTGGAAAGATTCACACATATTAGTTGTTCTCGCAGACGTCACCTCGTCTCAAGCCCATAAGCGTGGAGGGAATTTGGCATTTTCTTCTATGGAGTTTTGGACCAAATAATCTGCATGCTGTTCAACTCAATGATCTAGCGGCATGATTGACATCAGGTCCTCAACGATTATTATTCTCTAAAATAACAAATTGTTGTTGGGGGGCCTTTGAGGATAATATCTCTCCTTACCTATTGCCCGTTTTTTTTTTTTTTTTTTTTTTTAAAATTTTATTTATTTATTTTTATTTATTTTTACATTTACTGTGATTCTCAAAATTGTGGGTCCTGGAACTGTAAAGGCATGAGCATGTTCTGATTATGTATTATATTTATACGGGGTTTAATAATAAATTATAGACCAATGATTTGCGTTTAAATGATATCTAATACAGAAATAATAAACCTTTGACTAATAATTTGCAACTTTTTGCATTCTACTCGTCTTGACGTAAACCAACAAATGGCGGGGGGGGGGGGGGGGGGGGGTTGGTCAATTCAAAGGTTCTTTATTGAAAATAATAAACCAAATTCACTACCAAGGACATGGCATAGAAGCCTCCTCTTAGCCTTCACAGTATGTCATCATTAAATGTTCAGAAATGACCGATTTTCCATTATCATGACGATATAGTGCTGGGCAACCAACAATTAAAACCTTACTAAAATCTGTTTAAAATTAACGGACTCAAAAGAAAATTACGTTACGTACCTCTGATTTAATCACTATGTAACTGATAGGGGACCATCTAGGGCTAAATCTACACTATTCCTGTAAATTTCATTGAAATTCGATCAAAATTGTAGAAGTTATGGCTGTGGCAAGGAAATATAGAAAGACAAACTCGCGCATGAGAACAGCGCACCGCAGATTCACTCATGATGTAACTAATACTGGACCATCTAGTGCTAAACCCACACTATTACTGAAAATGTCATTAAAATCAAATTTAAACTGTGGAAGTTTTGGCTGTTACAAGGAAATGTGGACAGACAGAAGGACGGGCAGACAGAAACGAAACCAATTTTGTTCATGAAACGCAAAATGCGAGTGGAAATTTTGATTTTGGAGCACACAAATTTTTTTCATTTCGAAAGTGAAAACAAAGCTTCCGCTGCCTTGCAGACTAGTAAGCAAAATGTATCCCACTAAGGCATTGCTAAGTAGTCGCAGGAGCTTAAGGGGAAAATACATGTTTCTTTATTTACTTTTGGCCTACTTACTACAACTACATTAATGAACATAATAGCATATTGCATTATAAAATAAATAATGAATTTATCCTTTTTGAATACTCTACTTCATGAAAAACTGCATCGATGTAAAATTTATAGAAAAAGAGACACAGTTCAGAAGTTTTTTTACTCAATGCGCAGCAGTTTGAGTTGATAGTTTTTCTAGCAAATGAAGAGTTTTTTAAAGAAAGAACTTTTTAAGCATAATAAAGTGGGTAACTTTCCAAAAATGTGCTGACAAAAATCACTAAACATGTCACAATGATTCAGCGTTTCTCTCGCAAAGAGAACAAAATGGTAGCCTTGAAAAATTCGAAATTATCAAAAGTGACAGATCTGGTAAATGTTTAAATTAGGATATCCCTCTAATAAAATAGGATAATCCCCCTGATAAGTCTATTTCTGTAAAGCTTGGAATTATCCCTTCAAACTGTTGAAACCATTAATTCTTCCCCTCCTTCCACTTCATCTGATTAGCTACCCGTCACTTTGCTTGCACTTAATTGGTTGTACCTCCAGCCCCCTTTCCTTTCTCTCGACCAATGGAATTCAATCCCCTTCACCTGTGACTATATAAGCTGCGTCCTTTCTAACGTGTGTTCAGTAGTTGTTTGCTACTGATGAATGTTACTGTTATGGTTAAACCGTCGAAATCGATTTAACATTGCAACTCTTTATTTTCCGTGGAAATAGACAAAAATTTTTCACTATCTTCTTTTTTATGGTAGCCTTCGGCATAATACGGAGTACCTGCTTATTGCGTTTCTTGCTGTCTGCAGCTTCAAATGCGCTGCCTGCCTTTCTTGTGGAAGCTGCAATCACAGAGGGGGAACTTTTTCTGAGCAAGTTGCATCCCATACTAAAGCGGGCCATTCACGATCGCTCCAACACGCCAAAATGTGGCTACCGCTCCAAAAACCGATCGTGAGTGGGGAAACCCTAGGTATATTTGGCTCAGTCTCTGTCGATGCGTTGTCGCAGTAGGATATTCTAGCCATCATGTCTTCAAATGACCGGGATTTTGAAGCGCAAAACGCTAACGGTTAGCGGTCCAATCGTTGTATGAATAGGAAAACCCTATTCGTAACTCAACGCAAGCCGAATACGCATATAAGATTCCATGACGATTACCTACAATCAGTTTTTTTTTTTTTTTTTTGTTCCTATTTCGAGGTGGCATGACATGCACATTGTGTTATTCGTGATTTTCAAATAAGATGGTTGATTTGCATGATTCATCCTCACTCAAATTATCCTGATACTCTATAATTGGATTCTAAAGCTTCACGATCCACCATCAGTCCGGTTTCGTTTAAATTTGGAGGGTATTGGGGTACAAGTCTCAGGATGGTATCTTACTAATTTCGTCTATAGATGAAAATTTTCCTGACTCTAAGTGCACCATCCGGCTTATAGAACATTTAACGCTGATGAAAAGTTAATATTAAATGAATTGAAGTGGAGAAATTAAAGTTTAAGAGAAAAAAACGCGGTTTACTTTACGGAGCCATTAAAAAATCATATCTCGAGAACGGGTTGAAATAAAAATATGCGGTTAAGGGCATTTCACTCACTTTTTGAGTTCACCCTATATATAGACAAAACGGCAAAGAAGCTTAAATCTTTTTTGAATCTTTGAATATTAAGAACATTTTTGCCGTAAAATATGTAGTTATCATTTCCTTTTTACTCAAAGTGCTCTGTGATTTCATCACAATCTAACATAATATAGTACGAAAATTTACGACAATTTTCTAGTACGATCATGCTGCATGACTGGAACTTTTTTAAATTAGAGGCGTGATGAGCTCAAGCAAATGGCAGCAGGTGAGCTCGTCCATCCGCAAATATTTTTGTCAATCACAAGGCTCAAACGACGGATCATTGAACAAATTTATATGGGAATTCTGGCTCCAGTTCAACAGCCACCACTTACACCACTTCTTCTTCGGTTTTCTTCGTTTCACATATAAACATATTGCCGCATACAAGGAGAGTTCGTCGACCATGGCGAGAGCGACTGGTTCACGTCGAGTGAATTGCGCGTTCTTGAATTGCCCGCTTAATGGGATGATCCATTCTTTCACGGGATGAGTGTCATGCCGTCTGGGGCCTATTTCATAAAGCAACAAGTGACAAGTTACAAACCGATTTTATGTACAAGTTATAAAAAATGAGTGTACAAGCGTTTCATAAATGTACAAGTGTAGACTTGTAATGCACTGTGAAAATTAACAAGTGTACAGGCGAATTTGGACAAGATACAAGTGTTTCCCCATCATTTTGAACAAGTTACTGTTTTACAGTTGTAATAAATGGCCGATTTTTAACCTACGTCCATTCACCTGTAAACTTGTTATTTTCCAGCATTATGAGTTGACAATTTTTCGGTGTTTAATATATCTTCTGCTGAAGAAAACATACAAGAAAGAAGCGTAGAAGACGCCAAAGATTTTTTCGGCCACGAATAAACGCTCATTTCGTTGGTATTTTTGAGTTTATCGAGAGATTTAGGATGTCTTTCGAGACCCTTGAGAGATTCAAATGGTGCGTGATCCTGTGCAATTTTTCCTGATCGGGTATAGAGGAACCCCCCATCGTTGAAGAACAAAGTTGTGACAATCTTCCGATTGTCGTGATCAGAATTGTTGGATTTCTTTAATATATTTCAATCTTTTGGTATAATTGTGGGGTTCAGGTGAAATAATTAGAACAAGATTTCAATCACTGGGATACTTTATTACGCTTTTCTTTATGTCGCTCCAAAAGAAAGGTGATAAGGGGGTTTTTATATCTAGCCTGTCGGTTGCTTAATTTCTTATATTCACTTATTTTAAAAATGAAGGAAATACCGCAGGAGAGGGAGAGGTATACGGGATAGCAATGGATTAGGTATTAGTATAAACGATAGGAGTTTATATAATATTATTGCTATTAACGCAAGATGTAAGAGAAATGGACTCACCGTTTTAAAGGTTCAACAACGATTGGCCTCTCCCGTCGTGGGCGCTGGGGGATACCTGCGATTACGACGTTCCATTGAACGAATCATCATAACAGTTCGATAGCTGTTACAAAGTGAAGTGTGAAGATCATACCGAAGTTACTGATGACATTCCTAACCCAGCAGGCTTAATGAATTGGTTAATCATTCCCGCTGAATGAAGGAGAAAAATCCGATTATGCCAGCCATCAGAATAAGTTGAAATCAAATACACACTTTCTCCACTTTTCAGTTTATAATTTGTATGTCATCCAATCATTACACCTTGTCATTTACGATAAACATCCTATCGTGTACTTAACACCGTTTTCATATTATGATTCGCTGACTAAACTTCAATTTTGGCATCACGCTTGACTTTGTTCATTTCGTTTATCCCCATACACCAATTTTATTTTCTGCTTCACTTGTAAACTTAGCTTCAATAAGTTCAACTTTTCTGCACTTGTACTCTTTGTTTTGCTGAAACACTTGTTCTAGTTTACCGTGCATTACAAGTACCTGTACCTACTTGTTAACTCGTACACTTGTAACTTGTTGTTTTATGAAATAGGCCCCTGGTCTCTTGCCATCATTCCTACTTAATCAATCAGGCTCCAGAACACTTGAAAATCCTGCCAACACTAATTTCCTCTTAATGATTTCGTTTAAGGCACTGTGTCTAGAGATTCATCCAGCAATTTTGACTCAAGTTAACCCATTAATTTCTAGGTTACTGTTATACTCTCCGAAAGCACAAGTGTGAGGAATACATATCGAAATTTCCAAACGCAAAGACATTGAAATCCAGAAAGTATTTTTGTCAAGTAGAGTCCCAATGCTTTCATACAGCAATACGTTAAGCCATCCTCTTGATTCTGTAAAGCTTTGTTTTCAAGAGTAGGCCTCGTACATAGCCATTTCCAGTTGATATCTCTTCATATATCTTTTCACAATTTATATGGTCCCGGTTCTTTTGAATATTACCCTGCAAAACTAGGCTACAGTTGTTTACCAGCCATTTCTCCTCTGCCTCTGAATTAAGAAGAAGAAGGGGAACAAAAACTATGTCAGCTTTCTCCCTAACAACGATCAACGTAACTTATACAAAGCTAACAACGCTGTAGAGGAAAGAAAGGCTGGCAGACTTAAGTCTCCTGAATTTCGTACTCCTGCCCACAATAACCAACTGGAAGAACTGTGATAAAGATAGTCAAACATTTAATATACTTTCGAGGCATGATTTGATTTCTTCGTCTATTTGTAGGAGTTGGTTGGGGTAGATTTCCGATATGAGGTGGTTTACCAAAGATAATTTACTATGGACTTGTAAGCAGGACGTGGGAATGCAGACTGTCCAGTCTTCCAAACATGGTTCGCATCTAGGAAAACTTACTCAACAACGCTTCTTCTAAAGAAACCTCAGTAATTGGAGCTCCTAAAAGGTACAATTTATCGACAATTTGCATATCAGAGGGCAAGACTTCAAATCGGCTAAAGAACTCCTCGATTTGTTCCCACAATAGAACATTTTAAAGGGCTCAAGTGAAGTTCAAGTGAACGCAGCGTCCTCGTCCCTTCGTCAAGATGCCACACATTCAGTTCAGAGAGCGATTTCCCATCATTCCATCAAGATGGATCGCCACAGTGGATAAGACGCGGCCGGCAAGGTTTCCTTGCAGGGCAACAACTTCAAAATTGATTATCTTGTCCCCGTAAGTTAAGTTTGTAGGATTCTGGTAGCACTGATGAAGGAATAGGTAAACAGATGGGATTCTCTCTTGTATAGCTTCTAAAATAACCTCCATTCTGGCTGACTTGAAGGCATTACACATGTAGACTTTTAGTTCCACTTTTTCTGAGCCTGAGAGCTTATTTGCTCAAGTCCAAACTTCCTGAATTACTGCCTCTGATCCACCTTTTATACCAAAAACAAATTGTTCTGGACTTGAATATTGTGAGAGTGTTTCTTGAATTCGCGAACAGGCTACTTTGGACGTCGAATTTCGAATCCTATTCCCAGCGGCGATATGACGAAAGCCCCCACACTTCCTGATGAGACCACAAAGGGGATCCACTCAATATTTTATGGCACAAACTGGTGACACGAGGCAAAAACTTTGTCCCGGCTTCTCCGTTCGACTTTGAGATGGGATCCTTCAAGTGCTGTGTACGAATTCCATCCACAGCTTATGCGAATCCATAAGGGAATCTGAACACACAAATTTGACTTCTTCTGAAACTTCTAGTTAGGCGCCACCAGCTACTGGTGGATTCCCAAATTTTAGTTCTCTAGATGAAAAGGGATTCTGCACGTTTGAATATATCCGTACAAACCAGCTTGACTTTTAGTCTCACAGTCAGAATATTTGAATGAGTCCGTTTTCCGAAATTCGGATTAGAAAATGAGTACAAAATATCATTTAAGCCCTTAATTTCTTCCTCAAACATAGTAAAAATAAATACAAACATATAAATCAGTTTTTAGTTAAACTAGTTTAAGTTTACTTAGTTTAGTTTAGTTTAAATTAGTTGCACGTAGTTAAAATTGACCATTAAATCCTCGCGTTCAAGTCATCTCCAAGCTCTTCCAATACACAAAAAAATAATAAATAAATCAATAAAAAAATAAATATATAGGTAAATTAAAAAAAATAAATAAATAAATTTAAAAAAATTATAATAATAAAAAACAACTGAAAGGCTTATTTTTTTGAAGTTTTAAGAAATTGTGGTACCTATGTAAAAAGAGGTCTTTTTGAGAAAAAAGTCCCAGTCATGCAGCATGATCGTATGATCGAATTTTTATCAACCATATATCGTTTTATAATAAATTTTAACACAGAATGTGTTTTAGCCATGGACTAACTAGGCAAAAAAGCTAACGAAATCTGGGACGAAATAGGTATGGGACGAAATCTGTGACGACAACATTCTGATGATTTCCGCTTACAACCGAGTCGTTGCTAGGGAAATGGTACTTCGTCGTTTTTCATTCCCCGAAATTCGTTGACCATTCGTTCGAAAGCTCTCAATTTATCCAACCATATTATGTTAACTACTGCGAAGTGCGTGGCCAACAAGCTGAGTTATGAGCATGGTTATTTGAATAATTGTGTACACTAAGGTGATCATTCTCAATAATTGATATTGTGAACATGATTACAACCGCTTGTTAATTTATGATGATTTCTTTGAGCTGGTGAAACCTTTGATTTGTGAAGCGGTGGTTAAATAAGCTAAGGATCGTGTAACCTGGTGTAACCTATGTAACCGAAGCTGAAATTTGGGAGGGAGGCTCAAGGGAGAATGCTGAAGACGCCTGGGTGATTCCAAAGCCATGATCAGCTGTAACCTGTGTAATTCGCGGTTTATGAAGTTATTATCTCACTGTTGGAAGTTAACCAATGATGTTTTGTGAAACGCCATGGACTAACTAGCCAAAAACAGCTAACGAAATTTCGTAATTTTGAGCAAAATCTGGTATGAAATCTGGATAAATTTAACGGTGTTTGGCCATGACAACTTGGATACCGATGATACGGAACTAAGGATCGTGTAACCTGGTGTACCCTATGCGATATTTTGTTATGACGCGGTTTATGAGTTATAAATATTTTAAGTTATTATCTCACTGTTGGAAGTTAACCAATCTTCAACCTAAGATTGAAGACGGGTTTATGTGAAACGCGTGAGCTAAAAAACATTCTGTGTTTCAATAATTTCGTCCGAAGTATGTAAATAGAGGCAACCGGGGGTCCAGGGTGCTTGCCCCCTGGCAAGGCGCGGAGCGCTGAGTTTTTTACATTTTTAGATTTTTTTGCAGTTTTCACAGATTTCTAGCAAATATTATTGAAATATGAGTAGGTACGGTGTTCAGCATAATTTTGAGCAAACTTTTTTAAAAGTCCTGGTTAGTCGCTGACAATTTATTTTTGACTACAATTCTGCTAAAAATGATAAATTTAACGGTTTTTGGCCGTTTTTAGCCTTTTTTAGTGATTTTTTAAATTAAATTTTTCTAAATTTGACCTATTTAAGGTGCTGAAAATTTGTTGGCTAACGAACTCATCCTTTCGTTGGGTATGCTCGATTTTTTGGAGCAAGAACGGTATTTTTATCTCAATCCTAAGGAGAGAGAGAGTCTGAAATGACACACATAATATATGTATATGAAAAATGGCAAACTTCAGGAATCGTTTCAGAATGCCTCAGAACGGATTTTAATAAAGACATTTTTCAATAATTTTGATTTTAAAAATTTCCGAGTCATTGCAATAGCTTCATTTTTTACGAAAATTCGCTAAAACAAAATAAGTAAATAAATAAATAAAATAAAAATTGCTAAAATGGTGATACGAAGCTTATTAAGGTTATTGAGATATTGACTGTCCAAATGGGGTAGTTCCAATGATAGGCATCAGCGTGTCAACAATAAATTATCTTCTTGTCAAATCTAAAACTTGCTCTTTCAACGTTGGGTAGTCGATAGCGCCTACAACGAATGAAAATGCTCATCCGCAACTCAGTAATGTTCTTGAGGACAGCGTGCAACTGCGGTAAGGGTGACTGATGGTTTCCATCTGGCCCCCCGACAACAATAGGCTTACGTTTATATACCGAGGTTTTTATACTTACTAGATTCAATATATTAGGTACGACGGCTGTAGACTTGTTTCTCTGATACCCACTCAAGCCTGCCTGGCATCTCAGAAAACGTTCGGCAATTTTTCCTCGGTTCCGTCGTGTCCGAAAAATCAACCGCGAAACGATAAAGGGATTCTTGGAGGCAGTAGGTAGGGAGATTAGAGTTTAAAGACTCTGGTAGTTTTCTAAACACTCCAGATCAGTTGTTGAAACTTAGACATATAAGTGTGCATGAAAAGTTGATAAATATCTGAGTATCTATAATAATAAATATCGGTTAACTTTTTAAAAAATTTTACTCTTATTGACTAATCATTTCACTAACCTTTGTTATTCTTTTTCAAGACAGCGCAGCCGCAGGAAAAATAGGAGGGCTGGTATTTTCTGAATTTGATCGCACGTCCCTGTGTTTGATACCGACGCGAGACGAAATAGGGATTTGGGGGACAGACGTCTCCCGAGTAAGTCCCATTAAAACAAGAGATTAAACTCGCCTAATCTTAATCTCACAGAGGGTATAGATATTAGGCTTCTCTTGGGTCAGTGGCGGCTCCGCAGAGAAAAACCGGGGATATCACGAGGGGGATGGAAGAGGTGCTCTTCACAGCCAAATGTAAATTTAAACAATCTCATCTTCAAATTACAGACGATACTAAATACGTACAATAGACATGAAAAATTTTCTCTAATGGAAAAGAGAAATTCTGAAATAATTAATCATCAAAGGAGTAAACCCAAGAAATGCAACTTATTGCAATATCCAATCTAGCTTTTTAAAATATTTTGCGATGAACTTACGGCAAATATTGCACGATTTTTTATTTTCAATGTCTGCTGCAGTCCAGGCAGTGGTGGCAAGGGGACGGCCAATGCCGCGAATATTGCACTTTTCTTCAACTGTCAAATGGGAATAGTTGTCTTCGATAAACTGAAATGAATTGTTCATCGTACCAACACTCATTTAACACTTCTCCTTCAGGAAACAAGAAAAATTAGGCAGTGGCTGTGACAGGGACTGGCGAATGGACCGTTAACAAAACACTAAGTATGTAAACGAAAGGCCAAAATTCTCTATTCAGATTTAAGCCTGCTCCTTCTGTGGCATTTTGCGCTCTCCGATTGGTCAATCTCACATGCCCGCTTCAATTTAAACTGAAAATCTTCCGTCCAGTGACATGCAGGATAAACTGAGAAGGCGCAGTTTCTGGCAGGTGCTCCAGGCCGCTTCTGATTGGTGAGCTTCCTCCATTCGTCCCTTTCCTGCGTGTGGATTCAACTAGAATTTGTAGGTTAGGCTGGAGATTGTACCCTACCAATTTCATCTTTCTCAAATCATTACTCCATTCTTGGCATGGGCTAACGTGAATTTCCTTAAGCATCATTTTCCCGTTTTTTTAAACATCTTTACTGTGAAGCGTAAAATTATGGGCTCTAGGAACTGTAAAAGTGTGAACCCTTCTCAGAGGCACGATGCGCCATGTTCTGATCATATATTTCATACGGGGTTTAATAATTATAGACCAATGATCTGCGTAGAAGGGCTATCTAACACAGAAATAATTAACCGTTGTTTATTAATTTGCAGCGTTTTCTCTTTGAGTTCTTGGAGCCATCGCAATAGATTATAAAAGATAAAGGTAAAGATAACGCCGCCTCCAGTAAGGTATCGATTGTTTAAGTTGACGGGACATTTACACAGATGAGTGAAACTGACAAACTGGCATGAACATGCACGTCCCTTTGAGGTCACGTAGTCACCAAAAACTTTCTATTTACTGAATCAAAGACAATCGTAAACGATCACACCAAAATGTTGAAAGACGCGTTGATGGGAATACTCGAGCTGAGGAACCAGATCACGGAGCTGTATCAATAATTCATGAACATTGGCAGATCGATGCACCAAGTAATGAGATCTACGCAGCTTACAGAACGGACAAGGTGGAGACAAAACTCGTTAGAATTGTCAAAATAATTGTCCATTGTTCATGTTGTAAAACAGCTGTTAAAAAGATATTGTATAGATTCAAGAACTCGCGCTTCTCGAAAGGGTACGGCAGGGACACCAGGGAACAGACGAGGACGTTAATCCCAAGGATTTGCGAGACTCGCAAAAATGGTAACCACGCTATTCTGATGGAGGATCAGTTATATAATATCAATGTGAGGAGGTTGTTCTTTGCTGCAAGAGATTTTGGAAGAATCGAATCAGAAGTAGCAGAACAGCAGACCACCGATTCTGAGAGTACGGCAAATCTACAATTATAGCAACTTTGTAACTTTGCTGCCCAATTGTAATGAAATGATTAATAACGTCATTTGTTGTGTACCTACTCAACAGTACACAATGAACCTTCTACACTAACAGCAATAATCAATTCCTCAACAGCAGGAGGAAAAAAAAACATTTTTTTTTGTTTTTTTTTTTTTTTGGTTCTTCAATACCTACTGTTAGGCTGGCTTCACACGAGGCGGTTTAGTTGATTACACAATGTGAACGGGCGGGTGCAAGGAGTGTAGCTCTGTGGAAAGTGAATGGAGTTTCCCGAACCCCTTCACACGAGTCAACTTCGAGCCACCATGGAAGGCATAGCTCTGCGTAGTTTGAATGTTGAAAATTTTATTGAATCAATTCGAATTTATCCCGCGATATGGGACATGAGGTGTCAAGATTATGGTGACAAGATTAAAAAAAGTGAGGCGTGGAGGGAAGTGGCCCGAAAATGTCATGGTGCATTTGATGATTTGGAGCCAACACCACAGAGTGGAATCAGTAAAAACATTTCATCAAAATTATTTGAATTATTTAAGTACCTAATTATTAAATTAAGAATTTTACCTATATTACCAAATGTCAACAACCAAGACCTATTACGAAGTATCCCGATATATAACGGAAATTTTGTTACGCAAAGAAAAAAACGTCACGCAACCTATAAACAAGGTAGGTGTTGTTATGATTGTGTATACTAGCAATGTTATCACCACGACGACGTGAATTCATATTCGTGGAAGAATTGGGCATCGTCGAGACTAGGTTACAGCAAATTCAGTAATTTTGGGTCAATAATTATTTTATGTTTTCTAATTGTTATTTTATTTAAAACAATAAAAAACATTGAAATAACTGAGATATTTTCAGTATACTAACATGTGGTATATTCGGAATCAGCGTAAAATTTTCTATAAGAATATGTATCAAGTTTTCAAAAATTTCAAAGTTGAAAAATCAGTCAAAATAATCAAAATAATACCGTTTGCTAGTTGTAAAAATCGGTAATATTTGCATGAAACATTGTCTAAATTCAGATTGAACTACTCTTATGGAAGTATCCCTGTATAACCAATCCTAGAACCATGCTGTTTAAAACGTAGGTAGTAGGTGCTTGTTAAAAACTGTATTGTAGATACAGAGGTTAGAGATACAGAGACTACAGTTTGTCTGTCAATTTCTTGCTGTAGGATACTAGATTCGAATGCAACTGACAATAGTTAAAGGAAATAGTTAAAGAACTTTTCCTCGTGTGAAAGTAGCTGAGGATGCAACACCGAAAAAGCGCCCATTTCCCGATTTTGTGATATTGGATGAACCCACATTGTTCGACGTGGTCTCCTCCTTTTAGCGAATTTTTGAAGAAAATTAAGCTATTGCTCTCGCCTCAAAATTTGTAGAATGTGAATTTTTGAAAACATTTTATGCAGAAATCCGTTTCAGGCTATTCTGAATCATATTCTGAAGTTTAACGCATTTTTTTATGTATGTATGTATATATGTATGTATATATGTATGTATGTATGTATGTATGTGTCATTCCAGAAGATAACTGTCCGTAGAATTGTGCTAGAAACTTCAAACAAATTTTAAAATGAAACACAAAACGAAAGTTCAAGTTTGTTGGCCAGCATGATCGGATTACATCTTCAGGTTGAAATTTTCAAAAATGTAGTCAAAAATTTCAAAATAGCCTGTTTTTGCGATTTGTTGTGCGAAACTATTTTTTCAGCATACTAACATGTGGTATATTCGGAATCAGCGTAAACTTTCCTATAAGAATATGTATCAAGTTTTCAAAAATTTCAAAGTTGAAAAATCAGTCAAAAATCGAAATAATGCCGTTCGCTAGTTGTAAAAATCGGTAATATTTGCATGAAACATTGTCCAAATTCAGATTGAACTACTCTTATGGAAGTATCCCTGTATAACCAATTTTAGAACCATGCTGTTTAAAACGTAGGTAGTAGGTGCTTAAAAAAAAAAAAAAAAAAAAAAAAAAAATGTAATCACAACTGATGAGTTTACTCTGTGCATGTGTTAATAATTTGATTTCATGTTTGTCTATCAAAATCATAAACTAAAATTTCTCAACACGATCAATGGCGACTGAAATGTCGAAGATTTCTTCAAAAATTCGCTCATGGGGTCATGCTGCATGACTGGACTTTTTTCACTTTCTTCGTGCATAAGAGCAAGCACAAGAAGTGCTCCAGCTTTCTCGGGTTCTAACATCGTACTAAATGTCCCCTTGGGAAATAAAGTTGATTCCATATGGTGATAAAGTTGCCTCGTCTGAAGGGAGCGTTCACACGGGCAGGCAACTAAACCGCCTCGTGTGAAGCCGGCCTTATTCATCCATCTCATATTACGTCTCGTCTTTAGCCATTTTCAGTGATTTTTTGAGCCCATTTTATGAAATTTGACCAATTTATTTTGCTAAAAAGTCCTGGTTTCACTGCTGTGCGTACTGAGGTAAGTTGGAGGGGTGCGTTTTACCTTCCTTAAATCCAATCTGTATCACAGCCTCATTTATTTATTTTATTTTATTCTATTTTATCTTAATTTTTTGTTTTAGTTGATTCATTTATTTGGATGCATAGCGTCAAAAGTGCACAAGAAGAAATAATGAAAAATGGGCCGATAATAGGAGTTTACCTTATATTTACGCCGATTTTATTCATTATAAAATCAGGTAAAGGATCATGGAAAAGGACATCACAAGATAGCCCACTACTTACACACTGTAGAAGTGAGAGGGACCTACCCTCTTCATATCTTTCATTCGTGAACTGAAATTAACCTTTCAAAAACTGAACTAACCCATATATAAACTGAATTTATACAATTCACTAATAGAACTAACTCTACCACGAAATGAGCTATAGGTAGGTGTTACATAGGTACCTTACACAGACTGAATTATATATGTTTTGCAAACAAAATTGAACGAATCGATAAAATAATTAACCATTTCACAATATGAACTGAATATTTGAAAAATAGGATCTGAAAATCGAAAAAAACTCGCCCCTTGATCCCGCCAGGGGGACCCCCGGTCGCTTTTCGCTTTGTGCCTTAGGCTAAAACTGCTAAAAAATGGATCATCCTTTCTTCCCGCTAATTCGGGAATGATTTTGCCAAACTAATTAGCCTGCCACCAAGCGGCACAACTATAATAAACATTACCACCTCAACCAAGTGAGAACAAAGCAAGGCTTACAGGCGGCACAATAATATTGTTTACTAACCATTTACAACATCGCAGTATTGGATTAATATCTTGTTGGTAGATAAATTTAAAACTGTAGAAATTAAAAGGAAGTACCTAGGTAGGTAATTTTCCGTCACAATTACTATAACCAAGTCACAACAAAACAAGTGGCATTGTTTACTATATCAATTTATAGCATGAATAAATATAAAACTATCTATGACATAAATTGAAGAACAATTACAAAAGAAATGTGTGATAAATCTAAAGTTTTCCAACGAATGGAGAACAATTTTTGTTCGATGAAAACTAAAGAACTTTCATTTCCCCAGCAACGGCTTGATTGTACGTAAAAATCATAAACAAATTTCGTGACACATCGCGTCTCCCAAAAAACGTGACACTTTAAAGCATGTTCCATGCTAAAACCTGGACCCAAGTTTATGCAATTTGGCTCAAAATCATATATCGGCTTAGTCTTCCAGTAACATCGATATCAATTTTGATCAACCCTAAAGGGTAGTAATTAAAGTTTGCAATATTGAAACAATTATTGAGACAACCACGCTCATAGCCACGCACTGCGCAATGGTTAAGACGGTCAGGTAAATTGAAAGCTTTCCAACGACTGATGGAAGATTTTTGAATGATGATAAATGCCTAAGATACAGTTAGGTTGCAACGACTTGGTTGTAAGCGATAATCATGAGAAAAAAAATATTGCGTACTAGTCTGCAAGACATTGAGACATTTTATGTCTTCACTCCCCCCCTTGCCCCTTCCTAACATTTCTAACATCTTTTCGTGAACAAGAAAAGTTTCTTATGGTTCTATATTCTTATAGTTCTTATGGGCGAGTTTTCGTAAATTATTGTACTATAAATATTCTGTTAACATTGTTCTGAAAAATTGAGGAGCAAAAAAACTCGTTCTAAATATGTAACAATATGCTATTCAAAATGAGATTCTTCTTTAACTTATTCGCAGTTTTTATCGATTTTTTTAGCTTTTTTTAATTTAAGTACATTTTTTCGCAAAATTTTGTACATAAAATTTGGAATGTTCTATTTGATTGTTGAAAAACTTAATTTGAGCAATATTCTGCTAAAAAATAGAAATTTAACGATTTTTAGCCTTTTTTTTTTTTTTTTGCTATGTTTAGTGATTTTTTCTGCCCTTAACTTCAATCGTCTCTTAATGGCCAATAGCGTCTAGGTACCTATCAAATTTCAACTTCCTTGGGAGAATAGGAGTGAATTTAGGTCTTTCAGCTGATTAGGAAAGATCCCATTATTTCAATCGTCTCTTAATGTCCCAATCAAATTTCAACTTCTTTGGATGAACAGGACAGATTTTAGCTCACTCATCTGATAAGGATAGAGCCCATAATTTCAATCGTCTCTTAATGTCCCAAAGAGTCTCGCTATCAAATTTCAACTTCCAAGTATCTTTCCAGACTATCATGTTTACAAAATTAACTGATAATGATCACCTGTATGGAAATAATTATTCAGAAAACCACGCTCATACCTCAGATTGTTGGCCACGCACTGCGCAGTTAAACGAGACTCTCTAGAACGATCAAGTTTGTCCCCCACCCCAGCAACTACTTGGAACCGTTCCCTACAAGAAGAACTGTGAGTTCTTCAATTCCGTTCAACCTGTTTAGTGGACATGTAGGTCAGAATGAAGTGTATAGTTTGGTGGTCTGGATGCTCGCAAGCTCGCATCTCAAAAATACATAACATCAAGTAGTCAATCCCTTAGTAAAAATGCAGATTCGTTGGATATGTAGATCAGAATGAGGTGTATAGTTTCGTGGTCTCATAACACGATCACATAACAGTTTAGAAAAGTAAATGTGACTTTTTATTTGTGACTCATGAGCTGCTCCGCGTTGAACGGAATTGAAGAACTCACAGTTCTTCTTGTAGGGAACGGTTCCAAGAAGTTGCCAGGGTGGGGGACAAACTTGATCGTTCGAGAGGGTGTCGTCGCAGTTAACATAATACAGTTAGGTAAATTGAGAGCTTTCCAACGACTGGTGAATGATTTTTGTACGATTATAGGTATATGCCTAAGATACAGTTCCGTAGCAACGATGTGGTGCTAAGCAATGATCATCACAGTAGGTAAATCAAAAATAACAATTTTCGGTAACATGTAACACTTTTTGATTCTATGTGCCAAAGTAAAGACATAAAATGTCAAAATCGAGATCTCGAAAACTTTCAAGGTAGCAGTAAGTAGTGTTTTATTGGTTGTCATTTATATATATTTCAAATCGAACGACATCATCCGAAAAGCCATACGATTTTCTGTTCTATCACTACTTACTGTGGAGCGATTTTCTGTTCTATCTGCTACAATGGAGCAGCGACCCTATGATTTTTCGGGGGAACATCTAATTTTCATCAATGACAGCTAGATAGTGTTGGGCTTGCAGCAATCGAGTGGAATTATGCGGTTTTGCCAAGTTACGGCACTGCATCATCAATTCGTGTAAGGATAGTTTAAGTGTGCTATTAAATTTGATTAATTTCTCTTCAAATTTTCTCTTTAATGGATACCATCATAGTTTAGCTATGTATTAAAAGGGGTCGCTAGACCTTTGCTTCTTGCAGATGAATGCAGATGTATGAGTTCTATCCACATTTATTTTGATACAACCCGAAGTCCTGCTAGCGTATATAGGTGCATTCCATTTAGCAATATAATCCTTATCCAACCAGTAGTACGTTAATTACGATTATTTCTTTTTTTAAAGGAGTGTACCAACATACCAGAGGGAAAATACCTTTGGGCGGTCATGCAGTTCGTATCTTGGGATGGAGTAGTGAAAACGGAACGCCCTACTGGCTTGTCGCCAACTCCTGGAATAAGGATTGGGGTGACAAGGGACTCTTAAAAATCAGAAGAGGAACAGACGAATGCGGGATTGAAGAGGAATTAGAAGCTGGTATAATTAACAAATAACATCACTGTCACAGACGCAATAATAAATTCCTTCAAATTACTGATGAACA
This sequence comes from Adelphocoris suturalis, assembly GCA_030762985.1. Classification (NCBI taxonomy): domain Eukaryota; kingdom Metazoa; phylum Arthropoda; class Insecta; order Hemiptera; family Miridae; genus Adelphocoris; species Adelphocoris suturalis. The sequence continues at coordinate 62,860,235 of CM061043.1, forward strand.
TCTATTATTGACGGCCTCATGGTTTCTTTACTGTCCAATCGCTTTTGCCCTTTGGCGCATTGTGCACTTGGTGTGTCCTAATTATCCAACAGTTCTTTGTTTAAATGCCCTATGCGGTATAGGGATTTCAATTTTAATTTGATACAAATCTAAAGCCTAACTATACTTTTTCTCATCACCTTGGATATACATGCAACAGTAAGCTCAAACTTAGTGACATCAATACTGGACAATTCCATTATTTCATTACCTTTAAACCCACATAAGTGAGGATACGATCCTTCCATCACAATGATTGAACGTTTCCTATTGAGCCAATACCTTTCTGGTGGCAGATCCTGTTCTGTTTTGATAACTTTTAGACGAGAAACATGGTGGCTCATTATAAGCAAGTTGTGTGAGATGGTCGGACTTCCTCCTTCCTTGGATCTCCTAGTAATAATTTGTCTAAGAACGACTTATTAATCTCTAATTGCTATACCCCACGAGTTATGTGTGAAAATTTCAATAATTTATCTTTGAAATTCGCTCGTCAAAACTAAGGAGGAAGGTGAAATGTGTTATTCCGTTGAATTTGTACAGAAAAAACTGAAGTCGAAAGGTTTACAACCTGATATTGATGACATATTCTCAAATATGTTGTGAAAAGTGGGGACAGGATTTATGCAAACCTGGTCCTTCAGAGAGTGAAGATTTTTATTTCAAACTGTATTTTCGATATTAACGTCGATAAAAAAAATTTTGACACTATTTTTCATTTCTTATCATCAGAAATGTTTATTGAATACCTGGAACGTTGCCCGAAATAGCCCCAAAGAGTTAGGTATAATATACGCAGGAACAACAGAAATAACGTGTATTCCCAAATTACCCCATTTAACGTGGCAATTCGGGAACGCTATTTAAAACGCTGCGAATTATTACACAAAGGTTTATTATTCGTGTGTTAGATAGCCCTTCTACGCCGATCATTGATATATTATTTTTAAACCCCATATGTAATATATGATCAGAACATGGCGCATCGTCCCTCCCAACAACGTTCACATCTTAACAGTTCCAAGACGTCGCAATTTCATGCTTCACAGTAAATGTTAAAAAAAAGGTCGATATGTAAGGAAAGAATATAGGTTGAGAGTCCACTCAGCTGATCAGTAAGCCTCCGTAGTTCGTAATTGTTTCCGAGGAGTCCCAAAGGAGCTCCATCTAAATAACAGCGCCGTGAGTGGAATATGAAAGGTAGCCTCGGAGGCTTCGAAGATGATATGAGTACTTCCCTCCAAGCTATGTTACACAAACAAAATTATAGCTGCTGGGGGAAATTATATATGGTATTGGTAGTAATTTAGTATCTCAAGAAAAACGTCAAATAATTTCAAACAACGCTTTCGGATTGGAGGCCAGTTCCGTCAATCTGTATTTGACGTTTTCCTAGAGATAATAAATTACCACTATAATTTTAAGGGTACTAAAACGGATTCGCGCTCTTACACGCTAGCCTATATGCTGGTAGTTAAGTTGCTGTCCCAAAATAAAATTATTGGCACAAATAACGGAATATTTCCTTATGGTTGTCGAGGGATAGATAAAGAGAGAGAACAAATCAGCTCATCCGATGCTCGTTATCTTTAGGACCGAGTTGGAGAAATATCAGCATCGCCGTTGCAACCTTAAAATTCTAACGTGGTCATCTTGACAGGACAAGGACAAGATAAGCTTGGTACAAAGGTTAAATGTATTACTGTAAACTTCAGTTTCTCAGTTTTTTAGAACACAATTTTATTATCCGTTTTACGATTCCCACCCAGAATCTTAGTTACTTAAAGAGAAATTTTTTGCTCAGTCTTCATATTTATCACACAGGACAGCAAAATGTAAGTATCGTATTACTACCACGCCTTACAGACACATGTAAATCATTTGTTTAAGAGCGTTTTCAAGAGAATGAACAATTACCAATGCTCCAAAAACTTTAAAAATATGTAATATGTTTCATAATTTTCATCAAAGAAACCCGTTTTGAGGCATCCTATAACGATTCCTGTCTTTCAATAATTTTTGATGTATATATGAAAACTCTTCTTAGGGTTGAGATTAAAACCCTGCAAATTATTACACAAAATTTATTATTTTTGTGTTTGATAGCCCTTCTACGCAGATCATTGGTCTATAATTATTAAACGCCGCATATCTTGATCTTGATTACCAATCTATAGTATTTTATATGAATCAAACTCCGTTTGTCTGTCTGTTTGTTTGTTTGTCCATGATATGCACGGCCAAACGGCTGAGTGGGGCGAGCCTACGAGAGGGGAGATCTTCTTGGATTTTTCCAAAAGGGGGCATAAGCGATTTTAAAATTTTCTAATCCTTCCTGAACCATTGGCGGGAGGGGGGTGGGAGCCTCTTTTAATGCGCGTTTTTTGCCCGAGCGCTCGATCTTTTATCCGCTGCCACATTGATATTTCATTAGACGAAAACGTTGGTTTTTCTTATTCCGTCGAAACGTAGTTACCTACTCTGAACTTTACCTTCGAAACTTCTTGATCTTGGGAGGTCGCCCGTTTGCCCTTCTACGTAGGTACATGAAATAATGGCCGATCTTAATTATACCTAATGAACTTTCCGTGGTTCCTCATAGTTTTATAAGATTTGATTTGTTTGTGAGTAATTTCCAACAGAAAAAAAGTCAGCCAAGTTGGATGGGCAGTATAACTTCCTCACACATTGTAACACGGACGTATAGAATTAGTAGAAGAACAAAATTATAACATCCGACAGTTCTGTTAGTGATTTAGGGTGGGCAGTATAGCTTCCTTACATATTTAACATGGGCGGGGAAAATTACAGGGAAAACAAATACGTACGAAAATTTAACATCCGACAGTTCAGTTAGCACTGGAATGTTCTTAAAACTGAAGTTTTCGTGGTTCCACATAAGGTGCCGCGTTTGATAGTAATTTCCAACAGAATGATTATTGATTTGATTTGATTGGAACAGAATGATGATTTGACTGGCATTTCTAAACGGAGCTGCTTGTAATAAGTATAATCAGAATACGGCGCATTGTGCACCCCAAACACAGTTCACAGTTCCAGGACCGCGCATCTCCACGCTTTACAATTCAATAGGCTTTACAACTGGTCGATAGGTGAGGGAAGAATAAGGCCTCAGAGGCCCCTCAGGTGACCAGTGCAACTCCGTACCTCGCAATTGTTTCCAAGGTGTCCCTAAGGAGCTCCATCTAAATGACTGCGACGTGAGTCGAAATTAGCCTCTGAGGTTCCGAAGCTGATCTGAGTTCCTTCATACTTTGTCGTAATCATTAGTTATAAATCAAGCATCTCCTGATCTCCGGATTATTTTTTTTTAATTATGAAGATCAGTAAATTGCCAATAAATTAGTACGTTCTTCTCTTTTTCAAATAAAGAGGTTGAATAATTTATATTGTGTTATTTAGATAAATATCAAATAGGTAGGTGACTACTTTATTTCTGTTTGTATGAAGCACATCTTTTTAATAACAAAACGGTCTTATAAAAAATAATAAAAAAAGGAAGGATGACCCCGTAATTTATTTTTTTCTATATATCTCAGACAGGCTATTACTACATAATAGAGCAACATAATATATCATTGATAATGACAAAATATATAATTAATGTGATCCTTAGACGATGTTCACCAAGCTGCTCGTACTGCTTGCTGCCACACTGGCGCTCGGCACCGCCACATACGACTTTGGTAACTTCGAACGTATTATTGAGGAAGTCGACAATGCCAATACAACGTGGAAAGTAAGATACTGATGAACCTCATAAAGCATGTTCATTTTTTGTGGAATGTTGCAAGTTCTGGAAGTTCGTAAAGCGTTGATAAAATCAAGGGTCCTGATGGGCTGTCTCGCATAGAATCTTCTGCCAAGTTGAAAGGGCAGTACCTGTAGCTTCTTCACTTAACATAACAAGGAAGTATAGAATTAGTAAAAGAACAATGTACGATTCAAAAGAATTTAATGCAAAATCCCAGAAATATAGATGTTTTGTTAGAATTGGTCGGGATGCCGCCCAGGGAAAATAAATTAAATTGTTTCATTTATTCTTTTATAAAATGACGTTTCTTCCACTTACTGTGGAAATCTTCAGAACTATACACGGAAAAACAGGCATTGTTATGTTAAACAGAAAAAAACAAATTTAAACGAATTACATACTGGTGTGACCAGGAATAAAACTCAAACATCAGAAAGCAACGGATATGTCAAAATAAACAACAGCAGTGGTTTACCTAAGGAAAACAAACCCAACAAGCTATAAAAGAAGTGTTGACACAGTACAAGTAAAAAATTGAAAATATAGATAAAATGTTAAAACATTATAATTGGATAATAATAAAAAGGTATGAACATTTATCATAAACTAATAAAAAAGTAAAGCAATAGCAACAAGTTGTTTTGTATAAAACGGTGAACCTTCTTGCTGAGAAGTAAGTATTCACCAAGTCAACCTCAATGTCAAAGACTCATGTCCTTGAAAAATCAAGAAGAAAGCAAAAAGAATGGATGGTTATAAATGTCATCAGAAAACTGAAGAATGGAAAGGAAGAAATGAAGAGGAAAATTAAAAATGAAAGAAACATGAAATTAATCCAATCCATTAGTCAAGAAACTAGCCATACAAAAAAAGTACCCATAGCTGCCAACAACACAAAAACGAAATAGCAATTCGTGAAATATCACTATTAAACTATTCCTCATAAGAAAAAATACAGTAATCATGTAAGTAACCCCCCAAAAAATATAAAAATTGAATGTGGCATAAATACATAATAAGCTGATGGCCCAAAAAAAAAAAAAAAAAAAAAAAAAAAGGAATAAAATAGCATGGAGTTAAGGGAGCACGAAGAAAGGAGAGAATGAAGCAAGGAGGGAAGCAAAAAGTAGGGAGAAATTTTCAACTATCATCACTTGAGAGGAAAATCTAAGTATTAATGGATGTTGAACGTAATATGTTGAATGTGCTAGTGTATGCCACAGAACACTTTTGGAAATTGGTACAAGTATTAACTATGTTTGGAGTAATATTGTTGAAAACTGATTCTGAAATTAATCTACGGGGCACGAAACTTTCTCTAGCTGTAATTTTAAATTCATCAAAATGAACTATTTGTCCTGTGACAACTGAATGACGTGCCAAACCAGATTTATGAGCAGAACCTGTGGCTACATCTCCCTTATGGCTATTAGCACGTTTAGAAAAAATTGTTTGGTTTGGCCGATGTATCTTTTATTACAACCTGGTGCGTTACAAGGGACGTCCTAAACAAGATTGGAGGAAGAGGATGAAGGTACTGGGTTCTTCAATTAGGAAAAAAGGCTGTCAAGGCGATAGCTCGGTTTGGAACCAAATTTGAAATTAGGGGAAGACTTTTGAAGGGTTTATGAAAGGCCCTCTGACAATCCTGGGATATATGTCAGACTAAAAAACCGAGACGTTGCATTAGAGGGAGGCTTACCCACTGGAATCAGACCAAAAGATGGAAATATTTTATTTTTAACTTCCCATAGGCAACGACCTTAAAAGTCTTGAGGGTAAGATTTGGTTTTAAGTAATTATTTCACCTTGGCAAGATCCGTGGCATGGAAATGGGGGTCCCCCAATGTAAGAATCCTCTCAAACATGTTCTTGACAAGGTTAATTTACTGTAATCTGAGGTGCTGAGAATGAAAATGTAACACCCTACCATTAGATGTAGGCTTAGCATACCATCCAGACTAAAAGAAATAACCTTCATCTCAATAAACAACTGTGTCAAGAAATGGGACACCTCCATCTCAATAGTGAACTGCAACATAGGGTGATAGGAATTGAATGTTGAGAGAATTCTTCGTAAATGATTTGGGTCAACAGATACATGTGAATCATCGATACATTTAGATATGTTAGATATACAATCTTTTAATTGTGGAAGGCATGAAATCGTTCATGACAACACCAAAAACATCTGAACCCAAGCTCAACCCCATACTCAGACCTTCCAACTGACCATAAAACTTCCCAGCATCAAACTGAAAATACCCTGAACGACAACATAGCTCTAGAGCCTCAAGAAAATCTGCTTTAGGTATATCAGTATGTCCTTCAATCAAATTCCACTTCCTGTCAATAATCTCGAAGGCCCAATCAATAGGGGCATTAGTGAAAAGATTGTTGACATCAGGACTGATAGATACCCAATCGATTGGGACTTTTTGTTCATGTGTAAGGTCAACAAAATCAAAGAAGTTCTTGACATCATATGGGTAATCTACACTAACATGCTTAACAAGCGGTACAAGAAATTTACTTAGATTCTCTGCTGGAGATTGGATGTTGGCAATTAAAGGTCTCATAGGGACCGGACTGCTAAAATTAGATCCCAGTTTATGAACTTTCGGTAAGGCTGTCCGTAGAGTGGACGCGATTTGGCGCGAAGAGGCGAAATCGCCTAGTTCGCTCCCTTCGCCTCTTCGCGCGAACTGACCCCGTCCATTGGAGGCGAATCAACAGCGCGAATCCAATCCACTTCGACCGTTTTCCACTAATTTTCTTATCAAGAAACTCCGTCAAGAAAGGCCGTCATGTACAGTTTATCGTAATTTTACCATACGTGGTTCATGTGATCCACTATGGACAAAACTTATGTCTTTGGGCCAGTAAATGTTTTATTATTTTTATTATTATTGGACTCCCCAGTTCTAAGCAGAAGACGTGCGGCTCAACGGGATATTATCAGGGAAGAGTGGGTGAGCAATGTTCTCCTACATTTGCCTCAGCTTGGAGAGTGGCGTCACCTGATGAAGGTCTTATCTTCAGAGTTATTTTTTAATTATTTCTGGATGAAAAATAGCACCTTTGAGTATATTCATTCAAAGGTAGAGGGCCGGATATCTCGGACCACCAATTGCAGGGAAACCATTTACCTGGCGTCTTCATTTCCGCTCCAATTTCATCCCACAATTTAACTTGAACGTTTCTCAAGTAGTACTGCGGTTACTTTTGATTCCACAGGGGTGGTCGCTCCTGCACTAAAACAATCAATTCGTCTTCGTGAAATTAAAACGGTTATACCTCCCTCAATTTATATGCAAATTCAAATCTGATTACACCGTTAGAAAGAGCGTACAATCTCCTACCCCTCTGAAGAAAACCACATTTTTTTAAATCGGTAAAACGGGTAAAAAATGAACTTGAAAAGGAAAATTGGTCAAATCTTATCTCGACTTTTTTCGAACGCTCATTCATATGTTCCTATAATATGTTCTGTGAATTTTTGCCCGTGTGCGCCAAAACTTCAGCTTTTCAACGGTATTGTTAATTTTACTTTTCCTTTGGTAATTAAGGAAGACAACTATGTTTTAATGTTGACAAACTTTTTTTTCAATTAATCCTCCCCCCCCCCCCACCCTATGATCTTTTACGAAAATACGAGTTTGGGGTCGGTTGCTACGTATTTCTCTTAGGCTGAATCGAATAATAACACTTGAAGATCTCTCCAGCCCCGTTCTAATCGAGTTTTATACTTTAGCTAAACAGTTTCACCCCTAACTAAAAACACATAAATTTTATCGTATCAAATGAACTCAAATTTGTCTGTTAAAATTTAAAACTTGGTTATGAGGGTTTCAGGAGATCTGCGAGTGTTACCAATCGATTCAGAGTTAAAAAATACGTATAAATCCGCCCTAAACATGTATTTCCGTAGAAGGTAAATTTTCAAGAGAATTAAATTTTCTTGGATTCATTGAGAAAACAATTTTTTTCGACATAAAAAGTAAGGGTTTTCCCTGATCAGCAAAATATTGATAAAATTTCACTTGTCGGATTTTAGGCTTTGAGCGCTTGAAAAAAGTGGAGATCTCCAAGATTCGACAAATTTTCCTGTTCAAATTCCTTTCTCACCCATTTCGCCCATTGAACGATGCCCATTTTCTCCCATCAGGGAGGTAGAAAATTTCACACTCTTTCCAATGGTGTAATCAGATTTGAATTTCCACGTAAATTGAGGAAGTTATGGTCGTTTTAATGTTGGCCGTCGGCGGTTCGATTCTCTTCGCGTTCGCCCCTTTTCGCCCCACTTCGCTCAACCGCAGCGCTAGCAGTGGACGGGCTCTCACTTAAAATAGTATGTTTGAAAGGGGGCAAGCCGTTCGCGCGATTTCGCCTCTTTTCGCCTGTTCGCCTCTTCGCGCGAAATCGCGTCCACTGGACGGACAGTCTAAGCCATACGCTTTTGGACATTTTGCAATGTGTCGAATAAAAACGAAAATATGTGGACTTATCAATGAGGCCACGGTCTTTCCATCTCGCCAAAAAACTGTTGAATTTACTAGACTGAGAACTGGTGATATATCTCTAGCAAGAGATTAGGCAGTTGTGTTTTAAAACAAGTTCCACCTGTTTAGTATACTCATTCTTGTCCATCACCACTGTGCAATTACCTCAATTAACTTTATCACTTCTAGTCACTATAATTTTATGAGCTTTTTTTTTTAAATTGGTTTCAAAATAAATTCATACAGCCGTAAACATAACAGTAGATACTACAAAAATAAAAGAAGGTACTTCAATAAATCATGAGTATGTAGAATATTTTTAAATTGAAATGTTCACTTGGCTCAAAAACTTATAAATTTCTAAGTAAATAACACTATCACTTTCGGCTAGTAACGAGTTAAGGTTGTAGGGGCGTGCCGCCCTGTTATCGCATGCTTCCAAGAGTCGTGGACGATCGGCATGATGGATTTTTTTTTTTTTTAAACGTAGGCAGGTGAGGAAATCTTTAAGATCCTAAGGTGGTAATCGGATCTCGTAAGATACCCAAAAGGGACCGCACTCCGGGTTATGTGAGATTCAAACACACTAAAACCTCACCTTCCTTTTCCCACGTTGGAACCCAGCCTGGAACTGTTTAACACATTACTTCAGGCCGAGTCCTTGAGAAATTTCTTCAGTCCTCTCCATCCATGTGCTCCCTCCTCCTCTGTCTCTCCCGTTCCAAGATGATCTTTTTCTGGAGGATGTCTTCAACGTAGGCAGCTACAAAATTCCATTTTTGCTCTCGTTCAATCATTTTGGCTACTACCACCTCCGGTGTCACGTCTTGAGGTGGTAATTCCAGAGCATCCTGTAGCCCTCTTCTTTCTGTAGCCCATCGCTTGCATACTAAGAAAGTATGGAGCACATCATCGTCCATTTCCTGGCAGTATGGACATATTGGGGAGTCTACTTTTCCCATTTTATAGAGATATGCGTAAAACAGCCCATACCCAGAAAGGAACTGAGTCAAGAAAAAGTTTACTTCTCCATGTTTTCTATCTAGCCATACCTTGATCTGAGGAATCAAGCGTGCTGTCCATCTCCCTCTCTGCTCTAAAGTCCACATTTCCTGCCATCTTGCCATTGTATATTCTCTCCAGCGGCTAAATGAGCTCTTTCTCCTTCCTCTCTTCTATCAAAGATTCGTTTGCGTTCTGCAGCCAATAGATGGATTGGGGTGCTGCTTGTAAGTACGAGTATGGCTGGCTCTGACACTGTTCTGTAGGCACATGCAATGATCAGCGCTCCTCTTCGTTGAACTGCAATAATTCACTTGCGATAGTAGGCAATGTTTAGGGCATCTGCCCATACCTCCGCACCGTACAAGAGTATTGATTGTACAACGGTCATCATGAGACGACGCTTACATGGTCTTGGCCCATTGGCATTTCTCATGAGATGACTAAGAGCAGTTGTTTTCTTTGATGCCTTGTCTGCTGATTTCTTTATTTGCTCCCAGAATGTAATTTTAGTATCTAATGTGATTCCCAGGTAGTTTACTGTTGGTTTGCTGGTGACTTCTGTACTCCCTATTTGTATTGGGATTATGGTAGGGATCCGTTTTCGAGTGAGCACAACTACTTCGGTTTTAGCTGCTGCTGATGTCAACATATGGTCTTCCATCCATCTAGTGATCTTTACCATTACTTGATTCAGTTTATACTGTGCCAATTCCGTGGTTCTAGCCAGGATAACTGCCGCAACATCATCCGCATATCCGACAAGATAGCAGTCTTCTGGCATTTCCAGACGTAGAACACTATCGTATGATGCGTTCCATAGTTGTGGGCCCAGAACTGAACCCTGGGCTGCTCCTGCGGTGATTTCTTTCTCTCTTTCCCCTTGAGCCGTCTCATAAACCAATGTTCGGTTTTTAAGATAGCTGTCCATAACTGCTAGTAAGTATCTTGGTATTTTAAAGGTGGTATCCAGAGACTCTAACATATCAGTCCATCTTGCAGAATTGAAGGCATTTTTCACATCCAGGGTCACTAGCATTGCCAGATTCCTAGTATATCTACTACCTTCCTGTGTTTTTTTCCAAGTGTTCACTACATCTGCCAGTGCATGAGCAGTGGACCGACCCTTTCGGAATCCATACTGTCTGGGGGATAAGTCTCCTGACGCCGCTATTGCAGGCATCAAGCGAAGCAGGAGATGCTTCTCATAACCTTTTCCAGCAGTATCCAACATACAAAGAGGCCTCCAAGAGGATGGAGAGTTTGGATCACCCTTTCCTTTGTCTAAAACCACCAGGCGAGCTTTTTTCCATCTATTGCTAAAGATCCCTTCTCTAAGGCATGAATTGTACATTAGTAATAGTAACCTTGGACAGACTTCTGTTGCTATTTTTAACACCTCTGAGGGTATGTGATCTGGTCCTGGTGTTTTCTTGTTTTTTAAAGCTCCAATCGCTTTCTTTAATTCGCTTTCAGAGAATAAGAGGGAATCTATTACATCCTCTGGTGCATAATTACTGTTCCTGGGAGAGTGTGTTGGGAAGAGCCCATCAACAATGAGATCCATTCTTTCTTCACTCATTGGTACCCGTCCACATGATACCTGGAGTTTTCCTGTCACGATCTTATACCCTCGACCCCATGTATCAATATTTACTTCCTCAATGATTGTCTGCCAGCAGTCTGCTTTACTTCTATTTATTGCATGGCGAAGTCGTTTTCTGGCCTCAGTGTATTCTGGCCTCAGTGTATTCTGATTGAATCTGCGGCCAATTTGCTCTTCTTCTGCTTCTCTGGGCTCTGCGCCCAGAGACAGTGGAGGGCAGTGTGAGCACCTTCATGGGTTGCAGGAAGAGAGAGTACGGTATGGAATAGAGGTAGGGTCTTTCTGATGTTGATAGCCATTGAAAATACTCGTTGAGTTCTGTGAAGCTGTCGCAGAGCATGGGCGAAGGCTTCTTGGCCCAATGAGGGTCGGTTAGGTTGAAGAAAGTTAGATTTCGAATTCCCCCCAATAATTCTTCATCCTTGCTGAGAGTTTTTAGAAGAAAGCGATCAGCAAGCAACTTACGTCTCAAGTGGAGAGGAGGCTCCCCTGCCTCAGCCAAAAGAGCGTTAATAGGAGTCGAGGGCAACGCCCCCAAACTGATTCTCAATGCCCGGTATTGGATTTTGTCCAGTTTCGAAAGTGCAGACTTAGAAGCAAAGCCGTAAAGGAAGGAGCCATATTCGATCACCGCTCTAATTGTTAGTCTGTAAAACATCAAGGCCGTTCGGGGATCCGCTCCCCAATTTATATTCGTAAATGCTCTTAGGATGTTGATGTATGATTCTGTCTTCGATGCTAATTCATCAATATGCGCATTCCAGCTCAGCTTTTTTGTGAGAGTGACTCCCAGGAACTTGACACGGTGCACACACTCGAACGATAGACCACCAAGTGATAGAGCACTTGCGATTGGGAGCCGCTGCTTTTTTATTTTATGAAAATGATTTGAAAAAATATTATGGACATTGTGACGTGCACGTTCTTTGATTTCATTACTATCTGTTGCACTATGAATAGCATTGTCCACATCTGCAATCAGTTTCGGAACATGGTCATGAAATTAGTTGCTATCAATAGCAAACTTGGCTATTGGCAGACTTAGAGGCCCTAAGCTAAGGGCGTCACTCACATCAGCTGAGAGCTCAACGCTAGAAAAATTCCTAACTCAATTTGGATGGCTTACTGGGGAAGAAATTTGGATTGCTTACTGGGGGAAGATCTCTCTCTTGGTACATCCATGTTCTGGATCATTGACCTTATCGAATTTATTTTCACATTGATTCTTGTACTTATTAACCAAAATATAATAATGGGTATTAAGCAAGACATCAAGCCGAGTGTAAGCAACGTCAGGAACAATATCCTTGAGGTGGAGTTTATTATTCTCTATGTTCCTCCCAAGAACCCCCTTCTCTATAGTTAGCATGGCTGTATCTCCAAATCCGAATTTATCACAAACCGAAGAATACTCTTTAATAATGGTACCTTCAAAACTTAAGGAACCCATCAGCTTACTAGAACAATTTTTAAGAAAACAAGGTGATAGTTTATGACTTCTACATTTTAACAAAAACACCAGTCTTGCCTTTTGTTTAGCAAGTGTCTTAAGAGATTTCTCAGTGAGTTCTCAAAACTGTGATTTTACTGTAAGGATGCCTTTGAAAAATGTCTGTGTAAGTGTTAATACCCATCCCTGATGTTGTGAGTTTGGTCGGGCGTTAGCAGTGTTTTGTTGGAATTGGTCGGCCCAGGGAAAATAAAAGAAATTATTTAATTTATTATACTACGTTTTGTCCCCTTACTGTGGACATCTTCAGGACAATACACGGAAAAACGATGGACCGTATGCACCAAAATAGGGCTATAATAAATGCATGTACTGGTTTGCATGCCCTGCCTACCGTCTCTGCAACGGCATTCACCATCCAAATTATACATGGGGGAAAACTAAGAATTTTAAGGTACAGCAATATACCATTCCATGAAAATGCCTTCATACTTTTATTTTCCTCCATCAGGTTTAGACAGATTAGATCCTATTTAAATATTGTCACAATAATCAATTCCACAGATGTCTTTTTGTTGTATTACAGGCAGGACGGAATTTTGGACCTGACGTACCCTGTGAATATATCCTGAGGTTACTTGGCTATCGCAAAACTCCAAACGAGCGCAAGGAGTACAATATAACGTTGAAGACCTACTCAGGAATAAACATACCTGATGAATTCGACGCACGAAAACAGTGGCCAAAATGTCCAACAGTTTCAAACATTCTAGATCAATCAAACTGTGGCTCATGCTGGGTATGAACTACACAAGATTAATGTATAACCTACAGTTTCAGTATCGCAAGTTATAATAGCAGACAATGAATATCGTGGTATCAAAGTTTTAGCAAACAAAATAGAATTTGAGATCTCCTAAAACTATGTTCTATTGCACCAGTAGTAAACGCCCATGTCTTTGTTTCCCACTAGTCTGAAAGAGACCAAATTTCCAGTTCCACCAATTTCGCCCTCATAGGAAATACTTTAATCGGTCCCAGAGCCCACTCAGATTATCAGTTCGGCTTTATTAATTCCTACGTTTCCGCTGTAGTTTAAGAGAGCAACCCGAATGTATAAATATTTAGAGTCAATCCTGAGAAATCAACGTTATGAAAAATGCATGTTCACGCATGCGTGCAAGTTACTATTCATCCGTCGGCAACACGATTCATTGAGACCATATAGAAACTAAAGGTGGAATTTCCCTGACGCGGCTGCGGCCGGCGGCTGCGGCGCGCGGTTTTGCCATGTAGATACTCAGCCGCCGGCCGCGCCGCGCTGTGAAAGAGAGTTTTCTCAGAGCGGCGCGGCCGCATACCTAGGCTCCAGCTTCAGTTTCGATCATGTCGAGCGAGAATGTTGTTGTGGCCGTTTTATTGGCAGAGGAGGACGAAGAGGAAGAATTATTGGTGATGAAAAGGGAGCCTCAAGCACGAATATTTTCAACTCGAACAGAAGAGGGCTTTTTCAAGCCACCTGGAAAATGACGAGGAACGGTTCAGATCTTTCTTCCGGCTTAACTTTAAACAATGTCACTACGTCGTTTCGTTGCTGAGAGAAGACCTGACGAAATATGGTACAGCACGAGTTCCACTACCTATTTCTGCTGAAGAAAAAGTCGCCCTAACTTTGAGGTAATAATTGTCTTAAAAAATTGGCTTTATAAAATATTGGCTTTAAAATTCTTGGCTTTAGTCTTAAAATATTGGCTTTAAATTCTAAAGTTTTGGCTCTAACTTTGAGGTAATAATTGTCTTCACAGCTTTAAATTGTAAAGTTTTGGTCCGATTTCGATATTCGATCGGTTTTCAGGGATGCGGGGTAAATCCTAGATGGTCCCATTTAACGTAGGTATTCCAAACCCATGCGCATGCGCGAACGTCAGGAATGAGGAAGCTATGTGCTAGTTTGTCAGAGTATTTTTTATTATGATTATATATAAACAATTGGTTGGTACATACATTTTTAATCCACACAAAAGTCGCTCTTTTCAGAGGGATGTATAATGATGAGGGGAAAGAACGTTCTTTTGGTTCTGATTATCTTCTGGATTTGGCAAAATTGAACCTTCTTGAAACGTTGCAGGCATGGAAAGGTTGAACTGTGTTAGTTCTCCAGGGTATGCAGGACTTCGCGACTGAGTCCTTGCAGTTCCCTCAAGATTGCTGATCAGGGTCAGAATCCCAAGCTTCGCTTCTGTTATCAATGGTGGGGGAAATTTCTTCACTGTCATAGCGATGCTCTTCATGAACAAGTCTTCTCTTCTTTCTATTGCTTTTTTTTAAATCGAATCCATGCGTTCAGCAGACCTTTTTTCAAAAGCTTCGTATTTTGAATTAGTTGTTGTTCTGGCTCGCTTGAAAATTTTCCTGCTAGGAGAGCATTGATGGCTGGAGGCAGATGTGGAGGGTATAGTCGGGATAGGAGAACTTTGACGACTTGAAGAAGGTGACTCCTGAGAATGTGGGGTTGGTGAGTTGTCCATACTGAGCTCTTGTTCATCACCAAGGATTTCGGCTGTCTCTGTAGGCATAGTGTTGATCGAAGGTCTTTCGGTTTTCACGTTTTCGAGAAACGATAGATGTTTGAACAGATGCCATTGTCGATAGAGATTTTCTCTGGCAGCGCTGCCCGTGCCAGCCTTCTTTTTCTTTTTAAAATAGGTGTCCCTTATGTTCTTCCACCGCTTTTTGCAATCCTCACCTGAAAAAAGTTATTTAAAGTTATTTTTTTTAAGTCCGGGGGATGGGGCGTTATTGGCTTAAAGTCTAAAAATTCCTATTTCTGGTGGGGACAAATTTACACAAGGTCCTACAAGTTTGATTTCTTTATGTTGCAGGTATCTAGCAACAGGTGAAACATTCAGGTCACTCTAGTTCGCTTTTCGTATCTCCCAATCCTACATCAGTGGACTTGTCAAAGACACCCTGTATGCTCTCTGTGAAAGACTAGTTCCAATCTTTCTTCCAAAGCCAACTAAAGAGACACTCTCTCAGAGCGCAGCTGCATTCAATGAAAAATGGAATTTTCCCAATTGTGTAGCAGCCATAGACGGGAAACACGTTAGAGTGTTTTGTCCCGCAAAATCAGGGTCACTTTTTTTCAACTACTTACAAGGACTATTTTTCCATCGTTCTACTTGCTCTAGTAGATGCTAACTATAAGTTTATTGCTGTCGACGTTGGCTCATATGGAAAAGAGGGAGATAGCGCAATCTTCAATAAATCAGCATTTGGACAAAAACTTCAGGATTCCGAATTTTACCCACCAGACGCAACTCTTCCTGGTTCAAACATGGCATTACCTCATGTTATAGTGGGGGATGAGGCATTTCGACTTCAAAAGCATATTATGAAACCGTTCAACAAGCCTTCGGCGAGAGCTGACAACGTGAAAGCTATCTTCAATTACCGATTGTGTCGAGCTAGAAGAGTGAGTGAGAATTCGTTCGCCCTCTTGAGTCAAATTTGGAGGATCTACTACTCACATATCTCAGTGCAACCTGCTACTGCTGACAAATTAATATTAGTCACATGCTGCCTTCACAATCTATTGAGGGATGCCTTTATGGAGGAGGACAATAAATGTCACTACAACTACGACCATAGACATTTGGCGCCTGGTGGAACTGTAAGTTTTGTCCCCATCCACTGATCTGGTGGATTCCAACAGCTCGAAGGGTTTCAAGTGCGTGATCAATTCGCCCAATATTTCAACACCGAGGGGGCAGTACCGTGGCAAGATTCTCGAATATGACTGTATTTGAACTACATGCCTGTTTACTCTGCACAGCTACGTATCAATTTTTGTTAAGTGGGTAGTCATCAACTTCTCTAAATTAATCGTATTAATGTTTTATTCATTTTAATTTGTTTAAATTGATGGTATTAGAATTTATAATAATGGTATTTGTATTAAAAGTATGGAATTTATGAGTAATTACTTTTTATTTTCATCAGCTCACCAATCTCTTCCCACGTTTTCTCCTTCTTCCCAATGTTCTTGTACTCATCTACCTCACTATCGTACAAAAAAGAATATTTTGCCACGACGTGGACTAAAAGTTCGTCATCTTCGTGGGTAAACTTCATTTTAAGAGGGGTAATGAACAGAGCAAAACTACACAGAAACGAGCACCCAAACGCAGATAGAAAAATGTGATTCACGCGTTTCCCCCGCCTCTCTTGAAGCATTGATCGGGCTCAATTCTGTAATGCACAGTAAAATAGAGAACCCCTTTGCGGGTTTGCATACCCTAGCCGCGTAGGCTCGCGGCTGGGCTGCTCCCTCGACTAGTCCGGCCGCAGCCGCGGCGGCTGTCATGTAGCGGTTTTCAAGACCATGTAGCCGCGGAGGCCAGCCGCCGGCCGCCGCCGCGTCAGGGAAATCGGTTTCATCTAAATACACTGAAGGAGTGGAGAGCGGCTGGTCGCCCGCCGCAGCCGTCGGCCGCAGCCGCGTCAGGGAAATTCCACCTTAACTCTAACATTCCTCAGAAAATTCTCTCAAAATCGGAGTAAAATTAGTAACTATAGTTTTGTGCGTCGCAAGAACTTAGCAGAGACACACAGACAGTCACGTACTGAACAAAATTGATCAACAAGCTCTGAAGCTCAAGAAGCAAGTGTAAACTTTTGTAGAAGAAATTTGTGCGGACTTCGCGCGTGAACACAAAATTTCCCCGCTTTTGGTGCCAAGTTAGGAAGCAATAGAATGTGCGCTGAGATTTAGTTTACAAACAATGGCACCTGAACGACTTTTGGGGTTTTCGTTTTGAATATGTAATCTAATATTTCCATGCATGTACTGGGGTTATGTAGCTAATTATCTACTATATTTCAATTTATCAAATGGCCATGAATGAGGCATTTCGAAAGCTATCATGATGTTGTTCTCATGTTCGTTCTCGTGTTCGCTCGAAAAGGTGGTACCTCTGCTAAACAACTAGGTAAAAAATGGTCACTTCTACATTTTCTCATTCTACTTCAGATGAATAAATCAGACTTATGCCAAGTTAAAGCTATGATAATTGATACCTCATTAATTTATGGTTCCTTCAGGCGGTTTCTACAGCTTCAGTCTTTTCGGACCGTATGTGTATCGCCCATGATGGGCAATTCACCCTGCCAATGTCTGGAGAGTATTTGACGGCCTGCAGCGAGGATTACGGATGTAATGGTGGAAGTCTATTTAATGCTTGGTCATACATTCAACGCAAAGGAATTGTCACTGGAGGAGATTACCACTCAGGAATAGTAAGTATTGAATTATTAATTAGTATCAGGTGCAGGGTAAATAGAAAATAGTTTGGCGCACTGCCGGTGGACACGCGGAGATTTCATTGTCGACTGATGAGTATATTTCGGGGTAGATAGGTGGAGGGTGACCTACTCCTACCTACTCCCTCGGCACTAGCTGCAACCATGAGAGGCTAACTTTGACACCCCCCTGCTATTGCTAGTCCTCAAGAAATTTAATTAAATTAGAGACTTGCAAAAGTGAAAAGCTCATGTGGTATCAAAACTTGAAACATCAAAGTGAGAATCCTATTAGTGCCGAGGAAGCAATACATTTTTCATTCATCAAAAAGAATACGAAAATACATGAACAAATTTGACTTTGGTTACAAATAGAATATGCATTCGAATTATAAAAACATTTTAACAATAAAATCACAGTCAATAAGGAATAGATCAAAAATTTCAGAATCATACCTCTTTTAAAGACATTTCAGAGATCAAGAGAATTTTAAAATCGAGAAAGAAAGGAAGTTCAGACTAAGCCAAGTAATTCACGAAGTTTCAGAAACTGATATGTACCCAAAGGTTTTGTGAAAATGTCCGCAATATTTTTGGCTGAGGCAACGTAGTTAGTCTTAATGATTACTTTCGAGATCGTGTCACGGATAAAATGCCACTGAATATCAATATGTTTTACTCGTCGGGAATTCTCGTAGTTGTTGGCCATGGAAATGGCGCTGGTGTTGTCCATGAATAGGATGGCAGGAACAGACAGTCCAGTGAAATCGTGAGCAAGGTTTTTCAAATAGATGACTTCGCTAGTGCACAGAGCACCACTCACGTACTCACTTTCAGCACTTGATCTGGCCACTGTCACTTGCCTTTTTGATCCATAAGAGAATAAATTTCCATAGTAGAATATTGCCATGCCCCTGACACTCTTGCGGTCGATTTTGCATGAACCCCAGTCGGCGTCAGCGTAGGCTGAGATTGAAGGTTCAGCAGTCCGGGCTTTCTTGAACGTTAGGGTGAGCTCCCTTGTGCCCTTGATGTAACGAGCAATTCTCTTTTCAGCACTCCAGGCAGCTTCAGTTGGACGTTCAAGAAATCTTCCAAGAAAAGCAGTTGCAAAAGATATGTCAGGTCGAGTTGTGATGGCAAGATATGTCAAACTCCCGATGAGTTCGCGATATGGCTCGTCGATTTTTGGTTCAGAAGGATTTATGTCGAAGTTCATCTCCATAGGGGTTTTGTGTGATTTGCAGTCTTGAAGGCGGAAACGTTTGATGATCTTGTCAATCAGCGCCTCCTGGCTCAGCTTAATCGTGTCATGACTTCTAGAGATTTTTGTGCCTAGGAAGCTACTCAAATTTCCCATATCCTTAGCGTTGAAACACAATTTTAATTCATTTACGAGTGAGCAGACGGCGTCATCCTCCTCCATGATCAAGATATCATCGACCCAGACAACCATCTTCACTTTATCTGAGACGTAAAGACAGGCATCATTTCGAGATCGTCGGAGTCCTTGTTTAAGGGCCAAATTATTAAGACAGTCATTCCATACTCTGACAGCTTCCTTGAGTCCAAGAGAGCTTTTCTTAGGAATCTTGATGTAGACTGGATTTCTCATTTCGCCATTCAGGAAAGCACTTGGGACATCGAGTTGTTTGATAGAACGATTTTCGGCAAGAGCTTGAGAAAGAAACATTCGAATTGTAGGCATTCTAGCCACAGGGGCATAGAGTTCACCGAGAGATCTTACTTGGAACCCTTTGGCTACGAGTCTTGCCTTTTTTATTCCATCTTCTTAGTTCTCAATTGCTTTTTGGTTTGAGGGAAGATCTGCAACAGATTTTTCAAGTGCTTCTAGTTCAGTCTTAATGGCTGCTTGCCACTCTGGACCTTCTGCAATGGCTTCTTCATTGGTTGCTGGATCACCTGCAGACAGTAGGCTGTAAACAGCAAAACAGGCGAATTTTGCGGCGTCGACGAACATTTCATCTCCTGAAGAATTTTCGTCGATTTCAACCACGTAGTCATTTAGATGGAGCGGTACTTTCACATCACGTTTCGGCCTCGCATCATCACGATTATTCACACGTGGAACGATGGGAATTTACAAAAAGTTTGGGTATATGGGGTCTTTTGGATTTTTAGGATTGTTCGGTATTTTTGGAGGACTTACTGGCATAGGAAGTTCCTTCCTTTTTTCACAACCATATTCATTTTCCTCGAAAAGTTCAATTAATTTCGGAGGTGAAGTTTTACTTTCTGTCGGGCTGTGATGAAAATCATTTTCGTCGAAGAGGACATCACCAGAAGTTACGATTTCATCTTTATCAGGATCATAAAGCCTCCATCCCGCTCCAGTGTAGCCAATCAGGCGTGCCTCGGCTCCACGGGGTTCTAGTTTGCTTGGTTTTGGTAATTTACAGTGTAGTGGAATTATATACACTTGACTGGGAGTTGGAACTCCCAGTGGAATGTCACGAGCCACGTTATTAGAGTGGTTGTGTGGGTCGGATCCTTGAAAGTGATCGTGTGAGAGGTACGAGAAAGTACCGTTATTATCTCGTGTACTGCTGTGTTTTGCTGGATAGGAGATATGAGAGTCATGGATCAAAGCCTCTTCAGATCGGTCTTCGCGATGTTGATCTAAGTGACTTTTTCCGACCGGGGAATATTGATATTCGGACTCTTGCCGAATATTCCCATGATTGTAAGAGATAGTATGTCTTGGGTACTGGAAAGTACCTTTGGTTTCGTGTTCGAAATGTTCTTGAGGGTCTCGGAAAGTACCTATGTTAGTAGTATATCCTGTAGGCAAGGATGTGCGGATCTCTACTCTCGAGTTGAAATCGCCGAAGTTCCCCTTAGAAGGGGTTTGATATTGATCGGCCATGTAGCTTAAATCCGCTGGGGATACGTACGATTGCGCCATAAAAAATGCTCGATCTTTCTGTGTATCAGAAAGATGAGTTGTGCTCGTGGCTCTCGCGAGAACGGCGTGTGAAACGCCCTGCTGTTCGTCGATAGGAGAGCCGGGGCTAGGCCTGTTACTGCCGGGGGCCATGCCACGTGTAGGGCGGGAGGGGTAATTGACAGTCCTCGTCGCGTGACCACTAGAGGCCCGTTGACCGGCGTCGAGCGGTCTGTCTGCCGTGTCGGCTGATTGCAAAACCTGAGTTTCGAGTTGTGATTCGCCCAGAAGGCGGAACGAGGCGGTCCGCTCCATCTGGGAGAATTTATCTAGTTCTGAAAAGAACTAAATTTAAAGGGGACTCGCTTCCGAATTGTAATCAGAGGGTCCTCCTTAGGGGTCGACTGAGTTTTTCGCTTGAGTGAAGCTCGTTCGAAAAAGGGCAGGTCCGCCTGTTTCGATTGATCGACCCGTGCGGGGCTTTTTGATGATCAATCGGCTTGCCCCAGCAGTCGGTTCGCGGATAAATCCGGAACCCGGGTGACAAGGCTCTGAAACACTCGTCCCAGCGGGCGGTCAGTGAATTTCTTCTCTGACCCGGGTGGCGAGGTTTTGAAGCTAGACGGTGTAGCCAACGTCGGGGTACCCTCTAGAGGGTAGCGAGTAATACGAAGTGTAATAGCTCGGTCTACCCGGAGTCTTGAAGAAGGTAGAATCTCTCGTCGTAAATCTCGTTGAAAGCTTTGTCCTCAGTCAATGGCAGTAGGCTTGAAGAGAGTGAAGTTCTAAGATAAGATGTGGAGAATGGTACAAAATATAGGGCCAGTAAATGCTATATTGATACCCGTCGGGGAGCCGGATGCTGCGTGTGATTGGCTGTATCGATTGATCCTGGTGCTCGTGTGTGTGGAAGGAGAAACATCTTCCGACTTGATGGCTTGCGCTTGGTGTGTGGAAGATGAAACATCTTCTTCTCCCCTTCTTTCATAGGGTGCGTCTGGCTTTTGTTCGTCCTTGATTAGGTTTCAAAGTCATTTGTTTCAAGGTAATTTTCGTGTGTTAGATTGCCGTCTGGTCAAGCTTTACTCGTGCAGTGAGTGTTTAGCTTGTCATGTTTTATCTTTCGACGAGTTTATTTCTTTTGTGATTATGTAATTTGCATAATCTTTTCGGCGATTTCTTTTGTTTCGTCTAGAGGTAGCCTGACGTCTTTTTATATAGTTCTCGTGTGTGAACTTATTTTTGGTGGCCCTGAAAAGGGCCGTTGATAGGTGGTGAGTTCACCAAATACAGTACCAAGCTTTACTTCCAAAAATTCGTAGCTTTTTTAGGTCCCATTTATCCAAAAAATAATCAGCTCGGATACCCCCCCTTGGGGGGCCCAAGGCCTGAGTTGGAGATCGATTCAACTGGTACACGGCAGTGCAAACGCAGGAAAACCATAACTTTTTCGGCACGCCTGAATCAATCAACATGCAGCGTACCTTATTCTAAATTGTTTGATTCAGTCTTTCGGGCAATCCGTTTTGCTGCGGTGTATAACCAGCAGTTAATTCATGTTGAATTCCTCTCTCAACGCAATATTTTTGGAAAGATTTGGTGACATATTCCCCGCCTCGATCCGTTCTAATGTGGGCAACTGATATTTTGGGCAGCAAGCTTATCAATATATTCGCGAAGTTTAACTTCGGCTTCGCTTTTCGCTTTTAAAGGGTATACATGGGTGAAGTTACTATAGTCGTACATAATAGAGGTAAAATATTTCTCCCCATTGATCCCTACAGGCTTACAGGGGCCCCAAACATTAAAAAAAAAAAAAAAAAAAAAAAATCAATTCACCAACTCTTGAACTTCTTGAGTTTATATTTTTGAAAGGAAGTCGTTTTGCTTTACCTTCTTCGCAGGCATCACATTTATCCTTGCTGATGGAAGGTTTAGGAGTTGCAATCCACGACGATTCAGGTGTCCCATGCGTAAATGCCAGAGATCTGGATTTGTGAAGGGCTTAGCACCTTGTTTACATCCGCGGTTGTCAATGTTTTGATGTTCTTCTGACACTACACACTTTGTAGGATAGTTCTCGACAACGAAACGCGCGATGTACATGTTCTTTGAAACGTCATAAATTATCGCAGAAGTCCCAATCAAAATTTTTGGACAGTTTTTCTCGAAAAGAACACTGAAACCGGCATTGTTTATTTTCTTCACTGAAAGAAGGTTAAACGGCAGGTTATCAACAATAAGAGCATCAAGAGTGATCACCTTGTTGGTCTGGGGGCAGCGCATTCGTATGCTACCTCTTCTTTTGGCAATCATCTTTTCGCCGTTCGCAATTTTTATGGGGACTGGTGAAATATTTTCCTCTTCTTGGAGATATTTAACCATGTTCTGGTTGAAAAGATGGGTCGTTGCTCCAGAATCCAGGATCATTTGTACACTGTCTTGGGTGTTCTTTAGTTCGAGATCGGAGACCGTGACAACAAAAGCAATTTCATCTCTCTCTTCATTTTCGGCCAAATGTGCCCGATTTTGGCTTTGACCTCCCCCGCGACTGCGCCCACGACCACGGCCACGTCACTGACCGAATCCACGAAAATTATTTTGATTGGATTTGTTTGATTTCCCGTCGTACTGGGGGCAGTTTGTATAATAAGCGTGAAATCCCCCGCATTTTCTACATCTCTGATTCGAACCGGAATAGAAGGACGACTCGTCTTTCTTGGGAAAATCCTGCTCGTGTTTGAATTTCAATTCGACATCGAGAAGTTAAGATTTGACGAAGTCAACTGTTAATTTGGACCCGCCCATCGCACCTGAACTGGAATTATCCTTTTCGTAGGTCGAAGAAGTTTCGATGACCGTTGTAATCACGTCGTATTTCTCGCTGAGAGTGAGGGGAAGTAAACAAACTTTTAACTTTGAACAAACTTTGTCCAGGTTTGCTCCGGTCGCGCCAAGCTCACGGATCAGCGAATCGAAAATGACGAAATGGTCCTCGAGGTTCGCCTCATCATCGTGCTTCAAAATGAGAAGACGTTTTTCTTTCGAAGACGGCGGCAAGGGCCTCATGCATATCGAAGGCAGTTTCCGATTCAGGGATATATTCGAGATGTTTGTCTGAGAGGCAATGGATAATTATCGCCTTGGCTGTAGCATCCTTTTCATCGCTCATTTGAGAGGCATCAAACTTTTTTATGCAGACTTGTTTCACTTTTCTTGCGACCATCAGCGATAACACTCGAAATTTCCAACTTGAGTAATTGGTTTGGGTTAATTTCGGCACCGGTACTCAAGCAGAACTCATGTCAGCCATGTTGGAGCGTAATGGGTTGATCACCCGGCGAAAAATTCGCGTTCGGTTCACTCGCGGGAATCGAGATGATTTCGCGAAACACTTCACAAAACACGACACAACTGGCAATGAAAGGGAAGTCTGGGCTCATAACCTATTAAATGATTAATTAGTATCAGGTGCCGGGTAAATAGAAAATAGATTGGCGCACTGCCGGTGGACACGCGGAGATTTCATTGTCGACTGATGAGTATATTTCGAAGTAGATAGGTGGAGGGGTGACCTACTCCTACCTACTCCCTCGGCACTAGCTGCAGCCATGAGAGGCTAACTTTGACAGTAAGAAGTCAAAAATGTAATTGTGACTTTATAATCAATCGTTCTTTACAATCCGACGTTCTTGAACAATCAACTCGAGTCACGAGACTCGAATTAATATTTGTCCAACTAATCTGAATTTTACTAAGGGATTGACTACTTGATGTTATGTACTTTCAAGATGCGAGCGTAGCGAGCATCCTGACCACTGATCTAAGGAAAAAACCGATCTGTGTAGAATCTCATGGGGACTAGAGAGCAGGGAATGCCACGCGGTGGGGAGTCGAGCTAAAAAGCAAGTCAGGATCTAGGCTAGAGTCTCGTGACTCGACTTGGTTATTCCTGAACGTCTCGTTTTCTACTAACGATTGGGGTAACTCAGTTACTCGTCATGCTTACTCATCAGTATTGAAGTGAGTTTATTTGTACTTATTTGCTCATTAGCATTCGATTTGATGTAGAAAATATGAAGGACTCTAGACGAATGAATTGGATTCAATGGGACTCCGAACATGAAAAGCTCGAGATAGAGCGTAGCACGTAAACAAAGGCCTTACAGGTTCGCTCTTCTTTTGTAGCCTGTAGGGCAGTCGGGAAGGACACAAGTTGTTTTTGTTTCTCTGCCGGTTTTTTGTTCATTGTTGTGTTTCTTTATTATAATAATTTATTTATCAATAGGTAATATAATTCTCATTTCGGTCCAATATTTTCAATAATGAACCTTTATGTCGACTCAACCAACCAATCGACCTTCACAAGCCCAGTAGGATACAAAAGTTATAAGAAACTCGATTTCGGGGAGTCAGACTATCATTGGAAATAATTCCAATTAATTATCAGCTGATAAAATTGTCATAGTTTTCAAGGCGATTTTTGGTATGTTTTGCTGGTAACGATTCACTCCCCACTCTCGACTGGTTACGATTCACTCCCGATAAATAAGTACTGGTTACGATTCACTTCCGACTCCCTGACTCCGACTCTCGACTCTCGACTCCCGATTCTGGTTCTACTAGTTACGATTCACTCCCGGTTGACTTCAAGAATCAAGATCTGAGGGTCCAGCTTTTATCATCAGAAGCAGATAAGCCTCACTTTCTTATCAAATATTTTTATATTCGTAGAAACTGTTTTATTACAACGGAAACCTATTGAGTAATTCGTAGGTTACGATGGCTGTTGAAAGCGGGGGGTACGAAAATCCCTATTTGCCTCGAATAGATGCTTTCCCGTGTTTACCTACGCGTCAATCCCCTGATTTTACATTACCTTACAAGAAGTTCATTGTTATGTCATTCGTTGGTAACGTTCCAGATACTGCTAAAAGCCCATTCAAAGTTTACCGGTTCATACGTAGTTTGGCACCGACATCAGCAGTTAAATTTTCACGTAATGGTTCTATATTCATTGAAGTTCACAATCCTGATGAATGTCATACTGTATTAGGGACAACCTTGTATGAACAATGCTCCGTCAAATTTGAACTCCATAAATCAATGAATTTCTCAAAAGGTATCATTACGGCATTTGAACTTTTAAATTGTTCGGAAGATGAAATACTTGAAGAACTTAAACCTCAGCATGTAATAGCCGTTACCCGACTTGGCTCTAAGAGGAATGGTACGTTTTTGCGCTCCGCTTCTCTAATCCTTACATTCGCTTCACCTAACCTTCCTAGCTCCATCAACCTTGAGTTCTTGAAACTAGAAGTTAGGCCATATATTCCTAACCCCATGCAGTGTTTCAAGTGTTATCGCTATGGCCACGGATCAAACGTTTGCAAACGTAAGGCCATCTGCGGTAGGTGCTCATTAGACAACCATGATCCTCAACAATGTGAACATCCTAATAAGTGTATCAACTGCTGTGAACCCCACCCTGCCTGGTCGCGAAACTGTCAAGAATACAAGTTTGAACGAAGAGTAAATGAGGTTAGAATTTTAGATAATGTTTCACGAAATGATGCGCTGATAAAGGTACGAGGACCCCTTCGAAATCGCTCCACGACTTACTCCCAAGCAGTTAGCTCTAACGCCCCAATACCATCCACTATGGATAAATTGTATTCCGAAGTTGGTAAGATAACTTCTGTCTTAGAGTCTCTAATAACTAGGATACAATCTATCGAAAATGCTATGAAATTCGTCTCAACACCTATTCGTACTGCCGAAACATCGCCAAAAGTTTATTCAGACATACCCTCTACACTAGACTCAATTATCAGTCCCTCTTGTGTACAGATATCCGTTCCAGGGTTTTCTAGTACACAAACCCACCAACCCGTACGTGAAACTGTGACGACTGACTCGCCTAATACCATATCAGTACAACCTGAACCATGTAATAAAAAATCAAGTTTCCTAATCAAGACCCCTTCATCACATCTGAAACGATCCTTATCGCCTGTGTCCTTGAATTCTGCAACAGATGATAACACTTCAAAATCTTCATTTGATGACATTGAACTTCCTAGACAAACAAATAATCAAACCAATCAGCAGCGTAATTCTGAATCTTCAGTGAAGAAAACTCAAAAAAACAAGAAAAAGAAAAACAGAAGCTAAATTTTTCGTCTAATCATATTTTAAAAAATCATGAAAATCTTACAATGGAATGTCAATGGTTTGGTTACCCGATCAAATGAACTTAAGTTGTTGTTGATGGAAACATCCATCGACATAATGGCCATACAAGAAACCCGTCTACGACCCTCGATTTACTTCAAACTCTCTGGTTTCGATGTAGTTCGCTCAGACTTTCTAGGTGGTCAAGTACCTAGTGGTGGTTGTGCTATCCTAATTCGTAATTCTCTCCATTGGAGTCAGCTCGTTCTGAATACTAATTTACAAGCTGTAGCAGTGTCATTACTAGCTCCAATAAAAATCACTATATGCTCCTTGTACATGCATAGCCTAAATACCTCTCGGGAAGAAATTGATGAACTAATCGAACAGCTTCCACCTCCCTTTTTAATTCTAGGGGACATGAATGCACATAATCCTCTTTGGGGATCACTTCATACTGATCAACGAGGGAAAATTATCGAGTCTGTCTTGGACAAGTATAATCTTGTTTTACTCAACTCTGGGCAGAACACAAGGTTTAATTCGGTGACTGGATCACACTCTGCGATTGACCTTTCGCTTTGTAGCCCTGAAATAGCACCGTTATTTGATTGGACTGTTAGTAATGATCTCCATAGCAGTGACCACTATCCAATATTAATAAATACTCTTTGTAGAAACCCACCAAAAAGCTATAGATTCAGATGGAAAACCGAAGAAGCTGATTGGCCTAGTTTTCGGAAATCGGTAGAACAATTGCTAGAACTTAAATCATTTCCTAACTCGAATCCAGTTGAATCAATCAACATATTAGCAAAAGTCATTATTGAAGCTGCTGAAGCAACAATTCCCAAATCTAGGTGCCCATCAAACAAATTGTCTGTACCTTGGTGGAATTCTCAGTGTTATAATGCTGTCAAAACCAGAAAAAACGCACTAAAACGTTTCAAGCGTTGTCCCACTGAGCGAAATTTGATGAATTATCGACAGGCGCGAGCAAATGCAAGACGCATTATAAGAAACAACAAAAGAAACTGCTGGTTTGAATTCTTATCTACCATCAATAGGCTCACACCATCCTCCGAGGTTTGGAAGAAAGTTAAAATCATAAATGGACATAGTCAATATTCACAGCCTATCAAGTCCCTTACTACAAATGACGGTGCTGTAATTGTTGATCCTGTCTCAATTGCAAACGCTATTGCAGAACAGTACGCACATCTAACTAAAATCGAGGAAACCAATCCACTGAACGATTTTCTACCAGTATCTCCTTCTGTTCATACAATGGACCTTCCTTTCTCCCTTGACGAATTTGAAAATGCTCTATCCAAAACAAGTAACTCTGCACCGGGACCTGACTTAATTACCTTCAATATGCTTCTAAACCTCTCAAAAAACAGTAAAATTATCCTCTTAAGCCTATACAATCAAATGTACTCAGCAAAATTATTTCCAGACAAATGGCGAAATGCAACTGCCATTCCAATTTTAAAAAAGGGAAGAGACCCTGCAAAACCCGATAGTTATAGACTAATTTCCCTCACGAGCTGTGTGTGCAAACTGATGGAAAAAATGATTTCAAATCGTTTGATGTGGTACCTGGATCATAACAAAATGCTTTCCCCACAACAGTCAGGTTTCAGAAAAGGCCGATCTACAATTGACTGTCTGATAAACCTAGAAACGTACATCAAGCAATCTTTTGAGAAAAAACAGGAAGTAGTTGCAGTGTTCTTCGACATTAAGAATGCGTTTGATTGTGTTCCTCGCCATTGCATCTTGCAAGCTCTTGATAAACGAGGTATTGGAGGCAAATTTTTATCTTTCATCCAAAACTACCTCAAAAACCGATGTTTTCACGTGCATTCTGGAACAGCTACCTCAGGTAGATTCGAACAACATACAGGAGTTCCGCAAGGTGGGGTGTTAAGTCCAGTATTATTCTCTCTTGTCATTGACGGAGTTATTGATATCATTTCCTCCCCAGGTCAAGCGTGTCTATTTGCTGATGATCTTGTAATATATATCTCAACTCCTCACATTTCTCAGACCACCTCTTTTCTACAAGACACAATCAACAAACTAATGATATGGTCACGTTCAGTAGGCCTATCTTTTTCCAAACCTAAAACGTATGTGTCTACATTCTCACAAAAACGAAATCCAAGTGTTCCTACTCTGTTTATGGGCAGCGAGCCTATCACCTTTTCGGAAAATGTTAGATACTTAGGAATGGAGTTGGACAGAAAACTTAGTTGGGATACTCATATCAAGAAATTAAAATTACAAGCACTTCAATCATTGAATCTATTAAAAGTACTCGCTAACACTTCTTGGGGAAGTGACCGGGTATGTATGCTGAGATTCTATAGAGCATATGTGAGAGCTAAACTCGATTATGGGTCGATTATATATAGAACTGCTAATTCTAAAATCTTGCAACGCCTAGATCCAGTTCATCACCAAGCGATTCGATTGGCAACTGGAGCTTTTCGCTCAAGCCCGATCCCAAGTCTCCTCGTTGATGCTGGAGAGTTACCTTTATCGTGTAGGAGAAAAATGTTAGGGCTCAGGTATGCTACGAAAATCAAAGCTTCTGAAGAACATCCTCACCATGAAGTGCCATTAGATCCATTACCCCTTGGTGCACCCTCTTATCTGAACACGTCTTTTGACATGATTCGCTCAGATTTACTTTTCCATTCACTAACCCTTCCTGATTTCCACATTGAGCGAACCTGTCACATTCCTCCATGGATTCTCATACCTCCCAAATTTTCGTTGTCATTAAAATTGGATAAAAAATCTGCTCCCTCTCATGAATTGATATCGAGATTTTATCAAATAGTCGCCCAACTCTCACCTTGCACCATTGCTTACACCGATGGATCAAAAACGTCAACAGGAGTTGGATGCTCAGTCTACAACGATTCAGGTATTCACACGTTTTCATTGCCTCCAATTTGCTCCATATTCACAGCTGAGCTGTATGCCATTCATAAGTCGTTGACACTCGTGTCAATAACAGAGAGCCGAGTGGTAATTTGCTCTGACTCAAAGAGTGCAATTCAAGCGATCAGGAAAGGCGTCGACGCACATCCTTTGATCAAATACATTCTGTTAAGTGTACAACGACTTATAACCATCGGTATATCTGTAATCATTTGTTGGGTTCCTGGACACCTAGGGATAACTGGTAATGAGATAGCTGATGCCAATGCAAGATTAGCCACAGAGGTCCCTCCAACGACGTTGTTGTACATCAGAGCAGATTACGCCAGTGAAATTAAGAAAACAATTTGGAAGTCATGGCATGATGATTGGCTACTAATGGAACACCAGAAGCTGTGGGAGATTAAGAAAGATGTCTCCCCATGGCTATCGTCAAGCCGAACTAAGAAAACGGTTAATGGCACTACAGTACACTCCAGGAAAAAAGAAGTGATCTTGACACGACTAAGAATAGGACATACTCGTATGACTCATGGCTACCTGATGTCGAAGGAACGGACCTCACCTCCTGTTTGCGCTACATGTGGAACCTCACTTTCAGTTCGTCACCTGCTCATCGAATGCCCAAGTTTCTGCACACTAGCACCCGAACTTCCAAGAGACCTCCAACAATTATTGGGAAATCGATCAACGCATCTACAAAAGATATTTGACATTTTGAAAAGATTGGGTGTATTTTATAAATTGTAATAATTCCTTATTGTATTAGGCGCCAATGACCATAAACAAGGTTGCATGCGCCATAATAAAGAAAAAAAAAAAAAAAAAAAAAAAAAAAAAACGATTCACTCCCGTGTTGATGTATTTTTTCTTGTCGATGCTTTATTCCTTAGGGAATGCAAACGAATGAACGCGTAGCGACCGGGGTGGTTTCGTTCTGTTTTATGGGTATACCTATAAATAAACTCAAAAAATCATTACCGTTACATAGAAAGATTTCAAGATCCCGATTTTTGAAATTTTCAGCCCTTAGGTTCTACCCTCTACTATTGATCCAACGCGAAGCCAATGTTACGGGCACATCCCTGGCCTATAAATGATTTTTAAACCAAATTTTTTAAAATTTGGTTCAATACCTTTTGAATAAAAGCTTCGGACGACGGACGGACGGATTTTTTTAAATTCGATTTTTGGTTTATATGTATCTTGAAAAATAAACCAACAAGTTTTGAGGGGAAGTTCATTTTTTTTTTTTTTTTTTTTTTTTTTTATCGATTTTATCGAAATAATAAACAAAAAGCGTTCAAAAAATATGACACGCAAGTAGCACGGAGTTTTTTATTGATTTTCACATACAACCATTCCGTTGCTGGGGAAGTGTAGCACCCCTAGTTATCGTTCCACGATAATCGTTCGCCACTCGTTGGAAACCTCTTAACTTATCACAAAACTTCTTTATTCTTAAGCCGCTGTAGTGTCAAAGGAAGCTGAATTATAGCGCGAAGTTACTAGCTAATAATGCTTCGTAAACATATTGGAAATTTATGTCTTGTTTTCCTCCGTAAATTAATCATTGTAGGTGCCTGATGGTAGCCAAGTGGTTTAATAATAATATCAACTGTAATTGCTTAGTGATTCTTGGATTTATACCATAGCATCAATACTTTGAAACCTTTCAGAAAAACAGCTTTCCATAAATTTTAAGCCGAAGGCTTCCTAAGTAACTGGCAACCGACGTCATCATGGTTGACTCATATTCCGACTTCATCAAGTTGAAGAATCTCAATGATATTATTGCCTCCTAACTGATCACTTTCTGCAAAGAGAACTTTGCAATATGGGATTCCCATGATTCTCATCTACAACAACTCTCCGCAATTTGTTGGCTAAGAATTCAATAAGTTTGCGAAACAATGGGTGTTTGTACATTCCACTTCTTCATCAATGCACAGCAAAGCAAACGGAATAGTGAAATCAGCTGTTTAGATAGCAAATACATTGCCAAAGAAATGTGACTGAGACGGAATTAATGTATTTTAGGCAGCTCTACACAAAAATTGAGAAATGTCTCAACTGAGAATATGGATTTTCAGTCATAAATACTCAAAGACTCAGGGCTTGCTGAACTCGTACAGCTATACCGATCCACAAAAATCTACTTTAGCAAGAAGTAACCCAAGGAGTCACAGAGGCACTAAAGATAAAGCAAAGAAATGCTACACGATAGAAGTGCGAAATATTTGCGAGAATAGGGAGTAGGCAAGGACGTCCTCGTAAAACCACAGCTAAGGAGCGAGAAATGGTTGTTGGGTCAGATTGAACAGTCACATATTGCTTCATCATACGATGTCAGCAAAAATGTTAAAGCAGCCCATAGAAGTTGAACGTGGCTTAGAACTCACCACAGTCAAGGAGATACCAGCAAGGAGGAGATACCAACACACTGTCTATCCCTTCGGCCGGAGACCCCATAACCACAGACTTGCTGAAACAGTAGCAAATCACAGCAACATCCTCAAGATCTATCAAGCATCAAGGTAACAACCAGGATGAGGTCCTTCACACGCGACAAAAGCAACCCTAAGGTAAGTAACAGAAACCAGGTCAAAATTCGACATCAATGGCGCCAATCTTTCAGTGGAACACCAGATTCGCGAAATAAAATGGGACCCCCCACGCGTTTCTCAATCAGTGCAACACCAGAGCTAAGTACCAGCAACAAAACTAAATCAAACATAAATATCAGTGAGATTAAACTTCGATGTTCATGATTATTTGTTGCGGATGAGATTATAATTATGATTTCTTGAACAACTTGAGGTTCCATTTACACTTGCACTTGATTAAACTAAGATGGGGAGGGGGGGGGGGGGGGGGTGAAAAAAAAATCAAATTGTCATCCCCCACCTATCACCCGAATTGGAGCGAGATCGGACGACTGGGACGTGAAAAAATGGAGCATAATGGAATTCAAGTTTCCGCATAGGTACGCGGAGTGGAGTATTGATTTCGCAGCAATGAAACTGATAGGGGACCGTTTACACCCCAGCCAGCACATTCCCTAAAATTTCATCCAGATCGGACCGAAACTGTGGACAATAAGCTTGTTACAAGGATTTCATATTGGCGGATGCGCAGTAGTTATTGAAGCTACAATCAAGTTGAAATTAATGAAAGATGATCAAATTTTCATCCTCCAACTATCATCAAAATTTGAGCAAGATCGAGAGTGAGAAAATTATGCTTGGTAGAATTTAAGTTTGTGCATGCGCAGAGTGAGGTATTGAGTCAAGAAAGTTGAAACCGATAGGGGACCGTGAACGTTATGTACACCGAAGATGAGTAAGGTATGTCGTGTGAGTGTCATATACCAAAGGTAGGAAAGGTACGCCGTGTGAGTGTCATACACCAAAGATGAGTAAGGTATGTCGTGTGAGTGTCATACACCAAAGATGAGTAAGGTATGTCGTGTGAGTGTCATACACCAAAGATGGGTAAGGTACGTCGTGTAAGCGCCATACACCAAAGATGGGTAATGTATGTGGTGTGAGTCTCATACACCAAAGATGGATAAGGTATGTGGTGTGAGTGTCATACACCAAAGATGGGAAAGGTACGTCGTGTGAGTGTCATACACCAAAGATGAGTAAGGTATGTCGTGTGAGTGTCATACACCAAAGATGAGTAAGGTATGTCATGTGAGTGTCATACACCAAAGATGGGTAAGGTACTTCGTGTGAGTGTCATCACCATCAAGATGGGCGAGGTACTTCGTGTGAGTATCATAGACCAAAGATGAGTAAGGTATGTCGTGTGTTACACACCAAAGATGAGTAAGATATGTCGTGTGAGTGTCATACACCGAAGATGGGTAAGGTACTTCGTGTGACTGTCATACACCAAAGATGAGTAAGGGAAGTCGTTTAAGTGTCATCACCATCAAGATGGGCGAGGTACTTCATGTGAGTATCATCACCATCGAGATGGGTAGTAGATTTTGTTATAACAAAATTTTTCATGGGTCCATTTTAACGCAACCGAAGAGTGCTGCTTCATTATTGTTGCTGCATAGTTACCGAATTTGTTTAGTTACCAAAAACATATATATGTTAAAAAAAGGAGACATATGTTGAAAATAATGAATTGTTCAATCGATACATTTATTATCGATATATATAATAAAAAGACACACCGATGTTTTCTTATCACTCGAGTCGGGCGTTTCGTTACTGTAAATCCTATCATTACCTATTTCATATCCTGTTCCCTTCGGATTATTCATAAACTATTTTTAATAAGTTCCGAAACTGACTTCATTTGCAATTACCAAACTGGGCCGTCACCGTTTCATCCACTGTATGAATAGGTATGCCTACTTTTGGAAATAACCATATTAACCTTTCTTTTTTAATATTAAATTAATCTTTAAAAAAAAATCAGTTTTGCTGTAAAAGCGTTACACAGCAGTCCTGAGGTCTTTCATACCCGAAGCCGCCGTCCGGAGCACATTGGGTTCTGGGATAATGTAGTAAAAGCAGAAATTCATATGGCCGTTACCAGTCACACTTCAAGCATGATGTTTCAGTGATTTATTTATCGCAAAAAAAAAAAAAAAAAAAAAAAAAAAAAAAAAAAAAAAACGTTGCCGTTGGGGGTGTCTAGCCGCCAGTGGTTTGTGTTCATGATGGTACATTTATTGTAAAATGAAATCTGGGGTACACCCCCACACCCCCGGATTGTTAATGTTAGGATCAAAGATCAAACCAATGAAACACAGAATGTGTATTTCGGGGATTCCCCGGAGGGCTGGTGGCATTCTGGTAAGTTCGGTCGAAGTTCATTCCGCGTTCTTGAAATCCAGCGCCTTGGATCGTAGACCTACGTGACGTAGACCCTTCCCGGGAATATTAACGTTTTATAAGGTGGCAACCCTGTGACCAATTATTGTGGTGTGAACTTATGAGTTCCAAAGACGAATAGAAGCATGGAGGCTTAGGTAAGTCGTTAAACAATCCAACTATCGTCTGTTTACTAATTTTCAATAAAATGGGAGCAGTAAGTTAAAAAAGTCGTTAACCATGTTAGGCATGGACCTATTTTTCACAACTCAATGTCCACATACTGCAACACATTATACTTCTCAGTAACGAAATCTCCCTTCTTCCTTCGATGATTTTCCATGTAAGCCATTACTTTGGGCCTACGTGACCGACTGCTCATCCCCTCCAAGGAAGGGTAGGGATGGTTAGGAAAACCCTCTGGCCAGGAGACAATTGTGTCTTTAATTAAAAAACCCACTTCCTGATGAATTAGTCAAATAATCATAAAGATTACAAGCAATCCAACTATCGTCTGAATACTAACTGTCAATGAAATGGGAGCAGTACGTACCGGTCTTTCTTACCTACCGGCTTATCTCTATCTATACTATTAATAAGAATGAAACTCCGTCTGTCTGTTTGTCTGTCCATGCTATGCACGGCCAAACAGCTGAGTGGGCCGGATCTACGAGTGAGGGGATCTTCTTGGGATTTTCCAAAAGTGGGAGCGAGCGAATTTAAAATTGTCTAATCCCACCCGAACCATG
Source organism: Adelphocoris suturalis (assembly GCA_030762985.1). Taxonomy (NCBI): domain Eukaryota; kingdom Metazoa; phylum Arthropoda; class Insecta; order Hemiptera; family Miridae; genus Adelphocoris; species Adelphocoris suturalis. Next base: position 62,895,531 of record CM061043.1, read on the forward strand.
GGCCGTAGGGCGGGAGGGGGGTCGAAGTAAGAATTAATGTGCGCTTTTTGGACTTCCCCGCTTCCCCTACCCCTCTAAACGGCCGTTGAGAATTCCGGAAAAATACCGGTTTCGTAGGTTTTTGAACGAGGAAGACGACGGCGCGATCGGATCGCGGAAAAAGTATCGGGAAATGCGTCAAAAAAATGCGAGAGTACGGACCCGTTTTCTCGAAAAGTCCGACGAAAAACTACGTTTTTTCCGATTAAAATATACCCCATAAAGGTACGTTTTTCGGAACGGTTTTCGCGGGCGAAATTCAGCTTTGATCCCGCCGAATCTGAATCCGAAGTCGGATATCGAAAAAAGTGACGAGAACTCGGTCAAATTGCGAGCGGAAGCGAGGGAAGCGAATATGAGAAATTAATTGTGCCCCGGACGCGAGAAGGCTCTACGAAGACGTCAAGGGGTTCGATGTCACAATGTTGCGAGGCGAGCAGGTATACATAGGTACCTTGCGAGCGAAGCGAGAGCCATTTCAACAGAATAAATACGGACTTTGTCCTACACATATATATACAGGTATACCTTGCGAGCGAAGCGAGCAACATCCCCGAATAAACTTTTCGTGGTTCCACGTAGTTTTATAAGATTTAATTTGTTTGTAAGAATTCCCAACTGAAAAAAACGTCTGCCAAGTTGGGTGGGCAGTATAACTTCCTCAAGCGAGCGAAGCGAGCAGCATCCCCTACAGAAGTTAAACCTACCCTTAGAGATCTACCGTTTGCGAGCGAAGCGAGCAACATCCCCTACACACGTTAAACCTACCCTTAGGAATCTACCGTTTGCGAGCAAAGCGAGCAACATTCCCTACATGCCACACTTTGCGAGCGAAGCGAGCAAAATTCCCTACATGCCACATTTTGCGAGCGAAGCGAGCAATTTAATGGGGGGTCCGGGGGGCTTGCCCCCTGGCTGGACTTGGAGGCGAGCAGAGCGAGCCGGAGCGGCTAGTAATATTATAATAATGCTTGCCACTATGTATTATATTATATGAATATTATATTATATTATATATATTTTCATTGATACACACACTCGCGCGAATGATGGGTCGCAGGGCTACGTGAGTAGGTACTGATTGCCCAGTCCGTAGAGAACACTTGAGCAGCGTTTCCACTCACCATTATCAACATACTAGCCGCTCCGGCTCGCTTCCCCTCGCATTTTGACCGACTTCCCGTCACTTTTTTTGATATCCGATTTCGGATTCAGATTCATCGGAATCAAACCTTTATTTCGCCCGCGAAAACCGTTCCGAAAAACGTACCTTTATCGGGTATATTTTAATCAGAAAAAACCAAATTTTTCGTCGGACTTTTCGAGAAAACAGGTCCGTACTCTTGCATTTTTTGACGCATTTCTCGATACTTTTTTCTCGATCCGATTGCGCCGCCGTCTTCCTCGTAGAAAAACCTACGAAACCGGTATTTTTCCGGAATTTTCAACGGCCGTTTAGAGGGGTACAGGAAGCGGGGAAGTCCAAAAAGCGCACATTAACCGTTACTTCGACCCCCCTCCCGCCCTACGGCCCATGGTTCGGGCGGGATTAGAAAATTTTAAATTCGCTTATGCCCCCTTTCGGAAAATCCCAAGAAGATATCACCACTCGTACACTCCCCCCACTCAGCCGTTTGGCTGTCCATAGACTCGACAGAGGGGTGGGTTCGGGGGGATCTTACGGGACGGACACCTTCAAACCAAATAACCCTCCGTAAAAACACATTCTGTGTTAAAACAACAGGTTGTTGATGATGGCGGAATCTGACCTGATGTGAGTTTAGAAGGACAAGCGTTTGTCTAGTGTTGCGCCTGGGTATCGTATACAGTAGAACCTAATGGGACAGTAGGTATCGTCATCAATGCTAATTCCGAGTGAAGGTAAATGAATATTACATAGAAGAACTTCTCGGGGGTGAATTTCTTATTCAAGCGTGTGGTACATTCAGTCAAATCCAAAGTTAGCTTTCCGAGATTCGATTCAGCGCTTTTCCCTCAAGGTGAACTGCAAACTAACCTGAGGTCACTGCGGCTATGTTAGAAAGATCATAATGGTCATGGTCATTAAGAGGCTATTAAAAATTAGTTGCTGGTATGAGAAGTTCAAGGTTCTAAAGCAATTTAGGTAGAAACAACATTTCGAAGATTTCGGATAAAAGAGGGAGAAGACTTATGGAAATCTTGTGTGATGAATCAATCAAGAACTTCAATATATATGTACCTCCCCTTTATCTTAAAACCGGAATTTATAATTATAGCTATGAATTTGGCTTATTTTGATTTCAGGGTTGTCAGCCTTATGAAATGCCGCCATGTGAACACGAAGGAGCTAAAGGCAAATATCCTCCTTGTGATAAAATTTCCCCTGGTCATCCTGCATGTGAATCTAAATGCACTAACCCAAACTACAACATCAGTTTAACTAATGATCTCAGAAAAGGTAGGCAAGCTGTTTATTATAACATGAGCGAGTTGATTCACTGAATGCAAATTAATCTTACGAGGGTTACCTTTCAATTTTTCTCAAGGGAAAAATGAAACTTTTTTGTTTGGAAATTCCTCAACACTCTTGTAATTTTCTCACATATACATAATATGTAGTTATCTAGGTGATCAGTTCATCTAATAATCTCAGAAAAGGTGAACTTTTCTCATGATGGCGCTTACCTTAAAACTGTTTGATTATTTGCTCATACTATTTTGGTTATATTTATAGCATTATATGTATTTCCTCCTTTTTATGCGCGGTTAGTGCCACTGGATTGATTACATTGACTCATCAACATCGCTTAATCGTTCATTATTCTGACTAATCCATCAATTTTATAGTATGCCTGCTCACATCCACTTTTTTCACTTTTAAGATTTTTTCGCGATTTCAACTTTGTGTCACTAAAACAGTCATAACTCCGTATATTTTCAGCTAAAAATCAAATCTGATTATACCGTTGAAAAGAACGTAAGATTTTCTATATTCCTAATGACCGTTTGAGAGTTTTTAAATGGAATGAACGTGAAAAATTGGTAAAACTGAGAACATTTTCACTTTCTTCAAAGTTTGGCTCACGAAACGTCCTGGATGACATTTTTATGCTGTAAGCCCAAAAGTTGCATCACAACAATCTTTCAATAGTAGTCTGTTTATATTTTACTTGGATGATTTAAAGTACGTTTGTTTCCTGAAAAACGTGTTTTTTTTTCTGTGAAATCGAGGGTTTTCGTGGAAAATAACTCCCTCAGAAAATACAAGTTTGGGGTCGGTTTTTACGTATTTCTTCACGCAAAATCAAACGGTAACCCCCAGATTTCTCCAAATCTGTCACAACCAAATTTTACCCTTAAAAAAAAAAAAAAAAAAAAAAAAAAAAAAAAAAAAAAAATTGAGCATAAAAAAATGAACTAAAAACTTGTTTGTTGAAGTGTAAAACTCGGTAGTAACGGAGTTGGAGAAATCTGAGAGGGCTATCATTCGATTCAGCGTAAAAAACTACGTGGAAACCATCCCCAAAATATTTCTTAGGTGTTCATTTTTCACGAAACCCCTTGATTTCATAAAAAAAAAAAAAAAAAAAAAAAAAAAAAAAAAAAAAAAAAAGTTTTCCAACGTTGAAACATACGTTTCTCCCCAATGAACAAAGTAAAATGAAAATTGTCTACACCGTTGGAAAGTCGAGATTGTGATGCAACTTTTAGGCTTGCAGCATGAAAATTTCTATCCAAGACGTTTCGAGAGACTAACTTTAAAGAAAGTGAAAATTTTCTCAATTTTACAAATTTTTCACTTACAGATAATTTTATTAGAATATTAATTTGTAGGAGACAAAGGGAGAGATATAACGACCGGTATAATGGCTTGGAACGAACTGAGCTATATTTAGTAATAACAAGATCGAGCTGAGTGGCGCTCCTGTTGGCCAATCAACCAACCAAGAACCGCCAACTTTCAATACCTCCACTCTATTTCGAGTCCAAACAAACAATTAATCAATTATTCAAAAAAAAAAAAAGAACAAAGACAAGGAATAGCATAAACATTACAAAATTCATAAAAGTACAAAATGGTTAAAATCATCAAAGGTCATAAAATATTCAACGTAAACAATATCACAACTCTTATACGCTATTAAAGCTTCAAATAAGCACATAAAATTAAACAAATATATTTAGTCACATCAAAGATAATTTTTGTCTAAATTTAAGAAATTTTTCGTAACATAGGGGTTTTGTAAATATATCTGACACATTTTCATCTGATGGCACATAGCCAGTTGCAATTATATCTTTTGACGCAATATCACGAATAAAATGTAACTTGATATCAATGTGCTTCGTACGCCTAGAATTTTCAAAGTTATTTATCATTGCTAGAGCACTTTGATTGTCTGTATATAACTTGGCACAAGAGGGTTTTTCATTGAAATTTTCAGCTAAATTTTTCAAATGCATAAGTTCAGAAGCACAGGTAGCAGCTGCGTGGTACTCACTTTCTGCGGTAGACAATGCAACATTAGGCTGCTTCTTTGAAGACCAACATATCAAATTTCCTCCATAGAATATAGCATGTCCGCTCACGCTCTTTCGGTCCAGCTTGTCAGATCCACAATCAGCATCTGCATAAGCCGTCAAAGCGATGTCACCAACATTCCTCTTGAAAGTAAGCCATAGTTCCTGTGTTCCCTTTATATAATGCAGAACACGCTTTGCAGAATTCCATGCTGCCCTAGAGGGATGGTCAAGAAAACGTCCAAGGCATGCTGTACTAAAGGCGATGTCTGGACGCGATATTATCGCAAGATAGGTCGAACTACCTATCAGTTCCCGATATGGGACATCTATGGCAGGTTCAGAGGGGTCTACATCACATCCCACCTCCATGGGAGTAACAGCTGTTTTGCAATCACTCATATGGAATCGGGAAATCATTTTTTCAATCAGTGACTGCAGGCCAATTTTAATGAAATCTTTGCCTCTTTTGATGGCAGTACCCAAAAAACGATCCAGTTGACCCACATCCTTGGCATTAAAATCTTGCTTGAGGCTTCTAATAAGGCTATTGACATGTTTTTCATCACCAGTCAACATATGTCATCAATCCACAGAATCAGCCATACATTTGTATTATAGTATAGACAGGTGTCATTCCTTGAGCGAATCAGCTCATTGTTCAATGCAAATTCATTAAATTTTTCATTCCATACCCTTGGCGCTTCCTTTAACCCATACAAGGCCTTATTCAGTTTCAATACCTTATTTTCAAATTTGGGTAAGCCTTTGGGTACTTTGATGTAAACATCAGTCTTCAATGTCCCGTTCAAAAACGCGCTCGGCACATCCAAGGTTCTTATATTCATGTCATTGTTTAAGGCATGACATGAAAACATTCGTATCGTAGGTATCTTGGCTACTGGGGCGTAAATATTCGCATAAGTGTCCTGTTGAAAGGGGCCTTTTTTATGCCATCCTGCTTCGTTCTAAACACCCACTTGGTTTCAATGGCCTTATGATGTCTAGGTAGGTTCACCGGAGTCCAAGTACCGAACTTATCCAAAGCCAGCGGCTCGTTCTGAATAGCCTCTTTCCATTCAGGTTGTGTTGAGGCCTCTTCATACGTTTTCGGATCCTCCTCGGAAAAAAGAGCATAATGTACGTAATCGTTCAACCATGCAGGCTCCTTACGCATACGATTATCAGGAAGTACAGAATTTTTCACCTCAGTTTCACTAGTCTCTGTTTCACCTTCTTCAGTTTCTGTTCCGCTTCCCTGTGATTTGTCTCCATCAATTTCAGAGTCACTTCCTTGTCCTTTGTATTCAACCGTAGGACCTCCTCCTGCTTCAACTTCATTTAATATGAAATTCGAATTTTTTATGGGGTTTGCTGCACTCACGAATTTGATGTCTGACTCATCAAACACAACATCCGGAGATATTATTATTTTATTCAAATTCGTATCCCAAAGTCGATATCCAGCCCCCGAGTATCCTACCATTCTTGCTTCATGTCCACGAGGTTCAAGTTTACCTCGTTTGGGTATGCCACAGTACCATGCTTTGGCCCCAAACACGCGCAATTTGTTCAAATCCCATTTGTCTAAGAAAATTTCGGCAGGTACCTACCCTAACACTAAGAGCTTTTGTAGGCGAGCGATTTAGTTGACACACAGCACAACGAACTGCACTACGAAACACCATAGGGTTTTCGGTAGATTAGAGTCAATTAACATAGCTCTTACTTTATCAAGAATCGTGCGATTTAATCTTTCAGCAACGGCACATTGCTGAGGTGTGTATCCTATGGTGAATTCTTGTTTCACTCCATTCTCCAAACAATAGGTCTTGAATCTTTTGGATGAAAATTCTCCGCCACCATCTGATCTCATTCTTGAAACCTTAATGCCATCGGCAGCCATTTCTCTAATGTACTGCATCAGTTGTCCTTCAGCTTGCGATAGAGTGTAACATATGAATCTGACAGAAATGCGAGAAATTGTCAATGATAGAGATGTAATACTTCTGTCCATCTAGACCTGGCACATTTGAAGGCCCCCATACATCAGTATATATGAGATCTCCTATCCGTTTTGATTTCGGCAGTGAAGACGACTTGAAAGGAAGTCTTTAGGCCTTTCCTTTCTCACACGAATTGCATTTTTTAGTAGAAAATGGAGGGTTCAAGAGCTGGAGACCACGGCGATTTAAATGTCCCAAACGCAAACGCCACAAACCACTGTTACTTTTATTTAGTGTTGGTAGGCTTCAGGTTTTCACCGTTGGGTTTCGGAGGGTGAGAATAAGCAGCTTCTCCTTTTAGTATAGTTTATTACTAGCTAAGCGCTTTCGCTCATAGGGCCTCGTCAGAGCTGTAAATGTAAAGACACTCCAAGTACAGGTTTGTATTATAAGGTCACCTTAACTACATAGCAACTATAATAATAATAATAATAATAATAATAATAATGTATTCCAACTACATATCTGCTTAACTACATTAAATTAGGTGACCTTATAATACAAACCTGTACTTGGAGTGTCTTTACATTTACAGCTCTGACGAGGCCCTATGGGCGAAAGCGCTTAGCTAGTAATAAACTATACTAAAAGGAGAAGCTGCTTATTCTCACCCTCCGAAACCCAACGGTGTTACTTTTATCGGCAACCAAACACGATGGAAAACTTGGCAACATATAAATTTCCTCGAGGTGGACACTCGATAGGAACTTTACCGATCATTATTTTTGCGGAGTTGTTTTCGAATATCACTGAGAAACCAGCTGTGATTATTTTTTAACTGAGAGAAGGTTGCACGACAGGTTATCAACAATCAATCCATCGATTGTGATAATATCATTGATTAGCGAACATCGTACACGGAGCTTCCCCCTTTGTTTCGCAGTAATGGATTCACCATTAGCGATTCTAATCGGTGTTGGATCGATATCTTCGATTTGACTCATCTTTGTTGCCATCGATCTGCAGAACAAATTATTCGTTGCTCCTGAATACAGCACAAAATTCACGAAGTTCGAGGAATCGTTCTCTATTCGATCATCGCACATCAATCCAATAAACGCGATATTTCGATTTTCGCTTGCCAAATGTGAACCTCGATGATCGAACTGTTCAGCCAATGGTGTAGAAAAACCAGAACCACGTGACCCACGTCTTCCACCTCTCGAAGTAGACGCCATTTTATCTTGAAATTGCCGATTCCTCTGCACTAATTTCGGACACCTTGACTTCAAATGACGTGTGCTGCCGCATTCATAACATTTACGACGTTCTTTAGAATAAAATGAACATTCATCTCTCTTACTTGTCTTTAACCCTTCCCTACATTTTAGCTCGTAATCAAGAAGCTTAGATTTTACATAGTCCAAGGTAAGGGTTTCATTCGACGTTTCGAGTACGGTAATAATGGTGTCATACTTTTCTGGCATAGTCAATAGCAAATGAAAGACTTTATCGGAATCATCAGGTGTGCTTCCATCCTTCCCGGTGGTCTCAAGGTCTCGGATCAAGGAATCAAAGACGACAAAGTGGTCTTGCAGATTAGTTCCGTCAGTACATTTCAACTGCAAAAGCTTTCGACTGGCGTAAAGCTTTGAGAGAGTAGTCTTTCTTTCAAATATGTTTTCCAAAGCCTTCATAATGTCATAGGCTGTTGCCGAGTTCCGAACATATTCAATATGGCTATCAGAAAGACACATAACGATTAGAGATCGTGCTTTTGCGTCGTCGGCAAGGAACTTCCTCATGATGCCTCCGTCCTGTCTTTTTCTTTCAATTTCTCCTGATCAACTTGCACTTCAGCAAGTTCCTTGACTCTTTTGGCGTCAAGGATGCTTACGACCCTGAATTTCCAATTTGCAAAATTCGACTATCCCAACTTTGGTAGTTGAGAGGGGATGCTCATCCCGTGCTGCCCTTCCACCATGTTTCACCTGAAGCGTAAAAACCGAATGGCGACCTTGCCACTTTTCAAACGGAATAACGGACGGATAGCTCGTTGTATCGCGCACCAATTAAACTTTTCCGTGAAAACAAAATTACTTAAATAAAGAAAGAGTGATAAATCTTCCCCTTTATTAATGCAATCTTTAAACCCTAGCTCACCCCATAGTCTCTCCTCGTTGTACCTTGGTTGAAGCTTGGAAATCTCGAATGTCTAGTCGTCTTCGTGTAATAGAGCGGCACTGAGAAGAGGACTTCGAAGAAGGGCACTGCTGTTTACGAGACGGTAGCTATTCATCCCGGATCCAACTCACGGTGCAAGGATAACAGAGGCCAATTGTTACCAAGCGCAGTCCAGTGACGAAAGATGCCGGATTTCGGCGCTCGTGGGTCTTTTAAATCCTCGGTCGGTCGGCGTTTTCGAGGTGGGGTCACTGCTGAGGCCGGTCTCCTCACAGCTGATCCGACATGCCGTACAACGGTACGAGGTACATCTATAGGGTGAGCTAGGGTTTACAGATTGTATTAATAAAGGGGGAAGTTTTATCTCTCTTTCTTTGTTTTATATCAACTCTTCCCTAGATTTCTAATCTCGTGCTAAATTGGACACTGACAACTGTAAGCTGATGTGGACCCAGCATATTGAGTACTTGCACTCACGTACTCTGTACAACTGTACGTAGTGTACAGTTGCTCAAGGTTCTTTCAAACCATAGTTGGGGCGCCCAGCAGTATGTCCTTCTAAGGATTTTCCACGCAGTGCTGCAATGACGCATAGATTATGGGTCTGCAGTTTATGGGTCAGCAAGAAAGTCCTTGCTGCATGAACTGGAACATCTATTGAACAAGGGTCTTCGTCCGGCTACTGGAGCTACAGTACTCCTACAGCCTCCCTTCAGGTGCTTGGGAAGAGCCAGCCACTCAGGATTTGTCGGAATCTGCTAGCACTTCGCTATGCAGAGCGCTTGCGCTATTTCTTTGGGCACCCCCTGCAACGCATGGTCATGCTACCCCCCCCCCCCCCCCCACCCCCCCTCTGGATGACACTTACTTTAGGTTCCTAGGAGCTCACCTGATGGGATACCATAGAGAGATACCCTCTGGTTCCATGTGAACTGCTCCCTGCCCCACATTGGATCTTGTCTGGTATACACGTTGATCTTCACATGCAAGTTGGGGTCAAGGGAAATTCATCCCCACACATCCTCGAGTGCGGCTACAATTAAGCCATCCAGCGATTTGCTGGACACACTGTCTTGTTCGCCGACGGCTCAAAGACACCTGATGATGTTGGTCTTGCTCTATGAAGCCACAACTTCAGCGTTGAATCACTAGACACTTACCACCTGCCGCGTCTGTTTTCATAGCAGAACTGCCAGTTGTTTGGAGTTGGGAATTATGTAAAAAGAAGAAGAATATCAATTTATTGACAGGGGGGGGAAAAAAAATACAATGAGAAATATATACAAGCCGATGGAATAAAAATTAAAAAATAAATAAATTTTCTCCGATCCACCAACCAAATAAGTTCATAAGAACTTGTGGCGGCTGGTGGAGCTGGTCTCAGCCAATAACGATCATGTGATCTACGAAGTTAGTAGCTACTTGCGCAACACACAAACCACTTCAAAGAAAACTCTACAGCTCAAATTCCTTTATCCTGCTCAAAACTTTTGTCCGAAAATGCACAAAACTACTGAAGTTGTCAGGATTAAGTCTACAAACATAAAGGAACAATAAAACTTTGTAGTATGCATTCTTTTTCGCACGTTCAGTATTAAATTTAGGCAACTGAATGTTAGAAGATACTGCAGTACGTGTATGCGTGACACTGCATTTATGCTCAGGTTGAATACCAATTTTATAGCACGATTGAAATAAAAATAATTGCCTCACGTTGAGTACATCTAACTCTCGGTGAAGAAGTATAGTAGGATAACGTGGACTCTTCCAAAGGGCTATTTTATGTATAATATTCTGTGCAACCTGCAAGGATCCTAAGCACTTCCCCGTACGAAAATACCATATTTCAACAAAGAAAAAAATAAGCCAAAGTAAATTGTTCTCACTTGCACAACAGACAGAAAATTTCGAGCTTCCTTAAAAACATAAAATAATTTTTTCAGTTTTGAAACCAAAACCTCAATATGGAAATTGAATTTCAAATTATGATTAAATATAACTCCTAGGTATTTACATTTTTCAGCCAAAGGTAAGAAATTACAATGACAAGTATTGACAAGGTATTGTGAAAACACGAAAAGTTATGAAAAGCTACCCCAGAGTGGCCAGAGCAATTGCGATTAGAAAAAGAAAATCTAATTAACGAGGTCTTATCTATATTGAGATTCAAGCAATTAATATCCATCCAGGTCTTGACAAGAAACAGATTATAATTAATTGTGCTAAGTAACCCTGGAAGATCTTTTCCATAAAATAAAATTGCTGTGTCGTCAGCGAAACCCAGCATAGTACCATCTATTTCAAGATTCAATAATTCATTAATATATATTAAAAATAAAATAGGACCTAACACAGTCCCCTGCGGCACTCCACAAGACAATATTACTTCATCACTGAAAGCACTATTAATTCTAGTTGACTGTGGACGATCTGATAGGTACGAACTAATCAGCTCTAGAGCCAAACCTCTTATACCATATTTATAAAAAATTTTCAGTACGATTGCATAATTAACTGAATCGAAAGCTTTCCTAATGTCCAGAAAAGCTTCATATACAAAAAACCCGTCATCTAACTTATTTGATATTATACCTAATATTTACTTTATACAAGGCATGGTCAGTCCCCATGCCCTCTCGAAATCCATACTGGTTATCAGAAATAACATGAAATTTATCCAGAAAAGATACTATCCTCCTTTTCAAGCATTTTACTAGAATTTTAGAAAGCGATAACGTAACAGCTATGGATCTTTCCTTGCTATCCCCAGTTTTATACAAAGGAACAACTACCGTCTTCTTGAATAGCGAAAGATATTTGCCAGTGGAGAAAACCATATTAAATGTGTGTTTTCTTATTATTTTCTTATCATTAGGGGAAAAACTGGATTCTAGAGCCACTCAGCTGATCTGTAATCGGTCAGTTGTGTTCAGAAGTCCCTCAAGGGGCTACATACCAAATCTCAGAACCGTTGGATCATTAGGGTAAAAACTGGATTCTAGAGCCACTCAGCTGATCTGAGATCGGTCAGTTGCGTTCAGAAGTCCCTCAAGGGGCTACATACCAAATCTCAGAATCGTGGGATCATTAGAGAAAACACTGGACTCTAGAGCCACTCAGCTGATCTGGGATCGGTCAGTTGTTATCAGAAGTCCCTCAGGGGCTACATACCAAATCTCAGAATCGTGGGATCATTAGGGAAAAAACTTCATTCTAGAGCCACTCAGCTGATCTGGGATCGGTCAGTTGTGTTCAGAAGTCCCTCAAGGGCCCACATACCAAATCTCAGAATCGTGGGATCATTAGGGAAAAAACTGGATTCTAGAGCCACTCAGCTGATCTTGGATCGGTCAGTTGTGTTCAGAAGTCCCTCAAGGGGCTACATACCAAATCTCAGAATCGTGGGATCATTAGGGAAAAACTGGATTCTAGAGCCACTCAGCTGATCTGCAATCGGTCAGTTGTGTTCAGAAGTCCCTCAAGGGCCCACATACCAAATCTCAGAATCGTGGGATCATTAGGTAAAAACGTCATTTCTGATGGTCATAATCATCGTTGTGGCCACTTGGGACAATTTTCGTGAGCAATTTTCGTGAGCAATTTTCGTGAGCAATTATTTTCCGTGACGTTTTTTAGTTTATGTGCCAAAAATGAAGGACAAAGGGCCAGATATATAGGATGCAGTCCTCTTCAATATGATATTACTGATTCCGGAATGCATGAAAGAGGAGTTGTTTTTTAAAGTTTTAATATTAACAACTATCTCAGAAGGGACAACAGGCATTAAGTATAAAGACTGACCTGGGGAAACTTCCTTAGTAAATCTGTTTTCACGGTAGGTCACTAGGCACCTTTATACCATTTGCAATATCAGAACCTATATTAGCAAAGAAATCATTAAAACTATTTGCGATTTCTTTGTCATCTATTACAGTATTACCGAGTTGATTCCTAATTTTAAATGATTTCACATATTGCTTAGAGGTAGGCCTATTTGAAGCCTCATTCACAGCCTCCCAAAGCACCTTCGGATTCCCTTGAGCCTTCGATACCATATCAGAAAAATACATTCGTCTAGCTTTCTTAATTATAAAGATTTCGATATCTAGTAAAATAAGAATGAAGAGCAGGATCACCTGGGTGTTTCTTAGCCCTAACTTTAATTTTATCCCGGTGCCTAATAGACACAATAATACCACAAGTTATCCATGGTTTCAGCTTTCTAGTTCTACAACCCACATACTTTGAAAAACAAGAACCAGATATATGCTTCTCCATTGTTTCACTAAACACTCTAACTGCCTCATCAACCTCGGTCTGAGAATACAGACCATCCCACCGCTCCTTCTTTAATAACAACTCTAGCAACTCATGATTGATCACACTGATAACTTTCGGGGCAACACTATCACCACTACGACTTGGCAAATTATCTCCTTGTAAGTTAGCAAGAACCATATTGTGATCAGTAAGATTACTGCTATAAACTACACCAAATCCATTCCTAACTTCTCGGCATTTTACAAAAATATGGTCTAAACAAGATTTAGCACTACCTACACATCTAGTATAATCATTAATAAAAGAAACAAATCCAAACTCAGACATAATATTAAGATACATAGAAGAGATCCTAGATTCATTCATAATATTTATATTCAAATCCCCCACCAAAAATGGAAACGATAATCAGATTTATCCGAGAAGTGTTGACGCAAATGGTCCAAAAACATAATGGAGTCCCTATCATGTGACTTATAAACAGCAGTGACCGCATATTTAGAGTTATTATAATGAAATTCAACGAAAATCGAATTACATTCTTCTATCGCGTCAATTTCAAATAAATCAACCTTCAAATCATTCCGAACATAGACAGACACCCCCTCAGCTCTGTTTATCTGTTTTGTACTAATTAACACATTATACCCTGGCAAAGGAAAATGTAAAAGCTCATTGTTCCATGTTCCCATCAATATTAACACATGAACAGACAACTTTATTGATTCTAAAAAGGCATTAAAAAAATCAAAATTCTTCTTTAAACTTCTAATATTTTGACTCAAAACAATTAAACATGAAGAAGTATCAACATTACCAAATTTACACTCAATTTCATCTGTGGTGTCACAGCTATACGTTGATATTTTATTATGAGTAGCAAGTATATTATCAAGAACCCCAGTCAAGTTTTTTTCCATATTTTAGTACCTATAGATTCAACTAAAACAAGAAAGGATTACCTTAACCAAAGTACTTAAAGAATTTCTTGTCGCTGTCAATTTCTGCCAGCATCTCAAAACCGGTGACCAGCAGAGCTTTCGCGCCGTCGTCCTTCCTCATGTAAATTCTCCTTCCCTCCTTGATCCAGGCGTACTTATAATTGTACGCTGTAGAAATTTGCTTCGATAGCCACAATAGATGTCGATTCCGACCAGTCAACCGCTCATTGACAAAAACAATAGATTCAGACTGAAATGAAGGCGACAATTCCGTGGCACGAATGCCCCTCTTAAGCCTGAACTTGGCAATCAGATTACGCCTATCTTCCTCCGATCCAAGTTTAGCGATGATGCGAGAGAAGGTCCCAGATGGTCCCGCACGAATCCTAAATGCACCGATAACCTGCATGTCAGGACATCCAACATGTTTGCAAATTTCCTTAACGACCTCGAGAACTTTTTCATTAACAACTTCTGGGACACCAACAAGTTCAACTTCATTCCGTAATGATTCCTGCTCAAGATCATTGATTTTACCGTTCATTTCATCAATTCTTCTATGCAGAAGAAGATTTTCCTGTTTAAGTTTGGATTCACTTTCTGTAAGCAACTTTATTTTCCCTTCCATTTCACCACACTTTTGTAGGACTTCATCGAGCTTATTGGAGTTGAAATCAGCTGCTTTTTCTAATTCATTTATTTTTTCAATCACAGTATCCATTTTCCGCAAAATCTTGGATACATCGTTAGTTTAGGCAACGCAATATCACCACTATGGCGAGCCAGAGGAACACTTACAGCCTCCGAATCATGATCATCCTCTGAGCCTTCCTCAACATCCACTTCACCGATGCTACCATCATTTCTCGCGCCAGATTTACATTTATCGCAAACCCACTACTCCTTCACATTCTTCCGCATCTTCTTGAAGTTTTCGACAGATTTCAGGCGTGTACACGCCGGGTGATATGAAGCCTTACAGTTGCAACAGGTTGCAGTTTTTTTTAGGCGAACGAAGGTCCCGTAAACAGCCAACACAATCCATAGCAGTATGACTTGGACTGTGATACCGAAATCAGTTGAGATAACACGCTTCGCGCAAACAGTTATCGATTACAACAAAAGAAAGTCCGATAGTCAACTTCTATAACAGAATCCTTCTACAGCTAATCCCGACAGTGAAAAACAACAGAAAAAAGACAGAGAACAAGATAAGAGAGCGATTGAGAACACGAGTTGTTAACTCCACAAGGACTGAAACCGAACTCAATGTGATCTGAAGCGATTCAGGAAGTACCATAGAGGCGATTTTATTCTGATGATCCTATAACACAAAGCCTACGTGTATCGCTACACCAAGCCTCAACGTTGGGCTCAACCATAACTTTCATGTGGGAGACAAACTATGAGGGTATTCATGACAACGAGTGTGCTGATGCCTTGCGAGGAGAGTCATTGGTGATAACTCCATCAATATGCTGCCTATAGGCATTGAGAATAAAATCTCCTACATGCAACATAAAGCCGAATCCATCTGGCATGAGCAATGGCAGGGTGAGGTCACTGGCCATACCCGTCTTACAGACAACTGCTTAGCGCAGGAGCTCAAGAGGTTGTGTGCGGAAGCTGTGGGGTGATCTGTCCATCCGCCACTTCCTGGAAGACTGCATATACCTTATGGACCAACGAGTTCAGCATCGGCCCCCTCAGTGGGTTGACGTTTTATCTGGACCAGACAAGGTCCAGTCCATGTTGTCGTACCAGAGAGCCGCTGAGCTTTACTAGAAACTGTGATATCTGATCCGTGATATATTTTTATACAATCTAGTCATAGTTTTATTCCACTTTGGCGATTATATATAGTAACATATATTTAGTTGTTAGCCTATTCTGGATCCAGTCTTAGTTGCATCATTTTACTTCTGAAGTTTTTTTTTAATCCACTCTAGTGGCTAAACAAGCTTGCAGTGTCCCTTTGGACACCTTGTTCAATGTCGCTAATGACCCTTATGGTTGAGGTGCGGCTTAAACCAATCAAAAGAAAAGAAAAAAAAATTCTTTGCACTCAAAAAGCTCAAACTTCAAAACAATGTCACATTATACAATACGAAAATTCAAGTGAATTCACTCATACGATCATGTTGCATGACTGAAACTTTTCATGTCAGAGTTGAAAATTCCCCAGTACAACAACATCTTGATAAGTTGGTAAAAATTTCCCTAACTCCTCAAATAGGTACCTGTTGTATCCGCCCTGCCTTTGGTGGTCGATATACTATATTCTACCCCGACAGCTATCTGCCGATTACCAGCTATGATTTCTACAAAATGTATTAAGATTTTCAGCATATTTTGGTGACGACTTGCAGATTACACAAAATTTTACACCACTTCTAGCTGCTCCTAACCTGTCGTTTCTCCCCTACGTAAACCCTGGGATGTCAACTGAAGCTGGCGAAATACCTGGTTTTACAAATGTTTTGGAAAGTGCCATTAAGTCTAGAAAATTCCCTTTAATAATTTATTTATTACGTGCAACCACTGTCTCTAAATTGACAACTGAAACCTTTATGTGAATCATCCAGCTGATTTAAAAGATACTTAAATTTCTGTCATACTGTACATGACGTAAAAACGGCGACAATTACATGGTAATTTAAGATGAGTTGAAAGGTGAATGACGAAGAAAATAATTTGTTCGTGAATTAAAAATTAAAACGAAATTTTACCTACTATGAAAGAATGGGGCGCCGTAGTTGCTTAGACTGGTCGGGTAAAACTGTTGACTGAAATGGAAGAATCAAAATTAGGTAGGTAGTTGGTGAAGGTGCGGTTGGAGCTTGGCCGTTTTTTAAGATATTTCCGGTAGATCATCTTCGCACTTAGTAGAACTCAGAATACTCGATCTTCCTCAGCCCAATTTGATCATTCATTACCAACACGAATTTTAAGCAGTTTGCCTTTTTGAACTTGCCGCCGTCAAGCTTTGGTTGACATAAATACTGCCCCCTCCTCCATCAACCATGCCGATATTGCGGATCGTGAGATCCCGTTTAGTACGAATCGATATTAAGAAATCGTTTTAATTCTGTCGACGGCAGAAAGCGACAGATGTTATTCCAGGCACATTGGACTTGATAGGTGGACGCTTGCGATTCCGTAATCTCGAATTGAGCAGCACGACCGACTGCATGAATGAGACCAGAGATAGTCTTGTAGCGGTTTCTGCAGTTAATTTTATTATTGTTGATCCTATTGACACCTGTTACAACTTGTTTACCTTGAAAGTTTCGTTTCCAATAAGATGTTTGTTCGGAGTTAGATATCAACGAGTCAACCTTATTTATAAAATATTATTATAAATAATTACATTAAAAATACTACAAAATTGGTTACATCCGACGCGATCTTTTCATATTCTCGAATCATGGAGAACGTAAATCCCGAACAAAGATTTGAGAATGAGAACAATGAGTACAGAAGAATCCATTTTGTCGCACCTCCATTCTGGAAGGCCAATGTGTCAATCTGGTTTGGCCAATGCGAATCCCAATTCCGAATGAAGCATATCACTGCTGACCAAGATCAGTACGACTGTATCGTAAGTGCGATTGACTCAACGATACTCGCACAGGTAAGTGATTTGATAACGAATCCGCCAACATCCAATAAGTACAGCAACTTGAAAACTCGACTCATCGATACGTTTTCGGATTCTGAAGACAAACAGCTGCAACGCCTGGTGAAAGGTTCTACCCTGGGAGATTGACGCCCTAGTATGCTTATTCGTGAAATGAAGGAACTGTCAAACAATAAAGTCAACGAAGCAGTTCTCAAGTCACTCTGGCTCCAACAGTTACCAGCGAACCCCAGGGCGAACCAGTAGCCGACAAAATTTTAGAAGTTTCGGAAAATAAAGTTGAATGCTGTACATTAACTGTAAGTAGTACAGAACCTAGCTCTTCTACTCAGTATGACGACCTAGTACTTAAGATTGGTTCGCTTGCACGTAAATTAGATTCGTTAAGTACTAGACAACAAGGTTACAATAGACATTCAAGTTTGCGGTCTTGTTCTAAACGTAGGGATCAGCTAGAAAAACAAGAAAAGGTAAATAGAGGTTCTTGGTTATGCTGATACCATTTCCGCTGGGGTGAGAAAGCATACATTTGCGAACCTCCTTGTGGGTTTTCCAACAATCGAGCCCCGGAAAACGAGTAGGCCAATTGCTAAATGCGGCAGGTGATTCTGGCCTAACGACTAGCCGCCTTTTTGTTTATGACAGATCCACGAAGTTCAGTTTCCTTGTCGACTCAGGAGCGGACGTTAGAGTCAACAATTAGGTATCAAAACTCACGGCGTTCTTCTTCTGTCATTGGATTTAGGCCTCCGTCGAACATTTCATTGGCTTTTTTTAATTGCTGATGTTTCAAAACTGATCATTGGCGCTGATTTTCTCGCTCATTACGGCCTACTAGAAGATCTCAAAGGTAGATGTTTACGAGATTCCCTCACTTCATTGTCCGCAACTTGCTGTTTTCAAAAGTGCAATGTTTCTGCGGTAACCACTGTAGATCCTTCATCAACCTAGCATTCGGTTCTCACAGATTTCAAAGACATCACGAGACCATCTTTCACAGTTGTTAAACCAAAACACGATGTAGTGCACCACATTCTGACATCAGGTCCTCCTATATCTGCTAGATATCGCCCTTTACACATGGTGCCCAAAAATACCGGTGATTGGCGTCCGTGTGGTGATTTTCGCGCCTTGAATCGAATCACGGTCCCTGATCGATACCCCTTGCCAAATATCCATGATATGACACATGACTTGCATGGAAAAACTATATTCTCAAAAATGTACCTCCCAAAAGCTTATCACCAAATTCCTATGGCTCCCGAGGACATTAAAAAAACAGCAATAATCACTCCTTTTGGACTTTTCGAATTTCCCGAGATGACATTTGGATTATGTAATGCGGCCCAAACTTTTCAAAGATTTGTTAACGAGGTGACTAGAGGGTTGAGCAACGTTAAGGCATACATAGACGACTGCCTGATCGCAAGTTCCTCTGAGGAAGAGCACCTGAGTGATCTCCGTGCACAATTCAATCGTTTCAGGGAATTTGGCGTTGTTATCAACCCAGCAAAATGCGAATCCGGTAAGCAGGAGATATATATTTTTTGACACCTCGTTAGTGCTGAGGGTATCAAACCTCTACCCAAGCGAGTTGACACCATCCTGCAATTCCAGCCTCCTAAGGACATTCAAAGTTTGCAAAGATTTCTGGGCATGTACAAGTTTTACCGGCGTTTCGTAGAAAATGCAGCAGAGCATTTGGGATTGTCATTCAGGCAAAGAGAACTCTGAGATATTATGGTCAAATGCAACACTTGAAGCTTTTTCCAAATGCAAGCAGGAGCTAATGCCACCATGCTTGCACATCCTCGTTCTGACGTTCCTTGGTCGTTGATGGTCGATGCTTCAGATGTAGCAATAGGGGGTACTGTGAATCAGAAGGTTGGAAATAGTTGGCAACCACTCAGTTTCTTTTCCCGCAAATTAAATGATACACAGAAGACGTAAAGTGCTTATGACAAGGAACTACTCTCTGCTTACGAGTGCATCAAGTTTTTCAGACACCTACTAGAAGGTAGAGTTTTTACATTATACACGGACCACAAGCCACTTATATACGCATTTCAACAGAAACCTGTCAAAGCTACACCACGACAGATCAGATACCTTGACTTCATTAGTCAATGTACAACCTACATCCAGCACATAGCTGGAAAGGATAATGTAGTTGCTGATTTTCTGTCCCGTGTTGAATCAGTGTGCTCCTCGCCTATTGATTATTCTAAACTTGCCAGTGCACAGCGTCAAGAAGAGCTACCAACAAGCCCATCACTTGTGCGGAAGCAAATCCATTTTCGAGATGCCAGCTCTCCTGTGTACTGCGATGTTTCAACTGGTTTCAGTCGACCCTATGTACCCCCAGAATTTCAACGCCAAGTATTTTGTACTGTCCATGACTTATCTCATTCAGGCACACAGTCAGCGGTTCATTTAGCCCTCAATGGCCTGAGATTGTAACAACTGGGTTAAGGCCTGCATTTCTTGTCAAAAGAATAAGGTTCAGAGGCACACTCATAGTCCGCTAGGCGAGTTCCAACCTCCGTTTCTCACACATTCACATTGACCTGGTTGGCCCTTTGGTCCCATTCCAGGGGTACACATATCTATTAACATGTATTGACCGATTCACGAAATGGCCAGAGTTAGTACCATTAACTGATTGCAAGGCGGAAACTATTGCACATGCATTTTGCACACAGTGGATCAGTAGGTTTGGTGTTCCAAATAAAATCGTGTCCGACAGAGGTCGACAGTTTGACAGTTCACTCTTTCACCAGTTAACAGCAATGTTAGGTGTCTCACACAATTTCACCTCGTCATACAACCCAAAAACGAATGGATTGGTAGAACGCATGCATCGACAACTCAAGGCTGCGATTCGTTGTCACGAGACAGAAAGATGGACAGAAGTTTGGCCATTTGTGCTGTTAGGTCTTCGTACATCTCTCAAAGAAGACCTGAACTGCACTCCTGCAGAATTGGTATATGGTACCACCTTGAGACTCCCTAACGAATTCTTTGAAACCAAAATTGACTCTTTCCCTTCTCATGAGTTTTTGGCTAACCTGAGGAGGGAAATGGACAAGCTGAGAGCCCAACCTATTCGATGGCACTCAAGAACAGCAGTTTTCGTCCATAAGGATCTGCAGACGTGTTCCCACGTTTTTCTCCGACACGATGCCCTAAGGACTGCTCTCAAGCCACCATATGATGGCCCATACGAGGTTAAGAATAGCAAGGAGAAAACATGCACGATCCTGGTTAAAGGTAAAGAAATATCACTCTCTATAGAACGACTTAAGCCAGCTTTCTTCGTAAATGACGCTCCGTCAAAAGATGTCCGCTCAGAACCACCAGAAGAGTATCACACCCCTAATACATCAAGACCACACCCTCCAACATCTCCTACAGAATCGAATTCACACCCATCCGACTCCCAAGGACTACAGACACAACACCGAACAATCGATCTTCAGAATTCTTCTCAGCATCCTCCAGGGCAGCTTCAACAACACCCATACAAGACAAGATCAGGCAGGACGATTAAGTTTCCAGCAAAGTTTGACAGTTATCATTGTTATTAGGGAGGAGGGTGATTTGTAGCGGTTTCTGCAGTTAATTTTATTATTGTTGATCCTATTGACACCTGTTACAACTTGTTTACCTTGAAAGTTTCGTTTCCAATAAAATGTTAGTTCGGAGTTAAATATCAACGAGTCAACCTTATTTTTGAAATATTATTATAAATAATTACAAAAAAAATACTAAAGTCTCATCAGAGCGTTTCGGAATGCCGGTTATTTCGACTGTTTCTTCCAACGATTTTTGGATGCTCCCCGCGAATTGTGACTCGTGTTATCGTTTGATCCGGTTTTCCAGTGCCATATCACGTGATTTCAAGAAATTGTTCTCTCCAAGCATCACTACCAGCTCATTGTGAAGTGCTGCAATGGCTTCAGTGTTTTGAGTGATATACTCAGAGTAAGTGTTGAGGTGTTCTTTCAGATCTTAAATTTCGGCAGAATCTGCTTGCAATAGTTTTTTTAAGGGATTGATTATCATTTCGCATTTCACTTCGAAAAGATAGTATGAGACTAAGCAAATCTCAATCGGAATTAATGTTTTGACCCTTCTTTACTGATTCTGCTGCGTTCTCAGTATCCCTTTTGCAAGATCGATTAGTGTCATCATTAAATGAACTTCCTGCAGTATCATCTGTAATCGATAGCCTTTTTACTTTCTAACACGCTTTATACAGTCATGTTGTATTGGTCTCCTTATAATAGTGATACTCATTTTTTGAAAAATTAACGTAATTGAGATGAAACGTCCAGTTAAATTTCGCGCATTCCTTTTTGTACACATTGTGGATGGAACTTTTAGAGCAATTACCACACTTAGACATTTTTGTTTTCAAAAAGATGCGAGAAATTATAGAGAGCACTGACTGCACTTGTGTTCACAACGAAGGCTCGAGGATTTCCCGTCCTGAATCGCAATATGTCTAACTGCTTTATTGTTCTTTTTTGTTTCAGTTTATTCAATTATCGGATTCAAAAGCCTCCAAAGAGCGCAAGAAGAAATAATGAAGAATGGGCCGATTGTAGCAGGGTTTGTTGTTTATGAAGATTTCCTTCATTATAAATCAGGTAGAGCAATATGGGGACCCCACACTGTAGGAGAGCCTACAGTTAGCCCTGGGTTCTTTATATCTAACATTCATAAAACTGAACTCTTTCCTAAACTGAATGAGACTTTTTGCCAACAGAATTAAACCTTTCGCAAAACTAATTTAACCTTTCGCGAATGTATTAAACCTTCCCTAAACTGAGGTTTATCTTCGCAAACTGAATCAAACCTTCCGCAAAATATATTTAACATTTCACACTTGTATTCAAACACTAAAAAACACAATGATCAACCGCAGAAGGAATAAAACACTGCTATTTTATAGTAGTGCACGCAAATGAGAAATCAGTTTTGGCACAGTGTCATTATTTTCTCAAAGATACTCAGTTAAACAAGCTTTTTCGAAAATCAAAAATAAAAGTAGGGCGATGCTGGCTGAACGCGGAGAACACAATTTATTTGCCAGACATAATCGCTCACAGTAGGTACCAAAAGTCAGTTAACAGGATTGATCAAATAATGACATGAACATCCTACTATTCCACTTAATGTTAATTGATTTGAATATTTCGTATTCGCCTTCTCGTATAGGTTTAATATTTTCAATAATTAACCTTTATAGTCGACCAATAATTTTTTAAACCTCCCCCCCCCCCCCCCCCCCCCCCCCCACAAAATTTTTTGGTCTACGTTTCAAGATGCGTAGAACAAAAAATCCGTCTGTCCGCCGTCCAGAGCTTTGCCCAAAAACTGGGCAAATTGGGCTCAAAAATCATAACTCGGCCGAGGATGTGCCAGTAACACATCGGCATCAATTAAGATCAACTCTAATGGGTAGTTACTGAAATATTAAAAATCGAGATCTCAAAAACTTTGAAGGTAACACTTTAAGGTAATGTTTTTTGGGGTCTTATTTGTAGACATCATCCCAAAGAATCGGATTCCGAGTCGCTACCCGAGTCGCTGTACGTTCATCCATTTGCTCTCCGTATAAGCTAGAATATTGGGAGGGAGAAAAAAAAAACAAAAAAAAAAAAAACAGAAAACGAGAGCGAATCTTAACTGGTGGAATATAGTAACAATCGCCTTGTAACTACGCCTTATAATCGTACATTGCTCGTATGAGCTGATATAATTCCAGTGGAATATTCCCTTCACGCAACCGGGTTTAATATACTCGTATGTAGTGGAAGCGTTGTTTTCTCTTTTGGGAGATCAAACATTTTTTGTCTATAAAATTAAAATTTCACTCGCATTTTACGTCTCTAAACTACTATTCGACTATTCTGAACAACTTTCGTTCCGTGTCTGCCTATCTGTTTTTCTGGGGTTTTTCCTCTCATGTTTCCAGAAAATGCTCGATCGAAATTCAAATTTCATGTTTAATGTGAATTAATGAGAAAATATAGGTACTCAATATTGACAAAGAGGTAAGTACGCAAACAAAATCTGTTTAAATTTAAAATAATTAACATACACGCAACACATTTGTTCTCTTCAGTTATAATGTCCTTATGTTTCTAATTTATACAGATTGAAAAGAAATTATTCAATTTGTGAAAGGTTTAATTGATTTGTTGAAAGGTTCAATTTATTTTGCGGAAGGTTTGATTCAATTTGTTCAAGGCCTAATTTTGATTTTGCAAGAGCTTTAATTCAGTGTGAGAATGCTATATAACCCTGATGATCTATAGAAATAGGTAATTATTTTTAAATAATTCTACGATACATCATTTTCAAAATTTTATTACAAAGACATAGGCTACACTTAAAAAAAAAATTATAATATCAAAAACTTATCTACGCCTCTCTAGTCCGTTAGGGATGATCTGGATTCTGAAATATGAATATTTCATCAACAATTCGAATATTGAGTTTCATAAAGATTCGCGGGCACACTACTGACAGACTGAAAGTGAATAAGCCATATTTTTTCAGCAGATAGGTATTTCTGAACTCGACCACTTTGATTGAATTAGTTGCAATACTGAATGGACCCTTACATATTTGACCTCATAAAAGGGAACACTTGGCGTTTTCCTTCTAACTTGAGTATTGTAGCAGTACTTCTTAAGAAGGTTTTCTAATTTCTTTAATTTTTGTACAGCCCCTACTTTGCTAATAGGGAGGTATAGAAATATAATGTACATTATGTTTTACAATATGATTCTCATCCAACCAGTGACAATTATAATCATTATTTTTATTATTTTTTGTTCATTAATTTCTTTAAGGGGTTTACCAACATACTGCAGGAGTATTGAAGGGTCTTCATGCAGTCCGTGTCTTGGGATGGGGCGTTGAAAACGGAACGCCCTACTGGCTCGTCGCCAACTCCTGGAACCCAACTTGGGGTGACAAGGGACTCTTCAAAATCAAAAGAGGAACAAATGAATGCGGCTTTGAAGACGATTTTGTGGCTGGTGGAATTAATTATTGATCTCACTGACACAGATGAAATAATAAACTCTTTACAATTACTAATGGGCAAATGTTATTGCGTATACCTAGTATTACTAACCTGATTTCGTAGGATGGCAAAGAGTAGATTTTAGATTACGCAGAAGGGCATTAGCAGTGGAAAAGATACTTGCTTGGTCAATTTTCGCCAGTAATTGTGTTCCCAAAGAACATTGCTTCGCTCTTGATGGCTTTCATCGCCATAACAAGTTCAGGGTATCATGTATCTAATCTGGATAAATTAGTATTGACCATTTCGATTGGTACTTCCAAGTTCTCGATTTTAGTTGCTAGCTAAAGTTGGAGGTCATCTGCGTATGTTGCATACGAGCAGGGTTGAAGGTAATCAGGTAATGAGTTAATAAACAATCCTTGACAGTTCAGAACCCTGGGATGGGTGCACACCTTTCGCCAGCGGCTCATGGAGTGTATGGCGTAATGGTGGAGTTATATCGTCTGATGATATCAAACCCAACCGAATTAGATTTAACCCAGAAGATACATTCACGTACTGTACTTTCATCTAAATTTCTAAGATGAACCATTTAGATGCTGAAACAGGCGTTGATGAGTACGGATGGAAAATATCTGTTGAGATTTGGTCGGGAAGTAAGCCTACAAAATGATCGTTCAACTGCTGGGTTGGAACCGGTAGAACTGAAAAAGTATTTCAGTTACAAAGCGATTTTGTTTATTATTTTCACTAATAAACCTTTGGAACCTTTGAAATCGACAAAAAAAAAAAAAAAAAAAAAAAGTTTAAACCCCTTCAAAATTGCTTGGTTTACGTTTCAAGATGCGTAGAATCCAAAAATTGAATTTAAAAAAATAATAATGAAAATTTGTCCATCAGCCGTACGCTGTACGCCGCGCCGCACGTCGTCCGAAGCTCTTCTTAAAAAGTGTCGGACCAAACTTTGAGAAATTTGGCTTAATCTTACTTTGGCCGGAAATGTGCCAGTAACATCGGCATCACGTTTGATCAACCCTACGGGGAAGAACCCAAGGGCTGAAATATTCAAAAATCGAGATATTCTAATCTTTTGATGTATCAGTAATGGTTTTTGAATTTCATTAATAGATGTCTACCCAAAGACTCGAATGAAACCACCCCGGTTGCTGTGCGTTAATCCGTTTGCTTTCCATAAGAGCTAAAACATCGACAAGAAAAAAGACATCATCACGAGAGTGAATCGAAACCAGAATAGCATAATATCAAGACTCTGCAAATTATTACACGAAGGTTTATTATTTGTGTATTAGATAGCCCTCCCAAGCACATCATCGGTCTAATTCTAATATGATTGTGATGAACTCAATTTATTATTATTGACATTCTAGTGATTACTAAGTTACGAGTCTGTAAACGATATTTAAGTTAACCAATTATTTATTCCATTTTCATACATGTCAAGAATCTTAGTTAAATAAAGCCTTACGTTTGAGGCCTATTCATTGCAATTTATTTAACTAAGATTAAAATGGAAAACGCCTTGAAACCTCGTCGTTTTGAAACACTTCCGGACGCTCCATTTGCCGGAAAAGAATGGGTACATTGGCTAGCCACATTCGAAAACTATCTGGAGGAGACGGAAGTTACTGCAGCCAAGAAATTAAAGGTACTAATCAACTTCCTCTCATTCTCTATATTCGAGTACGTATCTGAATGCACAACCTACACGACTGCTATTGCTATGCTAAATAATCTCTACATCAAGCCAAAAAGTGAAGTGTTTGCTAGATTTCAATTATTGACTAGAAAACAGCAATCAAACGAATCGGTTGATCAATACGTCCAGGCTCTTAGAATATTGAGTAAAGAATGCAATTTCCAGGCTGTCTCTGCTAATACGAATCGAGATGATATGATACGTGATTCATTCATTAATGGTCTTATGAATTCCGAAATTCGCAAGCGTTTACTTGAAAATATTACTCTACCATTGAATGAAGCTGTCGACACTGCTCGTGCGATTGAGTCTAGTAACAAGCATGCCCAATATTACACTTCTCAGACGTCCAGCTCGAATTTAGTTAATATATCAAGTAATTTCCCCAACAATGACCAAGGCGTAGTTATGGCTGTAAACAAGCAAAAACCAAAACAGTCGAACCCCTGCTGGTTTTGTGGTAATCAGACTAGACACCCACGATCTGAATGCCCAGCGAAAGAGGCCTTATGCAAAGCATGTCTAAAAAAAGGTCACTTCGCGAAAGTCTGTCAATCAAAAGCAAATAAAAACACTAGTTTCGCGGTGGTTGACGAGACTGATGATACTGCTGCAACTTTAATAGCTGCTAATCCGGGACTACTCCGCAAAGCTGTAGTTAAAGTCATTATTGGGAAGGGGATATTTGCGAATTGTCTCATAGATACTGGTAGCTCCAGTAGCTACGTGAATGAATCATTCGTTCTGAAGCATAATATCCCAATGAAACCCGAAAACAGTACTGTTTCTATGGCCTCCACAACATACTCAGCTGTGATTAAAGGCTATGTGCAAACAAATTTAAGACTTGGTGACAACTTCTATAGAAATCTAAAACTTTTCGTTATGCCAAATTTATGTTCAGATGTTCTCTTGGGACATGACGTGTTCAAAGAGCACTCGAGTATCATTTTGTCATTCGGGGGTGCAAAACCGCCTCTCTCAATTTGCAGTGTGGCACAAGTTAACATTGAACCCGTCCGCCTATTTACCAATCTTACTAGTGACATTAGACCAATTGCTACCAAATCTAGGCGCCACAACGAAAGAGACTCTAAATTCATCAAGGAGGAAATTGATAAGCTCCTATCCCACGGCATAATAGAAGCAAGTCAATCCCCATGGCGTGCTCAAGTCCTCGTTGTCGAAAACGAAAATCATAAAAGAAGAATGGTCGTAGATTATTCGCAAACCATAAACAAATTTACTCTCCTTGACGCTTACCCAGTTCCAAATATAGATGAAATGATTGCAGAAATTGCCCGAAATTCAATTTTTAGTACCCTAGACTTGAAAAACGCGTACCATCAAGTTCCAATTCATGCAGACGACCGAAAATACACAGCCTTTGAGGCCAGGGGCTCACTTTATCAATTCCGAGTGATCGCTTTTGGTCTGACAAATGGTGTTGCTGGATTTCAGCGTTTCATCAATAAAATAATCGAAGATGAACATCTGTCCGGAGTTTATGCTTACATAGATGATGTCACGATTTGTGGCAAATCTCAAGCAGAACATGATTTAAATCTCAAAAACTTTCTTGCGGCAGTAAAAAAATATGGTATAACACTCAACAATGACAAGTGTAAATACTCATTAAATTCAATAACAATTTTGGGACATCTCATTTCAAATCATACAATACGACCTGATCCTAATAGAATGAAATCCTTATTGGCTTTTCCTCCTCCATCCGATACTAAGTCGTTACAAAGAGTTTTGGGAATGTTCGCCCATTACTCTAAATGGATACCAAATTTTTCAAATAAAATACGTTCCTTGGTTGAATATAAATCATTTCCCTTATCATCAGAGGCAACTGAATCCTTCAATAGGCTCAAGAGGGATTTTATTCAAGCAGCAATAACTACAATTGAAGATGGAGTGCCTCTTCAAGTAGAAACCGATGCATCTGATTTCGCTATTGCAGCTTCACTTTCGCAACAGCATCGTCCTGTGGCCTTTTTTTCTCGAACTCTATCCTCGTGTGAAAGAAAACATTCGGCGATTGAGAAAGAAGCCTGCGCAATAGTAGAGTCTTTGCGAAAATGGCGACATTTTCTCATTGGAAGACATTTTACAGTTATAACTGATCAAGAAGCACTGTCTTTCATTTTTGACCTAAAACACACTAGCAAAATAAAAAACGATAAAATCTTGCGTTGGCGCTTGGAACTTTCAGCATTCAGTTTCGATATTGTGTTTCGGCCTGGCAAAAATAACGTAGTTGCAGACACCCTTTCCAGAGTCTGTGGATCTGTTAATACGGAATCCCTTTATTCAATGCATGAATCACGGTGTCATCCGGGCGTCACACGTATGTTGCATTGGATCAAAAGTCGAAACCTACCGTACAGTTTAGGAGAAATTCGTACTATGACTGCAGCCTGTCCAATATGTGCAGAGATTAAACCCAGATACTACAAGAAACCTCCAGGCAAACTAATCAAGGCTACACAGCCATTTGAGCGAATAAGTATCGATTTCAAGGGGCCATTACCATCAAACACAGGGCGACCATTCCTTTTAACCATCGTTGACGAATATTCTCGCTTCCCTTTCGGCTTTCCTTGCAAAGATATCAGCTCCTCTACGGTAATAAAATGTCTCACCGAACTCTTCACAACATTTGGGATGCCAGCATTTGTTCATTCAGATCGCGGAACTTCATTCATGGCAGTTGAAGTTACTAAATTTCTTCATTCTTGTGGCATCGCAACTAGTCATTCAACTCCTTACAACCCTCAAGCTAATGGTCAAGTCGAAAAATATAATGATATAGTGTGGAAGGCTATATCTCTCTCCCTAAAAAGCAAAAGACTGAAGAATACTCAGTGGGATCAAGTCCTTCAAGAAGCTTTGCATTCCATCAGATCGCTGTTGTGCACTGCAACCAACTGTACTCCTCATGAACGGATGTTCATGCATCAACGACGCTCAACATTCGGATGCACCCTACCCAGCTGGTTGAGTGAAACGGGGATAGTTCTCCTAAAAAAGCACAATAGATCAAGTAAGTACGATTCTCAAGTTGAAGAAGTTGAGCTTTTGGAAGCAAATCCAGAGTACGCTTTGATTCGTCATCCTTCAGGAAGGGAAGATACAGTGTCATTGAAGCACTTAGCTCCCCGAGGAGACATGAATCTGATGAAGGAAAATCCAGTCCCTTCTTCATCAAATCAACACAGTCCGGATCCGATGTCTAATTCTTCACCTCTCCTGAATCTCCAACCTTCCCCACTCCCAAGACCAACCATTCAGGACCAGGTACAAGATATTAATAACCCAGACGAACTTCATCTCAGCCTGTCACCGCCAGCTCATACTTCCTCAAAATCTTCTGTAAGATGCCCATCACCTTTCCGTATGGACTCCAGTCGACCAATGAGGAATCGCCGTCCTCCATCATACCTAAAGGACTATGATACTACATTTTAGAAGGGGGAGAATGTGATGAACTCAATTTATTATTATTGACATTCTAGTGATTACTAAGTTACGAGTCTGTAAACGATATTTAAGTTAACCAATTATTTATTCCATTTTCATACATGTCAAGAATCTTAGTTAAATAAAGCCTTACGTTTGAGGCCTATTCATTGCAATGATTAAAACGGCTTATCGTGCATCCCAAAAGGGTTCACACTTTTACAGCTCAGGACTCCACAATTTTACGGTTTATAGTAGGAGAATGTTGAAAATATTTCTAATAATGTCAAAACCACAAAACAAAAAACATAGTGAAAATGGCAGGTTGAAAAGGAAAGGAATTAGCCTCAGAGACCCCACCAGCTAATATGTGATCCTCCGAACCTCGTAATTGTTTTTGAGGTGTCCCGAAGGAGCTGCATTAAATTTCAGCAACGTGAAATGATTAGGCAAGAAATTAGCCACGGATGTACCGAAGCTGATCAGAACAAAACGAGAACTGAGAATATTATGGCAATATACCTATAATAACCAGGACACTCCGAAAGAGTAACCTTGAGTTTCAGCGACACTCTGTTTGCGCGCAAATTGAAAAGAACCAGAACTTTTAGATCAAACTCTACATATCAAAAAGCGTTAAACTCAAGGAATTTCAAAATGAATTTCCATGAGAGAAATTTTGGATTCACTTCAATAGCTTCATTTCCTTATAAAGTGGCTAAAACGTTCTGACCTTGGTAGACTCGGAAGTAATTAACCTTCTGTAGTCCGAATAGGAATAATTATTCATTTAAGAGTAGGAATTACTAAGTACCTATTTTCTAATCGAATGTTTAATAAATTAATATAATTGAAGTAGGTAAATCGATTGAATACAGCTTTGTACTGATTTCTACAGCTTCACTTTATTCCATTAATTCACTTGTTCACTGTCACTCTATCATCATGGTAACAATAACGCTCTGTCATATATTTCTAGGTTGTTATTGTTAACATCATCCTTGTCCAAACAACTGAAAACCAATGAGGTGATTACCTACGTACGCTTCACAAGTCCAATAAGATGCAAAAGTTATACCCAATGAACTCGATTTCGAGAAGCCAGAATTCCATTGGAATTTTATCATCAACTGATACAATTGTCATAGTTTTCAAGGCGATTTTTGATATATTAACATGTATCATGTTTTAGCCCTGGGGTCCTAGCAAATTTTGCGAGTCAATTTTTTTCCGCGCACGAAAAAAATTACAGTGATTTCCGCCTACAACCGAGTCGTTGCTAGGGAAATGGTACTTCGTCGTTTTTCATCCCACAAAATTCGTTGACCATTCGTTCGAAAGCTCTCGATTTATCCAACAATATTATGTTAACTACTGCGAAGTGCGTGTCCAACAAACTGAGTTATGACCATGGTCATATAAATAATTGTTTACACACAGGTGATCATTCTCAATATTGATATTGTGAACATGATTGCAACCGCTTGGAATCGAGGAGAAAACATGATACATGGTTGAAATTTTTGGTTCTAGAACAGAAATTTATTTTACTGGTTTCGATTCACTCCCATGTTTATGTACTCGTATTTTTTCTTGTCAGTTTTTAGACTTTAGGGAAAGCAAACGAATAGATGT
Source organism: Adelphocoris suturalis (assembly GCA_030762985.1). Taxonomy (NCBI): domain Eukaryota; kingdom Metazoa; phylum Arthropoda; class Insecta; order Hemiptera; family Miridae; genus Adelphocoris; species Adelphocoris suturalis. The sequence continues at coordinate 62,926,930 of CM061043.1, forward strand.
ATACCGACCAGAGTGGTTTCGTTCCATTCATTGGGTGGATACCAAAAAGTGAAACTCGAAAAATCATTACAGCTACATGGAGAGATTTCAAGATCTCGATTTTTTAATATTTCAGCCCTTAGGTTCTACCTTTTGGTGTTGATCGAACGAGATGCCGATGTTGCTGGCATATCACCGGCCAATAAATGATTTTTAAGCCAAACTTCTTAAAGTTTGACCCAATACTTGTGAGAAATGCTTCGGACGGTGTACGGCGGACGGACGGATGTTTTTATTTCGATTTTTGGATTCTACGGGTCTTGAAACGTAAACCAAAAAATTTTTGAGGGGGGGGGGGGGGGGGGGGGTGCTGATTACAAAGGTTCATTATTGAAAATAATAAACCAAAAACTCCATAAAAACTCTAACAATTGTATCAGCTGAAATAATTCCAACGGAATTCTGACTTCATGACATTGAGTTTATTATAACTCCTCTGCCTATCCTAATTGGGCTTGTGAAGAGTAGGTAGGTGATCACCTCTTTGATTTTCAGTTGGTAAGCTCTTATTAAAGATATAAGGACTAAAGTGGTTAAGTGTAAGGAGCTAAGGAGGTTAAGTGTAGGTGTTATATTTAATTAAATTATTCCTCTGAATCCCTCTACGGCTGTCTTTTACATTTATTAAAGTGTTTTAGGCATGTTTAATAAATTTCTCTTAAAGATTATAGGCAAGATAGAGTAGAGCATAGAAGAGAATTGAGTCATATATCATCTAAAATACAATTACAAATTATGATGGGGCTCTGATAAGCTAGGGGACCCCTAAAACTAATTTCTTTTCCAATCCACTGACGGTGCTGAAATGTAAGATAGATATCCTTTGATATGGTTGAGATAGAGATCCTAACTTGCAATGATGAACTTTGAAATGGAGCGCTTCTGGAACGCGTAGAATACATTTACGTGTTAAGGAAGTGGATGTCGAGCTGAGGGACCTCACAAGCAAAATTCTGTCCTGGTTAACCCCGGCGCTGAAATTTGGAATAGAGCGCCTTTGGAATGGCTTGAAAACAGTGTTATTTAATACGAAAGACAACTTATCAGCAGAGGGTCCTCTAAGACTGATTTTATCTCTAATTAACCTACTGAAATAAATTAATCGTAATTAATGAGCATAGAACGAACATAGGTTCAAAACAATATGCAGTGAATGCAGCCCTTCTACTTGGTGGGAAGATGACTCAGTCATAGATCGTTTTGTTCCTCAACTTTACTAAAAAGCGGAAAACTACGTGGTCCTGGTGCTGTAATGCAATGAAAACCCATTTGCAATGCGCGAAACCCCGAGTTCCGATAATGAACATACTAGGTAGGTATAAACGGGGTTTGATAATTAGAACCAGTGCTCTGCGTAGAAGGGCTATCTAATACACAAATAATAAATCTTAGTGAAGTAACTTCCAGCGTTTTCTTTACCAATACCAAACTTTCGTACTACATTCAAAAGGTTATTGGAAGGCAAGTCCACTTTGAAAAGTACTCAAAAATGGCAAGTTTTGGCGTTACAAAGAACTTGTGTCACCTTTTTCCTCATCTTTTAACATGGAACGTGTTTTTGCTATCATAACCCGGCAAAATACGAGACAAAATTACCGTTACGTGACATTTTCACTGTATGCAAGTAGTATGTATGCCGACATCTATGTCACACACTGGAACTTTCGATGATTATTTTGGATCTGAAAACGAAAATAAAGAATGCTGCATCAATCATAAAAAGCTCATTGCAAAGTATTATAGGGGCATATGACTAGAAGATGACCCCGCAACGTGCAACGCCTCACAGCATTACAGCAATTCTAGTTTTTCCGTCGACGTCGTAAACAATGTTTCAAAAGCATTTTCCCTTCTCACATAGATTTTGTTCTCTTGATCTATTCTCTCATATAAAAATAGTTTTGTGGTGTTAATTTCAGTGTTTCCTATTTTTTGATATATATATATGTATATGATTCAGGAAAATCATGTTGACTAGCAGGATTCGATAGAAACGAGGGTTTTTTTTTGAGGTGGTGACCAATCTAGTCTTGTGGTTGGATGTAGTTTTTTATTGTTACATATTTATAACAACGAGGTTTCGGCTCTGGATCTGAGCCCTAATCATGTTTGTGTATATATAGAAATAGAAAACACTGGTTCCTGGTTATATTTCCTGGTTAATAGGAACCAGTGTTTTCTATTTGTGTCAGCATTTTACAATCCATAGGTACCTAGTTATCATTGGTAACTACCTACCAGGCAATATATACACAAACACGAGTAGGGTTCAGATCCAGAGCCGAAACGTCGTTGTTATATATGTAACAATAAAAAACTACATACAACCACAAGACTAGGTTGGTCACCACCTCAAAAAAACAATATATATATAGAGTTTTGATGAAGGATGAAAACACTCGCGTGTAATATTATTTTGAGATATTACAGAAGGTTGGAAAAGATAGGAAAAACATAAATAAAACTTACGAAATTGAGAGAATATTTCGCCGTGTCGGCGTCGTCAGCTCTAGTGACGAAGTCACCTAGTCACCTTCTTCAATAGAGCTGACAACGCCGACACGGCGAAATATTCTCTAAATTTTGTAAGTTTTATTTATGTGTTTCCTATCTTTTCCAACCTTCTGTAATACCTCAAAATAATATTAATATTGCTATGCAATTCTTAGGCCGACCCCCAATAATTTTTTTTGTCCCGTTACAAAAATTTGTCCCGTTACTCGAACCCACGAGGTCGTGGGTTCGAATCCCAGCCTGGCATGACAATTTTTTCTTTTTTTTTCTCGTGAGACGAATTGCATAGCAAATTATCCTCGTTTTCTACACAGTAGAAAAGAGAAAAGATCCGGCGAGGCGCAAAGCTGAAGGGCCGAGTATATATATATATACAGGGTGATTCCCTCTCAGATGCAAAAAAAAAAATTTGGGTGATACTACATCAAAAATGGAGTAAAATGCCGCCAACCGCATTTTTTTAATCTCAATTCGTACTCAAGATATGATTTTTTAAAGGTTTTTTCAGGAATACCGTGTTTTTTTTATTTTAAACTCGGATTACTCCACTTTGCCTCATTTAATTTTAACTTTCAACCTCATTTTCGGTATCAGCATTAAATTTCCTATAAGAATAGTGTACTTGGGTTCTTAAAAAGTACCATCCGAAGACCCTCACATCAGCTCAAACATTGACGATTTTGAAAAAAATAGTATTTCTGAAAATCTTTAAAACTTAACTACTCTTTTAAAAAGAATCCTGGAAACTGGCAAATGTCATGAAAACTTCTTCATCTAATATTCTTTCCAACGGTATTATCAATTTTACTTTTATTTTGTTATTTAGGGGAGAAAATAATGTTTTAATGTTAAAAAATGTGGGTTTTTCAATGAAATTGTTGGTTTTCTCGAAAGATGACCCTCCATGTTTTTATGTATTTTTTCTCACTGGATCGAATGGAAACTCTTGCATATCTCTCAACTATGTTATAATCGAGTTTTACAGTTTAATTAACTAGTTTTACCCCATAACACACATACATTTAATCGTAACAAACACACTAAACATTTGCGATTTTAAGTGTAAAACATGGTTATAACGGAGTTGGAGAGATCTACAAATGTTACCATTCGATACAGCGTGAAAAAGTACATAGAAACCGACCCCATACTCGTAGGTTCATGGAGGGTCATCTTCCGAGAAAACCAATAATTTCATTGAAAAACCCACATTTTTCAACATTAAAACGTAATTTTTCTCCACTAAATCACAAAATAAAAGCAAACTTGATTATACCGTTGGAAAGAGTATCAGACGAAGCAGTTTTCATGAGATTTGCCAGTATCCAGGATTCGTTTTGGAAGAGTAGTAAAGTTTTAAAGATTTTCAGAAATATTCTTTTTTCAAAATCGTCAATCTTTGAGCTGATGTGAGAGCCTTTGGATGGTACTTTTTAAGAACCCAAGTACACTATTCTTATAGTAAATTCAATGCTGATTCCGAAAATGTGGTCTAAAGTTGAAATTGAATGAAGTGAAGTAGAGACATTTTAGTTTAAAAGGAAAAAAAAAACACGGTTTTCATGAAAAAACCTTTAAAAAATCATATCTCGAGAACGGATTGAGATAAAAATATTCAGTTGGCGGCATTTTACTCCATTTTTGATGCAGTTTCACCCAAATCTTTTTTTGCATCTGCGAGGGAATCACCCTGTATATGCTTGAGGAGTGTTTTTGAAGTGTCTTATCTAAGATTTAAACAAATAAAAATCAGGAAAAAAAAAAAAATCTAAAAGTTTTCAGACTCATGTGATAACGAGAGGGGAAAGAATTAGGTGCTTTGGGGAATTGTTTTTGAAAAGTGACACCTTATTTCAAAGAATTTTTGGTGCTGAACACGATGGTAAAACCAAAATTGTGTTGTCATATTCCGTCCTCGGATTAGAGCTGATGAACCAAGAAAAAGCACGTTTTTTTCGTTCCATTTTTATCTTTTGAAAAAATCTCTACGTTGATTACAATTTCCCATCAAAAACCTACTCCTCCAATATAATGAGTTTAATAACTACACTTTTCATGCATCCTTCCCTCCAAACTATGTCACACAAACAAAATTATAAAACTGGGGGAAATTATATATGGTATTGGTTGTAATTTAGTATCTCAAAAAAAATAAATAAATAAATAAATAAATAAATAAAAATAAATAAATAAATAAATAAAATAAAAAAAAAGTCAAATAATTTCAAACAACGCTTTCGAATTGCAGGCCAGATTCAGATTGACGGTCACCAAGTTTCTCGAGACCACCTATCGCTTTTCCACTACAGTTTTAAGGGTACTAAAACGGATTCGCGCTCTTACTCGCTAGCCTATTTGCTGGTAGTTACCTTGTTGTCCCAAAATAAAATTATTGCCACAAATAACGAAATATTTCCTTATGGTTGTCGAGGGATAGATAAAGAGAGAGAAGAAATCAGCTCTTCCGATGCTCGTTATCTTTAAGACCGAGTTGGTGATATATCAGCTTCGCCGTTGCAACCTTAAAAATTCTAACGTGGTCATCTTGACAGGAAAAGGACAAGATAAGCTTGGTAAATAGATTAAATGTATTAAGTACTGTAAACTTCAGTTCTTAGGTTTTTTAGAACACATTTTTATTATACGTTTTACGATTTCCATCCAGACTCTTAGTTACTTGAAGAGAAATTTCTTTCTCAGTCTTCATATTACCCAGGACAGCTTCATGTAAGTATCGTATTACTACCACGCCTTACAGACACATGTAAATGATTTGTTTAAGAGAGTTTTCGAGAGAATGAAGCAATTACCAATGCTCCAAATACTTTAATAATATGTAATATGTTTCATAATTTTCATCAAAGAAACCCGTTTTGAAGCATCCTATAACGAGACCTTCTCGAACGATCAAGTTTGTCCCCCACCCCGGCAACTACTTGGAACCGTTCCCTACAAGTAGAACTGTGCGTTCTTCAATTCCGTTCAACGCGGAGCAGCTCATGAGTCACAAATGAAAAGTCACATTTACGTTTCTAAACTGTTAAATGTGATCGTGTTATGAGACCACGAAACTATACACTTCATTCTGACCTACATGTCCACTAAACAGGTTGAACGGAATTGAAGAACTCACAGTTCTTCTTGCAGGGAACGGTTCCAAGTAGTTGCCGGGGTGGGGGACAAACTTGATCGTTCGAGGAGGTCTCGTCATCCTATAAAGATTCCTGTCTTTCAATGATTTTTGATGTATATATATGAAAACTCTTCTTAGGGTTGAGATTAAAACCCTGCACATTATTACACTAAATTTATTATTGTTGTGTTTGATAGCTCTTCTACGCAGATCATTGGTCTATAAAAATTAAAACCCGCATATCTTGATCTTGATTAACTATCTATACTATGTTATAAGAATGAAACTCCATTTGTCTGTACATTCTATGCACGGTCAAGCGGTTGAGTGGGGGGAGTCTACGAGGGGGTAGATATTCTTGGATTTTCCCGAAAGGGGGCATAAGCGAATTTAAAATTTTCTAATCCCGCCCGATCCATTGGCGGGAGGGGGGTGGGATCCTCTTTTAATGCGCGGTTTTTGCCCGAGCTCTCGGCTCACCGCTGCCACATTAAAATTTGATTAGACGAAAACGTTGGTTTTCGAGCTACCGCTCTTCCTTATTCCGTCGAAAATTAGTTACCTACTTTGAACTTTGCCTGCGAAATCTCTTGATCTTGGGAGGTCTCCCGTTTGCCCTTCTACGCACATAAAATAATGACCTATCTTTATTATACCTGATAAACTTTTCGTGGTTCCTCATAGTTTTATGAGATTTGATTTGTTTGTATTTAATTTCAAACAGAAAAAAAGTCTGCCAAGTTGGATGGGCAGCATAACTTCCTCACACATTATAAATCGGACGTATCCGGATAGGGTTTTCCTAACAACGTCAATCGAGTAACCTAATGTTTCCCATCGTGTTTTCTTTGTTCCCAATGGGGTTTTGTTAACAACGCCAATCGAGTTTTAATCATTTCCTCATCTGGTTTTCTCAACCCTCCCATCGAGTAATGTATAGGCTGCAATCGACTTTTTCCTGCTTCCTAATAGGGTTTTCTTAACAATTCCGATCGATTTTTCGCACTTTCCTAATCGAGTTTTCTGTCATCTGGGATCGACATTTTTGGGCCGGCCGATCGTGTTTTTATAAGACTACGATCGACTTTCGTAGCTGACGGATCGAGTTTTCTGTAGACCTTCCATCGGGTTACGCTAACGCCCCATCAGGTTTTTCCAAGCCCGTCAATCGACTTTATCAAGTCCTCCGGATCGAGTTTCTTCTTGCCGGTCCCGCTATTCGGTACCCAATTGGGTAAAACCTCTTGTGGAAGTCCTTCGCCCTTTCAAACGAGTTTTCTGGTACCCCGAACCAGGAATTTCCAGAAAATTCGTTTGAAATAGTAAACGAGTTCCACAAGACGTGTCACCGGATCGGTTTCCAGGATCGGTTTCCAAAAACGGGTACCGAATAGGGGGGCCGGGCTAAAGAAAATCGGATCGGACGGCTTGAAAAATGTTCACGGTTACAGGCAGGAAAAATTCCTTCGGGATTCTCAGCGTAGCCCAAAGGAGGCCCAGAATACCTGATGCGGTGAGCTGAAAGAAGAAGAAAAAGGCGAATAGACCCAGAACGCTGTTACCCAGCAATTTTTTTTTCTTTTGTTTTCCAGTACTTTTTGCTTTCACTTTTTTCCCTTGTTCAAATGATCAAACCTCATAAAAAAATGTAGAGTAAGCTTCAAAAATAGATTGTATCAAACAATGATGTGATATGTACAAAAGTATCAGATAGTATACATTCTATACTATTAAATTACTATGCAAATATGTACAAGTCGTATAAGTATTAATTAATGGACGGCCCGATTTCCTAAGTTATAATTATTATTGAGACGTTCGTCACAGAGAGATGAAATGTTCAAGAGAGAGATTAAAGTTCCACAATTATTCAGATTGTCATAAATAAATAAATAAATATATTTAGAGGCTATTACGCATGAAGACATAATAGTTGTAGTCCAACGCCCTTGCGAATAGGAAAAGGAAGAGAGGGGGTCGACAGCGTATGCCATGTAGTGCGGAGAAAACATGTTCGTTTCGTAATCCTGGCCCTTGAACAAATTTGATGCCGTAATGAGTCGTGACCATCCAGAGGAATCTACCTCAACAAATGCGCTGTTGTCTGTAATAATGGAACATTTCCCAGTCAGCCGGCTGGGAAAAGGCGTACTTACTGATCAGGTAAAAGCCGACGAGAATTTCGGAGCCGCCGTTACAATGTCTTCCCGCCAACACTCCTCGAATGGCCGCCACAAAGCGCCGTCAACGCAAACCACCCTTTTCACATTTCACCTTTTCCAATCCCGAGAAATGGTTCTGCATTAATTACGAGTTAAACACTTACTCGTACTAAACACTTCACTGAACACTAGGGACTGCTGTATGGGCACTGAGAACTGTTTTTTGTACGTTAAATAATCAATTATCACGGGGCTGATCAGTCCTCGTCAATCGGCGACACCACACTGCGTCTGTGGTGGATTTTCCCCACCCGCATAATCAGCCACAGAAAACTCGATCGGATGCCTAAAAAAGTAGATGAGAAAAGTAAAACACACAATGGAACGTTAGAATAACTCCATTGGATTTTGAAAAAGTCGATAGATTCCGATCGGGTTTTGTTAAATCGGGTTTTGTTTTTTTGCCTTCCTCATCCCCACTCCTCCTCCATTTCCCCAAGCCCATTATGCCCCTATCGAAACACTAGAGTCTGAGGAAAGGACGTCCGGCCGAACACCAGAGCTGCCTGTCGGGAAGTAGAGGGACTTTCTCCCACCATAATCTCCCCCAGTCTTAAAACCAGTTAGTTTGTCCAAGTTACTCCTCGAGGTGAAATGCGATATTTTGAGTTTTACCTTCAATTCAGCTGAATACAATTCGCACAAAACATTTACATTTTAAATGTTTAGAGTTCAATTTATAATTCAAATTTTTTACATGCTGTTTATTTAAGTTTCAAGGGAAGATGTTGAGGAACTCATTTCGATACCTAATCACTTACCTACCTGAATTGATGTAATCGATTATGAGCGACGTGGTATAATCCCTGCAGATGATGGTAGTTTATTCATTGTACCTATTGATTAGTCGGCCGCGGTCTTCTTTTATTTTGGTCGGGATTCGGCCACCAGAACTTTCTGGGAGATTATTCAGGTTAAATTCGAGGTCATTCGATTTGACATAACTCGATCGGCCCATCATGAAAATCCGATCGATTAGCCAAGGTTTCTCATAAGACTATGAACAACTGGTTTGAAGAATGGAAAAAGTACATGGACCCCTCAAACGTGTTCCTCTTAATTCACCCCATCACACTACTCGATCGCCAAATCATGAAAATCCGATCCATCAACCAAGGTGGTTCTCATAAGGCTATATAAACTCGTCAAATAGAAAAACTCTTTCAACACGGTCTGTGTAAGCAACACGTTCGGAGGAGTACAAATTCGATGGGCCATAATTACATTGGAATTAAGAAAACCCCATCACCGCCTGACATTACTCTGGGACAGATTTAGGAAACTCGATCAAACTTCTTGTTGCGAAAACACGATCCACTGATACCTCTACTCGATGGACCATTAACAAAACTCCATCATCTTAGCAACATTCGATAGAATGATGCAGTTACTCGATAGAAGTCGATCGTTTTTAACTGAAACAGATTGATGTTTACACAAACTCCATTGGTTTTAGCTAAACTCCATCGGTTTTTGGCTCTGATCGACTTTCCATAAGCACATTTTTCTCTCAGTGTATATCCTCCCATCTCATCTAATCATCCCGCTCCAAGCGAGCGAAGCGAGCAACTTCCCCTACACGTTCCAATTGTAATACAACTCACCGGTGGTGGGTGGGGGGGTGACTTGGAGGCGAGTCAAGTGGATAGTATTTTAAACTTTTATAAGAATGAAACTCCGTCTGTTTGTCTATCGTCTCTATGCACGGCCAAACGGCTGAGTGGGGGGAGGGTACGAGTTTAGGATCTTCCTGGATTCTTCCGAATGGGGGCATAAGCGAATTAAAAATTGTCTGATCCCACCCGAACCATGGGCTGGTGGTCGGCAGGGGGGTGGGAGCAGCTTTTAATGCGCGTCTTTTGCCCGACCGCTCGATCTTTTATCCGCTGCCACTTTAAAATTTGATCGGGAACACCTCGTATGTCACCGACAAAGTTATGTTTCTGGATCCGTAGAACAGGATGTTCAATTGTAGTACTCTCAAACGGGGTGGTCCAGGAAGGGGGGAGGGGGGGGGGGGGGGGGGGGGGGGGGGGGGGGGGGGGGGCGAGCCGGAGTGGCTAGCGATATATAATATCAGAATACGGCGCTTTGTGCCACCCAAACACAGTTCACAGTTCCAGGACTCCGTATCTCTACGCTTTAAAATCCAATAGGCTTTACAAGTGGTCGATAGGTAAGGAAATAATTAGGCCTCAGAGGCCCCTTAGCTGACCAGAGCAACTCCGTACCTCGCAATTGGTCCATGGTGTCCCTGAAGAGTTCCATCTAAATTACTGCACCGTGAGTCGGTCGTGAGTCAAAATTAGCCTCAGAGGTTCCGAAGCAGTTCTGAGTCCCTTCATGCTTTGTCGTAATCATTAGTTATAAATCATGAAACTCCTGACCTCCGGACTATTTTTTTTAATTATAGAGATCAGTAAATTGCCAATAACTTAGCACTTTTTCTGTTTTTCAAATGAAGAGGTTAAATAATTTATTTTGTGTTATTTAGATAAATATTAAATACGCAGGTGACTACTGTATTTCTTTTTGTATGAATCACATCTTTTTAATAACAAAACGGTATTATAAAAAAGAATAAATGAAGAAAGGATGACTCCGTAATTTCATTTGTTTTATATCCCAGACAGGCTATTCCTACATGACAGTACAAAATAATATATCATTGATATTGACAAAATATATCATTAATGTGATCCTTAGACTATGTTCACCAAGCCGATCGTACTGTTTGCTGCCACACTGGCACTGAGCAACGCCACATACAACTGTGGAAACTTCGAACGTATTATTGAAGAAGTAAACAATGCCAATACAACGTGGAAAGTAAGATACTGTTGAACCTCATAAATCATGTTCATTTATTGTTGAATGTTGCAAGTTCTGGAAGTTCGTAAACTGAGAACTGGTGATATCTCTAGCAAGATGTTAGGTAGTCGTGTTTGAAAACAAGTTCCATATGTTTAGTATACTCATTCTTGTCCATCACCATTGTGCAATTACCTTTATAACTTCTAGTCACTATAATTTTATGAGCATTAGATTTTATAAATTCTGGATGTCTTTTAGGTTAGCATAAAAAGAGGGAAAGAAAACTTTAGAGTTTGACATTTTTATTCTATGAAAATGATGTGAAATTCGAATGTAAACAACGTCAGGAACAATATATCCTTGAGGTGGAGTTTATTATTCTCTATGTTGCTCCCAAGAAACCCCTTCTCTCCAGTGCATGGCTGTATCTCCAAATTCAAGGTCCCAAATTTGAATTTATCACAAACCGAAGAATACTCCTTACTCATAGTACCTAGAAAATTTAAGGAACCCGTCAGCTTATTAGTACAATATTTAAGAAAACAAGGTAATAGTTTAGAACTTCGACATTTTAACGAAAAGACCAGTCTTGCCTTTTGTTTAACAAGTTTCTTAAGAGAGTTCTCAGATACGAACTGTGATTTTACTGTAAGGATGCCTTTGAAAAATGACCGTGTTTAAGTGTTAATACCCTTCCCTGATGATGTGATGTTGGTAGATTGGGCGGGCGTAAGCATTGTTTTGTTAGAATTGGTCGACCCAGGAAAATAAATGAAATTATTTCATTCAATCTTTTATTAAATGACGTTTTGTTCCCTTACTGTGGACATCTTCAGAATTATACACAGACAAACGAAGGGACGTATGCACCAAAATAGTGCTATAATAAATGCATGTACTCGTTTGCATCCCCTGTCTACCGTCCTTGCAACGGCATTCACCATTCACGGTTTACATGGGGGAAAACTAGGAATTTTCCGGGCCAGCAATATACCATTCCATCAAAATGCCTCTTAGTTTCGGAGTTTCGTCCATAACATCCAATGTCAGGTTATAGTCCAGTCAAAACAAGGTTTAACCTCCTAAAAAATCCGAAAGTTTTGAAACTTCGCACACTTATTTAAAGGTACCTAGGGATGAATATACCAAAAGTCCTCATGAATACGAGGCGAGCTCTAGCGGCAATTAGCGAAAACAGGTCACTTTTTTTGGTTTTTTGTTAATATCTCGAGAACCTTTGGTCGGAGGTGAAAGTGTACCGTATACATAATTGAAGCTTAATCAATTAGCAACAGAAATGATTATATACATTTTTCTTGTATTCCTAATGGTTACCAAGTTATAGGGCGTTAAATGATAGCGCCTTTTGAAAAATCGCGCTAGCGGGGTACAATATGTAGCATTTCTTATAATAGTTTACAATGTTTTACCACATTTTTTTTTGTATACCAAGGATGTTTGATGAGATAAACTTTACAGCTTTGTACAAAAGGAAAGACATGATGTATATTAAACAATGAAATACATGAACAAAAAATGCTGGGGACATTCCAAGAAAAATTGTGTGCAGGAAAATCAACCAACTCTTGATTGTTTTTCGGTAGAAGGCTCTGCAATCTGCTCATCTTGGTCTGCTTCTGAATTTGCAACCTGAAACGCAGTAAGAAGAGGTAAATGTGCATGAGATGATGATGTGAGAGAACCATTATACGGCTAAGAACATGTAGGTAAGAGAAAGTAGGTAGGTAAGCAAGCAGAAAAATAACGTATGAACATGACGACCAATTCATGTATACTGTTGCAAGGTATCAATAAAAACATATTAAAAAAAAAAAAAAAAAATACAAAAGTGCAATCTCACCTGACTTCTGGCTGTCTCTGTTTCTTCGAGGTTTATGACATCGGGATCATCAGGGTCATCAAAGTCTTCTTCGAGGGTGGAAGTAACACCATTCAAGCATTCGCCATGGCAGTTGTGACAAACGCTTGTACACATTATTCCTGACTTTCGACAACCACATCTGTTCCCACATCCATCTGTACGTAAACAAATGAGGTTGAGGACAGCTTCAGGTGCTGCTGGTTCCTCTGTTGTCACAGTGATCAGCCGATTGCTTTCCAACTTCCAACCCCACTGTACAGGAGGAAGTTCATTCCCAAGCCAAAATTGAGTTTGGTGGTACACTCGAAATGCGTGCTTTCTTACTGCTCGTTCTGTCGGTTGCAGAGCAGAATGGTCGGGTTTAGCATTAGATACAGACTTGGTGAAAGCATTATACCGGTGCATGTTAAGAGAGGTTTTCTTCCTGGGCGCATTGTACAATTCCAGGAATATTTTGTTTCCAGCAGCAGCTACAGCCTCACAGGATGAATTCGGGCTGTTAAATATACCTTGCAGTTCAACTAGCTTCTTGAACAATTTGAAACAGGAGAGTTTCCCTTTTAAATATGCAGCCGAAGCTGTATAACATCCGCTGAACGAATGCACAAGAAGTATGCTGTCCTTCATTCTCAAAGTGTGCAGTGTGTGAATATACTTTCCTTCCTACTTTGCCATTACTTGATTTCACTAATAATATGTTTTGTTCAGATGGAGTTACGGCCATGAGGAGAATAATAAGATCTACATCTTCGCCGACTATTGCTACTTTGTCACTTTGTCCGCATTCCTGCCTCCTCAAATAAAGACAGTGGGTACGGGGCAAGCTCATGCTGTAAGTAGAACTTTAAATCCTCAAACTCTGCTTGATGATGGCAATCCTCTGAAAGATTGTGAAAGGGTTGATAACCACCAGGAGCAGCAAGACAGCACGTATTTCGAGTGTACCACCAAACTCAATTTTGGCTTGGGAATGAACTTCCTCCTATACAGTGGGGTTGGAAGTTGGAAAGCGATCGGCTGATCACTGTGACAACAGAGGATCCAGCAGCACCTGAAGCTGTCCTCAACCTCATTTGTTGCAAAGGTACAGCGGGATGTGGGAACAGGGAACCGGCGATTCCTTCCCGTCAAAGTGAAAGTTAGACCTTACGACCTAAGGGAGATGGCGATTCCTACCGGTGTGAGGCCGGCCAGTGAGCCGAGATTCGGCGATTCCTTCCCCTCCAATTTCAAACGAAACTTTCATTCACCTCATCCCCACATATTTAGTTTCGTAGATCGTTAAATAGCTTTTCAAACCGAAATCCAACCACTCCAACCATGACCAACAAACTCCCAAGAAAAGATCCGGTAACTCATCGCTTGGCAAACTCCCGACGATGACCCTTACCAATTTGGGATGCCAAATCGCCATTCTTTTTGGAGGTCGGGAAGGAATCGCCGGTCCCCGGTGGGAACAGATGTGGTTGTCGAAAGTCAGGAATAATGTGTACAAGTGTTTGTCACAACTGCCATGGCGAATGCTTGAATGGTGTTACTTCCACCCTCGAAGAAGACTTTGACGACCCTGATGATCCCGATGTCATAAACCTTGAAGAAACAGAGACAGCCAGAAGTCAGGTGAGATTGCACTTTTGTATTTTTTTTTAAATATGTTTTTATTGATACCTTGCAATAGTATACATGAATCGGTCGTAATGTTCATACGTTGTTTTTCTGTTGGCTTACCTACTTTCCCTTACCTACATGTTCTTAGCCGTATAATGGTTCTCTCACATCATCACCTCATGCATATTTACCTCTTGTTACTGTGTTTCAGGTTGCAAATTCAGAAGCAGACCAAGATGAACAGATTGCAGAGCCTTCTACCAAAAAACAATCAAGAGTTGGTCGATTTTTCTGCACACAATTTTTCTTGGAATGTCCCCAGCATTTTTTGTTCATGTATTTCATTGTTTAATATACATCATGTCTTTCTTTTTATACAAAGCTGTAAAGTTTATCTCATCAATCATCTTTGGTATACCAAAAAAAAGTGTTAAACCGTTGTAAACTATTATAAGAAATGCTACATATTGTACCGCGCTAGCGCGATTTTTCAAAAGGCGCTATCATTTAACTCCCTATAACTTGGTAACCATTAGGAATACAAGAAAAATGTATTTGATCATTTCTGTTGCAAATTAATTAAGCTTCAATTATGTATACGGTACACTTTTACCTCCGACCAAAGGTTCTCGAGATATTAACAAAAAACCAAAAAAAGTGACCTGTTTTCGCTAATTGCCGCTAGAGCTCGCCTCATATTCATGAGGACTTCTGGTATATTCATCCCTAGGTACCTTTAAATAAGTGTGCGAAGTTTCACAACTTTCGGATTTTTTAGGAGGTTGGGTGATTTTTTTAGGTTTTTTGACTGGACTATTAGCACATGTGCGATGGCTACAAAAAACAATCGTAACTAAGTTATAGAAGATACCCAACTACTCCCGCGGTTGAACGAAAAAGGACATAAATACACCTAATGAGGTATTGACGTTATTAGAAATTCACATTTGCTCTTGGGCACATGCTAGTATTGATCCGGCAGAAATCAAATATGCTGTTAAAATCGAATAGGTTACAATCTCTGCGGAACCTCCAACTTTTTGTTCACAAAAAGAAGAATAAATTTACTTCTTCGAAAATAGGTATCAATTTTGAATGGGGTAAAATCCGCGAACTCGCGAGCATTTTGGTAAAAGTGACTACAAAGCATCGAGTTACGGATTGTATGCAATAGTTTTTAACAGCGGATCCGTTTTAAAGTGCATTTGAACAAGTTTGGGATCTTATGGGCCTTTCTAAATTTCGTTAGTGAAATTTGATTTTGTAATTAGTTTTGTTTTCATGTTGTGAAGAGATATTCAGGATGTGATCTTAATTTCCAGCGAATGAAAATGACCTGAAGGTGTTTGTTAGTGTGAAACCAAAGCACTGAGGCACCATTGAGGTGTCGCAGTCGTCATTGTGAGATTCTGGAGGATCACAGGATGCGTATTGTAAGCAACATCAGTTCTAATAAACAGCATTAAAACTGGATAAAGTTTTGTAGGAGCTGCTCATCAGAAACAATAATTGAATGTGCTGCTGGCAAAAAGCAAAGTAAAACGATTAGAGGCAAGTTAAGGTGGCAGAAACCAATTGTGTTCTTGCCATCTGACGTAAAACACGATACAAAGCAGTGTTGCGGTTAAAGCAACAGTGTGCCTTCTTATTACGATAAATTGTACCTGTCTCCCACTCAGTTCCGTGACGCTATGACAATGCGGTATGGATTAAGTCTTCCTGCAAACTGCGGTGGATGAGGGGAAGAATTCTTGTTGAACCACGCACTGAACCCCGAACACGGAGGACTGGTTAAACGAAGTCAAGACCAACTGCGAGATGTGGTGGCTACCATGGAATATCTGGGTTGGCAAGGGATCATTGTGAAACCGATCATACGAGAGGCGGAAGAAGGATCACCTGGGCTGCTGGTTGGAGACATAACTATTCATGGTGTAAGTGACAGGGAGAGCCTTCTTCGATTATCGAGTTATCAACGCTAACACTCCTTTCTAAAACTCTCGTGAGTGGCCAGCTGTTCCAAACGAAGCCGGAGGGACCAAATTCCTACTGAAAATACAACTAGGCAGCCAAAGATCTACGAGCAACGTTTACTCCTTTGATTGTTTCCCGTGAAGGTGTCTTGCACAACATATTTCGGGCTTCCCAAAAAAGAATGGTGGATACACTGGGTGAAAAATGGAGCAAGCTCCGGTTTCAAGAGCCGGCTGGGTTGGAACCAAAATGCACTCGCAGCATTCCTTCACACCGGTACTGGTCGAACGGTCCTTCAATCACCCCAGTGACATCAGCCCAGAGAACACAAGACAAACAACTTCATCCCTGCCAATGTTCTCTCTTTACGTCCTGCATCTCATGTTATCTGTTTACTCTTCTTAATAGGAAGGTACGCTGTTGAAATAAATAAAGGTATCTGGAAGGTTGCTGGAAATAAATCAACTTTGTAGGGAACCATCTGGGAGTTAATCCGCACGTACGTGCAGATTTCATTAGAGTCTAAGGGCTGACTCTGGGAGTTTTGTCTGTGTCAACTAAATTTAGATATGCGCAATAGTCATTACTAAACCATCACGTTGAAATTCATACAGAACCATTCTGTATCGTATACCCAGCTATTGCCTCAAGTTGGAACGGAATCAGACTGTTGGCTCATGAGAATTACCATCTAGGAGCGAACCCGCACACTCCCTGAATATATAATTAAAATCTGAATAAAACTTGATATAGTTTTGCGAAACGAAAAAAAAAAAAAAAAAAAATTGGAAATTTCGATTGTGGTGGATACAATTTTTTTTTTTTTTTTTTTTTTTTTTTAACTTCTTGCACGGACACGAAGTTTCCCTACCTTCGGCATTGAGGAATAAAAACTAATATCAGAGGTATACAAGCTACAAGCAAGGCCAATAATGAGTGATTCAAGGTTTTCGGAACGGACATGCTGGGCATAGTTGGGTGCTGAAGAACCTATTTAAGTACAATGCTCGCTTGCGGATACTAGAATACAAAAAACTAGTGACTATTACTTGCACTACTTGGATACTAGGCTTGTAAAGACTCTTCCCTATTCAACATGAAGATACTGAGAGATATGAGTTTAAGTCCGCTGTCCCAAGTTCCTATATTAGACGGAATATAGGGTGTTAAACATGCTCTTGGCAGGGGAATTTATACCTATCTTGATTCTCATCAGCAACATAATTATAAGATATCAAGTATGTAATGATAAAATACTTCAATTTTACTTAAACCGCTCTTTGTTGTCTGTTACGGGAAGAGTTATGACACAGAGCTAAGTACCTGGGTAGGGAACGCTATGGGCAGAAAACAGTCCATGTAAAGTTTGAAATTCCCAGTTGTTCCCTTGGCTAAACTTCCCTTGTCCATCCTCGTTTATAACGATGAGCGGCGTAATCGACTAAAAGGAAAAAGAAAAAGCGTTTGCCATAGATGTATTTATAGGAAAGTATATTAATATGCATAAAACCAAATATAATATATAAATGAAATTCAAATTGCAGATCCGTAGGTTGACATCAGTATGCCAGCGTAAATTTGGGCACCTGCAGAGGGAAAATTATTAAATAAAATATTTACACTTTACTAGTCCTCCTGATCTCATTATAAGGATATTTTAAGTCGTAATCTATAAATGTATAGTATAGATCATTGAAATTTTTATTAATAATCGTTAAAAGCTCCATTGCGGAATATAGTCAATCAAGATGTAGATAACGTAAAACATCGAAATCGGTCATTAAGCAAACGGGAAAGTCACGCTAGAAGAAATATACGTTAGCGCATGCGTGAATAGGATATGATGAATAGGTAATGATTCAAGTTTAAAAAATCACCGATCAATTCTTGAAAATTATATTCCATCATCTGACGAAACAAAATGCACGAATCAACAACTTGGTTCGAGACAAAAGTTGACAAACTTATTTATCGACGCCTAAAACATTTTGTGGAATAGAGTTTTGAAGCTGTAGGTGTATGGGGGTTTTACAAACTTTGAGGGTCTCGTGACACTTACCATTAGTCCCTACTTCATGTTCACTGGTTGGTGAGGACCGGATTGATAAGAGCCTTCTTGAGCAATTGATGATGATGATTCACAAGTCTGTGATTCGTGGATTCTTACCATGGCCAATATTTTAGGCGTTCTCTAAATATAAGCAGACAATTGTAACTAATCAAAAACGTCTGCCAATTTGGGTGTGGCAACAGCTTTCTCGTTGACGTATCATGAATGTACAGATCATTGAAAAGTCATAAAGGATCTCGCGAAAATCCATAGCGGGAGAGAGTAAATCAAGAAATATTGTGAAACGTCATAATTCGTCAGTTAAGATGCTAAAGAAGTATAGTCAATATAATTTACGTTTGCACATGCGCAGAATGAACTGATGAGTTGAGAACAATGAACGTACGGGACCGTCAACCGTCACGTACAACCTAACCCGAGCATTCCCTGAAAATATAACCCAAATCGGATGAAAACTGTGGAAATTAAGGTCGTTACAAGTATTTCACATTGTCACATGCGCAGTAGCTATCAATGATACAATCATGTTGAAATTGATACGGGATGATCAAATCGCCATCCCCTAACTATCTCCAAATTTGAGCGGGAACGGACAACTAGGGTGTGAGAAAATGATGCTTGGTGGAATTTACGTTCGCGCATGTGCATTGTGAAGTAATGAGTCGGGAACAATGAACTTAATAGGGGACCGTCAACAAGCTAGCCCGCACATTCCCTGAATAAATTTTCATCCAAATCGGGAAAAAACTGTGGAAAATAAGCTTGTTACAAGGATTTGCGGACACACGAAAAAAGACAGACACGGAACCAAAAGTTCAGAATGGTCTAAAACGTAAAATGCGAGTGGAAATGTTGATTTTGGAGACCTAAAATTGTTTTCTCCCGTAAGTAAAAAACAGTGGGTTCGCAACCTATCGGTGGACTCGGAGGCAACAATAAGTTTTGTTCTGTTGTTTCAGTGCTGGACGATTCAATCTGCTATCACCATAAACTTCTGTCAAATTTTAGCAATCGATTGTTTTCTTATCTTTCATACCATTGTTCCTCATACATTGTACTTACTTTTATTATAGCAACACATTGGATCTTCCTCCATCAGGTTAAGACAGATAAGATCCTATTTATATTGTCACAATAATCAATTCCACAAATGTATTTTTTTTTTATGAACTACATAAAATTAATGTATAACCTACAGTTTCAGTATCGCATGTTATAATACATACCGGGCGGGGGCTAGACAAAAAATATCGTGGTATCAAAGTTTTAGCAAAGATATGGGCAAAAAACCGGAAAAAATTTAATCTGCCATCTCCTAACACTATGTTTTATTGCACCAGTAGTAAACGCCCATGACTTTGTTTCCCACTACAAGAGGGCAGCTTTCAGTCTCAAAGAGGCTAATTTCCGGGTGTACCACCAGCAATGGGAAACTCTAGTTCCACCGATGCTGCGTATGGTGACATGCAGATGCACAAAGACGTGTGAAAGATCGTGTGGCTGCAAAAAGGCAGGCCTCAGTTGCACAAATCTATGCATAAACTGCGAGGGGTCATGCACCAACATCCCAATTGAGGATTATGAGGAGGAATTAACTGCAGACTTCCTTCAAGAAGAACTTGGGGTCGATTTTACTGAAGCAGCAACCACAGATGGTCAAACCCAGGAAGCTGCCATGGTTGAAGGTAGGTAACACTTCCATTTCCAACATTGTATTACAGGCTGGACGGAATTTTGGACCTGACGTACCCTGTGAATATGTCCTGAGGTTACTAGGCTATCGCAAATCTCCAAACGTACGCAAGGAGTACAATATAACGTTGAAGACCTACTCAGGAACTACCTTACCTGATGAATTCGACGCACGAAAACAGTGGCCAAAATGTCCTACAGTTTCAAATATCCTAGATCAATCAAACTGTGGCTCAGGCTGGGTATGAACTACATAAAATTAATGTATAACCTACAGTTTCAGTATCGCATGTTATAATAGTAGACAAAAAATATCGTGGTATCAAAGTTTTAGCAAACAAAATTTAATCTGCCATCTCCTAACACTATGTTTTATTGCACCAGTAGTAAACGCCCATGACTTTGTTTCCCATTTGTCTCAAAGAGGCTAATGGGAAACTCTAGTTCCACCGATTAATGGGAAACTCTAGTTCCACCGATTTCGCCCTCATAGGAAATACTTAAATCGGTCCCAGAGCCCACTCAGATTATCAGTTCGGCTTTATTAATTCCTACATTTCCGCTGTAGTTTAAGAGAGCAACCCGAATGTATGAATAATTTAGAGTGAATCGTGAGAAATCAACGTTATGAAAAATGCATGTTTACGCATGCGTGCAAGCTACTATTCATCCGACGGCAATACAATTCATTAAGACCATATAGAAACTAACTCTAACATTCCTCGGAAAATTCTCTCAAAATCGGAGCAAAATTAGTAACTATAGTTTTGTGCGTCGCAAGAACTTAGCAGAGACACACAGACAGTCACGTTCTAACCAAAATTGATCAGCAAGCTCTGAAACCTCAAGAAGCAAGTGTGAACTTTCGTTTTATAGGGAAAATTTGTACGGACTTCACGCGTGACCACAAAATTTCGCCACTTTTGGTGCCTAGTGAGGAAGCAATAGAATGTGCGCTTAGATTTAGTTTACAGACATAGGCACCTGAACGACTCTTGGGGTTTTCGTTTTGAATATGTAATCTAATATTTCTATCCATGTACTGGGGTTATGCAGCTGGGGTTATGAAATCTACTATTTCAATTTATCAAATGGCCATGAATGAGGCATTTCGGAAGTTATCATGATGTTGTTATCATCGTTCGCTCTCATGTTCGTTCTCGTGTTCGCTCGTAAAGGTGATACCTCTGCTAAACAGCAAGGTAAAAATGGTAATTTCTACATTTTCTCATTCTACTTCAGATAAATAAATCAGATTCATGCCAAGTTAAAGCTATGATAATTGATACCTCATTAATTTTTGGTTCCTTCAGGCAGTTTCTACAGCTTCAGTCTTTTCGGACCGTATGTGTATCGCCCATGATGGGCAATTCACCCTGCCAATGTCTGGAGAGTATTTGACGGCCTGCAGCCAGGATAACGGATGTGATGGTGGAAATGTATTTGAGGCATGGTTTTACATTGTAGACAAAGGAATTGTCACAGGAGGAGATTACCAATCAGGAATAGTAAGTATGAAATTATTAATTAGTATCAGGTGCAGGGTAAATAGAAAATAGTTTGGCGCACTGCCGGTGGACACTCGGAGATTTCATTGTCGACTGATGATTATATTTCGGGGTTGATAGGTGGAGGGGTGACCTACTCCTACCTACTCCCTCGGCACTAGCTGCAGCCATGAGAGGCTAACTTTGACAGTAAGAAGTCAAAAATGTAATCGTGACTTTATAATCAATCTCTCATGATGTTTGAGGTCGTATTTCCACTAACGAGACGTTCTTGAACAATCAACTCGAGTCACGAGACTCGAATTGCTATTTGTCCAACTAATCTGAATTTTACTAAGAGATTGACTACTTGATGTTATGTACTTTCAAGATGCGAGCGTAGCGAGCATCCTGACCACTGATCTGAGCAAAAAACCGATCTGTGTAAAATCTCATGGCGACTAGAGCGCAGGGAATGCCACGCGGTGGGTAGTCGAACTAAAAAGCAAGTCAGGATAGCTAGAGTCTCGTGGCTCGACTTGATTATTCCTGAACGTCTTGTTTTCCACTATTGATTGGGGTAACTCAGTTACTCGTCATACTCACTCATCAGTACTGAATTGAGTTTTTTCGTACTTATTTGCTCAATAGCACTCAATTTGATGTAGAAAATATGCAAGACTTTAGACGATTGAATTGGATTCAATGGGACTCCGAACATGAAAAGCTCAAGATAGAGCGTAGCACGTAAACGAAGGCCTTACAGATTCGCACGTCTTCTGTTGCCTGTAGGGCAGTCGGGAAGGACACAAGTTGTTTTTGTTTCTCTGCCGGTTTTTGTTCATTGTTGTGTTTCTTTATTATAATAATTTATTTATCAATAGATAGTATAATTGTCATTTTCGTCTAATATTTTCAATAATGAACCTTTACTGTCGACTCAACCAACCAATCGACCTTCACAAGCCCAGTAGGATACAATAGTTATAATAAACTCGATTTCTGGGAGTCAGACTGTCATTGGCATTATATTATCAGCTGATAAAATTGTCATAGTTTTTAAGGCGATTTTTGGTATGTTTTACTGGTAACGATTCACTCCAGGAAATGACTCTACTCATTTAAATAATTTGTTCCAAATTCTAAAATCTCTTTCGCTATATCACCAAATCTAAAAATCTGTCCATTAATCCATTTAAATGCCATATTTAATTTGTAATCTACTGTAAATTATTTTTTGTTAGACGCCCATGACCACGAATGGTTGATTGCGTCAAAATTAAATTTAAAAAAAAAAAAAAAAAAAAAAAAAAAAAAAAAAAGATTCACTCCCGTGTTGATGTATTTTTTCTTGTCAATGCTTTATTCCTAAGGGATTACAAACGAATGAACGCGTAGCGACCGGGGTGGTTTCGTTCTGTTCTATGGGTATACCTATAAATAAACTCAAAAAATCATTACCGTTACATAGAATGATTTCA
The DNA here is from genome assembly GCA_030762985.1 of Adelphocoris suturalis. Lineage (NCBI taxonomy): Eukaryota > Metazoa > Arthropoda > Insecta > Hemiptera > Miridae > Adelphocoris > Adelphocoris suturalis. The sequence continues at coordinate 62,949,847 of CM061043.1, forward strand.
AGATCCCGATTTTTGAATAATTCAGCCCTTAGGTTCTACCTTCTAGTATTGATCCAACGCGATGCCAATGTTACGGGCACATCCCTGGCCTATAAATGATTTTTAAACCAAATTTTTTAAAATTTGGTCCAATACCTCTTGAGCTTCGGACGGCGGACGGACGGATTTTTTTAAATTCGATTTTTGGTTTATATGTATCTTGAAAAATAAACCAACAAGTTTTGGGGGGGGGAGTTCATTTTTTTTTTTTTTTTTTTATCGATTACAAAGTTAATTTATTGAAAATAATAAACAAAAAGAGTTCAAAAAATATGACACAATAGTAGCACGGAGTTTTCTATTGATTTTGACATACAACCATTCCGTTGCTAGGGAAGTTTAGCTCCGTTAGTTATCGTTCCACGATAATCGTTCGCCACTCGTTGAAACCTCTTAATTAATCACAAAACTTCATTATTTGAGCCGCTGTAGTGTCAAAGGAAGCTGAATTATAGCGGGAAGTTACTAGCTAATAATGCTTCGTAAACATATTGGCAATTTATGTCTTGTTTTTCTCCGTGAATTAATCATTGTAGATGCCTTTTGAAAGTTCTAGCCAATACCTCTTGGGGTAGAGATCGCGAATGTATGCTGCGTTTTTATCGATCATTCCTAAGATCAAAAATTGATTACGGTTCCATCCTCTATAGATCTGCTACCCTCAATGTCCTCAAAATGATTGACTCCATTCATAATCAAGCCTTACGCTTAGCAACAGGCGCGTTTCGATCAAGCCCCATCTCTAGCTTGCTGGTGGATGCTGGTGAACTACCACTCTCACACCGACGGAGTATTTTGTCGCTGAGGTATACTATGAAAATAAAAGCAGCGTCTGAACATCCACATCGTGATGTTTTATTGGAACCACTACCACTAGGTAACATTCGATCCTCACTTCACTTCATTTGTTCTGACTTGCTGATATTCATTAACGTTACCAAAATTTTATATTGAAAAGGTCTGCCCTCAAGCCCCTTGGACTCTCCCGACTCCTCAATTTTGATTCACATTAACCAAATTCTCAAAGAAATTTGCAACAACTGAACAATTTACGTCAAAATTTTATGAAATTATTGCCTTTTATTCTCCTTGTACGATTGCCTATTGTGATGGCTCCAAAACAAGCAGTGGTGTAGGGAGCGCTGTATACATTGACTCAGGGGTATATAAATTCACTCTCCCATCCAAAGCATCTATATTCACAGCAGAACTTTTTGCAATACACAAAGCAATCACACTGATAAATGAGACAGAGAGTAGAATAGTTGTTTGCTGTGACTCTGTAAATGCATTGCAAGCCATAAAGGAAGGTGTTGACACTCATCCTTTGGTTGAAAACCTTCTGCTTGGAATTCAAAAATGTATGCTTCTGGGAATTCCGTTACATTTTGCTGGGTTCCTGGACATAATGGAATACACGGAAACGAAGTTGCAGATATCAGTGCAAGGGCAGCCACGGAACAGCCAACATCCACTTTCATGCACATAAGTTCTGATTATAAATCCGTTGTAAATAAAGCCATCTGGAATAATTGGAGGTTGGAGTGGCAATTAATGGAACACCAAAAACTATGGGAGGTTAAGAAACACGTATCCTCATAGGCCTCATCTTCTCGAACCATAAAGCTCCCTGATGGAACAGTCCTCAACCGTCGTCGTGAAGAAGTAATCTTAACTCGTCTTCGCATAGGCCACGCACGGCTTACTCATCAGCACCTTATGTCCACACAGCGAATACCACCACCGGAATGCACAACATGCAGATGCCAACTTACGGTTCGTCATCTACTGACAGAATGTCCAATTTTTTGTGATCTACAACCAGACACACCAAGAAATTTTGAAGAACTGATAGGGAACAATTCCTCTCATTTGAACAATTTATTTCAAAAGTTGAAAACATTATCAGTGTTCTACAAATTGTAACATTATTTCGTTAATTGCATCAAATGTATTCAGCGCCCATGACCACTTAAAGGTTGCATGCGCTTTAATAAAGAAAAAAAAAAAAAAAAAAAATTGTAGGTGCCTGATGGTAGCCTAGTGGTTTAATAATAATATCAACTGTAATTTCTTAGTGATTCATGGATTTATACCCAAGCATCAACACTTTGAAACCATTCAGGAAAACAGCTTTCCAATAATTTTTAAGCCGAAGGCTTCCTAAGTAGCTGGCAACCGACGTCATCATGGTTGACTCATATTCCGACTTCATCAAGTTGAAGAAGCTCAATGACATTACTGCCTCCTCACTGATCACTTTCTGCAAAGAGAACTTTGCAATATGGGATTCCCATGATTCTTATCTACAACTCTCCGCAATTTGTTGGCTAAGTATTCAATAAGTTTGCGAAACAATCGGTGTTTGCACATTCAACTTCTTCACCAATGCAAAGCAAAGCAAACGGAATAGTGGAATCAGCTGTTTAGATAGCAAAGACCTAGCCAAAGAAATGTGACTGAGACGGAATTAATGTGTTTGAGGCAGCTCAACACAAAAATTGAGAAATGTCTCAACTGAGAATATGGATTCTCAGTCATGAATACTCAAAGACTCAGGGCTTGCTGAACTCGTACAGCGATACCGATCCAGCAAAATCTACTTCAGCAAGAAGTGACCCAAGGAGTCACAGAGGCACTAAAGATAAAGCAAAGAAATGCTACACGATAGAAGTGCGAAATATTTGCGAGAATAGGAAGTAGGCAAGTACGTCCTCGAAAAACCACAGCTAAGGAGCGAGAAATGGTTGTTGGGTCAGATTGAACAAGACATATATTGCTTCATCATACGATGTCAGCAAAAATGTTGAAGCAGTCCATAGAAGTTGAACGTGGCTTAGAACTCACCACAGTCAAGGAGATACCAGCAAGGAGGAGATACCAACAGTCTGACTATCCATTCGGCCGAAGACCCATAACCACAGACTTGCTCAACAAGTAGCAAATCACAGCAATATCCCCAAGATCTATCAAGCATCAAGATATTAGCAAGGAAGAAGTCCTTCACACGCGACAAAAGCAACCCTAAGTCAAGTAACAGAAACCAGGTCAAAATTCGACATCAATGGCGCCAATCTTTCAGTGGAACACCAGATTCGCGAAATAAAATGGGACCCCCCACGCGTATCTCAATCAGTGCAACACCAGAGCTAAGTACCAGCAACAAAACTAAATCAAACATAAATATCAGTGAGATTAAACTTCGATGTTCATGATGATTTGTTGCGGATGAGATTATAATTATGATTTCCTGAACATTTTGAGGTTCGATTTACACTTGCACTTGATTAAACTAAAATGGGGGGGGGGGGATGAAAAGATCAAATCGTCATCCCCCAACTATTATCCAAATTTGAGCGAGATCGGACAACGAGGACGTGAAAAAATGGAGCATAATGGAATTCACGTTTCCGCATACGCGGAGTGGAGTATTGATTTCGCAGCAATGAAACTGATAGGGGACCGTTTACACCCCAGCCAGCACATTCCCTAAAAATTTCATCCAGATCGGACGAAAACTGTGGACAATAAGCTTGTTACAAGGATTTCATATTGGCGCATGCGCAGTAGTTATTGAAGCTACAATCAAGTTGAAATTGATGAAAGTTGATCAAATTGTCATCCTTCAACTATCATCAAAATTTGAGCAAGATCGAACGACTAGGGCGTGAGAAAATGAAGCTTGGTAGAATTTACGTTTGCGCAGCGCAGAGTGAGGTATTGAGTCAAGAACGATGAAACCGATAGGGGACGGTGAACGTTATACACCGAAGATGGGTAAGGTAAGTCGTGTGAGTGTCATACACCAAAGATAAGTAAGGTATGTCGTGTGTGTGTCATACACCAAAGATGAGTAAGGTAAGTTGTGTGAGTGTCATACACTAAAGATGAGTAAGATATGTCGTGTGAATGTTATACACCAAAGATGGGTAAGGTAAGTCGTGTGAGTGTCATACACCAAAGATGAGTAAGATATGTCGTGTGAGTGTCAAACACCAAAGATGGGTAAGGTAAGTCGTGTGAGTGTCATACACCAAAGATGAGTAAGGTATGTCGTGTGAGTGTTACACACCAATGATGAGTAAGATATGTCGTGTGAGTGTCATACACCAAAAATGAGTAAGGTATGTCGTCTGAGTGTCATACACCAAAGATGAGTAAAGTACTTCGTGTGAGTGTTACACACCAAATATGGGTGAGGTACTTCGTGTGAGTGTTACACACCAAAGATGGGTGAGGTACCTCGTGTGAGTATCATCACCATCGAGATGGGTAGTAGATTTTTTTAAACAAAATTTTTCATCGGTCCATTTTAACGAAACCGAAGAGTGCTGCTTCATTATTGCTGCTGCATAGTTACCGAATTTGTTTATCGGTTGTAGCGTTGCCTTTTTTTTCGGTTGGAAATTCTAGAATGACCCCCTGCCCAAAAACATATCCATGTTAAAAAAGGAAAGATATTGAAAATAATGAATTGTTCAATCGATACATTGATTATCGATATATATAATAAAAAGCCGCACCGATGTTTTCTTATCACTCTAGTCGGGCGTTTCGTTACTGTGAATCCTATAATTACCTATTTCATATCCTGTTCCCCTCGGATTATTCATAAACAATTTTTAATAAGTTCCGAAACTGACTTCATTTGCAATTACCAAACTGGGCCGTCACCGTTTCATCCACTGTATGAATAGGTATGCCTACTTTTGGAAATAACCATATTAACCTTTCTTTTTTAATACTAAATTATGCTAAATTAATCTTTAAAAAAAAATCAGTTTTGCTGTAAAAGCGTTACACAGCAGTCCTGAGGTCTTTCATACCCGAAGCCGCCGTCCGGATCACATTGGGTTCTGGGATAATGTAGCAAAAGCCGTATAAAGCCGTGTATTCATATGACCGTTACCAGTGACACTTCAAGCATGAAGTTTCAGTGATTTGTTTATCGCCAAAAAACAACTGGTTGTTGATGATCGCGGTATCTGAGCTGATGTGCGTTTTGAAGGTCAAGTGTTGTCTTACATTAGGAAGAAACCAGGCATCAAATAATATTCGAAAACCTGAGATATGTGATAAATAACAACATCCAATGAAAGAAACCACCATTCTTTGACATGACTTCAGAACAACCTAATCAGTCATTTTTGCGATGTAGGCATAGGGATAGCATTAAACTGTTCATGTTAGTTTAGAAGGTCAACCGTTGTCAAGTGTTGCGCCTGGGTATCGTACAGTAGAACCTAATGGGACAGTAAACTAACCTGAGGTCATGGTCAATAAGAGACTAATATAAATTAGTCGCTGGTATGAGAGGTTAAAGGTTCTGAAGCAATTTAGGTAGAAGCAACATTTCGAAGATTTCGGATAAAAGAGGGAGAAGACTTATGGAAATCTTGTGTGATGAATCAATCAAGAACTTCAATATATATGTACCTCCCCTTTATCTTAAAACCGGAATTTATAATTATAGCTATGAATTTGGCTTATTTTGATTTCAGGGTTGTCAGCCTTATGAAATGCCGCCATGTGAACACGAAGGAGCTAAAGGCAAATATCCTCCTTGTGATAAAATTTCCCCTGGTCATCCTGCATGTGAAACTAAATGCACTAACCCAAACTACAACATCAGTTTAACTAATGATCTCAGAAAAGGTAGGTAAGCTGTTTATTATAACATGGGCGAGTTGATCCACTGAATGCAAATTAAACTTACGAGGGTTACCTATTAATTTTTCTCAAGGGAAAATAGGGAAATGAAACTTTTTGTTTGTAAATTCCTCAACACTCTTGTAATTTTCTCACATACATATTATGTAGTTATCTAGGTGATCAGTTCATCTAATTATCTCAGAAAAGGTGAGCTTTTCTTATGATGGCGCGTACCTTAAAACTGTTCGATTATTTGCTCGTACTATTTTGATTAAATTTATAGCATTTATGTATTTCCTCCTTTGTATGCACGGTTCGTGCCATTGGATTGATTACATTGACTCATCAACATCGCTTAATCTTTCATTATTCTGACTAATCCATCAATTTGATTGGATGCCTACTAACATCCACTTTTTTCACGTTTGAGATTTTTTCGCGTTTTCAACTTTGTGTCACTAAAACTGTCTTAACTCCGTTAATTTTCAGCCAAAAATCAAATCTGATTATACCGTTGAAAAGAACGTAAGATTTCCTATATTCCTAATGACCTTTTGAGAATTTTTAAATAGAATGAACGGGTAAAATATAATCCGTAAGTGAAAAATTTGTAAAATTGCGAAAAATTTGTAAAATTTTCACTTTCTTCAAAGTTTGGCTCACGAAACATCCTAGATGAAATTTTTATGCTGTAAGCCCAAAAGTTGCATCACAATCCCATCTTTCAATAGTAGTTATATTTTACTTAGTTGATTGGGACAGAAAAGTATGTTTATTTCCTAAAAAACGAGTTTTTTTTCTGTGAAGTCGAGGGTTTTTGTGGAAAATTACCCCCTAAGAAAATACAAGTTAGGGGTCGGTTTCTACGTATTTCTTCACGCTGACTCGAACGGTAACCCTCGCAGATTTCTCTAAATCCGTAAGGTACAACCAAATTTTACCCCTAAAAAAAAAAAAAAAAAAAAAAAAATAATAATAATACTTCCAATACCCTACTTCCAAGGAGGGACCGAATAGTGGTCAATCGGGTAGCCACTGGCCATACCCGTCTTACTCACAGACACCTACTAGATCCAGTACCACGTGATGCTGTGTGTGGGAGATGTGGGGGTGATTTGTCTATTCGCCACTTTTTGGAGGATTGCCCAGCCCTCATGGACCTCAGAGTCCAGCATTCACCCCCTCAGTGGGTGGATGTTCTGTCAGGACCAGACAACGTCCAGTCCCTGTTGGTGTACCTGAAAGCCACTGAGCTTTACAACGAACTGTGATATTCTGATCTGTGATACATTATCTATGTATATCTAGTCATACCTGTGTTTAACTAATACCTATATGTATAGTATTTATCATTATATATTTATCGATAATATTTATGTATTCGTAAGGATCATCTGGTCGTAGTTTAGTTCTTATTACGGGGTATTTTTATCCGCTGTAGGGGTTACAAGGCGGTAATCGTTGTATCCCTTGAGGCAGAGTGCAGCGATGCCTCGTTTTGCGGGTTATTATTATTATTATTATTTCTCCCCCTCCGATCTGCCAGTGGAGTTCATGATGGCAGTCCGTTTAGTGACGGATGGTCAGCATGGCTCCCCGTAGAATCGTGCCCGTTGCAGTGTCCTTTTGACACCCCCTTCTTGATTGCCGCTAATGACCCTTCCGGTTGAAACGCGGCTTGAATTCTTAAAAAAAAAAAAAATTAAATAAAATAAAAAAATAAATAAAAAAATAAAAGAAAAAATAATAATAAATAAAATTTAAACAAAAAAGTAAAAAAAAATTGAGCATAACAAATGAACTAAAAACTAGTTTTTTGAAGTGTAAAACTCGGTGGTAACGGAGTTGGAGAAATCTGCGAGGGCTACCATTCGATTCAGCGTAAAAAAATACGTGGATGCCGTCCCCAAACTATTTCTTAGGGGTTAATTTTTCAGGAAAACCCTTGATTTTATTTAAAAAAAAAAAAAAAAAAAAAAAAAACCAAGTTTTTCAAAGTACAAACAAACATTTCTCCCCCAATAACAAAGTAAAATAGAAACGCTGCAAATTATTTCACAAAGGTTTATTATTTTTTCAATTGAGTATGATCGTAGTTTTAGTTGGTTTGCGTACGTCATAAGGCCCGTCCAGACTCCTCGGCGTGTCCTATTTCGAGTTGCCACAACCTATACTTCTATAATTATATACCCATAACATCGTACCCACCTCATGGTGCCGCGGTGTATTATATGGGTGTTACTTGTAAAAGTAATATATATCCGTTATCCTACGCCCCTGGCGCCATTCTGCTACGCCCCTGGTGACGTGCCGCTATGCCCCTACAAGGCGCCGCGCCTCCTCCCCCTCCCCCCTCATGACCCTCTGCCAATGTTTTCATCATTCCACTAAGCGTGCCAGGCATGCGCGCGTACGTCAGTCTAACACTCAAAGCCTCGAAAAAGACACATTTTCACCTATTTTTGGCTCATAGCACCCATGGGTGTGGAGCGATCGAGCTGGCGAGAAGTTAGGACCAACTAGACCTCAAGTGGAGTCTATGTGCGAAATAACGGATTTTTTAAGTCAATTCTAAGGCCTTTTATGGCCTGGACGGCGAACGACGGACGGCGGACGGACATTGCAAATTTGGATTCTACGCACTTAAAAACGTAAAATGACAAAGTTTGAGGTGAGGTTATAACATTTTTTTGCTATACGATCACATAGGTAGGCTTATTATTGAGAATAATAAACCAATATTATTGAAAATAATAAACCAAAATTGACTACACCGTTGGAAAGCTGAGATTGGGATGCAACTTTTAGGCTTGCAGCATGAAAATTTCTATCCAGGTCGTTCCAGAGACTAACTTTAAGGAAAGTGAAATATTTCAAAATTTTACAAATTTTTTACTTACGGATTTTTTTTACTCGCTCATTCCACTAAAAAAAAAATTAAAACGTCATTAGGTATATAGGAAATCTTACGCTCTTTTCAACGGTACAATTAGATTTGAGTTTTGAGTGACAATTTATGGATTTATGACAGTTTTAGTGCCACATAATTCGAAAACGCGAGAAAGAAATCTCAATAGTGAAAAAAGTGCTTCAGAGTGGGAAAAAAAAAAAAAAAAAAAAAAAAAAAAGAAAAAAAAAATGAAGGATGACCTACAGTGGATTTTGGAAAAGGAACGGAAACTACGTTCCACGACGAAGGAGGACAACTTGAGGCTAAACTTGAATTGTTACAAATTCCTTATCTGACTGCCGAAATATCGTCATGTAAAATAGCCAAAAAGAAAAACTTTCATTTTCCCAGTGGTGGCAATACTGCTTACAGAACAGCGTTAGGAAGAACGAGGCTGGTAGTTCACTTTTTCCTCACTCAAGTTCATATCAAAAACGCTGCAAAGTTTTACACAATGGTTTATTATTTCTGTGTTAGATAGCCCTTTTACGTAGATCATTGGTCTATAATAAATTATCAACCCCCATATGTAGTATATGATCAGAACATGGCGTATCGTGCCTATGAGAAGGCATACACAAGAAGGCACACTTTTACAGTTCCAAGACCCCGCAATTTTACGCTTCAAAGTAAAGATGTTTAAAAAACGGGAAAATGATGCATGAACTAATTTACGTTAGCGCATGCGCAGAATGGAGTAATGATTTGAGAAAAATGAAATTGGAAGGGTACAATCTACAGCCTAACCCACAAAAAACCAGAAAATGTAAACAAAATGTGATGAAAACTGTTGAAATTCGGCTCGTTTAAAAAGGAATTCATATTCACGCATGCGCAATAGCTACTAATGATAGGATTATGTTGAAATTGCTAGGGATTTCTCAAATTAACCTTTCCCACCTATCCTCAAAATTTGAGAGAGATCGGACAACGAGGGCGTGAGAAGATGATGGTTGATGGAATTTACGTTTGCGCATGCGCCAAGGGAAGTATTGATTTGGGAAACTCATGGGGGACATCTTCACCCTAACCCGCACATACCATGAAAATTTCTTAAGGACCGGATGAATATTGTGGATTGAATATACCGGTTGAATATGCTTGTTACAAGGATTTGCGGAGATACACAAAGATTAAGAGAGAAAGACATGGAACGAAAGTTGTTCAGAATAGTCTTTAAAAAAACGTACAATGCGAGTGGGAATTTTACCACTGTAAAAAAGACATCCGTTTGATTTTAATGGAGACCACATAACTTTTAGGTCTCTCGAAAGTGAAAACAATGCTTCAGCTACCTATAGGAAGACTTGAGAGCAATTTAAGAGATGAAATTTAGCATTTAGTTACCAATACTTCACTACTAGGTACATCGCACGGACAATAGTTAATAAACTCGATTTTGCAACGTTATTATAAATTCCATTGGAACTATATAACCTGATAATTCCAATATTGGCATTATATCAGCTGATATTTATAAGGCAATTTTTATTCATTCCAGTATCACTATCCAGAGTATCCAGCGGTCATTAGCGGAATTTAAAAATTGATCGTCGAATCAACAGATCCGCTAGCAGCGCATGATTACTCTATTTTATTGCGCTTAGAAATTCGAAGGTTTTTATCGATGTTCAAGCCCTTAGGGAACGCGAACTATTCAACGTACAGCGTTGCAGGTGGTTTTAATTGATTCTTTAGGAATGAATTTATCATAGACAAGCAAGAAATCTCTACTGTTACTTAGAATGTTGTCGAGATCTCGATTTTTTCAATGTTTAGCCCTTTAATACAACCCTTTAGGATTGATAAAAATTGATGCGGAGCTTCTAGGACCACCTAGACCCCAAATGTGATTTTTAACACTAGTTCCATATATTTCGGTCTAGTGTTTTCGGAGAAAAAACCGCGGACGGCAGACGGACAGATTTTCTTGTTTTTATTCGATTTTTGGATTCTACGCATCTTGAAACGTAAACCAACAAATTTTCAGAGGGTGTTAACTTTTTTTTTTTTTTAAATTAGTTAAGATAGCTAATTTGCTTTGGTGGAACTTCACATAGATGCTATAGCGTAGTATCTCATAAATTAGGTGTGTATCTCATATTTGGTCACTTTCCCCTACAAAGGAGGTCCATTTCAAACTGCAGATCCGTAGGTTGACATCAATATGCCTGCGTAGATATGGGCACCTGAAGAGGGAATTGCAATTAATTAAAACTATACAGAGTTGTACACTGAGGAACTCTGAGTTCCACATTTAAACCATTTACTTAACCACATTTAATTAATTAAAACATCTACATTTTTCTATTCCCCCTGATCTAAGTATAACGATATTCAAGTAAGTAGGTGCCTACCTACCAGCTGAAAATAACATAAATCGTTTAATTATTCTACGTGTTAACTTCAGCATGATTGCATCATTATTAGCTCCAGCGCATGCGCGAAAGTGTAGTCCCAATAACAAGATTAATTTCTAGTTTTCATAAGATTTATATTTCATTTTCTGGACATTTGTGGGTTAGGCTGTAGATTGTTTCCTTCCAATTCCATTTTTCTCAAACCGTTGCTACATTTTCGCAAGCGCTAACGTAAATTACTTCACGCATCATTTTCCCGTTTCCTAAATGAGCGATTTCTGATGACTATATTCCGCTAGGGAGTTTTTAATATTATCAAAACCATTTTAATGATCTAAACATTTATGTTATTTTCAGTTTTTAGGTGCCTCCTTATTTGAATATCGTTGTACTGTGAATAGGGGGACTAGTAAAATGTAGATGTTTTAAGAAATGTCATTAATTTTCTCTCTGCACGTGCCTATGACCACGAGAGCATATTGATGTCAACTTTCGGATCCGCAATTTGAAATAGACCTTCTTTGTAATATCAAGAATTCAATATCATTGCACACTGATCAGCTATGGAGCCTCTGAACCTAATTTGTTTTTTATTGACTTATGATGCTGAAACCTGAATATCTTTTTGGGGATCTGGAATACAATTAGAAACTATGGAGGGACACAGATCAGCTTCGAAATCTCCGAGGCTAACTTTCCTTTTCGGTTCACGGTGTTGTTATTTAGATGGAGCTCCTCTGGGAGTCCTCGGAAGCAATTCGATGGTAAGGAGGCGCTCTAATCCGTTTTGGGGTAAGGACTTCCCTTACCTGTCGACATTTTTTAAAACTTTTTTACTGTGAAGCGTTAATTTGCGGGGTCTTGGAAATGTGAACCCTTCTAGCAGGCACGATGCGCCATGCTTTGATCATATTAACATACGGGATTTAATAATAGCAAACCAATGTTATGCGTAGAAGGGCTTTCTAACACAGAATTAATAAACCATTAAGTAATAATTTGCAGCGTTTTCAATTATTAATGCAAATAAGTTTTTCATCTTGTTTTTAGGCTAGGCTTCGTCAAGAGGGGAACGACCTATTGGATTGATTGAGGGGGGGGGGGGGCAACCCAAGCGTGAGAATAAAAATAACCCCGTACGAATCCGTTTCAGACCATTCTAAGACCGGATTTGTGAAGAAAACCATGGGTGTATGTCTGTGTGTGACAAATTTTGTCGACGCTGCCCAGGCCGCAATTCTCAACCGATTTTCGAGATTCTTTCTTCTCTCCGATCCCAATTTTAGTCTAGTTGTGCAACAAACCTCGAAAAATTTTTATTTCTAAATGGAACAGGGGGGCTAGAGGGGGTTAAGCAAAAAAACGTGTTTTTTATTGACAAATTTTATCGACGCCACCCAGGCTACACTCCTCAACCAATTTTCGTGATTCTCATTTTGTTCGATTCCAATTTCAGTCTTGTGCAACAACCTCAAATATTTTTTACTGTCGTGGAGGTGGGTAGAGGGGCTGATTACCGAATTTTTTCAAGCAGCCCAAGCTACCAATCTCCACCGATTTTCGTGATCTTATTGTGTTCCATTATGAAATCAGTATAGTTTTGTAAAGTATGTCAGGATTTTCAAATCTCATCAAGGGAGGGGTGAATGGAGGAGGTAATACAGATAGATCATGACGTTTTAAATATTCTCGTCCGATTTAGTGATTATTTTTTTCTTCAAATTTGAATTTGGTCCAGTTTTAAAAAATGTAACAGGAGTTTCAAATTTAATTATGGAAGGGGGTGAATGGAGGGGGTAATAACGATAAATCGTGATATTTTAATTATATTCATCAGACTTTCCGTGACTGTTTTTATTAATATTGTTTGTCCGATCCGGGATTTAGTCCAGTTATGCAACCTCGGAAGTTTCAAATTTACTGAAAATCATGCCACTTTTTTGTCTAATTCTAATTTTCTCCAAAATTATATAATTATCTATTCATAGGTACGTCCCAGTCATGCATCCATTACTTACCGATATGCTTCTTCATTTTTTTCAACACTTTGTTATCGATTCTTCCTGAGGCTGACGTTGATTGAAGAAGACGTTACAAACGTCAGCTCTTCCGCCCTTGAAGCAGCATCAGCTGCCATTCCTAAAGCAAACCCCATTAAGGGACGCAACCATGTCCCGTGGTGGAATAGGGATGTTCGAGAAGCCAACAGAGCAAAACGTCAGGCACTAAACAGGTTCCGCCGTAGACGTACGCCTGAAAATTATGCTATACTAGCCGCTCCGGCTCGCTAGGCTCGCCTCCACGTCCAGCCGGGGGGCAAGCCCCCCGGACCCCCCATTCAATTGCTCGATTCGCTCGCAAAGTGTGGCATGTAGGGAATATTGCTCGCTTCGCTCGCAAAGTGTCATGTAGGGAATGTTGCTCGCTTCGCTCGCAAACGATAGACCCCTAAGGGTAGGTTTAACTTCTGTAAGGGATGCTGCTCGCTTCGCTCGCTTGAGGAAGTTATACTGCCCACCCAATTTGGCAGACGTTTTTTTCTGTTGGAAATTCTTACAAACAAATTAAATCTTATGAAACTACGTGGAACCACAAAAAGTTTATTCGGGGATGTTGCTCGCTTCGCTCGCAAGGTATTGCTGTATATTTGTAGGAAAAAATCCGAATTTATTCTGTTGACATGGCTCTCGCTTCGCTCGCAAGGTATACCTGTATACCCTTCAAGACGTAAGTGCGTGTACCTGCTCGCAACCCGTTCCCGTCAGGTGCAAGCCCCGCCTCATCGAACCCCTGACTTCGTAGAGCCTTCTCGCGAACACGGCAAAATTATTTTCTGATGTTAAACGCTTCTCCTCGCTTCCGCTCGCGATTTGACCGACTTAACGTCACTTTTTTCGATATCCGATTTCGGATTCAGATTCGGCGGATCCAAAGCTGTATTTCGCCCGCAAAAACCGTTCCGAAAAACGTACCTTTATGGGGTATATTTTAATCGGAAAAAACCAAGTTTTTCGGCGGACTTTTCGAGAAAACGGGTCCGTACTCTCGCATTTTTTTTAACGCATTTCCCGATACTTTTTTCGCAATCCGATCGCGCCGTCGTCTTCCTCGTTCAAAAACCTACGAAACCCGTATTTTTCCGGAATTGTCAACGGCCGTTTAGAGGGGTAGGGGAAGCGGGGAAGTCCAAAAAGCGCACATTAATTCTTACTTCGACCCCCCTCCCGCCCTACGGCCCATGGTTCGGGTGGGATTAAACAATTTTAAATTCGCTCGCTCCCACTTTTGGAAAATCTCAAGAAGATCCCCCCACTCGTACACTCCCCCCACTCAGCCGTTTGGCCGTGCATAGACACGACAGACAAACAGACAAACAGACGGAGTTTCATTCTTATTAATAACTAGCCGCTCCGGCTCGCTACGCTCGCCTCCACGTCCAGCCAGGGGGCAAGCCCCCCGGACCCCCCATTAAATTGCTCGCTTCGCTCGCAAAATGTGGCATGTAGGGAATTTTGCTCGCTTCGCTCGCAAAATGTGGCATGTAGGGAATTTTGCTCGCTTCGCTCGCAAAGTGTGGCATGTAGGGAATGTTGCTCGCTTCGCTCGCAAACTCTGGCATGTAGGGAATGTTGCTCGCTTCGCTCGCAAATTGTGGCATGTAGGAAATGTTGCTCGCTTCGCTCGCAAAGTATGGCATGTAGGGAATGATGCTCGCTTCGCTCGCAAACGGTAGATCCCTAAGAGTAGGTTTAACTTCTGTAAGGGATGCTGCTCGCTTCGCTCGCTTGAGGAAGTTATACTGCCCACCCAACTTGGCAGACGTTTTTTTCTGTTGGAAATTCTTACAAACAAATTAAATCTTATAAAACTACGTGGAACCACGAAAAGTTTATTAGGGAATGTTGCTCGCTTCGCTCGCAAGGTATTGCTGCATAGGTGTTGGGAAATACCCGTATGAAATTCCGTTGAAATGAGTCAAGTGCGTAGTGAGTCCCCTGTGAGTCATCGCGTCCCTTTCAGGTAAGCAACGTTGTGTAACGGCGGCCTGTGGTCGATTAATTTCTGATGTTAAACGCTTCTCCTTGCTTCCGCTCGCAATTTGACCTACGTCACGTCAATTTTTTTTTCGATATCCGATTTCGGATTCAGATTCGGCGGGATCAAACCTTTATTTCGCCCGCGAAAACCGTTCCGAAAAACGTACCTTTATGGGGTATATTTTAATCGGAAAAAACATAGTTTTTCGTCGGACTTTTCGAGAAAACGGGTCCGTACTCTCGCATTTTTTTGACGCATTTCCTGATACTTTTTTCGCGATCCGATTGCGCCGTCGTCTTCCTCGTAGGAAAACCTCCGAAACCGGTATTTTTCCGGAATTTTCAACGGCCGTTTAGAGGGGTAGAGGAAGCGGGGAAGTCCAAAAAGCGCACATTAATTCTTACTTCGACCCCCCTCCCGCCCTACGGCCCATGGTTCGGCTGGGATTAGACAATTTTAAATTCGCTCGTTCCACCTTTCGGAAAATCTCAAGAAGATCCCCCCACTCGTACACTCCCCCCACTCAGCCGTTTGGCCGTGCATAGACACGACAGACAAACAAACAGACAAACAGACGGAGTTTCATTCTTATAAATAATAGAGATAGAGATTTAAGCGAGCCAGAGCCCGTGATCGCAAGCTCAAGCGTCAGGCTCAAATCAGCTCCTTTCGCTCGTACGTCAGCGAAATTAAGGATGGAACCCCTCCTAAAGATGTTTGCAAAAGGTACGTGCAATAAAAGGTCTCCCACCACTAACTATTCCATCTATCACCACACCTAAACTAGCAACAAGCAAACTATAAGGTTGCAGTTTACAAAGTAGAATGTAGTGAGGAAACTAATGTAACAATTGACGAAAAATATTGACAATTACATGGTAATTTACAATGAGTTGAATGGTGAATGACGAAGAAAATAATTTGTTCGTGAATTAAAAATGAAAACGAAATTTTACCTACCATAAAAGAAAACGATATTTTGCCAATGGGGCGCCGTAGTTGCCTTGACTGGTCTGGTAAAACTGTTGACTGAAATGAAAGAATCAAAATTAGGTTGTTGGTGGAGGTGCGGTTGAGCTTGGCCGTTTTTTGAAGATATTTTCGGTAGATCATCTTCGCTCTTCACTTATTAAAACTCAGAATACACGATTTTCCTCAGCCTAATTTGACCATTCCTTACCCACACGAATTTTAAGCAGTTTGCCTTTTTAAACTTGCGGCCGTCAAGCTTTGATTGATATAAATACGGCCCCCTCCTTCATCTCGTCTAGTCCAGAGATCGCGTTTACTACGAATCGATCTTAAGAAATCGTCCTTATTCTGTCGACGGCAGAAAGTGACAGATATTATTCCAGGCACATTGGACTCGATGGGTGGACGCTTGCGGTTCCGTAATCTCGAATTGAACAGCACGACCGACTCTATGAATGAGATCAAAAATAGTCTCATCAGAGCGTTTCGGAATACCGGTTTTTTCGACGGTTTTTTCCAACGATTTTTGGATGCTCCTCGCGAATTGTGATTCGTGTTATCGTTTGATCCGGTTTTCCAGTGCCATATTACGTGATTTCAAGGAATTGTTCTCTCCACGCATCACTACCAGCTCATTGTGAAGTGCTGCAATGGCTTCAGTGTTTTGAGTGATATACTCAGAGTAAGTGTTGAGGTGTTCTTTCAGATCTTTAAGTTAGGCGGAATCTGCTTAGTTTTTTTTAAGGGATTGATTATCATTTCGCATTTCACTTCGAAAAGATAGTATGAGACTACGCAAATCTCAATCGGAATTAATGTTTTGACCCTTCTTTACTGATTCTGCTGCGTTCTCAGTATCCCTTTTGCAAGATCGATTAGTGTCATCATTAAATGAACTACCTGCAGTATCATCTGTAATCGATAGCCTTTTTACTTTCCAGCACGCTTTATACATCCATGTTGTATTGGTCTCCTTATAATAGTGATACTCATTTTTCGAAAAATTAACGTAATTGAGATGAAACGTCCAGTTAAATTTCGCGCAGTCCTTTTTGTCCGCTTTGTGGATGGAACCTTTAGAGCAATTACCCCACTTAGACATGGTTGTTTTCAAATAGAAGCGAGAAATTATAGAGAGCACTGACTGCACTTGTGAAAGCTCAAAGAGTAGGGAAAGAGAGAGAGAGAGAGAGAGAGAGAGAGAGAGAGAGAGAGAGAGAGAGAGAGAGAGAGAGAGAGAGAGAGAGAGAGAGAGAGAGAGAGAGAGAGAGAGAGAGAGAGAGAGAGAGAGAGAGAGAGAGAGAGAGAGAGAGAGAGAGAGAGAGAGAGAGAGAGAGAGAGAGAGAGAGAGAGAGAGAGAGATTGAATTATTTATTTATTTATCTGTACATTTTCGGACCCATTGGTCCGCTCTTCCAAATATACAGAAATTTGAAAACCAAAATTTACAAAATGTCAGGTTTATCCTGAAGAATATAAAATAATCATTTTCTTCTTACATCGAGTTCTATAAATATTCTATGTTCTAAATTAAAGTAATTTATATCTTCGAGCAGGTAGATTTGTTGAGAATGTTATTTAATATTATTTAATTTAATGTTATTCAATATAATTTCATATGTAGATATGTAGTACCTATTCATTTGTATACAAGATTGTGGACAGTTCAGTATAATCATTAGTCATAAGTATAATCACTATTTTCTGTTATCTAATAAACGTTTTGTGTACATATTTTTAAACTTCTTAATCGATTCGGATTCAATGAACATTAATATATTTTCGTTATAAATTCTTGTTGCCTCTAAAACAAATGATTTACTAAAAGCTTGGGTTCTATGGATGGGAATTCTTAATTGTTGACTAGCGAAACGGGACTGAGTTGGATGGCATCTTACTTCGGATACTTTTTTAAAATTTTCAAATAAATAAACTGGCTGTTGGGATCGTAAAACTTTATAGGTGAGAGCGGCAACATTTAATTCTTGTTTTTCTCGAACTTTCAGCCATTCTAATTTTTCAAAATATGGGGTTATATGCTCATCATAATTTAAATCAAAAATAAAACGAACTGTTGCATTCAGAGCTTTTTGAAGGTCATTATTATTGGTTTCAGTCATGCTCGTGAACAATGCTGAGGCGTAGTCAAAATACGGCAATATCAGTGCTTGAACAAGTCTTGATCTAACATATTGGGGGAAATGGAATGCAAATTTCTTCAATTGATGTAGAGCTTTGAATGTTTTATTGCGGATTTCTGTCACTTGTGAATCCCATGACAAATTTGACTGTAAATTTACACCCAAATTCCGCACTTCTTCCCGAAACTCCAGTGGCATTCCATTTATCACCAATCTGCCAATAGTTCCAACATCTACTAAATTCAACATTCTGGAACTTCCTAGAATCATTGCTTTACATTTTAGAGGGTTCAACTTCAGACCGTGATCATAGCACCAGTTTGACAAAGAGGTTATTTCCCTATTTAAATTGTCTATCAATGTATTCAAATTATCAATATAAGTTGACGCATAAATTTGAAGGTGTTCTGCATAAAGCATGTATCGTAGATCACAATGTTTCCCTAAGCTTTCAGCAATCTTATTTATGTAAATTACAAAGCAGATAGATGATAGAACGGAACCCTGCGGTATTCCTGTTTCAATGTCTCTCCACTCAGAGCATTCTCCGTCAGGTATTTTAACCCTTTGCTTTCTATTAAATAAGTAGGATTCAAACCATTTGACCATACGATCTTCTATATTTAAACTTTTAAGTATTTCAATCAACAACTCTTGCCTAACAGATTCAAACGCACGAACAAAATCAAACAAAATTAAAACTGTAACTTTTCTATCGTCAATATTTCTACGTATCTGGTCAACTACACATGTTAGAGCTGTTTCTGTGCTGAAACCTTTTTTATATCCAGATTGGTAATTATCTAATATTTTATTTACATTTATGAATTCATTAAATGGTTCATATATTGCTCTATCTAACATTTTAGCTAAGACGCACAAAGTATTTATAGGCCTATGCTCATTTAAGCTCTTAGGGTGAGATACCTTTGGAATGGGAACAACAGTTGATTTCTTCCAACAATCGGGATACACCCCTATTTTTATAGAATAATTGAAAATATGTGCAATCAAAGGACCAACTACAGAGAAAATCATCTTCAAAAAAATAACAGAAATCTGATCATGACCGACAGACTTAGACGTAATTCTTCTCAATATAGACTCGATTTTATCCAATGGTATTTCTTGCATAGTAAACTTGTTTTTGATAAAATTTTCATTCAAATGTTTCTTATACTTATTGAAAGTGTCTTCACTTAAAGGAATAGTTTCAATTTGACAAAAATAATTATTTAATTCAGTGGGTGAAAACAATAGCTTCTCTAACTTATTCTTCTTTGAACTTATCCCATGGCTTCTAACTATTTTCCAAAAGTTCGATGAATTATTATAATTTTCTTCAAATAACTTTGCAAAGTATTTGTGTTTTTTATTTCGAAATTCCTGTTTTACTTTGTTTCGTGTGCGTTTGTAAACTTCCCAATCATTCTCGCTTTTAGACTTTTTCCATTTTTTATAGAGAATGTCACGATCTCTCATCTTATTTTTTAATTCCTCATCCATCCAAGGGGCTGGTGGTCGTTTAACTTGTTTAGTTTTTAGGGGAGCAAATTTATCGCATAATTCCATAACTTTTTTAGTGAACAATTCTATTTTTACATTAATATCATCTTCCTCATATATCTGATCCCAGTTGATTAATTTTGCTGCTTGTACTAACGCTTCTTCATTTATATTCTTATAATCTCTAATTTTTATGATTTTATGTTCATTTGCTGAACTTTTGACAGTTAATACACAGAACACCAAGTCATGCTTTGACAAGCCGGGCACCGGAATCTGATCGAAAGATACAAGATAAAGATATCCAATGAATTTACAAGGATCAAATCTATCAAAGTATCAGCACTTTCGGTATGATGGGTGGGTTTGAACGGTAAATAAGATAGGTTCAGGTCATTAAAAATTTTCTTAAGCTCTCTACTATAAAATGAATCACTTAACATATCGGAGTTCATATCTCCCATAATTATTACATTTTGATACTGCGGTAATAACTGTGCTAACACATCAAATACCATGTCAATTTTTCCTATCTTAGGGGGACGATAAATAATTCCAATAAAAAAATAACTATTACGTAGTTTCAATTGTATAAACATATATTCTGGGGATCTTGTGTATTCACATTTTGACTGTACTATTACTTTATAGTCAATAGAATTTTTAATATATACTGCGATTCCTCCACCACCTTTTCCAGTTCTATCCACCCTAACTAAGGCGTACAAACTCATTGCATAATTATCTGACTTCATGCCCGGCTTGAGAAAAGATTCACTAACCCCTATTACATCAAACAAACCATTCGCGAATAAGTTAGAAAATTCATCAAAATGAGCATGTAATGATTGTACATTCACATGAGCCACCTTACAATTCCCTCCCGCTATGTTAAGATCATTTGATAATTCTGTTCTACTTGAGCCCATAATTGTTATTAAAATATAAAAGTTCGCTAATCAATAAACCCATCCGAAATTCCGAAACAGTACCCATAGATTCAAAATAAACATTATCAGAATCACTTCTAACTCCTACTTTCACTCCACAAAGTTTGTCATTATAATTATTTATTTGCCACATACCATAAATATTTGTAACTTTCTTAAGTAGTCCATATAGTAGTCCATAGCCGTATCTTGGTTCACATAGCGTCCATTTCATGCCCTCTACGTTGATTCCGTTCTCCGAAGATCCCGTAAAGTCGCGGAAGATCGAACGTATATAGCTGGTTCGTCCCTGCCTTCGGCTTTCCGTAAAAAAATCTTTCCATATCGAATCCATAAAAAACGATATTTGAAATCCCTCTTGAAAATCTTAGCTTCGTTAAGTAATTTGCGGTTATTAATCGTCAAACTCTGATTTATGTAGATCTTCTGTTCTTCTCCTTCCATAAATCCGAGTTTTCTTGAAGTCAGTCGTTCCTTATGCTTCCAAACACCTTCATAGAATTTTTTCTTGTCGATTTTGCGGATAAACTCGAGGATAATCAACCCAGGAAATTTTTGATTGGGTTTCGGGCGTGTTCGATAAATATCACTGATCATATTGTCTTCAACCGGGTATTCAACCAGCACACCAATTTTTTGTATTACCTCAAACAAATTTTCATTCACTTGTTCAGGAAAGGAGGAAGAGAGAGAGAGAGAGAGAGAGAGAGAGAGAGAGAGAGAGAGAGAGAGAGAGAGAGAGAGAGAGAGAGAGAGAGAGAGAGAGAGAGAGAGAGAGAGAGAGAGAGAGAGAGAGAGAGGATTTTCCATCCTGAATCGCAATAGGTATGTCTAACTGCTTTATTGTTCTTTTTTGTTTCAGTTGATACACTTATCGGATTAATAAGCCTCCAAAAAGCGCAAGAAGAAATAATGAAGAATGGGCCGATTGTAGCAGGGTTCGATGTTTATGAAGATTTCTTTCATTATAAATCAGGTAGAGCAATATGGGGCCCCACACTGTAGGAGAGCCTACAGTTAGCCCTGGGTTCTTCATATCAAACATTCATAAAACTGAACTCTTTCCTAAACTGAATGAGACTTTTTGCCAACAGAATTAAACCTTTCGCAAAACTAATTTAACCTTTCGCGAATTGTATTAAACCTTCCCTAAACTAAGGTTTATCTTCGCAAACTGTATTAAACCTTCCGCAAAATATATTTAACATTTCACATTTGTATTCAAACACTAAAAAACACAATGATCAACCGCAGAAGGAATAAAACACTGCAATTTTATAATTGTGCACGCAAATGAGAAATCAGTTTTAGCTGCAGTGTCATTATTTTCTCTACGATACTCAGTTAAACATGCTTTTTCGAAAATCAAAAATAAAAGTAGGGCGATGCTTGCTGAACGCGGAGAACACAATTTATTTCCCAGACATAATCGCTCACAGTAGGTACCAAAAGTCAGTTCACAGGATTGATCAAATAATGACATGAACATGTAACATATCCTAATATTCCACTTAATGTTAATTGATTTGATTATTTCGTATTCGCCTTCTCGTATAGGTTTCATATTTTCAATAATTAACCTTTATAGTCGACCAATTTTTTTTTTAAATTCAATTTGTGAAAGGTTTAATTGATTTGGTGAAAGGTTCAATTTGTTTTGCGGAAGGTTTAATTCAATTTGTTCAAAGGCTAATTTTGATTTTGCAAGAGCTTCAATTCAGTGAGAGATTGCTATTTATCACTGCTGATCTATAGAAATAGGTAATTATTTTAAAAAATTCGACGATACATCATTTTCAAAATTTTATTACAAAGACATACGCTATACTTAAAAAAAAAAAAAAAAAAATCAAAAACTTATCTACGCCTCTCTAGTCCGTTAGGGATAATCATTCTGGAGTCTGAAATATGAATATTTCATCAACAATTCGAATATTGAGTTTCATAAAGATTCGCGGGCACACTACTGACAGACTGAAAGTGAATAAGCCATATTTTTCAGCAGATAGGTATTGCTGAACTCGACCACTTTGATTGAATTAGTTGCAATACTGAATGGACCCTTACATATTTGACCTCATAAAAGGGATCACTTGGCGTTTTCCTTCCAACTTGAGTATTGTAGCAGTACTTCTTAAGTAGGTTTTCTAATTTCATTAATTTTTGTTCAGCTAATTTCTATGCTTCCCTTTGCTAATAGGGAAGCATAGATATAATGTACATTATGTTTTACAATAAGATTCTCATCCAACCAGTGACAATTATAATCAGTATTATTATTTTTTTATTCATTAATTTTTTTAAGGGGTTTACCAACATACTACAGGAGTATTGAAGGGTTCTCATGCAGTCCGTGTCTTGGGATGGGGCGTTGAAAACGGAACGCCCTACTGGCTCGTCGCCAACTCCTGGAACCCAACTTGGGGTGACAAGGGACTCTTCAAAATCAAAAGAGGAACAAATGAATGCGGCTTTGAAGACGATTTTGTGGCTGGTGGAATTAATAAGCATTGATCTCACTGACACAGATGAAATAATAAACTCTTTACAATTACTGATGGGCAAATGTTATTGCGTATACCTAGTATTACTAACCTGATTTCGTAGGATGGCGAAGAGTAGATTTTAGATTACGCAGAAGGGCATTAGCAGTGGAAAAGATACTTGCTTGGTCAATTTTCGTCAGTAATTGTGTTCCCAAAGAACATTGCTTTGCTCTTGATGGCTTTCATCGCCATACGAAGTTCAGGGCATCACGTATCTAATCTGGATAAATAAATATTGACCATTTCGATTGGTACTTCCAAGTCCTCGATTTTAGTTGCTAGCTAAAGTTGGAGGTCATCTGCGTATGTTGCATACGAGCTGGGTTGAAGGTAATCAGGTAATGAGTTAATAAACAATCCTTGACAGTTCAGAACCCTGGGATGGGTGCACACCTTTCGCCAGCGGCTCATGGAGTGTATGGCGTAATGGTGGAGTTATATCGTCTGATGATATCAAACCCAACCGAATTAGATTTAACCCAGAAGATACATTCACGTACTGTACTTTCATCTAAATTTCTAACATGAACCATTTAGATGCTGAAACAGGCGTTGATGAGTACGGATGGAAAATATCTGTTGAGATTTGGTCGGGAAGTAAGCCTACAAAATGATCGTTCAACTGCTGGGTTGGAACCGGTAGAACTGAAAAAGTATTTCAGTTACAAAGCGATTTTGTTTATTATTTTCACTAATAAACCCTTGGAACCTTTGAAATCGACAAAAAAAAAAAAAAAAAAAAAAAAAAAAAAAAAAAAAAAAAAAAAGTTTAAACCCCTTCAAAATTGCTTGGTTTACGTTTCAAGATGTGTAGAATCCAAAAATTGAATTTAAAAAAATAATAATGAAAATTTGTCCATCAGCCGTACGCTGTACGCCGCGCCGCACGTCGTCCGAAGCTCTTCTTAAAAAGTGTCGGACCAAACTTTGAGAAATTTGGCTTAATCTTACTTTGGCCGGAAATGTGCCAGTAACATCGGCATCACGTTTGATCAACCCTACGGGGAAGAACCCAAGGGCTGAAATATTCAAAAATCGAGATATTCTAATCTTTTGATGTATCAGTAATGGTTTTTGAATTTCATTAATAGATGTCTACCCAAAGACTCGAATGAAACCACCCCGGTTGCTGTGATTAGCCAAGGTGGTTCTCATAAGACTAAAGCAACTCGTTTGAAGAATGGAAAAAGTACATGGAATCCTCTAATGTGTTCCTCTTAATTCACCCCATCACACTACTCGATCGCCCCATCATGAAAATCCAATCCATCAACCAAGGTGGTTCTCATAAGGCTATATAAACACGTTTGAAGACAGGGAAAAGTCGATCGTCAAATAGAAAAACTCGTTCACCACATCAAACGGGTCTGTATAAGCAACAGACACACGTTTGGAGGAGTACAAATACTCGATGGACGGTAACATAATTACATTGGAATTAAGAAAACCCCATCACCGCCTGACATTACTCGATGGGAGACAGATTTAGGAAACTCGATCAAACTTCTTGTTGCGAAAACACGATCCACTGATACCTCTACTCGATGGACCGTTAACAAAACTCCATCAGCTCTTAGTAACATTCGATAGAATGATGCAGTTACTCGATAGAAGTCGATCGTTTTTAACTAAAGCAGATTGATGTTTACACAAACTCCATTGGTTTTAGCTAAACTCGATCGGTTTTTGGTTCTGATCGACTTTCCATAAGCACATTTTTCTCTCAGTGATAGCATGCAGCTGAACCAATTCACACTGGAGCATTCCAGAAAATGTTCCAACATTTTTATTTTTTGTTTGTCTTCATTGATTTGGAAGCGTTCACATTCTTTATTAAATTCTTCGATCCACTGGGTTGCATTTGAGTTTTTGCCTGTGAATTTCTCTATCATGAATTACTTCGCAATCTCCCCTATATTTTGAGTTACTGATTTTGTTTGTTTGTCTTCGACCAACTTCTCTATGAGTTTTTGCAACGTTTGACTTGAGCCACTAGGTATGGGTTGAGCAGGGATTAGCTTCTCCGTAGTTTCCTCTAGGTAAATATCATTAAACTGTAAGTTTTGATCATCATCTAAATATGTTTTTGATAGAGTGTCCGTCAACGTTATCCATATTTTCCTAGTTTGATGACGTTTAGATAACGATTTTCTTACCTTAGCATAGTTTGGAGTGTTCGTAAAATCTTGGTGTAGACCTGCTGGTTGGTATTCGGGTGGTATTCCAAAAGTATGTCCATTCGGTGTAGCTATGGAAGTTATGCAGATGATGTTTGATTTTCCATCTACCGATTGTTGCACTGTATAGTCAAATCTCAGCTTCTCCATATTCGAGAAATAGTTGCAGAAAATGTTGTTTTATAATTAATGTTCTGCTCTGG
Organism: Adelphocoris suturalis; assembly: GCA_030762985.1. Taxonomy (NCBI): domain Eukaryota; kingdom Metazoa; phylum Arthropoda; class Insecta; order Hemiptera; family Miridae; genus Adelphocoris; species Adelphocoris suturalis. The sequence goes on from CM061043.1 coordinate 62,975,381, forward strand.
GACGATGAAATGAAGACGTAATTGCGTTTCTCTGTAAAAACGAAAGTTTTATTATCAATACGTGCTTACAATAATCGGCTTTTAAAAAGGTTCACTCACCTGTAAAAACGAAAGAAACAACATTTAAAGCCTTTATCTCAGGGTTCTTCAAATCCTTTGGAAATAGCTAGTTATAATTTAATAAAAATAAATTCGTCAAACATTGACAACAGTGATTAAAGTCCCAGCTGTAATCCATGAATTAAACTACGTAGTAGGCTTGTTCTATTGAGATACAAATACGAACTGAAGAAAAGTGCTCGTATATGAGTGAGGTAGTTTTCTTTACATATATATATGTATATATATATATATATATATATATATATATATATATATATATATATATATATATATTTACGTGAGCACTGTTTTTGAGGTGCCTGATACTTAGTTTTAAGCAAAAAAAAAAAAAAAAAAAAAAATCAGGAAAAAAATCAAAAAGTTTTTGGACTAACAAGAGGAGAAAGAATTAGAACTTTGGGGATTTTTTATTTTTTTAAAAGTGACACATCATTTCAAAGGTTTTTTAGTGTTGTACACGTTGGTGAAACCAGATTGTGTTATCTTATTCCGTCCTCGGATTAGAGCTGATGAACCAAGAAGAAGCACGTTTTTTTCCATTTTTATCTTTCGGCAAAATCACTACGTTAATTACGATTTCCCATCACAAAACCTATTCCTCCACCATAATTAGTTTAATAGCTACACTTTTCATGCTTTTTTTCCCTCCAAGCTATGTTACACAAACAAAATTATAAAGCTGGGAGAAATTATATATGGTATTGGTTGTAATTTAGTATCTCAAGAAAAACGTCAAATAATTTCAAACGCTTACGAATTTCAGGCTAGATCCGTCAATCTGCATTGGACGTTTTTCTAGAGATAATAAGTTACTACCAAGTTTCTAGAGACCACCTATCGCTTTTCCACTATAATTTTAAGGGTACCTACTAAAACGGATTCGCGCTCTTACGCGCTAGCCTAATTGCTGGTAGTTAAGTTGTTGTCCCAAAATAAAATTATTGCCACAAATAACGGAATATTTCCTTATGGTTTTCGAGGGATAGATAAAGAGAGAGAACAAATCAGCTCATCCGATGCTCGTTATCTTTAAGACCGAGTTGGAGAAATATCAGCTTCGCCGTTGCAACCTTAACAATTCTAACGTGGTCATCTTGACAGGACAAGGACAAGATAAGCTTGGTAAAAAGATTAAATGAAATACTGTAAACTTCAGTTTTTCAGTTTTTTGGAACGAATTTTTATTATTCGTTTTACGATTCCCATCCAGAATCTAAGGTACTTAAAGAGACATTTTTTTCTCAGTCTTCATATTACCCAGGACAGCATCATGTAAGTATCGTATTACTACCACGCCTTACTGACACATGTAAATGATTTGTTTAAGAGCGTTTTCGAAAGAATGAAGCAATTACCAATGACAATCAAAAACTTTAAAAATATGTGATATGTTTCATTGATATTTCATTCATATTTCGTTGATATCTTTTTTTTTTTTTTTTTTTTTTTTTTTTTTTTTTTGACAAATTTTATTGCGCCAAGTAATAACAACTTATAAGCAATATTCATGTGGTTACTTTATATATACATTTTCTTAAGATCTAATATACTTCACTTTAGACTTATTGTTCTGATTATTGATTCACTAGTCTTGACGTTCATTTTATTTCACTTAGTTCATGTGGTTTAGTTCTTTTAAGTCTTCTAAGTAGATCTTCGGTGTCAAGGAGCTGAACGACATCCTCGTTAACATGATCTCTAAGCCTCAAAAGATGATTGACGGCTTGTTTGCGGATAACCTCATTGACAGATTCAACTTTCAACTCATAGTGTAATCTGTCGTTTCTGAAGTATCTGTATGCATCAACGCAGGTACGCAAAACATTATTCTGAAAGCGCTGAATAATGTTGCGGTTACTTTGTGCAGTGCACCCCCACAGTTGCGCACCATATGTCCAGACAGGTTTGAGGACTTGGTTGTACAATATGAGCTTATTGTGGATAGACAGTTTTGAGTGTCTTCCCATAAGCCAGTACATTTTCCTGAATTTGATAACTAGTTCAGACTTTTTCTTTTTAACATGTGATTTCCACCTAAGTTTGGCATCGAGTGTCATCCCAAGATATTTAGCTTCATTGGCATAAGGAATCGCCTTGTTGTCAAGGAAGGCTGGCACGTAGTTGATCCTTTTATTTGTGAAATCAACATGTACAGACTTCGCTTCATTCAATCTAATTCTCCATCTTTTTGTCCATTCATGGATGCGGAGGATGGAGTGGTTTAATTTTGTAACTGATTCGATGTTGGTTTCTCCTGTCGCCAAAATTGCGGTGTCATCTGCAAACGTCGCAGTTATATTTTCCTCAGTTTCTGGTAGATCTCGAGTGTAAAGCAGGTACAGTAGTGGGCCTAGTACACTGCCTTGTGGCACTCCAGCATGAATCTTCAAAGGTTTCGAGAAAGCGTCGTCTTGTTTGATTCGGAAGTATCGGTCGGTCAGATAAGACTCCAGAATTGCTGCATAGCATGCTGGTAGAATTTTGCGAAGTTTGTGAATAAGCCCTTCATGCCACACTTTATCAAATGCCTGTGACACATCCAGAAAGGCTGCAGAGCACACTTTTTTCTCTTCGAATGCTTTTTCAATGAGACTTGTAATTCTGTGGACTTGGTCTATGGTGGAATGCTGTTTTCTGAAGCCAAATTGGTGCTTTGGAATAAGTTTTCGTTCCTCTACAACTACTAGTAGTCTCTTATGAAGGAGTTTTTCAAATAGTTTTGAAAGCACAGGTAGGAGTGAAATAGGCCTGTAGGACTTTAACTCATTTGCCGGTTTGCCTGGCTTGGGAATCATGATTACTTCTGCTATTTTCCATAACTGAGGGACGTAACGAAATTTAATGGCACTATTTATGATTTTTGTTAACTTGACTATGGTCTTTCGGGGAAGATATTTCAGGATTAAACCAGTGATCAAGTCATATCCCGGTGCTTTTTTTGGGTTAATCTCCTTCTGAATTGTTCTTTGTACTTCTTTGACAGTGACAAATGGAATGGAAATATCTGGTTCCGACGGCTGGACCACTTCAAGAGGTTCTTCATCAGGCACTCCAGGGTTTGTTGTGAAAATATCAGCCAGATGATTTGCAAAGACATCTGCTTTTTCTTGATTGCTCCTTATCCACCTACCTGTTAGTTCGTTATTAAGGGGCGGAGCTTGCACAATTGGTCTTTTCAAGTGTTTGGTAGCTTTCCAAAGGGAGTAGTCTGTATCCCTACAGTTGGTTAGAGATGAAACAAGGTTCTCCATGGTTGCATCATTTATCTCCTTGACCATCTGTCTCAGCTCATTTGCAGCTTTATACCAAGCAGCTTTGTGCACTCGGCTTCGCGTTTCTTGCCATTTTTTTCTTGCTTTGCGTTTTCTCATAATAGCTTTCATTATTTCCCTTGGATAGTTCAAGCCTTTTTGTCGCTTTTTTATAATTGGTGTGTTGCGGCTGACTACTGTTTGTAAACTACAAACGAGTTTTGCTAGTTCACTGTCTATTTCTTCTGGGGTGTCTAGAGAATCGTTGAGATCAATTTCTTGGTTTATTTCAATTCTGAAGTTGATCCAGTCTGTTTTGTTGTTAGTAAGTGTCGGATTTTGTTGAGCTTGGATGATCCAGTCACTTAACGTAAGAATAATGGGCGAGTGATCTGAACTTAAGTCAAAGCATTCTTGTACTAACAGATAGTTTGTTGATATGTTTTTGGTAATGAAGAAATCAATGAGGTCAGGAAGTTTCTTTCTGTCTGTTGGCCAGTATGTTGGTTTGCCTGTTGAATGTGGTTCACAGTTATGATTAGATGTGTACTGGTACAGTTCTCTTCCTCGTGTAGAGGTAATTCGGGAGCCCCAGTATGTGTTTTTGGCGTTGAAGTCCCCTCCGATGATAAACCGATTTCCCAGGTGCTCAAACGCATCAGCAAAATCTTCTTCTTTGACAGTGTGTTTTGGTGGTATATAGATGCTCGCTACTATGGTTGAGAATGACTCCATTTTTACCTCTATTGCACTAATCTGGAACATTTCTGTTTCAATCTTAGTGAATTCGTGATGGGAGAGATTTTCTTTTATGAAAACAGCACTTCCTCCTTGAGCAGCATTGCTTGGGTGAAGTGCATGGTAGCATTTGTAGCCCCTTATTTTGCAATAAGATTCTTTAGTAAAATGTGTTTCTGACACAAGACAAATGTCAATTTTATTTATCTCAAGCACTAATTGGAGCTCACTTTTTCTAGATATGAGCCCATTTGCATTCCATGACATAATGTTGAGATATTTCATGGTTATTTCTTCGATTTGGATTGGAGTTTACTTTCCAGTGCTCCGATTCTTCTATTGAATTCAGTGAATCGTTGATCAATTTGGTTTAGACGATCAAGAATAACAGTTAATGGGTCAGCATGTTTCTCATTCAACGTAGTTTAGTTTTTTGCTGAAGCGTTTGGACGTTTTTGAGGACTTGCGCGTATGTTTTTGAGTTTTCTCCCCCTTCTCCTTGTAAGTAGGGAGTTGAATTTTTTTCCCGAAGAACTTGTGACGGTGTCTTGACAGTGAATTTTGCACTTTGCTGTTTTCGAGTGTTCTCCTTATACTTCTTTTGGGCCTCGATCGCAACTATGCATCCTCTGTAGCTTGCGGGATGTTCGTTTGAGTTACAATTGACACATTTTGGATGTATTGAAACGGGCTTGGGGCAATCTTTTGTCGCATGGTTTTTACCACATTTGACACATTTTGTCTCAAGGACACAATAATTCTTTGTATGTGCAAAACCTTGACAGTTTTTGCATTGTGCAACAAGGTTAGGAGACTTAAGACTGTCCACAGCAATTTTCGCTCCATGTAAGGATGTAATTGCATGTATATCTTTTATGTTAGTCCCATTTTCAAAGGCAACTATGCACATGTCCAGGGCGTTTTTCGTTTTCCACCCTAGTTTGCGTGTGACCTTTACTTTTCCGAGATCAGGGTATTCTACTTGGAACCGGCGCTCTATCTCTGTTTCAGACAGAGATTTATGTATACCCTTGATCATGACTGAATAGGGTCTAGTCTGTTTATCTTGGTACGTGTGAAATTCACATTTTTCGTTTCGAAGGAATTCACTTAGGTTCCGAAATCCATCCGAGGTAGATGGGTTAATCTTAACCTGATTATCCCTCATAACAGTGACTTTGGAATTTGGAGCATGTTCATGCACCGCTTCCTCAATCGTTTTATAATTATCGGTGATTTTATGCAAGTAGATTGGTGGGGGTTTCGGGTCCTTGGTTTTTAAAATTTGTTTTGTTTTATTCTGCGTTGGAATATTACCCTTGGATTTCTTCCTTTTTTGCTTTTGGGGATCAGAGAATTCCTTTTCTGATTCGTCGACATCTTCGCTCTCGTCTGAATAATAGCGCACAGTCGACTGTTGTGGCTTCAGCGATTTTTGTGAGCCTAGTTGTTCGATTTTCTCCTTGAGACATTCGATTTGCTCATCGCGCTGCTTTAATAACCCTGACTGCAGAGTCACCTTTCTTTTCTCCTCCAAGACCACTTCGTTCGTCTCACTCAGAAATGAAATTAGAGTAGAAACGGTTTTAAATAACTCACCAATTGGATGAACGAGCGGTGAATCTTGTAGTTGTTCGGTAAACACGTTCAACTCAGCCTTTATTTTCGCAACTGTCGCCTCAGTTTCTTCAATAACTTCACGAAGGGTCACCGACCGGGCGGCGTCCGGTGGGTTTATTTTTCACTGATAATTCACATTAGCGAAACAAACTTCCGAATATCTCGAGCGCGATGTTTCCTCTCCGAGGTCTCGGACACGACTTCGTTGATATCTTGTTGAAAAAAAAAAAAAAAAAAAAAAAAAAAAAAAAATTTAACAATAAAGTTTGTTTTGTAATTTAAAAAAAATAGACCTACGGTTCTACAGTCAGATCATTTAATAATGATTAATGTTACACATTATTAGCTCATTATGGTTACTTAGCAATATTAGTTTATAACAGCGTAATGAATCAGCTCTCCTTGACAATACAGAGGCTTGGCGATTTTCCTGCTATGAAAACTAAGGGAGTTACACTTCCCTAGTAACGCATTGGTTGTACGTGAAAATCAATAGAAAACCCCACCGTGACGTGACGCTCGTGACGGACGAAAACAAATGGAAACGTCCTGTTAATCATTATTAAATGGTAAAAATATGTTTCATAATTTTCATCAATGAAACCCGTTTTGAGGCATCCTGAAACGATTCCTGTCTTTCAATACTTTTTGATGCAAATGTGATAACTCTTCTAAGGGTTGAGATTAAAACGCTGCAAATTATTACACAACATTTATTATTTTTGTGTTAGATAACCCTTCTACGCAGCATTGGTCTATAATTATTAAACGCCGCATATCTTGATCTTGATTACCTATCTATAATATTTTGTAAGAATGAAACTCCGTTTGTCTGTCTGTTTGTTTGTCTGTCCATGCTATGCACGGCCAAACGGCTGAGTGGGGGGAATTTGGATTTCCCAAATGGGGGCATGAGCGATTTTAAAATTTTCTAATACCACTCGAAACATGGACTGGAGGGTGGGAGCCTCTTTTAATGCGGGTTTATCCCGAATGCTCGATCTACTATCCGCTGCCATATTAAAATTTGATCGGGAGCACTTCGAATGTCACCAAGAAAGTTATGTTTCTGGATCCGTAGAATACGATGTAGCCGTCGAAATTGCGGAAAGATGCTTTTTTCCAGGAGAAATCAGCAAGAATATGCTTGAAAGTACGAAAAAAAATATATCGTTCCCCGTAATGTTTTTTCTTTCCTCTGATCCAGTAAATGTCCACAGTTTTTTCTCAGGTTAGTCTTAAAACGTTCTTTGGAGTTCCAATTTGATCCCATGCGAGTTTCGAAAAGCGAAATTGTGTTTCCGATTGTGGTGAACGAAAATGCAGACGAAAATGTTGCTTTTTCGAGATTATTCCGTCGAAACGTAGTTATTCTGATCTTTGCCTTCGAACTTTTTGATCTCGGGAAGTTTCCCGTTAGCCCTTCTACGCACAAATAGAATAATGGCCTACCTTTAGAAAAATAGAGTTGGAAAACAAATACGTACAAACATTCAACATCTGTCTGTTTTTAGCACTCAAATGTTCTTAAAACTATACTTTTCGTGGTTCCACATAAGGTGCTGCGTTTCATGGTCATTTCCAACAGGAAAAAACGCCTACCAAGTCGGGTGGGCAGTATAACTTCCTCACATATACTGCCATACCGAGCGAGCGACGCGAGCATCATTCCCTACTCACGTCGGATTTCAACGAGGTTTTTCCTACGGACTCGGGATGGACTATATCGCTTTGCATCTCTACATTCCACAAAGAGCGTGTAAGGGGAGCGAGACAACCCACCTCAAACGAGCGAAGCGAGCAACATCCTCTACACACATAGGATCCATCCTAAACATCCTAAAACCTACCCTTAGTGATTTACCGTTTCCAATCATTCTACAAGTCCCACGGGAACTAGGAAACTCATCAACAGGAAACTCATTAAAAAAATCGTAGAACCCCATTTTTGATCAGTTTTCCACGTGGGGTGGCCACTCGTCAAATCTTCATGAACGGGCGACTAGAATCCTCAAAAAATACCTTGAAGGAAACTCATCGAAAATGAGCTGACGGGAAACTCGTCAAAAATGGTGGTAGTAGTAGACGGATATTGGTCTACTTTGGGTCAACTACCTGCCATTGTTACAGCTCAATGCCACCATTAAAAAAAAAAAAAAAAAAAAACTACCTTGCCAAAAACCTAACCTTCCAAATAATAGCCGAGACGTACTTACCCTTGTTTATGATGACGAAAGGCTCCAATTATCTAGTCTCTCTAATCTCATAAAAATTGTTCGATATCTTCACAAATATTAATTGCTCACCATGCTTGTGTAGGCAAGGACGTCGCAAGGGCCGAAATTCTCGAGAAAAGCAGCCAATTTTTACATCAATTTTAAGGTCTTTTATGGCCCGTACGGTGTACGGACATAGTAGATTTGGAATCTGCACAACTCAAACGTGAAATGATTGGGGGGGGGGGGGGGGGTTATAAAAAATATTTGCTATACGATTACAAAGGCTTATTGAAAATAATAAACCAAAAGGGAGAACAAGGCAGGAGAACATGGTGACCTCCCACAAAAGTGATCCGATATGAACACGCTCCATCCTCGAGGTTGATCATCGCTGTTACCTCGGAGGCCTGAATATCGATGGTGAATAGCGATGGTGTGGCGTTGTGTACCTACCCTTAAAGATCACTGGAGTGCTTTCTCCTCCATATACCCGTATTTTTGGAGGGGAACATTCATGTTTTTCACAAACATACTTGAAATAATCACTTAGGTACGAATGCACTCAACTACTAACAACTTTGGTAACCCAATGATTTCTTACAGAGGTCACCATTGGTCTGAACGTGGTGCGATTTATAGGAGAGTGTCTAGAGCCTACCTCTCATAAGCCCTGAAAACCTTCGAAATCGGAAGGGCATTATAATAGCAACAAGGATTTGGGTACCCTTCGTCAGGCAGAAAGACTAATAGACACGAGACTAAATTCGTTTATTAAGCTCTGAAACGCAAAAAGCAAGTTGAAATTTGTGCTGTAGAGGACAATTTATTTTGTCTTCAAATGAGATCACAATACTTCCGCAACCGCAATCGGTTGACTCACTAAAAAAGTTAGCTTTTATGTTGAGCTAGATCGGACATGGAAGATAAAATCCTACCTAATAATAATAATAATAATAATAATAATAATAATAATAATAATAATAATAATAATAATAATAATAACAATAATAATAATAATAATAATAATAATAATAATAATAATAATAATAATAATAATAATAATAATAATAATAATAATAATAATAATAATAATAATAATAATAATAATAATAATAATAATAATAATGATAATAATAATAATAATAATAATAATAATAATAATAATAATTCCCACCGAAAATTCAGGGTGCACCTTGGGAATGTCTTCTCCGATCTCCACCCTCAGGAGAATGGCATCCCTCAGGGCTCTGTGCTTAGTTGCACCCTGTTTATGGTCGCTATAAATGGCCTCGCTGATAACATCTCAGAGGATATTCGTCCCTTACTGTATGTGGATGACAACTATCCTCCTGCGAGGCGATGATCTGAGAAATGTGAGTGACACATTGCAATGTGCTATTGATACCATATATCAAACAACACAGATGCGAGGTTTTAATTTTTCACCTGCAAAAAACTACTTCCATCCATTTTTGCAGAAAGCGCGAAGCACATGATGAGTACCCACTCACAATTGGTGGAGTCACAATACCTTACTCCACACACACACACACGTTTCCTTGGACTCATAGTTGACCGCCAGCTGCGGTGGACCCAGCATATTGAGTACTTGCGCCAGGCTTCTATGCAGGGTGTACAGTTGCTCAAGGCCCTATCTAACTATAGTTGGGGCACCCAGCAGGAAGTCCTCTTAAGGATTTTCCATGCTGTGGTGCAATCAAGAATTGATTATGGGTCTGCAGTTTATGGATCAGCAAGAAAGTCCTTGCTGCGTAAGCTGGAACCTATATTAAACAAGGGTCTTCGTTTGGCCACTGGGGCCTTTCGAACTACCCCGACAGCCTCCCTACAAGTGCTTGGGCGTAGTCAGCCACTAAAGATTAGGCGAAATCTGCTGACACTCCGTTATGCAGAGCGCCTTCGTTATTTCCCAGGGCACCCTCTACATACCATGGTAACTCTACCACCCCTGGATGTAACATATTCCAGGCTCCAGACTCGAACTCGCCCATTGGGCATTCGTGTTCAGGAGCTCACCAGGTGGGACTGCATTGAGAGATACCCTCTGGTCCCTTTTGAAGTCCCCCCCGTCCCTCCATGGACCTTGTCTTTGATGCGCATTGATTTTCGATTGAGGGTTGGGGTCAAGGGCAATACACCCCCTCATATCCTCAGATGTCGTTACTCAGAGGCAATCCAGCGATATGCTGGACACACTGTCTTATTCACTGATGGCTCAAAAACGCCTGATGGTGTTGGCCTTGCTCTTTGGAGCACCGACTTCCAAGTCACTAGACGCCTACCACCTGTTGCGTCTGTGTTCACAGCAGAGCTGTGGGCAGTGATGCTGGCGGTTCGACACTGCCAGTTATCGGGAGTTGGAAATTATGTGATCTGTAGTGACTCACTGAGTACCATCGAGGCGATTAGGGATACATATTCATATGATCCCCTAATACAAAGCCTACGTGTGTCACTACACCGAGCCACAACATTAGGCACAAACATAACTTTTATGTGGGTGCCAAGCCATGTCGGTATTCAGGGCAATGAGAGGGCTGATGCCCTAGCAAGGAAAGCCATTGGTGATGACTCCATAGAAATGTTGCCTATACGCATTGAGGAGCAAATCTCCTTCATGCAGCATAAAACCAATTCCATCTGGCTCGAGAAATGGCAGGGCGAGGTCACTGGTCTGCGTGGAGTCCTTCAGGACCTTTGCCCGGTTGATCCTTTCGTAACCCTACTTCCAAGGAGGGACCGAATAGTGGTCAATGGGGTATCCACTGGCCATACCCGTCTTACTAACAGACACCTGCTAGATCCAGTAGCTCGTGATGTTGTGTGTGGGAGATGTGGGGGTGATTTGTCTATTTTTTGGAGGATTGCCCAGCCCTCATGGACCTCAGAGTCCAGCATTCACCCCCTCAGTGGGTCGATGTTCTGTCAGGACCAGACAAGGTCCAGTCCCTGTTGATGTACCTGAAAGCCACTGAGCTTTACAACGAACTGTGATATTCTGATCTGTGATATATTTATTTATTTATGTACATGTTTATTCAACTAATATATATATATAGTGTTGATCATTATATATCTATCGATAATATTTATGTATTTTTAAGGATCATCTAGTCGTAGTTTAGTTCTTATTACGGGGTAATTTTATCCGCTGTATGGGTTACAAAGCGGTCATCGCTGTATCCCTTGAGGAAGAGTGCAGCGATGCATCGTTTTGCGGGTTATTATTATTATTATTATTTCTCTCGCTCCGATTTGCCAGTGGAGTCAGTGATGGCAATCCGTTTAGTGACGGGCGGTCAGCATGGCTCCCCTTAGGATCGTGCCCGTTGCGGTGTCCATTTGACACCTTGTTGATTGCCGCTAATGACCCTTCCGGTTGAGACGCGGCTTAAATTCTAGAAAAAAAAAATAAATAAATAATAATAATAATAATAATAATAATAATAATAAAAATAAAAATTTTGGAGGATTGCCCAGCCCTCATGGACCTCAGAGTCCAGCATTCACCCCCTCAGTGGGTGGATGTTCTGTCAGGACCAGACAAGGTCCAGTCCCTGTTGGTGTACCTGAAAGCCACTGAGCTTTACAACAAACTGTGATATTCTGATCTGTGATATATTAATTTATTTATGTACATCTAGTCATACCTTTATTCAACTAATATATATATCTATATAGTATTTATCATTATATATTTATCGATAATATTTATGTATTTGTAAGGATCATCTAGTCGTAGTTTAGTTCTTATTACGGGGTAATTTTATCCGCTGTAGGGGTTACAAAGCGGTCATCGCTGTATCCCTTGAGGCAGAGTACAGCGATGCCTCGTTTTGCGGGTTATTATTATTATTATTATTATTTCTCCACCTCCGATCTGCCAGTGGAGTCCGTGATGGCAGTCCGTTTAGTGATGGACGGTCAGCATGGCTCCCCTTAGAATCGTGTCCGTCGCGGTGTCCTTTTGACACCCCCTTCTTGATTGCCGCTAATGACCCTTCCGGTTGAGACGCGGCTTAAATTCTAAAAAAACAGGGGGCAAGCCCCCTGGACCCCCGGTTACCTCTATTTACATACTTCGGACGAAATTATTGAAACACAGAATGTGTTTGCGTTGTCGCGCAACCAAGTGACAACCAAACAAGCGTCATTGTTTACTATTCATTTATAACATCAATTTATATAGTTATAGTATGAAACTACAAAAATTGCGTTGTCGCGCAACCAAGTGACAACCAAACAAGCGTCATTGTTTACTATTCATTTATAACATCAATTTATATAGTTATAGTATGAAACTACGAAAAAAAATACGAAATAAATTCGTGATAAATCAAGAGCTTTCCAACGGATGGTGAACGATTTCTGTGCGATTAAAATGGCGGAAATTCCATTTCCCTACCAACGGCTCGGTTGTACGTGAAAATCATCCGTCACACATTTCGTTCCCATCCCGCGTTCCATTTTCGGCTAGTGAGTCCATGGCTAAAACACATTCTGTGTTAAAAAAAAAAAAAAAAAAAAAAAAATAATAATAATAATAATAAAATAAGCTGAATGAGCAGCTTTCAATACCAAACGATTGAGACAACATTCGTAGACTACTTTTCATCTTCCAAATTTTTATCTGATTTCTATTTAATATTCTTTTTGATGACTTTCCCTTCCATTCAGTTTTGACCAGGGTCCCACCCAAAGGGGACACTCCTCAAAAAGCCTCTACCTCACGTTTTTGATGAGTTTCCGTTTGATGAGTTTGTAGGGACCCAGTCCCACTCGACAGTAAAAGACCATCGCACCGGGGGAGCCGGAGCTGCTTGTAATAAAAATAATCAGAATACGGCGCATCGTCCCCCCCAAACACAGTTCTCAGTTCCAGGACCCCGCATCTCTACGCTTTACAATTCAATAGGCTTTACAACTGGTCGATAGGTGAGGGAAGAATTAGGCCTCAGGTGACCAGTGCAACTCTGTACCTCGCAATTGTTTCCAAGGTGTCCTTAAGAAGCTTCATCTAAATTACTGCACCGTGAGACGAAATCAGCCTCTGAGGTTCCGAAGCTGATCTGAGTTCCTTCATAATTTGTCGTAATCGTTAGTTTTAATTATGAAGATCAGTAAATTTCCAACAAATTAGTGCTTTTTTCTTTTTTCCAAATGAAGAGGTTGAATAATATTTATATTGTGTTATTTAGATAAATATCAAATAGGTAGGTGACTACTTTATTTCTGTTTGTACGAAGCACATCTTTTCAATAACAAAACGGTCATATAAAAAAAAAAATAATAATAATAAAATAAAGGATGTCCCTTTAATTTCATGTATTTCTTTATATCTTAGACTGGCTATTCCTACATGATAGTACAAAATAATCTATCGTTGATAATGACAAAATATATCATTAATGTGATTCTTAGACGATGTTCACCAAGCTGCTCGTACTGTTTGCTGCCACACTGGCGCTGAGCAACGCCACATATGACTGTGGAAACTTTGAACGTATTATTGAAGAAGTCAACAATGCCAATACAACGTGGAAAGTAAGATACTGTTGAACCTCATAAATCATGTTCATATTTAGTGGAATTTTGCAAGTTCGTAATGCGTTGTTGAAGTCAAGGGTCCTGATGGGTTGTCTCGCATTGAATCGTCTGCTAAGTCCCTATAGTACCTAAGTACCTATAGCTTCTTCACATAATATAACAAAGAAGTATAGAATTAGTAAAATTACTTACTGGTGTGTCCAGGAAAAAAACACAAACATCCGAATGCAATGGATTTTACAAAATAAACAACAGCAATGGTTTACCTATGGAAAACAAACCAAACAAGCTGTAAAAGAAGTGTAGACACTGTTTAAGTAATAAAGTAAAAATATGAATAAAATGTTAAAAACATTATAAATGTATAAAAATAAAAATATATCAACATTTATCAGAAACTAATAAACAAGTAAACCAATAACAATAAGTTTGGTATAAAAGGGTAAACCTTCTTGCTGGGAAGTAAGTAATCACCAAGTCAATTTCAATGTCAAAGACTCATGTCCTTGAAAATATCAAGAAGAAAGCAAAAGGAATGGATGGTTATTATAAATGTCAGCAGAAAACTGAAAACAAGGAAAGGCAGAAATGAAAAGGAAAATTAAAAATGAAAGAATCATGAAATTAACCTGTGGCTACATTTCCCTTATGGCCACCAGCACGTTTAGAAAAGAATTGTTCGGTTTGGCTGATGTATCTTTTATCACAACCTGGTGCGTTACAAGGGACATCATAAACAATATTAGAGGAAGAGGATATGGGTATTGGGTCCTTCAATTTGGAAAAGAAGCTGTCATGGCGATAGCTCGGTTTGGAACCAAATTTGAAATTAGGGAAATCCTCTCAAAGGGTTTTTGAAAGGCCCTCTGACAATCCTGGGATGTATATCAGACTAAAAAACCGAGACATTTCGTTTGCAAACACGTTAAATTACGTTTGCTCATGCGCAGAGTGATGTATTGATTTGGCAACAATGAACTGGCAACAAATGAAACTGATAGAGAACCGTCTACACTCTTGCCCGCACATTCCCTGAAATGCTCTTCCAAATCGGATAAAAACTGTCGAAAATAAGCTTGTTACAAGGATTTCACATTGGCCCTTGCGCAGTTGCTATTAATGAAACAATCATGTTGAAATTGATACGGAATGATTAAATTGTCATCCCCCTACCATACTCCAAAGTTGAGGGAGATCGGATGAATAGGGCGTGAGAAAATGATGCTTTGTGGAATTTACGTTCGCGCATGCGCAGAGTGGAGGATTGAATCGGGAACAATGACACTGATAGCGGACCGTCAACAGGCTAGCCCACACATCCCCTGAAATTGTTATCCAAACCGGATGTAAACTGTGGAAAATAAGGTTGTACAAGGATTAGCGGACACACGACACACAGACACACACACACACACACACACACAAACACAGACAGACAGTCACGGAACCAAAGTTGTTCAGAATGGTCTAAAACGTAAAATGTGAGTGGAAATAATGATTTTGGAGACCAAAAATGTTTTCTCCCATAAGTGAAAACAATACGTCCGCTACCTATTGGTAGACTTGGGAGCAACAATACGTTTTGTTCTGTTGTTTCAGTGCTGAACGATTCGATCTGCTATCACCATAAGCTTCTGTCACAATTTTAGCAATCGATTATTTTCTCATTTTTCATACCATTGTTCCTCATACATTGTACTTACTTTTATTATAGCAACACATTGGATCATCCTCCATCAGGTTTAGACAGATTAGATCCTATTTATATTGTCACAATAATCAAGTCGACAAATGTCTTTTTGTTGTATTACAGGCAGGACGGAATTTTGGACCTGACGTACCCTGTGAATATATCCTGAGGTTACTAGGCTATCGTAAAACTCCAAACGCACGCAAGGAGTACAATATAACGTTGAAGACCTACTCAGGAACAACCTTACCTGACGAATTCGACGCACGAAAACAGTGGCCAAAATGTCCTACAGTTTCAAACATTCTAGATCAATCAAACTGTGGCTCATGCTGGGTATGAACTACACAAGATTAATGTATAATTTACAGTTTCAGTATCGCAAGTTATAATAGTAGACAATTAATATAGTGGTATCAAAGTTTTAGCAAACACAATTGAATTTGCCATCTCCTAAAATTATGTTCTACTGCACCAGTAGTAAATGCCCATGACTTTGTTTCCCACTAATCTCAAAGAGGCTAAATTTCAAGTTGCACCAATGTCGCCCAGTTCAGCAATGTCGAAATAAATCGGTCCCAGAGCCCACTCAGATTATCAGTTCGGCTTTAGTAATTTCCTCTGTAGTTCTAGAATTCTCTAGTTATGAAAAATTCATGTTTACGCATGCGTGCAAGCTAATATTCATCCGACGGCAATACAATTCATTGGGACTATATAGAAACTAACCCTAACATTCCTCAGAAAATTTTCACAAAATCGGAGTAAAATCAGTAACTATAGTTTTGTGCGTGACAAGAACTTAGCAGAGACACACAGACAGTCACGTACTGAACAAAATTGATCAACAAGCTCTGAAGCTCAAGAAGCAAGTGTAAACTTTTGTAGAAGAAATTTGTGCGGACTTCGCGCGTGAACACAAAATTTCCCCGCTTTTGGTGCCAAGTTAGGAAGCAATAGAATGTGCGCTGAGATTTAGTTTACAAACAATGGCACCTGAACGACTTTTGGGGTTTTCGTTTTGGATATGTAATCTAATATTTCCATCCATGTACTGGGGTTATGCAGCTAGTAATCTACTATATTTCAATTTATCAAATGGCCATGAATGAGGCATTTCGAAAGCTATCATGATGTTGTTCTCATGTTCGTTCTCGTGTTCGCTCGAAAAGGTGGTACCTCTGCTAAACAACTAGGTAAAAAATGGTCACTTCTACATTTTCTCATTCTACTTCAGATGAATAAATCAGACTTATGCCAAGTTAAAGCTATGATAATTGATACCTCATTATTTTTTGGTTCCTTCAGGCGGTTTCTACAGCTTCAGTCTTTTCGGACCGTATGTGTATCGCCCATGATGGGCAATTCACCCTGCCAATGTCTGGAGAGTATTTGACGGCCTGCAGCGAGGAAGACGGATGTGGTGGTGGACTACCAGTGGACGCTTGGGGGTACATTCAAAGTAATGGACTTGTCACAGGAGGAGATTACCACTCAGGAATAGTAAGTAGTCAAAAATGTAATCGCGACTTTATAGTCAATCTCTCACGATGTTTGAGCTCGTATTTCCATTAGCGGGACGATCTTGAACAATCGGGTCGGGTCACAAGACTTCAGAACATAACTTGCTATTTGTCCAACTAATCTGAATTTTTACTAAGGGATTGACTACTTGATGTTATGTATTTTGAGATGCGAGCGTAGCTAGCAAACAAACCACTGATCTAAGCAAAAAACTGATCTGTGTAAAATCTCATGGCAACTAGAGCGCAGGGAATGCCACACGGTGAGTAGTCGAACTAAAGAGCAAGTCAGGAACTAGAGTCTCGTGACTCGACTTGAATATTCGAGAACGTCTCGTTTTTCACTATCGATTGGGATAACTCAGTTACTCGTCATACTTACTCATCAGTATTGAAATGAGTTATTTTGAATTTATTTGCTCATTAGCATTCGATTTGATGTAGAAAATATACAGGACTCTAGACAATTGGATTCGAAAATCAAATTGGATTCAATGGAGCTCCGAACATGAGAAGCTCGAGATGGGGCGTAGCACGTAAACAAAGGCCCTACTGATTCGCTCTTCTTTTGTTGCCTAAAGGGCAGTCGTGAAGGACACAAGTTGTTTTTGTTTCTAAGCCGGTTTTTTGATCGTTTGTGCGTTTCTTTATTATAATAATTTATTTATCAATAGGTAATATAATTTTCATGTTGATTTATTATTTTCAATAATGAACCTTTGTTGTCGACCCAACCGACCAATCGACCTTCACAAGCCCAATAGGAAACAAAAGTGATAATAAACTCGATTCCGGGAATTCAGAATATCATTGGAATTATATCATCAGCTGATAAAATTGTCATAGTTTTCTGTTTGATTATTGGTATGTTTTACTGGTTAAAATTCGCTAACGTGTTGATTTTTTTTTCTTTTTTTTTCTTGTTGATACTTTATCCCTTAGAGAAAGCAAACGAATAAACGCATAACGACCGGGGTGGTTTCGTTCGATTCTTTGCGGGAATACGTATAAATGAAACTCAAATAATCATTACTGTTACATAGAATGATTTCAAGATCTCGATTTTTGAATATTACCACCCTAGTGTGAATATTACTACCCTTTAGTGTTGATCCAAAGCGATGCCAATGTTATTCGCAAATCCCTGGCCGATAAATAATTTTTAAACCAAATTTCTTAAAGTTTCGTCCAATACTTTTTGAAAAGTTTGAAAAAAAGCTTCGGACGGCTGATGGCGTACGGCGGACGGCCGGATTTCTTTAAATTCGATTTAGTGATTGTACGCATCTTGAAAAGTAAACCTACAAGGTTTGAAGGGGGGTTAAAAAAAAGATTTTTCTTTATCGATTACAAAGGTTCATTTTTGAAAATAACAAACCAAAAGCGTTAATAAAATATGACACGAAAATAGCACGGAGTTTTCTATTGATTTTCACGTACAATCACTCCGTTGCTAGGGAAGTGTAACTCCTTTTGTTATCTTTCCACGATAATCGTTCGCCAGTTGTTGGAAACCTCTCAATTAATCACAAAATTTCATAATTCTGAAGCCGCTTTAATGTCGAAGGAAGCTGAAATAGCGCCAAGTTATTAACTAATAATGCTTCGTAAACATAATGGAAATTTTTGTCTTGTTTTTCTCCCTTATATAATCATTGTAGGTGCCTGATGGTAGCCTAGTGATGTAATAATAGAATCAAATGTAATTGCTTAGTAATTCTTGGATTTATACTAAAGCATCAACACTTGAAGCCACTCAAAAAAACAGCTTTCCAATCATTTAAGCCGAAGGCTCTTAAGTAACTGGCAACCGGCGTCATCACGGTTGACTCATTTTCCGACTTCTTCAAGTTGAAGAAGCTCAATGACATTACTGCCTCTTCACTGATCAATTTCTGCAAAGAGAATTTTGCAACACGGGATTCCCATGATTCTCATCTACGACAACTTTCCATAATTTTTTGACCAAGAATTCAATAAGTTTACAAAACAATGGTAGTTTGCACATTCCACTTCTTCACCAACGCACAGCATAGCAAACGGTTAAGTGGAATCTACCCGAGACGGAATTAATTTTTTTTAATCATCTCTAACCAAAAATTGAGAAATGTGAATTCCCTGTCATGAGTACTCAAAGACTCATTGCTCGCTGGACTCGTACAACGATACCGATCCACAAAAATCTACTGCACCAAGAAGTGACCCAAGGAGTCATTGAGGCACTAGAGATAAAGAAAGAAATGCTACACCATAGAAGTGCCACAGTGTCCTCGTAAAAACACAGTTAGAGAGCGAGAGATGGTTGTTGGGTCAGACTGAACAGAAATATAATGCTTCATCATACGATGTCAGCATAAATGTTAAAGCAGTCCATAGAAGTTGAACTTGGCTTAGAACTCACCACATTCAAGGAGATACCAGGAAGGAGGAGATACCAACAGTCTGTCTATCCATTCGGCCGAAGACCCCATCACCACAGACTCGCTCAACGAGTAGCAAATCACAGCAACATCCACAAGATCTATCAAACATCAAGAGATCAACAAGGATGAAGTCCTTCATACAGGCGACAAAAGCAACACAAGTAACAGAAACCAGGTCATAATTCCACATCAATTGCGCCAATCTCTCAGTGGAGCGCCAGATCCGGGAAATATAATGCGACCCCCCACGCGTTTCTCATTCAGTGCAACACCAGAGCAAAATACCAGCAACAAAACTAAATCAAACATAAATATCAGTGAGATTAAACTCCGATGTTCACTATGATTCGTTGCGGATGAGATTATAATTATGAAATCTTGAACAATTTGATGTTCGGTTTACACTTGCATTTGATTAAACTAAAATGGGGGGGGGGGGGGGGGGAGAGAGAGAAAAAATAATCAAATCGTCATCCCTCAACTATCATTTATATTTGAGAAAGATCGGACGGCTAGGACGTGAAAAAATGGAGCACAATGGAATTCACAGAGTGGAGTATTGATTTTGCAGCGATGAAACTGATAAGAGATCGTTTACACCCTAGCCAGCAGAAACCACCATTCTTTCACATGACTTCAGAACAACCAAATCAGTCATTTTTGCGATGTAGGCGTAGGGTTAGCATAGAGCTGATGTAAGTTTAGAAGGTCAAGCGTTTGTCTAGTGTTGCGCCTGGGTATCGTACAGTAGAACCTTATGGGACAGTATCGTCGTCACTACTCATTCGGAGTTGTGAAGGTAAATGACTATCACATAGAAAAACTTCTTGTGGTTGAATTTCTTATTCTAGCGTGTTGTACCTACATTCATTCAAACCAAAAGTTAGCTTTCCGAGTTTCAATACAGCGCTTTTTCCTCAAGGTGAGCTGCAAACTAACCTGAGGTCAAGGTCATTAAGAGACTAAGATAATTTAGTCGCTGGTATGAGAGATTCAAGGTTCTGGAGCAATTTAGGTAGAAACAACATTTCGAAGATTTTGGATAAAAGAGGGACAATGCTTATGGGCATCTTGTGTGATGAATCAATCAAGAACTTCAATATGTATGTACCTCCCCTTTATCTTAAAACCGGAATTTATAATTACAGCTATGAATTCGGCTTATTATGATTTCAGGGTTGTCAGCCTTATGAAATGCCGCCATGTGAACACGAAGGAGCTAAAGGCAAATATCCTCCTTGTGATGAAATTCCCGCAGGTCATCCTGCATGTGAAACTGAATGCACTAACCCAAACTACAACATCAGTTTAACTAATGATCTCAGAAAAGGTAGGCAAGCTATTTACTATAACATGAGCGAGTTGATCCACTGAATGCGAATTAATATTACGAGGGTTACCTATTAATTTTTCTCAAGGGAAAATAGGGAAATGGAAACTTTTTTTAGTTGGAAATGCCTCAACACTCATGTAATTTTCTCACATACATATTATGTAGTTATCTAGGTGATCAGTTCATCTAATGATTTCAGAAAAGGCAAGCTTTTCTTATGATGTCGCGCACTTTAAAACTGTTTGATTATTTGCTCGAACTGCTTTGATTATATTTATAGAATTATATGTATTTCCCCCTTTGTATGTGCGGCTAGTGCAATTGTATTGATTACAGTGACTCATCAACATCGCTTGATCTTTCATTATCATGAATAATCTATCAATTTTATTGCATGCCTACTCACACTCACTTTTTTCACTTTCAAGATTTTTTTCGCGTTTTCAACTTTGTGCCACTAAAACTGTCATAACTCCGTAAATTTTCAGCCGAAAATTGAATCTGATTATACCGTTGAAAAGGGCGTAAGATTTCCTATCTCCTTAATGGCTTTTTGATAATTTTTAAATGGAATAAACGGGTAAAATATAATCCGAAAATCGTTTAAAATTGCGAAAATTTTCACTTTCTCTAAATTCCTGGATGGACATTTTCATTCTGCAAGCCTAAAAGTTGCATCACAATCCCAGCTTTCCAACGGTGTAGTCAATTTTTATTTTACTTAGTCTATTGGGACAGAAAAGTACCTGTGTTTGTTTCCAAAAAAAAAAAAAAAAAAGAAAAAAAAGTTTTTTCCCGTAAAGTAGAGGGTTTTTGTCAAAAATGACCTCCTAAGAAATTACTAGTTTGGGATCGGTTTCTACGTATTTCTTCACACTGAATCGAACCCTAGCAGATGTCTCCAACTCCGTTACAACTGAGTTTTACCCAACAAAAAACACATTAACTTGAGCATAATAACAAATGAACTAAAAACTAGTTTGTTGAAGTGTAAAACTCGGGCCTCAAAAAACCGAAACCCGTCCTCAAACTAGTATTTTCTTAGAGGGTCATTTTTCACGAAACCCCTAGATTTCATTTAAAAAACAAAACACGGTTTTCAACGTACAAACATACATTTCTTCCCCAATTAACAAAGTAAATTGAAAATTGACAACACCATTGGAAAGCCGGAATTATGATGCAACTTTTAGGCTCACAGCATGAAAAGTTCCATCCTGGTCGTTTCGAAAGACTAACTTTAGTGAATGTGGAAATTTTACAAATTTTCCACATACGGATTATCTTTCGCCCGCTCATTCCATTTGAAAAAGTTAAAAAGTGATTAGGGAGATAGGGAATCTTACGCTCTTTTCAACGGTATAACTAGATTTGAGTTCTGACAGACAATTTATGGATTTATGACAGTTTTAGTTACACAATTCGAAAAGGCTAAAAAAATGTCAACAGTGAAAAAAGTGGTTTAGAGTCAATTAGAAAAATATATGTTATAGGCCAAAAAAGTCACAAATGAGTGATAGAATCCAACTATAACATTACTATTATAATAATCTAACTATAATATTAGTATATAATAAATAATATTATATAATATGATATTACTATCTAATAGAAGCCGGTGGTGTGCCCGAAACTGCGACACCCTGTATACGAAATCAATGAGGAAATTCCGAAGGTAAAAAAACATCGCGCGCAAATAATATGTATCAAGACGAACAAGTCGGGTATCAAAGCTTTCTCGCCAGTTATTTACGCTGATAATACTGGTTCGACCCATTTCAGACCTTGCATGAATGTTCATCACACCCAAGGTTTAACTTTGTCGTGAGATAAACAGATAGGTGTTGCGGGCTTAGTCTCATCCGGAGTTGAAGGCGAATCCGATTTGCCTCTGCCTCCTCCACCATTCTCATCAGATAAACAGATAGGTTTTGCGGGCTCATTCTCATCCGGAATTGAAGGCGAATGCAGTATGCCTATGCCTCCTCCACCATTCTCGCAGATGTTGTCTAATGTGAGGTCCTCAGGGTATGTATAGCGGATCGGCCTAGTGATGAGCTGACAGAAATAATTCAGCTGGTGTTGATGACTGGAATGAAGTTAAGTCAAAACGTTTATTTGGTAGTGGAGTCGTCTCAGGAACCGACGCCGAGCTATGTGCAGGACCCCAGAATATATATATGGATTTTTGTAGGAAAAGTCGAAAAACGAATGACTTCTGGAATCGTTGAATCGTTTGCTGAGAGTCGTCAACCTGGATCTGGCTGTTCAGTTGAAACACTGAACAGTAAGGACTTTTTGAGAGTTTTAAGGTTGGTCTGGAGAAGTCTTTTCATGAGCTAGTTATGGAACCCAAAGTCTGGCCTGAAAGCGTTTTCATCAAACGTGTTTTAGTTTGATTTTATTTGTGTTTGAGTTTATTCCATCGCCTTTCAGGAGTATTGTTGAATCCTCAAATGGGCCTTCTCAAGAATACTCTACTTTCAACTGTTCAGGGTCTATCTGATCGGACATTGACTGAACTGAATCTCTATTTTAGGGATCTCGGTGGCTAAGCACCTTTTTTGTGTATTGTCGAGCACTGGCTCAGTGAGGCAGATTTAAAATTTGTCGACTTGGATGGATATAGTCTGGCTTTTCATTGCTCACTTCGAAGAGGACTTCATGGTGGCTCTGCGATTTTTGTATTTTTAAACATTGATGTGATTGACCGAGTGTCTTTTCTGGACACTCTAAACTGTACTATTTGAATGTTCTCCTGTGGAATCGACTCGAAGTAATCGGCCATCAATCTTAGTTTGTTCTATTTATAGCCCCAATGGATGCTGCTTCTTGAGTTCCTTGAGGTCTTGAATACAATCTTAGCTGCCGCTCTTACTGGCAATCAGCGCTCAGAGGACTTTATGGGCGTTGCAGGGTAAATGTAGACCAGCTAGTATTTTCACAAGACAGGCAGGGAGGATCTTAATAATTTACTCCTATCTTACAATATTCATTCCAGCAAGTGCATTGATAATACTTTCTCAAACCATATTACACTCACTCAATGTTTGGTGAACGACAACATGATCTCCGATCATTCTTTCATACACACGAAGACTAACATGCCACTTATTGTGCGAGTGACCAGAAAGCAGTCAATATTAAAGCGTTTACATAACCAGGATTCTGTCTTATGTTTCTCTGATTACTAGAAACATTCGGATTGGTCGGTAGTATTTCGGTCTGCTTGTGTCAGCTCGAAGTGTGAAGCCTTCATCACAGTTGTGAAACGGTCGTTTGATCTTAGTTTCCCTTGAAGCTTGTGACACAGAGTTCGTGCGATCTGGTTAAGGCGGCTGTTAATTCTTCCGCTGAGGTTGAATCATCTCGTGCTGAGCTGAGATAGTTGCGTCAATGGGCGTCTTTTATGGTTGATAATAAGAACTCAAGGGTATATTGAGGCAACATTCATAGTTACTGAGGAAGATAATTCGATCTTTCAATGATGATGCAATCCCTTCAAGGGTTCATGCAACCAACTGAGATTTCTCTTCGTTTTGGCGATACAGTGGTTAATGATCCTTTTCTCCTTTTATATTGTGGCAACACATGTTGTTTAGTTGCATGGTTGTTTTGTTGACAGTGAAAAAGTTCGTTGTCATTTAGTTTTCCCGGGATTTGTTATAGTTAACATTGTTGATTGTTATTGAGATTGAAATTAATAAAAATCTGCAAGAAGTGAGTCGGCTTTTACATTTGGGGGCCCGTTTGGAGAAGAAGAACTCGCGGAAGGAGGAGGGCAGTAAGGTCTGAGTGAAAGTGAAAGTTCAAGTTTTAGAACAATCATGCCTCGAGCGAACAGTGTTGGTACTCAAACACAGAGGACGGTGTCGACTCGTAGGCGACCTGCTGATGTCCCAGAATCACCAGTTATTGAAACCCCTGTATTGTTGACTGAGCACCAACTGTCTTCTACGGGGAATTCATCCACTGGCTCGCTTGATCAACGAGTGCTTACAATCGAAACTGGAATGACGGGGATTCATGACCTATTAACACAGCTTTTGGCTCAACGTGAGGAGATACTGCCATTGGAAAACCGTTTGAGTACCGTTGAGGATGCTCTCTGTACAGTAAACCAACAGCTTACAAAGATTACCAGTTTCAGTGCTACTCAGCAAAGTTCTCAATTTCCTCCTGGTCAATCTACTTCATCTCATGCTCCTGGATTGTCGAACACACCTCATGTAGCTCCTCCAGCCATGCCCTTTGAAGTTGTTCCAAGGCCACTAAAAGAGGAGGCCCTCAGTCTTTACGATGGTAAAGTAGTGTGGGAAGAATATATGGTCCACCTCGAGGTTACGGCTCGAGCAAATCAGTGGAACATGAATACCAAATGTGACAGGCTGGCTAATAGTTTGCAGGGGGGCTGCGTTATCTGTGATGGCCGATCTAAATGAGGAAGAGAGAGCCAGTTATGCAGCTCTAACAGCTGTGCTGGAACAAAACTTTGGCCAAGGCAGGTTTCAATCTACCTGCAAACTCCAGTTGAAAGTCAGGAAGCAGAAGCCTAATGAGAGCATAGCTGATTTTGCTCAGGACATAGAAAAATTGGTTCGAGGAGCATTTGCAGCTGAGTCAAGAGCAGAACGAGGGAAGAGAGCAGTTGAGTCGTTCATTGATGGTTTATCTAACACAGATCTGGCAAAATTGATTGTGCTGAGTAAGCCAAGGTCCATACAAGAGGCTTTGACCACAGCAATGCAGTTGGAAGCAGTAGCTCCTTCTAGTTCTGGCAGGAGGGAGAACAAGTGCTTCCAGTGCAAGGAATTTGGTCATTACAAGGCACAGTGCCCACAGCTCCTCTCGAACAACCAGGGAAACTGAAGCAAGCCAGGGCTGAGGGCCAAGCTCTGGTTTTGGATCAAGGCCCGCAGGTCAAAATGGCCCGTTCAGGGCACGACGCACTTTTTGTGGAAACCAGAATGAGCAAAAGAAGAATAGGAATGCTAGTAGATACAAGGGGCAACGGTATCATTACTACGCCCAGATATCGTGGATGAGCTGGGGTTGCAGATTAGTCCTTCAGATAGCCATTTCTTGCTGACAGCAGGGGACAAAATGATCATCATTGGGGAATGTTCTGCTACCATAACAGTTGGTCCTTGTTCCATCTCACAGAAATTTTTAGTTGCATCATCCCGGGACAAGGGGATACTCGGGGTAGATGCACTGCACAAACTAGAAGCCACGGTAGACATACCGAAAAGTGTGTTATGGGTGAAAAATCAACAGGTCCCAATGGTCACCAGGTTTCAGTGTTTAGCTCGTTCCCTCCAACTGAATCTGGCACCCAAGCAAGAGGAATTATGGGGTGTACAGTACCTTAAGGGTTCAGACCTCGTAGAAGGTTCAGAACAGACACTCAAGTTCTACATGTTTTCACCAGGTTCAAGGCAGCTTTTGCAGCAGATGGATCTCCTCTAGGAAGAACACATGTAGTCGAACATGGAATCGATACAGGGGAGGCTCCTCCCATCAAGCAAGCACCTCGTCAGCTTCCATACACATCTCGGGCTCATGTTGATCAAATGTTGAAGGATATGCGAGACCAGAGCATAATTGAGCCATCAAAAAGCCCATGGGCTTCGCCTATAGTGCTTGTGCCTAAGAAGGACGGGACGACCAGGTTCTGTATCGATTACAGAAAGCTCAACAGGGTAACAAAAAAAGACTCTTATGCCCTTCCTACCATTCAAGCACTTCTGGATACTCTGGCTGGAGCAGCATGGTTTTGTGTCTTAGGTTTGAAAAGCGGCTATTGGCAGATAGGCCTCAAAGATGAAGATAAGGAGAAAACCGCATTTGTAGTGGATGGGAAAGGATTGTGGCAGTTTAGGGTCATGCCCTTTGGTTTATCCAATGCTCCCGCCACTTTTCAGCGGTTAATGGAAGCTATTGTGCCTTCAGATCTAGCTCTAGTTTATCTAGACGATGTAATTGTTTATGGTCCCGACTTCCCTACAATACTGCAAAAGCTGGAAAAAGTGCTGGAACGGTTTGAGCAAGCAAATCTGCAATTGAACCCGAAGAAGTGTGTATTCTTCAAGAGAGAAGTTCAGTATCTGGGACATATAATCTCAACAGAAGGAATTCATACAGATCCTAGGAAAACTTCAGCTGTCAAGGGCTGGCCAATACCACGGAACAAGCGTGAAGTGCGATCGTTCTTGGGGTTCTGCTCCTACTACAGGAAATTCGTACCCAATTTTGCAGGCATAGCTCGGCCACTAACCCGATTGACAGAAGACAAGACTGAATTCCAGTGGGATCGCAACTCCGAGGACAGCTTTAACCATCTGAAGAATGCAATGATAACTGCACCAGTGTTAGCATTCCCTGACCTTCAAAAACCCTTCATCTTGGACTGTGATGGGAGTGGCCATGCCATCGGAAGTGTCTAGTTCCAGATGATTGATGGAAGTGAAAGGGTGATTGCGTATTACAGTCAGACACTTTCAAAGGCAGAGAAAAATTATTGTGCAACCAGGAGGGAATTGCTAGCTGTTGTGAAAAGTGTAGAGCACTTCCACTATTACTTATATGGGAACGAATTCACATTGAGGACAGATCATTCAACATTGAGATGGTTGTGTTCATTTCATCGTCCAGAAGGACAACTAGCCAGATGGCTTGAGACCCTACAGACTTATTCCTTCACAGTTGTCCATCGACCAGGGAAAGCTCATAGAAATGCCGATGCAATGTCTCGACTATTGTGCTATAACAACTGCCATTTTTGTCAGACCAGCCGGCAAAAGCAAAATAAAGAGGAGCTAAACGTTCTGCATTTCATGGATGACTCAGATGACCAGCTACTAGACGGTGGGCTAAAGTGGTTGATCAGCAAGAACAATGATGGAGCAATACCAAGCCCTGATGAGATTGGAGCTCAGGGTTTTCGAATTCAGCAATTGATTGCACGGTGGGAGTCTCTGGAAGTACACAATGGCAAACTGTTCCATCGTTGGGAGGACAAAGGGGGAGGACATCATTTACAGTGGGTCGTCCCAGAGCCTGCAGTCACTAGGGTGCTGTCACAATGTCATAGTAGCCCAGCAGGAGGGCATTTTGGGTTTATGAAAACCATAGGCAAAATCAGACAGGCATACTTTTGGCCCGGCATGACATCCGACACAAAGATTTGGTGTCGGTCCTGCCAAGTTTGTAGAAGAACGAAGGGCCCAGGTAGAAAACATCCTGCCCCTCTGCAGCAGTTCCAAGTGGGCAGCCCGTTTCAACGAGTGGGGATGGATATTTTGGGGCCATTTCCACGTACTAAGCAGGGAAATCGCTACATCTTGGTAATGTCGGACTATTTCACTAAGTGGCCTGAACTAGTAGCCCTTCCCAATCAGGAAGCCCAGACCCTGGCCACGGCAATAGTTGACCATTTGATTAGCCGACATGGGGCACTGCTGGAAATTCACACTGACCAAGGCCGCAATTTTGAATCTCGGCTCCTGGCAGAGGTTAATCTGCTGTTGGGTACGTGCCGGACCAGAACCACACCCCTCCATCCCCAATCTAGTGGCCTGGTGGAGCGATTGAATCGGACCATCACCAAGTACCTAGCGATGTTCATTGACCAGAGTCAGAATGATTGGGATGAAAAGTTGCCTCTCTTTCTACTCGCCTATCGATCTGCTCCACATGAAACAATGGGTATATCCCCTGCTCAGCTTGTTTATGGAAGGGATCTACGTCTCCCAGACACATTAGTACGGCCCCCCGTTCAGGAGACAACGTCCTCTATTCCATATGTCTTTCAGCTGCGAACAAGATTGGAAGAGGTTCAAAGGTTTGCAAGGGAGCAAGCAGGGTTCAAGATGAGGGTTCAACGAGAGCAATACGACAGAAAGGCCAGGAAGTCTAACTTGGAACAGGGAGATTGGGTTTGGGTCCACGATCCAAAACGGACTAGAGGTAAATGTCCAAAACTGGAGCCCCAGTGGACGGGACCATGGGTTGTAAAGCGGAAGAAGAACGACGTTCTGTTCGAAGTCTCAATGGGTCGTCGGTCGCGCCTGTTGCATGCTAACAGGTTAGCTCGGGCTGACATACGTCCACTAGTCCCAATCAATCAGCAGACACCGAAGGGCGCTGCAGAAAGGTCGCAGGAAGAGAGGAAGGAGTAGTGTGGCAACACATGTTGTTTAGTTGCATGGTTGTTTTGTTGACAGTGAAAAAGTTCGTTGTGATTTAGTTTTCCCGGGATTTGTTATAGTTAACATTGTTGATTGTTATTGAGATTGAAATTAATAAAAATCTGCAAGAAGTGAGTCGGCTTTTACAATATGCTTTTTCGAATCACTTCCAGCTTTCTATATCCTCTGTACCCCAGCCTATTCAAGGTGAGCACTTCTTTATGTTCAGTCACGTCCATCTAGCCTGTATCTTCACCTCGCAATGGAGGATTTGATTTCAACGGCGGGTAAGCTGAAGAGTCCATATGAGAGCCCTGATGGGATGCCTGCAGTTGTGTTCAAATCATCAACCAGTATATTGGCACCAGGGTTTTGCCATATATTCAACTCCTCAGGGGTCGTTCCCACTGAACTCGAGACGTATATCATCATTCCAGTCTTCAAGAATGGCACTTCACGAAGAAAACTTCTTAAACATCTCAGGTCTTCAACAGTATTGTCAATTTTACTTTTACTCTCTTATTAGGGGAGAAAATATTATACGTGAATGTTGAAAAACGTGGGTTCTTCAATGAAATCGAGAGTTCTCTTGGAAAAAGACACATTGGGATCGGTTTCTACGTATTTTTTCACTCTGAATCGAATGGTAACACTTGCACATCTCCCCTCCTCCGTTATACTTGAGTTTTACACTTAAACTAACTAGTTTCACCCTTAAAAACACATACAACTGAGCATAACAAACAAACTGAAATTTCGTGAGTTGAAGTGTAAAAAGTTCCAGTCATGCAGCATGATCGTATGAGCGAATTTTCATAAATGGTCGTATTACATTTATGTTAAATTCTGTTGAAATTTGAGCACTTTGGAGACAAATAAAAATTTTATTATACATTTTATAGCAAACTAACTTTTTGTCAGTAATATTCCAATGAACAAACGATTTTGTGGATTTTTACAATTTTTTCAAGTGTTCCTATCGATTTTTAGCTTATTTTAATGAAATTTAAGTACATTTTTCAGTACAATTTTCTGCTTAAATTTTTAAATGTCATAGTTCATGTTCGATTAATTTTTGTCTAGTAAAATTCTGCTAAAAAATAGAAATTTGTTAATTTTTAGCGGTTTTTTGCCTTTTTTAGTGAATTTTTAAGTACATTTTTTGAAATTTGACCAATTTAATGTGCTCAAAAAGTGTTGTCCAACGAACTCATCCTTTCTCTTGAAATGCTTGATTTTTTGGCGAAAGAAAGAAGTTTTTATCTCAATTCTATCGAGAGTTATCGTCTGGAATGACACATACATATATATACTTATATATATATATATATATATATATATATATATATATATATATATATATTCATATAAAAAAGCGTTAAAATCCAGGAATCATTTTAGAATGCCTCAAAACAGATTTCGATGAAGAAAATTTCTGAAAATTTTTATTTAAAAATTTTTGGAGCCATTGCAATAGCTTTATTTTCTAAGAAAATTCGCTAAAATCAAGTACAACGAAGTTAGGCGAGTATCACCATTCGATTCAGCGTGAAAAATTACGTAGAAACCGGCCCCCTACTCGCATTTTCATAGAGAGTCCTTTTTCACGAAAACCCTCGATTTCATCGAAAAACCCATGTTTTTCAACATTAAAGCATATTTTCTCTCCTAAGTAGCAGAGTAAATGTAAAATTGACCATAACGATAAAAAGCTGAGTTTTTGAAGAAGTTTCCCCTGTGAATTGCCTTTCTTAAATAGTCTGAAGTACGTATCGTAAGAGCGTAACGACAAACAAAAAAAATCAAACTCCGAGAAATGTTCAAAATTTTCTGTTTAGCTTCTTTTTTAGGCATAAATCCGGCTCAAAAATATTTGTTTGGCATCAGGTTAATAGAAAATTCAACGCTCTTTCCATCGATGTCCTTATATTGGTTAATTATTGTAAATAATGAAAGTTGAAGCAGCATCAGCTGCCATCCCTAAAACGAATCCCGGGCCTTTTCTGTTATATCCCTGCACATTTTCGTTATTTCTCTACTATTCATTCATTCTGACCTGTATGTCCAACTAATCTGTGTTTTTACCAAGGGATTGACTACTCGATGTAATGTATTTTCTAGATGTGAGCTTGTGAACATCCAGACCACCAAACTAAACACAGCATTCTGTTCTATTTGACCACAGTGGACGTGAAAATAATTGGAGATCATCAATCCGATGAATCCTCATTCAATAGGAAATAGTTTGTAAATGCGGGAATATAACAGAAAAGACCCCAAACCCACTATGGGGCGCAACCATGTCCCGTGGTGGAATAGGGAAGTTCGAGAAGAAAACAGAGCAAAACGTAAGGCACTAAACAGGTTCCGCCGTAAACGTACGCCTGAAAATTATGCTACATTTAAGCGAGCCAGAGCCCGTGAGCGCCGGCCCAAGCGTCAGGCTCAAATCAGCTCCTCTCGCTCATACGTCAGCGAAATTAAGGATGGAACCCCTCTTAAAGATGTTGGGCTCGGATGACTTGAAATGAAATGAAATGAAATTGTTTATTTGTAAAAGCCTTCCGGCGGTACTTTACCTTTTACTCGGATGACTTTCGAGGACACAAGGCTGAAATTGAGATGGCGCCTCTCCCTCAGCTCATTCCATCTTTCAATCCTTCAATTGACTTACCGTTTACAATGGGTGAATAGGAGAGAGAAATGAAGAAGGTAAATAGGATTGCACCTGGGAAAGATACGATTCATTATGAAATGTTGATCAATCTCCCAGATGAGCAAAAGCGCACTCTCCTGAGGCTGTATAATTCAATTTATGCCTCTGGAAGAAGGCTGTCATTATCCCTCTGCATAACGAGAGAAAAGACTCTTGCGAAGCTGGCAGTTGGAGGCCCATCTCTCTTACTCGATGTATGAGTAAGATCCTGGAAGCTATGGTCAACTACCGCCTGGAGTAATTTCTTGAGAGCAGCAGCCTTATCAGCCAGTATCAGGCTGGTTTTCGCAAGTGCTTCTCAGCAGTTGTCCAACTCTCAGCATTTGAGAGTTACATCCAGGACACTTTTCTGGTAAGGGTACACGCCAATGGTGTTTTTTTTTTTTTTTTACCTAGCAAAAGCGTATGAAACCACTTGGCGTCACAACATCTTAGAAAGTCTGCAGCCGTGGGTCAATGTTGGGTTTCCTCCGCAGCTTTCTCTCTGATCAAAAATTCAAAGTGCGCCTAGGGAACGTTTTCTCCAATCTCCATCTTCTGGAGAATGGCATCCCTCAGGGCTTGGTACATAGTTGCACTCTTTTTATGGTCACTATAAATGGCCTTGCTGATAACATTCCAGCAATATTGAATGAATGAATGAATGAATCAATCAATCAAGATGTTTATTAAGCAAACATAAATACAGGTACATAAATACAGGTAACATCTTTAACATCTTAGGCTATGGTAAGACCGGCTGCTAGGCTGGTCATTCTTGTGCACATTTATCAGTAATCAACGTCATAACAGCAATTAACACAACAATTAATAAATATGTTTAAATAATATATCAATGTATATGTGTAGTTAGTAGTAAATAATGGATAGAAGTAGTTAAATTCATTCCAGAGGATATTCGACCCTTACTGTATGTGGACGACTCAACTATCCTCCTCCGAGGTGATCATCTGAGAAATGTGTGTGACACCTTGCAACGTGCTGTTGATACCATCTATCAAACAGCACAGATACGAGGTTTTTAATTTGTCACCTACAAAAACTACCTCCATACATTTTTTCAGAAAGCACAAAGTACATGTTGAGTACATTCTCTAAATAGGTGGGGTTACAATACCTTACTCCACTCACACAGGTTTCCTCAGACTCGTAGTTGACTGTAAGCTGTGGTGGACCCAGCATATTGAGTACTTGCGCCATGCAAATATACAGGGTGTACAGTTGCTCAAGGTTCTTTCCAACCATAGTTGGGGCGCCAAGCAGGAAGTCCTTCTAATGATTTTCCATGTAGTGCTGCGATCACCCATAGATTATGGGTCTGCAGTTTAAGGGTCAGCAAGAATGTCCTTTCTACATAAACTGGAACCTCTATCGAACAAGGGTCTTCGTCTGCATATTGGGGCCTTCCGTACAACCCTTATAGTCTCCCTTCAGGGTCTTGGGAAGAGCCAGCCACTCAGGATTCGTCGGAATCTGCAAGCACTTTGCTATGCAGAGCGCTTGCACTATTTCTTTGGGCACCCCCTGCATGACATGGTCATACTAACCCCCCCCCCCTCCCTCTCTGGATGACACTTACTCTAGGTTCCAAACACGAACTTGCCCCTTGGGTAGCATAGAGATATACAATCTGGTTCCATCTGCCCTCTCCCCCACCTTGGACCTTGTCTGGTATGCACGTTGATCTTCGCATGCAAGTTGGGGTACAGGGAAATACATTCGCACACATCCTCAAATACGGTTACAATGAAGCTATCCAGAGATATGCTGGACACACTCTTCTGTTCACCGACGGCACAAAGACACCTGATGGTGTTGGCCTTGCTCTTAGAAGCCCCAACTTCCAAGTCCCTAGATGCTTACCAACTGTCGCGCCTGTGTACACAGCAGAACTGCCAGTTGTAGGGTATTGAGTATTATCTGATCTGAAGTACCATAGAGGCGGATAGAGATATCTGATGATCCTTTAATACGAAGCCCACGTGTATCACTACCAATCCTCAACGTCGAGCTCAACCATAACTTTCATGTGGGTGCCAAGCCATGAGGGTATTCATGGCAACGAGTGTGCTGATGCCCTTGCGAGGAGAGTCATTGGTGATAACTCCATCAATATGCTGCCTATAGGCATTAAGGATCAAAACTCCTACATGAAACATAAAGCCGAATCCATCTGGCATGAGCAATGGCAGGGTGAGTTCACTGGCCATACCCGTCTTATAGACACCCGTCTTATAGACACCCGTGTTATAGACACCTGCTTAGCGCAGGAGCTCGAGATGTTGTGTGCAGAAGGTGTGGGGGTGATCTGTCCATCCTGGAAGACTGCCCATACCTTAGGACCTCAGCATCGGCACCCTCAGTGGGTTGACATTTTATCTGGACCAGACAAGGTCCAGTCCCTGTTGTCGTACCTGAGAGCCGCCCAGCTCTATTACAAATTGTGATATCTGATCTGTGAAGTATTTCTGTACAATCTAGTCATAGTGTTATTTCACTTTGGCGATTATATATAGTAACATATCTTTAGTTATTGGCCTATTCTAGATCTAGTCCTAGTTAGGTCATCACTGTACCCCTTATTTTGTCCTCCTCCGAATTGCCAGTGGAGTCCATGATGGCACTCCGTTTGGTGGTGGAGGAAAGCATGGCCTCCCATGGAATCGTGCCACTTGCAGTGTCCCTTTGGACACCTTGCTCAATGTCGCTAATGACCCTTATGGTTGAGGTGCAGCTTAAACCACTAAAAAAGAGAAAAAAACATCTTTGCACTCAAAAAGCTTCAATTTCAAAACAATGTCACATTATACAATACGATAATTTAAGTAAATTTGCTCATACGGACATGTTTCATGACTGAAACTTTTCATGTCAGAGTAAAATCCCCCAGTACAACAACATGTTGATATGTAGCTAAAATTTTCCCTAATTCCTCAAATACTTGTTGTACCCGCCCTGCATTTGGTGGTCGACATACTACCCCGACAAGTATCTTTCGTTTACCAGCTATGATTTCGACAAAAATGTATCCAGTTATTTTTTGCATATATTGGTGACGATTTGCAAAAATTACACTAAATTTTAAACCAGTTTTAATTAACGAAGCTACACCACCTCTAGCTGCTCTTAACCTGTCGTTTCTCCCCTATGTAAACCCTGGGATGTCAACTGAAGCTGAGGAAATGCCTGGTTTTAGTAATGTTTCGGAAAGTACCATTACGTCTTGAAAATTCCCTTTAATAATTATTTATTTAAGCTCGTCTATATGTGCAACGGCTGACTCTATATTGACATCACCGCAACTGAAACCGCTATGTGAGTTGAATAGTGAATGACGAAGAAAATAATTTTTTCATGGATTAAAATTAAAACGGAATTTTACCCACCATGAAATAAAACGATATTTTGCTGATGGTGCGCCCTAGTTGCCTTGACAGGTCGGGTAAAACTGTTGACTGAAATGGAAGCATAAAAATTAGGTGCGGTTGGAGCTTGGCCGTTTTTTGAAGACCTTTCCGGTAGATCATCTTCGCACTTCACTTAGTAGAACTCAGAATACTCAATCTTCCTCAGCCTGATTTGACCATTCCTTACCCACACGAATTTGAAGCAGTTTGCCTTTTGGTTTATTATTTCCAATAATAAGCCTATGTGATCGTGTAGCAAAAAATTTTTATAACCCCCCCTCAAACTTTGTCACTTTACGTTTCAAGGTGTGTAGAATCCAAATTTGAAATGTCCGTCCGCCGTCCGCCGTCCGCCGTTCGCCGTCCGCCGTCCGCCGTCCGCCGTTCGCCGTCCGGGCCATAAAAGGCCTAAGAATTGACTTAAAAAACCTGTTCTTTCGCACATAGACTCCATTTGGGGTCTAGTTGGTCCTAACGTTTAACCATCCCGATTGCTTTACTCGCATAGATGCTATGGGCCAAAAACGGGCAAAAAAAGGGTCTTTTTCGACGCGCGCACGCCTGGCACGCTTGGCAGGGGGTCACGGTGGGTGGAGAGGGGGGGCGGTGAGCGGGGGGGTGGGGTGGAGTGAGAGGAGGCTCCGGCGCCGCGGCACCTTGTGGTGGGTACGGCGCCGGCGTTCCTTCGAGGCATGAATATATGTTTTTTTCAAGGTCATATTTGTGTGTTAATACCAAAGATTTTCCTACGCATATTTAATAACATATCCTCTCGACTTTTCGTACGTACTTAGATGATGATATTATTAAGGCGATAACTATTTGAATAGATAGGAGCTCAAATCGAGAAATATAAACATGCGTATATCTCTATTATTTATAAGAATGAAACTCCGTTTGTCTGTTTGTCTGTTTGTCTGTTTGTTTGTTTGTCGTGTCTATGCACGGCCAAACGGCTGAGTGGGGGGAGTCTACGAGTGGGGGGATCTTCTTGGGATTTTCCGAAAGGGGGAGCGAGCGAATTTAAAATTTTCTAATCCCACCCGAACCATGGGCCGTAGGGCGGGAGGGGGGTCGAAGTAAGAATTAATGTGCGCTTTTTGGACTTCCCCGCTTCCCCTACCCCTCTAAACGGGCGTTGAAAATTCTGGAAAAATACCGGTTTTGTAGGTTTTTGAACGAGAAAGACGACGGCGCAATCGGATCGCGAAAAAAGTATCGGGAAATGCGTCAAAAAAATGCGAGAGTACGGACCCGTTTTCTCGAAAAGTCCGCCGAAAAACTTGGTTTTTTCCCATTAAAATATACCCCATAAAGGTACGTTTTTCGGAACGGTTTTCGCGGGCGAAATACAGCTTTGGGTCCGCCGAATCTGAATCCGAAATCGGATATCGAAAAAAGTGACGAGAAC
Organism: Adelphocoris suturalis; assembly: GCA_030762985.1. Lineage (NCBI taxonomy): Eukaryota > Metazoa > Arthropoda > Insecta > Hemiptera > Miridae > Adelphocoris > Adelphocoris suturalis. Next base: position 63,011,592 of record CM061043.1, read on the forward strand.
TCGGTCAAATTGCGAGCAGAAGCGAGCAAAGCGATTAAAATGATTCTGCCGTGGACGAGAGAAGGCTCAAGAATTGACGTGAAGGGTTCGATGTCACAACATTGCGAGGCGAGCAGGTATGCCTTCATAGGTACCTACCTTGCGAGCGAAGCGAGAGCCATTTCAAATAATAAATACGGACTTTGTCCTACACATATACAGGTATACCTTGCGAGCGAAGCGAGCAACATCCCCGAATAAACTTTTCGTGGTTCCACGTAGTTTTATAAGATTTAATTTGTTTGTAATAATTCCCAACTGAAAAAAACGTCTGCCAAGTTGGGTGGGCAGTATAACTTCCTCAAGCGAGCGAAGCGAGCAGCATCCCCTACAGAAGTTAAGCCTACCCTTAGAGATCTACCGTTTGCGAGCGAAGCGAGCAGCATCCCCTACAGAAGTTAAACCTACCCTTAGAGATCTACCGTTTGCGAGCGAACCGAGCAACATCCCCTAAATGCCATACTTTGCGAGCGAAGCGAGCAACATTTTCTACATGCCAGACTTTGCGAGCGAAGCGAGCAACATATCCTACATGCCAGACTTTGCGAGCGAAGCGAGCAATATTTCCTACATGCCACACGTTGCGAGCGAAGCGAGCAACTTAATGGGGGGTCCGGGGGGCTTGCCCCCCGGCTGGACGTGGAGGCGAGCGTAGCGAGCCGGAGCGGCTAGTAATTATAGAAGTATAGGTTGTGGCAATTCGAAGTAGGACACGCCGAGGAGTCTGGACGGGCCTTATGACGTACGCTAGCCAACTAAAACTACGATCAAACTCAATTGAAAAAATAATAAACCTTTGTGAAATAATTTGCAGCGTTTTTAAACTTGCTGCCGTCAAGCTTCGATTGACATAAATACAGCCCCTTTCTCCATCAATCATGCCGATATCGCGGATCGAGAGATCCCGTTAAGTACGAATCGATCTTAAGAAATTGTCCTTATTCTGCCGACGGCAGAAAGGGACAGATATTATTCCAGGCGCATTGAACTCGATAGGTGGACGCTTGCGATTCCGTAATCTCGAATTGAACAGCACGACCAACTCGATGAATGAGATCAGAGATAGTCTCATCAGAGCGTTTCGGGATGCCGGTTATTTCGACCGTTTTTCCAGTGATTTTTGCATGCTCCCCGCGAATTGTGACTCGTGTTATCGTTTGATCCGGTTTTCCAGTGCCATATTACGTGATTTGAAAGAATGTTCTCTCCACGCATCACTACCAGCTCATTGTGAAGTGCTGCAATGGCTTCAGTGTTCTGAGTGATTTACTCAGAGTAGGTGTTAAGGTGTTCTTTCAGATCTTTAATTTCTTCGGAATTAGCTTGCAATTGTTTTTAAGGGATTAATTATCATTTCACATCGAATAGATAGTATGAGATTACGAAAATTTCAATCGGCCTCATTGTTTTGACCCTTCTTTACTGATTCTACTACGTTCTCAGTATCCCTTATGCAAGATCGATTAGTGTCATCATTGAATGAAATTCCTGCGAGATCATCTGTAATCAATAGCCTTCTTACTTTCTAACACCTACTTTTTACTTTTCCTGGTTACGGAGTTGGCGATTCGGGATCTTGGAGTCAGTTTAGAACGGCAGCTTCACTTCGGGCTTCACATTGATGACATCACATCACTTGCGATGAGAATTCTTGGATTCATTAAGCGCAACACCAGATAATTCAAAAGCATATCTACCCTTAAGGTACTTTATGTTTCCTTGGTGATGCCTGTATTGGAATATGGCGGTGATATGGAACCCATACAATGCTGTACATCGTGAGCAGATTGAGAGGGTGCAGCGCGTCTTCTTGAGATATATGAGTTTTAAGATGGGTCTGCGAGGGAGGATGTTGTTTACGAGATCATTGAGAAACTAATCGGCATCCCTTCGCTTCGTTCTTGTCGATTCATAATTGACACGTTTTTTATCCACAAACTGCTAAATGGAGTAATAGACTGCCCATCTCTTCTAAAGGAAGTGGAAATTTCAACACCCCAGCGATGGAGTCGTAACCCTCCTTTACTTTATGTGCCTTTTGCTAAGACCAACTACCTAATGAATCGACCTCCACCTAGCCCGAGAATTGAATCTATTCATTCAAACAAATCCTTCCGTGGATGTAGTCCATCATTCTTTATCAAAATTCAAGAACTCTTTAATTATCATGCCTGAGTGTTTATAAATCTAAGTAATATGTGGTTCGAATTTACCTATTTTATTTATAATTCACTAGTATTCTTGTTTTCTCTATTGAATTTTTTGTTCGTTGGTTATTATTAATATTGATTGTACTCTTTCCTTAATTATATTGTTATAATTGTTATTCAACTGGATGAATTTAATTTGTCACTTTGTAATTGGGCTTGTCCCGTATTAATAATAATAAATAAATAAATAAACACGCTTTACACAGCTATGTTGTATTGGTCTCCCTATATTAGAGATACTCATTTTTAGAAAAAGTAACGTAATCTAAGAGAGAGAGAGAGAGAGCGAGAGAGAGAGAGAGAGAGAGAGAGAGAGAGAGAGAGAGAGAGAGAGAGAGGGAGAGAGAGATTGATTGATTGATTGAGGAATTTATTTATTTACTTGCACAAAAATAGGGTCTAGTGACCCTCTCAGCCTTTTTGGCAAGAATAAATTAACAATTAGTTATATTAGTTAATAATAAATCAGTCTTCTTACAAATAAATAGGTATATAAGAAAAAGTGAAATTAACAGAATTTTAAATATAGTGGCCTTACACTACAACAAAGTAAATTTTGAGAGAGAGAGAGAGAGAGAGAGAGAGAGAGAGAGAGAGAGAGAGAGAGAGAGAGAGAGAGAGAGAGAGGAAGGAAGGATTTTCCATTTCTGAATCGCAATATGTCTAACTGCTTTATTGTTCTTTTTTTGTTTCAGTTGATTCAGTTATTCAAATTGGAAGCGTCCAAAGCGCGCAAGAAGAAATTATGACGAATGGACCGATTGTAGCAGCGTTCTCTGTTTACGAAGATTTCTTGCATTATAAATCAGGTAGAGCAATATGGGGACCCCCACACTACAGTTAGCCCTCGGTTCATCATATCTGACATTCATAAAACTGAATAAAACCTTTTGCGGCTGCATGAACCTCTGAAAAGGGATCACTTGGCGTTTCCTTTCTAACTTGGGTATTGTAGCAGTACTTCTAAAGTAGGTTTTCTTATTTCTTTAATGTTTGTACAGCCTCTACTTTGCTAATAGGGAAGGCATAGATATAATGTACATTATGTTTTACAATATGATTCTCATAATACCAATGACAATTATAATCATTATTATTATTTAATTTTTTTAAGGGGTTTACCAACATACCACAGGAAAAGTTTTGGCTGGTCATGCAGTCCGAGTCTTGGGATGGGGAGTTGAAAACGGAACGCCCTACTGGCTCGTCGCCAACTCCTGGAACCCAACTTGGGGTGACAACGGACTCTTCAAAATCAGAAGAGGAACTGACGAATGCGGCTTTGAAGAGGAATTAGTGGCTGGTGTAATTAACCACCATTGATGTCACTGACACAGATGAAATAATAAACTCTTTCCAATTACTGATGGGCAAATGTTATTGTTATACCTAGTATTACTAACCTGATTTCGTAGGATGGCGAAGTGTAGATTTTAGATTACGCAGAAGCGTATTAGGTAGTAGTGGAAAAGATGCTTGCTTAGTCAATTTTCGCCAGTAATTGTGTTCCATAAGAACATTGCTTTGCTCTTGATGGCTTTCATTACCATACCAAGTTCAGGGCATCATGTATCTAATCTGGATAAATTAGTATTGACCATTAAGGGTAAAAGATAAAAGTTATACGAACCCGAAGGAGTGTGCGAATTTATTTAATACATTTTTTGTAAATTTGGGCCCGAACCTAGCGAACGCTTTTCCCCAGAAAGAATTTAGAGGTGCATCTCAACCAATTGAAGCAAGGTTCGTTTTAAGGTGGAAGAAAAAGATATACTAGGTGTAATAGATTCAATTAAGGGTGGATCCTGTCCGGGATTGGATGGTATACAGGCAGTAACAATTTTAAAAAATCAAGAATTATGTAGCATTGCCGCTCAAAAAATTAATAAATTTGAGCCTCTTACTTGGAATTTTCCCTGAAAATATTAAGCTAGCGATTGTGATTCCACTGCACAAGGGAGGTGATCCTAATGATTTGGGGAATTATCGACCCATATCTTTACTGAGCACAATGTGTGAAATTTCAAATAGTTGAATATTTAGAAAATAATTTAATATTAAACGAAAGACAATATGGTTTCCTTACAGGGAGGAGCACACAAGATGCAATAGCTTGTTTGACGACTCGTGTAAAACATCTTTTAGAAAACGGTAAGAAACCCCTATCAGTTTTTTTAGATCTTGCAAAGTGCTTTGATACCATCTCCCACGAGATTTTATTCAAAAATTGGAAGAGTTAGGTATTCATAATCCTTCGCTTCATTGGTTCAAAAGTTACTTAAGCTTCAGAAGGCAGCGAGTGCGCGTGAATGGCATACTCGGTGACCCGTTGGTGTGTACGGTTTATGGAACCCCGCAAGGAACAGGGCTTGGTCCCTTGCTGTACATCATATATATACCAACCATATTTTCCAGTCTGAGGTTATGTCAGTGGGAGAGGCGGTAATGTTCGCAGATGACACTGCTATGATTTTCCATGGCGATTCTTGGCATGAAACGTTTCAACAAGCTGAAAGAGGCATGAAAGCGATCAGTGTGTGGCTCGTTGAAAATAAACTAACGTTAGGTGTTCGTAAAACCATATTCATGCCGTTCGTCAGATCAATTAGGTCCTTAGCCCCGAATAACGAGTGCCTTTGGCTGCATTAGCTGCACTGCCACGTCTCTTTTGGTTGCTCATGCACATGTCCCACTTTAACCAGACAGGATAAGGTTGAATATTTAGGTATGACAATAGACAGTCTTTTAAAGTGGGATCATCATAAAGCGGCCCTGAAGTTGAGGCTTAGAAAATGCTTGTATGTTTTGGCATTTCTAAGGAGAATTATGCATACTCAGGTGTTACGGCAGGTCTATTGTGCTCTGATTCAATCCACTCTTTTGTACGGTTTGCCTATGTGGGGTAGTGCGTATGAAACTACATTGCATAACTTAGTAATCCTTCAAAAATATTTCATTAGGGCTGTCGCGAAAGCGAAATATAGGGAACATACAGCCCCTTTATTTGTGAAGCTGGGTTTTTTAAATATAGACCATCTTTACAAAAGAAGTGCAGTACTCCAATTATTCAAAAGTAAAGAGTTTTCTGGGCCTGTCCATTCATTTCATACTCACTTCTCTAAGAATAATTGCCTTGAGATCCCGAAAGTTAAAAGCACAGCTTCAAAAAATTTCTTCCCTTACCAAGGTGTGATAGTTTTCAATAGCTTTCCTCCTGACCTCAGATTAAAAGTAATATCACTCGCCAAGTCATCTGCATCAAACAGTTTTAATCAAATCAAACATTCTATAAAAAAACATTTTGAAAATCTTAAGACGCCGTAGAATTTTACATTGTGTGTACTTTATTCACTTCATTTTGGTTTATTATTTCCAATAATAAGCTTATGTGATCGTATAGCAAACAATTTTTATAATCCCCCCCCCCCCCCTCAAACGTTGTCACTTTACGTTTCACTAATTTGAAATGTCCGTCCACCGTCCGCCGATCGCCGGCCGCCGTTCGCCGTCCGGGTCATAAAAGGCTTTAAAAAAACCGTTCTTTCGCACATAGACTCCATTTGGGGTCTAGGTAGTTGGTCCTAACGTTTAACCATCCCGATCGCTTTACTCGCATAGATGCTAAGGGCCGAAAACGGGCGAAAAAGTGTCTCTTTCGAGATTTTTAGTAATAGGGTTGCGTGTCAAGATTGTAAATGTAGATGTAAACTAGTAAAGCTCATGAATATTTATTAAGTATTAAAACATAAATTATTATTAGTAGGCAATCTAAAAACAGAATGATAAAAGTGACGTGGCTCAAACCGGAGATGTGTTAGTGTCCATGGAAACGACATGACATTGCATAATAATAGTGAAGTTGGTACTTGTCATCCCCCTTCTTCTGGACAGACATCATTTAATTAAGAAATCTTGAACTTCTTCTTGTTTGAACCCTGTTAGGATTTGTGATTGAGGGAGAAAGTTTATGATCACTTGAATCAGCATGGTCGGACAGATCTTCTTTAAGGAACCAGGAGTTTCTTCTATATTTTTCTCCATCTTCAGTCTTGATCGTGTAGGATCTAGGTTCAGGGCCAATTTGAACCACAACTGCAGGAAGCCATTTTTTGTGATCTTTTCTATAGAGTACACGCTGTCCGACTTTGAAGATTTGTGGATTACATTTGTTTCGATCAGCTACCCTTTTCTCTTGATTCTTCATCTTCTTCAATCTGACCGAAACTCCTTTAACTACAGCTGGAAATAATAGTTTTTCATGAGTCGGGAGTAGAGTTTTCGTGCGCCTACTCATCAGTCTCTGGGCAGGTGATCCAAGGTTACTCTTTGGAGTGTTTCGATGGTGCAGTAGGGCTAACTGCACGTCAGACTGTTCATCTAGACACTTCGTCAGCAAATTTTTAGCCTCTTGTACATATCGTTCGGCCAGACCGTTGCTCCTTGGAAAATGGGGTGATGAAATGCGATGTTTGAATTTCCATTCATCTTCAAATTTTTTGAATTCCATGGAGCTATAACATCCTCCACCGTCCGTTCTCAATTCCTCTGGTATGCCGTGAGTTGCAAACCATTTCTTAAGGCACTTCATCACTGTGGAGGTGGTTTTGCTTGAAATACATTCAAAATCGAAAAACCCTGAATAGGCGTCAGCTATGACTACATAGTCCTTTGACTTGTATGTGAAGAGATCACTTGCGACGTACATCCATGGTCTAGTGGGTGTATCCTCAAGTTTTATCTTTTCCTGAGGTCGGTCTTTCTGAAATTTTCCACACGAACGACAGTTAAAATCTTTGACCATGTTGGGCCAGTATACAAGTTCACGTGTCTGAGGCATGACTGCATATTTTTGTGTGAGCGATGGATGTCGATCATTATCTTCACGACTCTGAAGCCTCTGAAAACTATTCCCTCAACTATGCCCAATTCTTCTCGAAAGGAATGATATATTTTCATTATGGGACTCAACTCATCTCTTTTTTGTGGCCATCCCGATTGAATATAGGATTTCAAATCCACTAGGTCTTGTTCCTTGTTGGTAGCTTCCTGCAAAGTTCCCATATTCGATTTGGACAGCGGGACAACTACTTGGATTTCGAAAAACGTCGGTTCATCCTCCTCTTGTGGATTCTCGCAGTCTCGACTTAATGCGTCGGCTATGAACATATCTTTGCCCTTTACATATTTTATAGTCGGACAGTATGGTAAAATTTCAAAATAAATTTTTTGAACCCTCGGTGGAGCCATGTGCAGTGGTTTTTTTAGAATGGCTTCCAGAGGTTTGTGGTCCGGAGATGTACACGCTGTCCGACTTTGAAGATTTGTGGATTACATTTGTTTCGATCAGCTACCCTTTTCTCTTGATTCTTCATCTTCTTCAATCTGACCGAAACTCCTTTAACTACAGCTGGAAATAATAGTTTTATATTTTTATAATCATATATTTTTCATAGACACATTTATCAGGGTTGAGTTTCAACCCGGATAATTTCAGCCTCTCCAAAACCGTTTCTGTACGTTTTCTAAATTCCCCAAGTTCTTAAAACCAAGATAATGAGCGACATCCATCGCTCACACAAAAACCTGCAGTCATGCCTCAGACTAGCGCGTGAACTTGTATACTGGCCCAACATGGTCAAAGATTTTGAACATTTCATAAGTAACTGTCGTTCGTGTGGAAAATTTCAGAAAGACCGACCTCAGGAAAAGATAAAACTTGAGGATACACCCACTAGACCATGGATGTACGTCGCAAGTGATCTCTTCACATACAAGTCAAAGGACTATGTAGTCATAGCTGACGCCTATTCAGGGTTTTTCGATTTTGAATGTATTTCAAGCAAAACCACCTCCACAGTGATGAAGTGCCTTAAGAAATGGTTTGCAACTCACGGCATACCAGAGGAATTGAGAACGGACGGTGGAGGATGTTATAGCTCCATGGAATTCAAAAAATTTGAAGATGAATGGAAATTCAAACATCGCATTTCATCACCCCATTTTCCAAGGAGCAACGGTCTGGCCGAACGATATGTACAAGAGGCTAAAAATTTGCTGACGAAGTGTCTAGATGAACAGTCTGACGTGCAGTTAGCCCTACTGCACCATCGAAACACTCCAAAGAGTAACCTTGGATCACCTGCCCAGAGACTGATGAGTAGGCGCACGAAAACTCTACTCCCGACTCATGAAAAACTATTATTTCCAGCTGTAGTTAAAGGAGTTTCGGTCAGATTGAAGAAGATGAAGAATCAAGAGAAAAGGGTAGCTGATCGAAACAAATGTAATCCACAAATCTTCAAAGTCGGACAGCGTGTACTCTATAGAAAAGATCACAAAAAATGGCTTCCTGCTGTTGTGGTTCAAATTGGCCCTGAACCTAGATCCTACACGATCAAGACTGAAGATGGAGAAAAATATAGAAGAAACTCCTGGTTCCTTAAAGAAGATCTGTCCGACCATGCTGATTCAAGTGATCATAAACTTTCTCTGAGCTCACCAAAATTGCAATTTGAAGCTTGGTTTTTTATTTTGGTGAGGAAGTCATCAAATGCCTGACCCTCGAGCTGGTACATTTTATTGAATGTGTAGCGTTCAAAAGTGAGATTGGTTTTACCAGTAAAGTACTCAGAGAACTTACCTATCAGTTCCGCTAAGTCAAATTCTTCACCCAAATCGAAGCTGTTATAGATGTCTATGACTTCAGGCCCGATTGCGGACATGAAAGATGCCACTTGAATTTCTTCTGGCCGAGAAGACATACACGATGCTGTGGAGTACCTTTGCCATTGCTGCAACCATTTCTTCCAGGTAGTTCCCAACGCATTTTCCGTGAGAACTAGATTTTTCGGAGGTTTACAGTTCATGACGGCTGATTTTATATCTGGGAGAGCACTAGATCGATCGGGTGAACCGTCTTCACGATCACTTCGTATTTTAGATTTTCGTTTTGGTTTCGGCACCATGTCAAGATTGTAAATGTAAATGTAAAGTAGTAAAGCTCATGAATATTTATTAAGTATTAAAACATAAATTATTATTAGTAGGCAATCTCAAAACAGAATGATAAAAGTGACGTGGCTCAAACCGGAGATGTGTTAGTGTCCATGGAAACGACATGACATTGCATAATAATAGTGAAGTTGGTACTTGTCATTGCGCACCCCTGCACGCTTGGCAGGGGGTCACGGTGGGTGGTGAGGTGGGTGAGCGGGGGTTGGAGTGAGAGGAGGCGCCGCGGCATCTTGTGGCGGCTGGGGTGACCAGGGTCGTAGCAGAGGGGTGTAGGAGAATGGATATTTATTACTTTTACGTGTTATACCCATATAATACGCCGCGCCAACCAGGGGGGTACGGCATTAGGGGCATAGTGAGTAGCAGAAAGGCGTCCTGGGCGTATCGGAACGGATATAATATATATTTTATATTATATTTTATTACTTTTACCCCATATAACATTTAACCTACCTTGAACACACTAGTATATTTAGTATATTACATCATACTTTAGTATGTTACAAAAATAATAATTGATCCAGCCCATCTAAAATCCTTTGTTCTTCTTCTTCCCAAAATCTTCTCAGATAGTTCGAAGCAAATCGTTTTTAAATTAAAATTGCATTACATGGGCAGGTTGGAGTCTCAACCCTCTGGATGAATAGCTGTTTACTTATATTTCTGCCATAGGTAAGTGGGGTGTCGTCACCCAAGTGATTTCGGACGGAGAATCGACTGGGATATGTCCCAGATGCTTTTGGAATCCAGTGTACCTACGGTTTTAGTTTGATTCCTATAGAAATTAGCTCCGTGGATTGAATGAGACCACTTGGGTGGCTGTACGATCATCCATTTACTCCCCATCGGGAGCGCAGCCTGTAACGCAAGAACAGAGGTGGATACTAGAAAAGAGACTGGCGAAAGCCCCAGAGCATGCTGGTTACTATAGCTGGCTATGTGATTCAGAAATAATAAACCATTATGTAATAATTCGCAGCGTTTTTTTTTTTTTTTTTTTTTTATTATTTTTTTTTTCTCACGGTAATTTAATTCAAGTGATGTGAGTTTATTTTATTTGTTATTATAATAACTTGTGTGCCTACTATGTGAGCTCAGTTCACTCATTCCCCAACACGGGTTGGTGCCCATATGGGGAATTTCATAAGCATGCTTCCAGAAGTGTATTATTCTTTATGTCTATGTAATATATCATGTCATTTTTATGGAAATTATATTTTAAAAAATAAATAAAATAAATAAATTTCGATTGGTACTTCCAAGTCCTCGATTTTAGTTGCTAGCTAAAGTTGGAGGTCATCTGCGTGTTGAAGGTAATCAGGTAATGAATTAATTAACAATCCTTGACAGTTCAGAACCCTGGTATGGGTACACACCTTTCGCCACCTGTCTGCAAGTAGTATGTATGCCGACATCTATGTCAAACATTGGGACTAACCCCAATGCTATAGTACTGTTATTTAGAGCCCTTGTTTAACCATCCTCGAGTATGGCTCAGTTGTGTGGTCTCCTTACTATAGTGTATCCAAAATACGAAGGGTCCAGCTTCGCTTCCTGAGGTATCTGTGTTACAAGCTGTGTATACCTCCCGGTAACCTCGATTTTTCCAGGTTAGGCTCGGAATACCGTTTTTCTCCTCTGGAGGACAGACGAGTTGTGGCTGACATTGTATTCCTCCACAAGCTTCTAGTCAACAGCTTGGACTGCCCTTATTTGTGGGCACTCGTTAATATTAACGTGCCTCAATATACTCGTACTACACGCTCCAATTCCCTATTTTGTGTCCCATTTTCTGCCGTAAATTATCTCTACAATCGTCCACGTACCTCGTGAAACCAATGCTTTTCTAAGCTCTTATTATGAATTCGACTATTTCTACGTCTCCCGGTCTTCTTTAAAATTCTATTTATCATCCTTTTCGCTCTAAACCTAAACCCATGTTCCACCCAACAATTTTACTTTCTTAAATTCATTGCCAAATATTTCCGTTCTCTCATTTTCAATATTGTATGTATTCTAGTTCATGTCCCATATTATTTTTGTTAATATTTTATCGTAAATTATGTCTTAATGTAAAATATGTTTATCGCAAATATTTTAATATGTATCTTTATATTATTGTGTATATAATTGTATCTGTATTATGTAATATATTGTTGGATATTTTTTTTTGTAATTGGCTCTAGCCGTGAATAAATAAATTTCTACCCAGTGATTTCTACGATGTGGTTGCCAAACAGGTAGCAGGTGCTTTGTCATCTGGCGGTTGGGATGTCGAAAGGTTGAGACTATACCACATGCCGAGTGACCGGGGTAAGAAGCCAGATATCGTTGGGATCAAGCCCGATGGGTCTGCCATAATCCTGGATGTCCAGGTTGTCAGTGGCAGCGTAGACATGGAGCACACCTGGCGGGCTAAGAAAAGTGAATATGATATAAATGATCTGCGACAAGCATCTGCAGCAAGCATATCTGAGCTAAAAGGAGTGGCACCTGATAACATCAAGGTCATTGCCGCGACCGTGTCCTTGGCTCGGGGTGTGGTGCGGGAAAAGCGCCATGGAGTTACTCAAGTTGGGCATCTCAGCGGGTCTGTTCCGTGGTATCACCATCCGCGTTCTGAGGGGTTGTTACTTGCACTGGTGGTCATTTTATAGGGGCACTTCCTTTCATCCCATTCTTCCTCCTCGTCCTGCAACTTCCCTTATCCCTAGAGCCGGCTTCGGGTAAACCTGGGTGTCCTCCCCACTGTTTTATTTTATTTGTTTATTTTTCAATTAAATGGTGTACCCCCTCCACCTTTGAGGGGAGTTTTAAAAACAAACTAAAAAAAAAAAAAATTGTGTGTGCGTGTGTGCGCGCGCGTTCATGTGTTGGGTTGCTGGGGTAGGGTAATTGTTGGTCTTTCTATCTCATCAGAGCTCCTTCATATCCCTACCCAAGTCAAGGTCATACGTCCCTGTCATGCAACCCGGGCACCCCCTGGTTTACCAGGAGGTGGCAAAATGACCCTCTGGCGCTTAGGGGGGAGACTCGTGCCAATGGGTCTCCGGACCCTTTTTCGCATCCCCAGTTATGAATATCAGCCTCATATCCCCCCCCCCCCCCAACCCCAGACCTTCGGCACACGGGGTCCTAGGGGAGGCGCTGGGGAGCCCTCCAGGCGGGGGCGTCGGCCATCCTCTCTTTCAACTTCTTCATCATCATCCTATCCCTCCTCCTCTTCCACAGCTCCAATTAATGCCCACCAATGTGCCCACTGTGAATGAGACTTTAGCTCCAAGTGTGGCCTTGGGGCCCAAGTCTGGCAGAAGCATCCTGTAGAGGCCAAGGCAGCAATTAGTATATAGTGAGACCGGACCAGGTATGCTGTTGAGGATTTGGGGCAAATGGCAGCAGAGGAGGCAGAGGCTATGCGCAATGGGGTATGTCGAATCAATGTTTATTTGCAGCAACCTTTTCCCATGCGCACGCTTTCTGCAATCCAATCTCTTCGCCTGAGGCCCCACTACAAGCAGCTTACCCAGGATGTAATCCTGGCAAACAGCAGTGGGGCCTCTTCTGCATCTCCGGCAGACATGAGACAACAACCCACCATTCAGCAATCCTCCCCCGTGACCTTTGGTCTTCTTTCAGACTCGAACAATGAAGTATTGAGACTCGGGTAGCGGGTAGGCAACATTGTTGGTTATGGGAGTGCCCACCTGAAGGATCTGGCAAGGCGAGCTGTTGAGGGGCCAAATGGCTTGGAGGACGAGGTCGCAGCCTATGTGCAGAGGATCTCCCGCAGGTTGAGAAAGCAACTCTGGCCAGGCATGAGGGAGGTGTTCCTCCTAATGTGGTGCCTCGTGGAGGTCGCAGAGCGGCAAAGCAAGCAAGGAGGTGGGAATACCAGCATGTCTAGAGATTGTGGAGGAAGCATCCAGCTCATGCAGCTGCGGAGGTACTGGAGGGAGCTGGGGATGAACAAGTTATTCCCCCTCTCCGGGAGTTCGTGGGTTAGTGGGAGCCACTTATGAGTGCTCCCAGCCACAATTCTGGTGAGCCAGTGGTACCCCTAGCATCCACCAGGGATTTCTTACCCAGCATCATGTGCACACCGGTGCTTCATGACGAGGTGCATAAGTGCCGCGTCAAAAACTCCACTTCTGCTGGACCTGATGGTATTAATTTCCACCTGATGCTGGAATAAAGCTCCAAGGAATGTTAGGCTGCTAATCCTCAATCTTTTGCTACTATCTGGAAGACCCTCAAAAGCGTTGACCCGTGCCCGGACAATTTTCATCCCAAATAAAGGGGGAAGTGGGCCTGGAGGCTACTGTCCAATTTCTATTTTGTTGGTGGTCTTCCACCACTTCCAAAAGCGGATGGCACAGCTGAGAATCTAACAGTTCTCCAAACTGTCATTTCGCTGGACCATATCAAGAAACGGCAGCTCTATCTTGCCGCTCTGGACGTTGCTAAGGCCTTTGACACAGTAAGCCATTTTGCCCTGACCAATTGCCTTCGTGGTATCGGGGCCCTTACTCGTTTAATTGAGTGTGTTGCCTGTCTGTACCACGAAGGCGTGACGGTCCTCAAGGCACGAGGTGAGATGTCAGGGAATGTTGTCATTGGGCACAGAGTACCCCAGGGGGATCCTCTGTCGCCACTTCTCTTCAACCTGGTTGTGGATATGGCCTTGGGTAAGCTGCCAACTGAAATAGGGTTTGATCTTGCCCCTGGGTTGCGAGTAGGTGCATTGGCTTTTGCCCATGATGTCATCCTGCTCGCAGAAACCCATGATGCTTGCAGATCTCCCTCAATGTATTTGCTGAGCAGCAAGCCAGGTGTGGTTTGGTGGTCTACCCAGCTAAGTGTGGGTCGGTCTCCTTAGTCCTGTCGGGTCGCCAGCATAAGGTGAAGGTAGTGGATGAGGAGTGTTTTGTCTTAGGACAAACTTCCATCCCTGCCCGATCCATGCTGGAGGTCTGGCGGTACCTTGGAGTCGACTTCATTGGTATTGAGACCATTGCCACAAGGGGTGTGGACTTTGGTGGAGCACTAGCTCTTGTCACCAAGGCTCCACTGAAGCCACAGCAGAAGCTGCTCCTCCTTCGCATGTACTTACTGCCAAAGCTAACCTATGGGTTAGTCTTTGGCAGGCTTTCTGTGGGGAGGCTGCTTGAGTTGGACCGTGAAGTACGCTCTGCTGTGCGCTCTTGGCTAGGGTTTCCACCTGGTGTCTAGGGTTCCCTGGATATCCATGCACTGGTCGAGACACCCTTTGTGGTGCCTTTCAGGGTAAAATGAGAACCTGTATCAGGTAGTGCAGCAGTGTCCACCGACTCATGGTGGCCGCATTCTGCGTCATGATGCGGTGGCCAAGCAGATAGCAGGTGCTTTGTCATCCAGCGGCTGGGATGTGGAAGGAGAGAGAGACTGTACCATATGCCGAGTGACCGGCCATAATCCTGGTTGTTCAAGTTGTCAGTGGCAGCATGGGCATGGAGCAGACCTGGAGGGCTAAAATAAGTAAATATAATTGGAACGACCTGAAACTAGCGATATCTGAGCTAAAAGGAGTGGCGCCTAATAACATCAAGGTCATGGCCGCGACTGTTTCATGGGTAGCGTGTGGTGCCGGAAAAGTGCCACGGAGCTTCTCGAGTTGGGCATCTCGGGAGGAGTGCCCCTTGGTATCACCACCCGTGTTGGGGCTCTTACCTTAATTGGTGGTCATTTTATAGGGGCGTTTCCTTTCATACCTCTCTCCCTCCTTAAAAAAAAAAAGTGTGCTCTTTATTTTTGAGACTTCATCTTTCGTCATAGTATTAATAAATAGAAAACGCTGCTAATTATTACATAATGGTTTATTATTTCTGAATCAGATAGCCAGCTATAGTAACCAGCATGCTCTGGGGCTTTCGCCCGTCTCTTTTCTAGTATCCACCTCTGTTCTCCACCAGGGTTCTGAACTGTCAAGGATTGTTAATTAATTCATTACCTGATTACCTTCAACACGCAGATGACCTCCAACTTTAGCTAGCAACTAAAATCGAGGACTTGGAAGTACCAATCGAAATTTATTTATTTTATTTATTTTTTAAAATATAATTTCCATAAAAATGACATGATATATTACATAGACATAAAGAATAATACACTTCTGGAAGCATGCTTATGAAATTCCTCATATGGGCACCAACCCGTGTTGGGGAATGAGTGAACTGAGCTCACATAGTAGGCACACAAGTTATTATAATAACAAATAAAATAAACTCACATCACTTGAATTAAATTACCGTGAGAAAAAAAATAATGATAAAAAAAAAACGCTGCGAATTATTACATAATGGTTTATTATTTCTGAATCACATAGCCAGCTATAGTAACCAGCATGCTCTGGGGCTTTCGCCCGTCTCTTTTCTAGTATCCACCTCTGTTCTCCCGTTACAAACTGCACTCCCGATGGGGAGAAAATGGATGATCGTACAGCCACCCGAGTGGTCTCATTAGATTCACGGAGCTAATATCTGTAGGAATCAAACTAAAACCGTAGGTACATTGGATTCCAAAAGTATCTGCGATCTATCCCAGTCGATTCTCCGTCAGAAATTACTTGGGTGACGACACCCCACTTACCTTTGGCAGAAATATAAGTAAACAGCTATTCATCCAGAGGGTTCAGACTCGAACCTGCCCATGTAATGCAATTTTAATTTAAAAACGATTTGCTTCGAACTATCTGAGAAGATTTTCTGAAGAAGAAGAACAAAGGATTTTAGATGGGTGGGATCGATTATTTTTGAAACATACTATAGTATGATATAATATACTAAATATACTAGTGTGTTCAATGTAGGGTAAATGTTATATGGGGTAAAAGTAATAAAATATAATATAAAATATATATTGTATCCGTTCCGATACGCCCCGGACGCCTTTCTGCTACTCCCCAGGTTCTGTTCCAATATGCCCCTAATGCCGTACCCCCCTCAGGTTGGCGCGGCATATTATATGGGTATAACACGTAAAAGTGATAAACATCCATTCTCTTACACCCCTCTGCTACGCCCCTGGTCACCCCAGCCCCCACAAGGTGCCGCGGCGCCTCCTCTCACTCTACCCCCTGCTCACCACCCACCGTGACCCCCTGCCAAGCGTGCCAGGCGTGCGCGCGTGCGTAAGTCCAACACTCAAAGCCTCGAAAAAGACACTTTTTCGCCCGTTTTTGGCCCATAGCATCTATGCGAGTAAAGCAATCGGGATGGTTAAACGTTAGGACCAACTAGACCCCAAATGGAGTCTATGTGCGAAAGAACGGGGATTTTAAGTCAATTCTTAGGCCTTTTATGGCCCGGACGGTGAACGGCGAACGGCGGACGGTCATTTCAAATTTGGATTCTACGCACCTTGAAACGTAAAGTGACAAAGTTTGAGGGGGGTTATAAAAATTTTTTGCTATACGATCACATAGGTAGGCTTATTATTGGAAATAATAAACCAAATTCCAGCTGGTAGCGTCTGTATATCGAGAAACTGTTTGTAGTGTAACATGCGCTCGATCGCATGCACATCAATTTGGCAACAATCGACTAAGAATATACTTATATGCACGGGTTTTCGTAATAATGAACTGGAATGCTGTGTTTTGCATTAACCGTTCAAGTGTGGATGATCGATTGATGTTTTGTTCTCCTGGGATATTATGATATTCTTCAACAACTGGTTGACTGGAAAAATCCGATTCTTCCTGGGATATTTCTAAATCTTTCAGAACTGTTCAAGTCAAGATGACTCGTTTCGATTTTGTCTCCATCACCTACAATTTTCAATTTGAACGGTTTGTGTTCATTTCCATTAATACGGCAATTTTGTGATGATCGTTTCCTATAGTTGGTACCTCAATCTCTACATAGCACATTCGAAGGTTCTCTTTAAACTAGTGCTCAAGGACAATGATTCCGTAGATTTTTACAACAAAATTCTGAGTTGTGTCTTCCGCCTACCATGAGGATGATGATGACGGTTCGGGTTGGTGGAAGAAAGTAGAGATCGCAGAAGAGGAGTGACTTTTGCTGGCACTGAACTCTGATTTGGCAATACTAATATATACAAATTTCCATATTTAACCGTTCAACATTGTCATTATTTTAATGACAGTAAAAGAAAAAAATTGCACTTCTACACTTTCAAGAAGTTTTTTATGTGATAAATTGTACCTAGCCTTGTGAATAACGCTATAAGGTCGTAATGTTATTTATCAAACATTTTTTGGCAATCTAAATTGTTTTCTTTAAAAACATTTTGCTCAGTCGAGGCTACCTACCATAGAATCCATTACCTATCCATGGTCGAAATTTTGAGATAGGGTAAGGAAAGTAAAAGCTAGGGACTAATTGAAATTATTAAGGAATCAATGATGAAAAAAAATAAGACAAGGAGGGACCATTATAGAAATACATAACTAGGTACCTATCACGTTAGCTACTATGAAACTATGAAGTCCTGCCATAAAACGCAGAACTTAACCACCAATTACTCACAACAATGCACATTTCGAATTAGGTATCCAACTACCAAACATAGCTCTGAAAATATCGCGATTGCATTCTTCCAGAAACTGGTTGCTTCTTTACATTGTGGAACCTTAAATGAGAAGAATAACGCCAAAATCATACTCCTTAATTACATGAGGAGTAGCAGCAAAAAGTCTGTTCAAAACTTTTTTCGGTATTTTCACAACGCCATCTTGGCAGGTGAACAGTTGTTGAAAAACATGCCCGTCAGCCAAAAAATTAGCTTTCCAAATGGAAGAATGATTTCAATAGACAGCTCTTTTCGAGCACGTTAAATTGCTGAAATTTCAAAAAATGTGCTTAGCAAATTGCTAAAAACTGCTAAAAAGGTATCAATATATTTGTATTTTTCAGGAGCATTTTATACAAAAAAGTAGTTCAGCAACGAAATAGGACATGAGGTATAATGTTCATGCACAAAATTATGCTGAAAAACGTACCAACTTGAGTTTTGTTAATATTTGCTAAAAATTCAATAAAAACTGGAAACAACTCCCCCCCCCCCCCCCCCCCCCCAAATTTTAGTTAAACTGAAAGTGCTCAAATTTCAAAACAATTTACTTAACATATTATAATACTTTTATATTACGTTAATTTACGAAAATTTTCTTATACGATCATACTGCAAGATTGGAACTTGGAACTACATTAGCAATTTATCCAGTTTAGGGGCCTGAAAATAACTAAGTAGGTACCTACCTACTTGTTCTGACCAAATTTTCATTTTTTAATGCACTAGACATCGATAGTAAATTCTCAGAGAAATTATCCAATGTGGAAAATGGATCAGATAATGAACGGAAACAACATGTACGAACAACTGCTCAATCATAGAACTGAACAGGCACAGTTCGATACTGACCACGCATCCCAGTCACCACGCGTCTCTTCTTCCGATCGGCTCTAACCAATTTTTTCGCTTCTTAAACGAACACAAACCTTCCCTAATTTCTGAGGCGAGGAAGCAAATAGTGAACAGGAAAACTTAAATTATCATTCTATTATTAAGAAATTTACTTTATTTACATGTTAACAATAAGGTAAAATATCAAATTATATTGCTACTTACTGGAAATTATGATAATAAAATTTCCTATATATTGTCTACATAAAAAGTAAATTAGGCATCAAATAAAGTAGGTATCACATTTATTAACATAACTCGAGATGCGTATCAGATCGCAAGCATTTGAATTGATACCAATCTGAAAATGAAACATCCTAAGGTTTCTCAATCGACTTCATTTTTTGCTTTGATCGAACTTGGCTGTCACCATTTCATTCTCTATGAATTCTTAATTTTGAAAATAACCTAATGAATATTTTGATGCGAGTATCAAGGTGAAATAAAATCAACACTAAGTTGGATGAATGAGTTCGTTTTATTGGAGGATCTCCTGGCTTTTAATACAAATCGTTATCGGGGATCTCCCCATTCCAGACTGTGATACAGGGGCCAGGAGAGCGAGGATCATCACACCTCCCTGTCCTGGAATTTTATTATGTTGAAAGTAAAATTACACTTTTTCGTAAAGACGGAGGTCAAAGCTGGTGCTGAGGGTGACTGCGGACGAGGATTAGGTCGGTAGGCGGCAGGAATGCAGAGGCTGCTGAGGGCTGCATGAATGGAGAGAGAGGCAGGAACCGAAGGCCACCTATAAGGTAAATTCATCTTTTTTGTTTTCTTTTATATATATATATATATATATATATATCAAATTCTTAGTTCACTATTCAGAATTCTGCCTTCAGCATATTGTTTGGTGCCAGTTTATAGTTTTTTCATGTATTAGCTACAACATGATCTACAATATGTAATGAAATAGTTCAATAACATCCCTCAGCCCTGAAGATGTCTAATAAATTAGACGAAACGTCGGCGTAAGAAAAAACCTGATTCATTGACCAACCCTCAAGAACCCTAACACCTTGTTTTAAATTAATTGCTATGCAATTCTTAGGCCGACCTCCAATAATTTTTTTTGTCCCGCCACTAGAACCCGCGAGGTCGTGGGTTCGAATCCCAGCCAGGCTTGAATGTTTTTTTTTTCTTTTTTTCCCCTCGTGAGACGAAGGTTGTGTGTTCGAATCCCAGCCAGGCTTGATTTTTTTTTTTTTTTTTTTTTTTTTTTTTTTTTTTTTTTTTTTTTTTTTTTTTTTTTTTTTTTTTTCCTCGTGAGACGAAGGTTGTGGGTTCGAATCCCAGCCAGGCTTGAAATTTTTTATTTTAAACGTAATATGTAATGAGAAAAAAAAAATGCAGTTCTTTTGCCAAAAATCAAGCTTTCCAAATGAAAGGATGTTCCTTGGCTAGCACTTTTTGAGCATATTAAATTGGTAAAATATTCAAAACATATGCATTAAAAATAGTTGGATTTACATTTTAGAAGTATTTTAGTAAAAACAATTTATAGGACATCCTAAACAAAGAACTTGAACTTTAAAAAGTTATTAAAAAATTATGCTGAAAAATGTACTAAACTTTCGTCAATATTTGCAGAAAAATAGATAAAAACTCCAAAAAAAAAAAAAAAAAAAAAACGCTAGGTATAGATCCAAAATATTTTTTGAATCGCAAAGTATCATTTGGAACGATGTTTTGTTTGCCATAAAATTTGTACGTAGTTAACAATTTCTTTTTGCACTCAAAGTTATTATTAGTTATTTTTATTAGTTATTTTTGAGTCCCATTTCTGCGCCAAGCATTATTATTGTTAATATACTTCAGCCTCAACTGCAAGCAATAACTACTTTGTTATGACTTTTAATTCAAGCTCCATGACCGTCTCCAGTATTCTGTCACCGTAGAATATCGTCGAGTCCTGATGATGGTTTTATATGAACCGAAAGCATAGCGATAAAGATTGTTATTCTCTTAACCTTATCCTGATAACTTTTGCATCATTTTGATCAACCTTAAAGGGCATAATTTAGGAGCTAAAATGTTGAAAAATCGAGATCTTGGAAACTGTTGAAATAAGAGTGATAGTACCTCATTATTTTGGTTGTCATTTATAGGTATCAATACGAGTATTGTATTAGTTGACATTATTTCAATGGAGTTCTCACTTCACAATTGAAGTTTATTGTAACTTCAGTCACTAAATGGACTAGTGAAGCGTAGGTCGGCGATTTATTTTATCTTATTAATTTTCAGTAAGTGGGTGTCTTTCTACGTCAATGTCGGCATACTTGAATCCTGATGAACTAGGTAGGTACCTACGTAGGTATTATTATAGTCCCTACTTGGATATCAGTTCTCGTTTAATAAAGAAATACTGGATAAAAGGTGGTGTTTATTCGATTTAATTGATTTCTCCTCTTGGCGTCCATGTGAATGGAGTTATATTCAGATAATGTATAATAGGCTTCGTTTAATCATTATAAACAGGTGTTCTGCAAAGAACGGTTATCTGTTACAGAGATAATAATTATATGTGTAATAATTGTGCACTCAACAAACTAGTGAGTCGGGCTAACAAAAAAGTACGTTGCGATTTGAAGTGCTTGCTTACTTTTTCGTTACATAATTTACTATTTGAAGTTTTCTTTTACAACAGTGGACGTTCTTCTTCCTTGAACCTGCAAATAAACGTAATTTTGAAATAATCTCATTGTTACTGAAAGGGTAGTTTGGAGGGTTTTATACGGATATATTCACCTTTGGGTTTTTATGTTTCGTGGTCGGCTCCCGTGAACTTTCGGAACTACCTCTTGCCCACTGAAAAGCATCATATGAACTCGATTATCTCATCATGCGGCCTCTCGGTAAAAAGAACGATTTTGAAGGTCACCATTTTCGGCGAATAATTTAGTACAGATGATGGCGAAAATGATTACTGTAAATCGAACTACTACAAAGTCTTGCTTTTTGCAGAACATAATTATAGGTACAAATTCAGGGGGTATCACTTGAGAGCGCAAATAAATGGGTTTTCATGTAATTTCCAACAAAATTCTCCCTTTACAATTGAAGTTTGAACCCTTTTTTTCATGATATATTTGATTTTCAAGTTTATTTTTAACCTAAAATATTAAAAGTTCCAGTCATGCAGCATGATGAACTACCAATTTTGTGCAACAAAAAAAAAAAAAAAAAAAAAAAAAAAAAATAATAATAATAATAATAATAATAAAAAAAAATAAAAAAAATAAATAAATAAATAATAATAATAATAATAATTAATAAATAAATGAAATAAAATAAAATTCTTTCCAAATATTATTCTAGGATTCAAAAAAGATTTTGGAATTTTTAGCTTTTTTTGGCAGTTTTTATCAGTTTTTTGGAAAATTTTAACAAAGTGTATTATTTGGCACAATTTTGTGTATAAATTTTTTAATGTTCTAGTTCATTGTAAATGAACATCTGTTCACTAAATATCTGCTAAAAAAATATTATTAAAACGATTATTAACAGTTTTCAGCCATTTTTAGTCAATTTTTTTTGGCACATTCCATGAAATTTGACCGCTTTATTGAACTCAGAAAGTGCTGGCCAACGAAATCGTATTCAAGTTTGAAAAGCTTGATTTTTTTGCGCAAAAACAGTATGGATCGGTCGTGTCCATGACCTTGATGTTATTAGTCGCCACTCCTTCAAAGCTTGGATATCGCTTGCCGCAGGTCATTTCTGTCATACTTGTTTATCTTAGCCCGCCAGGTCTGCTCCATGTCCACACTGCCACTGACAACGTGGACATCAAAGATTACAGCAGACCCATTGGGCTTGACGGCAACGACACCCAGCTTTGTGCCCCGGTCACTCAGCAACAGTCTTAGCATAGTCTCTCCCTTTTGACATGCCAACCGCTAGATGACAACGTGCCTGCTATGTGTTTGGCAACCGCATTATGACGTTCAATGCAGCCACCTTGACTCCTAGAACACTGCTGCACCACATGGTGCAGGTTACCATTAGCACCCCGACAGGCACGGCAAATGGTGCCCACTATCCCGCGACTACCCCTTGAACACCTTACTGAAGTGGCTAGAGCAGCCACCTGGATGGCGTGAAAATGGCGATAGTCGTGCACTCCAATGCCCTTTTAATTCCATTCTATCCACTGGGAAGAGAAGGGGGGGTTTCAGAGCACTGTCGAAGTTCTTTACCATCTACTGACTCATGCAGGGCAGCGGTGAACTCAGCTGTTGAAAAAACGGAAGTTGTTGAAAAAACATTGTCTATTTCCACGAAAAATAAAGATTTGAAATTTTAAAACAATTCGACGGTTAGGCCATCCTTAGTAACAAACAATAATTTATTGTTTGTTACTGATCAGCCTAACCGTTGAAATCGTTTTAACTCTTTATTTTTCGTGGAAATGAACAACATTTTTTCTCTAACTTCCGTTTTGAAATTGGTTTCCACACTTCGTCGTGAGTGATTTAGTTCGTATCAGCAGATGAGCTGGGCTGGGGAGTAGTTGGTGTGGATTGGTGCTGATGAAGTCAAGATCAGCAGCAGTTTGGGCAACACTCCAGCTTGAACCCGTAAGGGCAAGCAGGCGCTGGCGGCATAAAGATCGGATGCTGGCTGAAAGAATGGCAATATCGAGCCCACCGGCTTTGACCAGTGTGTTGATGTAAGCACTGGGGACACAATGTGGAAAGCCTAGCCAAGAGTGCATGGCAGAGTAAACATCACGTTCTAACTCAATAAGCAGCCTCCCTGCAGTAATCCATAGGTTAGCTCGGTAGTAAGTACACGCAAATGAGGCGTAGCTTCTGCTGTAGCGTCAGTGGAGTCTTGATGACACAAGCTAATGCTCAGCCAAGGCTCACACGGCTTGAGGGTGTAATGGCCACACCCATGAAGTCGATCCCAAAGTACCCCCAGACCTCCAACACGGATCGGGCGGGGATAGGTGTCTTTCCTAAGACAAAGCACTCCTGATCCACCACCTTCACCTTATGCTGACGGCCTGATGGGACCAAGTAGACCGACCCACACTTGGAAGGGTCAGCCACTACACCACACCTGGCTAGCTGCTCAGCAAAAGCATTGAAGGTAATCTGCAAGCCCCCCCCCCCCCCCCCCCAAGCCCTCATCTGCGAGCAGGAGAGCATCAATTGTAAAAGCTGATTCACGTACTCGCACCTCTGGGGCGAGATTGAACCCTATTTGAGCCAGCAGATTACCGAAGGCTGTATCCATGACCAGGTGAAGATGAGTGGCGATAGAATATCCCCTTGGCGTACCCCGCACCCAATGACAACATCCTAAATAATATTCTGCGATTTAAAAAAGATTTTGGGTTTTTAGTCTTAATTGCAGTTTTATTTATTTTTGAAGTGTCCCGATTGAGGATCACATCATGTACCTGAAGCAACAGGGGCACTCATTGTTCTTTTTATGATAGTGCGCTGGTAGGTACGCATTGAATCTGGTTCCTCGATTTTTGTCCCTATTCAAGAAGCTGTCACTATTGCGGAAGACTCACAAAAAGTTAGAAATATTTATA
This sequence comes from Adelphocoris suturalis, assembly GCA_030762985.1. Lineage (NCBI taxonomy): Eukaryota > Metazoa > Arthropoda > Insecta > Hemiptera > Miridae > Adelphocoris > Adelphocoris suturalis. The sequence goes on from CM061043.1 coordinate 63,035,880, forward strand.
TATAAATAATTTACGCTCTGAAAGTGTATGAAACTGATTTTAAACTTTCATTGTCAATAACCAATTAACGAAGTAGTTAGGCCCTGCTAGTAAGAACAAATTGTTTCATACAATAAAAAATGCATGTTTGAATAAATATTCGTTGATCTGAGCTAATTTCAACAAGAATAGTAAATTAAATATTGCGACATATGCTTGTTCAAAAATGTGGGTAATACGAACCTTAGTTTTTTTGGGATGTTCGGGAGCAGGGGCTTCTGCGTTTTGCTTGAAATTTAACATAGATACAAGTAATTAGTTGGATAGGTATGTTTTTAATCTATACTTAAAGATTGGAGCCATTTAATACCTATTAAAACAATTTTTTTTTAAATACGTTCTTGAACATTGTTTCATTGTAATATTCGTTTACATAACAATATGACTGTGATAAATTCGTGAACAGCGGGAAATGCGATTGCTGTCATTTCATGGTAGCAGAGCTTTTTGGGTTAGACTCGAGTGTGAGTTCACCTTGAAGAAACGTTTAAATTTTAGTAATAAATTACAACATTATTCTTAATAGGCACATATCCGTAATGTTCAGGTTTGGTTGAAAAAAGTCAGGCGCATGTTCACATTTGGTAATGACTCATTATTATTGGTTAACTCACTTGTAATCACTGTCAAACATTCGAGAACTAATGAAAGAAACGAAACATGAAGTTCGTGGATAGCATGGAACACTACAGCACCTATGTATATTATTGACTATGTAGATGATCTTATGATGACAATGACGAATTTACATTTGAAAATATTACTGTCAAAGGTAAAAAATGAATCCTAGTCAAATATTGAAAATACTTGACCCTCATCTTGGTCTCGAATTCCTCAAACTGAAGAATTTAGTGTTATGTACCCGAAAATATATATGGAAAAAATGAATAATGGGAGACCGAAGAAACTAACAAGTAGGTTGAGATTCAAAGCCCTTCTATGGTTCGGGTCGGTGGTCTGTTGTGCTCATACTTGGATCACGGAATGGATGGTGTTTGGTTTTTAAACCAACTTAATTTCAGTCAGAAATCCTAGTTGTACTTCTAACGGTACCAATTTCACCATAATCAGTGGCACAGAACAAGTCAGATTAAAAGGGCGAATCTCACAGAAAGGGCGAAAGTGATGTCCAGTCCATTTGTGGCGTTCCTTTGATGATTTTGGGGCCCGGCAATGTTTTTGAATCACCTATAGAGCGTTATCAAGATCTTCAATATATATTGAGGGAGTTAATTGCATTCTTTTATATTGAAAAATGCATAAAATGAGTCAATTTGTCATGGCCCTGTCGTGTCCCAAGAACACCTCCTAATGTACTAATGACAGTAAATATGAATAATGAACAAATAGAATTTCACGTCAGGACCAAAATACGGTTGCCCAAACTACTTCCGTCATCGCCCTGTCCAGTTTGCGTTTTCAAGTTTTCGCAGTTCCACATGCATTCCAGGTTTTTTGTTTTCCCGCCATTGTTTTTGCGCGCTTTCCCGCCTTAGAGGACGCTATACGTCGGTTTGAGTCAATCAACAATTGGTCTGGCGAATCGTCGTTTATCGTTCATCTAGCATCACGGCCCTGGCCACGATTTACAAGTAAGTATAAAACCATATGATTGCTCACTGTTATATTCTTGCACATCGAAGGGATCCGCTTCGTTGGAAGTAAAATAATATAGAGAAATATTGCTAAAAGAAAATTTTTCAAGAAAAACAGATGTATCGTCGTGGCCCTGTCTGTCATAGCCCTGTCTTCTTCCATGAACTCGAGGGCTGGGCCATGACAGGTAGACACGGCCATGATGTTTTCTTACTATCGCGATGTATACTTGAGCAGCCATTCTGAGTTCTTCAGCAGAGTTCTTCAGCAGCCATTCATGGGGTTTTGACCGAAATTCAGGTTTCCAGGATTAAGTTTCCATGTTTTCATGGGAATTTCAATGGGGTTTTTCATGTATTTCAATGAATAATAGGTGAAACAAATGCTAGGTTCTATTAGGTACCTACTTCATAGTTTCTCTTCAATTGGCTATTCTTTGAAAGTTCAAAGGAAAGAGAATTGGTTCTACGCGCGTTTCCTACTTTACAGATGGCTCCCGCAAAGAAAAAAATTGGTGCCGAGCAAAGGAAACTTCAAAAGAGGACTGCAGAACGACATTTCAGGACGGCCCAACTAGCCAGTAGGTACAGAAATAAATCATTATTATTTTTCTTTCAATACATATTGCATGAGTCCTTTGCTGATCTCAAGGAAGCCACCTGGAACTACCATAAAGCAGGACATAGAAAAGGTGCGGCAGATGGCATAAGAGCAACGGTTAAACGTACAGCCGACCGAACTGTTGCTCAGTGCAAAGACGTGATGAATATCAAGGTATTTCTCTCAATTTTGCGCAACTCCATCAAGAACATACAATGCTGTGTCATATAGAGTTCAGCAATTGAAGCCATGGCATCTTTGATCCCTGAAGACTTGAAACCGTTCGAAGGTACCATGAAGGTCCATCAAATTGTGAGGAAAAAGGTGAATCCCAAATCCACATGAACAAGCTTAGTTGCTTTTCGTGCTCATATAATTGCAAATTCCAAATGATCGGCACTCACTGTCAGCAATTGCACGCGCTGAAGACCCGACCCAGAGTAAGGAATTAGACGCTGAAAAAAAAGAAAAAAATACGCCAAAACATTGATCTTGGATAAAAGTAAGGCTAGTTCCTTTAATGTTAGCAAAAACGATCATCCTCAGGAGCATTCACTCCCCGTTTGTGAGCTACCAGTAATCACAAGGACTGTTGAGTTTCCCAGCCATCTACAAAGAGAACTGGATTTGGAGAAAACAATTGGTTTACCTTTTATCAACACCCTATTTCTGGTGACGAAATCGGATGCGCCTCGCTACAAACGTCAAATGAAGCACCTGAAGGGGCCAACAAAATCACAATTACTCAAGGACTGTGTTACGAATGTGGGGGTGCCCTGAGCTCATTGAATGTGGGCATAGCGTGTGACATATGTCAACGCATTGTTTAACATAAAAAAAACATTGTTTTTGTTGATGAAAATGTAAATGTCACAACTACACAACATGGATATGTTTTTCAGAGAAATATGTGGAAAAATGGCAACCAATTTATTGGATGTAGACTGATAGGACAGTTTCAAGTCCTCTCTAAGTCAAATTCAAAGTCATTAGAGATTAGTTTTTCAATTGCAAAGAACGTTACTCGTGTCAGGTTTCAGCAATTTATTTTTGCCTTGTTCTTAATTTCTTTTTAATAATAATTTCAGGTCTGCAATGCTAGTAAAGATTTAAACTTCAAGTATTGAAATATAAGTATAAATGAACCTGAAGTACAAACGTATGGATCTCAAATGTTTACCTCTATCTCCCTATTAGTCAGAAAACATAATATTTTAAAGATGTCGAATAAAAAAAAATTGCTGAGAACTAGCTACCTTTTTTCCCAAACCTTCAATAATGGAGACAAATGAAAGACAGGGCCATGACGTGAGGTCATGGCTATGATGCGGATGATCTGGTGAAGGGGAATCGTCATCGCCCTGTCCATGTATTCCATTTATTTATTTCCTTAGTATATAAAGCCGGTCATGTTTGGATTGGCATTGGATTTCGAACTAGGTGGTCGACAGAGCATCCCTCATTGTTCTCTCCTTGATTCGAACACTTTGGGAGGGGGGGGGGGGGGGACTGGAACTCACTTTCGCCCTTTCTGTAAGATTCGCCCAAAACCGGTCCCTTCAGAGACCAATAGATGCTAGAAACCTATAGATAGAACTGGAATATATATGTAGAAAAATATACAACTATATATTCATTCAGTGGACATGATCCGTTATCTTTGGTGCTTAGTAGAATAATCTAGTCTAGGAACGCAAGGATCTAGTCTCCAGTAGTTACCTACCTAGAATATTGACCACAACTTTTGTCCGTAGAATAAGGGTTGTTCAGGTTCGTATGGCATTACTCAATAATGCTTTTCTGTTATAAATAATCAACTACTCTCCTAGATCCGTTCCATATACCTGTTATACTTACACAGGATGTTCCACTAACTACCCCCTCCCCTCACGTATCTAACTCTGTATGTACCTACGTGTTTTTTGGGGGGAAAAGATCAAATCGTAACTCCCAATTTTTTGCGAGGAATCAAAACCTATTTTGCGAAAAATTGGCGTAATGCTCACTAACTTTTTTACTGCAGGTAGGAACCCTCTATTGCAGATTTTGCAGTTATTGAAGAAAGGTTAAAAATTAGTACTATTAGGTTTCTATTAGCTTGATGCAGTAATTGGATAAACATACGGATATACCCACTTATATTTATGTAGTACCGATGAAATTATGTTATCAATTTGTTCTAGACTCTTCGCTTTTCAACCCACTTTCTCAACATCGAATCATAAGTGGTATCAAATGATATGGTTATGCATTGGAAGCAAATATAATCTATAGAAATCAATATCATAATAGGTTGTTGGAGGTCAGCAAGCCCGATGCAGATAGCAGAACATAGGAAATGATTTGATGGGAACTTTTATAGACGCGTCGGAATTTTAGAGAAATAATAGATATTGTAACACCCCCACCTCGTCCTCCAATGGGAATTATATTATTGAGTAGAATACCAATCAATTTTGAATCATCTTCAGTAGATAAAAAAAAGTAACTAGCTGGATTAATAGATATTGTAGCTATTGGTAAGTAAGTTACCTGTTTTGTTTCTTCCTCTTCAGTTTCTTCAATAGTACTTTCCTTTGGTGTAAGATTCTACAAAATAACATTGGGATATTTATGAATACACCATGAAAATAGGAGCTCAAGAAATATTTAACTACACAAAAATCTTATGTGATGGTGTTTGTGATCACAGCCCTCCGATACGGCTTAACCGATTTTTATGAAATTCTGTATGCATATTTTAGTAGGTATTAGAATAGGTCGTAAATAATATTTCATACCCCTATATACCCTCCCATTTTTATATCGCGATTTTAGTAGGTATTTATCAAATAATATAACCCTTGTTTGTATTTCATACAGAAATTGGAAATTATTTATGTTCTTGAATGAAAGATTGCGTACGTCTGCCTCATCCATCTGATGTGGGTCAGGTTATCCACACACACAGGACAAGCGAATCACCACTCAGTGCGTGCGAAGTTAAGAAATATATAATAATATACCTGTGTTTTAGCGAATGTTTCTAGATAATGATGCTAATGCAAAGGCTCTAAAAGATTTTAAATTAAAATTTTCGAAAAATGTCTTCATTGAAATCAGTTTTGAAGCATTCTGACACAAATCCTAGAGTTCAGCATTTATACATATAAATATATAAATTAACTGTCTTTTAAATGGGAATATTTAAAAAAATAAAGATTGATTTCTCAACCAGATGGACCAACAACAACTGCCCCGAGCTTTGGGATGTCTGAAGCGAGGTGCTTCTATTAAGGGGGGAGAACTGCTGAAGGCAGTAGTTTCATTATTTTTTTTTCCTATATTCAATGATCAAATAATGTACGTATGTTATTTATGTAGGTTTATTATTATTATTACACCTCCCGCTAGGTATTTGTAATCACTTGTATTTTTAGCAAACGGGAAGGCTATTCGTCTAGGCCGGGGCAGTCGTACTGGATTATTGACCCGAGATGAGAGTGTGAAGGCTTTGGCAAACCCAACGCAGTGCAAATGCACAAGCACGGCTAGAAAGCGACCGCTCGTTAGCACACTTCCATTTGCAGCTGGGTAGTTAATGGAGAGTTATTGTTCTTCCCGTAATTTTCTACCCGTGTACACAAAAAGACTGAAATACCAACTGCGCGTGCTAGAATTTTTGCGTCAACGCGTAGAACTACGCGTGTACGGAAAAGAGACCTATCCACGCGTTGGTGGGAAAAATGCTTTAGTTGGAATCCCGTCCTACGCGTAGTCATCATAACCTGGCACCAAGGTGACCACAGTTTTAAGAATAGGTACCGGTTTTCCCTCTGACTGCGTCTAATAACTTTTCCCATTTCAAGTGAAACAAACGATAAATGTAATTCTGATTAAATCAAATTCCGTTGATTACGCGAACAAAGTACCTTCATCGTCCAGCAGCCAGATATCCTGTTAACCTACTTGGGAGTGAATGCAGTTGACGATACTTTTCCGACTTTAAAGTAGGTAGGAACCTGTTATTTGTAGGAATCTGTATGTACATTTCGTACAACAAAGTTGTATCTGCCAACATGAAGACTCAGACAACGAGCAGGTTTGTGTTTAAATAAAACGATTTTATATAAAAGTTGTTGTCAGCTAAATAACAAATTGAGTAGGTTAATAGTAGAATTTGTGCTAGGTACCCATTCGGAACCAACGAGAATAGAAGATACTAGAGTGGCCCTTCCCATGCAAGCCGCCGTGCCGACAGTGTGCTCTGCCCCCCCAACCCCTTGGTTCCCCAACCCCGCCCTGCGGAGCGTTACCACCTTACGACCGACCCGTTTCTAGGGAAATGTATCGCCGTTAGTTTTCATCCCACGAAAATCGTTCTCCACTCGTTGGAAAGCTCTCGGTTTATCACGCATTTCTTTTGTACTTGTTCTTCTATTCATGTCGTAGTTTTATATTTATTTATGTTATAAATTGATATAGTAAACAATGCCGCTTGCTTTGTTGTCACTTGTTGAGAAGTTAATCTTAGTTATAGTAATTGTAGACGCACACCATAACAGAAAATTACCTACTTAGGTAGGTACTCTGTTCTAATTTCGATTTTTAAAACATTTATGTCGTAGTTTTAAATTTATTTTCATTTACGAATTAGCAGGAAGAAAGCTTGTTCCATGTTTTAGCATTTTAGCCGCAGGCTCAAGGCGGAAAGTTAGCCCCCCTGCGAGGCCCGAAGGGCCGAGTTTTGGCTGATTCGTGTTGAAGTCAAATAAATATATGTATAGTTTATAGTCAAAAAAAGTCTGTCAAGTTAGATGTGACACTTGGCTTCCTCGTTATCGCGACATGAATGCAGGTTAGAACATTGCATTGTTTCAAATAATCTTTAAAGATTCCATGGAGGGTCAGTTTGAGCAAAATCTTCAATCAGGCAAATTAGGAAAAAGTTCCCGCATGATCGTAGGAGCAAATTTTTGTACATTATCGAATTAAGTATAAAATAAAAATAATAAAATAAAAATAAAATAAATAAATAAATAAAAACGAATGAATGAATATGAAATTAGTTTCAATGTTGATTTGAATGATTTTTAATTGAAAATGTGTGCATTTTGAGTGAGTAGAAATCGTTAACTGGGTCATTATCATATAAATGTATTTTTCGTGGTCTAAAAGAATAAAACATGGAAAACTCAAGTTCGTGTAATCTACATGTATGCGTAATATAAGTATCCTAGAGTGACAATCTGACGGTTTGCGAGTTAGACCATTTTTCAACTTTACATAAATTTTCAAAAATTCGAAACACAGTTTTCCAATATTACGCGAATGAAGCCCTAAACCATAGTTTTTTCTTGATTTTTGTCCCTATTTTATGGTACTAATACAAAACGTGATTATTCGCTTTTGTGCTCTATGCACCCCTTGACAAGTTTTCAATTTTCTATGAATTTTCACAAATTTGAAAGAAAAAAAATTATTATCACACGAGAAAGAGCAGTGTTGAATGATGAGACTAAAAATAAATAAGACGCCGAAATTGCGGCGCTCTCTGACGGTCACCCATCCAACTAACCACGCGCGACGTTGCTAAACTTCGGTGATCAGACGAGAACCGATGTATTCAATGACATATGGGCGTTTATGAATACAATTTTTTTCCTAGGTCGCAGGTCTGTACTCGAACCTAGCTATTCGATCCTGTGAAGATAGCTGATAAAGCAGAGTGTAAATGTAAAATGAATGCAATCTTCTACTCGATCTCGAATTCAAGAGAATCGTTGACATTGAAATACTAAAGAGACTTTAGCGTGACGATATCGTTTGGTTATTCGTGTACATATGAGTAAAAATTACGTGTAGAAATACCCGGAAATTTGCGAAGAGCTATCATCTGCAGTTGCTTGCTCTAGACGCTGCTCTACGCGTTAACGGGGGAAAATCGTACGGGAAGCACAAAAACTCTCTAATGCTTTAAACATTCGCCGCGAACGCACGGTGACGCAGAAAAGCCTCTCGCCTGCAGTGGGCCAAAACAATAGCAAGCAGCGAAGGAGAGCGTAAATTGATGCGGATTGAGGGGTTAGTTAGACGGCTGGCTGAGAGGGACGGTATTCTTCAGAGAATGAGGGCCCAAAAATGTTAATATACCTACCTATCACGAATCTAGATCACTATGGGTGGTCTAAAGTATAGTAAAAAAAGTTTCAAGCTGAATTTCAAATGGGTGCAAGTTCCTAATTTTCCTAATCATTTCCATTGGAAGAAAACTGTTATGATGGATACACGGGTTTAACTTTAGTGCTTGCACCATCGATCAAACAGGGACGAATTTCGCAGAGACCGTTCAGGGGTCAACCCGCCCATCCTATGATCTCTGAAAATATCGTCGATATCGGACGGCATCTTCGTACAGTAGGTAGACACACTCGGACTGGCAAAATAATATTCAATAGGTATGGTCTAATACGTGAAATGCAACGGGAAAGTTTGATTTTGGAGGAAATTTTGTTATTACCTCTCGAAACTGTTCACAATGATTTCGCTGGGTAGGTAAACTGGAGGAAAAACAGGCAACGGATGATAATTATAAAATAAAAATATTCAAACATATTTACAAGATGTAACTTAAAAGTAAGTAGGGAACAACAGCAAATCTAAAAAAGATGCAGGTAAGTAGCTGAATTTCAAATTTTCAGAATGTGATCGACAGGATTCCAGATAGGTACCTACTTAAGTAACTAATGTGGGAAATTAAAACCATAATCTGTAATAAACCTGGCGTCTAGTGAAGGAAGACTCTGTTTTGGACAATTCGCTTCCCTGGACTCTCATATTCTGAAAAAAAGTGAATAAGTATATAGTAGACAGACGAATTGTGCCAGAAAAGAATGGTCAGGTAGGAGTTGTATTCTAAATTTTCAACGTAATTATCGATTCCCATTTAAAATGCTACATCAACTAAAATCATTTGTCAACTAAGAACATAATAAATAGAATCTGAATAAAACCTGGCGTCTAGTGAAGGATGACTCTGATGTTTTCAATTCGCCTTCTAGTGGTCTCGTATTCTGGAAGAAGGGAAGATACGCGATATAATATTGGCGGAATTATTTGGAAGATCTTTGGAAATACCTACCTTCAAGATTCATCAGCACAGATCCAAGAGCGAAATAAGGTATCACCATTCTTACTTTATTGTACGCAATCGTGTTTATTAACACTAAAAAATTTTCAAAAGGAGATGGTATTCGGCACCAAATGGAAACGAATTTCAAAGTATTCAACCCCCCCTCCTCTTTAGGTAGTTCAAATCGTTTGGATTTTTCTGCTTAGAACTGCTATCAGGCACATCAAAAACGTTCTCCGAATCTCACTTTGATATCTCAAAAATTGTGGAAAAAAGTTAGAGGAGGGTTAATTTTGGGACACTCTGTATAGAATCTGTATATATATATATATATATATATATATATATATATATATATATATATATATAACTGGGTTTAAGAATGTTTCCTGCAATTAATGAACTAAAATTAATATTGACTATCCAGCAGTACAGTCAATTTTACTTTTAGTTTATTAAATAGAGAAGATATTAGTTGAAAACCGGTTATTTGGTTGTTTTAGAATCTACCTCTAAAACCTGCGTCTGCAATCTATTAAATTGTTAATCACCTGTTCACTCTCCCTAACAAAGGAAAAAGATCGCCAACTTGAGTGTGGATCAGAACAGGTTTGAACGTAGTAAAAACCGCCCAATAATCTAACGATCATAACTCAATTCCAATGGAATCCCGACTGTAAAAAATCATGTTTATTACAACTTTTGTCACCTATATATATGGGAAGTGAACTTAGGTAGATGATTTTTTTTAGGTATCTCATTAATAATTTCGATATGCCTACTTAGATTAATATTTACTGTAATTCATTTTTTCAGATAAATCATTTTAAACAAATTAACGTAAATTAATTATTATAAATTTGTGTTATGCATAGAAAGGCTATCTATTACAGAAATAATAAACCCTTGTGTAATAATTTGCAGCTTTTATCAAATTTTCTTAGGTAATGAATCTATTAGAATGGCAATTTTCTTCATTGAAATCCGTATTGTGTCATTCAGAAACGATTCCTGGATCTTGACACTTTTACTTTTGCATCCCTATATATATGTACATATATGTATATTAAACAGTGGAAACTCTTCCATTGAGAACTCGGCCTTCCCTAATGACGGCACATGTGTAAACAACTTTGTAATTAAGGAAAAACTGGGCATGCGTCTAACTTTTCACGTCAAACGTGGATGGGATGCGTTCACGCATGAAGAACTTTCGATAACAAATTCAACGATACCAAAACGATTGTAGTGGGTTGAGCCAGCAGTTTTTATTCTTAAAGATAAATTGATATTCAAAACGTCTTATTAACTGCAGAAATTTTGATTCGATCCGATTCAATCAAACCTCCAAGAATGCGGGAGTTTTCCCCGAACTTTACAAGAGCTTCCCTCGAGCGGTATTATTTTCTAACCTTTGAGTTTCCCCACATATTTTCGTGTTAAATAGATGAATAAAAGTTGAAAAAGCACTCAGTCATGCAGCATGACTAATGGATCGAATTTTCGAAGAAAAGTTGAGGGTAACACAAAATTGGGCACTTAAATTCTGATCATCGATGCCAACCATGTCGAGATCGCAAAGAAAATTTTAGAACACGTAGCCGAACTCGACCATTTGGTCAATCATGGACATTTATCACCTAAAATAGATATTTTCTCACTTATCTATGAATTATAGAGATCTGGGAGTGGTCGCAATCGTCTCAGTGCTAAAAAATACTTCGACTATGACACCCCAAATGCCCTATTGTCAAAATTTGGTCAAATATGGGAATTTTTCACCTAAAAATAGATTTTTCTCACTTATTATGAATCTTTGAGATCTGAGAGTGGTCGAAATTGAAGAATCGGTGGCGTGTCCAGCTCCTGCTACCTCATACTTATTTGTAATTCAACATACGGAATAAGGTCAGCAACATTCAAGTGGATATAAATTTACCTTGACTGATTCTGATTGTAAGTCTCGGGTACTTGTAGATTCATTTACGTCCGGTATCTAGACATTAGATGGCAAAAAATATATATGAAAATGTATAAATAGAACAGCATCTGAAATGCATACTCTTCAATATGATGTTCCTAATTATAAACTGAAAGTAACGATAAAAAGCTCTTACTTGTGTTTTGCGCAACTTTTTGGATTGATCACTATCAGATTTGTGAAGAAACTGAAAATCAACAAGGTAGCCATGTTTAATCATTCATCCATGTAACGTTTACTTAGAGGCCTCAAAGACCTTCTTAGCAGATACCTATGCAAGTAAAAAGCACAAATTAGATAGATATGGAACAACGCTCTCTAATTATATGCCGACAAAAAAAACTTGTTTTTCTCCCTGAATAATAACATAAATATCAAACTTGAAAGTCAATTTGGAATGAAAAATATTATAAATAAAAACGTGGTGATTTTAAGAATGTCAAAAAGAACTGCTGAAACGCGACTTAATCAAGGAGTGAAAGGACGGTAGATCAACTGGAATTGTAGTTACGCATTGGCTTTAAACTTAATAAAACTGTCTACACTCAGCTCAGAAACCACCAAAAAAGCAAGAAAAGCAAGATCACCCCCACCCTCCAAGATACCTACTGTGCTTGGTACCTAGATTGTTTTTCAAAGCCCGCCCCCAAAGATACTCCGCATACAAAATATGCCACAAAATACACGATATCATCCAATTTGGGCAAAGGTAATAGTCAGATCGCCGTTTCCTCGAGCAGTGCATTCATTCTCCACTCTTTTTGACTGCTTTTGGGAGTGAGACGCTTCTTCACCGGCTTGGGCGATTTTCGCCAATCACATAGCAGTACGGGAATGTGTGCTGGTGGGTCCAAATATCAAACCGGGACGGAAAATATATTCGTAATGTTGAATAATAATATCTTTAATTTATATATTGAATGGGGATGTGAACCCTTTAGTAGTCACTGTGGATTAGTACAGCGCTTTTCCACAATAACTCTGCATCAATAAAAAGAATACGTAACGCAAATGTCATTGTATGATATAATTTCAACAAAATGACACCGACAATGGAAAGGAAATACTTTCACAAAATGGGATTAGAAAGGGATGAAACAGTGTTACATACGTCGTACTGGTCTCGTGTTGAAGTTGTAGAGCTCTGCAATAGTAGGCAATGCGGAGGTCGAGGGTTCTGGTTCTCATATGGAAATGAAATGAAAAACAGGGAAGTCCATTTCCCTACCACGTTTTGGGAAAGAGCGATGATGTTTATTGGGCAATTGGCGAAAATCGGCCAAGCTGAAGAAGCGTCTCACTCCCAAACGCTGTCAAAAAGAGTGGAGGAATGAATGGACAGTTCTAGGAGATGGCGATCCGACTATTGGGTTGGTTCAAATCGGATTGATTGCAATTACCTTATACTGGTAGACTTTCCACCACATTTTCTCCCGACAATTATTCCAACCACCAACTAATTTCACTCACTATTTTTCACTTTGCCATCCAACTACTCAATCCTCCTGATTTCTACTGATCAACTACATTCCTACTGATTACACTACCTACACAGTTATTGTTTCGACTTGCCTGCTGCGCTGGATTGTCCTAGGTCAGGATCAGCTGATTATGCGAAATACACATATGATTGCTGCTAGGTCATCAGCTTGAAAAGCTAAGCCCTTTTTTCCCTTGTCAAATGTTGGTCTCCTGAATTCTAATGATATTTATTGTTAATTTAGTTTATAAACTATTTATTCTTGAGGCTATTCGATTTTTTACGTATTCTTATTCAACTTCGATTGTGGGAGCAACGTTTCCCGCCGGATTGGGGAAACAGCTGTTGAATAAGCCGTCTGTGTGACCATGGCTGGGGTTGCCTTTCTTCTTTATTCTTACAAAAGCAAGCCATTACAAAGCACGCTCCCTAGCATTTGCATCTTAACTATTTCGTAATTACGGCCATGACCGTGCAGTCATACTGGTAACTGGGAGGTTTAAAAAATAAAAATTCATTCACTTCCGATCTCGCTTGAGTAATTTGTCCTAATTTAAAAATCTATTTCATTCAAATTTAATATCATCATACTTTTTCCTCAATTTGAGAGAGAGTGTGTGAGAGTGGTGGGAGGGGTGAGAGAGGAAGGAAGAGAAAAAATAGAGAAAGAACGTCCATTCAAGGGTTTCCTAGAAAACATGATACATTTTTTCAGCGAGTGAATAGGTAAATACATAAAACAAGTCTGTTTAAAGCTAGGAATCGATTCTTCAGATCATTACTATCGAAAATTCATGTTGTGTGTTCAAACGTCATAGTCGCTAGAGGAATATTTGAGAGACATTTAGTGTATATCAAATTCAAGTAGCTACTTTCTTACTCTTTTTAATGATCTTATTGATGATTCCTTGAAATCTTTCGGTTCATTGGTAGGGAGCTGAAACGGAAAGGGGTTTACCTTCGTTGAGCATTTCCATAAATAAATATATTTAGTAATTACATACTTAAATGCTTACTTTTTTGTGATGAATAAGTACCTACCTGTGCTGCATTTGACTATTGAAACGGAGAAACTTGTACCTAGGTAGGTACCTACCTACCTTCATTTTAAAGACCAACAAATTATACTAGATCATTTTGGTTTATTATGTTCAAATGAAAATTATTTCAAGAAATAACTCGGTGCTTCGCGCCTGGGCTTGGGGCCCACCCCTTGCACCAGATGTACGAAATGGACCATGAATACCCTTTTATATATATATATATATATATATATATATATATATATATATATATATATATATATATATATATCGCACCTTGGGAGTGATACTGGTATAAGTCCAAAAACATGAATTCTGGGAAATCGAATTTAAAGATTTTTTATGACTTTGTTGGCGTACTACAGACACACTATTCATATTTTTTTCGGTTCTTTTTGGTCTGTGTCAAGCATATACCATCTACCTATACTGCCCTACTTCTACGAGTAATTAGCTTCTCCACTTTTCTGTTTTTGATTAACATAATTATAATTATAAAAATCTTATAATGTAGGTACCTATAACACGGTAAAACACAACAAACCTTGATTTTTTCCTTCGTACAATGTTGGTACATCGCGAGTTAATCACCAGGTTGCCTCAGTACGACTACTAATCTTTTGGGCGAATAGTGGTGCATTGCAACATATGTACGTGTACAACAGTGAAAAACACGTAGAAACTTGATATTCCTTCGGTTCAATTGCGGTACTTCTTGAAATAGACCAGTATTGCAGTAAAAATAAAGGATAAATACTGGTTTGTCGCATCGATAGTGATTTATGTCGGGATGAACCACTATTAACACCGAATTTTCCATCTTCGTTCGTTGACATCTGGAACATGACTGACATAGACCGACCTTTCCCCGACGCTAGATGAAGACTTTGACCAGAATCATACTGGTTTATATTGTTCTCTACCGGTCACTTTTTGACCAATGATTAAACCGATACTAGCTGCATGTAGAGCTGTTCAAACTGTACACAGTAGTATATATAACTCAAAACTGCCATTTTTGGACTCATACCAGTATCACTCCCAGGGTGCGATACATACATATATATATATATATATATATATATATATATATATATATATATATATATATATATATATATATTTATACAAGTTGATGGATTGCTAATGATAGATTGCTCCAGCAATCAGAAAGAGCTCACAGATTAATACTTGGAGCAAATCGACCACCTGGCCTCAATCTAAACGATTAACTCAAGGTATTGAACACTACAAAAAATCGTTTCAGCCAGCATCTTAGCCTTGGATACGAGTTTTTCTCAAGCAATCAGGACGCAAGAAAACAATCATTCTCCTACCTACTATATTCTATATCTGTGACCAAGATTTTCATCGAAATATTAGATTTTCCATTCTTTCGTCTTTTATCTGTAAAATTTCTTTCCTAAATTACTAATCATTCATATATATATATATATATGTATATATATATATATATATATATATATATATATATATATATATATATATATATATATATATATATACGTGTCTCTACTTCATCAAAATTTAACTCTCATTCAGCTGATGATCATGGAGCCCGTCATGTAATTTGTCTCTTGTTGTTCCTGAGAAGCTTCCAATCAACCGTATATTCAACCGTATGATTCCACTTTCCACTTCCTCAGAGGAAAAGGAGAGAAATGCATTCTATTACTCACATTCAATCCCCTAGGGCGAACAGGAAATAAATTAGCTCACCCAGCTGATCGGGATGAATCCCATCATTTCATTCGTATATTGATGAATTCGAGAGAAACTTCCAATCAGATTTCAACTTTCAACATTTTAGACTAGGGTGAACAGGAAAGAATTCAGAAATTCGTCACACTAGGTAATCAAGCTGAAAATTCCAATTCAATAAACTTGTTGCGTCTTTTACCAACCGGAACAACATAGTTTACCTAACGAAGCTTAGGCGAACTGTCCAATCAAAAGTTGCACAGTTTGTCGCGGTGGGACAGTAAAGTCGTCACTGCCACACCCCTCAGCTAATGTCCATTCTCGTTTAATTTCAGTATTTTTAATAACCGAACATTAACAATATTTCAGAATCTCAAGTACTACAATAGATTTTTATGCACGAAATATGGAAATATGGGTTGTTTCTACTCAATATCGTGCTCTATTGTAATGAGCTACTAACATGATCTTTTATGGATCCTGAGTGTTTGAATAGAAGCGATATAAATAATATAATTTACACTATTTTTAATTTGTTTCCCGCAAAGTTGTTGTTTGTGTGACTATGCGGCAAAATTGCAGAGTGGTTCGTATACTAATTTATGGAACTTGGAGCGGCCTAGGCTCTTCAATTGAGAAGAGGGGACACAAGAATCATGAGACGTTCCAGATCCGGTAGTATGTGAACTATTATAGATAAGCGTGATGATCCCCAGAGCTAAGACATATAAATCAATGTCAAAATCGATCAAGTTTTTTGTAGTTGAAATAAACAGAAGTTATCATACATCAATATAAAATAAATGAAGAAAGTGACTGCAGGTTACTACCAGAAATTTGCCAATGATGGCACAGGTGAATACGAAGTCGATACTGATTAATCGAATCACCTGCTGTGGGGTCAACAGGTGCTAAATTGCTCACATTCACTCTCTACTTTTCATCTTGTACCTAGTATTACTTTGTTAGGGTAAAAACTACCCATTATACATTTCCTGATATGATTTCCTTATTATTGCTATTTAAATTTAGTTGGTCATGTAGAAAAATGATTTGGTCGTGATTTTATAATCATAAGGTTGCCACTTTGATTTACCTCATTTTAATTGTTGTGAATCCCAACAATGGTACTAATTTTATTCTTTAGACGGGTAAGACTTTTTTGAAAAGAAATTTACTTGAATTGTAATCTAAATACCTATTTGATATTAACGACTGTATTTAATTTTTTCAATGTTATATCGAATGAACTGCATGGAATATAGATTATTAAAATAAAACTATAAATAAATATATGGCGGTTTTTTTCAATTACAGATAATCCAATTGTTGTTGGTTTGTGTCCATAAGACTGTTTGTAGGTGCAAAGATACCTGTCCTTAGGTACAAAGGTTGTAAGTACCTAAGAACGCCTGATATTACTTTGGGGTTTTACTTTATGCGTACCCTAATTGTTAAACTTTCGCGCTAATAAAATTAACATGGTTTGAGAGTCCTAAAAAATTCTTGTCCAATGAACTAATGAAATTTTTTTCATTACCAATAATCCACGCTAAGACCGAGGATTAGATTGAACAAAAACGAACGCGTCTCATGAAGTGAGTCTTATTTCTGTGATTCATATGCACGAATCTAAGTATATATATATATATATATATATATATATATATATATATATATATATATATATATATATATATAAATTGCTATGCAATTCTTAGGCCGATCCCCAATAAATTTTTATGTAACGTCCTGAACTTTTTCTGTAACGTCCCTGACGGGAAGCGCGAATTCGTGGGTTCGAATCCCAGCCAGGCTTGAAATTTTTTTTATATCCAAATTTTTTTTATCAATTTTTTTCGCATCGTGGGTTCGAATCCCAGCCCGGCTTGAACATTTTTTTATACAAAAATTTTTTCAGGCTAAGAATTGCATAGCAAATTATCCTCGTTTTCTACGCAGTAGAAAAGAGAAAAGATCCGGCGAGGCGCGAAGCGCCGAGTATAGATTAGGGGGGTCCAGGGGGGCGAAGCCCCCCGGCGAGGCGCGAAGCGCCGAGTATATATATATATATATATATATATATATATATATATATATGTGTGTGTGTATATATATATATATGTGTGTGTGTGTGTGTGTGTGTGTGTGTTACTTATATCATCATCAAGAATCATGATCAAGAATACCTATTCGAAATATCAGATTTAATTACTTTCCTTCTTTTATTTGTGCAATTTCTCTTCTAAATTAATCTATCATATAGTTCAGTAGAACTAAACAATCAATAAATACCTTTATATATATATATATATATATATATATATATATATATATATAGAGAGAGAGAGAGAGAGAGAGAGAGAGAGAGAGAGAGAGAGAGAGAGACCAAAATGTAGGCATCGTTCCAAAATGACTCAAACCCGATTTCCAAGAAGGAAATTTTTGAAAATTTATATTTTAAAAATTTTTGATTTCACACGGAAAAAAGATGCCATTATACGAAAATTCGTCCATAAGAATAGGTAAATCTATTGATTCAATTGATTTAATTGATGTAGGAACAAGTACGAAACAAAACACCAAATATGTAACGCTGATTTTTTCAGAATTTGTATGGTAGAGTGGTGGGTGTGAGTACATATCGTAAATATCTCTAATTTTGCTAACCTCAAGATAATGAGGGTACCCCACATCATCAGTTTCTACCATTTCGTCGACCATCGAGGGCTTTTCTCGTTCCGGTTTGAAAGCCATTGGCTCACTATAAAGCTCATCTGATGACTTCGCCAGCTGAGGGTCTTCAAATGGTTTGGACATGATCCACGTTGTGTAGCCCTGCACTACCTGAGAGCAACTGAGCTCGTAGCCCATTTCCTGGAGAGCATCCAGAACTGACCTCATAGTAGCAAACATCACGTACATCGGACTGTAACATTGAGCAATAATACCTTTGATTACTATCAATTACTAATGAGTAATTAATTTAATTAATACATTAAATTATATATATAATTTATATACTATTGAAAATAGAGAAGCGTTGGTCAGGACGAATGCTTCGATAAAATTTTTGTTATCCAAAATCAAAACTTCTGCTTGATTTTATCGTTTCACAATTTTTTGAACAATTTTGGCTCCTTCTCTATAATTTATATTCATTTCCCCGACGAAAAGCGTTCGACGGATGGCTGATTTTTTGGTGTATTATTTTCAATAATGAACGTTGTAATCGACTAAGAAAAAAAGTTACCCTTCGTTAAAATTTGTTGATTCACGATTCAAGACGCGTAGGATCAAATATACAAATTAGAAAAAGCCGAACGTCTTAAACTGAAAAAACGAAGACAAAATTGAGAAACAATCATACATGGGGTCTAGTTGATCCCAGAACTTTGGTATCAATTCCATTCAACCCCAAGGGGCGAAATTTAAGGGTTGAAATATTAAAAACTTTAGATCTTGGAAACTTTCGAAATAGGAGGGTAGTTTTTTGTTCATTTATATTAAAATCAGTCTAATGAATCTAATGAGACCAATTGAAGCGTTGCGCAATCAACCTTTTTTACTCCGAGGATGAGTACATAAGAAGCTGAGTAAAAAATCACGAATCAAGTTTTTGATTGGTTTCCCGCCCGATTTGGAAACTTGTCGAAATTGCGTGCAGTAGAAACTCATCAGAAAATTGCGTCAAATCAATTTCTTCGCTTAAAATTAGTTAAGAGTTAATTTTTTTTCGACTGGTGTCCAGCACCGTTGGCGTCGGGACACTCCTCGAAAACCGGCTTCAAGACACCCTTTGAAAGTAAGAGCAGTCGGGATACTGATCAAAATGTGGTTGATGGAGAACTCGCCACCTTCGTGTCAATCCTGAACTTCCTGATATTATTACAACCTAAGGCCGCCTTGAATACCAGCCCAAAATCCTTATAGTCTGAGAGATCGCAATTTTTTTAACTACCTCATCAGCAGCAGAGGTTTGAATATCAGGTACAAAATATCTCACCATGAACGTTCAAGAAAAAAATTGTCTGGCAAGTTCTCAGGGTGGGTATATATAAGATGGTCTTCTATAGATCTGTTTCAACACCATGGTCTGAAATTACAAATACCTACTAAATAGTTCACATGACGAGCAAACAATAGACATTTTTGGGATTCAATTTAACATTCCCACTACGAAGCACTGTGAACACTCTCCTAAGCCAGTTCAGATGGGACTCAAACTCAAAATCATCCTGGTACACTTTCACCCTCCCTTTGCCAATTTGTTCTCTTAGCATTGTCATCATGGCTCTCCGGAAAGCTGCTAGGGTGTTGCACAGTCCAAATGGCATGACTCGGAACTGTCACAATCCTTGGGGAGTACAAAATGTAGCCTTTTCCTTGTCTGATTCAGCCATAGGAATTTGCTAATAACCGCTTTGTAGGTCGAAATGACTGAATCATGCACTCCCAGAAACTGCTCCAATTAGCTCGTCGATCTTAGGGAGGGGGTGGCCATCTTTTTTTGTTGCTGAGTTCAGATGACGGTAAAACCAGACGGTTTATTGGAACAAACACAATAGGACTGGCCCAAGGGCTCTGAGATTTTTCGACCACACCGATGTTTTACATTTCTTGAATTAACCGATCTACCTCCTCCAATCTTTGATGCGGAATTCGGCGAGGTGATTTACGAATTGGATGGTGTCCTCCTACATCAAAGGTGTGTACATATCCAACCATTTTGCCCAAACCCCCACCATTTCTCCCAAACAAATCTGAAAATTCTTCTAACAATTCGAGGATTCTCACTTATTGCACAGCAGTTAGGTTCATCACGAATTCAATTAATTCCTTGAGGAGGGTCAGTACTCCTTCTTCTTCTTCTTCATTCTGGTTACATAATTCAAATGGAGTGAGCACCTGTAGATTATCCCTTCAACTTCTGTGATTTCTTCTAGACCTCACATGCCTCTGCCCCGAAACGGCGTCCATCAACAAGAATTGAGTTCTTGCTGGATCTATTAGGCATTGCTGATCCCTGAGGGAATTGAGACCCGAAACACAGTGTTCATGAATGGGTGGCACACGGGCCTCATGATATCGTTCTTTTCCATCCTCCACATTGATAACAACTCCAGCCTTGCCTCGCACAGGAATCTATTCAAAGGGACCCTGAGCTAACGAGTACCGTAGCTTTATCTATAACACTAGAATTCAGGATTTTCGTGTTGCACCAGTATCAATCACGAGTTTGCAAGGAATATTATTAATCACGTCCCAAAGTACAAAAGATTTATCAAGTGCTGCTCTGTACACATTCTTTTGTGAGGGGCAGTTTGTTCATGGTCGGTATGTCCCTCCTCATACCGACCGAGGTAGGTTTCCCTGTGAATGGGGTGGGAATTAAGATGGAGCCTGGGGCCAACGATTGTTTGATACAGATGACAGAGGAGATTGTTCGTACCCCACTGGAGGATGAGGGGAGGATGAGGGCAGGCCAAGGCAACATGACCAGGAGCAGCACAGCGCCAGCAATATAGCGGGTATATTCCGAATCAACATCAAATTTCCATTATAACACCCTTTTCACATCATAAATTACCTAGTCGATTTGTATTCATTATAATTAGTCTTCAAAATATGTGCAACTACCTTCAATACATTGAAATAAGATACCTAGGTACTTACGGTGAATTAGGTTCGGGGTAATCTGTCGTTATTTTCGCTCCCAAAAACTTCATTAGTTCCGGATCTGCGTACTTGTCCCCCACAATGAGAGGAGCACAGCGCTATGGAAAAATATCAATTCAACGAATAGATGTAATATTTGTGGAGAAATTTGTTCAACAGGATATAATAATCTGAAGGCTTGTAACTTGGGTTGTCAGAAAAGGATCCAAAGGGAATCAGGTAGGGTAGAACTTTTTCTTAAACCCATTTCTGTAGCAGAAAACCGAGAAAGTTTCTCCTGATTAGAGAATTTTGTAAAACATGAAGCTATTGCAAAGGCTCGGCAATTTTTAAATCTAAAATTTTGAAAAATATTTCATTGGAATCCGTATGAGTTCGTCCGCCAGCACTTTTTAAGCATTTTAAATTTGTCAAATTTCAACAAAATGTGATGAAAAAATTACTAAATACGGCTCAAAACCGTTAAAATTATATATTTTTTTAATAGAAAATTGTTCAGATAAATTTTATCAACTATAAACTAGAACAGTCAAAAATTTATGTACAAAATAAAGCTGAAAAAGTTCCAGTCATGCAGCATGATCGTATGAGCGAATTTCCATAAATGGTCGTATTACATTTATGTTAAATTCTGTTGAAATTTGAGCACTTTGGGGACAAATAAAAAACTTTATACATTTCATAGCAAACTAACTTTTTGTCAGTAATATTCCAATGAACAAACGATTTTGTGGATTTTTTTCAATTTTTTCAAGTGTTCCTATCGATTTTTAGCTTATTTTAATGAAATTTAAGTACATTTTTCAGTACAATTTTGTGCTTAAATTTTTAAATGTCCTAGTTCATGTTCGATTAATTTTTTTCGAGTAGCATTCTGCTAAAAAATAGAAATTTGTTAATTTTTAGCGGTTTTTTGCCTTTTTTAGTGATTTTTTAAGTACATTTTTTGAAATTTGACCAATTTAATGTGCTCAAAAAGTGTTGTCCAACGGACTCATCCTTTCTTTTGAAATGCTTGATTTTTTGGCGAAAGAACGAAGTTTTTATCTCAATTCTATCGAGAGTTATCGTCTGGAATGACACATACATATATATATATATATACATACATATATATATATATACATATATATATATATATATATATATATATATATATATAAAAAGCGTTAAAATCCAGGAATCATTTCAGAATGCCTCAAAACAGATTTCGATGAAGAAAATTTTTGAAAATTTTTGGAGCCATTGCAATAGCTTCATTTTTTAAGAAAATTCGCTAAATGTGCTTAAATTTCATCAGAATTTTCTAAAAATCGATAAAAACTGCAAAAAAGCTAAAAATTTAAAACCTGTTTTTGTACAGAAGATTATCATTTAGAATACGTTTTTTGCCATAAAATCAATAGTTAACAACTTCATTGCACTCAAACAATTTAAAATTTTATAATACGATAATTTAGTAAAATTCGCTCATACGATCATGCTGCATGACTGGAACTATTATTTTTTGGACTATAACTTTGTTTTGGTAGATTCTTCAAGAGAAATATGTACATGCACGTGAAAAGAGGAAAAATATCCTACAATGTGCACTGATCGAAGTTGTATCTAACTCTCGTTTCCTAAGCGATTCGTCAAAGTTCTATGAAATTTTCATTTTTCCAATAAACTGAGATTTTGCCTTCTTCGAGGCTCCAAATGACTCTATACTTTCGCCTTATACATGGGTACCTATAATTTAAATAAAAGGCAGGGAATGCCAACAATATATCACACACTTTAACTCAACTTGATCACTCATTTCAATCTTCTAATACCTACTACATTAGTAATAAAGGAATTAGGAGATATATAGTGCTAGGGGATAGAATTATTAAGAGGATTCAACACTTCCTACAAAATTAGGGCTTTTCGGGGGCCTTTTACTCAGCCCCCAATTTTTTTTTTTCACTCAAAGGCTACGAATTGATACATGTAGTTTCATTACCGTAGATGGATTTTAACAGTACTTTTGGGCCGTAGAAAATACCCTTTTTTTGGAAATAAGATGTTACCTACCACCGTTTTCGGACGATTTTTCATGTATCTCCTCCCTACTAAATAGTGTCATATATTCGATTCCATAATGGTTTTTAAGACCCCCCCCCCCAAACCGATTAGTATTATCCAGGAGAGGCCAAGAGAGCCACTAATAAAACACACTCAATCAGTAGATTTGAAGCTATTAATTTCTCTCCTGATCCCGCATCGTAATAATATGTACTCGTATCAATGAAAAAAAAAAACATTATTTTTGTTTTAAAAGTTTTCAGGATCATGACTTTTATAATATTTCAGCCCTTAATTTTTACTCTTTAGGGAAGACTGAAATTGATCCAGGATATTCAGAACAAACCAGAAACATACAAATGTGATTTTCCACCCGACTCCGGATTTTTTCAATTCGTGTTTTGAGTCAAAGACTTGGGACTTGGACTTCAACACGCCCGCCCGATGTTTCTAGGCATTCCTTCTTACTTAGATTACATATTTACATAGAATCGGTGACAATTTCAAGCTGTGGGAAGAAATATATTATTTAAAAAAAATAATAATAATAAGGAAAAAAAGAATTATTGTGTTTTCAGAAGTTGCCGATGTCGGTGAGGCTTTGTTGAAACAAATTGGCGTGGTTGTGGTTTGATTGCCTCCACATAAATTCGCACAAGTAGAATGCACATTAATTCGTACAAATAGATCAGAATGCTGTGTATAGGTTGATGGTCTGGATGCTCGAAAGCTCGCATCTCAAAATTACATTACATCAAGTAGTCAATCCCTTAGTAAAAATACAGATTAGTTGGACATGTAGGTCAGAATGATGTGTATACTTTGGCGGTCTGGATGCTCGCAAGCTCGCATTTCAAGAATACATAATTAATATAACATAACATAATCTAAGTAGGAATTAATGCCCAGAAACATCGGGCGGGCGTGTTGAAGACAAATTGACTGGGGGGGGGGGGGGGGGAGATACAACGGAAAAGTACCGAAATGCCAACCAGCATAATTTAAGGAGGGGTTTCTTGTTCGGTTACAAAGATTGATTATTGAAAATAACAAACCGGAATTTCCATTATATTTTTCGATTTGCTACTAAGTGGCTGATGTAAGTTGATAGGAATCTACCTACATATTAATAGTTTTATCCATATCATGGTACATACCTGATATTACCATTTTAGCTACTTTCGATTTCCTACCTCATATCGTCCTATGAAATTGGTTTTTGTTTTACTTAGTGTTTATAATTTATGTATTCTATTTTACGAAAACTCACGTATAAATTAGCGCACAGAGCTACCGCACTTATGAAAACATATGGCATCTTGCGGAGCCGCGGGAGGAAACCCGTGCACTATTGCCGCCTGACACACTCCTTGATCGTGGTCTGATGTGTTTACGGAATAAAGTTTGTTTTTATTTTGCTTTCTTGTCGCAACAAATTAACACCATGGATGCTTGTAATGAATCCCAAAGTTTTCTAATTGGTTATTAAATGAGGGCAATTGAAAATTGTATCTAATCAGATACCTAAGTATTCAGCGAGACGCTAGTCTCGCATTACTAAGCGTTCAATAAACCATTGCACTCGCATTGCCAAATTTTCAGTAAACCCTTGCAACAAGACATGCCGAGATAAGTAACAAAGTTGAACTTCGGCCCAGCATTGGCCTCCTCCCAACCTCACCCTGTCGGCTCAGACTTAATTGTCTTTGCATATCCTAGGAGGGGCATGCCCCCTGAGTCGCCTGATGCCAACATCCAGTCCTTCTAGGTCAAAATCGACAAAAATTGAAAAGTTATAAACATGTTCAAGGTTTTCTTGATTTTTTATAATGACCCGGTCGTCCTCCGAGGTCTAAAACTTGGATTTAACATTCCCTTTGCATCATAAGTAACTTACCTACCAAAAAAGAACCCACAACTGATTTGATGTACCGTACACCCCTTTTTACGCCTAGCTCGGTTGTATGTTTTATGTATACACATGAAATTAAATTCCTTGGACGTTTTCTAGGAAATGTTGTAGGCAAGAAGGAACTGCACACAAAAGACACGTTGTGGAACACATGAAACTGAAACCAAAGGTGACCTCAAATTTTCGGGGCCCTGATGATTTTGTTTGTGAAAATTTTGGTTCTTAGAAAGAAATGGTGCACATGCAGTTCGTTTTTATTTCCTTATTCATTAATGGAAACTGAAAGTGACTGTGCAATATGCCATTGTTGCTTGAGTTCATAGAAACTGGTGGCTCAAGTGAAAAATGGTTAAAAGAAGATCATATTATAAAATAGCTCCATAAAAGAACGTCATTACAAACGATGTTGGAAACCCATTCTTTACCAAAACTTCTCCGATATTCACTCTTTGCCACCTTTATTTACACGCTATCGTTATAAACAATAAAATATTTATTGTTTCAACGTAGTGGACAATCAGTCCAGCATTCCGCCTTTACCTTAGTTATAACCATGTCGTTACACATAATTTCCTTCATATTTCCGATCTCTTCCCAAATGTTGTATTTTCATTGCCGATTGAAATAATGAGAGTTTCTCATATAATAAAGTTCCTCATACTCTTCAACGATTGCGATTAACTTAGATACGACCAGAGATATTGCACAGATGAGGGAAGGGAACTGTAGTAAAAAACGTCACTCCATTTTCCGGATCGGAAGAGTAGGAAGGGGGCGCAGTTCGTCCCAAGAAAAACTAATGAGAGCACATCCTTACTAACGCAGTCAAAAGCCTTCTCATATATTTTTCTGGATAAAGTTCCTTTTTCTACATACTCTTCAACGATTGCGATTAACTTAGATACGACCAGAGATATTGCTTTATCAGATGAGGGAAGGGAACTGTTCATTACATTTGTAAAAAACGTCAATCCATTAGCAAAATAAGTGTTAAGTTCCGGATCGGAAGAGTAGGAAGGGGGCGCAGTTCTCGGTATTTCGTAGGGCGGCAATTCTCACCCATGGGAAACGCCTTCAGCACGTCCCTCTCAACAGTAAAGTCCATTGCATCTATACAGCCACACCGAGCGAGTGAAGCGAGCAATATCCCCTACATGTTTCAATTGTAATACACCTCAACGGGGGGTCCGGGGAGGCTTGCTACTTATAAGAATGAAACTTCGTCTGTCTTTCGTCTCCATGTCCAAACTGCTGAGTGGGGGGAGTCTACGAGTGGAGTGATCTTACTGGGATTTTCCGAAAGTGGCATAAGCAATTTTAAATTTTTCTACTCCCACCCGATCCATGGGCTGGTGGAGGGAGAGGCCGACCCTTTTAATGCGCGTTTTTTCGCCGAGCGCTCGATCTTCTATCCGCTGCCACATACAATACATACAATTTGATCGACAAAACTTAGTATGTCAGCGACAGAGTAGGACCCGTAGAACACGAAAGATCACAACACGATCATTCAATATCGTTGTAAGATACTGTCTTCCCAGATAAATTTAAGAGAAAGAATGCTGGAAATTACTTTAAAAAAAATTCGTTCCGAGCTATGGTTTTTTTCGCCTTAGACCGAGTAAATTTCGACAGTTTTTGCTCGGGTTTATCTTGAAATGTTTGATGAAATTGAAATTTGATCCCATGCGAGTTTCGAGACATGAAATTTTTCTTTCCGATTGTAGTGAACGAAAATGTAGACAAAACCGTTGGCCTATATTTGCTAAACCTAATAAACTGTTCGAAGTTCCACATAATTTTATAAGATTTCATTTGTTTGAAAGTAATTTCCAACAGAAAAAAATGTCTGACAGGTTAGGTAGGCAGTATAGCTTCCTCACGTACAAAAGTTTAACATCCGGCAGTTCTGTTAGTACTTCCTGTAATGTTCTTAAAACTAAACCTATCGTGGTTCCACATGATCTTTATTGGATAGCCGTTCTACGCAGATGAATAAAACCTAATATATTTTTCGTGGTCCCAAATAGAAAACGCAACAAATTATTACACGGCAATTTATTATTTTCGTTTTGCCCTTTTATAAGATTTTATTTTTTGTATTTTCTTTTCATGGCTCCATATAATATTAATTTGGATTGCTCTTCTACGCAGATAAATGGCCTATCTTTTGAACTTGATAAACTTTTCATGGTCCCACTTAAAAAACGCAGCAAATTATTACACACATGTCCCTCTCAACAGTAAAGTCCATCGCATCTGTACAGCCATAATGAGCGAGCGAAGCGAGCAATATTCCCTACATATTTCAATTTTAATATACCTGAAGGGGAGGGGGTCCCCCCCCCCCTCCCCCGCCCCCCGGCTAGAAATGGAGAGGAGCGAAGCGAGCCGGAGCGGCTAGTTGGTCTATAATTATCAAACCCCGTATGCAATAATACATGGTCAGACTGTAACACTTTTACAGTACCGAAACCCCGCAATTTCACGCTTCCCATTCAAGATGTTTAAAGAACTGGAAAATGAGGCTTGAAGTAATTTACGTTAGCGCATTCACAGAATGGAGTAATAATTTGAGAAAAATGAAATTGGTAGGGAACAATGTACAGCCTAACCCTCTATCCCCGAAAATGTAATCAAAAGCTGATGTAAACTAGACATTGCTCCTTGGATTACTCTTTCGCTCATGCGTAGGAGCTAATAATGATGCTACCATGTTGAAATTAACATGGAATTGTCCCCCAACTATGCACCAAATTTGAGCGGGACTGGACGACTAGGGGGTAAAAAAAATATACTTGAAGGAATTTTCATTCGCGCATGCGCAAAATGAAGTATTGATTTGAAAAGAATGGAATTAATACAGGACCATTTACAGCCTAACCCGCACATTCCCTGAAAATTTCATGAAAATCAGATTAAAACTGCTGGAATTAGGCTCAATTATAAAGGAATATAAATATATTCGCGCATGCGCAGTAGCTATTAATGGTATGATTATGTTGAAATTGCTAGGAAATGCTCAAATTAACCTCTTCCACCTATTCTCCAAATGTGTGCGAGATCGGACAACGGAGGCGTGAGAAAATTATGCTTGCTGGAATTTACGTTTCCGCATGCATCGAGTGAAGTTTTGATTTGGAAACAACGACACTCATAGGGAACCATTTTCACCCTAACCCGCACATACAATGAAAATTTCATAAGAACCAGTTGGAAATTGTGGAAATGAAGCTTGTAAGCTGGGAAAATGGACGTAATCAATCATAACATTCAAAACGCGATTTTCAGGGCCCATCCCACTCCTGGGGAACTCTCAAGATCGTCCAATGGTTCACTCACATCACGAACAATAATTGAAGTGATAAATACTCCCTTCAGCCCAACACTCACGCTCAGTACCATGAACAACAATTGACTGCCCGACATGGCAAACTCAAAAAGGGACCAGCCAGCCCTCTTCTTTCTCATTACTAGGTGCTGAAGGGAGAGCTACATGGAGACCATAGGGTGTGTACTTAGTTAGTTCAAGATGATGTTCAAAATATATGAAAAATTCATTTTTTACCTGCAACCAGTGAATTGGGTAAGGAATTGAAAATGGAAAATGTTTGTGGGCTCAATAAGTATATTTGTGATTAAATGTGGACAAGTCAGTTTACGTAGGTATACGACAGAACTGTTCGGCCAAGTGTGAAGACCAAAAGTTACGAAAGATCAGACATCCGAGTTGACCTCTTTTTCTTAACACTTGGCTTTCTTTCGGCCTTGCTAGTCTTTCGTTCTTCTTTTTCTTCTTCTTTCTGTGTGAAAGGAATTAGAGATTAAATAAATTCTACTAAACAAATTAGGAACACAAAAATGATATAATGAAATAATGCTGAGTAGGTCCCTATAGTAATGTTGGAAGCTGACAGCGGTAAACTAGGTAGGTACTTATGTCCTAACTATTTCAGGTAAAACAATACAATCTACTGAGGCACTTTGGGTTGCCACAACGGCATTGACTTCCTTTCATGGCAGCTTTCTGCATTGTTGTGGCTCAGTGTGCGCGATCTTAGATGAAAATAACAAAGTTAAAAGTCCATGGTCAATGAGATATATGAAGTGAATAAGTCATGTTTTGGCAATATAATAGTAGTCTGGTCGCATGGTTTGAGGGCACCCAAGGCAAGGCTGTAATCGGCGCCACAGTTCCCCAATAAAACTTATAATTCTGATCATTCTAGTTTTGGTTCGGGGTTATAATACCCTAGCTCTTTTGCGCCACTCCATTATCCATCACCTATGAGCCAAAATTGTAAAAACGTTGTGAGCTCCCTCCACTGACAAGAGACAGATAAGTTTCCAAATCCACAGCCTGACTCGTCTAACGCTTCAAATATCCCCCGGGGTCCCGCCAAAAGAACCCCAACAACCAACACGGACTGACAAAACTAGCCACCTAACGACACTGATCCAAGGAGTGGGGAGAGGCCTACTTCAGGCCAAGCAGCCATTTCCTCCACACAGTCTATACAAGTTGCTTGAAGAAAGTCGCTTGTTTGTGTGTTCTAACGGTTGTTGAGAAAAACCCAGTGAGTCCCATTATGTTAATGGCATGGCATCCCTTTCTCATCCCTTGGCAATGGGTTACTGTATTGTGTAGTATCTGAAGACCCAAGTTTGGTCATCCATGAACAGTGAGAATACTCTTTGTGCGCCCCCCCCCCCCCCCCCCCCCACCAAGCCTTCACGCCAGTGGCAATTACCTTCCTGCCTCCAGATCATCCCCCTATGCAACACGGTGAGTAGTTGTTGTGTTTCCTATATTGGCCAATGTCTTAAGGTAGCAACTCTTGTGATCCAGCATACCAACAGTAAGGATAACACATTAGGTTCCCTGCAAGATACATTGTTTCTTGTTATTAATTGTAAAGTAACTATACTTGTATGAAGATCCTGTCTGATATAGTAATAGTTGCAATGCTCTCAAGCAAGTAGGATAAACAACGCCCAATCTTATAAGGAATTTAGGTGCCCCCCCCCAGAGGTGCAATGGGGGCCTAAATCCTCATAAATCAGGTAGAGGAGAGTAACAGGCATCCCGTCAGAGAGATACCCCCCCTACTAATAGCTTTTAATGAGCTATGTTCGGGGAAGGTTGATTTTCCTGTCACCAGGAATTCCATCCAACGCCAAACCAGCTGCCAAAAATGATCGAGAACAGCGTGTGGTTCCCATTGATTCCTCAACGGGACGCCAACAGGGGACGCATCTCTGGTGCTCTGACGGGAGCTTGATGGGCCTCTCAGGATTTAACTCTGTTACACTCCTCCCCTTAAAGACATACTTGATTGAAGATCAAGTATGGTAATTGGGTGGAATAGTGAATAGCTGAGAACTGATGCTCATTCGTTCATAAATAGCTGCATTGGCGTTTTGGATGGGGAAATAGAAATTAAAACTGGATTGTCAATGAAGCTTCATAAGAAGTATCTTCATTGAACAATCGGGACAAAACGGATGCTCAAGGAAATTAAAATATATATAGAAATTGAATGAATGAAAATCAAAGAATGACGACTGGCTTATTAGGCACAGACACTGGCTGACTAGGCACAGTAAAATTAAATTGCCCAACTGTGGGGACTTAAATTAAATTGCCCAACTATGGGGACTTAAATGTTGAACTGGCTGACTAGGCACAGATCTCTGGCTGACTAGGCACAGAAAAAATATAATATTAAATGAAATTTAAATAATATAAAATATAAATGGGGAATAAAAGAGAGAAATTATAAGTCAAAGACCAATGAAATTATTTATATACCAAAGGGTGATAATGGGAATTCCTTCTGGAACCCCGGGCCATGTTTCTTCTGAAACATTAACGCCCCAAAAAATAGTGGATTGGACAACTAGGCGTCAGCCGTGCATAATCCAAACCACGCTCTGCTACCATATAACGAATTTAGGTGCCCCCCCCCCCCCCCCCCCCCAGAGGTGCAATGGGGGCCTAAATCCTCATAAATCAGGTAGAGGAGAGTAACAGGCATCCCGTCAGAGAGATACCCCCCCTACTAATAGCTTTTAATGAGCTATGTTCGGGGAAGGTTGATTTTCCTGTCACCAGGAATTCCATCCAACGCCAAACCAGCTGCCAAAAATGATCGAGCACAGCGTGTGGTTCCCATTGATTCCTCAACGGGACGCCAACAGCGCTATCTCTGGTGCTCTGACGGGAGCTTGATGGGCCTCTCAGGAGGTAACTCTGTTACAATCTTGTATAAACTATCTTGTCCCCACTCTATGAGAGTAGGTTACTATTGTAAAGTACCTAACTAGAGTAGTTACTATTGTACGATTATTGTCCAGTAACACATTATTTGAACATTCAATAGGTACTTTGAAAGCGCAACTGTTTTTATTGCCGAGCATCTTACATAATTATCTTCTATGAAAGCAACATATCCATATTTAAAAGTAACTGCTTAAGGTAACGTATTTATACTTGTTAGAAAGCAACAAAACGTTCTCTATTCTGCCAACTAGCCTACATATTTAGTTTTGTCGTGATTGATCTCAAGTGGGTGACAAATTAGAAACAACAACAATTTACCCCGCGGATTTGCGGCCATTTTTTTTTTTTTTTTTTTTTTTTTTTTTTTTTTGGGAGAAAACGCTTGCTTTAAAATCGCGAAAAGTACTTCGTGCTGCATTCACTCGGCATCACAAGACTGTTAAGGAATTGATTGATGCGAAAATCGTACGAGATTGGGAGAAACTGCATGAGAAGGACGCCGATATCCTCGACCTCACGTTGAACGACGAGACGTCTGAAGAAGACATCGAAAAGGAATCGCTTTCCACGGACACGTACGCGAACCAGTTCGAAATTTTGAACATCATGATACAGGACTTCAAATCCGGTAAGCTGAATTCCACCAATACTACTCCAGTATCTGGTACAAACGTACTTGATGACTTGAGAGACGAAAAGGTCATTGGACTGTCCTCTTACCAAATTCGCACCTTTGACGGGGAACTAAAGAATTGGTTGCCTTTCTGGGGACAATTTGAATCTCTTCATGAGGATGTCAAGATTTCTCCTGTACACAAGTACCGAATTTTGTTAGGTAGTATGAAGGAGGCACCAAGGCTCATAAAATTGTATCCAGCTTTCCACCATCCAAAGATGGGAAATCGTACGAAGCTGCTGTAAACGCCCTCAAGGAAAGGTACGAGAGGGAAGACCTTTTGATTGACGTGTACATACGCGAACTATTGGGGATTATAATTTCCAGTCACACAAATCCTCAGAAATTTGACCTTGACGACATGTATGTCACCCTTGAGTGTCACCTCAATTTTCTTGAAACTCTCGGCGTAACCTCCGGGAAATGTGCATCTGTTTGTGCCCACTTATGGAATCTTGCATGCCGGCGGAATTTTTACGTGTCTGACAAAGAACTTGTGATTCTACCAAAGTCACTGATGCCGAACAGCGACTTGAAAAGCTCCGTGAATTCATAAAGAATGAGGTTTTCAGTGAACAGCACATCTCCCTGGCTATGTCAAAATTCGGTATTGCTGGGAACAATGACGGTAAACCTAAACGCGAAAATCAGGATGTTAAGAAGCGTTTGCGATCTAATGGTGTACCCACTGCCAGTACCCTACTAACTGCCTCGTCTCAAAATTTGCCCTGCGTTTTTTGTGACAGTTCTTCCCACGGAGGGGTAAATTGTTACAAGGCTCGTGACATGTCCTTAGACCATAAATTGAAATTGATTAAAGACAAGAACTGTTGTTATTTATGTCTTGAGGGAAAACATTCTTCCAAAATTTGTTCTAAGCAAACCTGTACGCTTTGTGACCGAAAACATGCTGTTATTATTTGTCCGAATTATTCTCACTGCAAGGGCAAACCGACCAAAAAAACCCATTCAGACTCTACCGCCAAGGATGTTTCAGGTGGCCAATCGACTGACACGACGTCTGTGAACATGGCGTCGAACCTGACATGTGACTCCAGTGTCTTGCTGCCGACAGTCCGAGTGAAACTGGTGGGAGCTGATGGGAGCAACCGCATTGCCCGAGCCGTTTTTGACACTGCCGCACAACGGTCATACATTTTGAACTCGACGGCTGAAAAACTACGCTACAATGTCGAAGGTCAGGAATCTCTATTTCACTCACTGTTTGGAGGTCGAAAGACAGATATGAAACTTCACAACAAGTTCAACATTGAAGTTAGCCACCTTTCTGATAATCATGTCCACAAAATGGAGGTTCTGGTCATGAATCGATTTGTGGAGTGTTGCCAACCCTTCCTAAAGGCTCTTGGCTCAAGGAAATGACGTCATTTGGTTTGGACCCTAATGATTTCTTGAACGATTCCGGTCCTATTGAATTGTTGATTGGTGTAGACTATGCATACTCTTTGTACACTGGTAACATTCATAGATTTTCATGTGGCTCGATTGTAAGTGTGGAAACTGCCTTAGGATGGACTATTTCTGGAAAGGTACCTCAAGCTAAGACTACGCTAGGTATGCTCACCGCTATCATGTTAGTTGAAGACATGAGTGAAGCTGATCTTTGGAATCTTGAAATTCTAGAGATAGAGGATCTAGGGGAGAAAAGG
The DNA here is from genome assembly GCA_030762985.1 of Adelphocoris suturalis. Taxonomy (NCBI): domain Eukaryota; kingdom Metazoa; phylum Arthropoda; class Insecta; order Hemiptera; family Miridae; genus Adelphocoris; species Adelphocoris suturalis. Next base: position 63,069,721 of record CM061043.1, read on the forward strand.
ACCGCTGCTGAAATCGAAGCTCAAGTCAAACGTGAATTTTTAGAATCCTTGAGAATAGATGAGGATAATCGCTACGAGGTGCGCCTCCCTTGGAAGGATGAGCACCCCCCTCTCCCTTCGAACTTTAAATTAGCTAAGCAACGAATGGAATCCACGTACAAAAAACTCGAACATCAAGGACATTTGGTTGAATATCAGAAGGTTTTTGAGGAATGGCTGAGTGAGGGGGTAATTGAGATTGTACCCCAGTCTGAGAATGTTGATGGGGGACATTACCTACCACACAGACCCATTTTCAAAACCATGTAAGGGTAAGATTAGTTCGTCTCTTGATCCCTTAGTTTTGACGAGAATAAAAGTTCCCGTTTTGGTCTCAATACGCACCGTCAGGCTCGTGAGACATTTGACCATAACCAGAGAGTATAATTCCCCTGTCTCCGCGCTGTTTTAGGAAGAATGATAAATGGAATGGTTAATAATGATGACAATTTTGGTGACAAGCATGATGACAATTTTGAATTGGTCAACACGTATTTATTATGAATATTCAGACATTTCCTCGTTCTTCAAATACACTTATATGACCAGGTTATGACATATGTTTTTTAGCGCTAGAGAGACTACCTACAGTCCTTTACACTCCTAATATACACACCTACCTAAGCCTCCAAAATTCACTACTCCGTCTCGCGCAGGTTTATCGGGCACGGCGCGACCGAGGGAAACCGCGGGACGTTTTCTTGAAGTATCTGGGCGTAGGTACTTAAGTGGGTGTCGGAGAGACTGTTTTTTGGCAGTAGATGGAAAAGGGGGTGTTTGCTTACCGTTGGCTGAACGGCTCTCTGTTGATCTTGAACCCTCCTCAGCATTGGCGTCTCTTGGCTAGGGAGACTCGCTGATCTTCGGCTGCCGATTCTTCTTGGCATCATAGGTACACGAGCGCCGAAGAGTGGAGGCCCGCGACCGGTCCGTCTTCCACTGCTCCCTCAACGGACAAAATTCCGCCTCCGGACGGGTACACAATTTCAGAAACAAGACCTCGAGCTGATGCTCGTCAAACAGTTTTATTCATTCGTCCAGGGCGTGTCTGCTTTTGGTGGGCCCAATCATCGCCCAGCAATTTCCTCCAAGTCGTTCCTTCTAATTGTTCATTCCGTTCATTGGATACAAGTTTTCGTGACGTATAAGTTAAAGGGCGGTAAACAATTCTCCTTACCACTTTCCAGGGTGCGAGTGGGGGAATTTAGCCTCTTTTCAACGTCACGCCACGTCTCATAATCCGCTGACATCAGCGCAGTCGTGTTTGTGTGAATTGGGTCAGAGAACTGCATATTCCGGACGTCGGCTTATTCTTGTCTCGGGTATTGTCCATTGTCAACTGTGAATTGTCGATTTACGAGTTGACAATTACCCCCTCCTTTTTGAAATTTTGGTTTGGGCAAAATTTGGGTATTTTCGCGTACGCGCTGATTTCGGGGTTTTGCGGTTTTCGCGTCAAAATGGAGGGCT